>OZ059825.1:19567456-20954980 GCA_964057195.1 Orthosia cruda | reverse complement strand
CAATAAATGTATGTCTGATTTTTCGGCAATAAATGTATCTAGGGGTCTCATTATTCTAATGTGCCCAGCGCCTCCAATAGGTTTAAGTCGGCCCTGCCTCATCGGTTTTGTTTTCTTTCTTTTACATTGGTCACTGCCCGCCTACAACTTCATATAAAGCGAAATTCAATTATTATTGTCACATTTCAGAGCAGTATTATGTCGAAGTTATGTTCCGTCGAACTAGAGATTCGTCGAACAAGTGCATATCGAGGAATGGTTTTGTCGAAGTAGTGTTCTTCGAAGATGTGTGTTGTCGAAGTATAATCTGTCGAACTAATGCTAGTCGAATATGTGTTCTGTAGAAGCAATGAGTTGTCGAACTACTGTTTTTCGAAATTGAGACTCTGTCGAAATAATTAACTGTCGAAATTCAGAATGACATTCAGGGGGAGGCTCTAAATATATACTTATCTCTCTTTTTGGTTTGACATTTTATGAGATAGATATATTTTCCGCGACTTAGAAAAAGTACGCACATTGCGTTTAGTACTTAGTAATGTTGTAGAAGTATAGTGTGGGATTTTATGTTTGTATTTAGTAATTTAA
The DNA here is from genome assembly GCA_964057195.1 of Orthosia cruda. Taxonomy (NCBI): domain Eukaryota; kingdom Metazoa; phylum Arthropoda; class Insecta; order Lepidoptera; family Noctuidae; genus Orthosia; species Orthosia cruda. Next base: position 20,954,392 of record OZ059825.1, on the reverse strand, counting down.
GTTTATAAATAATGTTGGATTAAAACTTTCCATTCTAATATTAAAAAAGTAAAAGTAATGTTTTTTTTACATTCATGTCATGTAAAAATAGAACAAAGTTCAAAACTAAACGCAAACTTTATAGTAAAAAAAAACAATTTTAACGTCTGGCGGGCTTTCAATTGTGTTTTAATTTACCGCGTGAACATAGATAATCCCAAAAAATTTGTTCAAGTGAATCTGATTCGGCAATAGATGGCACTCCTCCTGATTTAAAAGCTGAGGCCGAATTAGCAAAACAAATATAAATGCCCCCGGTAAATCGATCACAATATCTATCAGTAATTGCCCTAATATGAATGTAACCTTCAATATTAATTAAACGAATTTGTTGTTAAACATTCTTACATTTTTGAGAAAAGCATTATACAAGCCTCAGCCAGTAAGAGACATCCTGGTCTCGTATATAACCGGACCTCACCTGCGGTTCGGTCCGGTTAACTCATACTTGGCCAGGCAGCCTTACTTACTGGATTCTGCAGTAATATACTATTACATTATTAACCGAAATACAGAACAAATCTCAACAGTTCGGTTTGACGTCATAACCGAACTAATGAGACAAAATTAGTCTCAATACTCTGGTCTCGAACAAACCAGCCGAACTATTGAGGAAATAAACAGTTAAAAAGAAAACTCTTTTTACCAGTAGCTTCTTTATTGGTTTTATCAGGATCAAGGTCTTTACAAAATTATTGAAAAAATTACAAAGTTACATTTAGCTTAAAATGAGTCTCGAGTTTGTTTTCCGTACGAATATCTAAACAGACTATGAAAACAGTAGGTAGGTATTAATGGGTTGAAAAATATTGAATATTTAAACCCTCACAGAAGTTCAAATGAATTATTTTTATTTAAATACTAGGAACCAAAATTCGTTACCTACACCTTACAAAGTTTTCAAAAATTTCTATCATTACGTTTATAACGCTTTAGCCATACTGCTAACTACAGAGGAATGATTTACAATCAAATCCCTCAATAACTACGCTGATGTTAACTTTACAATAATCTTCGACAGTAATAATGTAGAACAAGCGGATACGATAATACTTACAACACCTACGTATCTAGGCTTAATAAAATAAGAGATACAATGAATTTTATTCATCAATTAACCTGAATAATTATTATGAAAACGAGTATTTTTTAATAGCCAGTTTAAAAATATTATTGAGAATAAAACAGACAATTCTAAAATAATAATAGATAAAAATAACATTGAAATGATCAACAAGAACCTACAAATCGACAGGAGTACCAGGATTAGTTAGTTGACACTCACAAAGCAGTCACTATGTTCTGCGCAGGAAAATGGTTTAAAATTCAACGACCACACCATTGCTTTTCCTCCTAAACTCCTTGCGATGGAAAAATAAAAACGTAACGAGCTTTCAGATACGGAAACTCAAACTTGGCGAGTAACTTACGACTAAAATAATCACAAAGATATAAACTTAACACGTAAGCGTAACTAAAACGAACTAACTTTAAGAATATCGTGCTATGATAAATGCATACGTAGAGGACGAGCGTGATGTCACCAGTGAAGAAGCTCCGATTGTAGGGAGACACTAGGGGGCTAGGTACAGTGGGTACACGGCTAGGACTCAACAGCGACGAGGGGCGGCAGCGCGCGCACGTGTCGCACGTGTCGCACGCGCCGCACGTGCCGCGCGCGGCTGGCGGCACGCGCACGGTGCTCGACGGTTGCACTACATTGTTTAGGATGCCCCATAGTTATTTTTTCTTCTGGGCCTTCTCGGCAGCCTTGGTAATTTTACCCGTTGTGACTTCCTTGAAGTTTACGCTCTGCAACAAAAGATTAATAAATATCTGAACGCAGAGACCGCTAAGCAAGCAACAAACAAAACACATGTCAAGAACTGCATGGGCTAGGTTTCTTTTTATTGGGTATATCTACGGTTACATCTTTTTTTTTCAAGTTTGGCCTCTATCTCGCCTGATGTTAAACGATGATGTGGTCCACGGTGAAGCACGCTTGCCTAGAAGTAACATATTAATCTTGACTTTAAAGACCCCTAAGTTGTAGCTATCAGGAAACAAAGACTCCGGCAGGAAAATCCACTCCTTAGCCGTAAGCACAATGAAAGTATTTCCAAAACGTTTAGTGCGTATTACGGGTGGGATGCTCACCATGTACCGATGGCGCATTGCCGTGCGTCTTGTAATCCGATGATGGAAAGGGTTAGGCGGAAACAAATTGTGCAGTTTCATCGCACACTCCCTGAAGTTTAAACGGAAAAAATCGACAGGCTGGCAACTCGGCGTCGATGTTCAATGCTCTGGAGCTTTAACGCGAGTAGTGCATAGCTGCCTATCAGCCTCTTGGCCAGTGTATCAATCGACTCAAGTGCATCAAGTTGGTATTTGGCAAATCCGTCCCAGAGGTGAGAGTACTCCATGCATGATCAAACTTGCGCTTTATAACAGGTTAAACAGCTGTTCAGGCGTATTACTGTCTCACCTTTGCAAGGATCACCAACTTTTTTGCAGCCAACTGAGCCTTTGTATCAATGAATGGACCAAAATTGAGCTCGATGTGAACGTAACACCAAGAAGGTCGAGATGGTCCGTTATCGGCACGGTTGCACTACACCGGGTGATACTGCCTCTTTTTCGGAAAAAAAAGACAACCCAGGCGGGGTTTAGCAGCGGCATCGCTTTATTCGGAGACTGCCTCCAAAGACAGGTTTAAGCACTCAACCATGGCTTCCCGAAGGGACCGGATCTGAGGTCCAGAAGCTCGTGCGCCGGGCACGTATCTCAGCAGCAGTCCTGTCGTCTGCATACCCAAAGGGTCCAGGTTTTAGCAGGTCATTAATATGCAGCAAGAACAATGTTGCCGAGAGCACGGACCTGGACGCCGGCGGCGGCGTTAATACCTAACTGACTGGACGAGTAGCCATCGATAACCACTCACGATGTACCGATCCTTCAGGCAGTCTGCAATCCAGTCACACAGACAACTAGGCAGACCGAAGGAAGCTTACCAATAAGGATCTAGTGCCAGACCCTGTCAAAAGCCTTCGAGATGTCAAATTGAGACAGCAATTGCTTTCCAGTGCTTCTCGATGGCCTCATTCTAGATGTGAATGGCTAGAAGATCCCCAGTTGACCGATTTCGGCGGCAACCGTATTGTCGTCAGTAAGGATGTCGGTTGTCTTGTAGGTATGCTAGGAGCTTATTGCTCAACACACGTTCTATATACTCTTACAGAGGATGGAATTACTGAGATGGGTCTGTAGTTGGCCGACAGCCTAATTGCGCAAGTGAATTCGGCACGGCACAGGGTTTGGACCGCCATCAATCTATCTACCTGTCACATGCGAGATGAAAGACGCGATATGGATTTCCGTCTATGTGATTGGTCGATTAATGGCGGTCAAACCCTGTGCCTTGCCGAATTCACTTACGCAATAAGGTTGCGGGTCAGCTCCACTACCCTTCTTGGGCACGGGCTGAACGAAAATTGCTTGCAAGCCTTTGGCACTTTTCCAGTCACTATCGAGAGGCGATATAGGTGTGTCAAGATCGGAGACAATTCAGGCGCTCAAGTTATATAAGTAAAATAAAATTGCTGGCCTCACTCGGCCGGCACTAAACCATGGTCGGTCATCTTCTCTTATTACATGCCACTGGGCTGGTAGGTTCCTATTGATGACGATGTCCTATTGATTACTAAAGACGATGCTTTATTTGAAGAGCTACATTGGGAGTTATAATAATGGGCTGACGAAGTTTACCTTGATGACGCCGACGGCGACGGTCTGACGCATGTCACGCACAGCGAAGCGGCCGAGCGGCGGGAACTCCTGGAACGACTCCACACACAGCGCCTTGGTCGGTACCAGCACCACAATGGCCGCGTCTCCCGACTTTATCGACTTCGGATCCACCTCCGTTGTCTTGCCTGTGCCAATTTGGAGACTTGATTTATGGATTGTTACGGAGAGTCTTGATTAATATTTCAAATTTCGACACTTAGGTATTATACTATTTGGCCATCATAAAACCAAAAACATCAAGAATTGCTGTAAGATGAGAATGTAAACCGCTTTCAAACATAAGCCATCACGTCGCTTAGTAAGAAGGTACGTTCATAATGAAAAAAAAAATGAGATCTAGGAGTCACTGGGTGAAAATGGCCATTTTAGGCAGAGGCACAATCATTCATTATTTTAAAATAACGTAACACAGTATATCAAAACGACATTATACCTTCACAGAACTAATTGTGTATAGTGTGATACGCACCAGTACGGCGGTCGCACTTCTCCTTGATCTCGGCGAACTTGCAGGCGATGTGCGCGGTGTGGCAGTCCAGCACGGGCGTGTAGCCGTTGCTGATCTGTCCAGGATGGTTCAGCACGATCACCTGGTGATAACACATTAGTCAGATACCGATAAGACACAAATATTTGTGGACAAACCTAGTACGAGGCAGTGCCGGATTACTGGCCACGCTGTCATGACACCTGGACCACGAAATAATTATATCCTCAGGGGGATCTAGGGTGGACTAACCCAGCAAATGCTCAGAGCGGCATAAATGAGAGCCGGCCAAACAGCACTAACAGCCTTTTTCATTTCATCAGTAAACCTAACTGGTGCTAAAATTTTCTAGTTCGTTTCGCTTTCGAATGGTATTGGTTCTTGTTGTAAATCCACCGTTAAATAACTTAACTTTCATAATGTTGCAAAAATTCTGGAGTGGAATTTTCGAGCTTCGTTTTCACTTCGCTTGAAGTTGTAAAAAAAAACGGCTTTATCCGATCAGACAGTTAAAATCCACATTTTTTTTCAATACTAATATCCTGAAACATTTGCCTCCATTTATGGTGTCATTCCCATTTGAGGATTACGGCCCATCCCCTCTCACACAGAGAGGAGGCCTGTGTCCCAGCAGTGGGAACATTAATAGGCTGATGATGTGATGTGATGTGATGGTGTCATTCTAAAGAGCGCCAAGGTAGGGTGGCATATATTGTCTATGCCCAGAACGACGAAATTGCTTGATCGGGCCCTGATCCTCAGAGTGGAAAAGACGCATGACTGAGAGACGCACGTATCGTTATGTAACAGTGGTATTTAATTGTAACGTACGTTCTTTTGCGCGAGGCAAGTATAGGGACCTTCTAAATTGTGCAGTGAGTCAGGGACAGAGCCTAGAACTTGGAACAGGGCGGATGAAATGCCGCAGAACATCTTTCTGCAAGCGATCTACAAGGTCGCAGAGGAAGATAATGTGACCCGTGCGAAGACGAGTCCCGTATTATCTTACGAATTTCCTTGAACGATATAATTGTCTACAGAAAGCATGGTTCACCGTTGAAGGGTAATACGTTAATACTTAAACATCTTTTTACCCGGCTGCAAGGAAAGGGTTAATGTTTTTCGCGCGTGTCTTGTATGTATGTAATATTCTTTATTACCTCATATTTTTCAAACTACTTGACGGATTTTAAGACATCGTTAGATAGGTCTTGACCGCCCAAGTGTTCTGAGGTACTTTGCCGTTCAAAAAAAGGAACATGGCGGATTTTGGGCGTCATATTGTGGGGGATGCAATTTTTTTGTGTACGTTACCCCAACAGGAAAGTGACTCCAGAGTGATATGAGTGGAACGTATAATTAGAGCGTAATCTGCTGTGAATGTGCGCCAAATAAAAAATAAGTGCGTCTCGTCGTTTTTGAAAAAAACTGAAAAAACGGTTCCTGCTGGGGTAACGTTGTTCCAGCAGGAAAATTCTAAACGAATGATCGTAATGACAAATAAAGTGCATGGGCAGAGAGATTATAGTTGAGCAAAAATGTGCGCCAAAAATATAATTGGTGCGTCATCAGGTTTTCGAGATATTGCATTTCCTGCTGGGGTAACGTTTTGCAGAATCGTGTATCTCTAAAACCATTGTATGTGCGCCTGTAGAATAAACATACGTAGCTCTTGATTTGTGCGTATTTGTGCCGGAATTAGATTTAAGAAAATATTTATAATTTTCAAGTAATTGCGCTTTTTTAAAAACGCGAAAAAAAATCGCAGCGCCTAAATGAGAAAAGGTATAAGCTCGCTGAAAACTGTATTCAGTCCATCTTGACGCTTGTAATAACCATAAAAAGTTTCAAAAGCATACATGGTTGCGTTATCGAATAATATTGCTAAAAGTCAAAACAGTGTTATAACTTTGACGGCCAAATACAAGAAACCGATTTAACCCAAGATAAGTAGGTGTAAACCACAAGTGTGTGCGTTTAGTCAAAAATATATAGTGAAAATATTCAGCTTGAAATCTTTCGCATTATGTAGATTTAAACAAAAAACTAAACATGTAAACAATGGCTGGTTATCCGACCAAATTCAAATGACTACGAAAAAGCGACGGATTCATACATATCGATGACCTTCTTAATTGGACGTATTAAACCTAAGCTTTTGTCCGTACAGTGGCGTTCAAACCTTTGTTGGTATGACTAATTTCAACAATTTCTAATTTTGGGGGCTTATTAAACATACATTAAATGCACCTTGTGACCGTAACAAAGGAAAGAGGTTGTTGATGTAGAAATTATTATGTTTATTATATTAATTTGTTTCTTAAAGTAATTATGGCTTCAAATCACAGATCAAATTACAAACCTATTAATATTAGAACACAGTTCAATCAAAGTTCAGTTCAGTTTTTCATTTACATAAGTACCATAAAAAAACTTTTTGCAAAAAAATACTACCGACTTCCAAATACAAACTACAAAGTGTAAAATAACTTAATTTTTTGAAGTCGGTGTCTTTCGTAGGTACCATTTTTTTGCGTTATGGACACCGACTTCAAAAAATTAAGTTATTTTACACTTTGTAGTTTGTATTTGGAAGTCGGTAGTATTTTTTTGCAAAAAGTTTTTTTATTTTTCACTTTTTCGTTGTACGTACCTAATAGGCAAGTTAGTAAGGGAACTATTTCGCCAGAATAGATTTCATGAAACTTGAACATAACCGGTGAAATGAGAGGTCTGCTTACCCCTTAAGAGCGAACTGGCGTGATGTTATGTTATGAAATGTTATAAACAACAAACAGACATGCGATTGCAGCGATCCCGAGAAATTTGCCGTTATTTATTGAAGAGTTCTGTTGTATATCTCCGAAGTTCTTCATCAGATCTTCACCAAATTAAAATGGGACCAATTTCGGAACATACTTTTTCAAACAAAAAAAGAATTTTCAAAATCGGTCCACAATTGACGGAGTAATCGGTGAACATACACAAAAAAAAAAAAAAAAAAAAACAAACATGAAGTCGAACATAGAACCTCCTCCTTTTTGGGAAGTCGGTTTAAAATACAAACAGTAAAACTGCATAATCACAGAAAATCACAGAGACGGACCGCGGAGTCTTAGTAATACGGAGTCTTAGGTTCCGTACCCAAAGGGTAAAACGGGACCCCGTTTCTCCATTCGTTTTTAGGTTTCGTTGGGGGGTCCTGTTTTACCCTTTGGGTACGGAACCCTAATAATTCAATGTTAATTTATCTAGTCTACGGTTTAAATCAATGTATGTAGTTATCTACGTTGTTTTTTTTACTATTGCGTTAATTGGATTTTTATTTATAAACTGTATTTGTAGGTTATTTTTTGTAGTAGGTATTCATAACACATATCTTGACCTTCTTTTTTTTAAAACAGGCGCCATCAAATTTTTGGTCTCTAATTTTTTTCTACTAATATTATAAAGGCAAATGTCTGGATTTGTCCACAAAATACTGAATGTATTTTATTGAAATTTGGAATAAAGAAGATAGGTTAAACCTTGGCACTACTTTTTCTAATGTACTTACCTAATCAAGTGCAAAGTCACGGAAAAAGCTAGTAGAATTTAATCCAATAACAAGTTATTTTTTTATAACTTTTCTATCTCAGTGTACTCAGGCACAACACGCTACAACCGGTTCGTGAGTAAAGTTAAGAAGGTCATCGTTATGTATGAATCCGTCGCTTTTTTGTAGTCATTCGAATTTGGTCGGATAACCAGCCTTTGTTTAGATGTTTAGTTTTTTGTTTAAATCTACTTAATGCGAAACATTCCAAGCTGAATATTTTCACTATATATTTTTGACTAAACGCACACACTTGTGGTTTACACCATATTATCTTGGGTTAAGTCGGTTTCTTGTATTTTGCCGTCAAAGTTATGACACTCTCGTTTTGACTTTTAGCAATATTATTCGATAACGCAAGCATGTATGCTTTTGAAACTTTTTATGGTTATTACAAACGTCAAGATGGACTGAATACAGTTTTCAGCGAGCTTATACCTTTTCTCATTTAGGCGCTACGATTTTTTTTCGCGTTTTTAAAAAAGCGCAATTACTTGAAAATTATAAATATTTTCTTAAATCTAATTCCGGCACAAATACGCACAAATCAAGAGCTACTCGTGTATGTTTATTCTACAGGCGCACATACAATGGTTTTAGAGATACACGATTCTGCAAAACGTTACCCCAGCAGGAAATGCAATATCTCGAAAACCTGATGACGCACCAATTATATTTTCGGCGCACATTTTTGCTCAACTATAAGCTCTCTGCCCATGCACTTTATTTCTCATTACGATCATTCGTTTAGAATTTTCCTGCTGGAACAACGTTACCCCAGCAGGAACCGTTTTTTCAGTTTTTTTCAAAAACGACGAGACGCACTTATTTTTTATTTGGCGCACATTCACAGCAGATTACGCTCTAATTATACGTTCCACTCATATCACTCTGGAGTCACTTTCCTGTTGGGGTAACGTACACAATTTTTTTTTCTTCTAGTCCCATCGAGTGGGGTATCAAAATGATGGGTTTTAGAGGAGATTACAAAAATATAAACCACTTATTTGTTTAAAAGTCATTCGAAAAAAAAAAGATAATTAAAAAGTTATAATAAAAAAACGAAAACCCGCCTGCGAAGCGAACTAAAAATCTGTAAATAAGAAAAAAACATGCTGTGCAGTCGGAGGATACATATTCGCAAACTGGCAGTTCGCTTCGCTGGGGGGTTTTTGATTATTAATTAACTTTTCTTTCCTGTCCTGAATTACGTTGGATTTATATTTACTTTGGGAAGTTCAAGTTCGTATCACGCTGTAGATCAGATAGTACCTATGCCATACCTTTTATGCGGATTAGATTTTATCCTACCTAACTTCCTTAGCTCTGTGCTGTGACAAAGTGTAAATTAATGTAATTTTTTTAGTTGTCTGAAAATTTGATCCATCCCCGATTCCTGCAGCTTATGAATGGGTCTCATGAAAGTAAGGATCAGGGCACTGATAAAGTGCCATATTTGATTGAACCTCCTATGGTCAATATGACCGCGTCAACCCCATGCTCCTCCAGGAACCAACAGCGGATCATTTTCCAGAGTTATTTCGCCCGCACGTCGACATAAATCATAATTACCGTTAATGTCCCATTCTATTATAGCCAATGAGTAATTTCGCAGCCATATAGACATGCAATAGTCATAATAGAGAACTGCGTATAACAATATAGGCACAAGGTCAGCCGATAACGTTCATTACAAAACTTGATAGGCGACAGGAAATTAGGGGACACGATATTATTATTACAAGTACCTACTAATGATTACATTTAGCAATGCACCTAACTGGGGTGTTAAGTTTTCGCAACGCTGCAGAATGTGTGTCAGCATTTTAGGCAATTTCTAACATGTTGCAATAGTGTGCGTGAGTAATAACAATATCATGTAGACAGAATTAATTTATTAAAGAACACCTCAAATTATTTCAGTGTTTCCATTGTCTGGCTCTAAGGACGTTCAACTTCACTACCTACCGTCTACGAGTTTTGTGAGGCCGATTTTGAAATACGGTCCGAGTGAAGATAGCACGAGGTAATTTTTGTAATAGCCGATGATATTTCTGGAAACTGTAAACACACGCAAGGCAACTGAAGACAATACTTGTCGTTTGGTTGGTTTGATTGAATTTGGAAGTAGTTTCATCAATACCTGTAAAAATTTAATAGATAGCCCTTGACTTTGTTTCGTTGAAATCGTTTCATGGATAAGGACGAAGAAGATTCTGATCAAATACACAGGATCAATAAAGAATGCCACTATACCTGGGCCGTAAAGTCGGCAGCACCTTTGGGCGGGGCGTTCTTGGAGTCGCCGGCCACGAAGCCACGACGCAGTTCCTTAACGGACACGTTCTGCAAGCAACCAATATAGTTAGATATCAATCTAATTTTACTTTTTTTGTCTATAAGGTGTGACTGAACTATGACTCCGAAAGAGCCGAAAGAACAACTTTTACTACGACATTTTCAGCATCTTGACACTGAAGTCACGCAAAAATAATCCATGTTTGCTTAGCTTTTTTAAACATTATTTATATGCTCTCGTTTGACCACCATCTTACTTGATCATCGCTTAGATGATGCGACAAAATTAACAAGCGTAGGGAACAGCTCTTTTTTCCATACCTACCTTAACATTGAATCCGACGTTGTCACCGGGCATGGCTTCCTGCAGCGCCTCGTGGTGCATCTCCACAGACTTCACCTCGGTGGTGATGGCGGCCGGCGCGAACACCACCACCATACCTTCACAAATCATCAACACTTTCATTAGGTACCTCTATGCTTTCCTAAGGGATTTGCCCTAGGCCCTTGCCTAGAGGGGGATTCCAGGGTGGTCAGAGGTTTCTTATGTGCTGATGGATCACATTGGGATGGTTTCAGTGAGGTAAATATTCCACACCCGCTGGTCTTTTCGTAGTTAGAATTAGAATTTCAACTATCGGGAAAACTCACACAACTTTCTCAAATAGTTTCCGCAAACTACCCTGGATTATGCATATAGATCTATACCAACAACATTTCTCTTTGGTAACGTTAGGCTCGCCCAATATTTTATGGGTCTATCCAAATATCAAATCAACTGTCAAAATCGTCAACCCTTTTGGGGAATACAATCGTGATGTCAACCTGCTTAGCACCCTTTCACTTTGGACACCTCTTAGTTAGACTGCGGCAATTCTGCTGAAACAAACGGAACTTACCAGGTTTGAGGATTCCGGTCTCAACTCGTCCCACAGGCACAGTGCCTATGCCTCCTATCTTGTACACGTCCTGCAGAGGCAAGCGCAGTGGCTTTTCCGTGGGTCGGGATGGGGGCTGGATGGCGTCCAGAGCCTGTACCAGCAGACATTCTTATAACCTGGTCTAACTTACTACACGGTATTATATTCCTAGATGTGTAATCAGCAGTGTTGTTCGTAGTTTATTATAAGATCCTGTCTATAAGCAAGAATAATAAATTACGACCAAACTCGTTGATCTAGAATTTTCTTAGGATTTCAACCTTGACTAAGTCTATGATCGCAACTTATTTGCGATTTAATAAATGATACAAGGAAACGATCATGAATTTAAATTAGTTTCCTATTATGTAGGAAATAGTCACAAATGAAAGGTTGAACAAAGTTTGAACATTGCGAAAATGTCAACTTGTTTTTATTTTCTAAATTATTCCGTTGATCGTGATGTTGCTTCAGCTCGGCTGCCCTTTTAAAGAGAGAGGCTTCGATCGTAAACACTAGACCAAAAGGTTAAGGACTTAATCGAAAGGAACGAGATGAAAGTACCCCATTCGAACATATTTACGCTTCGCTGGCTCTGTTATGTTGGTCAAAGTTTATTTTAGACTTGAGTAACCAAGCCAATGGCGTCAACAATGCTGCTTATTAACCCAGGCGGTAACAATATATGTTGTGACAGAAGATGATAAGTTTTATTGCCATTTATTCAATTGAATGTCAAGCTTGAGTTGGTTTATAGTCGCCTAAAATTCTTACAAAATTACCAAGATGCATAGAGTTATTAGGTACCTATAGGTATGTGCCATGTGGTGTGTTATATTTGTAATGCGTACCTCAATAAGGCATTTGCCCTCGACCTTGCCCTCCTTGCGATCGATGGTCCATCCCTTGAACCAGGGCATTTTGTCGGAGGGTTCCAGCATGTTGTCTCCGTGCCAGCCCGAGATGGGCACGAACGCCACCGTGGCCGGGTTGTAACCTGTCGTATCGAGATTATGTAAGCATTCGACCTCAATGTCACCTTGCGTTTTTACTTAGGTAAGGTAAGAACGACCCATTTTTAACGACTTCAAAAAAAAGGAGGTAATCAATTCGATATGTAGGTATGTATTGTATTGTAATTTGTAATATTGTTGGAATTGCACAATATTCACTTAATTATGTTACTCTAGGGCGCTTCTAAATATGTGTGCCAAATTTCATAAATGTTTGTATGTTTATATGTAGGTATGTATGTTTCTCCACGCATTTCTCCGAAATTACTTATCGGATCGTGATCATGCTTTTTTTTAAGGATTGGATTGGATTAAGTATCTCAAAACTTAGGGAACAAGTTTCATCAAAATCGGTGTTTAGTTTTCATGATTGGAAAATACAACCGAACTCCTTACCGACAAACAGCACGAACCGTGTAAATTATGTTATTATTTTATCAATCCTTCATGTACCTTACTGAAGAACTGGCTCACTTTTTAGTGATGGGGTACAAAAAAAAAACTTTTTGCAAAAAAATACTACCGACTTCCAAATATAAAACCACAAAGTGAAAAATAACTTAATTTTTTGAAGTCGGTGTCTTTCGTAGGTACCATTTTTTGCGTTATGGACACCGACTTCAAAAAATTAAGTTATTTTTCACTTTGTAGTTTTATGTTTGGAAGTCGGTAGTATTTTTTTGCAAAAAGTTTTTTATTTTTCACTTTTTAGTTGTACGTACCTAATAGGCAAGTTAGTAAGGGAACTATTTCGCCAGAATAGATTTCATGAAACTTGAACATAACCGGTGAAATGAGAGATCTGCTTACCCCTTAAGAGCGAACTGGCGTGACGTTATGTTATGAAATATAAACAACAAACAGACATGCGATTGCAGCAATCCCAAGCGATTTGCCGTTATTTATTGAAGAGTTCTGTTGTATATCTCCGAAGTTCTTCATCAGATCTTCACCAAATTAAAATGGGACCAATTTCGAAACATACTTTTTCAAACAAAAAAAGAATTAAGTAAGTAAGTAATTAAGTAATCGGTGAACAAAAACAAAAAAAAAAAAAAACAAACTTGAAGTCGAACATAGAACCTCCTCCTTTTTGGGAAGTCGGTTAAAAAATAAAAAGAGATATTATATCAATAACTTTTCACAAAAAATAAACCGCCTTCTAAAGCAAAACAATACAAAACATTAACAAATTAAATATTTTTCACTATAAAATAAACCGACTTCAAAATCAAAACACTAAAAAGTGCGAAATTAACTTTTTTTTCGAAAGCCGGTGTCTTTTGTACTTCTTTTTTTATTGTTTTTCGACACCGACTTCCGAAACGAAAGTTATTTTGCACTTTTTAGTGTTTTGCTTTTGAAATCGGTTTATATTTTTGTGAAAAGTTTTCTCTCTTTTTAGTTTTGGTACTTCTATGTTTGGTACACTATCACAAAAAAAAACAATCGAATTGAACCTCCTCCATTTTGGGAAGTCGGTTAAAGAGCATGTTCTATAGTAAAGTAACCAAAGGATTGACAAAATAACCATTATAACACAATTTACACATTCGTGCTGTTTGTCTCTAAGGAGTTCGGTTGTATGTTCCATACCTTGAAAACTGCTGATCCGATTTGGATGAAACTTTCACTATGCCCCAAGTTGAGAGATAACTAATATATATAAATAAAAGAGAAACTATGTATGTATGTTCCTTATACTACGAAATGGCTGGACCGATTTAAATTAAATTTTCAGTAAATCTTTATTTTGGTGGTGATCGGCGCATTTTTTTTTTGAAGTTTGAACGCGGGCGAAGAAGTTAGTCCAATATAAAAAGCCCGATCACGATCCGATAAGTAGTTTCGTTGTAATGCGTGGACAAACATACATACATATAAACATACAAACAATCATACATAATAACATTTATGAAATTACCGCACATGTTTAGAAACCCAATTAGAGTAACATATGTGAATATTAGGCAATTCCAACCATATTACATATACATACACGTCGAATTGATTACCCCATTTTTTTCGTCGGGAAAAACTTAACCGACCGATTTAGCGTGGGCTACTTTTTTAGATATTTCCAAAATTGCTCTACTTTTACCAATATCTGTCAATAAAATATTATAACAAATGACATCAAGCACCCCACGCTTTTTTAAATATTTTTTTTATTTTGTTAATCACACTATTCTTAATTAAAGTTTATTGTAAATTATTTTCTACTTTTTTTATTTATTTTTCACTTTTTAGTTCAATCAGTAATCCTGAAGATCCTGGTAAGGATAATGGGGAAACTATTTAAATTATTGCATTGTCATCGGTCCTTGATAATTGCGCAAAGTTTCCAATTAATCCGACGTTTTGAAGGAGGTGAAAATCATGTTTTAAGATTCCGTTACATAGATACATAGTTGTATAGATACATACATACCAAGCTAATACAAGCGTGTTAATAATAAAAAGGGAGTTTTTTGCTATTGTGCAGGATCTATTCCCATCGGCCACCCACCCTCGAGTTGCCACCTCGGTGGTCGATGGGAAGTATTTAATGAAATCTGCCATCTTCCTTTATTCCCATCTGCCACCGGGGTGGTGGATGGCACTAACTAGTGGCGTTTGCCACCCGGTGGTCGATGGGACTTATTTAGTGAAATCTGCCACCGGGGTGGTGGTCGATTCTCATGACATTTGTCACATAAAAGTGAATGTTGATGCTGTGGCCGATTTACTTTGTTACTTGGGTTATTCCCATCTGCCACCCTCGAGTTGGAACACCGTTGGTACCCTGATAAAGAAGCTAAGCAACATGGGCTTCCGTGGGGACCTCTTGTGGTAGTTCTCTTTTGACACAAGCAGTAGTTACAATAATTATGTGTTTAGGTGGGTAAACGAAAAAAAAATAGTCAAATGACAACTTTTATTTTGTGAAATCTTAATATATATAAATCTCGTGTCACAATGTTTGTCCTCAATGGACTCCTAAACCACTTAACCGATTATAATAAAATTCGCACACCATGTGCAGTTCGATCCAACTTGAGAGATAGGGTAGGTAGGGTAGGGAAGGGTAGGTAGGGTAGGGTAGGTAGGGTAGGGTAGGGTAGGTAGGGTAGGGTAGGTAGGGTAGGGTAGGTAGGGTAGGGTAGGTAGGGTAGGGTAGGGTAGGTAGGGTAGGGTAGGTAGGGTTGGGTAGGGTAGGTAGGATATTTAGTAGATGAATGTTTGGTGTTTTTATGGCAAAACAAAGTTTGCCGGGTCAGCTAGTCTTTCTTTATATTTTTCTATTCACCCTGCAATTTCTATACACCCCGTTTTACGGTCATGAGAATCGACCACCCAAATAAACTTATGAATGGCAGATGGGAATAAACCGGCAAACGACACTAGTTAGTGCCATCCACCACCCCGGTGGCAGATGGGAATAAAGGAAGGTGGCAGATTTCACTAAATAATTCCCATCGACCACCGGGGTGGCAACTCGAGGGTGGCCGATGGGAATAAACCTTGTGACGGACAGTAGTTCAAAGATCTTTTAGATGACATTGAACATTTCATGGCCAGTAAAAAAGATTAGGTAACAATCTTTTTAGTGGTTACACGAGTATAGACAAAATTGACAATTAAATTGCTGCTTTTTGAAGGAGAGTCATTTACGCAATTAAGAAATTAAAATTGTATATCAATGTACCAAGGTAATGGTATTATCCGTCATTACATGCAGTCTATTCAAAGTAAACTTACCAATCTTCTTGATGTAGGAAGACACCTCTTTCTTAATCTCCTCGTAGCGTGCCTCGTGGTATGGAGGCTCGGTGGAATCCATCTTGTTGACGCCGACGATCAGTTGCTTCACGCCCAGTGTGAAGGCGAGCAGAGCGTGCTCGCGCGTCTGCCCGTTCTTGCTGATACCCGCTTCGAATTCACCTGTGCCCGCGGCCACGATCAACACCGCGCAGTCAGCCTGATAGATAGGTACAGACATTACCAAATACCAACACGTCGTGAACTCATGAGTTCGAACCCAGGCAGACGCTTTACTTTGTGTAAATTATTTCATCGCCACTGCTCTTATAACGGTGAAGGAAAACATCGTGAGGAAACCGGCATGTCCTAGAACCAAACATTCGAAGATATGTGACATCCACCAACCCGCACTGGGCTCGCGTGGTGGATGAAGGCCTTTTACCTCTCTCACAGAGAGGATGCCTGTGTTCCAGCAGTGGGAACATTTTAAGGCTGATGATGACTACTCCTAAAAAATATGACAAAATGCAGTTCAAAATTATAGACGGCACTGCAAATGGGTAAAAAAGTTAGAAAAATAATGAAGACCACCTAAGGAAACATAAAGCAAATCGTTATGCCTACACAGGGGTTTCAAAAACCTAGGTTTTGAGAAATAAGAACTCCTAAAGCGAGTCGTTATACCTATACAGGGGTTTTAAAAGCCTAGGATTTTGAGAAATAAGAACTCCTAAAGCGAATCGTTATGCCTACACAGGGGTTTCAAAAGCCTAGGATTTTGAGGAATAAGAACTATCAGAAGTTACCTGGGAGGTGCCTGTGATCATGTTCTTGATGAAGTCCCTGTGTCCGGGCGCGTCGATGATGGTCACATAATACTTGCCCGTCTCGAACTTCCACAGCGCGATGTCGATCGTGATACCGCGCTCACGCTCTGCTTTTAATTTGTCCAACACCTAGCAATAAAAAAAATCTGTTGACCCACTTGCAAGCTTGAATAATTTAACTCAGAGTTACTTGCTAACACCAGGTTATATTGACAATATTGTATCACAAACTGTCAATTTAACCTCGTGTTAGCAACACACTCCGAGTTAAGTTCTTCGTGCAAGTGGGCCATAGAGTCTTATTAATCCGGCGAAGTCCACCTTCACCTACGCCACTACTCCCTTCGCATTCCCTTATTTTATTTATCTTGATATTTACTTTACATTTCAGTAAACCCAACATTGGTAATAATCAGCCCTTGTTTTGAATAGTGCCGGCGATTAATAAGATACAACTGTAAGAATGTAATATAAAAAAAACACTTTTGTTTGAATATTTAAATAGCATATTACGGTAACCATCCGTGGGTTTTATCAAAGGCGAAAATAAATAAAGAGACTGCAGAAGCTAGCAAACCAGTAGGAGGTACCTAATGGCAAGGGCGGATCCAGGATTTTTATCTGGGAGGGGCACAACAAGGGACGTACGGGCAAAAAAATCAACAATAACTGTAACAAGTTCAAGTATGTATAGGAAGGTTTATGAAGAAAGTGTCAAAACAATAGAAAAATTAAATGTCTAATAAAGACGTTTTCTTTTATTTTTCCTGCCAGCATGTGTCTGTCCATTTTTGCCGCAACGTCTTGATCGATATGCATTAAAGCCAATCCATTCAAACGCCCTTCTGTCATCCTGTTGCGAAGATATGACTTGTCATGAGAAAACTCGGCCGGTTATGAAAAGTCGTAGCCTGACTCACAATGCGTACCCCGCCCCGACCTGCGTTTTCCCCCGACCGTACCACTCTCGCAAACGCTGATTATCATCTTTTATTTGCAAGTGCGTGAAAGGGATGCAACGAACAAAATTCGCAATTCCAGCTAGAAATAGAGAGTTTCACTCATGTTCTTTCTGTTATTTTATTCATATATTTTAACTACTCTGATAATTTGATTTGCTTCTTAGTATGTACTGTCAACTGTCAATTTGTAGAGATAAAGTCGGTAGTGGACGAAGAACAAAAAATATTAAACTCTGATCTAATGACAGTATGTCGGGGTGTCCCTCAAGGATCTGTACTGGGCCCAATTTTCTTCATTCTATTCCTTAATGACTTAATTGAGTACATAAAAAACGTATTACAGACACTAGTCTCATTATTTTTGCTGATGACACTAATGCAATAGTATCTGCAAATAACTTACATAATTTAGAATTCAAAATTAATAACTTATTAAAAGCATTTGAACACTGGTTTGGAATAAACAATCTCAAGCTTAATGTAAATAAAACAAAATGTGTACTATTTAGGTCTAACGTACGGAATAACACTAGTCTTGAAGTTTTGTCTTGTGGCAGCAAAGTTGAAGTGGTTGACCATGTAAAATTCCTTGGTGTTCATATTGATGCATTGTTAAACTGGAAGGTTGAGACATCGTCTATAACGAAATCAGTTAGCTCAGCATGCTATGCAATCAGAAGTCTGAGGGAAGAATTGACATTGGCCCAGCTTAGGGTGGTGTACTTTGCCTTGGTTGAGTCTAGGCTTAGATATAGTATTGAGTTTTGGGGCAACAGCTATAAGTACAATATCCACTCGGCATTTGTTATTCAGAAAAGAGCCATAAGGACAATGCTCCGCCTGAAGCAGACGGATTCGTGCAGAGACCATTTTGTTAAACTTAATATTTTGACAGTGCCATGCTTATATATACTGGTGCTGCTAACCAGCTTTGTTAAGAACTTGCACAAATCTAAAACTGATGACCAACGAAAAGTTAGAGTTAATATACGTAGAAAAGACATGCCTAACACAATCCAACCGAAAATAAACGTGGTTCATCACAGTCCTAGGTACCAATCAGTATTTCTATACAACAAGCTTCCCTTAGAATTTAAAAGCATTAATAGCGCAAACTTATTTAAAAATAAATTGAAGACATATTTATTGAGGAAGGGCTATTACAGTGTCGATGAGTACCTAGATGATAAAAAACAACCGTAATAATTATTATTGTACTAGATTGGAGTTGATTTTAAATATGTTGATTATTATTATTTTGATTTTTTATACATTCATATTGATATTTTTGTGACATTCTACTTTTATTTTATTATTGTATTACTCATACATGACAAAAACTCTATGCTCTTAAATGTCATATTGCTGATTTCTAGTAATAATTATAATTTTTATCTTTGACATTCTACTTTTGTATTACACTATTAGATGTGATATTACTGACCTTTTTATAACAATTTTGTTAATTTTTATTTATTTGACATTCTATTTTTGTTATTGATTATTTACAGGAAATTAGATGAAATAATATTATTGATCTTTTTATCTTTTTTTTTATTTTTTTAAATTCTCTGACATTTTATTTTATTATGTATTCATATTTTATTATTGAAAATAAGATGTTGCAATTGATCTTTTTATAATAATTTTATTATTATAATTTGTGTGGATTAATATTATTTTGAATTTGCAATTTTATATGTGACTTATTATTTGTTTATTTCTTTTTCATTATCTTGACATGTTTTTTTTTTAATTTTATATCTTTTTAACAATTGTAATTTTTAATGGTACCTACTTAATGTTATTTTTTACAAAATTTCTACACAATTTATGTTGTTCTGAAATAAATTACTTATGACTTATGACTGTGATGGAATCTCCACAGCACACAAAAAAACCTCTTGGGGTGGTTGGGGGGAACGTGCCCCCGTGCTCCCCTCTTTAAAGCCGCCCTTGCCATAATGTTAACATAGCACTGTATTGAACACAAGTGAAAATAACTTTAAATTAATTACCAGTGAGCATCGCAGTCACCATGAACTTTTGAAAAAATAAATACAAAGCGCCAAAAAAATACAAGGTCAGACACAAAAAAACCTGTGACAAAAACATCTATAAATTATGCCAGATACGTACCCAGGCATACTTGAAGGAACCCTTGCCCATCTCCTGGGCCTCCTTTTCGAACTTCTCGATAGTTCTCTTGTCAATACCACCGCATTTGTAGATTAGATGCCCAGTGGTGGTGGACTTGCCCGAGTCCACGTGGCCAATCACCACGATGTTGATGTGAGTCTTCTCCTTACCCATCCTTGTGGCGTTAGGCGAAACGTTTGTGAATCAACTTGCAACCTGCGTAACACAAGATAATAGTGTCTTAAAAGGTCATAGAGTACTTAGGCTTTAGGACAGTCGCGAAGATCACGTGAAGTGTTTGTATGCTCCCAGCATAGCGTAATAAGTACGCTCCTTTAGAATATAGTAATATAAGCACTTTATTTATAAAATATATTCCTTTTATGAATTGATTAAAGTACGATCGCTTGAGTTGACCTTAGGACCCCCTGAATTTCATTGCGACCCTGCCCCTTAAGATCTGCCAAGGGGCAGATTAAGCAAGTTTTAGTTGCGCAGCGATTTTCATAATAATTATGTAACTCCAAGGTAGATAAAAAATAAGTTCATAAACTAAAACCAGACTACATAAAAATCACGTTCAATAAAAAAAACTTTTCGCAAAAAAATACTACCGACTTCCAAATACAAAACTACTAAGTGAAAAATAACTTTATTTTTTGAAGTCGGTGTCTTTCATAGGTACAATTTTTTTGCGTTATGGACACCGACTTCAAATAATAAAGTTATTTTTCACTTTGTAGTTTTGTATTTGGAAGTCGGTAGTATTTCATTGCAAAAAGGTTTTTTTTTATTTTTCACTTTTTTGTTGTACCTACCTAATAGGCAAGTCAGCAAGGTACCTAGCTATAACGCCAGAATAGATTTCATGAAACTTGAACATAACCGGTGAAATGAGAGATCTGCATACCCCTTATGAGCATACTGGCGTGATGTTATGTTAAGAAATGGTATAAACAATAAACAGACATGCGATTGCAGCAATCCCGAGAGATTTGCCTTTATTTATTGAAGAGTTCTGTTGTATATCTCCGAAGTTCTTCACCAGATCTTCACCAATTTAAAATGGGACCAATTTCGAAACATACGTCCACAATTGACGCAGATATCGGAGAAAATACAAAAAAAAAAAAACAAACATAATGTCGAACATAGAACCTCCGCCTTTTTGGGAAGTCGGTTAAAAAGTATGAAACAAGAAAATATTGGCTCGTTCTCAGAATACCAGATTCTCAGAATACCAGATTCTCAATATACCACAGATTCTCAATACCAGATGATCTAAATACCTGATTAGCATTATACCAGAAGCACAGTTAAATGAAAAATTGTTTCAGAAGAAATAATCAAATAATTAAAATGATCTATCTGATCTGATCTGAATGATCTATCTGATCCGACAACACGTGCGAAAGAAATAGATGCTGTGATGAGCAGTAAGAAGCTAGTTCGCGTGCGAAATAGCACTTTTGCAATTTTGTAGCGAAATGGATGATGATTTAGGACGAAAACGAGGGCGCGAAATTTTATAAACAGTCCTTTGTTTGGGATTCTAGATATCATGAAAAACGACTAGATGTATATTTTCAAAATAAAATTATTTGCGTTGTTGAACTACTAATCTATTCCTGTATGGTGGCCGTTTTGCAATTTTCCATCTTCTTATGGTATTTATTTCCGCCCAAAGGTGCGTTAAAATTAGTGTTAATTTAAGGAACTTTCCGACGCTCATAACATTGAATATTTTTTTTTTGTTACCTTACAGGGCTAGATAATGATTAGACAAATTGATATATTTTTTTATTTCGAACGTACATTGTCAAACAGTGGAGTAATCGCCAGACTACGTTTGTATGAAAGAATGGTCGACTAGTGTAACCTTAAACTGTAATTGTTCCTGCACCCTGCGTGCAGTAGCGCTGGTTTGCCTTTCTGACTTAATATAAATTTCATATCAATTAGATCCATTTTATTTAATTACCATGAAAAATTGAATAAATAAGGATAAGACTTATAACAAATAGCTTGGGTTAAAACGGGCTGGTATCCCCGCAACTCCACGACCAAGCGCGTAACTCAATGACAAAGTCAATAAAACAAAAATAAACCAGACAGTATTTTATTGCACAATGTGCAATATGCAAACTATATTTGCTGCAAAAAGTAAAAGTAGCTAGGGTTTTTTCATATTATTATAATAAATATTTTGTTTTCAACTGTTTCAAAATCTGATTATAATTGAGAAAATATAATCAGATATATCATCTGGTATTGAGAATCTGGTATTCTGAGATCGAGCCAAAATATTCCCTTAAATTTACCGTGGTCGTATGCCACCTACCACACAGTAACGAAACAATACCTACATTCTGAAAAGGAGCATAAGACCACGGTAAATTTACGGGTACCTATATTTTCTTGTTTCATACTTTTTAGAGCGTGGTTTTTTTGTAAGTAGGTAGTCTGGTTTTAGTTTTTGAACTTATTTTTTATTTTAAGTATTTTGGGGTTGTTGCAGAGCCTGAGGGAACAAATGAACATAAATGCATTCATACATACTTACATAACGATCAACAAACACTTTGCGACGCCGTAGTCGGGTAAAAAATTAGTTTTCATGACTGACGGGATAATGTCTCGCAAACGCGCAGTACGCTTGACAAAAATATGATGTACTAAACCCTGCCTTCATTTTAATGATACCACACATGATGGGGCGGAGGAAACATTTTTTTTTGGTCTCGTGTTCGTGCCCCCTAGAGGACGCCACTTTCAAATTAATGTGATGTCACATAGCCTCTAACCAGCGGACAAACAAGACGCATCCAACGACACCTTATTTGTCAAATTATGATAAGTAGTTTTTATGTTATAGGGAACAGATGAACATAGAAAAAATGGTGAAGGAGCATTTCCTTTCTCTGTAACTATTCTTCTCCTTTCTCTGTTCTATATTTGATAATTATTAGTATATTATTTTATCTGTATGTATGTATTTTATGTTATATCTAAGTAATATTATTTAGTATAGTTTTTGTACACTGACAGCCCTATGTCTATCTTCTCTCGTTTAGTCCATCCAAAGGTTGTCTGTAAGAGATTGCCATGTGCGATAAGACCGCCCATTGTACACTTATCTTTATAAATGTTTTGTCCTGTAATTATTTCAGTGGTGTACAATAAGTATATATAATAAATAAATAAATAAAATAGATACACACATACCGGTCAAAAACATAACCCTCCCTTTTGCTTCGGCGTAGTCGGGTAAAAAGGACGAGGTATTCCTCAAGCAAAATGCTGCTGGCGGAAACAATGCCGCCCTTCAGAAAGACATCGAAGAATACATAGAGCGGCTGAGCACGATCATATAGCACCGATGTAGCTTTGTTTCGGTATATAATAACGGAATTCAAATGGTGAATAGAGAAGAAGTTATCGCCTTATGTGAAAGGCACAATATTTATGCCACTAGTCTTAAGTAATAAACTCATAATCGACACCAAGATATAGCTGCACAATACACAAATACCGGTCAAAAACATAACCCTCACCAAGATATAGCTGCACAATACACAAATACCGGTCAAAAACATAACACTCCGTACTTGGTACCGTAGTTGGATAGAAACTAAAAAATCTTACCTAATTATCATAGTGGAAAATCTGAAGAATAGACTGTAAAATCACTTCCGTGTATAGCTCAATCTTACGGATCGGAAGACAATGATGTATTCAGTAAATGTTATAAAGGTCAACGAAGAACCTTTTAACGCGTTACCTAATACTGCCTGAAGGTTTATCTACCCTTACCTAAATGTTAACATTTTTACAACGACTACTATTTAACCAAAATAAAGTTATACCGAAAAATGTGTCAGCTAACATTTATAACTTTTATAGCAATATATGCCTTCCAACGGCTCCTGATTTTATTTACGGGATTACTAGTTACCTACGTCACAGATAATATAATACTAGCATACCTAAGTAACAAAGATTTATAAAATGCGATGACTGCGGTGCGTGCGGTTCCTGCGGCGTGTCTAGTTGCGAGCAGTAAGTTACTGTTATGTTCATTTCTTGGTATATACAACGCTCTAGCTGCACTTAAAGCGGACTAACATAGAGTGCCCGATTGAATTAATCGCATCGAAACATTCCCGAGAGAGTAGCTCCTTCAAGCTTGCGCATAGGACATCCGGGACCGATGTCCCCGATGTCCAGTTCTAACTTATCGATATACAGCGGAGCTATTTTCCGCCAAATAAAGACTAAACCTACTCAGGCAATTAAATTTTATTTATTAATTAATTAATCTAATTATTAATTATCAAGTACCTAGATAAAAAAAACCTAATATCTCCAATTCAAAACATTTCACGAATTGCTGACACAGATAATACCGTTAAGTTTTTAAATCTTCGTCCTTTCAAAAGTTTCAAAGCTAAACCTAGATGTAAATAGTATCTATAACCCACCCAGGTAAGATGTTATTTATGTCAGAGAACTTTTTACCCCTTATTAATAAACACGGAATAAAGTTAAACCAGGAATAACAAAGGAATAACCATACATTTTCATAGGTTTATACTTGGTACAACTTTATTCTGCGTTTATTAATAAGGGGATTTGGTTTTATTCTGGTAAATTCTGTTTGCCGTAGCTATGTAGGTTCTTCTTGTAGTGTCAAAATTTAGTCTACCTGTCGCTCACCCAATTTATTTAGGGATTTATTAAGATGTGCCTATGTACCAAACGGTGACTTGACAGACACTGACTGTGTATTTACTATCTATCACAAGGATACAGTGCATTCAATCTAATTTTAGTAGGCGTGATCTATACAAGTACTTAAGCAGATGTATTGCAACACTATGATTCAAAATTAGAATAATCGCATGTCGCACAACGTAGCATGCATGTGCACCGGCGACGCACATGGGCTTCGCAATGCGTCCATCTTGAGCATGTTTGTCTGCATCAGATAAATTACGACAAATCGCCTTGTGCCCTGTATTTTTCAGAAAATTAATCTCGGTGACATTAACATGACATTACTTTGAAATTGGAAAAATACATTTTTCACTTCATGCACAAATGAACCACGAATGATTGAAACAATAACGTTTTTGAAATAAAACATTAAAGAAAACCTAATATCTCTGAGAAATAAAGTATAAACTTGCTTTACAGGAGAGTCGGTAAATTAGTCGCAAAACATCACAAACGTTGAGGATCATGAAGATCAAAAGCCAGAAACTTTATTTTGCTATTATAATGTAGGTCATATAAAGATTTTTTTAACAAAAACATAAAAAATTGCGTAATTTTTAAATCTTATACCGGCAGAATACCTGTGCCCATGTGAAGTTGTTTTTTTTTCAGGAAAACACTATCGTTTTAGTTTTTTGTTTCTAATATTTAACAGAATCACACAAATGTCATTAAATAACTGATATTTTTATCTATTTTACAATAAAACACAAGAAAAGCTCACCTTTGCAGCCGCCGTCACGAATTTTCCGAGCAATTTTCGAGCATGCGCTGTAGACAATTCGCCCGGGAAATGCAATCAATAAAATCAAAACCGTACTGATTAACTCTAGTTGTTCTAAATGGAAAAGTTATTAATGGATTATGTTATCTTAATTCATCCTATAATTATTGAGATACTTAATATGATACAATAATTACCTGTTAGCTGATTAGTTTTATTAAATCCATAGGAAAAACCGGAACCTCGGCACTTTCTTTTTCTTCGTGTTTTCTTCGAGCCAAGCATCTATCTTCACTCGTACGAAACCTTTTTTTCAACAGTAGAGCAATATTGATTATGGTTTTCACTTTGGAATCGATCCTTTTTACATTTTTAGTTTATAGGTTTGGACCATTGCACGACTGATAATATAAGGTAAATATAGGTTCTTAATAATAGTTACGTTTATTTAACATATCTAATGAAAGAGTCAGAGATGTTGAGTCAAGTATGTAATGTAAGTATGTAGGTATAGCTAAAGGACAATGTTTTCCTTTAATTAGAGAGAAAATCCATAAGTTCCCTATGGAGTTCCTTTCCATAGGCTGTTCTATAGTAGATATAACATATTATTTCCAAAGCTTTATTTAAGAATACGAAAAGCTACTACTTTGTAATTTCGGGTACAGGGTACAGTGATAGACAGACAGAGTGTGAGTAGTTTAGTGCAGCCGCGCGGACCCAAGAAGATTTGCAAATTATTCTAATGGTTTCAACTTTAACATAGGCTTTGGATCCGTCTAAAGGACCAGGGATCGGACGGTCCACCAGTGTTTTTATTAAACAGACAGCCGTTAATATCTGTATACCATTGTATTTGCCCAAGGAAGCTTTCCTCAAGCATGGAAACTAGCAAATATAACCTCTGTTTACAAGTCGGGACTCAGGACCTAAGAATGATGTTGAAAATTACCGCCTTATATTCATACTCTCAACTTTGTCAAAGGTCTTCGAGAGACTAGTCCATAATAAAATATACCTTAGGTACCCATAAAATATACATGGATTCGTCAAAAAGAGGTCTACTACAACCAACCTGGTATCGAATCTTTTGTGGATTATTTGTTTAGCAACATGGACTATCGTGTTCAAGTGGACTCTTTAAAAACCCGTTTTTCGTAAGTATTTTGACAAGGTTGACCATCAACTGCTTTTAAGAAAGATTGCATTCAATGGTATACGTGGCGATCTTTAGAGATGGTTTTCTTCCAACGTATCAAATAGGAATCATAGGATGGTGGTAAATGGTTTCACTTCCAGTACTTGAAATGTTACTTCAGGTGTGCCTAAGGGATCAATTTTAGGGCCACTTTTATTTATAATTTTTATGAACGAACTAAACACTGTTCCAAAATTCAATATTGCTGCTGTATGCAGACGATCTTAAAATCTTTAGGCTTCAGAGATTTGCATGATTCTCTTCTCTTACAAGAGGACCTAGACATGTTCACTACTTACCGTTCCAGCAATAAGCTCCACATTAGCATAACAAATTTTGCTGCATAAGTTTTACAAAAAACAAAAATATTGTAAAACATCCCTACACTTTAAACAATAGAATCCTTACAAGACAAACATTCGCGATCTTGGAGTTCTATTGGATGACAAGGCTGCAGGGATGCTCACTTAGGCAAAACTATCAGCAATACATTCCGTAAGTATGGTTTTGTCATGATATCAGCCAAAGAATCTTTCCACCCATATAATTATTATCATTTCAGCCGAAAAACGTCCACTGCTGGACATAGGCCTCCTCCAAGCGTCGCACACACTGATCGGTCCTGTGCGTTTCGCATCCACCGGACTCCCGCAGCCTTGACTAGGTCGTCGCTCCATCTAGAGCACGGATGGCGAACCTTTATTAGAAAACGTGCCATTTAAATTATATTTTTTTTATGTGACAATGAAGTGCCGCCAAAGAATTTTGTCTTTGTCTTAATTGACATAAAGTAAAACTCTAAATGCTATGAATTAATCAATTCTTTATTTGCATCCAGAAATTCTTACAGCAATCCTAATATTTATTAACAGTTTTATGTTGTATTTAAATAAAAGTAGGAGTTCTGCTGTTTGCAAATTACCTAGATGCTAAATAACCTCATTTTAGCGTGGCCATAATATTTTGTCGTGTGCCACAGGCACGCGTGCCATAGGTTCGCCATCCCTGATCTAGAGGGAGGCCTTCCAATGCTGCGTCTTCCGGTACGCGGTCGCCACCCTAGAATTTCTCGGCCGCTACGGCCCATCCGTTCTGCCAGCAATGTGCCCTGCCCACTGCCACTTAAGTTGGGCAATCCTTCTTGCTATATCGATAACCTTGCATGGTTCTTTTGCGCATGTCTTTATTTCTGATTCGATCACTCAAGGAAACGCCGAGCACAGGCCTCATCATTGCCCTTTGGGTGATTTTAAGCCTTCTGATGAGGCCCATTGTGAGCGACCACGTCTCAGTCCCGTAAGTAATCGCTGACAACACACACTGGTCATAGACTTTCGTCTTGAGACACTGTGGTAAGTTGGGAGAGAAGATACCGCGCAACTTCCCGAACGGTGCCCAGCCGAGTCGGATTCGACGATTGACTTCTTTCTCGAAGTTGGACCTACTGACTGGACCGTTTTCCGAAGTGGATATAATCGTCCACAACTTCTTAGAGTCAACATGGGCATTCAACATCACCTTGGTTCTGTCCGTGTTCATTTTCAGACCCACTCTTTCGGAAGCTCTACTGAGGTCATCGAGCATTGTACTGAGGACCTCCATGGTCTCAGCCATACCATCTATATCTTCGGCAAACCGGAGGTGAGTGATTTACTCGCCATTGACGTTGATGCCAAACTCATACACTCAGACACCACATCCTCTTCAGTCCAGAACCTTGAAGACATCCTCCAGTGCAGCAGTGAACAGTTTCAGGAGATATGAAGTCTCCCTGTCTCACACCTCGCTGCAGATGGATAGGTTCCGAGGTCAGATCCTGAAGTTGGACTGACATGGTGGCGTTTTTGTACAAACACCGATGCGAGCGCCTCGATGTTGCGGTAGTAAATTTGGCACCTTTGGAGAGACTGCAGTAAAGCCCAAGTCTGGATCGAATCGTAAGTTTCTCGCAATCCACAAACGCTAAGCAAAGAGGCAGGTTATATTCGGTCTTCTGTATAACCTGTCGCAGCGTATGTATGAGGGTCTACGGTGCTAAAGCCTTTTCAGAAACCGGCTTGATCGGGAGCTTGGAAATCGTCAAACCTGCGAGCGAGACAATTTGTGATGACTCTTGAAAACAACTTGTAGACATGGCTAAGAAGTGAGACGGGCCTAATAATTCTTCAATCGGGCACTGTCGCCCTTCTTGAAGAAGAGTACCATCACAACCCTGCACCATGCCTGTGGCATTTTCCCTTCTAGTATGTCGGAATCAACCACAGGAATTTACCACCCACCTTCATGAGTTCGGCCGTAATTCCGTCATCACCCCGTGCCGTGTTGTTCTTAAGTTGTTTCAGAACTATCCTAATAGCCCTAGCTGGAGGCTTCGATTAGTCTCCACAGGATAGTCTGGTTAAGCAGTAGTCAATCACTTTATTGAACTATGAGATGAAACTTAAATAAAAAGCTATCCTAATCTCGTAGAGGCTGACGTCCGGGATGTCTTCGGTATAGTGTCAGGTCGATCTAACTCTTGGGTAGTTTGCTAGATTCGCAACGGGTTTTCTGATTGTCGTCTACAACTGCCCGTAGAACCCCTCGATATTCCTCAGAAGCTTCGGTTTGGCGGATACGATCCCGCCATCATCGGTCTTCAGTTTCGTGAACTGGCTCTGCCAATAGCCAGATCTCTTGCAAACACCTTGGAGCCCTTAAATTATTCCTTCTATGTTCTATGTTATGGGGTTTGGTTTCCGCACTTAGTCCTTCAAGTGGACCATTGTGCGTGGGCCATGGCGGCCGCTGGGTGGATTATTCCAAAATATCCTGTAAATTATTCCTTTCAATCGCGTCTTTAATACGCTCAGTATTAAAGCGGCGGTGGTCGCTATTCAAGGACTTAGAGATCCTGACTATTGAGTTGCAGGCTTCCCCTTCATGAGCTGGAGAGTAGGATCAGATAGTTTCTTGTTCCTATTTATACGATGGGTCTTGAAACACTTAAACCCGACCGTATGGACAATTTCCACGAACCCATCGTTGTAATCGTCCACGGAGCTCCCTAGGCACTCGAAACTTTTCTGGAGTTCGAGCTGAAAGCTTTCGGGGTTTTGGATCTGGATCTGTGCCGGACGGAGCGTAGACTTCATCAGACGAGATCTTTCCAGCTTAATATTTAAGTTCAATGTGCCTCTTACCATACGGTGATCACTTCCGGTTTTCACCGCGTTAATCACAGAGACATCACTGAATATGTGCTTCTTCGTCAACATGATGAAGTCTGTCTCATATTTCGTTGCACCATAGGGGTTCTGCCAAGTCCACTTCCTGTGCTACGTTTTCGGACGAAGGAGTTCATCTTATAGAGGCCCTCCTTCCCATATAAAGTAGGTGACCCCTGTGGTTCCGTCGTCCAAATCCAAATTGCCCCACTCACAGCTCACTATCGTTTCGTTTACCCAGTTTCACATTGAATTCCCCCAAGACCAAGTGAAGTGAGTTTTATGACCATGCATGGCTGTGGAAAAGTACTCATACGTGGTCTCTACTTAGTCGATGGGGTGTGCCGAGGTCAGGGCGTAGACCTGTATGACCTTCAGCGAATACCTTGAGTATAAGGTACACCACCCTGGTCGACACACTCTCGATCCTCACTACGTTGGCCACAAGGGATTTGTGGACGATAAACCCGACAACACCTTCTAGAGAGGGTGACTGGACTGCCGGTCACCATCTCTGATGTAGAGCAGGTTACCGAATTTAAGGATTATCGAGCCCTCCCCCTTTCTTAGGGCTTCAGATAACCCTATGATACTCCAGTGTACCTACACGTGTTAAATGTTGCCAGGGCCAGTCGTCGGTTTGTATTCTGGTAGCCGGATTCCGTCCGGGGATTCTTTGCACCTCTTGTAACGCCGTGACCTCGACCGCTAGCGGGTTGGCGATCGCAGTTTGTTATTAAGTGCACAGAGAACGCTGTTGCCCATTCTCTGGTCTCCAACTTTGCATATACAAATGTTGCTGCATAAGTTTTTACAAAAAACAAAAATATTGTAAAACGTCCCTACGCTTTAAACAATAGAATCCTTACAAGACAAACATTGGTTCACGATCTTGGAGTTCTGTTGGATGACAAGCTACACCCAGTAACGTACCAACGCAGGTTTGCGGGTACATAAGATCTTCATAATTAAATAACGACATCTTCGCTGTTTCAGCAGGAGAATTTAAACGCCTTGTTTTTGAGATAATGAATTCTGCTGACATTATTAACCCGTAGGTTTCTTCTTTTTTGTAATAATAAAAACAAAAAGTTATTAATTTAATAACAATTGTGTAATAAGAATTTAATTTATTTTGCTGACGCCTTGTTTGTACAATTAATTCTGTGGACATTTGAATCCATAATTATATTTTTTAAATTTAATCCGTAATATATATTTTGTTTTGGATTGTTTTTGCTTTTTATTTGTATTGTAATAATTTAATAATTTTAACTCTTTATTTATATTTTAATTTATTTTATATAACTTCGTATCTTTCTGTATATTATGCCTGATAAGTATTATAAATTTACTAGCTGACCCGGCAAACTTTTTTTTGCCACACGTTTATCTACCCTACCCTACCTGCCCAACCCTACCCTACCTAAAAATAGATAGTAGCCGATTCTCAGACATACTGAATATGCATATAAAATTTCATAAAAATCGGTCAAGCCGTTTCCGAGGAGTATGGTAACTAACATTGTGACACGAGAATTGTATATATAAGATAATTTTTTTGTTGCTAATTGTATGCGTAATTAATTTTATAAAGGGTTTTTATATTATGTGGCAAATGTTGCTGTGTGCATATTTGTTTTCATTCGTGCTCTAATTTTATGTATTGCTGTAGAGTGTAGTCGTTTATTTTCCCAAATAAATAAATAAAAAAAACATAATAGGAGAAATGTTCACAATTCACGATATTGTCTTAGAATGTCTCTTGTTAGATTGATTGCAAGGGATCATACTTCCCATTAGTTTCCGACATCAAGTTTGTCGTGAATGCAAAAATTTGTGGATGGATAATAATAAAAAATCAATAAGAATAATTTAATATATTCAATTTTATTGTATAAACATATGTTTTAAACAGTTCTTATAATTAAATTAGAATATACTTACTTCAATTATTAAAGTTTAAAATATTGAAATTATAAATGTGAATATAGTATGTGCATAAAAAAATTATTTAAATCGTATAACATACTTTTCATTTACACTCCAATAGCCATAAAGTGAAGGTAACTATATCATAAAAGATCGGATATTATTTCACTGACAAGAATTGGATATTCGATCTTATATCTAGAATAATTTAATTTATTAAAGTATACGGAATGTCCTCATGATTACAATAATTCAATCTAATAATTCGTGTTTTCAATGAGAAGTTTATTGCAAAAAAAAGTTTAATAATATAACAGGTCATAAATAAATAATAGTTTAAAAACACGCTTTAAAAGAAAACTAAACCAAAAAGTAGAAAATAATTTACAATAAATTTTAATTAAGAACAGTGTGATAAACAAAAAAAAATATTGTAAAAAGCGTGGGGTGCAAAATGACTACTTTTTCACAACAAATATTTTTTTGTTTATCACACTGTTCTTAATTAAAATTTACTGTAGATTAGATTAGATTAAGACGGGCTGGTGTCCGCAACTCCACGTCTAAGCGCGTATTTTGCGTAGGGAAAATTTACTGTAACTTATTTTCTACTTTTTAGTTTGGTTTAATCAATTTTTTTTAGTGTTTTTTTTTACTTTTATTTATTTTTTAATTTTTAGTTCAATCTCTAATCCTGAAGATCCTGGTTAATGAGACAAACTATTTAAATTATTGCATTGTCATGGGTCCTTGATAAGTGTGCAAAGTTTCAAATTAAGCCGATGTTTTGACGGGGGTGAAAATCACGTTCAAAGATTCCGTTACATTGATACATACATAGCTAATAAAAGCGTTATAAAATCATTTCTGGGTAGCAATTTAACGCTTGCAATAAATTTTACAAAATTAGTACACACAATGTAATTAACAATTATTACCAGTGTAACCATTAATCACATAATGTAGTTTCTGCAGTATTTTTTAAGATGGTGGCGTTGTTATTTCCGTTATACAAGCGGAAGGTTAAATGGAAATAATTACCAACTTGACTAAATATTGATATTTTGTTTTACAAAAACACCAATATTAGTACATAATGTGACGAGTCTGTTACAGCTATTGCGAGTTTTACTAAAAAACATAACATTATACGAATGCAGCAATAAAGATACCCAATAGTCCTCATCCCCGGCTAGATATTTAAAGTCAACACCAGATAAAAAAAAAAAGTTGTTAACATCTGTCTACTGTCACCAATGTACTCCAATATTTCAAAACGATACGAAAAAAAATAAAGGCTGTGTCGTTAACACGATCAAAACAAACGTATCGCGGTAAGGGGCGTCCGTGACATTTTGACTTGGCATTCAGTAATGAGTATATCTCGTAAACACGTGGAACGATTTACATGATATAAACGGATAAAATTGTGTTACGCCTGCACTTGTCATTTGAGACCAAAATTATCAAAATATCTAACACAAATCATGTTTTCAAGTTACGTATTGTGGTTCAAGTCGGATCAACCTCTTTTATTTTTTTGTTATCTGGCGGAGACTTAATAACAATGCAGGCGCATTTAATAATATCCTACATTTTATCATAATAAATGATAACTAATTAAAATTCTATATTAAATAAATTGTAAATAATCATTAAGATGTATGAACAAAAATTGTATTAAAAATATAGCCTTAATGCAATAAGAGTTCTGAAATCATTGAAAAGGCATCCGTCAATTATGGAATCACAGATATAATTTACATTTTACTATTGCTTACATTACGACTATCGCATTTTTACTCTCATAGTTTTATAAATAGTATATTTGTTTATTTCCCTCCTGGCCAGGGCAGGTAGCTCCCCCATCCTTTGCTTGGGTTTGGATCCAAACCTGTAACACATAACAGCGTAATATACAATTCTATAACGGATTCAGTCGTCCTTCTATTCAGAAGAATTATAACGTTATATACTTCACACATGTAAGTCAAATTGCCTTCTATAATGAGAAGGAAACGTATAAAACACGCAAACCTTGTGACTATATAGTAGCGCATTTTTTAATTTTTTTATTTGTTTTTTTTCCATTAAAATAGTAGTTCATGCAACAGTCATATAATAGGGGTTATTAAAACACGAGCGTAGGTTTATATATAACATGAGGCGAAGCCGAGTGTGATAATAATATTACGCGAGTGTTTTAATTCCTAATTATATGCCGTTGCATACACTATTTTATCTTCACTCATACAGTTGAAATAAAACAAAAATGTTAACGGAAAAATATGTGGTATGGCAGGCAATTTAGATTCTCATTGCACATGACTGCGCAGCACTCGCATCCAAAGACAATGACATAATTTTTCTACATTAAGTCAATGAGAATAAGCCAATAAATTAAAAGTAACGGTGTGCTATAAAAAATTAAAAGTTATTTTATGATGCAGTTGTTTGAAAATCGAAGGAAAATGTTGCACTGTAAAGCTGGGAACAAATTATCGGACGCGGCTGACGGACGTGACTGACAGTCGTGACTTATAGAGTACCTGTGTAATGAATGTACATTACATTGTGCAAACTATCGGAGTTAAGTCGCGGACGTGACCTTGGGCGTTCGGACGTCCGATAGAGATCTGGGCCGCTGGATGTTTCTGTCTGTGCACACATATCAGCCGCGGCTGTAAGTCGCGTCCGTCAGCCGCGTCCGATAATTTCTTCCCAGCTTTACAGTGCAACATTTTCCTTCGATTTTCTAACAACTGCATCATAAAATAACTTTTTAATTTTTGTAGCACACTTTTACTTTTAATTTATTGGCGCTTATGGGCTCATTGACTTAATGTAGAAAAATTATGGCATTGTCTTTGGATGCGCGTGCTGCGCAGTCATGTGCAATGAGAATCTAAATTGCCCGCCATACCACATATTTTTCCGTTTACATTTTTGTTTTATTTCAACTGTATGAGTGAAGATAAATAGTGTATGCAACGGCATATAATTAGGTATTAAAACACTCGCGTAATATTATTATCATACTTTATGATACCAGTAAGTTTTCGAGCGAGCGTTTATAATCCTTGCCGAAAAAACGTTGACATCTGTTTGAGGTGTGCCGTAGCTGGGTAAATAAGATGCGCTTTTTATTTAAGGCCTTTGGCAGATAATTTCGTTAATTATTTAGCCGTATCGTGTCTTGTACTGGAATACTTTTACTTTCTTTCTTGCCACAAAATTAATCCTTAGGTAGGTACAGCTTGCGGCAGCGGAATATGAGTGCCGGTATTGCGAGTGCGCCGCTCACACTACCTTCTGCGGCTTGGACGGGGTCGTTGTAGTGTGTACCTATCCCCTGCGGCCGAAAAGTGGACCTGAACCGTTACAGGGGGACCACGGGTGCCATACACAGGGTAGTTTGGCGCCCATATGCTGGTTTGGTCCCTGGGCTGGACACGGCGTGCAATGTTTTCTGCTGCGCCGGTGATGGGGGGTACTCCCCAGAGTGCAAACGCGTGCCCGTGTCCCCCCCCCCCGCCCCCATAAGCGGCACAGGAGAACACCGTGGAGTTTTGGTGGATTGGAGTCCCACATAACTGCGCTATCTCCCCGTGGTAGCGCAGTATGCATGAGCATTTATCCACGCAAAAATAAAAAAACGGTGGGTACAGCTTTAATCTCGGATCTGGATGATAGCCTTACCTTTGGCGACGGCATTAATTTTCTGCGTCTCTTCGTGTGTGAGTGTGAGTATCTTCTGTAGCACTGGCACCAGCCTGCTGCGCTCGTCACCGGGGGGCAGTGTCAGGAACTAGAATTAACGATTTTATTGTTAATGACAAAATAAAAATTGTTCGCAGAACGGATGGCCGATGGGCAGAAAGGTTCTGGAGAGGCGACCGCGAACCGTAAGACGTTGCGTTGGAAGGCCTCCCACCAGGTGGACCGATGACCTAGTGAAGGTTGCGGTGATCCGCTGGTTGCGAGACGCAAGGGACCGGTCAATGTGGCGACGCTTGGGGGAGGCCTATGTCCTATGTCTAGTGGACGTCTTTTG
This sequence comes from Orthosia cruda, assembly GCA_964057195.1. Lineage (NCBI taxonomy): Eukaryota > Metazoa > Arthropoda > Insecta > Lepidoptera > Noctuidae > Orthosia > Orthosia cruda. Next base: position 20,918,668 of record OZ059825.1, on the reverse strand, counting down.
GCTGATATGATGATGATGATGATGCATGATATCATGTCTGTATTCACCGAAGTGATTGGAAGTGGTGTATTAGCACAAAACAAGCGAACCTGTTTACCACTTACAAAGTTACAACAAGAATTTCCAGTAAATTGAATCTTCTCACATGTTGAAATTATATATTTTTCATCACTTCGGCGTTTTGCACAGTTTCTTTTTTGAATATCGCTGCACATGCTGAGATAGGAGCCTTTTTGGTCTCACACGGGGTTTTTATTTTTTATTATAGTTTGATTGTATGCTTATTTCTCGTGTCTCCTGTGCGGGTCACAAATAAATATTTGTCTTTCTTTCACTTACCGCTAATATACAAGTACGTACGTAAAACTACGTAAGTACGTACCTTGTTTATTAGAGGTCAGTTATTTTCATTTATATTTCATTATGATGGGCAAGTGACATTTAACGCTTAGGTCGGTTGTTCACGAGGCACCGCACGACACGATTTGCGGTCACGATTTTTAACACACGACAAACTGCAGACGATCTGTCGTCCGTTCGTTTGTCCACATTGTTCTATAAGCGCGTGAGTCACGAAGCATGCGTGAGCCGTGCGGTGTGGTATGTCGTGTCGTCAACAAGTTCATACTTGTTTCGTACAGCCGCTAAATCGTCACAGGATGAAAGTCGTGACGACATAGCGGCATCGATGACATAGCCGTTAGTAAATCTTGTCGAGTGTGCGACGCAATGAACAATCGGTCCATGAAATATAAGTTCTGAATCGTGACCACATTTTGTCGTATCGTGCGTCGCGTCGTGAACAATCGGCCTAATTTTTTATGCGTCAAATTCTACGGTAATTTCCCTGCGTGTACATACCTTAAGAGTAACGTTCTTCATGTACTCGGTGTTGTGCGCGTTCTGCGTGGCGCCCCGCACACGCCTCAGTTCCGCCTTCAGCAGTTCGCTCAGCTGAACCATGCGCGCGCACTCGCGCTCCGATTCTGACAGCAGCACTGTTACGTGTTTCACCCTTTGTATACAGGAGAAAGGGTCAACATTATTATTGGATATTAAAAATGAATTAGTGGATAGCTCAGGCCCAGTTTTTTGGTTGGTAGTTAACTCAACCAATGATTGAATAGGGTTTAAAATTTCAGTAAAATCGGCGTCAAATAAACAATCAACGAAGATCAACCAGCTGCAATCATCCTACGCTTTAGATAATTAATTTGCATGTGTGCTTGTTTGGCGCTAATTCAACATGCTACACTTCGTGCTCAAATTTTTTGTTAAAAAGGTTTTCATATTAAAGGTTTCTAACAAACCATTTTTTTTTCATTTGTTTTCAGAATTGAGTATTTAAATGCTGCAACAATATTTAAATAGGTTCAGGGGATTTCCTCTTCAAAGTTTTGTTTCGTTCCACCCCTACATTCCGATTCACCTCGTTTACTGAGCGTGAGGTTACCTTAGTTGCTGAGCTTGAAGCCTCCGCTTAAGTTCAGCGATCTCCTGGTCAGGCGTGAGCGCGAACGAGGAGGTGTCCATGGCCTCGTCATCCGGGACGCCTTCCTCCAATAGCCGCTCTAACGGCACGGGCGACCGACCGCTACCTCCGCTGTACTGCTTTGACGGAGGCGGCGATGGTGCTGATTCAGATCCCTGAAACACGGGTTTTGATGAAACATTATTTGATGGAAATAATCGAGCTCTTTCTTTCAAACTTTACTATTTATTCTGCATAGATTCAGGATTCGTCTCTGTTAAAGGGAGGGTGTCGTAAATGACAAGGTAGGCCAATGCGAGTCGAAGCAAAAATGATTAGTTTTTTTTTGTTTTAGAAACAATGGTGTACTAAAATGCGAGTGGGTTTAACCAGGTTCATTAAAGAAACGAATATAAAACGGCGGTGTTTATGTTCTCTCGCTTGCACTCTAGTGCCGTCTATAGTGTGCAAGCGAGAGAACATGATAAGCACCGCCATTTTAGATTATTTTCTTTAATGAACCAGGTTATAATGAGAGTGAGAAGATCGAACGTAAGCTGGCCTAATTAGACGCATATGGTATAGTCATCTGCACGTAACTTGGCAAGAGTCGTTAGATGCGCAGAAGTCGTTTTTTAGGTCTCCTTGGTAGTGAAGCGGGGCGCGGGGTACAAGGTCACCCCGATCCGAGCGCGCGATTGGTGGCTCAGTCGACCCGCGCCTCCCGCACCCCGTTCTCGCTCCCGTTTACACTTGCGTGCACGAAACTTGTACACTTTGTTTTTGTTGAGTTTTTGTTAAGATTTTGTTAAGTTAGTTTTTGTTAGGAGTAGTTGTTATTGTTTTGAATTTAGTTTTTATTACGAGTGTTACTGTTTTATTTTGATTACAATGCCATAATTTTTACTATCCATTTCAATTTTTTTTTTTTACTTGTCTCTTTATATATTTTATTTATAACACCTAATAAACTTCACGAATTCCTCTCCATTATTTAACTTCCCTCTAAACATACATGTTTAAAAATAAATGATGGCCATAACCATTGAAAATTGACAAGAAATAAAAGTGACCACTTTTTTGTGGCAATAAGTGTACGATGCGCGAACTTACCCCCACTACGCCAAAACCTTGCCAAGTTACGTACCGATGACTATATAGGTTCGTAGTTGTCATTAGCTTACCGAACGCGACATTACGTCAATTTTAAATACAAGACGCCCGTTCCGTACCAGAATATAACAAATGTACATAAATATAGCTTCGTCACAATATTACATTGCGTTCATTATTCACGGCCAATGATACACAGCCATACAGTGCAATAATTATTATTCAACCGTATCTCGTAAATTTTATTACATAGGCCCATGTTTAGATAAAGTTCTTGTGTAACATGCAATGTGTATTTACGTCGCTTTTGTGTAGTGCAGCGGTTCTCAAAGTGTGCTCCGCGGAAACCTAGGGCTCGCTAGAGTTCGCTGTTTTACAATTTACAGGATGCTGAACCTAGACCGATATGAGATTTCAACTCTCTTCTATAAAGCCTGATATAAAACAATGTATGAAAAATAAAAAACAGTTTCATACCTCTCATTAGCTTAGTTATATATAAGTAATTAATAAGACCTTTTTATTGGATAACTAATAAAGAATAAGTACACAAAAGCTTATTTTTATTATTTTAGGCAACAAACTTATTTTAGGGCTCTGCCTAATATTTAAGTTTCCAAAAGGGTTCCATTGCTAAAAAAGTTTGAGAACCGCTGGTGTAGTGTATTTTAAGTTTAGAGGATAACTGTTATTTCGACGTAGGTGATAATATTTCCTGTGCAAATCCCTCGCTAGTGACATTACAATCAAAAATGAATTAATGAAAAGTAGTGTCCTTAGAATATAGGTCCAGCCCCACTCTGCTGTAAAAGGAACAGTGAGCACAGACAATGCTAAATCTGTTGTGATTTAACTCTTTATTTGATTAACAATCTTAGTTGTATTACTATAGGTCACATTTTCAATGTGATTGATTTATTATAATGTTATTTACCTCTCCCTCCTCCCTCGGAATCATAGAAACATTGATATCCATCTCGCCGTCACTGTTTTCATCTTTGGGTATAACTGGCAACATGTACTGGTTTCTATTGGCTTCATCGAGCGAGGAAACTGCGACGTTGCCAGACTTCCTCATCTCCTGAGCGGCAGACAGCTGCTTCTTCAACACTTCCGTCTCCTTCTGAAGCTTCGCCTCAAGTTCACTGATTTGACTCTTGTAACATTGTGTTAGAGTTGAGACCTGGAAAAATAGAAAGGGTTATTTTATTGTATATCGGGCTGATATACACAACTCGAAGTCTAAGCTCATATTTTGCGTACATGTCTGGTTACAATAAGACGCTAATGTGTAAATTGGAAATAGTATCGATGGAATACAAAGTTTTAATACTTTATTTTACAAAGGTAACGAATTATATGCCAAATATATAGAACAAGGTTGCAAATGATTCATAAGAGTTCTCAAACAGCACTGCATGAGTATTCTACATGTTATTGACCAGCATCCTGATTGTGTTGTGATTGTGAAGTTAATAGCGCGCGGTATGCTTTCCTTTCATTCATTACTTCATATGTTCAACAATCCGTCTACTCGAGAGAGTAAAACAAGCAATAAATAAATACTCTTGAGTTATCCAAATGAAAGCTACCGATCAGTCTGCGCTGAACCTAAGCCTCCCATCCATAATTGCAAGTTTGGCCTCGACCAAGGCGCGATTACTAATGCATGTTGAATAAAAGGATACGTCGTTAATTGGCCGGTACGTGTAGCACCTCACCTGCATCTTATTCTGTGTCCTCTCTGACTCAATTTGTTGCGACAATCGCGCGAGATCGGCATGCAGGCGAGTAGTCCTCTGTTGCGCCCGCGCAGCCTCGCTCGTAGCCTCACTCATACGCCTTCGAGTGCTCTCAGCTTCCGATGTTTTTTCGGTAATCTGCTCCCTAAAACGTAAAGAAACTATTATTTTTGTCTATCCTCTTCTTAAGCTTAAAGGCTAATGGAGAAACCATCCCTTGTTAAGGTATTTACAATAGCAGAAGCTTGTTGTTCTAAACGCTATAGTCAATGAGTAGGTAAATGAATACTCAAACAGAAGTGGTGATAGGTATATGTTTATAACTAACATTATACAGCTTCTCGAGTCTCCATTCTCGTACTCCTGGTAAATTAGAGAATATCTTCCAACAACCTGTGCATATGAGGCTCAACAGACTATTTCATCTACTCATTTTAATTGGCAATAGTTGAGGTGCACATACAACAGTCAGTATATATCACGGTATACATTGAGTCTGTAACGAGCTTCATATCATTCATTTATTTATTTAATTGTTATAACATACAGGCCCTTGACAGTTTCTCTTTCAATAAGAAACAATACAAACGCTAATATTGATCTGTGTAAATAATAAAAGACGATATAAAGGCGTTTGTAAGGCATAGCACGCACAGCGATTTTCATTCGCGCGAATTTTTTTCCGCGCGAATTTTTTAGTACTATTTGGGCGCGCTTTTTTTTTCCGCAGTGCGTGCAGCTTCATACATTTCCATAGGACACAGAATGCGCGGAAAAAAATTCGCGCGAATAAAAATCGCAGTGCGTGCCAAGCCTAAAACTAGTTGTATGAAAAACCTAGTAATAATACAAGTGAAACACATGTTTTTCTGTTCTTCAAACAATTCAAACAAGCAAAAAAAATTGAAAAAGGCGACAGACCAGAATCACTATTATAAATTGACAATACCTATTTAAACTTAAATTTTATCGATCTTTACTTTCGCCTACATATATAAAAACTACATAAAGTAGTAATGTTTCCTAAATTCGAATTTGAACACTGTCAGTTGACGTACGACGAGTCGTAGATTGCGCCGCTAATCGCTTATTTGATATTGATCACATAACCATACAAACATTGTTGTTTTCTCCAAGGCTACAAAGTGTAGTCCATCCAAATAACGCCAGTAATAATGTAAATATAGGTACATACTGTGCCGTTGCTAGTTTTGCTGTTAATATTTCTATCTGTGCTCTAAGGGCCGCAGCTTCTTCCTTCAGTTGCTCTTCTTGACTATGGTCAACGGTTTGGTTTTGACGTAACACAGCTTGAGCCCGCACCTAAACACAAATAGTCGAATAAATAATACCAAAATTAGCAGTTGAATCAAGTCCATTTGTATCGAGAACGTACCTTGTAACTAGTATACTCAGTTTTTAAATCCGCCAATTCTATGTTAGTAATTCTTAATTTTTCATTCAGTTCTGAGCACTTGAACTCCAATTTCTTAACTTTATTGTTGAGCTCAGCCTTGTCTTCGCCTAGTGCCATTATAACCTTTTCTTTGTCGGTTAGCATTGACGTCATTTCTAGGTCTGACTCTTCATTCTTTCTCTTTTCATCTTCTAGGTCTTGTTCCAGTTTGGTTACAATGGTGTTCTTCATTTGTATCAGGTTGTCCTTTTCTCTCCCTTCTTCGATGGTGTGCTGCAGTTCTTCTTTGGCCAGCCTGTTTTGTCTCTCCTCAGTCTTTATTTGTTCCTCCAACAGTTTTATTTGTGTCCTCATTGCCGTGATTGTTCCTTCTTGAGTGTCTATTGTTGATTCCATCTACAATTATTTTTATTTTATTACCCAAAACAAGTTGTCAAAACAAAGCAACTTTGATATTTCCATTTCCACAAACTTACCTGCATCATTTTCTTCTTACTCTCCTCCATCTTTGTCGATAGTTCTTTCATGGATCTTTCATAGTCCTCCATTTCAAGACTCAATACATTTTTCTTCTTGACATCGCGTCGAGCTTTCTCCAGATTGTCTTTTGTTACTTTGTGAGTTTCCATTTCTGATGCTAATTGTTGGGTTTTCAAAGCTAATTCCGCTGTACAGTCAAAATAAGAAAACTTTTAAGTCTACTTATTATATTTTGCGATATATGTTCACTATAAATAATTAAATAAACACCATTACCTTTCAACTTGTCTAGTTCATTTGTAACGTTTTTCGTAGCTTCAAGAGCAACAGTTAAAGATTTGACTTTTTCTTCAAGTTCATTATTATCAGTTACATTTACAACTGTGATTTCTGTTTTAGTGCCATCAACTTCGTCTGTTGAACTACCAGACTTGCTCTCACTAAGTAATTTCTCTAGCTTAGCTTTATCTTTTTCTGTTTGTTGCATCTGAGTTATGGTCTCATTTAATTTCTTCTTTAGCTTTAGAGCAAATATCCTCAACTTCGTGTATCTATAACAAGTAAGGCAATTAGTGAGAGTTGCAATAAAATTAAGGATACCATTAAATATGTTTTAAACAGGTCTGAATTCGATGCATACTTTTCCTCAAATGTTTCATCTAGGTCTTTCATTCGCGAATGTTCTTCTGCTTTAGATATTGTAGATGTGGACATATCTTCATTTGGTAACTCTCCTGTAACACAAATTAAACATTTATGGTTTGGAACCTGTTTGTTTAGTTACAAAAATAAAAGAACTTTGTGATTAATATAGAACTTTTCTACATTACCTGAAGTAATCTGTTGTTGTTTTATTTTTTCTATTTCTTCTTTCAAAGATGATATAATCTCATCTTTTTGTGACAAACTTTTCATGGCATTGTCCATATCCACATTCAGTTGATTGGCAGTTTCAGTCTTTTCGTTAGTCTTCTGCTCAGCATTCTTTAGATCGCTTTCAAGGCCTTCATTCTTTTTAAGCAGTTCTAATTTCTCCTGGTTCATATTTTCTCTATCTTTCTCCAAAGTCTCTACAAGCTTTTCCATTTCAGACACAGCTTTCTGCAGTTTAGATATCGCCTCACCACGCTCTTTTAGTACCTGGTTGATTTCTTTCATTTCATTCAACAGTTCTGTATTTTCAGACTTATAGTTTGCCAATTTAGATTTAGCTTCTTCATATTCAGCAACAAGGCTATCGAATTCCTTAGATTTGTTGCGTGCATCTTTTATTTCTGACAAGAGTGAAGCATTTTCTTGTTTATAGGCACCCAGTTTTGTCTCTAATTTTACAATATCAGTCTGTAAAGACACATTCAAATCAGATAAATTGTCGTCTTTTGGCTGCTCCAATGAAAGTTTTAATGTCTCCACTTCCTCTTTCAACATCCCATTCAAATCTTGTAAACCCTCATGCTCTTTCTTAAGCAAGTTGAACTGTTCCTGCTGAGCCATCAGATTACACTTCAACTTGTTAATCTCACTCTCTTTTTCAGATTTGAATTTAATCTCAAAAGCAGATTTCTCTTGTGTAAGCAAATTCAGTTCAGCTTTTAAAGATTGTAATTCTGTTTTCGTTTTAGATAGTTTGTCTGATAGCACCTTATTCTGATTCTCAAGCTCAACAACATTATCTCTTGCATTTAGTTTTTCTTTTACCAAAATTGATTTTTCACTTTCTAATGCCCTAACTTGTAAATTCAACTTATCAAGCTCATCACTATTTTGTGTTTGATTTTGTAGTTTGTCATTTAATATTTTATTTTCTTTTTTCAAAGTGTGCATAGATTTATCAAGTTCATTGAATTGATGAGTAATATTATTTAACTTTTGAGTGCATTCATTTAAGTTTTCCTTCAGTGATTTATTTTCACCTATGTGACCTCTCTTTTCATCCAAATCTGCAATGAGTTTTATGTTTTCATTTGCACTGTCTCTTAGTTGTTGTTCTAAATTTGACACTTGGTCTTTTAATAACAAGTTCTCTTCAGTTTGGGAATCAGTCACACTATTATCCATTTTAGATTGTGTTACTTCATTAAGTTGTTTTTCTAGTTCTGAAAGCTTAGTTTTCAATGACAGATTCTCACTGTTTAGTTCATTTATTTGATTATCAAGTACTTTTGATGCCTTTATGATATCATTTTGCCATTTAGGAATATTTTCTGAATATTCTTTGACTGTTTTAGCAAGAATAAATCTGGAATTCTTTAATTGATTGATGCAAGCAGCACATTTCAAAATTTTGTCTTTGTAACTCCTCAATTTGACATTAGCTTTTTCTTTTTTAGTTTTTTCAGACTCATATAATTCATTTGCCTCATTCAATTTAGCTTCATAGTCTACATTGCTTTGAACTTTACTTTCTAATTGATTGATTTGAGCCTTTAATTCTTCAATTTGTTTTATATAGTGCTCTTCTGGAAAAAAATGGTACTAATTATAAAACAAAAAAAAAATTAAGAAAATATAAAATTTTATACTTTGCATAAAGGTAAATATAAGTTATGAAAATGTATACCTGTATTGACACTTTCTTCTAATTTTTGAAGTTGTTCTCTCTGTTGCATTCCAATATTGTTAAACTCAGCTGCACTAGCTTCAAACTCAGTGAGTTGATTCAACAACTGCTCATTTTCTTCTAACAGCCGATTGTTTTGTCTTCTAAGTGAAGTGACTTCTATATCAAGATCTGATAACTTCTGATTAATATCTGCTATCTTGTTATCTTTTATAATCAAATCAGATTTGTAACTATTAATGTTTTCCTCATAGTTTACACACTTAGTGTTAAGTGCTTTTATCTTGTTTTGAGCAGAATCAACTTCAGTTATAAAGTTGAGTTTTTGTTCTGTTAATGAATCAACAAGTTCTTGCAGAGTTGTTATGTTCTCTGTACTTGTTTTTTTTTCTTTCACACATTTTTCAAGTTCAGTTTGCAACTCTGTAAACAGTGAAAAGAGTGTTATAAAGTAATACCAACTGTATCAATGTCTGCGATGTCTTATTCACCTGTGTATTACTTTTATAAAGACTATTTAAAAGTTAATAAATGATTATAATTTCATTAAAATTAGAACAATAATAAAAATACCTGATTTAGCTTGTTTAGCTTTTTGAGCTAACACCAGTAAGCCTTTGCACTTGTTTATAAGTTCTTCTCTACCCAAATCATCAAATGGGGTCTTTTTAAGACCACCGTCTTGGGGCTAGAAAAGTGAATAAACTTATAAGATATTATGAATCATCATCATCGTCATCTTCCTGCCCTTGTCCCATGTTACTTGGGTTCGGCACAACACATTTTCTTTTTCCATACCGTCCTGTCCCCCCTAACGCTATCACTGACTCCCTTTTCTTTCATATCACACCTCAAACAGTCAATCCATCTTTTCTTTGGCTGTCCCCTCCCTCTCCATCCATCCACAATTATATTATATATCATGAATATATAAGTTTGAAATTGTTGTTACACTGTGATTTTATAGTAGATCTTTATACCTCACTAAGGTATTTATCATTACCGGATGAAGAATTAAGAGAAGTGTACATACTTCTAAATAAATAAATGTTTATATATCAAGGACAGGATGTTGTCATCGTATACGTAAGCAGTAATGGAACTTGTGTGTATACAAAAAACTTTGAAGCAAGAAAAGAATTCCATATACCAGGTACTGTTATACTAAGTCCTTGATGTAGTACATAATGTACTTGAAACATGAGTTTACGTGTAAGAAACTATAGAGTTCTACTATAAAATAATATGTTTGCTAACAAACCGATGAGTCTGGTTGATCCATGGTGGAGTGCTTAGAAGTTGTATCTCATTCTTGAAATGAAATTAGAAAACTTAATAGTTTAGCAGTGGCACATTGAATAAAATAATAAGGCTTTCTGAATTTGCTAGTAAATTCAGTCACTACACAATCACACAACCCACTCCAAAAAGCACAATTATGTCAAATTAATGTCAACTTGATTGTCAAGACATACGTCAACGTCACTGGCAAAAACAATACGTATAGGGTAGCAACCAAAGATTAGTATTATATGTAGCAACTCGACTCGACTAAATTATCTGCTAATCTAAACAAAAGATGAAAACGTTTAGTTCTGCTATGAAGATTCTGAGTTGATGAGGCCCATTGTGTCCCGTATGAAATCATTGGCAACACACTCTGGTCTTAGACTTTTGTCTTGAGACACTGCGGAAAATTGGACGAGAATATACCACGCAACCGCCCGAACTTTGCCCAACCGAGTCAGATTCAACGGTTAATCTCTTCCTCCAAGTTAGACCTACCTAACTGGCTGGCTGGACCGATTGTTCTAGGTAGAAATAATTGTCTACAACTTCGAGTGTAGAGTCTCCGATCTTGATAGGGGAGGATGTCACATGGACATTCAACAATGACATGACCTTAGTTTTGTCCATGTTAATTTTAAGACCCAGTCTTTCATAAGCTCCACTGAGTCCTCCATGGTCTCAGCCATGACCACTATATCGTCGGCAAAGGTCTTTTGAGTTGAAATATGTCTCTGTTTTTGTATTTCACTTAAATTACTATATTACAAATACTAACGATGCGTCTATCGATAGTAGGTATTATTTTTAAAATAAGGCGAGAATGTTGCCACCCGGTATTTTATTTTGATGGCCCGGGACCGAGTCGCGACCCACCCACCATATGGGAAACGCTGGTCTACACAATGCCTAACATTAAGATGTCTTTACACTTAGTCGATTGTGTCACTAGTGTCATAAAATTCTACTATGTAGTACTACTCTAAATTATAGTGTAATGGCGGCTCTAGTCATCACTGCTATCGTTTCATGTGTGTGAATGATTAAATTAATAAGTTTTGTAGAAAATATGTGTTTTTAAGTGTTGTGATTAATTGAAATGTGATAAAAGCTCGTATACTATTATTTCACCGACCCATAGAATTCTATAATTTTCCAGGTAAGCGAAAAATGTATGTTTGATATTCAAGCAATATCTTTTTGTCGCATTCGCAAACCTTTGCGGGGCGCGTCCATGAGTAATATTGTGGCTTACTTTACTTTTATTTTATCGCAATGTCAAGTCTTGTCAAAAGTCCCGCTTGTTGTGTCCATAAATCATAATGAAAATGTACCTTGCTCTGAATGAAAATTGTAGCGTGATACTTTGATGCTACGATGTATGCTCGTAGGATATTGTCACGTTTATTGGAATATTCTCAAATTATTATATCTTCTGTATGAACGTACATAACAGCGTCATGTTAAGTTCTTATTGTACGAGTCGGATCTTTTTTATGCATGTAGAACGGGCATAAGAAGGCGAAATGTCGAGTGATGAGGATAAGCCACCTGCGCCGCCGGTCCGGCTGACCAGCAACCGTGCCACGGACCGTGGCGATTCTGTAGCCTCAGTGGACATGAGGCCTCTTCCAAAAGGTAACAAATCTTGGCATCTGTCCAGTTAATTCATGTGTAATTTAAATGTGTATTGTATCCACCAACTAATTGTGCAAATGAGTTTGTAAACAATAGACAGTCCAAAAGATGAATCCACAACAATTAGAATCACATTGTCTTGTTGGACTGACTTAGTGGTACTCTTACTTGTACTAATCTATTCACTTCTCCAAATCATCATTTCATTCATTACATTTAAAAATTAAATGAATACATTTCACAATTATTGTTGATTGTTTCAGAACCTGATGATGGTGGCGATAGGAAGAAGAAAACATTAAAAGCTAAAATCAAAGGCTCTAAAAGTACTGCTCACAATGACAACAAACCTAACATTAGCTACCCAACTAACTTTGAGCATACAGTTCATGTGGGCTTTGATGCGGTCACAGGAGAGTTTACTGTAAGTAACATTATACTGCCGTACGTTACTTAAAACACGGTTAAGCCTCAAACTGCCATTTTTTAGTTTTGAATCACACATTACGTTTTGAAAAATTCTCTATCTTTTGTGCTGGGTCCCATTACTGTACGACTTTTACTTTCCGAGATATAGAGCGGGTGTGAACCGTTAAGTAACATATTTTTTACAGTTTACTTTATTATTTAACAGCTATTCCTCAAATTTATGTTATAACACGGCAAAAGGATGGTAACGTTATTATCACGGATCGTTCCAAGCGATATTAATTTATTATAATACAGTTATCACACAATGCTGCACTTAAATTAAGCTATACGACCATAACCGTGTTATAATCAAGTACTTACAGGTGTGTCTGAGAACAAAAACTATGTTATAATAAAGTTACTATAGAATAATACATTACATTATAGTTATAGGCATTTAGCCTTTTTTCAATAAAGTTTATCGATGGATTAAAGTGTAAAATTCTTTACTAAAATACGACTATACAGATATGCTAGATTAAAATCTAGTTAAACCCAGAAACATTTTTGAACCGCGGTCCCCCGCGTTCCCGGTTTCCTCGGCCATTTCGCTACCAGCGACGACGGGGAGCGCTCGTGTGTGTGTGGAGCGGAGCGGCGGCGCGCCATAAATGTTTTACCATGTCGCGTCATACGTACTCAAGGTAAGGTTTTTATAATTTCACTAAATAGAATAGATGCATCAGTGAATTTAATAACCTATGTAATTAGTATGTAGATAATCGATATTTATAATATTTTCTTAAAATAAGTATTACATTCATTCAATTACGTAGTGGTAGGTGACAGGTATATAACCTTTAGCTTATAAATATTTGATTGGAACGAAATAATCCTTTTTCTTATCGTTCTGAAGCCGCTATGAAATCACACGCATCTCGAGTCAGGGTCAACGATGAGTAGGTGCAGCGCGTTGGGGCGGTATGTTTGAAACGAATACCTATCGGACATGGGCTTTCGCGCGCTTTTTTGCTTTTTACCTTCTTTCCTATTCTTACGCATTATTGCGTTGACGACGAGGATATAGAATAATAAAGTACCTACCTATAAGTTTTTTTTAAATTAGGTATTTAACTAATTGTGTCTGTCATTATTGTAGACGCTCCGGGGTTCCACAAAGAATTCAGAACATGATGAGCATTGTGAATAGAGAGGTCGTACCTGTCGAACCACCCAAATTACGTATTCAAGAACAAATCATTGGCTTAACAAGCATGCCAAATTCATTAAATGAAAGTGATCCTTCTAGTCCTTCAGCTAATAATGGCATCGATTTATATGCAAATCCTCAACCTGGTACATCAAAAGTTTCGGATTCCAGTTTCCTGTACTGCGATGAAACTATACCGCCGTCTTTACATTCTCTGTCTCCAATCTTCTGTGACTTTGATTCGGATGATTCGGTTAAGGACAAGGACTACGAGGTTACATCTAATTACGTCGATTCAAGTGAAGAGAGTGATACGGACAGGAATATTAAAAAAACACTTGCTCATAAGTCCCAAATAAAATGCATATCTCAAAGAAAAGGTAAGAGAAGCTCTAAAGCAGAGAAAGAAAAATGTGTGCCTTCCTTTCCCAATAAAGTTATATCTCGACGTCACTCATTTAACAATGGCGAAAGAGCTGCTGTTCACGATCCTGTTTTCAAAAAGAGACGAGCGTCGACTGATGCTGCTGTTATTATATCAATGCCACCATTTGACAACCCAGCCACCAGTGATAATGAAGGTGAAGAAGGTTCAACAGCGCGGAAACGAAAAAAGTACAATAGCAGTGTGAAACAGCGAGAAATCCAAAGAAAAAAACAAAAACTTTTGAAATATACTGTAAAACCTGGATGTGACGAGAAATGTATAAAAAAATGTAGTTCTGTATTTGATGAATCTGAACGTGAGAATATAAATAAAACATATTGGAGTCTGCAACGCGGGGAAATGAGAATGTTTATAAGGTCAAACTATATTGTAGCCATTCCCAAGCGTAAGTACACATCTGACCCTAAAAGAAACCCCAAAAGAACTTTTACGCTGCAGAAAAATGACGGAACCGTAAGACAAGTATGTAAAATTTTTTTTTTAACAACTTTAGGTTTCAATAGAAACAATGATCTTATACTTACCACCTGTCTCGATACTGAAAAAGATACAGATAAACGTGGTAAACATACCAAGAAACCGGCGTTTAATCGTGATTTACTCAACCAACATGTTGAATCATTCAATCCCAGCGCTCCTCATTACCGTAGAGAGCACGCACCAAATCGGCGTTATTTGCCCAATGACATTAATATAAATTTTATGTATAAAGACTTTTATATTATATATTAAATTATTTAGTCTTTATTATTAATAATTATATATTTATTACTAATTATTAATTATATTACATATTAAACCTAATAGGGACCCCTATTAGATTTAATTCTATATAGAGGACTCAGTTGATTACATGATTGTGATAATTTTTTAGTTAAAGACTGATTATATTGTAAAATTTAGAAAGCTATATAATAGTCTTAAGACTGAAGAAAATTGTTATAGCAGGTTGTTTTATGACAACTGCAGCTAGTGAGATAGATGGTTATATTTTTTTATTTAATTAAGACACTTTTCACTCCAGGGTTTTAAGTTAGAGAATGTTTTGATATTAAGATAATATTGTGATTTAATTATGAATATTACTAAGCCCAAATGTCAAAAATAATTATTTATGTTATTGATAACCATTTAAAATTGTTTGAAATAAATGATTAATAAATAATTTGTTTAATTTGCTTGCTTGTTTTCTTTTTTTTTCTCGAATAATTGTAAGTCATTGCTTATCTATAAAACGGCTAACCGCGAGCGAAGTATGAGTAGCCTTGTTTTAAGTAAGCAATACCGTTTAACTTGACGCCGCTTAATATATTATTACACAATTACTTGATTATAATGATCACTAAGTGCCTTAACTTGTTTATAAACCAAGGGGCTAAACCTTAATTTTACAGTCATTACTTGATTATATCATAGTTATGCAGCTTAGCCGTATTGTAATGACGTATTTTTTGATAACTTTAAATAAAATTTTTAGTAGTACAATTCTAAAGCAATTACTACGTTATAATACCGTTAGAGTAGGGTTAGCCCTATTATTATGCAGTATTTAATTACTAAACTGGGAAGAAATGCTAAGCTTAATTACAAATATCTGTTTTATTTGTAAGACTGAAAGATGTTTTCAGTTTTCATACCCCAAAAAAAAATCGTTGATAAACCAGTGACATTTGTCTCTTAGAAAGATTTTTATATCTTTATTCGTTTGGAAGAGACATCATTTCGCAGGTTTTTGTCCGATATCTCTGAAACTACTTTATGGGTTTAACCGTATTTTAAACAATGTACGGCAGTATAGTATTTGCCTTTCTAGTTTGTTATGATAATAGTCACCATGAAAAAATATACTTTCATCCTTATTGGTTCTCTGGGGAAAACCCATGACACATCAGTGTACCTACCCATACCCCACATATAATATTCATTGCACTAATATGGTTATGTGGACATTCTTTCGTAATGATGGCTGTAATTAGAAGCCAATTTTTCTATTACAGTCCTGTAGTTTTGGTACTATAAGAATCTTTTTATAATCTGAAATGAGAATGCATAGAAAATCTCTCTATTTTTGTAAAACCTGATGAAAATTCTGGACTGCACTGATGCACCTTTGATGCAACATTGTGACCGTCATATTCTTTAAGTTTTCCCTATAATTGTACTGAAGTCCCTATGAAAACAAATAATAATCTATTTAACCCAGTCCCTTATAATAAATAAAGCATTTAATAAAAAAGAGTGGTTGGAGCTTCTTGCCTAAACACATTGCCTCACAGCTTTGACGCTTTGCTTTCTTATAAAAGTGGCATATCAAGTATTTTTATTTGACATTTCTTTTTAATTATTCTTAGTTGTCAACAAGTAATTCATAGCTAAACTGGAGCATTGTAACTTGAGATCAAATTCTTTCTTATAGCAATAATTGTAGCTGGATATAAATTTAATGGTTCTTATAATTTTTTCTTGGTAATAAAATATACTATCAACAATTAGTTTGAAAAGTACAATACAAGCATGTTTTAAATAATAGAGAATGTACCTTTATTTAGAATTAACAACTTATGGGTTAACTCCCTGGAATGTTACTAGACCATCATTGTTTAAAAATTTGTGTGATGGTGGCGTAGCTGTCTGTTTGTAATAAAATGTATTTTAAACTAAAACAGTCCCTAAGGAACAAGTAATGATATCATGTAATTGAGTTCCATGTATTACCGCTTTTGTTTCAAGCTGCCTATGACAGTAAGTAATAGCTTATATTATTATATATGTTTAGTACTTTGTCACATTACACCCTGTTGAAATACATAATGTGATAAAGTACATCTTTTATTTATTAATATTTCGTTCACCCACTTCTTATGTTATTTATTTATTTGGTTTTAGTTGTAAGTACAAAATTTTTGTATAAATGCAAATCTATGTGTAGCATGCAGTCTCCTCTCTGTATACCTAAATACCTTTAGTTTTAGGATGCCATAACATTCATTTCTTGCTTTCATACTTCCTTAGATTAAAAATATTATGATAGTATCATTGTGTAGGTACTTTCAATGTTTTGTGAAGTAATAATTTCTTTAGTTTAGAGTTATTTCACAGATGATGCTTGGATACCATTCATTATTCCTAGCTGTTTACTATTAACTTTAGTAGTATTTATGTTGTGTACAAACAACATAAAATCTTTATATTTTCTAGATAATTTAATATTGCAGGCAGTAGAAAATCTATTACTATCACATTTAAGAGATTTGAGAAAAGCATTTTGCATGACTTATCTTTTACTTCAAATAAAACTTGTTGATCTATATTCTAACTACAATTTACAGTTCAACAAATGTGGAAATTTTACAATGTATAGTTAATAGTTTTACATGTTCACTTATAGTTAGTTGGTGGGTGACACTTAAAAGAGTTAACTAATTATATGTACAAGGGCACATACGCTTTATAAATTGCTGCAAACTATAGAAGTTTTGATTGAACTCTGCATGTTTAGTGTAACTTGATTATGCCCCGTTTTGAGTGTGTGATGATTGTTCTTAGGGCATGCCGGAGGCGTGGGCGCGGCTGCTCATGGCCGCCAACATCAGCAAGCAGGAGCAGAAGAACAACCCTCAGGCCGTGCTAGACGTGCTCAAGTGGTACGACGCGTCCGCCACGCAACCGCCGCCTTCTAAATACATGACGTCTGCGCAGATGCATACTACACACTCAGGTACACGTTTCAAACCAAATTGCTTCCAATTTTAAAACAAAAGTTACATGATATTATTGTTGACTTGAATGAAAACTGGTTTTCTTTTGAACACATTTAGAGTGCAAAGTATTGTTGTTTGAGGCTAATGCCCGACCAAAGGTTGATATCTGACAGAAACCGAAGCTGATTAATCATCTTTGCTTCAAACAAATCTTTGGCCCATTTTGGCCAAAGGGTCGATTTGACACTATTTGAGGCTTTTTTCTCGAAAGCATATAAGCATATCATCTGAGCCGCTATTCCTGTATTTTTTTTTTTATATACATTGCCCCACGCTAGGAATTTCTTCCTGTATCGTGGGTGCGTTTACAAACATATAAACTCACTTACATAAACACCCAGAGCCGGAACAACTATCTGTAGGTCATACAAATATTTGTTCCGTGCGGGAATCGAACCCGCGACACGCAGCGCAGCAGTCAATCGCTCAACCACTGCGCCAACCGTGCGCCCAAATTATTTCTTTTAACTCTATGACGTTATTGTTGACAGGATCGTCAGTATCCCGAGTTTCCTCCAGCAGCCCTTCGTCTTCAACTCCCACGGATACGGAACATCCCGAGCCCCCACCACCGCCACCTTCCCGACCCGACCGCACCAAGAGTATTGTACGTATCATTCAAAATGGATTGAATACTATTATAATTTTTTATAAAAGTTGGTTTACTCAGTCAGCAAAAGTTACCAAAGACAGTCCAGCTGCAGCACCAAAAACCACTTGCTAGTATTTCAGCAGAAAAAATTACCCAAAAAAATCCATTTTAATGCTTTAATCGTAAAACATATATATTGCATTAATTCCCTTGTCTCTATATATTTAGATAACCTCAAGTCTGCAAAAAACAATACTTGAAATGGATGTCTAATTGAAATCATAATTACATCTAACCTGGTAAAACAGCGATTGTCTCTCTCTACTAATCAAACTTCAAGTTGAGTTGTCCTGTTTGCAATGTATTAAAGTGTATGTGTGATTCTAGTACACAAAACCGATCGAGGAGGAAGAGGCCCCGCCCCCGCGACCTGCACCTGCGCCCGCGTCTCCCCCGCACGTCCCGCACCCCGCCCTCACCACGCATTCGGTAAGTGGTCATACAAATACCATCACCATAATTATACATAGAATTATGAATTAATACTAATTCGTTGTACCAAATAACGGCGAGGAGTTCAGTACCTACCAATCTTTTTGGATGGTCTGATGTTGGCTACAATGTGGCTACGCAGTAGTAAATCTCGTACAAACACTGCAGCGCGCCGTGCCTTGCGCATCGGAAAACATATGTTCAGCTCGGCCAATAAGATTGCGGAGTATTGTAAGACATGCTGCGCCGAACCCAGATCAATTGGAATAAGGGACGAAGGATGACTAGATTTTAATTCGTTATACCAATTTCAGCTATATGTAAAAGGTGTTAAAGTATTGTTTCAATTGTTATCGGATTTGTTTAAAAGCCACTGTGGTTTGTGATTTACAGCTACAACTAATGTGTCCGACGTTTTGTGTTTAATATTTAGGCATTGAGTTTTCCTACTGTGGTATTTTTAGTTCAGTTTGAACTTCCTACTGTTAGATCTTTGGTATTTGGTTTCTTCAAATATTCGATTTTTAGCTACCAAAGAAGAAGAATGTTGATGGCAAAACAAATTACAAATAATTTCCACTATCAACGTCGTCATTTAATTATTTAGTGACGATAGTACACAAATTTCTCTCTGACTTTAAATTGTTATGAAGAAGGCTAGCAAATTGTCAGACCGATTGACTTCTTTATGTGCAAAACTAACCATGTTTGTAGGTTTGTCCTTCTTTCTCGTAATACAGAATCGGATCGACGTGATTTTTTTCATGGCTAAAGGTTTTTTAGCTGGATAGCGACATTGCTTATTGTATATCCCGGCAATAATCCCTACACAAGAGTAAAGCCGCGTAAAACAAGCTAGTAAACACACAATGGGGAAGCTTCGGCGGCTGTTGCTTGAGACGGTGTTTTAAACACTGCTCATATAAATCAAATGGATCATGGCAATTCTGACTGTTTGCATGTAACAACCAATATTTGTGCATATCGCAATTCCTGCGGACACAAATAATATTAATAATGGTGTCTGTAGTAGCTACCGGCGCCGCGTTGCCGTTGGCAGTAAATAATATAAAGGTTCTGCTTCAGATCTGCAGTCGAGCCGAGGTGGGTTCGGGCGCGGTGCTAGACCGCAACAAGAATCCGGCCGGCGCGCCGCACACGCCGCCGCCGCACGCACCGCACGTCCCGCACGCACCGCACGTGCCTCCGCCGCCGGCTAACGGCGCGCAGACCAATACAGATACCGGGTATGAACTTCTTACCTTCTACTGCTCTAAACTGGATATAGCAAGCCGTGTAATGTAACTCAAGCTTCGAATACTCGTGCATAACGGCACGGTTAGTGCAGTGCTTGAGCGATTAGCTGCTGTCCTGCGTGTCGTTGGTTCGATTCCCGCACGGAATAAATATTTGTATAACCTACAAGATATGTAGTTGTTCCGGGTCTGGCTGTTTGTGTATGTGAGTTAAATTTTTTGTAAACGCGATACAAAAGTAATTCCTAGTTAGTAGCATTTAAAAAAAAAAATCTGCTTCAGCCCAATGCTTTAAATTTATTGCGACTCTGACACGAGGACAGTGAGTGAGACAAGATGTGGTGGTACCACCATGCGAAAATCTTTTCTCTCTTCTTTTGTTTCAACTTATCCCTGGTTTCCTCCTGTTGATCCAATATTTCCACTTTACAGAAGAGCAACAGCCCAGCAGCAAAGGAAAAAGAAAATGACAGATGAAGAAATATTAGAGAAATTAAGAACTATTGTTAGTGTTGGTGACCCCAATAGAAAATACACCAAAATGGAAAAGATTGGTCAAGGGTAAGTCTTACAAATTGTCAGCATAACTTTCATATGCCAACTCAAGAATGACGTGTTTTGAAATATAGACTCTGCCACATTGAGATAAATCACAATTTACTTTGTTCTTCCAGTGCGTCAGGTACAGTGTATACGGCGATAGAAACGTCGACGGGTATGGAAGTAGCGATCAAACAAATGAACCTTAGTCAACAGCCCAAGAAGGAGCTGATCATCAACGAGATCCTCGTCATGCGGGAGAACAAACATAACAACGTAGTCAACTATCTCGACAGTTATCTAGTTAATGAAGTGAGTATGAGATAAAAAAATTAGGCCCCCGACGCAAAAACGACGGGGTTTTATAAGTTTGACGTGTCTGTGATTGTGTGTCTGTCTGTGGCATCGTAGACCCCGAACGGAAGAACCGATTTTGATTTCGTTTTATTTATTTTTTTATAATGTGTCAAGTAATAGGTGGTCCTAACTATACGATGAATGGTACCAATACTTAATGCCGTATTTTCTCGTGTGTAAACCATAAAGCCTGGAGTACACGTGTAGAATTAACAGTATAGTATCACGGTAAAGTACTAACAATTTGTTAGTACTCTACCGTGATACTATACTTTTAACTCTACGCGTGTACACCAGGCTTTATTACGCCAGTTTGTAAGAAACAGAGCCATATAAGATGCATAGCACTATCCTTTTTTCACAATGGATTCATGATGAATGTAGATATGTCCTCAGGTTAGCGACGAGGACCTTATAACAAATGCCTTACCTACCATCGCGAAGAATAATCTTTATTATTTCTTAACATATTGTATTCACGACTACAATGCGCCTGCCACATGGTTTGACGTAATTTGCTGCATTAATGTGGTGTGGGCGTGTTGTGATTGTGACGCGTGATATCTAACATGGCGAGACGCTGACGTCACAAAATACGGGAATATTCTAAATCTGTTAACAGCAAATGCATTAATAACTTGTTATGCATCAGATGACGTCTATTAATCCATCATGAATCATGACATAACACCATCAAAATTATAATCTGGCTTTATTTTGAACTCTTATTTGTCATAGTTTATGGTCTAAATTCGCTTGTAAAGATTTGTGTCTCGAGGCGATAGTTTCACTTTGAAACGTTAACATTTTCGATCTTATTTTGTAGGAATTATGGGTGGTAATGGAATACTTAGCGGGTGGTTCCCTAACGGACGTGGTGACGGAGACGTGTATGGACGA
Organism: Orthosia cruda; assembly: GCA_964057195.1. Taxonomy (NCBI): domain Eukaryota; kingdom Metazoa; phylum Arthropoda; class Insecta; order Lepidoptera; family Noctuidae; genus Orthosia; species Orthosia cruda. The sequence goes on along the minus strand of OZ059825.1, from coordinate 20,896,993 downwards.
GGGGCAGATCGCCGCCGTGTGCCGCGAGGTGCTGCAGGCGCTGCACTTCCTGCACACCAACCACGTCATACACCGGGACATCAAGTCTGATAACATACTGCTCGGGTTAGATGGACAAGTGAAATTGAGTAAGTATCTCGTAAGGCATCATTGTGTTTGAACTCAGCTCTGGAAATTATCGGAGACGGCAGTTAATCATGCCGTAGAATATGTGATCTCCCATTGTATAATACATTTAGTAACAACATTGTTACATTTTATTAAAGAGAAATGTTGTGCCGTGTATTGAGGAGCTCGTTGCTAAATAAGCCGCACTGGTCGATCATCAAGGTTAAGCAACGCTTGACGAGGTCGGTCCGTGGATGGTTGACCATTTCAACATACCGAGTCTCCTCCGTGCCTCGGAAAGCACGTTAAGCCGTTGGTCCCGGTTGTCCTTTAAAGATCTTTGACAGTCCCTACGAGCAGTCAGAAGCTTGAGATCTGACACCAGTCTTGCCAAGGGGTATTGTGTGACCCAGTTACTGGGTTGTGGAGGTCAGATTGGCAGTCGCTCCATGTAAAACACTGGTAGTTAGCTGTACCTGGTTAGACTGGAAGCCAACCCTAAAATAGTTGGGAAACAATATAAATAAAATATGCAGATTGATTGTTGTGCCCTGTATTGACAGGTAAGTTATGACCTTTTTCTGAAGCCATTGAATAGAGCTATTACTTTCCTGTCGATGCGAATCGCGAATCTACTAATGAACTCCGATTAACGTAACTACCGTTATGAGCAATTATGTTATGTATGTTTTTTTAAGGCCTTTTGAACTTACCCTAAATTATATCAAAATTAATCACCTCCATAATGTTATGTCACAGCTGACTTCGGTTTCTGCGCTCAAATATCCCCTGAACAAAACAAGCGGACGACGATGGTCGGCACGCCTTATTGGATGGCGCCTGAGGTCGTCACGCGGAAGCAGTATGGGCCTAAGGTTCGTTATATTTCTTTAATAGTAAAAACAATAAGATACCGATTAATACCATACTAATCTTATAAATGCGAAAGTAACTCTGTCTGTCTGTTACCTTTTCACCCTTAAACCGTTTACTGTATAAGTGCTCAAATATACTGAGCGAGAGTTTGTGCTGTAAAGAAACGTCTATAATTTTTTTGTTTGATCTTGACTCTACACTAGGTCAGAGGTGACAGAGACAAAGTCCTGGCCTTAATGTCAAGAACAAGAAAGAAACCCACTCATGCCGTAAAGCCCGATGGCATGCACGCAATCCTTCTCTTAGTGAAGGACGTTTCTAAGCAATAAAAATGGAAGAATTACGGGCAATTGCGGATAGATCCGATTCAGCCCTGGTGGTCATGACACAAATTAAACTTTGGTTTTACCATATTGTGTTTATCGTTGTTAATGTTTCTACAGAAGTGTTAATTCACAGTAATAGATGGTCCATATTAGCATCCCACGCCACGTGTATTCCATTAACACTTGGTAACAACTAGAGAGTAGAATTTGTTAACACTTCAAGCCTTCACTTCGGCAGTTTCACGATGTCCAAAGAACCGGTACTTACGTAAGGCGCAGATACCCCTAGCTGATTTTAAAATGAGTATCACGTCTAAACGGCTAGTCGTAATTTTTTTGAAAAATATATACTATATATTTTAGACCATTTTCTTAATACATACTTTGATCTAAGAAAATTAATTGGTAAAGTTATATCTAACACGGACAATAAAACGACAGTCGCACCAAAACTACCGAGCGTATTGTAATGAAATTGTCACCATCTCAAACACAAATAAATTACCTACATTTTGATTATAGAACAATAAGGAAAGTACAAAAATCTAATGAATTTTGGGTCGCGCGGGTGTGAAACGAGTGCGCAATTTGTTCTCTCAAGGTCGTTCGCGACTATCGTCGTCTTAGGCCCAGTTTTTTGTTCCGTAGTTTACCAACCAATGGTTAAAAATGCTAACCAACAGTTGAAAAATTTCGGTATATCACCATTTTACTTCAGTTCATCATCATCATATCCGCCGAAAGACGTCCACTGCTGGACATAGGCCTCCCCCAAGCGTCGCCACATTGACCGGTCCCGTGCGTCTCGCAACCAGCAGATTCCCGCAACCTTCACCAGGTCATCGGTCCACCTGGTGGAAGGCCTTCCAAAGCAACGTCTTCTGGTTCGCGGTCGCCACTCCAGAACTTTCCAGCCCATCGGCCATCCGTTCTGCGAGCAATGTGCTCTGCCCACTGCAACTTAAGTTTGACAATTCTTCGGGCTATGTCGGTAACCCTTGCGAATCACCACATTACTGATTCGATCACGCAAGGAAACGCCGAGCATAGCCCTCTCCATTGCCCTTTGAGTGACTGTAAGCGTTCTGATGAGTCCCATTGTAAGCGACCACGTCTTAGAGCCATATGGCACTATACTGGCAACACACACTGGTCATAGACTTTTGTCTTGAGACTCTGTGGTAAATCAGTAGGGCAACTTCTCGAACGCTGCCCAGGCGAGTCGGATTCGACGGTTGACCTGAAGTTAGCCCTACCCAACTGGATTGTTTGTCCCAGGTAGACATAGTCGCCCACAACTTCGAGTGTAGAGTCTCCGACCTTGATAGGAGAAGGTGTAATATGGGCATTCAACATCACCTTGGTTTTGTCCATGTTCATCCTAAGACCCACTTTTTCGGAAGCTCGACTGAGGTCTTCGAGCATTGTACTGAGGTCCTCCATGGTCTCAGCCATAACCACCATATCGTCGGTTAACCGAAGGTGAGTGATGTACTCAGCATTGACGTTGATGTCTAGCCCTCTCCAGTCCAGAACCTTGAAGACATCCACCAGTGCAGCGGTGAACAGTTTCGGAGATATGACGTCTCGTGTCACACCTCGCTGCAGAAGGACGGCTTCCGAGGTCTGATCCTGAAGTCGAACTGACATGGTGGCGTTTTTGTACAAACACTTCAACACCTCGATGTACCGGTAGTCGATTTGGCACCGTTGGAGAGACTACAGTACAGCCCAAGTCTTGATCGAATCGCAGGCTTTCTCGTAGTCCACAAGAGCTAAACAGAGAGGCAGGTTGTCTCTTCGGTCTTCTGTAAAACCTGCCACTGCGTATGTATGTGGTTTACGGTGCTGAAGCCTTTACGGAATCCGGCATGTTCGGGAAGCTGGAAATCGTCAAAACTGCGCGCGAGACGATTCGTGATAACTCTTGAAAACAGTTTGTAGACATGGCTGAGAAGTGAGATGGGCCTATAGTTCTTCAGTACCCTTCTTGTACCTTCAGTACCCGTCACCCTTCTTGAAGAAGAGTACCACCACACCTCTGCACCATGCCTGTGGCGTTTCCCCTCTAGTATGACGGAATCAAACAGCTTTTGAAGGGTCTAAAGTACTGGTTTTCCACCCGCCTTCAGGCGTTCGGCCGTAATTCCGTCATCACCCGGTGCCTTGTTGTTCTTAAGCTGTTTCAGACCCATCCTAATCTCGTACAGGCTGACGTCCGGAATGTCTTCGGTCTAGTGTCGGGTCAATCTAGCTTTAGGGTAATTTGCTAGATTCGCGACGGGTTTATTGGAGGACGTGTACAACTGTCCATATAATCTCTCGATCTCCCTCAGAAGATCTTCTTTAGTTCAGTTGTCACAAATGGTTAAATATATAATTAGAGAGTTAATTATTTCACCATTTGTTGAACTTCACCAATTGACTAACTAATAAATGCGTTTTTACCGAAATTTGAAACTACGGATTTGTTTTTTTTTTGAGTTAACTACGGATCAAAAAACTGGCCCTTAATCAATTCAATAATGTACCAGAATCTGTACGAAATTGGCAACATAACTTTCGGACTGCTAATTACTTTCGCATTTAGAAGCATGTGATTAATGTTTCTATTAACTATATTCAGGTGGACGTATGGTCTTTGGGTATAATGGCGATCGAAATGATAGAGGGTGAGCCGCCATATTTGAACGAGAACCCTCTGCGCGCGCTATACCTAATAGCGACGAACGGCAAGCCGGACATCAAGGACAAGGAGAAGCTCAGCACGGTGTTCCAAGACTTCCTCGACCAGTGCCTCGAGGTGGACGTCGACAGACGCGCGACCGCACTCGATTTACTAAAGGTAAATCCAAAACCAATTCTTGTACCAATCCAATTTTATACTTCATATTTCTATGTAAGCAAATATCAACTTTATCAAATGTGCAAATTAAGTTTATATCTGAATGACAAGTTCCAGCGAGAATTGAAATGGTATAGTTCTCGCCAAACGTCTTGGTCGCCCTGAAGTTGGCTACAATGGCTGCGCAGTAGTAAATCTCATACAAAAACAGCACCGATCCGTGCCTTGCGTATCGGAAAGTCAACTTTGGGCATCTCAGTAGTTTGTCGAGAACTATACTTAGGGCCTATTGAAATTGTACTAATTTCGATTAGTTCAACTAAACTCAATTTATGCAAATACAATATTCTGATTGGTTGACACCACTGAGAAACTACCAATCAGAACGCTGTATCTGCATAAACTGAGTTTAGATGAACTAATCGTGATTAGTTTCATTGGTGAAATCGGGCCTTAGTAGCTGTGATCTAGTACGTAGTAAGTACTAGACTTGATAAAGCTCTAAAGAATGTTCAGAACATGAGTATAAGTTGAACCTTTTGTTCCAGCACCCCTTCCTCAAGATGGCGCGTCCGCTAGCGTCGCTGACGCCGCTGATCATGGCGGCCAAGGAGGCGGCGAAGGGCCATTAGCGGCGGCCGGCGGCGCCGCCCCCCGCGCCCGCGACGAGCTAGCCTAGCACTAGTGCTAGCCCCTCAGTGCCTCTGTGGACTACACGCAGGACCACGACTGTGTGACCGTGTGGACATCTGTGACGATACCTTATTAGAGCAATACCTATTTTAAATGTAAAACTGCTGCCCGTTGAATATAATAGAGGTAATATTTTTACAAGAAAGAGATCGATAATAAAGTGCAGTCCACTAACTATAAATCAGCGTAGTGTTGTGTAGTAGCGATATTAATTGTTCTTTTAGCGAGGTGATCTCTTATTGACGTGTTTCTTTTGACTGTTGTATGGTAAGATCGGATAGTGTAGATAGATATTAGAAGTTTAGATACGAATTTTTGAAATAATACGAAATATTATAGCTGCAAACGAAGACTGGCAGATGTTTAGGCAACCTTGTAAAGTATAAATAGTAGAGTACAGTAGAGGCGTTACGTTAGTACCGGTTCAGCTTATTCACTGTGATGGTAGTTGTGAGGTGAGGCAGTTGTCGGAAACACTTCAATACAGAGCGGACGCATCAAGCAGGCGGGGCCGCGCGGCGGCTCGCCGGCGACGTCGCGCGCAGAGTGCAAGGTGACGACTGAATGGAACTTTCATTTAATTCTGTTTTATGTGTATTCCTATTTCGAAATATTTTTATTATTAATGGTTTGTTAGAGCATTAATCGGATATTAAGCATTTTATTGTGAACTCGTGCAGTTCGTATAATTTGTATCACGTACTAAATGTAACGAGACACTGACGGCTTCTGCTTATTTGCTTTCGATAGTTACTAGTGATAGTTTTATGTATGATAATTGTTAATTTATTTAAAATCGCTTATGGCTTCTAATTTACGTTTTCTGAGATTATATTATTATTATTATTATTGGTAAAGCAGTTAATTCGATATTCATCTAAATTGATTATTTTTTACTTGGTATATTGTTAAAGAAATACGCCAAAAATATTCTCATTAGACATTTGACGCGTGACGTAATCATTATTTTACATTGTCAGTTTGAAGAGCATTTTATTGTTAGTCATGAGGTGAAGCATTTACATAGTATTAAGTTTATAAAGTCTATTCAGCTGATTTATATTAGCAAAGAGAAAGAGAAAATATATCGGTGATCGTCTCCTCTATGGCACAAACAAGTATTTATTAGATCATGGAATAAATAACTATATGTGTGCAGAACAGTAGATTTTAATAAATCATAGACTTAGATAATTCATTTATCGATAGATTTACGTCATTACGCATTATTTTTATGGCAATAGTAGGGAATATAGGATTCAGTAATATCCATTTATTTGTATTACATCATTGAAGTATTTTATTTACATTTATTAGTAAGACTTGCAAGATGTCTCTCTGCTTTTACTGTTTAGGTTTTGCCGACAGACGCTGTTAAATTTTGTTTTATTTTAATATGTATTCACTATTTTAAGTGTATGAGTGTAGCGAGTGTATGGGGACGTGTATGATACGCATATGTGACGAGACGTGACGGAGGCTGCGGCACAGGCAAGCCTCATGTAAATTGTACAAACACAAGTTAGACGAGTAGAACTACTCATTGACAATATGAACGTGACCAATTTACGCTATGTAGAATCTGTGCAGTCCAGGTTGGTGCATTGTGTATGACTTGCGTTAATTTCAAACATATATGTTATTTTACACAAGTACTGTAATATTTATGAATACATCAGTACAGATCAAATTAAATTTGAGTTGCCTGATTTAACAATGTCAAAGAGTCTATTGGTATATTTTTATTTATTATACATTGATAATACTGATTCAGTTGACGTTTGTTTATTAACTGTAAAATATTTAAATTGTTTTTTTAGTAATTTTTATTTGGAAAGGTAAAATATATCCATATGTCCACTGACCATTATAAAGCAGTAATTCGCACAATAGACTCATTAAATATTGTAGATAGAATGAAAATTTGTATGATAAGGTTATCAATCACTAAAATACGGCCTAATACAACATGTTTTAATCGTGATGAATGTTGTAAAGTGATTATATTTTAACAAGTTCATAACAATCAATACCGACGGCACCAACCCATACCAAATTGTGCAATAATGTAGTAAAGTATAATTGTAGCCAAAACTTCAAGAGAGCTTGAACAAAGTTATTCAGTATCTATATCTAAAATATTGTAAGAAGTGTATTAACTACATAATGTGATCATGAAGATGAATTTGAGTATGCATAGAATGTTATGTTGAGAAAGTAACTGTAATTATGTATGTAGTCTAAGTTAAAAATGTATTAATTATTGTAATAGGTAACTGAACAAGACATTTAATGTGGTTACAACATTTTTCATGTTTTTTGACAGTTGTAAAACACCAGTGCCATGTATGAGCAACTTGTGGATATAAATTACCTACTACCATACTATAATAAAAGACTCACCATGATTACTTAATCGTTTTATTGGCCACATAAGACCCATTGTCTGTCACCTTCAGTGTCTGAAGGTTACAAAACGTGGGTGCCACCAATATTTATTAAGGTTGTATACTGAAACAAGGGAAGCATGTTGCTGGTGCTTGAATACATATTTGGGATAAGAAAACCAGGTTTGAGAGTTACAAAATATATTATTCATTATTGTATATAATTATGTTTAATAATAATACGTGACTAATAAATAATCAGCAGCTACTATGAACAAAGATTTGTACTCAAGTTCAAAAGTACCTCTATGTTTCTTGGTAGAGAATAAATTAATAACAAATCAAGATCCTCATCAGAAATAAGCTCCCAGACCACAATAAGATTTTAACTAAATTAGCGCGTCTTAATATACTTTGTCCTCTGCATTCTGTCATTACGTCATAGGAGATTGTTTCGTGGTGTGGACATAAAATAAAAATAATAACAATGACTCGACGATATGGTAACTAAATTATTACAGAGTTCTTAGTTGAAAAGCTGCCTCGTAGTAGCGATACGACGATATAATTACCTATCTGGTAGATAAGATTTACAAAAAATAAAAGACAAACCGTCTGTGATACGTGGTTAGGCACAACAGGTTTCAAAGTGGCCCTTCATACAAAAATACAATCTTCAGATTCTATTTTAAAATCAAATATTCGAAACCTGATAAGCAAATTAAATAATATAATATCAAATTGATAATTGAGTATGCAATTCCGCCGAATAATTTGACCAAAGCATTTTCTTCCTTACAACTACAAACAAGGCAAATATTTATTAGTTATGACTATTCACATGGTGACTCGTTAGTCTTTCCTCTCTTCAGCAGGTATGAAGTCCAAGGAGGCAGAATTAATGCAAAAACGTTTTCGCGTGGGCGTTGGCCCGTCATCGAACACGTGTCCCAGGTGAGCGGAGCACTTGGAGCATCGCACCTCAGTTCGCACCAAACCTGGCCGTGTTAAAACCAGTAATATATTTGCTCCAACTTTATTTCACACACCAGGTCCATTCACCAAAAAGCCATTTATTTACATTTCACAATGAATGACATGAATATCCGAATGTATGAGGTTCACAGAGTTCGTGTCGTGAGGATGTGTCGGAGGCGCGTCGTCGCAGGGTCGCACGCAGTCCAGCCGGCAGGCGGCAGCCATCCAGGAGGAGCACAGGCGGGACGGGACAAGACGGGGCGGTTCAGGTTGCGAGGACAAATGCATATTATTTATCATGCGCATTCCAGAACAGTTAAGGTGATGTCACAAAAAGGCGTGTAACAGTCATGTAGCGAGTGATGCAGTAACATAATGTTACGGCCGCATCCAAAATTGAATTGTGTGATCATTTGTGTATTGTTTGTGATCGCCCAACCAGAGCGGTGAACGAGATTAAAATTATGTAAAATAGCATGAATACATTGCGATATTATTTATGAGTGAGGCGTATTTTTGTGATGAATAACGAATTGACACACAGTGCATTTCCAAATTGTTAAACGTAGATAGACGAAGCATCAAATTGAAGTTACCAGTGATTACCAATCAGGGCCGACTTACGTTTGTTGTGGAGTCAGGATTGTGTCGGAGGATGGTCAAGGATACAGGGAAGACAGAAAAAAGATAAAATGTATTAGCACCAGAATCCATTTTCCCATCACCAGGTATTTCGGCGGGCATAAATACAATACTTAGGTACATAATATTTACAAACTGCATACATAATACTGTCTATATCTATTATTATCATTATAATATCAAGTAGATAAATGCAAATAAGACAATTCAAGTTATTTTTGGTCTTTAGATGTAAGATTCTATTAAGAATGTCTAATAAAATTCATGTAGGTATCATTAAACATAAAGTTTTGAATAAAACACGTATATTTAATATTATTAATTTGTAATTCATGCCATCCAAACATTTAAAACCAAAGCACATGCTGTTATGTATGTTAATCTATTCGCATGCGATTAGGGTCTCGAATTAAGAAATTAAAATAATAGTTTATAATTTTATTCAATTTAAATTAACTGTATTCAGTTAAACTGGATGTTGCGTTAATTTAGTTTGGATATAAATAAAATATACATTATTATTATATAGACTTGGTCCGTCACAGCAATGAGAGCCAACATTGCTCCTAATAGAGAGTTAGCGTTATGGGGAATTCTAATTTATCATCAAAATGGGGCTAACGGAGTAAACATGTGCTACTGTTGTTATGGGTATATATTCATTCCCCAATGTATATTATAACGCAGTAATGGCCGTGCGCCCAGTAAAGTATTTTTTAATATCCAAGTCGTTTTGGAGGAGTAAGCAAAAGAAGCCAAAAAATTCGTGATTTTTTCTTTTCTATTCTATTATTTACATGAAAAAACAGAGTTTCACAAATAAGGTAAATGTTTTTTTTTCTTTCAAAACGTTTGACCTAGCCGTTTCTAAGGAGTAGGCTTTAGAAAGTAACCCTTTTACGATACTGAAGCGACCCTAACGGCTACTCTGTTCATTTTCATAATTGGTGTGGCGTAGTTACGATAATTTTCAAGTCGGTTAAATAGCTTCAACTTAGAAATTAGAATTCTAAGAGCTCTACTTAACCTTGACAGCAACTCGAGTCGAGAGACAATTTCTCGGTTGTCGATTGTTTTGTAGTGTAATGGTTGTTTCCGATTAGGATAACATCCCTACATTCGGTTTTCGAAAAATTAAATATTAATGCTTTTCATAATATTTAAATTTGCGACAGGATATCAAACTCGCTTTCTAAGTATGTATTTTGGTAAGTAGGTAGTGAAAATAGATGCACAAGAGGAATCTGTTTAACAATAATATGTGAGCATTAAATTACGTAAGTAGGTACTTTCTGACACCTACTCGCATTACTACAAAAAAGAGTAAAGTTCAAAGGTATATTATTAGTGCACTTACGATAATATTATTTAAGTTACACACAAATGATAATTTATATCAAGATGTTATAATAATAGAGTTGTGTGTCTCATAAAGATAAATTTAAAAACATCAAGAGTTTAGACTAATGGAAAATAATAATTACATATCTATATTTAGTGCACTTCTCATGTAATCATAGCGTCTTGGGTATAATTGGCTGACTCATAGTGAATTAGTTTTCCACTACCGCTGTACCTACCCAATGTTTTTTTTTCCCTCTTTCCAAGAAACTATTATAAAAAAGAGGACTAATAAAAACTAGTCTGTCCGTTTTTTTGTGTAAAACATTGTAAACTATTGTAATGTGATAAACATAATACTCTGTTCAAGTTGAAGGCCATGGTCATGATCACAACACAAAGCGCGTATAAGGCAATGTATCAAGATATGGAAGTAGCATTGTATGTCTATATAAGTATGTTGCTCAAGGTAACTTAATAGCTTAAGGGTAAGTGTCACAATGTCACAAAACAGTCTGCAGCATATCATGTGATGAAATCGTATGTATAATTAGTTATCAGGTATTTGTTATGAATACAAAAATACATATTCATTGGCCATGACTTGTAGTTTGATAACAAAATTTGAATGACTGAACAAAAACTGATCTAATCTATGAGCATTTCAAAGACCAATGTCCAATTACTTATTTACTACTGTTTATCTAAGCCAAAAAAATATCTTGATATTAATTATTTTCATATCTACTCGTACTTCTACTTTCTAAAAGCCAAATCAACAAAATAATGCCCAAAATAATTAAACATTAATTGCATCTGTGATATTGCTGCAAAAGCGATGATTTGTCAAGGAAATGGGTAAGTCTCCAATTCTATTTATAAATGACAGGGCAGGTAGTAATGACTTTATATAGTACGAAATATTAAAGAAATTGAATATCATTTACCATAGGTATTCAACATTTATGGAAATTGTACTACTTATTCTGTCATTTACTTCTAAAATTGGACTGAAGGATATCTATAGTGGAAGGAATTAGACAGCAACCTTGAATGGAGGCCTGCTTTAGGAAAACTATTGTTGTTAGTCTTTTATGTTGAATGCTCTGTGTGCTACCGAATGGCATTGAAAATTTGTTCCATATTGTTCATTCCAATGAATGCTTTAACCTTTTGTGTGTATAGGACGTGGATCCACGCGAGACACAATGACTTAATTTTTTTCGCTAATTAGTGGCACACGAAAGGTTAAAGGTTATTTATACAAGCATGGATAAAAATTCAAGTGATTTTTGTATTCAAATAATTAATTATAAAGGCAGTTAATACTATATAATATAACACTCAATATTTTCTATCCATTTGGATGAATTTTTACTCAAGACAAAACATTCAGCTAGCATGTAATGGAAAACCATTACTTGCCATGCTTTTAGTCACATATTTACACTGACTAGACAAAATTGCATGTTGTTGCATACCTGCGCTTGTATCCTTGTGTAAGGTAACTTTTTCTTTGGCAAGAACATCATTGAATGCAGGCCAGCCACATCCTGAGTCATACTTTGTCTTAGAGGTAAATAGATCTTGTCTACAGACTACACAACAATACATGCCCTCTTCATAGAATTTGTTGTAACATCCTGAAAATTAAATACACCCTTTATTAAAAAGGCATTCGTTTATTTTATTGAAACAAAATAAGAATAAATGCGACATCCTTTGAAAATTTGTTAGCCAGCTTCTGATATTTTTAAGTAAACATTTCAAATCAAATCTACAAAGTAAAATTTTTGACATAAATGTCTACTGATAGTCTAACCTGTGTACGGTCTTTCGGTTCCAGCTTCTTGAGTAACATGATACTGCAGCGACGTCAATCTCTTCTTCAAAGACTCTTTATCCTCCATGGCTCTCCACACTATGGCTAAAAACACGAATCAAGTTTGTATGTTTAGTTTAACTCGTCGAATATAACTGGCACGTTTCCAAAATAGACCGCGAACGAGGTCCTTCCGTATTTATATATCGGTAATAAACACGCGCGCTACGAGCGTCGTACCTGTTGTCAATGGATGCTTCAATTGCACGCCGACGCTCCTGTTCGCCTGCAGCGCCTGCCTAGCTATAACTATCGGCCTCAGTAATAAACGCATTACTTACATAGCCTAATGCGTTGCGTAACTGGATGATAAGGCTTTCTAATAATAATAATGTAATAATATGATAGCACCGCTACTGTACGAAATCGATGCCACACGATCGCTCATCAGCTGCTGTTCGACTTTGACATTTCATTCTTCCGCTTACGTCATTTTTGACAATGACATCTTTGCATTTGACCAAAAACCACTAAAAACAAATTAATCTCGATTCACAAGCAAATTAAAAAGTTAAAAGACAAATTAATCCGGGATTGGAAAGGAGAAAGAAAATCCTTTCTACTGCAGTGGGAAGGCACAGCTTGTAACAATTAAAATCACGTCGGCTTCTTTCCCTAGGTTTGCCTGGTACGCCTTCCAAATCGCTCGTGGGTGACCAAGGTTTTTGTCTCATCGTTTTACGGCCAAAACCGAATACAAGATACAATCGAGATAAATCTGCTTCACCTCTGGTCTTACCGCATTTTTTAATTGAAATACAAACATAATCAATAAAAAAAAACACAGGTGTTTCTTAGATAGCAATCTGTCTGTTTTTTAGAATGTATTTGAATGATATATTTTAGATACAGACTAGCTGTCCCACGCGGCTTCGCTCCCGTCAACCCATCAACCGGCTACCAACCCAACCATCTACCCTACATACCTTGTACATAATTGTTTGTTGCGTAACTTAAGGTTCTCCTAGTCAACGGCACGAACTATATTGTGCGCGGGGTTAAAATGCATGCTGTCTCATCCGACAACACGTGCGAAAGAGATTGATGCTGTGATGAGCAGTAAGAAGCTAGTTCTCGTACGAATTAGCACTTATACAAATTTGTAGCGAATTGGATGATGATTTAGGACGTAAACGATCGCGTGAAATTTTAAGAACAGACCTTTAGGAGTCTAGTTATCATGAAAAAACTACTAAATGTATATTTTTTTTTTGCATTGTTGAATTACTTATCTATCCCTGTATGGAGGCCGTTTTGCAATTTTCCTTCTTCTTATGGTATTTATTTCCGCCCAAAGATGCGTTAAAATTAGTGTTGAAACTTTCAAATATTGTATTTTTTTACTTTTCTGTTTCCATACAGGGTTAGATAATGATGAGAAAATTGAGATAATTTTTTATTCTGAACGAATACCGTCAAACAGTGGAGTAATCGCCAGACTACGTTTGTATGGAAGAATTTTCGACTAGTGTAACCTTAAACCGTTTATGCAGCGCACGCAACGGAAGCTCAGTCAGTCAGCTCACTCCGCCCACTCCAATGCGTTATTCGAGCTTAAACATTATTAACTTAGAAATCATTATTATTAAGGATGATAAGATTTTAATTTGTGAATAATTGGATATTATGCAGAATTAGTTTGATTTTGACTTCAACACCAGTCTTGCCAAAGGGGTACCGTGCTGCCCCGTTACTAGGTTGTTTTGGCAGTCAGATAGGTATTCGCTCCTTGTAAAGTAGTGGTGACCCAGTGGATATTTTTACATGGTTCATAGGCATATATTTATTATCTGTTTTACATAACTGTTCTAACAACGTTATTTATGTATTTTTTCAATGGCATTTGTACAAAATTTTAGGTACCTACTGTTCCAAGTACATTTTATAAGTTGGTCGTCTATTACTCTTAAACTTGTAAAGCCTACTTAGCTGTGATAGTTTTCCTTTTAATTTCGTTATATATACTACTGCCGTGATTTTTTCACATAACCAAAAACTGGACACTTAACTAACAAAACTGTGCAATTTAAAGCTTAATATTACGCAAACGGATCTCTGAATCGAAAAATGGTTTGAACAGACCCGTAATATTTTTGAATGACCTATTTAGATACCGCACACCCTGACATAGACGAGAAAAAAAACATCCCCACTTTACTTCTATAAGATATACCCGAAACATTTTTTATACCCGACTGCAAGAAAAGGGTTATGTTTTTCGCGCGTATCTTGTATGTTTGTATGTATGTAATATTCTTTATGACATATCCTTTAAGTAGTGTTCTTATATAAGTGAAGTCAAAAAAAAAACTGGCTGATTTTGGGAGCCTTATTGTGGTGGTCACATTTTTTTTGTCTTCCAAATCGATCGAGTGAGGTATCAAAATGAAGGGTTTTAAGAGGTAGTTACAAAAATATATACCAATTATATGTTTAAAAGTTATTCGAAAAAAATATTATAACTAAAAAGTTGTAAATAAAAAATAAAATATATATTTAAAAAAAACCGACTGCTTAAGCAGCGAACTAAAAAGATGTAAGCAACTAAAGATCATGCTGTGCAGTCTGTGGATCGTGGTCAGCCAGCTCGCGAATATGTATCCTCCGACTGCACAGCATGATTTTCTACTAGTTTACATCTTTTTAGTTCGCTTCTTAAGCAGTCGGTTTTTTGATTTTTATACTTTTTTTCTCCATATTTTTAACCGACTTCCCAAAAAGGAGGAGGTTTCTCAATTCGACCGTATATATATATTTTTTTATGTGTGTTCGCGGATAACTTTGTCGATTATGAACCGATTTTGATGATTATTTACTTGTTGGAAAGGAGATATCCCAAGGGTGGTACCATGATAAGGAAACCAAGATCTGATGATGGGATCTTAGAGAAATCGAGGAAACGCCTCAAATATTATAGGCATACATATAGCGATTTTGGTATTTTCATCAATAATGCAATCATTTGCACTCAGAAAGTATCATTTGGTGAAGTGGAACTGATGAAGAAGACCACAATGGCCACAGGAAATCCGAAATAAAACAATGTTTCCTAATCGTGTTTGGGCTTATTGGAATCGTCAAAAGATGTACATTGGCTATAAATGATGTTCATGTTCATTGGAGGTACCTACCAAAACTAAAAAGAGAAAAATAAAAAAACATTTTAACAAAAAATCTAACCGACTTCCAAACCAAAACACTTCAAAGCGAAAAATAACTTTCTTTTCCGAAGTCGGTGTCGAATAACGGAATACAATGGGTACAAAAGACACCGACTTCGGAAAAGAAAGTTATTTTTCGCTTTGAAGTGTTTTGGTTTGGAAGTCGGTTTGATTTTATGTTAAAAAGTTTTTTATTTTAGCACTATGTCGGAATTATTAGTATATATGTATATATGCGACATTATAGCTTTCTAGTACTAAGAATCTCTGAGCTAAGCTGCGGATATAGATATAGCGAAACTGACTCCTCGTTGACTTCGGAAACCTAAAAATGGCACTAACATGACTGTATTCAACTGTTTTAATTAACGCCCCCAAATAAGATTGATTAGGATGTCGTATGACGTAAATCTGGGGTCTAAAATCTCTAAGTAGTCTGTGGTCTAAAATGTACTGCTGCTGAGCCAGCGGAGCTTTATAGTTGTTTATAGTGCTTACACACGTTCGGATTTGGTCCGGCCGGACCACGGATTTGTGGGCGGAGTTAGTCCGGTCCGGACCATATCCGAGTGAGTGTAGAGTTGTCCGCCGGACATCATTATTATTAATTGAGTCCGTCTCGGTCCACACAAGTGTGTGTAAGCGAGAAAGGATTTGTGGGCGGAGTTAGTCCGTCCGGACCAAATCCGGACGTGTGTTAGCACTATTACTTGCCGCGCCCTAAAATGAACCGCGTCCGAACTATATGGTTAAACCTTAGGGTTAAACCACAGATTACTAAATAGTTACTTCGTTAACCTTTTGAGCGCCAAGCGGTACCGAATGCGATGTGTCCCCCGAGCCAAGCTATAAATGTATAACGAATATATAGTCAAAAGTAGTGATGTGGGTAATTATGGTATCGATAAATGTTACACACATGTTTTGTTTTTTTATAAATGCATCAGAGAAATAGAAATGATGACGTATTCCGATATCACAATAAATAAAATAATGACAAATTTCGATACCTTGTTTTATTAACAATAGTTGTGATAAGAAAAAGCAGAATACACTAGATAATGACCAAACAGATACATAATTCAATTTAGCTATAAGAAGTTGGCTACATCCCTATTACCTTTTGGCGTCATCCAGTAGTCTTCTTATCAAGACCGTGGCGCCCGGAGCACGTAAAATTTCAATTGTTATAGGGATGTGTATGTTCAATTTTCTTATTTTTTTCGTGTATCGATGTTTGTGTTTATGCTAAACACACATTAATATTATTATTATGTGCTATTCTAAAACACGTGGTGTTGAGTTAGAAGAAGCAGTCTGTAATTGCCTTTATTTGGTGATTTATGGGTAAAAACTTACCAAATTGTCCATGGTTTTATACCTGTCTCCTTTTTTTTTTTTTTTTTTTTTTTCTTCTCTCTGGCTTCGCACGGTTTGTGCATTCAGCCAATGTCACGTCAGATTGTTTTATTTAGAAGTAAAGGTAGGGAAACCGAATTTAAAAATATATTTATTAAATTTAACGGAATTTAGGATAGGACGGATATTGGATCAGTATATTTTAATGGTAATGGCGTAACAAATAAATAATGAGCAAATTACAATGAGGAAAGTTACAGCTTAATATTATTTAAGGTGATGAATGAGACTATACATTTATACACTGGAAAGCTATTTGTACAAAGTAAAGAAAGTATTGAGGTAGGAAAAGGAATACGAAGGGACAAGAGGTCACAGAGAAAGGAAGAACGGTCATGTAAAGGACAGGAGAAAAATATGTGATCTAAGTCACCTACGTCTGTGCCACACGAGCAATTGGGGTCGTCGATGATATGAAGTTTCGCAAGGTGGGCTGGAGAGCAAACATGGCCCAGTCTCAACCGTATTAAAATGGAGGTCTCCACCTTGCCAAAGTTTGCCCTGCCAAACCACGGTTTTTCTGGAATCTCGGGTTGAATAAAAGAAAAGTAACGGCCCTTGGATTTTCTGCTGATATCCCAAGCTACCTTCCAAGTGTCCCTAAGAAAATTCTTTGGCAGTGTCTCGAGGTCATAGCTAAAGTTCTTATATGGAACTAAGTCCCCACATTGCACCGCATCACCAGCGAGTGCATCAGCTACATCATTGCCATGAATTCCAGAATGGGCCGGAATCCAGGCAAATAGTAGTATGTTACCCTCAGAGATGGTTCTGAACGCAAGTTCTCTTATTGCATAAACTATAGGAGACTGAAATTTTAGTTCGAAAGGGGATTTACTGATGGCTAGAAGTGCACTCTGTGAATCGGTAAAAATTATAGCTTTTTTGAGCTTAAAAACACGTGAATATTCTAAAGCTTTTAGAATTCCAAAACATTCTCCAGTAAAAACAGAAGTCTGCGGAGGCAGTTTTATTTTCTGTACAATTTTGTATTGAGTATGGTAGGTACCAATCCCAACACAACCCGTAGGAGAACGCTTGGCAGCATCAGTAAAAATATGCTGGCAGTCTGAATGTTCAATCAGAAATGTATTAAAACTTAAATGGCAATCGGGATCTGATTTACTTACACAGTTATATTCAATGTTGGGAGTGAACAGTAAACTCTCATAACTATTGTTAAATAGGGGAAGTTTATTTGAACGGTGAATAGGTGATGAAAGTGAGAGGAATTTTTTATAGCTTTCAACTAAACAAGGAGCACGTTTATGGGACCAGTAAGCTGAAGATTCAATTTGAAACGTTAAAGATTCCAATTTAGGAATGAGAGGGTGATTTGAGAACTGAAGAATCCGGAATAAATATTTGTCAGACAGGAATTGTCTTCTGAGGCATAAAGGAGCTTCCCCACATTCAATTTGTAGCGCATTAATGGGACTAGATTTCATGGCACCCGAAATAATGCGTAATGCTTTTGACTGGATTCGATCCAACTTTTTAAAAGCCATAACACTACCAGGTTCTAGAACGAACAATCCATAATCCAGGATGCTTCTGATGATTGCGTTGTAAATGAGTTTTAAAGAAAAAGGATGAGCACCCCACCACACACCTGAGAGGCATCTGAGCATATTTAAATGATTTTCACATTTATTAATAATATGGTCGCAATGAGGAACCCAATTTAATTTAGAATCAAATATTACACCTAGATATCTGAATTTATCTTTAACTGGAATAAGTATTCCTTTAAAGAAAAGGTTTAATAAGGGAAAAATTCTCTTCCTGGTGAATAAAACAGCCGCGCTTTTAGACGTGGACAAATCCAAACCATTTAAATATAACCATGACTCTAAAGTAGATAAAGCAGAATTAATA
The DNA here is from genome assembly GCA_964057195.1 of Orthosia cruda. Classification (NCBI taxonomy): domain Eukaryota; kingdom Metazoa; phylum Arthropoda; class Insecta; order Lepidoptera; family Noctuidae; genus Orthosia; species Orthosia cruda. The sequence continues at coordinate 20,878,457 of OZ059825.1, read as the reverse complement.
GCACAACTAGCTTGTTCAACAGAATGATTTGAAGAATATAATAATAAATCGTCGGCATATTGAAGAACCTTAACATGACTAGATATGGAAGAGTCCAAATCAAAAGTGTAAATATTGTACAGAAGGGGACTGAGCACAGAATCCTGTGGAAGACCTCTCCATACAAGATGGGAGACATCATGATCTCCTATTAACATGTTAACAGAGCGTTCAGTCAGGATGTTAATAATAAAATTCGTCAAATTCGAGGGAACCTCTAAGGCTTTTAATTTATTTTGTAAAACTGATAATACGACATTATCATAAGCTGCATTAATATCTAGGAAAACTGCAACAATGGATTGGTTATCAGAGAAGGATATCCGAATATCGGATGAAAAAATACTTAAACAGTCAGTGGTGCTTTTACCTTTTCTAAAGCCATATTGTGATTCAGCCAAAAGACCCTTACTTTCAACATACCATTCTAGACGGTTCTTAATTAAGTGTTCAGCTAATTTCATCAAAATTGAAGACAAAACTATGGGCCGGTACGAGGCAGATTCTGATGGAGTTTTATTTGGTTTAAGGAATGGCAACACCATTTGACGTTTCCATTCAACAGGGATGTTTCCTGTTTTCATAATAGAATTAATAAGTTCTAAGTAATAATTGAGGACATTGTCATTCAAATTAGCGAAAAAGGAATACGGGATGCCATCAATGCCTGGCGCAGAATCCTTGGTTCTATGAATAATACCCTTTAGTTCAGTTAGAGAGAAAGGAAGATCTAGCGTGGAATGTGTGTCTGAAGTGTCTTGGTTAATAGATATGGGGGATAGGATACGGTTAATAGTCTCAGGAACCCAAGGAGGAGCTAATTTATCTAAAAAGTCACTGGCTAAAGAATCAGGAATAGGAGAAGGGTTGTGATAAACAGACCTAAATCTACGAATATTGCGCCAGACAATCGTAGGATGAGTGTTCGGTGAAATTGATGAGCAAAAGTTACGCCAAGATTCAAATTTTTTCTTCTTAAATATTTTAGAAGTTTCAATAATTATGTTACTAACGGTTACAAAATTAATATCAGACATATCATGGTTATAATTAAATTCAGCCACTTTACGTTTTTTAATCAATTCTGTGCACTCGGAGTCCCACCATGGGGGTGAAGGAATTGTGCTCCTATTGTTATTTTTTACAGGAAAAACTTCATCCGCCGCTGCAATTAATATGTGCGCTAAAGCTTCAGCACAACTATTTTCATTGCCATCAGCAATAACAGGCAAGGTGCAAAGTTTTCTGTCAACAATGTTTCTAAATTTGTCCCAGTCATCATTAGTATTACTAATAGGTAGCTTATGTTTTAAATTAGATAGCCTTCTTGATGCCTTTGGTTTGGAAAGAGGATAAGATATGACTATTGGGAAATGGTCACTACCATAAGTGGAGGTTAGAATATCCCAAGTTAACGAGGAAGCTAAGCTTGGTGAACAGATAGAAAGGTCAATTGCACTTTGGTTCTGATTGGGACTACAACGACGTGTAGCAGCTCCTGAGTTCAAGATGCATAAATTATGTAGGTCTATTATATCTAATAATTCATCCCCATAACAAGTAGAAGTCGAACAACCCCACAACTGGTGATGGCAATTAAGGTCACCCAAAATTAAGATTGGCTTTGGAAGAAAAGAAAAGAGATTATTCATCTCTTGCAGAACTGAAGAAGAAGGGTGAGGAACATAAATAGAAACAAGACAAGTATGATGCACTTTAATAGCTACAATTGAAATTTCCTCACTGTGAGGAGGCAATGTAATAGTAGAGAATGGGATAGAATTCTTGATAAGTATAGCTACTCCACCATACCCATCAGATCTATCCTCTCTAATGGTTAAATAACCATTGATTTTTAAAATATGATAAGGTTTGAGCCAAGTCTCTGCTAATGCAAAGGCAAATGGCTCATATTTGTTTAAAAGATGTATAACATCACTCTTTTTGTTTATTAGACTGCGGCAGTTCCACTGTATTATTTTGGATGTGTTGTCCATTATGAATGGATTGAGATTCATAGAAAGTTGGGGCTACGTTGGACGGTGAAATATTGAACTGAGAGAGAAGATTATGTAATGCAGAAAGAAAATCGTTTATAGAGAAATTTGTGTCTTTTATGTCATTATTATTATTGCTAGAAAAAGCACAACCATTTGATGGCTGGGGAATATTAAAATCCTTTATGATGGCATTATGAGCCACTTTATTATAACCTTGTACAGTTTTAGGAGGAGAGTGAGGTTTGAGGAAGACTGTCTTTTTATAGCTATTTGAAGCAGGTGTTTTATTAGGTGAAGAGATTGAAGCATTATTTGCAAAGTTTTTGGAGGGTGAAGATAAAAGTGTATCAGCATATGATTTTGTTATTGGGGGATGAATTTTTGCAGCTTCAGCATATGATACTGAACTTTGTGCCATGTAAGTTTTGATTAATTTTTGCCTTGAGTATTCTGGGCAAGACTTATTAATAGCAAAATGAGGACCAGAGCAAAGGCAGCAAGATGTACTTTCTTGTTCTCTATCACAACTATCTCCAGTATGGCCTTGGCCACATTTATAGCAACGCGGTTTAGACCTGCACTGAATTTTAGTGTGACCAAATCTACAGCAATTGAAGCACTGTATGGTGGGAAAAATATATAACTCTACAGGTAATGCATTATAGCACATAAAAATTCTTTTTGGTAAGACCTGCCCGTCAAACGTAACAACTATGGATTGGGATGGTTTCCAGATGGCTGAACCATCTACAATGGTTTTAAAATTAAGGCGTCTGACTTTTAAAATTGGACCGCAACCAATTGGTACTGTTATATTTTCAATAACTTCCTCCGGAGACCATTCTGCAGGAACACCACGTACTAAGCCCATTCTAGTAACGTTAAAAGTTGGTATAAAAGCTTTAAAATTGTATTTTTCTAGACTATTATGAGAAATAAAGGAGTTTGCTTCAAGAAAATTTGAAAAAGATAGTGAAATCTTATTGCGCCCGATTTTTTTGACGCTTCCATTAATAATGTTTTGAAAAGCATTGTGTTTTAAAAACTTGCCAAATGTGATTGGGTGCAATGTCGTACTATCATCTGGTGAAGTTATTATTTTTTGAACATGTATTATAAAAGGCGCGCTATCCGTTTTATCATAGGTTTTTCTACCAATCTGAGTGGGATTAACTATGGAAGGAGCGGGAATATCTTTAGTCAATACATTGGAAACATTATTTTCTAAATGGATAGGTGCAGATTCCACGATTTCAGTAGAGTGAGAGTCGATACAACCACAACCCGAAGACTCGGAACCGTGGTGTTTGCGGGTACGACGACGTTTATTACAGTGCTTACATACATGCACGCGGCTTCTTTTTAAATTTCGAGCAGAAGACGACCCATCAGTGTCCATACCCGATTCGTTTGATTGAACTGTGACAAAAACGCCGGCCGGGGGAACAAAGTCCCCCGGGTCCGGCGGGTCTTTCATCCTTACACGCTAAAAAGAATTGAAATAACTTACCACTACCGAAGAATGAACTATACTAAATCTTAACTACTACTACTACTGATCTAATATATAATTGTGAACTTTTTCCAAATAAATATTGTTATATACAAGTTAAAATTTTGTTTTAAATTAACTCCAAAAAATACGCGTCCGCCAAGTTGAAAGTTTCCCGCGCTTTTTTTCACCTGTCTCCTTATCTCCAGCGAGTGTGACGTTGAGAGCGACGTTGACACTGACAGATGGCTGTCAACTTCATAGCGTTTGTAAATTTTTGCCGGTAAAGACGGAAAATTTTCAAAGTTAAAAAAAGTGTGGAAATACGCAAAATGATCGTATTAAATTAACACATGGTGCCTTTTTAGAATACGTGTCAGTGTTTTTCAGTTGTGTTTTAGCATTTTTTGATGATTACGGACAAAATTGTCCCGGTAAGTGTTGGAGGTGACCAAAGTTCGAATAGATATTATTAATATTCGAACAGGTGGTCTGACTCTGGACTGACGAGTCCAGACTACATCTTCATCCCCAGAGGATGAGGGCATTGTATCACCTCCGCCCGAAAAAGACGAAAATGCTTCACGTAAGTACAAGTCTGAACAAGTATGAAGGTTGACACTTTGTTCGGACTGAGCGCGTAAGAATTTATTCAGCTTCACAGTGAGATGATCTTATCTTATTTGATTGACTACTAATAAGTAGTGATTCGACTTCATACTTGTCACATTTTTTTTTTGGAAAATACCTATGACACGTTTAGTTTCTTTGAGTACCTACCTATTTAAGTACTTACAAAGGTATGAATAACCAATTCATATTACAGTACTAATATGGCAAATAACGATTATAAGAAAGAAATTTGGTTCTCCTTTTTTGGAAGGACAGTCTTTACAAGAAAACTATGTATAATCTTGTATTTGTATATAAACTTTAAGAAAGAGTTGTGATATTTTGGCAAAAACAAAGATTAGTTTGTCTGCCGCTGACTAACTGAGCATTTATTAGGAGACTATAATTGGAACAATAGCAACTATCCAAGTCAGGTATACAAGACGACTGGGCTGATACTGATAAGTCGGTTTATAAAAACACAACTGAAATCATTTTAATGCTTGCATACATATATATGTCCTTCAAGGTTAAAAACCTCAGAGACTACAATGCTAAATATATTGTGAGCAATAAAAAGCTGTTTTGCGCAGTGTTATATTTGAAGATATTGGAAATCAAAGACAATAATAAGAAAATCTTCTCAACCAAGAGTCCTTGTAACCCAGCTTCTTTATGTTGAACGGACCTTGAACATATTTATTTTTTGCTCTAAAGAAATACATCAATAAACTCTTAAGAGTCGAGAAATTCAGAGATAGTTGTCCCTTTAAGGCTACAACAGGAAGAAAATAATGTTACTAAATTAAAATAATTATTATTTTGATTATTTTATTAGTAAAATTGGCCGCTTGCCATTCATAAAGATACCTGCTTTTTAATATTCACACAATTATTTGTAAAAATATCAGGTAATTAAGATAAGAAAGAACAACCCACCATGTTCTTTACATCATCCTTCACCTACAACAGAAGAGAAATTTAAGAGACCACTACAATCCTCAATGCAGACATTATATAATGAATGTACTAAATAAAAAAATAACTTTCTTTTCCGAAGTCGGTGTCGAATAACGGAATACAATGGGTACAAAAGACACCGACTTCGGAAAAGAAAGTTATTTTTCGCTTTGAAGTGTTTTGGTTTGGAAGTCGGTTTGATTTTATGTTAAAAAGTTTTTTATTTTAGCACTATGTCGGAATTATTAGTATATATGTATATATGCGACATTATAGCTTTCTAGTACTAAGAATCTCTGAGCTAAGCTGCGGATATAGATATAGCGAAACTGACTCCTCGTTGACTTCGGAAACCTAAAAATGGCACTAACATGACTGTATTCAACTGTTTTAATTAACGCCCCCAAATAAGATTGATTAGGATGTCGTATGACGTAAATCTGGGGTCTAAAATCTCTAAGTAGTCTGTGGTCTAAAATGTACTGCTGCTGAGCCAGCGGAGCTTTATAGTTGTTTATAGTGCTTACACACGTTCGGATTTGGTCCGGCCGGACCACGGATTTGTGGGCGGAGTTAGTCCGGTCCGGACCATATCCGAGTGAGTGTAGAGTTGTCCGCCGGACATCATTATTATTAATTGAGTCCGTCTCGGTCCACACAAGTGTGTGTAAGCGAGAAAGGATTTGTGGGCGGAGTTAGTCCGTCCGGACCAAATCCGGACGTGTGTTAGCACTATTACTTGCCGCGCCCTAAAATGAACCGCGTCCGAACTATATGGTTAAACCTTAGGGTTAAACCACAGATTACTAAATAGTTACTTCGTTAACCTTTTGAGCGCCAAGCGGTACCGAATGCGATGTGTCCCCCGAGCCAAGCTATAAATGTATAACGAATATATAGTCAAAAGTAGTGATGTGGGTAATTATGGTATCGATAAATGTTACACACATGTTTTGTTTTTTTATAAATGCATCAGAGAAATAGAAATGATGACGTATTCCGATATCACAATAAATAAAATAATGACAAATTTCGATACCTTGTTTTATTAACAATAGTTGTGATAAGAAAAAGCAGAATACACTAGATAATGACCAAACAGATACATAATTCAATTTAGCTATAAGAAGTTGGCTACATCCCTATTACCTTTTGGCGTCATCCAGTAGTCTTCTTATCAAGACCGTGGCGCCCGGAGCACGTAAAATTTCAATTGTTATAGGGATGTGTATGTTCAATTTTCTTATTTTTTTCGTGTATCGATGTTTGTGTTTATGCTAAACACACATTAATATTATTATTATGTGCTATTCTAAAACACGTGGTGTTGAGTTAGAAGAAGCAGTCTGTAATTGCCTTTATTTGGTGATTTATGGGTAAAAACTTACCAAATTGTCCATGGTTTTATACCTGTCTCCTTATCTCCAGCGAGTGTGACGTTGAGAGCGACGTTGACACTGACAGATGGCTGTCAACTTCATAGCGTTTGTAAATTTTTGCCGGTAAAGACGGAAAATTTTCAAAGTTAAAAAAAGTGTGGAAATACGCAAAATGATCGTATTAAATTAACACATGGTGCCTTTTTAGAATACGTGTCAGTGTTTTTCAGTTGTGTTTTAGCATTTTTTGATGATTACGGACAAAATTGTCCCGGTAAGTGTTGGAGGTGACCAAAGTTCGAATAGATATTATTAATATTCGAACAGGTGATCTGACTCTGGACTGACGAGTCCAGACTACATCTTCATCCCCAGAGGATGAGGGCATTGTATCACCTCCGCCCGAAAAAGACGAAAATGCTTCACGTAAGTACAAGTCTGAACAAGTATGAAGGTTGACACTTTGTTCGGACTGAGCGCGTAAGAATTTATTCAGCTTCACAGTGAGATGATCTTATCTTATTTGATTGACTACTAATAAGTAGTGATTCGACTTCATACTTGTCACATTTTTTTTTTGGAAAATACCTATGACACGTTTAGTTTCTTTGAGTACCTACCTATTTAAGTACTTACAAAGGTATGAATAACCAATTCATATTACAGTACTAATATGGCAAATAACGATTATAAGAAAGAAATTTGGTTCTCCTTTTTTGGAAGGACAGTCTTTACAAGAAAACTATGTATAATCTTGTATTTGTATATAAACTTTAAGAAAGAGTTGTGATATTTTGGCAAAAACAAAGATTAGTTTGTCTGCCGCTGACTAACTGAGCATTTATTAGGAGACTATATTTGGAACAATAGCAACTATCCAAGTCAGGTATACAAGACGACTGGGCTGATACTGATAAGTCGGTTTATAAAAACACAACTGAAATCATTTTAATGCTTGCATACATATATATGTCCTTCAAGGTTAAAAACCTCAGAGACTACAATGCTAAATATATTGTGAGCAATAAAAAGCTGTTTTGCGCAGTGTTATATTTGAAGATATTGGAAATCAAAGACAATAATAAGAAAATCTTCTCAACCAAGAGTCCTTGTAACCCAGCTTCTTTAGGTTGAACGGACCTTGAACATATTTATTTTTTGCTCTAAAGAAATACATCAATAAACTCTTAAGAGTCGAGAAATTCAGAGATAGTTGTCCCTTTAAGGCTACAACAGGAAGAAAATAATGTTATTAAATTAAAATAATTATTATTTTGATTATTTTATTAGTAAAATTGGCCGCTTTCCATTCATAAAGATACCTGCTTTTTAATATTCACACAATTATTTGTAAAAATATCAGGTAATTAAGATAAGAAAGAACAACCCACCATGTTCTTTACATCATCCTTCACCTACAACAGAAGAGAAATTTAAGAGACCACTACAATCCTCAATGCAGACATTATATAATGAATGTACTAAATAAAATATAACTTGGAGGTTGTACTATACCCCTTCTTTGACCTCGGAGGTCTCAGGTTGTTTTTGTTAGTGAAACATGTTCATTCAATTTCACAAGCAGGTATGGTCAATTTTCTTTTTTGTAGCTTAACTTAGCTTAGCTAACTTTATGATGATTTGAAATTAAAATGTAAGTAAAAATTAATCATCAGGCCTACTTGCATTTACTAATTTCATGAGCCTACTGGAGATGCCTCCAGAGTGTTTTCAAATGCACAATTATAATTGACGCTTTTCTTAGAAGAAGCTTAATGTTTTAGCACCATCAACTTCAAAGATGTGTGACTGAATTGGATTGCGGAAATCCTATGAGACCTATTTCTCTGGTTATGGAGACACTGAGAACATTGTTAACTTTGGATGAACATAAGATTATCATCACACCTTTTTTCTCTGAGGGAATAAGCAGTGATGTGCTTATAGTGGTAATTAGGCCATTTATGTTCAACTCTTTGATGCCCATGTGAGGGCAAACCTTCGGAGTTGCACATACATTATTACAAGTTTATTAGGAAGGTAACATTCTCAAAGAGCTTTGTCTGGTTTTTAGACACATGATAAAATTTTATCTGTTTCCAAAATATAGAGCAATGAAAACAGTGTCTCCCTATTAAGCTCGGAGCTTTTTAATAGAGTTACATGTTAACTACTGTTACAAAGAAATTGAACTTTTAAAAGTGTTCTATCAGAACAAAGAAAGAGTAAGAAATACTCCCTCTCTCCCTATTCAACAATACCTCAATTCGCTATTAAAAGCTGTAGACTACAGTTCCACTCTGGTAGTAAAGTATAAGTCGCTTCCTGACCATGGCTGTACCAGAATCATAGTAAACCACCTTTGCGCAATAAATAGTCTGTAACTATCTGAGAGAGGTGCGCCATTTAAATAAATTCTAACATTCAGAATTGAAAGGAAAGCAGACATGCTGTTTGCAGTCATAAATAGTCAGCGGATGACTTCACTGCCACTCTAATTAAAAATTAGTCAGGAAGGATATTGAGGAAAAGGGTGTTACTTATAGATTCGGAATCTTAATAATGGTCTAACCTCATAAATGACTATGAGGTGCACACATTTTAGTTTACAGTCCGACAACAGGACTTTTGTTACATATCTCAGAAACTTGAGGCGGGGGAGGAGGGGGGGGTGGCAAACCCTTCACTAATAAGACCTACAAATGGCTCCTAAGACTTGTAGAGCAATATACTTAACACTCTTAGCCACTTACACTTTCCGAGTAGTTTAATCGGAATAGGTTTGCCTTTCAAGGAGGCTTTTCATTATAGAATTTGGTAATTTTTGTCCCAGGCCGCGGAGGCTGTATTCAATTCAAGATGTGGGACTTCTGGCCCAGGCCGCGGAGGCTATGTTCAAAATGTCGGGCGTAGTACATTATAGCATATGGCAAATTTTGTCCCAGGCCGCGGAGGCTGTATTCAATTCAAGATGTGGGACTTCTGGCCCAGGCCGCGGAGGCTATGTTCAAAATGTCGGGCGTAGTACATTATAGCATATGGCAATTTTTGTCCCAGGCCGCGGAGGCTGTATTCAATTCAAAATGTGGGACTTCTGCCCCAGGCCGCGGCGGCTATGTTCAAAATGTCGGGCGTCCCAGACGTAGATTCTTTCGCGTCAAGAAAGATGGCTGTCGTAGCAAAGGATCCAGTGATGGTTCTGCGACATTTTCAGCCTAAGTTGGGATTATAAGCCGGGCTGGGCATTCTACCCACTCAGCTTAATACTAGCTTACTGAGACAGTGGTAAAAAGGAATGTAGGTCCTAATAACAAGGGTCATAGCAGAGCCAACACAAGACCATTAGCTGGGCTGGGCATTCCACCCACTCAGCTTATTACTAACTCACTGGAACAGTGACAAAGAGGGATGTATCCTAAAAACACCAATGTGGACCAGAAGTTTTCTGGTTGCTCAATCTGCGAGTGAGGGTCATAGCAGAGCTAACTCCAAAGAACATGTGGAAGGTTTCAGTGGCTCAGGCTACATGCGACAGAATTCACTCAAGCCCACCTTTCAGTTGGGCTAACCAAATAGCTCACTGGACCAGACAGAAGTTGTTAAAAAAAAAGTAACTGGCGGACGGCTCCTTTAACAACATAATATGTCTTAGTTTCCAATAAAAGATGTTTATTATGGGGTAATTCCATTAAATTTACAACCCAAAAGCATCTTAAGGCCAAGCAAGCTGCTAGATTATTTAGCACTTATAGAACTATTTTCTTGCATACATTTGCTGTTTTAACTACATCAGCAGTTTTAATTTCAAAATTTTTTTTTTTTTTTTTTTTTTTTTTTCTTTCATTACCTAGTTTAGTCAGTCTAAAGCTGAACATTTATTTATTTATTTGACTTACTAACTTAACAAAGAATTGTATAAATTCATGTTCATTACTTGAAATCACTAGCTGAACAAATATATTAATGTTGTTGGCCTCAAGTTGTAAGATTTATAATCTTACTATTCTAGAAAAGAGCTATGAAAATCTAATGTCTGTGGAAGATGAGATGACTCTGTGGCCAAGGTTTTTATCAAAAGGCAAATATAAATAGACAGTCAGGTAGGTTGTTGCGGAAACACCTGACCATTGTGTCTTTATGGTCAAACACATGTACTGTCACAAGCTCATATATTTGTCTGTCAGGTAATATTTAACCTGCTTCTAGATATTGTAATTTGTGTGGGAATGGATTTTTAAAGATACCCTCATTGGTAACCCACCGGGCGGTACCTATTAGGTCAACTGTGGCCTCTAGAGTAGCTTAAAAGTTTGTTTAAAAAGTTGATCTGAACATGAAATTAACTGGAAAAGTACTAAATAAAACTTAAAGTTAAGTATTGTATTCCAGTAAATAACTCAATATATATTAACAGCTTGCATTCAATGTTGGCTGAACTTGTATTAAAAAGCTTTTTTAAATTTTTGTGGAAATCTATAAGAATTGATTCATTGACAGAATTATTCAGAATATTTTTTCTGATTGTCTGTTGATTCTGCAGAAATTTATTATTATTTTTATTTTAACTTGAATGTTGTACCAAAGTGTATAATAAAACTGATTATATTTCAGAATAGTTTTTTAAGGTGTTCAACATAGCGTTTGTGTTTTATCACCAGCAGATACCAAACAGGTCTTCTAACTCAACACCACGTGTTTTAGAATAGCACATAATATGACTGTTTTGCATTATAACAAAACAGGTATTATGTGTGGATAAAACACGTGGTGTTGCAGCAATGCTCTTGCTGGTGAGTTGAAGACCCTATGAAGTTGACAGCCATCTGTCAGTGTCAACGTCGCTCTCAACGTCACACTCGCTGGAGATAAGGAGACAGGTATAAAACCATGGACAATTTGGTAAGTTTTTACCCATAAATCACCAAATAAAGGCAATTACAGACTGCTTCTTCTAACTCAACACCACGTGTTTTATCCACACATAATACCTGTTTTGTTATAATGCAAAACAGTCATATTATCGATTTTCAGGGGGGTCATTTCTGCTTTAATTATTTAAAAAAAATTGACGTTATAATATCAGACATACTACAATATGGCTCATGCTAGCTGTTGCTTGCGACTTCGTCTGCGCAGCATTAGTACTCTGAATAGCTCTTTATTATCTCGCGCCATAATAATATAAGAGTGTGGGCCACCTTATTTTAGAAATTATTAGTCCACAATACAAACTTCTACCTCCCTGTCCACCCCATAAAGGATGATTTTTAGGATAAAATCCTATGTCCTTCCCGGGGTCTCAAACTATCTACTTACAAAATTAACCCTCAGTTGCCCACCTTAAAATTATCGGAGAATTTATTTGACAAATTGTCAAGCACGCGTTATCTGTTGTGATTGGTTGAATGAATTTTCAACAGCCAATCACAGAAGATAACGCGTGTTTGACAATTTGTCACATAATTCTCCGATAATTTTAAGGTGGGAAACTGAGGGTTAATCTAAATCCGTTCAGCGGATTAAGCGTGAAAAGGTAACAGACAGATAGAGTTACTTTCGCATTTATAAGATTAGTATGGATGTAAACGAAGACTTAATTGTTGTCGAAGCTTTAATTGTTGTTTCTCTTTTCAGGTAATGTATCTTTGTTAGCTCGTTCGTAAAACATAATGTAAAATGTAGACACATTGTTTAATAAAAAAATATCTCTTTTCAGAGCAACGCAAACCAGCTTTTATTTTCGAAAAGTCCTATAAATTAAATCTGTCTGTAAAGACACGTTATAAAACAATGAAACACAGTGAATTTAACACTTTAATATTGGTTTTATTTCTCCCACTAACTTTCATCACCCGTAACTTCTCTTTGACACACCTCACCGGTGACATCTGCTCTCGATGTGTCAAAAGTGACTGCGCGGGCAATTTAAATTAATGAAGAACTATGGTCTTCGTTTACATGGATTAAAAATGCACCTACTAACCCTCAGTTTCCCACCTTAAAATTATCGCAGAATTAATGTGACAAATTGTCAAGCACGCGTTATCTTCTGTGATTGGCTGTAGAAAATTCATTCAACCAATCAAAGCAGCTAACGCGTGCTTGACAATTTGTCACATTAATTCTGCGATAATTTTGAGGTGGGAAACTGAGGGTTAGGTTCGCTTTCAGACATGTGGCCTAAGCGCATTTTCAAAAATGTTAAAAGATTTAACCGAACTGTCTCCTTTTTATTTATTTTTTAAGTCAATTTTTTTTAAATCATTTGTAAGGTTGCCGAGATTACAAACAGATTGTTTTCAAACATTTTAAACGTCACCTTTACTACAAAAATTAAAATAACGTTTCGGAGTCGCTTCTAAATGTTGCACTGCAATGTTTTTTTTTTTAATTTTACCTATCCACGAATATAAAGTACGTGTTTTTACAATATTTTTTGAGTTCATATTTGGAACATTACGTTGTGAGTGTAGATAAACGGTTTTAAGAGGTGATTTCAAAATATATAACACTTACCTACTTATATGTTTAAATGTAGGTACATAAATCGCAAAAAAAAAGTTATAAATAAAAAAGATAAATAAATCAAAAAACCCGACTACAAGAAGCGAACTAAAAAGCCATAAACAAGAAGAAAATCATGCTGTGCAATCGGAGAATACACCTTGCGTTTTGCTTGAAGCAACTTGTGATATCACGCGCCGCGCCGTTGCGTGAGAAGAAGCTTTACAAACCTCTCCATCTCATGCATGACTTATGTAATAGCATAATAAATATAACATAAAAAATCATAATGAAAACACGGAATTATTTTTATTATATTATTAAAATATAGAACATTATACAGTGCTTATAGGTACTTAAAAATCTTTTAAATATGGATACCACTCCAAAATACTTCCAACTAGGTAACTATGTAAAAGGGAAACTTGCATATTATCCAGAAATAACTAAGTTCTTAGTAAAATATAAAAGTAATAAAATATACTAATGCTATAGTGTTTATAACTAGTACCTACAATCATCGAAGTACTTCGTATTTTGGCTATATGAAGAACATTTTCACAACCAGTCAGGGCTTCGATTTTTGCTTCAACATCTGCAAAAGAAATAGGGTAGTTGATAAAAAATATCTATTCAGTCTGTCAGTTAGATAACCTCAAAAGATTGGTCACGTATTTTTCTTTTGCCACCTAAACAAAAAATTACGACGATACAGTGCGTTGAAATATCGTGTGACTTCACGGTGTGCTACACTTTATACTGACAAATTGACGTCACAAGCCCCCACTCCTGAACTTTGTTGCGCTTTTATCTTTCTCAGTTTTTATTTCTATACTAATATTATAAAGAGGTAAAGTTTGTGAGTTTGTGACGTTGTAAGGGGTAATCTCTGGATCTACTGAACCGATTTTGAAAATTCTTTCACCAGTAGAAAGCTACATTATTCCTGAGTGTCATAGGCTATAATATCATTTAAAAAAAATAGAGATCCTTATGAAAATTACAGTAAGGTAACCCAAGGTAGCAAAATGTTGCCTGTAAAATACATTATTTGGCTTGCGCTGAGAAAACTATTGATGATAGATAAAAATTAGGGTAGGTAGGGCAGGCAGGGTAGACAAAGTAGGCAGGGTAGGTAGGGTAGGCAGGGTAGGCAAGGTAGACAGGGAAGGCAGGGTAGCCAGGGAAGGCAGGGTAGCCAGGGTAGGGACAGGGGAGCCAGGGTATACCATGGTAGCCAGGAAAGACTGGGTAGGCAGGGTAGCCAGAGTAGGCAGGGTATGCAGGGTAGGCAGGCTAGGTAGATAGATAGCCAGTTGACGGGAGCGAAGACCCGAGGGTCAGCTAGTAGTTGATAAAGCAAAAAATACGGGTCCAATATTAATTGATAAACTCACTGACGGGACTAAATAGAATTATCATTTTTGTACCCAGGAAACATCCCTATTAATATTTTGGAATGTAGATCTGTAGGAAATTAGGAATAGGATATATATACGTTACATTATGTTATTTGTGTAAATACGTACCTAAGTCAAGAACGTGCCTACGATAAGTCCGTTTTGACAGAAGACAAACAATCCAAAACAGTTTTGTGGAAAATCTGGACTAATTGTGTAAGTGAATGCGGCAAGGCAAAGAGTTTGACTAATGACTGCCATCAATCGACCAATCACATAGAAGAAAAACAACATCGCGTCTTTCATCTCGCATGTGATAGGTCAAATAATGGCATCTAAACGCTTTGCCTTGCCGAATTCTGTTACACAATTAGACTGCCTGGACAGTTTCGGACCAAAACCTGGGGACACCTTGATGGAAAATACTAACCGTGAGCGATTCTCGACTCTTCTGCATCTGAGTGATGACGTAGTCGGTGTCGTCTTGCTCGGAGTCTGCGCACGAGTCGGGCGCGTCGTGCTCGGCTGGGTCAGACCCGTGCGGCTCTGCGGGCCGGCCCTCGCGGAGTAGTGGCCGCATCTGTTAACAACTGCTTTATTAAAAAGCTACATACACCAATAACTATTAAGTAGTTTAGTTTTACCGTTTCGGCTTTCGAACTAGTGACCCGCCCCGGCTTCGCCTGTGACAAATTATACATCAAAACCTTCCTCGTTTCTCAACTCTTTCTATTGGTGAAACCTGCATGAAAATCCGTTCAGTAGTTTTTAAGTTTATCGCGTACAAACACGGCGGGGGACCTTATTTTATAATATTATGTAGTGATAAAGTACCTAAATTTCGTTTCCAGTAAGATATTTTTAATTATTCAAAAGCCCACTTCCTCTCTCTCGCACTCTTACACTACATATTTTGCGAATATTCAAAAGTATATTGTGAATACAGCATTCTTCACATCTAACTCTTGCGAAAAATAATTGCTGAAACTGCGTGACCCTACACTGCTTTTAGAGAACTCTAGTGGGCCTTTCTCCATACAAACGCATTCTGCTGTTTTCTTCGTGGATATTGCCTCTAGAGCAATGATTTTAAACCATAAAATCTAAGTTTAATTAACACGTGTCCCTATCATTTCCTTTTTTCCAAAACATTATCACCAAAAGAAATATGACAATTCAAAGACTTTCAAACAAAATTGACACGTATTTAACAAATGATAGAAGCATAGATAAACCTTTCCTCTAAATTTTGATATAATAATTTTTAAGATAGTCCGTTTTGAAGTAGAAAACAGCAAAATACAAAACGTCTTTTGATCCAAGGTTCTTGTAGGTAAAATCAGCCAGACCTGCAGTTGTCCCTTTCGCACTTTACGGGGGGAGGTTAGAGTGAGGGAGGGTAAGGCTTACACGTACACTAATAGGGAAGTGGCAGTTGTTTATCGATAGTACAAACACCGATGTCGATATTTACACTATACAATGATTTTATTTACTAAATCGTGTGATTGTAAGTATTACTTTTTATTGTTGAAGGCACTTGTCGAATGATTATCCTAAGCATGCATAAGATCTGGTAAGTGAAGTTGCAAATGCACTATCACAAGTTGTTAGGAAAATTAAGCCAGGAACCAGAATAATGCTAGGTACAGACTACAGACCAACCAACTCAAATTCCTCATCGGCATTGTTTACTAAGTTACAGTCACAATTGTTGAACTCTCTGAGGATTAGTTAGATATGTAGGTATGTACAGACAAGGGTCAAAAGTGCTGTCTTACTCTCCCAAAACTGAAATGGCTAGTTTTAAGGAGAAGAAGTTTTAAGAAGTTAAATTATCCACAACTGATTTAATATGTTGTATAGATATCAAAGCACAGATTATACCTACTAACAGTGAAAAGTTGAAAATCTTCTGCCTAAAAAAAATTGCCGATGCTGTTTTGGTAGTGAGTGACTTTTGACTACCTTTTGACCCTTCACTGTACGTACCTACACCTATCCCACATGTTCATGCAACTATATCATAAATATCAGATCTCACAAATTCGCATTGTACCGACGCCGACGTTGACGGCAAGAGGCCTTTTTCCCAAAGCTCTTTGGAGAGTTCCTGTGCCTGAGGTGTCATCCACTTACGGAGCCCACTGCGACGCCGTCGGTATCGCAACGCCACCGCCTACAAACAGTCAGGAATTGCACTTTACTATTGCTCAACCAGTGTCAGAAGAATCTATCTACAATAACAATAGACAAACAAAGTTTACTGAAAAGCAAGTATTACGCATAGGTGCAATTCCTTACTGTTTACAAGAAAGAAAAAGTTCGCATAATCCAGTACCTGCATGTCCTGTGTGCTAAAACATTTCTTAATGTTGTTATTGGTCAGCGGGAAACACTCATCCGTTTTCGGTTTTCGAAATCGTGCGTACAACTGCTTGATCACATCGCATACGATCATGCAAGGAACGGCCACGAAGAATATCACATTGAGAGCGAATTCTATGGATCTGAAAATTAAAGTAGGATCTTGTAATTTAAAAAATATATAATACTTATAGATTTAAATGTACATAATTCGAAAAAGGTTAACTAAAAGTTCAAAAAAAAAAAAGGTTCATTAAAAAAATAAAAATGCCGACTGCTAAAAAGACGTACCTACAATATTATTCGCAAGCTGGCTGACCAAAACCAGATGTATCCTCCGACTGCACAGCATAATTTTCTTCTTGAATAGGTACGTCTTTTTAGCAGTCGGCATTTTTATTATTTGAATGAACTAAGGTGTCTTTTTAATTCACTTCTTAAGCCGTCGGGTTTTTTGATTTTGGTTTATTATTTGTTAACCAATCAAACTTTGCTATGTAACTTATTGCTTGCACTCACGCCGTTATATTACTCGCCAATCTTCTGGGCCGCCCTGAAGTTGGCTTTCCAATGCGCAAGGCACGGATCGGTGCTGTTTTTGTATGAGATTAACTACTGCGCAGCCATTGTAGCCAACTTCAGGACGGCCAAGAAGTTTGGTGATAAGTACTTATACGCGAACGTAGGCGGCAGCAACGCGCCGGGTACTAGCTAGTCCTAATATTATAAAGACAGAGCCCGTATTTTGTGAGTTTGTTCTGACGTGTAAAGTATTCTTTGGAACCACTACAAATAATCACAAAAAAATCGTCGTTTGAAAGATACCTAACTGTAACTACATCATTCCAGATGGCTATAAGTAGGCTTTGTGACCCAGGCCATGCCGGGCGGGTTAAGATAAAACACTTGTCACGCGGACAAAGCCGCAGGCAGAAACAATCATTACCTGCTGAACACTCGGACCGTCTTCTGCTTCGTGTCCGGGTGGATAGGCCAGCCCTCACAGTCGCACTCTACCTTGCGATCCTTGAGTTGTGGCTCCTTGTATTTGTCGAGTTTACGCGGCGATTGAACCAACTTATCTAAACCCCACGTGCCAATACGAGAGAATATCTGACCTAAAATTGCCTTAACCAAACCTGAAAAAAAAACACGTTTCCGGCAGCCGTATTGCGTAAGTGAATACGGCAACGCAAAGATTTTAACCGCTATCCAATCGACCAATCACATGCGAGATGCATGACGCGATGTGGTTTTCCGTCTATGTGCATGGTCTATTGGATAGCGGTCAAACTCATTGCGTTGCCGTATTCACTTACGCAATACCGGTTATACGATCACTAGGAGTGTCTATAGACGCCCTCGCAATTATTTTAAAACTTTTGACTACAATCCTATCTAATATTATGAATGCGAAAATTTGTCTTTAATTCACGCAAAAACGGCTGAACGGATTTGGATGGAATTTTGATAGTTTCACCTATAACCTG
Source organism: Orthosia cruda (assembly GCA_964057195.1). NCBI lineage: Eukaryota > Metazoa > Arthropoda > Insecta > Lepidoptera > Noctuidae > Orthosia > Orthosia cruda. Next base: position 20,860,214 of record OZ059825.1, on the reverse strand, counting down.
GATCCTGGAGAAGCCGCGGGCAAAAGCTAGTTCCCAATCAATTAACATCATAAAGATCTTGTCGTTTAGTGATGTGCAATTGACTTTCAACCTTGATACGGTGTTTTAGCAGTCACTAGGTCGATAATTACCGCGTTCCTACCACAAATAATAGTGACTATTGCCTCATTTACATTCTGCCCATTTTTTTTTATGTTGGAAATCATCCAGTGACTTCTCCCGCTCTGGGTGAAGAGGGAGGACGTGTCAGACTTTTACTGACTAAAACCCACCCGTGTTCCTTCAGTTGCTTAAACCAGGGCCGCGGTAACTCTTTTTCAAATTTATCCGCGACCCAGACAGGCATCGGCCCTAGCGGACCCCGTCAATTTTGCTGACATCTCTTTGAGGCACGCGTGGAACACTACGCGCCGTCGACTCGGGCCTGGTCCTTATCGAACGGCGAGCTACCCGCTGCTCGCCGTCCGCAAGCCCGCGCCTACGGTGGCCGGAAATCGACTTGCGACACCCGACGCCTGGGACGTCTCCTGCGGTGGCCCCCAGCCACAGTGAGGCGTCTCTGTTGCGTCTCCCTCACGCGTTCCGCCTCCTCCTTCACGAGCATTACTGCTTCGCAGAAGGAGGTGACAGCTTCCCATGCCCTCTCGCTCCGTACCATGGCCTGAACCAGGGCCGGACGCGAGAGGTCACTACATTCTGCCCCTGCCAATACTCCTTGCGCTACCGGCCATAAATAATTCCCTAAATACTGCTGTAACAGAATCTAGAGAAGTGTGTGTTTACATACTGCCCTAACACTCATATCGCTTTCGACTTTCGGCAATGGCAGGCGTCAAAATAATTACAGCGTCCGCGTTGTCTTCTTGTAATAAGTACATAATTATATTCATTAAGTTTCAATTTAAAACACAAATACAGATTAAAAAAAAAAAACCGCTTGAACTTGGCCATCAGTGACTTCTTCTTTGATTTCAATTCGATAGTAGGAGTATCTTCTAAAACTTTACTTATTCTCTATCTCATCCAGGCATCGCTTGGTGAACTTTGTGAGCGACGGAGCTGAATGTAGGTAGATATATAGGTAGGTACGTGGTTTCCCTTAGACTAAAGGCTAAGTTGATAAACCAGGCCAAAACCTGGGCATGCCCATGTAAATAGGGTAAGTTGAAGACAAGATAAGTTTTAAATTGATCTTACCAAGCGCCAACAGCGCTAAAATAACGCCAGTAACAATAACGAATAAGTTGAGGTAGACAACGTCTTTGTAGCAAGCGGAGCGAGCGTGGCGCGTCCTCTCGCGGCTGGAGAGTCCCGCGGCCGACTGGCGGGACTCCGCCATCTCGCGGCAAAGCAGCTTGGGATCGTCAGCTATAAGTAATTCCAAGGAGATGGTACATACAGAGTTGGCCAGGGACTGATGTATCTGGTTGGATCCAACAGAATTGGAATAATGCGATAAATAAAAATGACATCGGTTAAGCACTGAGAGCCTGTGCAGACCAGCACCCTAATTGCGTAACTGTTTTGCCAGCTTGAACCACGCATGCTCCCTTTCACTTTGACAACTCAACAGTATATATTGCGTGCTTTACGATGTCGATTCGACGGATTTTTCAAGCAAAAGCACGCGTGTACTATTTGAAGTTACGCAATTAGGGCGCAGAAGAAGCGGCGCAGCGCGATGTCCGCTGCCAAACAAATAATAACATTACGTTCCTTATATTAGATATGTAAAGTAGATATTCTGATCTCATACAACATAACTAGGTGTAAGTGGCCAATGATAGGTTTCGAAAAACAGAAACCTGCGTGATGGTTGATTTTTCATACCCTTTGCCTTGCCGAATTCAATAGGTACGCAATAAGGCTACGGAGATGCGATGGCCCAGAAGTGGATGCCGTGAGTAATTAAGCCAGATACTGCAATAAACCGACAAAAATGAAGCACGGCATGGAGGCCATGTCACAGTAAAAATATACAGCCATGTCCTGCAGCGAAAAATGTGACCGCGTGTATGCTCTGTTATGGTGTATGAGATGAGATTTTTTTCATTTAAAATTTTATTTTAATTACGGTAATGTTGATATTTGTTAGGCAGTAAAAACTGCACTGCTCCGGCCGAAGCAAATCCGAAACTAACGGTACAATACGAATCATCATTATCTGCCTGCCTTCTGCCATGTAACTTGGGGTCGGCGCAATACGTTTACTTCCTCCATTTCGTCCTGTCAACTGTCATGCTATCACTGACTCTCTCTCGGAATGGTACCTACTATACATAAGTAAAATAGAATAATTCAGTTAAAATGATTGGATCAAAGTGAACTTACAAAGGCAGACACATTCACAGTGCCATACGCAGAAGCAACGATCTCCCTTCTTTATAGCCACTTCTCGAACTGCTACTGACTTTTCATCATCGTTCACCATCGACACTGCAACACAAAGTTTGGAGTAGGAAATGGAAATAATTCGCAAAAGAGAACACTGGTCGAAACCGAAATGCTGTGCGTTTGAGTATCTTTACCAAAAGGAACAATCTGGCTGACTTAACAAGGTTATTTATTTGCCCTTCAGTAAAGAATAATTGTAAATACTTTGTAAAAAACTTAAAACGATATCGTATAATACCGGAACAGTGAGCCATATCAACAGGAATCTCGAATGGTAGCACTATTTTAAGAGAGTTGATATGCCGTGGAGGGATCAGTACAGGTCCGGCCATCATCAACTGTTTCTTCTCCTCATTCAGCAGATTGGCCAAGGCTGGCCCACAGTCCCGCGTCATAACCCTGGACATTTCTTTTAAATTATAGTTAGCAATCTACAAAGCTTAGCTAAGTATATACATACACACACTGGCAAAATTAGCGGAACAAAATAAAAACGACCTTTTTTAAATTACGGTTTAATTACTTTAAACTTATATTAGCACAGGATTCCTTATTTAAAAATACACCTTTTGAAATAAAAATGAGATCGCATTTAATACATTTTCTGTGGGTAACATGATTTTGTGTGAAAACTGCACATTGTTGAGTTTTTAAGTTTACTAAGGAAAGTTAAACATTAAATAAAAAAACATTTTTACACTAAAATTAATATCACGTAATATCGAGTGTTTTGTGCACGTTATTTTAATAAAGTTTTCACCCGCCTAGACATGTTGAGAATAACGGTATACATTGTCTCGTGTGGTAGTCACAATCATTCCTGTACAACCGCACTTCACAGTGCATCCACATTGACTGGTGTAGGTATTATGAATTTTGCCCTTCGTTTTATCAGGTCCCAAACGTTTTCTAAAAGATGCATAACTGGTGTTAACGTCGGCTATGGCAAAAATGGTATATTTAAATTTTATCATAAACCGAAGTTGAAAAAGTAGTAAGTAACCGAGCATTATCCTGGATCAAAACGAAGTGACCCCAGCAGTGATAAAGGGCAAATGATATCACATTTTATTCTTAAATAACACTTCTACAACGATCTTTAATAAGATTCTCCTCTATCGATTACCACAAGTCCGTACGAGCTCCAAAAGATATCCTGCCGGAATCCATTATTGTTCCTCTACCATATGCCACAGTAGTTTAAAAAAAATACAGATTATGTTGTTCTTGTTCATGATAAAACATTTAATGCAGTCCGTCAATTCCATTTAAAGTTCCCCTAGTCGACGGCACGAACTATTTTGTGCGCGAGGTTATAATTGCATGCTATCTCATCTGACAACACGTGCGAAATAGATAGATGTTGTGATGAGCAGTAAGAAGCTAGTTCGCGTACGAATTAGCACTTTTGCAAATTTGTATTGACCTTTGGAAGTCTAGATATCATGAAAAACGACAAAATGTATATTTTCAAAATAAAATTATTTGCATTGTTGAATTACTAATCTATCCCTGTATGGAGGCCGTTTTGCAATTTTCCTTCTTCTTGCGGTATTTATTTCCGCCCAAAGATGCGTTAAAATTAGTGTTGAAATATGTAACTTTCGACGCTCATAACTTTCAAATATTATTATTTTTACTTTATTGTTTCCATACAGGGCTAGATAATGATGAGACAATAGTACATTATGGTACAAGTGTGTAAAGTTGGTGATTGCCGCTGAGGCGCCATTGAGACCCGAGCCGTTAGGTGAGGGTCTTAAGAGAGCCGAGGACGGTAATCATCAATACACACGTGTATCATACGACGTTTTTCAACACACTTGTGAAGAAAATAATACTAAAAAATCATTTCCAACAGTGAAAACGAATTGTCATTTTTTTTTCGCAATGGCGGGCAAAATTAATCAGTTAACCTATGCGCGCGCATCTAACAATGGCGATCGGCCATAGACTAAAAATAATGAGTTATCTTTTTTTTGGCTTTTCGCGCAAAATGGAGAATTTCAAGTTTTTTTTATTACAGACAATAACAAAAGTTATATTTAAATGAAAGTTTTATTTATTAAACACGTACAAGTTGAAATTATCTATTTAAATACGAAGTTGCATGAAATGTGTTGCATTTGTACTATTTAGCACGATCTTTTTTGTATCGATACTTTTTCATTAATTATGGGCAAGTGTGTTGAAAATTGAAATATTTTTTTAATTTTGAACGTATTTCATCGTCAAATATTGGAGTTTTTTTTTTATATTTGTCGTCTCGCAAGCGGACAGAGTGACCGATATATGACCGGGCTTCTCGCCAGACTACGTTTGTATGCAAGAATGATCGACTAGTGTAACCTTAAGGTTGCCCTAGTCGACGGCACGAATTATTTTGTGCGCGGGGTTAAAGTGCATGCTATCTCATCCGCCAAGACATGCGAAAGAGACGCTGTGATGAGCAGTAAGAAGCTAGTTCGCGTACGAATTAGCACTTTTGCAAGTTTGTAGCGAAATGGATGATGATTTAGGGCGAAAACGAGCGTGCGAAATTTTATAAACAGACCTTTGGGAGTCTAGATAACATGAAAAAACGAATAAATGAATATTTACAAAATAAAATTATTTGCATTATTGAGCTACTAATCTATGCCTGTATGGTGGCTGTTTTCCAATTTTCCTTCTTCTTATGGTATTTATTTCCGCCCAAAGATGCGTTAAAATTAGTGTTGAAATATCGAACTTTCGACGCTCATAATTTTCAAATATATATTATTTTTTTTACTTTTTTCTTTCCATACAGGGCTAGATAATGATGAGACAAATTGATATATTTTTTTATTTTGAACTTACATCGTCAAACAGTGGAGTAATCGCCAGACTACGTTTGTATGGAAGAATGTTCGACTATTGTAACCTTAAATGACTTCCACTCTCATCACTAAACAATATTTTACTCCATTAGTCCGTTGGCCAAAGTTGATGTTTCTAGCAAAAGTTCTACTGTTTCTAAGGAGTGTTCCTCATGTTATGGACCTTTGCCGGGCAAGAATGAACCAAAAATAGCTTCCTTCAACCTCCTTCGTACAGTAAGCTCGCTTACTGTTGCACCTTGAATTTCCTCCAGCTAATTTCTGGCTTGAACGGCCTTTTTAACGCAGGTTTTTACAAAAGCGAATCTGAATGAAACGATTATTCCTGTTAGAAGTACGCATTTTCTGCCTTGTCCTGATTTTCGAACAAAGACATTAGTCTCTCTGAATCATTGAAAACTGTAATAAATAGTTGACGTTAGCCACAATGTCCTTAACTTCGAAAAAGATCTAAACGTTAAAAATAAAACAAATAATTCAGTATGTTAATATTTTTTTTTCGAGATTTTAAAACATATCCCTATAGTGGCAATAAGCGAAATTCTCTCAAATTGTTGTAAATTCGATTAAAGTTTAAACAAACGCATGAAAGGTAAAGTTCAATTGTTTTATCAATTAGACATAATTGGTTTTATTATAAAACAAAAGAAAAACCAGCCCGTAACGTTAAAAAAAGTTTTAAGTTAATATTTCTTGTTCCGCTAATTTTGCCCGTGTGTGTATATACGGAAGATTTTAATCAAATATATCATTCAGTACGGTCCAAGCTAAGCCATTTCTCAATCCGTTGAGAGCCCGACCGAACGTGGATCCACGCGAGACACAATGGCGTTTTAATTATTTCAGTAAAACAGATAAGAGATCTATGGACATTGGACGAGTAAAGGATTCGGATGTCTAATCGATCTCATTAGAGTCTAATGAGATCCGCGCGAGTTCTCCTGTTACCCACGTCTAAACACATATCAACAATTTTTTTTAAGAACCTGAATCGCGCAGCAGCTAATCCCGTATTCCCGACCTGTAGCGTTAGAATTGTACGCGTTCTTCGCGTGCTATCCGCTACAGCGATCGCGATTCGTCCAGTAGCGCTGCGAGTAGACAGATAAGTAACACGTATAATTATTAATTTATTATAATAAATGAGTCTTGTAAATAATAATAGTAAATAATTTGATGCCGGTACCCAACACGAACGAGCTCGTTCTCGTCGGCTCGTGCTTCTAAATCAATCTGTGCGTGATGCGGGTGTCGATGTGGCATCGTTAAATATTTTTCGCTACCTAGGTTGGCAATATTAACTTTATTCTCATTCCCGGTTAGCAGAGCTCTTGATGTGCGGACTACCACTCTTCGAGGGCCCTGCAATATATTACCAACAAATCAGTTTAACAAGTGGTTGCTGATAAACTGTCAAACAAAGATAAAGTACTCGTAGGTATCTACATTATATGCACCTGCTCATTATGTTCTTCAGACTTTGAACTAAATTCTGAGTCAGTATTATTATTGGTCCGTTTGACTAGGATACTGCCTTCATCTTTCAACCCCATCACATCCCCTTCAGGGAGAACGATGTAGCCTCCATCTTCAGATATACCTTTAAAACAAGTTGATATAAGTTTTGTCGTGAGAAAAGACTTTGCTTTAAAACTAGACAAAAAAGAAACGTGTTTTGGAATGTTTTGGGTTCCTATTTTGGGATGAATGAGAGGAAAGTAATGCAGCGCAGACCGAAAATAAATTGGGATAAGGTCAGGAGGAGCATGATGAAAAGTTAAATTTCTTTATGTTTCCTTACTATTTAAGTTTCTGATGTTGTCGCTGTAACTGGGGCTGTCCGCACCACGTATCGGAGCCAGAAGGCACAGGCTACTTGAAGGTAAGGAGAACTCTTCTCTGGGAATCCACTCAGCGGGACGATATCGAACGTTCAGGTCCGGGCCCGTCCATTCGGGTTTCTTTGAACTTACACTGGAATGTAAGTATTGCTGTATCAAGAGCAGCTTAATTTGTCTGCATAAAAAGAGAAATATATGTACCTACCTACTGCAAAATGTTAGAAAGTTATAATGCGACAGATACCTGGCTTGATCGCCTTTTGTAAGGTCATTCCATACTGTTTTTCCTTCAGCGGTGCTTACTTTTTCAAACAATTGGACGTGGACAGTGTACCACAACTCTGGATGGCCAATTTCATAAACTGCAAATTCTCTCGGCGGTTTATCATTGGTATTATTAATCATTATTACGTCTTTATTGTCATAATTTTCACCATTCTCATTACTGTCATTGTTTTCATAGTGGTCATCTAAACGTTTGCTAGCAGAGCTATGACTTTTATGGTTCCTCGTCTTCAAAGACTCTTCTTTCGTCGTTTTATTTTTATACGTATGTCTTTTTCTTCCTGCTCTAGACTCTTTTTCTTTGGAATGGGGAATTCTAAGATGACGCAGTTTTTTCAATCGACTTCTTTCATCGGGCTTAGTTATTTCATCAGTCAGTGGTTTAGTGCCAGACAATTCCGTGGATTCTTTTGTATCATCAACGTTCGCTGCTCTATGATGAGGATGATGATTATTAATATTTATCTCTGCTTCATCAATAAGATCACGATTCATATCAGACACTTTTACTGCATCCGATATTCGGTAGTACTGTTCCTTGGAATCCCATTGTTTACCGTCATTGCTGGCTTCTTCAACCACAATGTTATGTTCACTGCGCTTTTTGAGTTTGCTTAATGTTGAGTTTGTGCACATATAATTTTGAACTAGAACACATCGTTAATATTCATAATTAAATTATCTTTACAGGTAAGGGAAAAGCCTTAGTGGGTTTGAAGGTACCTAATTCGTTACGTAAGAAGGACGTAAAAGATAAGGTTTTCGGTGTTCCCAGGTAGGTACTGGAATTTATCAGAAGCAATAAAGTTTTTTTTTCTGGGTTTTAATCTGTCAGCGGACTAACGGCCTACTAAGTCTTCTGCCATAATCAGCTGCTGGTTTTCTAGCACCTCAGGCCTCATCTCACCTCACCTCATCCTTCAGTGGCCCAGTGCTACCAGGAGTGAGTGACTGTGGTAGATCAAGTTGCTTATATCAACATATGAGATAAATTGTTTTGGTCAAAGACTCTTAGATTGTCCATGCCACAAACTTTTTGTATTTTTTTTATATTTCTTGTACACACATCAACACGGGCTAGGGATATTTCATACTCAATTAAATAACTCGAAAAGTACTGGCCGCATTGGAATCTTTTATACACCGATTTGTTTGTAATTTATCTCAGACTAATTCCAAATTCAAATTTTTGAAAATTCTTTAGTTTCGGTGGCATAAAAATATCTTGATATGTAGGAGAGGGAATTTTCATTTGTGCGAAATTTAGAAAACAATACGAATTACGTTTAGTTACAGTTTTTTTTTCATTTTTAAACGAAAGATAAAGTTAAAATTGAGGTATTGTAGCCATGCAACGCCAATATTTGACGAGGGCGGAGATGTTACGAGCTGTGGGAATGCTGGAAGCTGGGTCTGTTCAGCGTGATGTTGCTGATGCCATAGGGACCCACCAAAATGTAATTTCAAGATTGTGGACACGCTATCATGCCAGGTGAAGTAGCGGAGAGCCACCGGGGGCCAAGTCGCATCACTACCACCAGACAAGACCGATTTTTGCAAATTACTGCGCGAGCTCAACCAAATGCAACGGCGAGCTCAATTGGTCCAAAGGCTGCGAGTGGAACACCAAGTGCTTGTGAGTGACCAAACTGTAAGAAGGCGACTGCATGAAAGCAATCTACGCTCTCGTAGACCACTCCGGGTCCCACCTTTACGGAGAGGCAATCGTGGACGACGATTAGAATGGGTTCGGAACCACGTGGACTGGGGCCGTGAACAATGGTCCAATGTGCTGTTCACGGATGAATCCAGGTTCGGCTTCCATCCAGATTCACGAAGGACGCGTGTTTGGCGAGTTCCTGGACGATGGAGCCGTCTTCAGAACCCTCAGGAAGTTCACCCATACCAAGGAGGAACAATTATGGTTTGGGCAGGAATTCGTCTTGGAGGACAAACGGATCTCGTTTGGGTGCGGGGCAATATGACGGCAGAACGATACGTCCAACAGGTGCTGGGGCCCGTAATCTTGCCCCACAGAACACAAATGGGGTAAGATTTCCTGCTCATGCACGACAATGCCCGGGCACACACGGCGAGAACGGTAGCAGCTTGGTTACATACACACAATGTTAGGGCCTTAGACTGGCCTGCTCAATCGCCAGATCTAAATCCCATTGAGCATGCGTGGGATATGCTGCAAAGAAGAGCTCTGAAAGAAGTTCCTGATAATCTGGCTACAGAAGATCAACTTTTTGCGCACCTCAGAAGGACATGGGACAATATTCCGCTGCAAGACATTGACAACCTTGTTCTGAGCATGCCGAATCGTTGCCGATGTGTTATGAACATCATGGGCGCTTTCAACTTCAAGTTTATAAACACAAATTAAAAGATTTTCCCATTTTTTTCAATTTTTACTCATATCACATTGCTTCATTTTTTTTCCATAAAATCCTGAAATTTTAATCGAAGTACCTTAACCATTATTAAAAAATGGTAGAATATTAAATAACGTATCTTTTAAATATATACATGTCATATAAATAATTAACACATTGATAGTAATTCGCTTTTTTAATAATATCCCTAGACCGTGTTGATGTGTTTACGAGTACTTGTACCCCAGGAGAATGAAGTGCCTATATTCAATTACATTAACGGATTTTCTTTGTGCTCAAATGAATAGCTGTGTCCTTGAAAACTTTGAATGAGTGTACATAATAATACAGGTACAAACTACAAACAGATGGCAAGTAAAGCTGGGCTGTTAATATAGCGTCAGTGTGAAAGCGTTCTAACTGGTTTTGTAATACTGTTGGCCGGCGTTCAACACAAAAACCGGTTTGATTGTAAAGGGAGGGCTCCGCACGACATGCAGAGCCAGTCCGCACGCAGGCACGTCGCTGTAGTGCTGTAGGTAGCCCTGCATCGCGCCGTGTTATACACTGATACGACTCCGGGCGAATAAAAATAATGGAGAAGTTTATAGAAACAGTACGAGCACACCCCTGCCTGTGGAACCCACAGCATCCCGACTATCCCGAAGTGCATGCAAGAGGTCAAGCCTGGCAGAGTGTCATCAAGGAAGTCGACGACAGTTCTATACCAAATAGTGAGTACTATGTACTTGTATAATTCGTACCTAAATCTTCTTAATTGTTATTTGCCGTCCAGTAAATATCAATATCGAGACGATTGGTGATACCTGACAAAAACCCGTTTTTGTATGGCAGTCCACCGCCTTATGTTGTTTACTTTTATTTATCATTTGATACAAAATTGTAGCCGGTAAGTTAAAAAAAGAGATTTGACGCAGATGTAACACAGACAAAAATAAGCGAGACTTTTTTCTGATGTTATGTTATTCTTATTATCTTCCGATCTATGTATTACAATCCAATTCTTGAAGACGTTATTTTAGTTAGTTCAAAACGAACCGTTCTCACTTGAGTGTCGTGTTCACTCAAAACATGACGCCTGTACCGCGAAGGAGAAGGCAGAGTTCTGTTCTACATAAAGTAGGTACACGCACATTTAGCCAGTTGTTTTTATGTCAGATAAACCAACCGGCAAAGTGAGAGTCGGACACGCGCACCGAGGGTTCCGTACAGTTAGCTACAAAATCTATATAAAAAAAAAAAAATAAAAAGAATTAAAAAAATATATAAATATAAAAATGTTATGTTGGTTTGTGTACGTTTCAAAAACTCAAAAAGTTCTGCACCGATCGAGCTGAAATTTTAGCATGATATATAATCCGCATCAAGGATTGTGTTAATCTATTTTTTTTTTTTTTGCATGGTAGGCAGGGCAGGTAGGTAGGTAGCCAATTGACGGGAGCGAAGCCCCGGGCTCAGCTAGTTAGATATAAATACTGCAGTTAATAAACAATTAAAGCACCTAACATTGTTCTAACGAAAATATTTTATTTACTTTGTCAAGTACCTACATTTTATTATAACTTGGTCGACTATTAAAGCTCGTAAACTTGTAAAGCCTATTAAGCTGTGATAGCCTATCCAACAATATATTCCTCACACCATGGAATAGACTAGAAAAAAAACATCTCCACTTTACGTGTACGTGTAATATTTTCCCAATTTTATTTTACCACTTTGTTGACGTGATTAATTTGTATATCCATGCCAAATTATAGCTTTCTAGTACTAAGAATCTCTGAGCTAAGATGCGGACGGCCGAACAGACGGACATGGCGAAACTATAAGAGTTCCTTGCTTGTTGACTACGGAACCCTAAATAAGTAAAATTTCAAAAACCCCCGACACATTTTTATTTCATCCTACATAATTTATCTAGTACTAGCTGACCCGGCAAACTTTGTTTTGCCATAAAAACTCCAAACATTTATCTACCCTACCCTGCGTACCCTACCCTACCCTACCTAAAAATAGATAGTAGCCGATTCTCAGACCTACTGAATATGCATATAAAATTTCATAAAATCGGTCAAGCCGTTTCGGAGGAGTATGGTAACTAACATTGTGATACGAGAATTTTATATATAAGATAAGATATAGTAGACACGCCTCGATCGGCAATCTATTGAACACGTAATTTTGACACCCCGATTCAAATAGTTAAACGCCCATAACTTTTGAACGGCTGAACCGATTTTATTCAAACATAGCTAAGAACACTCTCGATTAAGGCACCGTTTAAACAAAAAAAACTAATTCAAAATCGGTTCACCCGTTTGGACGCTATGATGCCACAGACAGACACACAGATACACAGCAACACACGTCAAACTTATAACACCCCTCTTTTTATGGCGGGGGTTAAAAAGTCCTCGTTTGCATTTGTCTACCTTCTTAAACAGATCATGTTTTTTTTCAGTTAAAGTGGCGCGAACGGAATGGAGGAAGTTGCGCGACAACCATCGGGAAGCTTTAAAGAGGGCCAAATTAGGACAAAATAAATTGTTACCAGCTCAAGTTACTACTTGGAAATATGCAAAAGCTATGCAATTTCTGGAACCACATATGAAATACCGCATAACAGAAAATATAGAAATGGAACCGCCGGTGATTATCCCGAGAAAAAATTCCGAACACGATGTTACTACAACAAATGCTGTCGAGTCTGCAAAATCAGTTGGTCCACCAAACAAACGACGCTGCGTCGAGCATGCCGAAGACACGGTAGCTATACCTCGTCATGAAAAAGAGGTTGATGCACTCGAATCTTTTTTCAACTGCATCTTAAAAAGCACCAGAGATATGCCTCAATGGATGCAAACACAAGTAAAGAAGAAAATATTTGCAGTCATTATTGATGCCGAAGAAAGCTTATCATCTCAATCTCAAGCGCAAAATGCACCATCTGAAAATTACGCAAATCATTTTGTCATTGAAAATAAAATCAAGACAGAATATTTTGAAAACACCTAGACACGAAGAGTATAAAATATTGGAATGATTGAATTTGAGGGTTAGAATCTAAACAGGTTGATAAGTGAGTGTGAATATGCAGTGTGTTTAGCACTGGATCATGATTTCATTTACTATTGTTAATTTCGGTTCGTTACTTTTGTTTATTTCGAGTTTTTGGTAATTAAAATCTATGCTAAAATTGAAATTGGGTATGTTATGGACCAAGTGATTAATACTGCATTATTCATAATGCCCGGGCCGTTTTGAAAATGCTCAATATGAGTAAGCAATATGATAAAAACTAATGATATAATCAAATTGACCGGGCTTTCTGAATAACTCATTGGGCCAGGTAATAAAAATATGTTTAATTTTTTCTATTTAGGCTCCTATTTTAACTATAGAGTACCTAACATGAACGTCATGAACGACCCTAAGCTCCCGAGCTCGCTTCGCTAGCATTTGGACTAATTTATTGCCTATATTACCGAATTTCCCAACCGTAACGTAGCAATATTCATAATCACCAGACAGGCATTCATCAATTTTATGTTATTAATCTTATACTGTAACTACATTTAGAGCAAATTAAATTCTGATTCTGACAATGTGATAAATATGGATTAAACTAGCTGACTCCCGCGGCTTCGCTCCCGTTAACTGGCTATCTATCTACCTGCCACTACCTATCTACCCTACAAACAAACAAACTCTTCCGCTTTATAATATTAGTATAGATGTTGATAAAACTCCTTCGCAAGTGAACAAATTTTAATCCATAAAAAAATGTGAGTCAATCTTAAAAGAGACATGCTGTCGGAAACTTTTTTTAGAACTTTTTAAATTTCTACATCAGTTGAGTACATTTTATATGACCTCGTTCACACACTTCCGTGCACGGGGCAGTGACGAAGCTTCAGTGATTGGGGCCGGGCCTGTCACGTCCCGGGCACGGCCCTGATACGTGTGGATCGACCTTTACGCAGCGCACGCAACGGAAGCTCTCAAAAAGGAATATTTATTTCCCGTTTTTGCAATATTTTTCTATTATGCTCCGCTCCTATTGGCCGAAGCGTGATGTTATATAGCCTATAACCTTCCTCGAGAGACCTATCAGCTTGATGTCTTGTCTGTACAAAGTTTTCACATCAACTCTACTTCGAAGAATAACAAAACTGATAGATGAGAACCAACCAGTCGAACAGGCAGGGTTTCGAGGAAAGTACTCGACAGTAGACCATATCCATACTCTGAAGCAGGTAATAGAGAAATATATAGAGTACGACAAACATCTATACATTGCTTTTATAGATTATTCAAAGGCATTCGACTCTATATCACACTACTCTATCTGGCAAGCTCTAACAGAACAGGGCATCAACGCTGGTTACATAGAGCTCATCAAGGAAATCTACAATAACAGCACAGCTCGAGTGAAAATCGAAGTTGCAGGCCCAACATTTAAGATAGCACGAGGTGTCAAACAGGGTGACCCACTCTCTCCCAAGCTTTTCATCGCAGTACTGGAATATGTCTTCAGGAAACTGGACTGGCAAAATATGGGGATCAGAATAGACGGAGAATATTTATCGCATCTCAGATTCGCGGATGACATCGTCATATTTTCTGAAGAACCAGCAGAGTTACAAATGATGTTGGAAAACCTTAATCAGCATAGTGAAAATATTGGACTCGAGATTAACAACGACAAAACAAAAGTTATGACAAATCAAGAACATGTTCCTATTATGATCAACTCAATACCAGTTCAGTACGTGGAAGACTACACCTACCTCGGCCATGTCATATCGTTTAAAGATTGTAGCGAAAAAGAAGTAAATACTAGAATAAAAAGCACATGGAACAAATACTGGGCAATGAAAGAAATCTTTAAAAGTTCGTTTCCATCTAGGCTGAAAACAAAAGCTATGGGTATCTGCTTGATACCTTGCCTAACTTACGCGTGTCAAACTTGGTCGTTAACAAAAAGACAACAAATTAAGATTAGAACTTGTCAAAGAGGACTAGAACGAAGTTTTATGAATATAAAGCTAAGAGACCGTGTGAAAACCTCGTTGATCAAGAAAACAACAAGATCTTCTGACGTGATTAGGCAGGTACTCAAACTTAAATGGAGATGGGCAGGACACATTCAGAGGCTGGAACCACAACGGTGGGCCCAGATCATAACAAACTGGACTCCCAGATCTGTTAAAAGGAGAAGAGACAGGCCTTTTAAAAGGTGGAGAGACGACATTGCTAAAACTGCTGGAAACCTTTGGGCCAGGACAGCTAGACATCGCGACAAATGGAAGCATTTGGAGGAGGCTTTTACCGCCTCAGGTGGTCCTTACACTAAGATAGAGACAGAAAACATATATACTAACACACAACACTAACAAATATTAAGCTAAGTTTTTTTTTTATTACTTTTTACTAACACAATAATGTAATTTAAGCCGATTTTTGTCTAATAGTTATACAATTTTAAACCTTTGTACTTAGTCAGGAATTAATAAAAGCTTTTTTATTTTATTTTATTTTTATTAACCTTCCTCGATAAATGGACTATCCAACACAAAAATAATTTTTCATTTCTAACTAGTAATTTCTGAGATTAGCGCGGTCAAACACTCTTCAGCTTTATAATATTAGTATAGATATGCTAGTATTCTATTATCTGTGGTATAGTACTATTTTAGTGTTAATATTTGAATGACTTACCATAACGCCCGGATGGATGTGAAGCAGTTTTTATCAAAGCTGGGTGTATCGCTTGAGCAGTACCTGGGCTGGTTTGTAGAAAGAAAACCTCATCGTCAGGGATCCCAGTCTCCGAGCGTTCTATGCCCCGCTCAATACGCTTAAAATATTTAATACATAATAAACAACATGACTGCCGTCATCATCATCACAGCCTTCCAATGTTACCACTGCTGGGACACAGGCCTCCTCTCTGTGAGTGGGAATGGGCCTTAATCCACAACTCGGGCCCATTGCGGATTGGTGGATGTCACGTCTTCGAATTTTTGGTTGTATGGCATGCCATTTTCCTCAAGATGTTTTCCCTCGCCGTTTTGAGAGCAGTGGTGATGAAAATAATGGGCCACCACTGCTCCATGCTGCTGCCGTCATCATCATACATTAATTAATATTTGTAAAGTTGGTAGGTATATACTCACTTTTTGTTTTTTTAAACCGAGGGTATAACTTTTATCTGCGGAGTCTACCAATATGCCACTTATAGTCTGGAATTACGAAATGTATAATTTAATTTAAATATAATTTCTTTGTATACTTACATGAAGTACTTTGCTAACTAGGTATCACAACTTAACTACCTGCAACGGGATTGTAAACAACATCTGGGACATTGAAGACTGAAAAATCTTTTAGGATGAAACTTCAGCTTTTATATGACGGTGGCTTGTGTCGGCAGTCACCAACTCTATTATTACCTACTAATGTTGAAATAGTTATTCTATGTATTATCTAACAAAGGCCGATGAACCGGCGGGACCATAATTTATTCAGTAATATCACCAGTGGGCCAGTCAAGAATCTACATCACACCTAGAAGTGGCTCTAGATAAGCGAAGGGCGTAGCTTACACACTTATGAGTATAGTCGGCATTTTGACTAGATCGAGAGAGAATAAGAGAAAACATTCACGGCAATGTTTTCACACTCTCTCTCTCTCTTTGATTATGCCGTAGTGTGGGAGCGACGTTCCCAAGTAATGAATTAATTCAAGGTCTCCTACATCAATTCTGCGTAGCTTGTAAGCCTGGAGTGGTGTTTCCCTGCGCAGGCGCAGTATGTACGGGTCAAGCAGACGCACGCGCTTCTTCTCTGGTCCCTCTAACACGTGCTCGATGGGTAAGTACTCATCACCTGAACTCTAGTTACGAAAGAAGTTGAGTTACTAAGAAATTACTAAGCTAGAATAGGGATGTTTCCTGGGTAGAAAAATGATAATTCTATTTAGTCCCTCAGTGAGATTATCAAATAATATTGCTGTGCCAAATTTCATCCATATCCGTTCAGCCGTGACTGAGTAACAAACATACATCCACACACACATCCATCTAAACTTTCACATTTATAATATTACTAGCTTCTGCCAGCGGCCTCGCCCGCATGAAAACTGTTTTATCCTTCCAAGAGAACATGATACCGGCAGCCAGAGTAGGAAAAATCGACCATATACATGCGAGATTAAAGACGCGATGTGGATTTCCGTCTATGTGATTGGTCGATTTTTCATACGCTTTGCCCTTTGCTACTTCCGAATTCATTACGCAATAAGGCTGCGGGTTATAAGTAAACTATATGCTATTCCAGATCTATCGCCGTGCCAAATTTCTCCAGATCCGTTCAGCCGTTCTGCAAGCATACATCCACACACAGATCCAAACCAAACTTCCACATTTATAATATTAGTGAGATATAGTAAGACATTATAATTTTTTTTTCTCAAAAGCAACTTATATTGGCAATCTTTTAGTAGTCCAGTACGCTGCCCGGGCCGAGCCAGGCAACTACATACTTACATCGGGCTCGCAGGATATTTTCACAGTAACAGCCAGTTTTTTGTTGCAGTCGCGTAAATAACTGTGCTTGAAGAGTTCCTCTCGTTCAAATCGTATCAAGTCACTGTCAGGCGCAACGCTTTCTTCCTGTACGTTTTTTTTCTGAAATATCTTACTAATACATAAGAAATCATGTTTGTTCTACCCTTGACAAACTTGCGTCTAGAACATGGCAAATCGCATTGTTCTGGTACTAACTAGCTAAGTGGAAAGCACTTACAGTTTCACAATTGATGAACACAGCCCTTACTTCAACAAGAGGACTCTCTTCAGGCTTCGCATTCAAATGCTTTTTACTTTCATCAAATGCTGTTGACGTGTTAATTTGCTTTAAAATTATCAAGTAAAGTAATCCTATCCTGAGAACAGAAATTATAATTCAGTTTGAAGCCGTGATTATTGCACATTGTGGAGTAAAATATATTTTTACCATTTATTATTCTCCATGTTATTCAGTCAAAAGTAAATAGAGAAAACTGTAGAATCTGAAATCATTCTTAAAACTTGTCAATTAAATGACGGAATATATTGACAGAATTTGATATTACCATAGATATAGATTTTTTTTGGTTATTACCAAAAACCCAAAAACAATATTAAAAAGAAATAGAACTTAGAACCAAAGACCTTATACTTCTTACTACTAGACTGTGCACTATGGCGCAAAAACCGGTCCGAGCGAGAGGGCTCCCTTTGGTAGTGTGTCTCTTTCTAATGAGGTGACCATGACCAAACAGAACACGGGACAAATTGATTGTAAAAACGATAGTTTAAGTATTCCGATATGTTGATGCTACCTAACTGCGCTACCTAAACCTACATAATTTATAGATAATAAAAAAAGTGTTTATATTTTTTGGTATCTACATCACTAACCGTATGGTGTCGGGCGTAAAGAATTTCACCATCCCATGTTTGCTCGTGGGTATCGTAAGAGGCGACTAAGGGAAAAACCAGAGAATGGGCAGCAGCGTTCTCTGTGCATTTGTAACAACCATACTGCGATCGCCAATCCGCCTGCAAAGCACTCCCCATGAATAGCACAAATAAAACATAGCCCCTTTTGCCCGGCAGCCTGTACCCTCGACTACGGTAGCGGTCGAGGTTACGGTATGGCAAGGGGTGCTAAGAATCCCGGACGAGATCCGGCTACCCCAACAAATACCGACGACTGGACCTGGCAACGTACAACACGCGCACACTCCGGACCGACGAAAATATCACCGAACTCGAAGAAGAATTGAGCAGTTTACGATGGAGTACTATAGGGTTATCCGAAGTTCGAAGAGAGTCCTCCCCGACTCAATAATCCTCAAATCCCAAGTCTCTTCAAGTTTCATTCTTCAAGACCGTCACATAGATTGGAACAAAAAGCTCTCTGAGAGGCGTTAGATGACCCTGCTGTCTTCCAACGGTGCTTTGACCTCAAAGGATCTCTATGATTTCACATATATTCCAGTTGCATAGACAGTTGAGAAATAAAACTACACCAATTGTATTCCACTAGGAATTAATTTGCAAATAATATTAACAGCCGCTGAATTTCACTCGAATAAAGTCCGCCAAAAAATCCGCAAACCATCACCCTACGTTTAGTATTACCAGGCCCATATATTTAAAAGTACTACTCTTACTCAGTATTAATGATATTTTTTAAAAATACAACGAATTGATTAAATATAGGAACTGTAGAAATATTCATATACTTTTCTAGAAATATTTAAATAAGTGTCAAAGTCTATGAATTGTTCGTTTTGGTATAACATAAAAAGAAACATATAAAATTTTCTACCATTTCTACCAAACCCAATGATTAGTTGTGCTAGCAATAGGTCAGACAAGGACACACTACCAGCGGCAACCCTCTCGTCAGGACCGCTTTTGGTTAGTTACCGCTTATAAGGAAATAGCTAACCTAGGTGTAAGATGATAGATTTCATTTTAGCTAAACAAAAAATTTTGGTACACAGTCTAGTAGTAAGAAATACGTATAAGGTCTTTGCTTAGAACTGACGCAGCGGAGCTTTTCTTTGATAACAAAAAAGGTCGTATAAAAATATACTATACTGGTTGTGATGACAACACGTCACACTAGCTATGTCGTCCCTATCCATAATAGGTCACTTTCACTAATACGTCACTTTGTACAGGTAGTCAACTTCCCAATTTGTCCCAAACCGTATTGCGTCTCTTTCCCAACTCGTCCGACGCTTTGATCAATGTTCTGTAAGGTACAAAATGAGAAAAAGGTGGAAAAAGGAGAGGTTGGTTGCCTGTTGCCTTATTATTAACAAAAAAAGCTGGATTTTGTCATTAAATTTCATATATTGTTTTTCGGCGATGTCATTTTACTCTTTCTTTTTTATTTCTTCCTTATTTTTTTTTTATCAAAACGAATTTGAATTGTATTTTTTTTAGACTTCATGCCATTTTGTCTCTTCCATACTAAAAAGTAGTATTAGTATTTTAAATAAAATTTTGTTGTGATTAAATTTTTTAGATATTTTGTGCTTATGTGTACATAAGCGTCGGACGAGTTGGGAAAGAGACAATACAGCTTGAGACAAATTGCTGCTAGACGCTAAAAGGGAAGCTGACTACCTGTACAAAATGACGTATTAGTGAAAGTGACCTATTAAGGATAGGACGACATAGTGTGACGTGTTGTCATCACAACCACTATTTGGGGTTGCTATGCTGATATTTTTTAAATATGCCGCGCTTTTTCAGTCTACTTTCGTTTGCCAGACTCTATTCACCCAAATATTTTTTAGCATTGGCAGAGGTATTTGTATTTTCCATGATTTAGAATTTGAATCATAAGGTCTATAAATAGAAAGACTTGAATTCACTTTACATTTATTACACTTGATTCATCAGATAAAAGTTTAATAATAAGATCACAGTTTAAATGAGAAAAGGAAATATTATTACCCTTTCAAAGGTTTCCATAACGTTCTATTAAGTATCATAAAGTTAACAAAATTACTACAGCAAAATGATCCTTTGCTCATTTAAAAACTACACTTAAAAAATCAATAGCCTTAATTCAAGAAATTCACAGACATCTATAATATCTTCACATAGGCTGGATCACATTCAATTTATATGTTTTACAAGAAAAGTTAAGTTAAACATTGTTCATAATTTTCGAATAAATTATAATATTATGTGATGTGAGAACTACATGAATCAAGTTAGCCCTGCCAACAAACAATGAAGCTACGAGTGATAATATACAATTAAACAACCAGTCGCAATCAGTCGTAGCTCCATACCGACGTGGACGTCTAAAAAGACCTAACCAATTAGGAACATTTGCATCCATATCATTACATAATAAATATACGTCGTCAAAGTGGTCATTTACAATAAAAATGTTAACAAGTGTTGGTTAGATCTCTTTTTGTTGTCGCTATATTACAATACACTTCCATAATTTTCAAAAATGTAGCATAGATATAATTAATAAGCACTTAGAACTCAGTTGTCTTAAGTAAGAATATTTGATGAAACTACACATGCTCTGCACTTAATGTAATTGAAAAGATTTGTATGATTGATTGTACCAAAAGTTCTTTATATCTTTATTTTAGGCATTGATTATAATGTTAATGTCATAGTTGTTTTCATCGAATAACCGTTCCCATGATAACAAAATGATAAAAACGGATTCAAGTTTCATGAGATCTAAATAGCAATAATAAAAACAGGTAACAAAATTGGACTCTCAATCTCAACAAACAAAAAGGGTCAATTTATAGTCGCCTAGACTTTAAATAATTAATTATAACTTCGTAATAAAGATATCGTAAAAAACCTGTCTACACACTTATCAATAAAACAAATACGGTGTTTTAATCTACAGTTGACGTTAAAATACTTGTATTAGGCGTTAGAATAATATATTCCTACGACTCTGGATCCGTGGACGCGTACGTGGCGGCTTTACTCGTCTGAAACAACACACACCGAGTTACGTGACGACCGACTAGCACACATCAGGCGTGATTGATAATGATAGAAATGATGCTCCGTGGCTCCTGCATAATTTGCCGGCGGCCCGTTAATACTCTCCGGCTGGGACAGAAGCACACTCGGCGGCAGTGCCGCCGGCATAGTGTGTAGCAGCCTGAAGACGATATTATAACAGGTAAAGAATCTAATCATCGAGGTTCTATAACTACGATTAGCCAATATAACGAAATTTTGATGGCGCTTGAAACGGTGCTAATATGTTGGAAACTTAGAAGAAATTAATATACAGGCAGTAGCCAAACTTACGTCGAAGATAAACAGTAGAAAAGCAGAGAAGTAAACCTAGAAGGAACTTTACTGAGTGGTATTAAAGTTGATTCTTACCTCACAACTATCATAGAACTGCATGGCGGTCTCGCTGTCGTAGAAGTTGACGGTGACCGTCTTGTCCACAGGGTCGTTGCTAGTGTAGTCCGTGCCCGACCATAGACAGGAGTCGCCGCTCATCTGATACAAACAAACAATTTGAGTCATTGGTTTCCTCAGATGGCAGTTATTGAAACTAGAGTATGATGGAGGAAACGTAGGATAGTTCATTGTTGGCATGCAATAGGAATGATGACTAAAAGAAAAAATATTGGACACGTATTTTTCTTTTGTTACATTATTAATAAAATTATGACGATACAGTGAATTAAAATATCGCATGAAGTCATGCCTTGGTCATAATATAATACTAGCATACCTTGGTACACTTTTTACACAGAGGTTACGTCACAAGCCCCCACTCCCGAACTTTGATGTTGGTGAATTTTTATTGATTTGAGTAAGGAGAAAATACGTGTTCAATATTTTTTGTTATTTTTACTGCCGGGCTAAATAGAATTTGCTGTTTCGTACCCCGTCATCATCGCCATTAACTTGTCGGCCTTCCTTGAGGAGCTAGGGTGGATCGAATGACCTATGAATTGCGGACACCAACCATTATACCACCACCACAACTTGCATTGTTATGAAGAACAGTAACTTTTGTAATTATACAATAGTATTAGTGGGACTCCCTTTTCCGCACTTAAGAATCTCTGCAATCAATGCAACTAGGAAGAGTTCAGGGATCTAATAGAAACAACACTATTCGCCGTCCAGCCTGTAATTTTATTTTTGACAGCTCAAAAACTAATAATTTAATGATGAACTAATGCGGTACCGATTAGATTTCTTATAACAATCGACTTTATCAATGAAGAATTTTTTATCGATTTAACACATTGTTATTTTTATCTTTTGTATTGTTTGAAATCAAGTTTATTGCATACATAATGCACACACAGATGGCAAATATCAATAACAGTAACAAAGAAAATTTATTATTTTGCAACATCAATCATGTTATGCTCTCAACTAATTAATGTTACTGAGGACTCAATTGATGTTTCCAGTTTATAAAAAAACTGGGCATTAGACGTGCATCTGTCAAATAACAGGCTGGACGGAGAGTAGCTAGGCTAATCACGCAACACTGCAATCACACATGCATCTCATGTCTTAAAAATTTTAGACTACGTGGAAAAGATGTTAAAATAAACATACAGAACTATAAAGTAAGGCGGGCGCGTAGCAATTTCACCTAACCAGTCATATAACTATGAATTTCACTAAGTAAACATGTGTTGAACTTATTTAAAACTTGATAGAATCATACCTGGAATTCAGTGTCAGTGTAAATAAGCATATCTGCGAGTACTTCCCCGGTGTTCGCATCGGTGACGAGTATCTTGGGCGAGTAGATCTCTTGGTCGAACAGCACTTGAATGTGTGCGTTTGAGCAGGTGGTCTCGTTGTTGCCCTGGCGCACTATCGCCTCGCCGTCACACGTGTAGTATGCTGCAGATTCTTCTTCGTCCTAAACAATTGAAATTTGTTTTAGTTTAATTTTATTCATTGATTGAATTAGTTAAATTATTCGATAATTAATATGGGCCATTGAGTTTGAGAAAGAGACTGTTGCACAGTGATAAAGAAAACGTTTTTACAAAGCCGCACATTTTCTAAAATATTTAAATTTATTTTAACAGCTGTATATATATTATTACGATCCTTACATACTTCTTTTGCTTCACTCACATTCATACATCTGGTCATACACGCACGCCGGAAGTATGTAAGGATCGTAGCAGGTGGCGTTCTGTAGTTTCTGCCTACCCCTATGGGAAAAAAGGCGTGAGTTTATGTATGTATATATTATTACGGCATTGAAAGTTTACCAATCACAAAAATACGTGCCTCATTATAATATCCATCATAATCGTAATCTTCCTCTTCATCATCGTGGTCTTCTTCAGACTCCTGGAAGTGAACTTGTTTAAACAATTCTTGCACCGACGAGCCTGTGTCGTCCCCCGTCGTGTTGCCGGCCGCTTCCTGTCCCGACGCGACCACCGACGTTCTTTGTAACACTTGTGCCGTCATCGCGCCGTCCGCACGCGCACTCTCTTGCAAGTGTTTTGGTAACCTCAACTTTGATACGGTGTTTTCGACGGCGGGTTCTGCTTGTTTTTCTTCTCTTACGGCTTGGGCAGCAGATGCTTGTAATTTCTGTTGAAATGGAGTAAAATTGAACTAATTATGGTAACATTGTAATATGTGTTGTTCTTTTCAGATGTATAGTCAAATGTCAGAGCCGCTCTGAATTTTGCGTTTGCGCCAGAGGACACGCAGCCTCTAGACGCCTAATGCTTGATCTAATACATCAAAACAATTCTGTCAACTAGCTGAGGTATGAAGAACGGTGTACTGCGCTCTGATTGGTCCTTACCAAAGTCATGTCGCTAAACTAGGGATGGGGGACAGGTATTTAAAATTACCTTTTTTATTATTAATTATACTTAAAGTAATAATATAAAATATTAAAACAAAATATCAAAATTCTAAAGATAACATAGTTTTTTCGGAGGTTGGTTCTTATATTATTACTAGCGTCTGACAGCGGCTTCGCCTGCGTTTATTATACAATATAAACCTTCCTCTTGAATCACTCTATCTATTAAAAACCGCATCAAAATCGTTTCGTAGTTTTAAAGATCTAAACATACATAGGGACAGACAGCGGAAAGCGACTTTGTTTTATACTATGTAAAGAAAATATTAAATATTAGAAAAAAACGTAATCAATAAATCTTTTCACAATTAATTTAACAAATAATAATTATTTAATTTAATGTATTTTTTTGTAAAAATATATATCTATCGATAAAAAATTTGGCATCACTAGTTTTGTTTACCAAATTATAGAGAAGAGATAGCGAAACAATTACTTTAAGAAGAAAGAGACGCAAAAATGCGGTGGGCGTTTTCACCTACAAACATGACCACTATAATATGGATTCCGATAAATAATATCAGTAAACAAATCTAATTATGTTTATGTAACTACTAGCTGACCCTCGGGGCTTCACTTCCGTCAATTGGCTACCTACCTGCCTACCCTGCCTACCATGGCTACCCTGCCTACCCTACCTACCTACGTACGTCAAATTTTTATCTATCATCAATAGTTTGCTCAGCGCACGCCAAATGTATTTTACAGGCAACATGATGCCTTGGGTTACATTATTGCAATGTTCATAAGGATCCCTATATTTTTTTTTAATATACTAGCCTGTGACACTCAGGAATAATGTAGCTTTCTACTGGTGAAAGAATTGGTTTAGTAGATCCAGAGATTACAACGTCACATACTTTACCTCTTTATAATATTAGTATAGATTAACTTAGCAATGAAATGTTATACCATTTTGCCGGCAACTCGTCTGGCTGTTGTTACCACAACAATGTATTGTACAAGGGGCCATTATAATATTTATATTATATTTTTTTTATTGACTGACGCAGAAGTGTTTATGGCTCACAGAAGTGGTCGCTTTCTTCGCTACTAATTCGAAATTGTCGAGTGCCGACCTATATAAAATCTTTAAGGACGCTGTTACATTTTCGACGAACTCAAATTTAGGTATCTAGTCGCACACAGCAACATTACGCGCACGCACTCATTGAAACTACTGAGCGCTCGATTTTATACATCACTGAAATAATATTGGTCCTTGATATTAATTTTAATTTTATTGAAGTTGATTCAGGAAGGTTAGTTGGCACTTTGAAAATGCATTTTGTTACTTGTACAAACCGTCGTCGTAAAAAGTAGGTTATTATTTTCAACCGACTTCAAAAAAAGGAGGTGCTCTATCTATTCGACCCGTATGTATCCGCGATTTTCTTAAATACTAGTTATCCGATACTGATCGGGTTTTCGTCGATAAATGTATGTTTTCAGGGAAGGTTTTATTGTATAATATACTAGAGGACGCCTCGCGGTTTCACCCGCGTAGTTCCCGTTCCCGTGGGAATACAGGGATAAAAAGTAGCCTATGTCACCCGGGGATAGAGTAGCTTCCCAACGGTGAAAGAATTTTTGAAATCGGTCCAGTAGTTTTGGAGCCTATTCGGTACAAACAAACAAAAAAATCTTTCCTCTTTATAATATTGGTATAGATATATTGTATATTGTATAATATATTAGGATCTGATAAAGATCTTCGGAGATAGACAATGGAACTCTTGCAAATGACCTGTGATTAGTCTGATCGTATGCTTTGTTTTACCATACCATAATATAAAATCACGCTTATATGGTTTAGGGGGTAAACAGATGTATTTAGTAAACCCACTATGGGGTATCAACAAAAACGAAATAAGTAGATACCTAAAACGAAATAATGTTTGGTTTGGTGGAAAAGGTTGTAATGGTTGGATTGAATGATTGAAGAATGACTTGAACATTTTGCATTACATGGAACATATGAAATATTATTATCTAAATTTTTTACATAATGAGCAGCAGCTGATGACATACTACCCAAAATCCATGAAAATGACACCTATGTTGAAAAGATGTAAAATTTTTGTCGGCGCCATCTTGTATTTTGATTTTGACCCCATATTAGATATAAGCGACCCAAAAACCATGAAAATAACACCCATGTCGAAAAGCGGCCAAACTTTCGTCGGCGCCATCTTGTATTTTGTTTTTGACGCCATATTCGATTTAAGCGACCCCAAAAACCATGACAATGAGACCCATGACGAAAAGATGTCAAATTTTCGTCGGCGCCATCTTGTATTTTAGTTTTGACCCCATATTCGATATAAGCTACCCCAAAAACCATGAAAATTACACCCATGACGAAAAGATTTCAAATTTTCGTCGGCGCCATCAATGGGTTTTGGTTTTGGCCCCGTATTCGTCATACATACAAACCGGTGAAAAACATTAATCGCCTCCCACCCATCCACTTTTAACCTTCACCGCCTACAGCTTAACCTTACCCATCCAAATCCTAACCTTACTAAGAGCTGCCTAAACCCACCCATCCATTTCTCAACCTTGTCAAGAACTGCTTAACACCACCTATCCAAATCCCGATCTTAACCAACATAATTTCTAAATCACATTCTAATAATAATAGGAAACTTAAACATACTTTTATTTCGGCCCGATAAAATATCAACTCCTTTCGATCAAGACTAACGACGCGACGGTACTCACACGCATGCACACTACAATATTTTCTACTACTTTTATCGTATTTATTTTTTGCAAAAAAGCGATACGCCCGTCCTTCCACGAGCGCTTCTGAGCGCGGAATGATGAGCCTCTAGTGCAAAATGTATGAAGAAGTCGGCAAGTGTTTTTATCTTAGCTAAATAAAAAAATATATAATGATTTAGGTAAAAAATAATTAGCTGAACCTGTAAAGGACTATATATACCGCAATTTCTTATAATTTTGAAGATTAAATATGCTGTAAATTTACCTAAACTGGGACCTATTCGGACCCTACTTTTTTAATATTTTTGAGATTATTGTGATGGGCAAAACGTATTTGTGCGAAAATTTTGTATGATACCATACACTTTTTCTGATGGCAATCTTGAGCTGAATATATTATCTTTAAAGTAAGACAATGATATCTTCACATCTGTGATTGCATATACATTCAAATTGTACCTGAAAAGCACTGTTATTTGTAGAAAAATGTAATAGCGTCCTTAGACGTGTTAACAGAAATAGCTCGCCTTTTACTAGGCGTCTATAGGGGCTGTGTCGGATTTGCGCAGATAAGTCGCAATGAAAATAGTTAATCTTTGTGTCACGTTTGTGGTCGTAGCGAGACCATGCACCTGTTCGTGTCGAAATTTGTGCGTAAAGCAAAGTGGGAATATCGCGCGCACTAATAAGATTCGCTTCTGTTAACAAATAAATTTAAAACGCTCCAGCTCCCTGATGTGTGTTGTCGCGTCTGCCATAAGTATAAATGCCTTACCCTGACACATTCAACAATCTTATCATGGAATGCGGTAGCTTGGTCCACGGTCTTGAAGCGGACTGCGAGTGTTTCCTGCTCGCCGGCGGAGTTTTCCGCGAAGTTGCGGCCCGCCCACGTCCACGCGCGGTCAGAGTTCTTCATCGGCAGTAGTTGAAGGTCCATGTATAGCAGCATGTTCAGCACAGCTTTATGTACCTGATGATGGAGTGACACATTATTGTCTGCGTGCTTTTCCACTATCAAAAGCCTAATCGAGACTATCCGCCCGAGTTCGCAGTTTCACACTCTTTTCCTTTCTGTGGCTCATAATTATTCTTAAGCATTATAATACAGAATCGGACCAAAGAACGCGAGGACTGGTTGAAAGAAATACGATACACTATCACTGGACATCTGATAAGAATATTTTGAAGACGCTGTTAGAAACCAGAAGAACTCAACTGATGATGATAAATGAATCATGAGGTTATTGAAATAGTGATGTTTTGGTAACATTGAAAAGGCTTGAAAGTACATACCTGTTCACGACGCTGTAGTAGCCTGTAAGTCTTCCTTTCGGGATAGTACAATACTTTCATTTCACCAACACCCCGTTCTTTCCACTCGCGGGACTTCTCATCGTACCGGTACAATTTGCATCGCTCTCCATATATTTTTTCCTAAAATAAAGAGATAATTATAAAATTAATTTTATTTTCCTTAATAATTGAATATAGAGAAATTTATCAATTGATAAAAATTGCAAGGTTTCTGGCAAGATAAAATCATAAGTGTTACAAAGTAGACAAGAGCATTCTCTTCTAACTAGAACATATTGCAATAAAGCCCAAACTAATAAGACACAATGATGTGGTATTTCGTGATGGTTACCTCATCCTCCTCTCCTGTGGTGACGACGATCTTGTCGGGCAGCGGTACAATGGGCTCGTAGTGTGGGTCATACTCCTCGTCACCTACCGCGCCTGCTTCGTCACCTTCGCCGCTCTCATTCTTTGACTTGTCTCCATGATTTCCAGGTTTAGCAACAAACAGTTGTTGCCCAGCTCCCTCCCACTTGAAATCAGGTTGTTCTAGAAAAATTTGATTGTAATTTAAAAAATCAGATCTAATGAACTCAATCTCTCAGTAATGGTACAGTTGCTACAATCTATGCTATTGTTACATGCTTATATCATGAACTTGACTATTAATAGTGAGTGAGGGTCTGACCCATTTTGGGTTATTTTTATACCTACTTAATAGATTCTTTAAACTAGCTGTAAAATTATGCTCACTTACTTTGGATAGTTTTAGTACCGAAGCCAGGCCCAGTGCCAGATGATAAAGCAGCAAACGACAGAGTGTTGTCAACACTGAATGGCGCTTCTTTCTTCTCAGGGTGTTGATCAGCAACGGTTTCATTAGGTTTGTGGTCACCACCAGCGTTAAACGAAACTAGGTCTACTTTTTGCTCTTCCGAATTAGTGGGTATACTTGGAGCAGGAGCATGGTTTGAAGACCCAAATATTGATTTCCCACTTCCGAATATCGTATTTTGAGACGAAAGTGAACCAAATGCTGACATGCCAGCAGAGCCAAAGATGCCGATTTCGGCTTGACTTTTTGCTAAGGCACCGGGTCCGAAAATACTTCCTTGATTGACACTAGCAAATAAGTTTTCGGCCTTATTATCATCTCCAAATATAGATTTCACACCGTTATTTTGATTGTCTGTTTTTGTATTAGCAACAGGAAATTCCAATACAGATCTATTAAAAGACATTCCCTTGTCTGTAGTACTATTCGTAGTCGGTGGTGTCTGTTTTGTATCACTAAATACGAATTTTGTGGGTGCTGTTCCAAAGTTTGAATTAAACTCGCGTTGATTCTCATTCGAAGTATTGATGTTGCTGAGCTTCGGCGGCGCTAGTAGAGAATTCTTAGCGCCAGCTGACACTTGAGAGTCAGCACTGCCAAAAATGGAAGCTGCTTTATTTTGTGGCGTTCCAAATAACATGCTCTGTTCTCCAAATCCTGCGAATATACTAGGTTTCTGAATGAAAGTATTTTCCTTGTTAGTAGTGTTACTACCAAAACTGCTCTGAGATGTAGATGTTGGTGTCTTTGCAT
Organism: Orthosia cruda; assembly: GCA_964057195.1. Taxonomy (NCBI): domain Eukaryota; kingdom Metazoa; phylum Arthropoda; class Insecta; order Lepidoptera; family Noctuidae; genus Orthosia; species Orthosia cruda. The sequence goes on along the minus strand of OZ059825.1, from coordinate 20,830,378 downwards.
TTGACGCAAGTGATCCCAGTGGAGTGCGGAAAATAGAAGTATCGCCCGTTTTTTCAAAATTAGTTGGAGTTCCATATATTGAAGTAGTAGGACTTTGGCAAAGCGGTGTTGTTGTTTTCACAGGTGTGCTAGCATTCACCAATGACGCCTTTAAGGTTGCTGCTACTGATATAGGCTTTTGTTCTGCAATAGGCTCGTTTGATTCGGTAGTTAATGTTACATTCGCGTCATCTGCTACTGTTGAAGCTTGTGAATCAGTTCCACATGCACTTGACTCTTCACTATCCTGGCACCCACGGCAACCCTGACACGGTACCTTGTTTTTATAAGTAAAGAAATTTTCTGGCAGCAAGAGCTCTTTAGCTTTTTGTTTTTCTTCTATCGTAGCTTGTATTTCACTTACAAAGACAACGTCATCACTTTCGTCTTTTTCCTTCTTATCATCAGTCATTACTTTCCTAATGACTGGTTTGCCCAGTAGAGCATTATCAATTGCATCTTTAAATTCCAATGCTACCTCATTACTTTTAAACCTTAGACAGAAATGTTCTAAGTTTAGTTCACCTTCACTGAAGTCATTCACAATAAAATGCCAAGACTTTTCATCTTTCATATTGTAAATTATCTCAGGAGTCAAAGCATGATTCAAACATATTTTAAGCACCTGTTCCCTTCGCATAACAGCCCTGTAAAATAAAACATTTGATTATTATATAATAATTAAAAGATAACTATATTTATAAAATATTTGCTGCTGACCGAGACTTCGTCCGCGTCAAACTAAAGATAATGGTCTTTATTCACGCAGAATCCTGTTTTTTCTAAAATTAAAGTAGCATCAGTTATTTCTTATAATATCAGCAATCGACAGCCAGAACAAACAGACAGATAGACAAACAAAGGACCATGGGCACTTTTGTATGAAGACTGGGCTCACTTTTCAAAATTGTGCAACAGTGATGAAACCTATGACATATGAAAGCTCTTAACGCGTACTTTATTTCATTCTATGGCACCTAAGTTCAATCCAGCGCGAAAATGGCGTTTTGTTATGTTCAAAAAAATATTGTAAATGAAAAATGCGATTGACTTATTAGGTAAAAATGCGGGTGACCGTTAAGGTAGGTAGGCTGCCTGGACACCTCCAGACAGACTACCTACCTTAGCGGTCTTCCGCCCCCGCCCTCAACAAGTCGGAGGCCATGGTCTTTCATGGCCACACCGTCGATGCCTACACCGTCGTCGGGGGGGCTCGAATCGCTGTCGAGTCTACCATGAAGTACCTAGGATTGGTGCTCGACAGCCGATGGGTTGTTGGCACCCACTTCCGGCGGCTGGCGCCCAAGTTGTTGGGCGCGGCTGGGGCGCTGTTAATGTTACATCCTCCCAATCTGGGGGGCCCGAGCGCCGCCTGTATGCGGCTATACGTGGGGATAGTGCGATCGATAGCTCTGTATGGGGCCCCGATCGGGGCGGCTGACCTGACGGCCGGCAGTATCGCTGTTCTTCGAAAGCCGTAGAGAGTCCGTCAGAGTTATCAGAGGATATCCACGATCTCCTATGAGGCAGCTTGTGTACTGGCAGGGTCCCCGCCCTGGGACCTGGAGGCGAAGGTACTCGCGACACTGTATCGGTGACGTGAGAAAGCGCGGGGCGTAGGGCCGATGCAGCCACATACGGAGCTGCGTCGGCCTCAGCTCCGCGAGGTCCTAGTGGCAGAATGGCGGGACTACCAGGCACAATCGAGGCGGTCAGGCCAGTGCTCGAGCGCTGGCTCGCTAGGAGGCACGGCTCCCTGTCTTTTCGGGTCACGGATGTGCTTTCGGAGCATGGTTGCTTCGGAAGGAGGAGCTTGGTAGGAGCCGCGCCGTGCCCTCATCTCAGAAGTAGGCAGTGACCTGTCGCTGCCGGCCGTAGTCGAGTCTATGGTTGGCAGTGAGGAGTCCTGGGACGCGATGGTATCCTTCTGCGAGACGACTGATTCGCAGAAGGATACCACCGCGGCGGCGACGGAAAGGGAGAGGGAGGTTTATCCACTCACCCGATCCGCAGCAGACGCTCCGCGCGTCAGCGGAGGGCGGACAATGCCCTCTTCAAGCCCTCCTAAATCGAATCGCCTCCCTAAATCGACTAGGGGAGACAGACTCGAGGACGTCCGTCGCCCCCAAACATCAGGACCCGTCGCAGAAGTCATGGCGCGTAGTGTTCCACGCGCGCCCCTCTTAGGCGTCGCGAGGGGAGTCAAACACCTCACGCCCCCCAACACGAGGTCGAGGTCTAGTCGGGGGTTTCGGAAGGATCTTATGTTGCCGCTATCTGCGGCATAGGGGTGTGAGATGGAATACCAGGGTGGTTTTAGTCCATAGGAGTCTGACAGATCCCTCAAGGGGAGGACTTCCAATGAAGGTTTCCACCACGGAATTAAAAATAAAAACAAAAGGTTGGGTAGGCAGTTACGGTCGGTAAGGTGCAGGCAGGGTAGGTAGGTAGAGTAGGTAGGGTAGGCAATTTAGGTAGGGTTGACGGAAATGAAGCAGCTTCATTCCCGTCCACCCTATCAGAGCACAAAGATTGTACATGACATGACGCTCCCGTCAACGCTACCTATATATCTACCCTACCTACCAATCTACCTACCTTCCCTAGCAGGGCACTCTTAGTCTACATATTGATATTTTCTTGTATTTTAGTCAAATAAGAGCTATTTATAATCTAAACTACTGACTGACAGCTAACTATAATGTAATACAAAAACAAAACAGATTTTCAAAAATGCACCAAGACACCATTTTCGCGCTGGATATGAAATTAGCTGCCATATACGAGGGCTGCACTAAAAGTATCGGGAATGGAATATTTCCACTGTTTCTGTCATATTAAAATCTTTTTAATTGAAAACTCCTTGGTTTTAAAAATTGAATACCATTTATTTATTTAAAAAAAGATTCTCGGTATTGTCACAAGGTTTTGTCAAACTTGTTTAGTCGTTGAGAAAATAGAATTGACTCGAGAAAATTCAAGAGCGATGATTTATTATGACTTTCGAAGTGGTTTAACACATTTTTTGATTTGCATTTGGTGATGATGCCCCATCCAAAACCACAATTTATCGCTGGTTTGCTGAATTTCAACGTGGACGTGCAAGCTCAGTGATGATCCCCGTCAAGGTCGTCCAAGAAAACGTTGATCCTGTGCGTAAGCTGATTGAGGAGGATCGACATGTGACATACCGCGAAATTCAGGAAACATTAGACATTGGCATGAGTCAAATAAAAATAATCTTGCATGAACAATTAGGTGTAAAAAGTTGTTTTCCCGATGGATACCGCATTCGCTCTGTGAAGAGCAAAAAGCGGCTCGCGTTACTTGGTGCGTCAGAACTCTCGAAAGATTCCACGCAGGATCCTCAAATGCTGTATACAACATCGTATCAGGTGACGAATCCTGGATATACGCGTACGAACCCGAAACAAAAAACCAGTCGCGAGTTTGGGTGTTCGAAAATGAGTTAAAGCCAACAAAAAATTTTCGTTCACGGAGTGTTGCAAAAAAAATGGTGGCCACGTTTGTCTCCAAAACCGGACATGTTGCGACTATTCCTCTTGAGGGACAAAGAACGGTTAATGCAGAATGGTATGCTAGCATTTGTTTGCCACAGGTCGTTTCTGAACTCTGTAAAGAGAACTGCAACCGCCGCATCATCCTCCATCACGACAATGCGAGTTCACACACCGCGCACAGAACAAAAGAGTTTTTAGAGCAAGAAAACATAGAATTATTAGACCATCCGCCGTACAGCCCCAACCTAAGCCCTAATGATTTCTATACTTTCCCTAAAATAAAGAATAAATTGCGTGGTCAGAGATTTTCATCACCTGAAGAAGCTGTGGACGCCTACAAAACGGCCATTTTGGAGACCCCAACTTCCGAATGGAATGGTTGCTTCAATGATTGGTTCCATCGTATGGAAAAATGTGTCAAATTTCGGGGAGAATTCTTCAAAAAGCAATAAATACATTTTTAAATAGTAATGTTGTGTCACTTCCTTGATTTCCGAAATTTTCAGTGCCGCCCTCGTTATTAAATAAAGTACAGATTAAGAGCTTTCATATGATATATAATTCATCACTGTTGAACAATGTTGCAATGTGGTATTTTGAATAGCTTTTTTGTTCCAAGTACCGTATATTATATATACCGACATATTTATGCATTTAGTAATGCATGTATGCGACACGTAACGCACCGGATCAACTCGGGATGGATGAAATGGCGACAGGTCACTGGAACAACTTGAGACCCATGGATGCCCCTCAAGTTAAAGGGGAAAATTTACAAGTCCGTGATTAGACCTATCGTACTGTATGGATCAGAATGTTGGGCTGTGAAAAAGATGGATGAAAAGAGATTGCATGTAGCAGAGATGAGAATGTTGAGATGGATGTGCGGAGTGACGAGAATGGATAAAGAGAGAAATGAGTATATTAGAGGAAATTTGAAAGTGGCGCCAGTGACAGAAAAGTTGAAAGGAAACCGTTTGTCCTGGTATGGTCATCTGATGAGGAGGGATGAAGCGCATGTAACTAAAAGAGTTATGAATATAAATGTGGATGGATGGAGATGGAGGGGACGGCCAAAGAAAAGATGGATGGACTGTGTGTGAAAGAAAAGTTAGTTGGGGGACAGGATGGTATGGAAGAAGAAAACGTGTTACATGGGACAAGGGCAGGAAGATGATGAGTAAAAAGCTATTATTTTGACATTACAAACAGACACTTTAATTATATTTATTAGTATAGTTAGTCTTTAGGTTACCTCAATTTCCCAGTATCCTTGTGTTTTAGTATTTTGACAATTCCTTTCCCCCGTTCTTTCCATTCACCTGATGCAAATCTGTATAATTTTGCTAGTTGACCATATAGTTCAGTTTCATTTTCTTCGCCCGTTACCACTTCAACCTAAAAACATAACAGGTATGACACAAAATACAAAATATATTTTATTTCATCATTGTTGATTAGATTTACAGCCACATTGAAGCAATTGCCCCAATTGACCTTACAAAATAACACAATTTAAAAGAAAGAATCAAAAATAATGACAGTAAAAATATTGTTACCTTATCAGGCAGAGGAATCACTGGAGTGAAGGGATGGTAGCATTCATCTTCTGCAGCATACTCATTGTCATCACTTTCATCGCCATCTCCTTGGCTATGTGATGACTTCACAGGGCTTTTACCCTTGGTTGGTGTTTTAGGTTTAAAAACAAAATCAAATGTGCCACTCTCTTTCAACCCAAAGGATACATTAGAGGAACTGTCTATCTGTGGTGTGGGAAGTAGTGCTGGTTTCACAGAAGTACTTAGTTCTTCATTCTTTTTGAAGCTATAGTCAACAGCCTGACCTTCAGTGGTAGTATTTGGTGCATTAAACACAATGTTATTGGCTGGTAGTTTCTGATCCCCAAAGGATACAGGGCTTGCTGATGTTTCAAGGTTATTAGAAGGTGCACCAAAACTAAACTTGTGTGCACCAGTGCCATCAAAAATACTGGTTGCTCCCGAATTTGGTTTTTGATCGCTTGCTGCTGTCGGTATACCAAATCGGAATTGTGATCCAAGTGAGCCAGAACCAAAAATAGATGTTTTATTATTAACTTCAGAAGTTGGTGCACTGCTTTTAAATAAGTCTTCCCCGGTACCAACTATCTGTCCCTGAGTTGTAACAGGCAATCCTGATGAGAGCTTCTCATCATTATTTGTAGTTTTAGGTATACCAAAGTTAAATTTAGGTGCATTATCAGAAGCAAGTTTAATGCTTGTCTTAGCTTTTGTTGGGTCTTTGGGACTGTTACAAGCACTGCAATTTTCAAGGGAAGGTTCGTTTCGAACCAAGCAATCCTTGCATTCCCAGCTACCTGCCTTAGGTTTAAATTTGTCACCCCAGCCTACAGTAGCTACAACTGACTTTCCCTGAGTTGCAAGAGGGAATGCCGGTGCGGGCTTCTCTTCATTACTTGGAGTTTTAGGTATACCAAAGTTAAATTTTGGTGCATTATCCGAAGTAAGTTTAATGCTTGTCTTAGCTTTTGTTGGATCTTTGGGACTGTTACAAGCACTGCAATTTTCAAGGGAAGGGTCGTTTCGAACCAAGCAATCCTTGCATTCCCAGCTACCTGCCTTGGGTTTAAATTTGTCACCCCAGCCTACAGTCGCTACAGGTTTCTTCTCGGTGTTTGTGACAGTAGCAGGTGTAGAGCTAGTAGTGGAGCTGTTCGGGTTGGGTGTATCACAACATGCGCACTTGGCGAAACTTTCCAAATTATTTGTGTAACATGCATCACAATGCCATGATCCAGCTTTGGGTTTAAACATTTCTCCAAACCCAGTTTGATTGTTTTGTTTTGCAGCATTCTTTTCCTCCTTTGCAGCCTTGGATTCGTCTTTTATTTTAGATTGTGCAGATTTAACAGCTTCAATAAATTCACCACACAACTGAATTGTTTTAAATCTTAAACAGAAAGTCTCTGCTACCAATTCACCTTCCGAAAAGTCCTTAGCACACCAAGTTACAGCTTTATCCAAATTGGGCATTTTTTGGAACACCATTTCGTTCGTAATGGCATGATTACAGCACACCTTCATAATCTGTTCACGCCTCATTAGCAGTCTTACTTTTTGGATATTATCTTTATGAACAAGTAATTTAATATTACCAAGGCCGCGCTCTTTCCATTCTTTGGCCGCAGCATCAAACCTTAAAAGTTTGGCGCGGTGTTCAAACAGTATAGTTTCATCTTCTTCGCCTGTCTTCTGATCAACTAAAGCAGGCAAAGGCACTACAGGCTTGAATTCAACATTTGGCTCATATTCTTCTACCTGGTCTGAAGTATTTAATGTAGTGGGTTCTGAAGTATCATTAGAGATGTATGTTTCGGCAGGAGTTTTACCAAACAAATTAGTGAATGGAGAACTTGTGGTAGTTTTAAAGGATAATCCACTAAATACATTAGCCTTACTAGAGGAAACTTCTTGTGAATTAGTGTCAGGCTTCACATCATCAGATACAGGTTTAAATGTTGGTGTGCTGCTAAATGTGAAACCACCAACCACAGCCTTAGCTGGTGTAGACTGGGTGATGGTGTCTTTAATAGGAGTAGTCAGCCGGCTGAATAGTATATTGGAAGCAGCAAATTTTGAATCGCCACCTTTAGGTGCAACTGGACTTAAAGTTTTATTCAACATAGATTCCTGTCTCGCTTTTTCAAAGGCATTATAGAAATCTTGAGCTATATCAGCTGTTTTAAAACGAATACAAAACTTTTCCAAGACTACAGTCTCATCTGCAAAATCATTTGCCACCCAAAAGTAGGCTTTAGCTTCATTCATCATTTGTTTTATTTCCATTTCAGCGGTAATGATATGATTAGCGCAGATCTTATGCACTTGCTCACGTCTCATGAGAACTCGAACCTTTCCTGTGGTCTTATGTTTCAGTAATTTCATTTCTCCAAGTCCTCTCTCTTTCCATTGCTTATCAACAAAGCGGAACAATTTGGCTCTAGAGCTAAATATCACATACTCATCTTCTTCGCCTGTAGTTACTTTCACTTCAGCAGGCAGCGGTACAATAGGCTTAAAATCAGGACATGGGTCATAATTTTCCACGGATGTGTTGCTTCTTTCTGACAAAGTCCTTGACTTATTAAGACTTGTATTGAGACTTGTATTAGGAGAATATCCACCAAATAAAGGTCCATCAACAACAGACCTCGAAGAATCAAATGATTCACCACCAAGTTTAGGTGCAGTTGTTGTGGGATTAAGTAAAGAACTAAAAGTAGATGTGGAACATACAGGTGTTGTTTTGAACACTGAAGATTGATTCCAATTAGTCACAGGGTTAGTAGGAACAGTCTTATTATTTTGTGCTGGGAACACAAACACTGGAGGAGACATCACTTGAGTATCAGTTGTTGAAGGTAGTTGTATTTGATAATTATGTGGAATGCCTTTAATATGTTTTGGAGGAATTGTCACACTTAGTATTGGTGCTGGAGTTGTAGTACATGTAGGCAATGGATCTGAAGATGTTATCACTACATTTACAGGCAAAGATCTCGAAGTGTCTTTGGATTCCGTGGAAGAAATCGTTTTAGACATGGTCACTGATGTAACTGGTGGTGGTACAGCTCCAGACGATACACCTGGCATCGTTGGTACAGAAGATAAAGTAGGCGCTACCGGCACTGTCGGCGCCGTAGGGACACTGGACAAGTTAGGGGGGACAAGGTGAGCTACATCCAAATACATCTGATCTGGTGTTGGAAAGACACCAGGATAGTTTACTTGAGTTCTTGTTGGATCAAACATTGGCTGTGTGCCTGTTACTGAAGGGGGCTGAGCAAATTGAGAATATTGGTTGTAAAGATTGTATAAGCTTTGATTATAAAGCTGCTGATAGGGATTAGGAGGCACAGGGAATGGCGGTACAAGTCTTTGATTAAAGGAAGGAATCACTTGCGATGGCGTGAATGGTAACTGAGATGCAAATGATGATGTGCTTTCATTGGTTCTGTATTCTTCTTCCAAGTTATATAAATCACTGTCATCTATGGCCTGTTCAGAAGAAGCTTTTTTCAACTTGCCCACTTCCTTTTTGAGCTCTGCAACTTGTTTTTTCAACTCACTAACATCTTTACATTCGTTTCTACATTCATCTATTTGGTCTTTAACTTGATCTACAGATATCTTCAGTAATTTAAATTGATCTGTAGTGTTTTGCATATTGGATTGAATAGTGCTTATTATCTGATTGCCCATTTTACGATTATCATCAAACCAATTCCTTGTTTGGTCCATAAAATCACCGATAGTAGTATCCCGTTTCTGCAAATTTTTTATTTCATTTTCTATCCTTCCCAAATATTGTTGATCAAGCCTCGAATTTTCAAGTATTTGAGAGTCCATAGCAGTTCGATAGTTTGTAGCATTAGCGTTGTGAGCAGCTTTCGGTGTAGAACTTATATTACGGAAGATATGAGAGTTTCCCCTGATTGGCAATTCACTTTCTCCTGACATATTTTCTTCTGGTGAGTACCTGCCATCACCGTCGTTCGTGACAGTAGAAAAATCGGAATCTATTTTATTCAAATGGGTTTCTATATCTTCAATCAGTTCTTGAGTATCAGAGTATAAAGGATGGTTTTTGTTTGATTCACTATCCCTGAGCCTATCTAAAGCTTTGTACGCAAACATTTTAGCTTTAGACAACAACGCTGTATATTTTGATCTTGTTTCAGGATCTCTGGACAAATTATTTTCTTCCGAAGCAATTTTTTTATAAGTTTGGCTAAGGTGATATAATGCTTGTGGTGACTTTAAATTGGAAAGAATTTCAATTACTTTATCATATTCACCCTCACTGAAATGAGTGACTGCTACATATAACTTGCATTCTTCAAGTAATGCATTGAGTTCTTTGGTGCCAAGGTCTTTGTGTGTGTAATCAAACATTCTTTTGTCAAGGAATTGAACCACAATTTTGCTTCTCAATTTTTCTAGTAACGGTACAGCTGAGGAGTAATACAAACCAGCCCGTATTTCCAGTTGAGCCTTTTCATCTACATTTGTTGACATCTTAGCTTTCTCACTGAATATGCGTCCAAGAGTGCAGAGAAGCTCCGGGTCTAGACCGTGATTGTCAATGCATCGCACAACTTCAATGCCGCGACTCAATGTAGCGCGTATGTCCGTTAACTCAGTGCCTAGCTCATTTTGGCTGAATTTGTAAGCACAGTCCCACCATTTCATCTGAGTTAATGAACACAGCAGGTCAGTAATGTTGGCTGGAAGTGTGGGTGGCTTATCATTGGTTACATAAGAATCTTTCTTAGATATTTGTTGAATGGCAGTCAGCGTCGCACAGAAAAGAAATGCATGAATATCTGATCTGTTCAATGTTTCAGGGCCACATGTTGTTGCATTATAAGTAAGCATATCAAAACGTGTACATTTGAAGTATGCATAATTTTTATAATTTATCAATGTCCAAACAAAGTGGTGGAGGGAACTACCATATTCCCGTTGAGCATCACCATCATAAGATTCAACTTCTATCTTTCTTGGAAGTCTCAGAACTGGCGCGGTAAATGCATTTGATGCAAAATAAGATGATTTAATTTTATCCAAATGACCTTTACTGGTAAATATATTTTTATATAACTTGTCTCTCCAATGAGTACCAGAATAACTTTGGGAAACCTGATCTAAGAATGACTGGTTTTTCTCTTGAATATTTGAAAGTAGGTAATGACCAGCCTGAGAGCATCTGTATGTTCCTTCTGAGTACCAACGATTTACTGAATTTTTTTGCTTTTCTGGAGCATCTCTCAGCCAGTTCACTTTTGAATCCAAGGGAACTGTTTGCCAAGCAATTAACATCAGTGGAGCAGCAAGCTTAGTAGCATCACGCCAGCTCATTTGGTCTTTTTTAGCCTTTTTTAATAATAATGTTGCAGCATGAAAAGCAACTTGTCCTCTATGATGTTGTAACAATGCATTGTGGAACTCTCCAAAGCCAGGAGAAGCCGCCAACTTGGCTACAGTCTCAATGGCTTGGTCATAAGCATGAAGGAGTTCATTTGACTCAATTAAACTTTTGGATGGACCACTTGGTGTTTCAGTTATACTCAACAGACAAATACGCTCCTTCACTGTGAGGACAAGTAACTGGTAAAGCCAATCGCTGGTGTTATGTGAGTTGTGCTTTAGAAGATCATTAAGGATTTCATACCAGCCGTAGTTATTAATGAATGTTTTGCCTCCAAACTCCACATTACATGCATGTTCAAAGGCTTCTTTGATTTGGTTGATGTTAAGGTAGTGATTCAATAAGCGAGCATGAAGAGATGCATCTTTTGGTCTTATTGCCAGTTCAGAGCGTAGTAATTGAAGAAGAGCTTCAGGATCTGGGTTAGACACAGCTATTAGTCTCTCTCGTAGTCTAAATGTAACCGGGTGTCTAGGGAATATGGCTTCTGCTTTTTCACACCAGTATTTGGCACGGCCAGGTTCAATGATGACTTCATCATCAGCAAGGAGTTCACAAACTGAAATAGAAAAAAATATTAATATAACAGTTATATTCACGTAACATGATAATTTCTAATTAAAACAGGCCAAAGCATGGTCATAACTAGTTTAATACTAAAAACAGCAATGATGAGTTTTAGATTTAGTTGGGGTAGAAATGCAATGGTGAATATTTTTAACTCTTCAATTCTTCAACCAACAAATCTATTCTATTTCAACACTTAAGTCTGTCTCTGTCTAACCCATAAATTTATATTGACCTTAAAGGCCTACGCAGACCGGGACGGCATGGCAAGGGATTCAAAGGCATGGTCATTCAAACGTATCGATATAGAAATTCGACATAAATTGCTATGCTTTAAAATGGTGCCATGGCATCGAAAGGGATTTCAATGCACGGCATTGAAAGACGCGCCACGGGCTCCCACGGTGGGATGCCGTGGCGTACTGCGGTAGGCAACGGCATGCCAAGGACTCCGGCGTTCGTTATGACATACCGCGGAGTGAGGCGGCCGTGGCATGCCGTGGCAAGGCGCTGGAATGCCGCGGTATTTAAGCGGCTAATGTGCGCCGACTGACGGCATAATCCCTTGCCATGCCGTCCCGGTCTGCGTAGGCCTTTATCCACCATGCAGGTCCAGTGCGGGTTGGTGGATGTCAAATGTCTTCGAATTTAGGTTCTAATTTAGGTTTCCGCACGATGTTTTCCTTCACCGTTTTGAAAAGTGGTTATTAAATAATTCACACAAAGTAAAGCACCAGCCTGTGTTTGAACCCACGACCTACGACTTGTCAAATCGCGACCGTTACTATTGGATCACCACTGCTCTTATCAAGCCCCTTGTCAAAAGTTGAATGAAATTTCCAGTAAAATGATGATTATATTTGTTATTAAAAGTTATTTTATGATGCAGTTGTTTGAAAATCGAAGGAAAATGTTGCACCGTCAGGTATTTTTTTTAAATTATAACCTTCCACGAAAAAAAAAGTTTTATAAAATACTAGCGGAAACATCGCGAATCCACCCGCGTATTTCCAGTTCCCGTGCGAATACAGGGATGAAAAAGTAGCCTTTGTTACCCGGGGATAGTGTAACTTCCCAACGGTGAAAGACTTTTTGAAATTGGTCCAGTAATAGTTTCTAAATTTATTTGTTACATACAAAAATAAAATACAAATCTTTCCTCTTTATAATAATAGTATAGATGTTATGAATTGTGAGTGTAGATAAATATCATTATTTGTTTATAACATTGCTTTATGAAATGATTAATGCTCATGAAGCTGGTTTAGTTATATTTAATTTATACCAATGTATATTATGACTATAAATTGTAATGTATTGTATGCTTATCATTAGTAAACCATTGTGAATACATTAATTTCCTGAAGCTCGCATTCAAGGTTGCTTATTTAATTACAATAATAAATAATCTGTATAGAATAATGCAATGGTAAAGTATTTTTATTATTATTATTTATAGGCTCGCGTTTGACCACTATCTCACCTGATGGTAAGCGATGATGTGGTCGACGATGGGGCACGCTTGCCTAGAAGTAATGATAAATCCTTAATTGATAAAATGCACTTTAAACGTTGCATAGCTTTAGCATATCTTACTCGAGAATATATATTAGATTGGTTGGTTATGACCATGTTATAACCACTCCTATCAAGTTCGGAGACTCGAAGTTCTGGATGACTATGTCTACCTGGGACATACGATCCAGTTGGGTAGAGCCAACTTCGAGAAAAAGGTCAACCGTCGAATCCGACTCGGCTGGGTAGCGTTCGGGAAGTTACGCGGTATCTTCTAGTCGAACTAACTTACCACAGTGTCTCAAGACGAAAGCCACCTATGATCAGTGTGTGTTGCCAGTCATTGACCTATGGCTCTGAAACGTGGTTGCTCACAATGGGCCTCATCAGAAAGCTTACAGTCACCCAAAGGGCAATGGAGAGGGCTATATCTCGCTCGGCGTATCCTTGCGTAAACGAATCAGTAATGTAGGGATCTGCAAGAGAAGCAGGGTTTTCGACATAGATCGAAGAATTGCCTAATTTAAGTGGCAGTGGGTAGGGCACATTGCTCGCAGAACGGATGGCCGATGGGGCAAAGGGGAAAGTTCTGGAGTGGAGACCGCGAACCGGAAGACATTGCGTTGGAAGGCCTTCCACCAGGTGGACCGATGACTTGGTGAAGGTTGCGGGGATCCGCTATTTGCGGGACCCACGGGATCTATCAATGTGGCTCCGCTTGGGCCTTGGGGGAGACCTATGTCCAGCAGTGGACGTCTTTCGGCTGATATGATGAAGATGATGGTTGTTTATACGTTGAATCTTGAAAATTACTCAATTTACTGATTATTTTGTTAATACCTGGTTGAATGAGAATGCTTATTTCTCGCACAAATTGTCATATTTTGATATATGTCACACACGTAAAATTTCAAAATTGAAAAAACCCCTGACACATTTTTATTTCATGCTACATAATTTATTGGGTTGGGTTTTTTTGATTTTTTTAATTAACTTCTTTTATAGTTAGCCGTCAGTCAGTAGGTTCCGCAATCCCCGGCTAGTGCTGGCCCGCATCTTCAGCCACCTCGACGACATCGCGGCGACCTCGTGTTGGGGAGGAGTGAGGTGTTTGACTCCCCCCGCGACGTCTAAAGAGGGGCGCGTGAAACACTGCGCGCCACAACTTCGGACCCATTTAGAGGGGCTTTAAGAGGGCCTTTCCGACCCCCGGCGCGTCTGCTGCGGATCGGAAGAGTGGATAAAATCTCTCTCTCCCTTTCCACAGCCTAGCTCCTTATGCAAGACGACTGTTTCGCAGAAGGATACCACCGCCAACCATGACTCCTCACAGCCGACCATAGACTCAACTACGGCCGGCAGCGACAGGTCACTGGCTATTCCTCTCAAGCGGCACACTCTGCCAGCCTAAGCCGCGCCGTGTCCGCCCGGTAGTCGACGCAGTGGTGACACCGGGCTTCCGGCTCCCTGTTTATGCGACACAGGTACTTTCCGAAACAACCATGCTCCGAGAGCACCTGCGTCACCCGTAGGTGTCTTTCGTAGGTGCCAATTTTTTGCGTTATGGACACCGACTTCAAAAATTAAAAGTTATTTTTCACTTTGTAGTTTTGTATTTAGAAGTCGGTAGTATTTTTTTGCAAAAAAGTTTTTTTATTTTACACTTTTTAGTTGTACCTACCTAATAGGCAAGTTAGTAAGGTAACTATAACGCCGAAATAGATTTCATAAAACTTGAACTTAACCGCTGAAATGAGAGATCTGCGTACCCCTTAAGAGCGTACTGGCGTGATGTTATGTTATGAAATGGTTTAAACAATAAACAGACATGCGATTGCAGCAATCCCGAGAGATTTGCCGTTATTTATTGAAGAGTTCTGTTGTATATCTCCAAAGTTCTTCATCAGATCTCCACCAAATTAAAATGGGACCAATTTCGGAACATACATTTTCAAACAAAAAAAGAATTTTCAAAATCGGTCCACAATTGACGGAGATATCGGTGAACATACACAAAAAAAAAAAAAACAAACTTGAAGTAGAACCTCCTCCTTTTTGGGAAGTCGGTTAAAAATAAATTGTATGACAAATATAAATAGGTACTACTACTGGCGCCGCGCCGATAGCGGATACGCGCCTATCTGAACGGAGCGAAAAAAAAAGGTAGGTATAAGATAGTAACACGCGCTCGCGGCATCGCCGTCGCCGTTGTCTGCGTCTATGATACGATTTCGATCTACTTGTGTCACACATATATTTCTAAATGTTTTCTCATTCTCGCTACTAACACCCAGTTGCCCAGCTCTAAATTATCGGAGAATTAATGTGACAAATTGTCAAGCGCGCGTTATCTGCTGTGATTGGCTGTTGAAAATTCATTCAACCAATCACAGCAGATAACGCGTGCTTGACAATTTATTACATTAATTCTAAGATAATTTAGAGCTGGGAAACTGGAGGTAAGCCCATTAATTCCTTATTACAATGTTTGCACACCGCTTTGTTAAACTTGCTGAAAGCAGACTTTTTTCTTCGAAATGAACCCACACGGCATCTTTTTTTCTACCATACATCTTTTCGTTGTATTCACTTTCACTAATCAATCACGAATAACCGGGCGCTCCATTCGCCCGGTTATTCGTGATTGATTAGACCCTAACGGACGGATTTAGTCGCGAGCTTAAATTTCGGGGAATTCCCGAACTGTGTAAGTAAACATAGCAGTGGACGTTTGTACGCGCCGTAGTTTATGTCGGGGAAGTCCCTTGACACATTTTGGTTCTTCTTCTTTTTCGTGTGAGGTGTGGCCACCTCTGGTGTCAGACTTAATTAAGCCGCCTCTAGGAAACCCCACAGGCCTCTGACTTGGTTATTTCAGACTTACAATAACTATATAAGTTCAGGTTTCCTCACGATGTTTTCCTTCACCGTTGCCTGTGATGTCCAAGACAAACTTAGAAAGTACGTATGAATTTGAAAAAGTCACATTGGTACTTGCCCGGATTTGAACCCACGACCTACTTTTTGGTTAATTTGGTCACAGTAAAAAAGTTTTGATTTAAATCATTGTATTTTAAATCATGTGATTTAAATTATATCAACCCTGGATGTTTGTATGTATGTTTTTCCACGCATTTCTCCGAAACTACTTATTGGATCCTGTTCATTCTTATTGTGTTTTAGCATCTCTCAACTTAGGGAATAGTGCAAGTTTAATCAAAATCGGTCTAGCATTTTTGAAGATATGGAGCATACAAGCCTACTCCTTAACGAAAAACAGCATGAAAGTGTAAAAACTTTATCACAAATAATAAACCTACTTCAAAAGCAAAAGACAAAAAAATGCCAAAATAACTTTCGTTTCGGAAGTCGGTGTCGAAAAATGATAAATAACAAGAGGTACCAATTACCTTAGAGAAATCTTCGAATCGAATCCTTTTGTGAAAAAGTTTTATTTTTTTATATATGTTCAAATAGTAATCTATTTACTCTGTGAACGAGATTTGACCATTTTCCATTCCACAAATCATGTCATAGCGAGTTTAGAGGATGTTTAGTAGTTTTTATTTTAATAAAGACATTGTAATTAATTTGTGTCTCATTTCATGTCAATAAAAATATTTAAGGCATAATAATACTTCCGTACTTCAGTGTACTTACTGTATTGCATAAAACACAATATGTTTGGCAATACACTACTACACAGGTTTTTGGTGTGCGAACTGCGAATCGACAACATCGATTCCCACACCAGTAAATTAACTGTGTTCGTTTCGATGGCGCGGCCACGGCGTTTTATTTAAAAAAAAAACTATGCCAAGATTATGTAAAAATTTGTAAAACTTGATTTCCCAAACCATAAATTTGTCAAAGTTATCGTTAAAAAGTTTTAAGGGTTTGAATGTGGCCGCGCCATTAAAACGCGGCGAACCGCGCGGCCACGGAGATCTTTAAAACTAAGCGTTGCAGAGACCTGAAATTTTGGCAGATGACAGATTGAATTTGTAAAAATATAGAAAAAATTCCTAGGTTTATATTTTAGGAGCTGTAAGACTAAAACCCCATGGCCGCGCCATTGAAACGGTTAAAAACACGTAATCGCTGATATCTCACTGAAAAAGCATCGCAGAGGTCTGAAGTTTTTTGTAAAACCTAGATTTGAATTTGTCAAAACATGTAAAAATACACAAAAAATACCTAGGTTTATATTTCAGGAGCTGTAAGACCAAAACCATATGGCCGCGCCATTGAAACGGTGAAAAACACGTTATCGACGATATCTCGCTGAAAAAGCATCGCAGCGGTCTGAAGTTTTTTGTAAATCCTAGATTTGAATTAGTCAACATAATTAAAAATACACCAAAAAATCCTAGGTTTATATTTCAGGAGCTGTAGTACTTTATCGAGTAGAAATAAGTTGTGGTTATCTATCGAAGAAAGAAAGTATTAGCGGTGTATTTTTTTGTAAACAACACCTATTAATATGTAGAATTACCGATAATAGGCAAAAAGTATTTTTTCATAGTAAAAAACTTTCAATACGTTTTGAATTTTCCGATAGGGTGACCATGACTTATTGTTTACAGAAAACTTTCCACCTACAAGTATTAGAAACTATATCTCAAGGATTCTAAATTAAATTAAAATGAAACGTTAACTAAAATACAAAACATATGTTTATTTCTTTAAAAATCACATGAATCACAGATTATTCAGTTACCCCTCCGTACCGTTTATTCCGAACCTAACCCGAAATCCTAACCCGGTCGCGCGGGTTTGGTTATAGGTATTTTTTTATTTAACTACGATTACTATAACAAAGTCTACGGAGCCCCGTGCATTATCGTATCACCGGAAAAACAAATACCTACTCGGAAGTTCTAAGTACTTTTTATTTGAAAATACGATTCTGCTTCTTATTTATATATTGTCATGGACCGACTTCCTATGCAAGTATTTGTCACTCAGGGTGCCGAAAGCGAAGCAAGTTCGGGCTCGGTGGCCGTGCTCGAAATATTACGAAGTTGTACGAGTGCATCAACTGAAATCGGCGTAGGTAACTTGTAAGCACAGATTACCTCCCAATAGATACCGCATACCTACTGTTTTGTTTGATAACAAGTTCACCAAATTTGGCGGAAGGCACGGGTTGCGCGGGGAGTGACAAGTGCGCCGTGATTGGCTATTCAAGGTTACGGTTCCTGTCGTAGTGATGGGACATGCGCATTAAATGTCAATAAAAATATCGATATTTTTCAAACAGAATGGTATTATATGTAAATTTTCTTAGCCGTCTATTTTATAATTACTTTAATAATGATAAAGAAAAATCATTGATCGAGAAAAGATTTTGATTTTGGCCAAAAGTGATTTAATTTAATTGTAATCCTATGTAAACAGGGCCACTCTGAGCTCTTGTTATGAGTAGAGCACAATTAGTTCAAAGTAAAAATAAACTAATTTGTTATTTTTTTAATAATCAATGTTAACAAAATTATTTTATTCCCCTTATATACCTAATTAAACATCGATCATCGATACTTTTCGATAAGCAAAAAACGTATTTTTCTCAACATTTTTACTTCTTTGGGAAAAAGATAGCAATATATTAATTCCTTATGAGTGAAAGGGACTTTCACAAAAGACATCAACGAGCGCTACTGTAAAGTGTGCAATGTTGATTTGCTAACCATTATAACTTGACTTTTTTTAGATTGGCAAATATTTATTACTTTGCCTACTGGTGAAATGTTATCCATCTTTTTTTGAACTTGAAGGGTTGGGTGATTTTCCACACCATTTTACTGCACAATTCGTCATTTTTTTTAAAGGCAAACCGTAGATAACTATTTTTTAAACAGAATTAAAACTAGAAATCGCTTGCGTCCCTACAGCTCTAATGTCTGGTCGACACTAAAGATATCATACCGTGCACTGAGCTATATCAGCCTAAATAGGCTGATGTGTGGTGCGCGTAAGATGTCTTCTATGCGGAATCTATTGGGAAGTAATCTGTGCTTGTAAGATTTCTTTTGACTAGTTCATATAACATGATTCTATATTTTCAAATAAAAAGTACTTAGAACTTCCGAGTAGGTATTTGTTTTTCCGGTGATACGATAATGCACGGGACTCCGTAGACTTTGTTATAGTAATCGTAGTTAAATAAAAAAATACCTATAACCTAACCAGCGCGACCGGGTTAGGTTCGGAATAAACGGTACGGAGGGGTAACTGAATAATCTGTGATTCATGTGATTTTTAAAGAAATAAACATATGTTTTGTATTTTAGTTAACGTTTCATTTTAATTTAATTTAGAATCCTTGAGATACAGTTTCTAATACTTGTAGGTGGAAAGTTTTCTGTAAACAATAAGTCATGGTCACCCTATCGGAAAATTCAAAACGTATTGAAAGTTTTTTACTATGAAAAAAATACTTTTTTGCCTATTATCGGTAATTCTACATATTAATAGGTGTTGTTAACAAAAAAATACACCGCTAATACTTTCTTTCTTCGATAGATAACCACAACTTATTTCTACGCGATAAAGTACTACAGCTCCTGAAATATAAACCTAGGTATTTTTTGTGTATTTTTACATGTTTTGACAAATTCAAATCTAGGTTTTACAAAAAACTTCTGACCGCTGCGATGCTTTTTCAGCGAGATATCAGCGATAACGTGTTTTTCACCGTTTCAATGGCGCGGCCATGGGGTTTTAGTCTTACAGCTCCTAAAATATAAACCTAGGATTTTATTTGTGTATTTTTACATATTTTGACAAATTCAAATCTAGGATTTACAAAAAACTTCAGACCGCTGCGATGCTTTTTCAGCGAGATATCGTCGATAACGTGTTTTTCACCGTTTCAACGGCGCGGCCATATGGTTTTGGTCTTACAGCTCCTGAAATATAAACCTAGGTATTTTTTGTGTATTTTTACATGTTTTGACAAATTCAAATCTAGGTTTTACAAAAAACTTCAGACCTCTGCGATGCTTTTTCAGTGAGATATCAGCGATAACTTGTTTTTCACCGTTTCAATGACGCGGCCATGGGGTTTTAGTCTTACAGCTCCTAAAATATAAACCTAGGATTTTTTTGTGTATTTTTACATATTTTGACAAATTCAAATCTAGGATTTACAAAAACTTCAGACCGCTGCGATGCTTTTTCAGCGAGATATCGTCAATAACGTGTTTTTCACCGTTTCAATGGCGCGGCCATGGGGTTTTAGTCTTACAGCTCCTAAAATATAAACCTAGGATTTTTTTCTATATTTTTACAAATTTTTTACAAATTCAATCTGTCATCTGCCAAAATTTCAGGTCTCTGCAACGCTTAGTTTTAAAGATCTCCGTGGCCGCGCGGTTCGCCGCGTTTCAATGGCGCGGCCACGTTCAAACCCTTAAAACTTTTTAACCATAACTTTGACAAATTTATGGTTTTGGGAATCAAGTTTTACAAATTTTTACATAATCTTGGCATAGTTTTTAAAAAAAAAAAACGCCGTGGCCGCGCCATCTAAACGAACACAATTAACTTCTTGCGAATCGCCTACAGAAAAAAAAATATTATTAAAAAAAAAAGAATGTGCAGTAACCCGCCAATACACCTCTTGAAAGTAAACTAGATTACGAAGCATTAAATTCGTGTGAAACAACAAGGGATCCTTGTAGGAATGTATATAAAGTAATATATATAATGCTGTGCAATCAATCCAGAGGACAGATTCGCTTTAAGACTTAATTTTATTCATTAACACGAAACATCAGAGAAGATAAAAAAAACCTTGCAGACATCGTTACTAACCAAAAATGAACTCCCTGTACTAATATTTAATTCTAATTTTATTCTATACTAACCAAATTTGCTAAATGTTTTAATCATTCTAAAGTTGAAATTCGTCCTTGTAAGGCGTTGTAAACAACTTTCAATCTTTTCATCCTTTTTTAAGTATTCTAAGCCTTCCGTCTTTTCCCTTGACTGTAATTTTCTTTCTTGTAATTCAGTTTCTTTTTTTAGCAACTAAAGAAAATAACATAAGGCTGGATTGGGCGGTGTTTTTGAATTCAGTCTACGATGATATTCCCTCCACCCCATTTTGTTGTTCTGCATGTATTAGTCAATTCTACGAAACTTTGGGTAACAAATACCTTGTAAAATCACAGCAAAATAGTCATGAAGAATTAGTATTTTATTTCCTGGACATCAAGCCTTCATCTATGAACATCAAGCAGCCACCAAGAACTCTGATCTTTTCTCCGTAACAAGAAAATTGATCAGAAGTGACTTTCCCACTGGGTCGAAAAATAGTTTTGAAACTTAACAAATTCCTCTGTAACAGGGCCAGCTTCTAATAAAGATAAGTAAGCCTCAGGGCTTTAATTTGGAGGTAATAGTGATAATTGGGTAAACATCCTTGTTATATCTTTGCCTTCATTTGTTTTATCCAGTCCAATTTTCTTTCTCATTTTCCATATTCCATATTGCATTTATATAATGGTAAAAACAGCCCTTTATTTGGACATTTGGATATATAGTGTTAACGGCATTAATTGTTGCCATTTCAAAATCGCACTTATATTCGACAATGTCCAATGCAAAATAGTTTTTTAGGATTCTAAACATTATTTCGTGCGTTAGGTGAGACTTGTTTGGTAACAAACAGTAAATAAATGAATTAACAAACTCCTTCTTTTGTTGTTATATTAACATATAACGAATAAATTTGATAAAATGGTTTCGGCGTCGCTTTAAATGTACCATCACCATATTTTGTAAGCATTTTTAAATTTTGTTTGGCTAATGGGGATCCCAATAATAAAGTATTTTCCTCTTCACCTTCATCAAATAAAAATAAATTTTTCAGGCAACTGCACATCTTTGACATTTGGAAAAGTAGTTTTCTGCATACCAAGAAATGTACGGCGAGCCCTGTACAACGTATCTTTTTTATAAGAAAATTAAATTTCTCAATTGTTTTAACTCTTTAGAATCAAAATCATCTTAAAAATGAATATTTTTTATTTCACATAGGCCTACATGGGCACTTATAAAACGTCGACAAAAGGTGCACGGTTCGGGTTGGTCGTTTCCTATGGAGAAGAACCGGCAAGAAACTCCATGGTTACTCTTTTAAAAATGGTTTGGTCTTACAATATTTCCATGTTACAGCATTAGTACTTAGACATGGGGGGACAACGTAGGCCCGACTTATGACAATAAGTCGTAAGAAACTAAAAAAATAAAATAAAAGGATTATATATTTTATAAAAAAGTTAACAAATGTTAACTAGCATCTAGAAGGCCTACAATGTTCACACATTTACAAAACAATCGGTAAAAGAATCTATACAAAGGTAAATAAAAATAGTATTACATGACTAAATTTAACATGTGGCACAAATTTTGTTATCAGTGCTGTAACTATTCTTAGCAAAGGGCTATAAAGATGTTTGAAAACCATTGTAAAAGTCTAATTAAAAGAAGGAAAGAAAAATGAGATTGAGAATAGTTAGAGACATCCACATATTTGTGCCGTTTACAAGTTACCAGGGAAGCTGCATGCGCAGAAGGAGCTAAGGCCAAATGTTTTTATCTTCAACGTAGTCCTTGATTTTATAATATGCTTTTTTAATAAGGATACGTTTGATGTAGTTTTTGAACCTTCCATCGGTCAGTTCTATAACTGACTTTGGCAACTTGTTATAAAAGCGTATACTGTTTATAAGAAAAGACTTGCTAGTTTTCGTTAATCTGAATTTGGGATTACAATTTCGTGCTTACTGCGTGTATTTAAATTATGGAAGTCGCTTCTAGTTTTGAAAAGCCCCCGATTTTTACGGACATACAAAATACATTCCAAAATATAAAGTGAAGGTAGAGTCAGTATATCGATCTCTTTAAATTTTTCTCTGAGGGACTCGCGAGGACCCATTTTATAGATTGCGCGGATTGCCCTCTTTTGTAGGATGAAAATTGAGTCAACGTCTGCTGCTGATCCCCACAGCAGAATGCCATAAGACATAATACTGTGGAAATAAGCATAGTATACTAACCTAGCTGTAGCTACATCGGTTTGCTGCCTTATTTTCCTTACTGCATATGCAGCCGAACTTAACCTACCCGAAAGAGTTCTAATGTGCGCGCCCCACTGCAATTTTGAATCGATAGTAATCCCCAAGAATACAGTTTCCGTTATCAAGATTTTTGCCGTCAAGATTTAAGTTTAGGTCATGTTGTGGTACATTTGGTAAAGAGAACTTTAGACATTTTGTTTTTTTCGCATTCAGTAAAAGATCGTTAGCTGCGAACCATTTTGAGAGAACAATTAGACTTTCGTTGACATTTAAAACATCCGTATCTTGCCTATCTATTTTAAAAATTAGCGAAGTATCATCAGCAAATAGAATTATATCCGATAATTTGGCCATCATAAAAGGGCGATCATTTATGTAAACCAGAAAAAGGAAAGGGCCGAGAATTGAACCTTGGGGCACGCCCATCTTGACTAGAGACCCGGAGGACGTCGCCCCATTAACATTTACTTTTTGCTGTCTGTTTGATAAATAGGAAAGCACGAGATCAGCAGATTTGCCACGAATTCCGTAGTGGTGTAATTTACAGATCAGTGTGTTGTGGTCGACGCAGTCGAAAGCTTTTGAGAGATCACAGAAAATGCCAATGGCATCCTGGGACCTCTCCCAAGCCTCCAAGATGTGGCTGATGAGTTTTACTCCCGCGTCCGTTGTCGACCTACCTTTCGTGAAACCAAACTGTTGACTATGCAGGATCCCATTTGAATTGAAGTGAGACAACATCTGTTCCAGCATGATTTTTTCATAGATTTTACTCAATGCTGGAAGCACGGATATAGGTCTATAATTAGAAGGATCGCTCTTACAGCCTGATTTGAAAATTGGTACTACTTTACTGTGTTTCATTAAGTCAGGAAAAGTGCCGCTGTCCAAACATTGATTGAATATGCCTGTTAGGACAGGAGCAATTGAGTCAATAATATCTCCAAGAACCCTAACGGATATCCCCCACAAGTCTTCAGTATTCTTTATATTGAGACTTTTGAACGCGTTTTTAATTGTATTAATACATATTGGTTTAAATTTAAAGATTGGTATGTCCTTAGTAAAGTTTTCTTTAAGAAGAGCTTCAGCTAATTTAGATGAGGAAGGAAGAGACTTCGTAACCTCTAACGGAATGTTGGTAAAGAAATTTTCTAATGTCTCAGCGACTTCTTGCCTATCAGAAATGGTTTGATTAGTTATTTTCAAAGACAACTCATTCTGATCGCGTTGTTGTATCTTTCCAGTTTCTCTATTAATTGCCACACAGTTTTTATTTTGTTATTAGAAGCACCAATTTTGTTAATTATTATTTGAGATTTTGCTTGAGCGCAGACTCTTTTGAATATTTTAGAATAGTTTCTAACATAAGTGTGAAAAACTTGATCGGAAGTCAAAGATTTTTCGTAATATAAATTATATAAGATATCTCGGCTTTTTCTTATGCCCACAGTGGCCCATTCACTAAATTTCGATTTGGAATTGTTGACTTTAAACTGTTTTTACAGGACACGTTTTATTGAATTCTTGGCAAACTGTTGAAAACAACGTGCCGTAATTTATATTGGGGTCGTTTGAATCAAAACTGGCGTTACAAAGGTTGCTAAAAACATTATTATTAAAAGAGATTAATTTATTTTTAGTAAGTGGTCTTAATCGAATTGATTTAGCTAGGTTATTTTTTTTATTTGACTCAAAAGATACTAGTTGACCAGTATGGTCTGACCTAACGCCACTAATTAAAAACGAATCTTTTACTTTACAATTAGTGAATACATTATCTATGCAAGAAGCTGAAGTCGCTGTTATTCTTGTTGGTTCATTAAATAAATATTTTAGGTTAAATGATTTAAATAATGAAATGAGCTTACATTTTTCAGGCGAGTTGACTAACAGATCTATATTTAAGTCACCACAAACAAAAACTAATTTATTATCTCTGAAAAGTTTACTTAATAATTCTTCCATTGTAATCAAAAACAATGACAAGTTTGATGCTGGTTGTCTGTAAACGCACAAGACAGTATGCCCCTCGACCTCTGCACATGCTACCTCACACAAGCGATCAACAGAGTAAGCAGTGATATCCTTCCTTTCCTTATATTTTAAATGACTATTACAAAGTATCAGGGTACCACCACCCACCGTGGATCTGTTGTACGCGCTGGCAACTGAGAAATTATTTACATTAAACAACATCCTATCTGGTTTTAACCAAGTTTCACAAAAACATAAGATATCCATGTGGTATTTATCTACTAACAATTCCACGTCTAAAATTTTGCCGGAGAAGCGATTTATATTTTGATGATATAGTAAAATATTACTATTCGACTTCTCTTTTGTCGGCTCTAATCGTTTAAAGAATCATCGTTTAAAGTATTATCAGAAAAACTGGATAATACTGTTAAATCACTAAACCTAGTCTCAGTTAAATTATCAATAACTGCGTGTATATTAAAAGCTAACAATGTAGCTAATAAATGTCGACTATTTTTGGGAAGAAACATATGGTTCCCAATCAAAACAAAATCACTAACAAAATTGTTGGTGTCAAAAAACAATAAACGGTCACTATGACGACAAGATAATATATGCATCAGGTTATTCAAACTAGAAATGTATTCATTTTCATGAACAAGTAACTTGCCAGAATAGGGCAATGCACATAATATTAATTTGCCTAATCTTAACTTAAGTAGGGTGTCAATACCATTAACTATGTCCCTTTTTGTTATACTAAGGCTATTTCCAATAAGAAGTACTACGGTAGTTTGCTCATTCAATTGTGTCTGTTGAATTTTATGGATAAGCTCATTAAATTGCAGTTTATGATAACAATGGTTCACTATTGTATGTTTAGAACGGTTATTTAACAAAGATCCAAAACCTGTTCCTAATCTATCAGAAAATACTAAGACATTACTTTTGGTGGGGTTCAAAGTTGTTGCAGTATGATCAATGGGTAAAGTTGTAGTAGCAACATGTTGTGACATGAGAGGTTGTAGAGCGGCAGCACAACTACAGGTGAGGTTGTTAGTCAATGATTCGCACCTCTCTGCATTATACTTCACCAGGTCCACCAACTCACAGGCCTCCTGCATGCGTTCACTCAATTAGTTCAGAATCAGCTCAGTTCAGAATGATTAGATACATAGTCCTCAAATAGTTTTGGAACGGCTTCAAGTTTAGTACATACTTCTTTTAAACCATCCATAGTTCCGTCAATTAAATTACGGGCCATATTAGGACAACACGCGTGATTGGCCTCCTTTACTATTTTGTTATAAGTGTCTATTGTTATCGACGTGGTACAAATTTTCCTATTATAACATCGCCAATTCGAAGTTCCCGATTGATTATTCTGCACAAAATTGTATCTGTGCCCACCATGAAGTAACACTTTACCTCCTTTTTTACTTGTTATAAATTTCACGTCCGACACTTCGCTGCTTGATCGCTTATACTTATAGCTCATCTAAAATAACTTTGAAAAATAAACTAAGATTATACAATTACGAGACAACTACAAACAAAACCGCATGTCACAATACTATAACCTAACCTAACGCTTAGTTCGTAATCCATGTTGAAATTATAAATAAATATGTGAAACACTCACACCACCATCATCTATTCTCAAATTAGGCAGACTATATTATGAGTACTAGAATTTACTAGATAACAAATAAAAATAAACGACCATGGCTCTGTTATAACTTTATGTTACGGTCTGTACATATTCTGTCTTTAAGGGCCTACATACGCTTTAGTGCCGTAAAAAGATAACTTTCTAAAGCATACTCCTCAGTAACAGCTAGGTTAAAAGGAGTGAAAAAAAAAAAATATTGATTCATGTACATAATTTTGAACACAAGGTTTTTTCGTGTAACTAATAGTTTGATTCAGCAACCGTTCTCCTAAGACCGATTCGTCATTGGACTGTTCGTCGACAGGATGATTCATTTATTTCCTTTTCACCAGCAGAATCTTTCACCTATGCACATTTCGCCGACAGAACCTTTCATTTATATCACTTTCGACGACAGGCCTTGCCAGCTACTGAATGTTTCACCGACACGACGCTAAACCTATTACTCTTTTAACTACAGACCTTTCCATCTACGGAGAATTACACATATCGACAGTTCACTGAGTCTTTACTAAGAGATCAGGGACGGCTACATGCCCTAGAGAATCTAGACACGCGGACGCGTGTCATGCCAAAGTTGAGCCAAGAAAAAGGGACGCAGCAGCTGTGTGTAACATTACACGAACCATTTGGAGTCAGTTTTGACCCCTTAATATAAAAACAAATAATAAAAATGATTTGTTTTTGACTTACTTCGGAAAAGAAAGTTATTTTTCGCTTTGTAATGTCTTTTTTTTGGAAGTCGGTTTTTTTTTTATTTTCTCTTTTTAGTTTTGGTTGGTAGTTATCTCAAATTACCATGAAACTCATTTGTAGCCAAAGTACACCTAGTGACGATTCCAATAAGCGCAAACACGACCAGGATGCATTGTTTTAATACGGAGTTCCAACCTACCCTCTGGCTTCATCATCAGATCAGTTCCATGGTACCATTTTCATTAGTACCATTTATTTCTATGTATTTGCTCCATCATAGTCGCTTAACTATTCAAGATATTATCTTATACCTGTTACATACTTAGCATTAAGGAGTTCCAGTGGCAAATACCAATATCGCTATATGTATGCCTATAATATTTGGGTAGTGCCCTCGATTGCTTGCTCCTCGATCCCATCATCAGATCCTAACCTGATGACGACGGGACCACCTCGGAGTAAACTCTTTCAAATGAAAAATGATTTTTTGAAGTCACTGGCAGAAGGTTGTCTTATTAATATTATAAATGTGAAAGATTGGATGCCCAATGTTCCTTTGAGATAAGAAAACACTTAACACGCGGGCGAAGCCGCTGGCAGAAGCTAGAAAACAATAAACCAAACTCCAAAAAAGTATATCTTTCATTTCACATAACCAAAATTCAATCATATTATTGTACCTACTCATTCTTCTGTTAATCCTACTCTTTCTCTTATTTGATTAAATGACAAATATGTGCCCAGCACAGATTACCTCCCAATATATCTATTGGGAGGTAATCTGTGTGCGGTATCCCGCATGCCTACAGTTTTGTTTGATTCCGAGTTCACCAAATTTGGCGGAGGGCACGGGTTGCGCGGGGAGTGACAAGTGCGCCGTGATTGGCTATTGAAGGTCACAGTACCTGCCGTAGTGACGGGATATGCGCATTAAATGTCGATAAAAATATCGATATTTATCAAACAGAATGGTATTTTATGTAAAATTTCTTAACCGCCGATTTTTTAATTACTTTAATAATGACAATGAAAAACATCGATCGAGAAAAGATTTTGATTTTGGCCAAAAGTGATTTAATTTAATTGTAATCCTATGTAAACAGCTGAGCTCTGGTTATGAATAGAGCACAATTAGTTCAAAGTAAAAATTAACTAATTTGTTAATTTTTAAAGAATCAATGTTTACAAAATTATTTTATTCTCCTATATACCTAATTAAACATCGATCATCGATACTTTTCGATAAGAAAAAAACGTATTTTTCTCAACATTTTTACTTCTGTGGGGAAAAGATAGCAATATAATAATTCCTTATGAGTGAAAGGGACTTTCGCAAAAGACATCAACGTGCGCTACTGTAAAGTGTACAATTTTGATTTGCTAATCATTATAACTTGAACTTTTTTAGATTGGTCAATATTTATTACTTTGCCTACTTGTGGAATGTTATCCCATCTTTTTTTGAACTTGAAGGGCTGGTTGATTTGCCACACCATTTTACTGTGCATTTCATTTTTTTTTTAAGACAAACCGTTAATAACTATTTTTAAAACAGCATTAAAACTAGAAATCGTTTGCGTCCTTACAGCTCTAATGTCTGGTCGACACTAAAGAGATCATATCATACCGTGCGCTTAGTTATATCAGCCCAAATAGGCTGATGTGTGGTGCGCGTAAGTTGTCTTCTATGCGGAATCTATTGGGAGGTAATCTGTGGTGCCCAGCCACTTAAATATAATTTCAAATCCATCCCATTTTTATCTGCTAAATGCCGCTCGATTCTTTCTTTATACTCTGTTTCATTGCGCTGTAGTTAAAAGAGTTATAGGTTTATCGTCGTGTCGGTGAAACATTCAGTAGCTGGCAAGGCCTGTCGTCGAAAGTGATATAAATGAAAGGTTCTGTCGGCGAAATGTGCATAGGTGAAAGATTCTGCTGGTGAAAAGGAAATAAATGAATCATCCTGTCGACGAACAGTCCAATGACGAATCGGTCTTAGGAGAACGGTTGCTGAATCAATAGTTTTGCTTTAAAAAAATAATTAACAACATGATATTTTTCGCAACTTTTGGAAACTCCTCCAAAACGACTTGGATGTTTAAAAATATTTTTATACAGAAAAAATTATGGCTGGTATTCATACCTAACATAGCATATGTAAATCAAATAATATTTTGCAAACAAAACTAACAAAAGGAGGTTCAATTTTGATATTTTGGCACCGAGCGGGCGCACGGCAGTACTGCGTTTCATTGAGGCGTATATATCACCTTAAGGGCCTACATACGCTTTAGTGCCGTAAAACGGTAACTTTCTAAAGCATACTCCTTAGAAACGGCTAGGTTAAAAGGTTTGAAAAAAAAAAAATATTTTTTATTGATTCATGTACATAATTTGGAACACAAGGTTTTTTCGTGTAACTAATAGTTTTGCTTTAAAAAAATAATTAACAAGACGATATTTTTCGCAACTTTTGGAAACTCCTTCAAAACGACTTGGATGTTTAAAAATATTGTTACAGAAAAATTGATGGCTGGAATTACTTCATACCTAACATAGCATATGTAAATCAAATAATATTTTGCAAACAAAACTGTTCAAAAGGAGGTTCAATTTTGATATTTTGGCACCGAGCGGGCGCACGGCCAGTACTGCGTTACATTGGGGCGTATATATCACCTTAAGCGAATCTGAACTAACGCGAATCTGGCGTAAAGCGAATCTGTCCTTACGCTAACAAAGGTCCTGAGTCAGTACGCAAGCAAAACAATATTTCATTATGATCACACTTAAGGACGCTGTTACATTTTCGACGAACTCAATTTTAGGTATCTAGTAGCACACAACAACATTACGCGCACGCACTCATTGAAACTACTGAGCGCTCGATTTTATACATCACTGAAATAATATTGGTCCTTGTTATTATTTTTTAATTTTATTGAAGTTGATTCAGGAAGGTTAGTTGACACTTTGAAAATGCATTTGGTAACTGTTACAAACCGTCGTCGTAAAAAGTAGGTTATTATTTTCAACCGACTTCAAAAAAAGGAGGTGTTCTATCTATTCGACCCGTATGTATCCACGATTTTCTTTAAAACTACCTACTTGTCCGATACTATCGGGTTTACGTCGATTAATGTATGTGTTTTCAGAAAAGGTTTTATTGTATAATATATTAGGATATGATAAAGATCTTCGGAGATAGACAATGGAACTCTTCAATAACAAATAGCAAATGACCTGCGATTAGTGTGATCGTATAGCTATGTTTTGTTTTCACCATACCATAATATAAAATCACGCTTGTACGTTTTTAGGGGGTTAACAGATTTATTTAGTATACCTACCCAATATGGGGTACCAACAAAAACTAAAAAGAGAAAAATAATAACTTTTCCGTGTCGAAAAACGAAAAACAATAGATACCGACACCGACTTTCGAAAAGAAAATTAGCTTTCACTTTGTTGTAGTAAGTAGGTATTTTTAAAAAAACGCAACGTAAAATAAGTAGATACCTAAAACGAAATAATTTCCGGTCACAAGGATTAAAAAACCGGCCAAGTGCGAGTCGGACTCGCGCACGACGGGTTCCGTACCATTATTGCAAAAAACGGCAAAAAAACACGGTTTTTGTATGGGAGCCCCAATATTTATTTTATTCTGTTTTAGTATTTGTTGTTATAGAAATACATCATCTGTAAAAATTTCAACTGCCTAGCTATCACGGCTCATGAGATACAGCCTGGTGACAGACAGACAGACAGACTGACGGACCGCGGAGTCTTAGTAATAGGGGAAACCCTAAAAATGACGAACATTTTGCATTACATATTATATAAAATATTACCATCAAAAATTTTTGGAGTTTTACATAATGAGCGTCAGCTAATGACATACAATCCAAAAACCATGAAAATGTCACCCATGACGAAAAGATGTCAAATTTTCGTCGGCGCCATCTTGTATTTTGGTTTTGACTCCGTATTCGATATGAGCGACCCCAAAATCCATGACAATGACACCCATGACGCAAAGATGTCAAATTTTCGTCACGCCATCTTGTATTTTGGTTTTGACCCCATATTAGATATAAGCGACGCCAAAAACCATAAAAATGACACCCATGTCGAAAAGCGGCCAAATTTGTGTCGGCGCCATCTTGTATTTCGGTTTTGACCCCATATTCGATATAAGCGACCCCAAAAAACATGACAATGACACCTGTGACGAAAAGATGCCAAATCTTCGTCGGCGCCATCTTGTATTTTGGTTTGACCCCGTATTCGTCATACATACATACATACAAACCGGTTCAAATCATAAATCTCCTCCCACCCATCCACTTCTAACCTTCACCGCCGCCAGCTTGACCTTACCCATCCAAATCCTAACCTTACTAAGAGCTGCTTAAACCCACCCATCCATTTCTCAACCTTGTCAACAACTGCTTAACAATACCTATCCAAATCCCGATCATACCCAACATAATTTCTAAATCACATTCTAATAATAAAAGGAAACTCAAACATTCTTTTATTTCGGTCCGGTAAAATATCAACTCCTTTCGATCACGACATACGACTCACGCATGCACACTACAATCTTTTTATTACTTTTATCGTATTTATTTTTTGCAAAAAAGCGATACGCTCGTCCTTCCACGAGCGCTTCTGAGCGCGGAATGATTAGGCTTGTCGAAAAAATATCGATATTTTTGATTCGATATATCGATATTTTTAGCCGATATATTTTCATCCGATACATCGATACAAAATATTCAATATCGAAAAACGTATCAAAAACGATATATTTTTTTCAAATTTAATTTTTTTACAGAATTCAAAGCCGTAAAAGATAGGAACGAACGGAAAATTACTTTATTGTCTATGACTATAATGTTTTGTTAGTGTTCCGTGTGTGCGTATGTGGCGGCCGCGGAGGCAGTCATCATCAGTCACTCGTTAGTCTTTTCTTTTTCTTTTTTATTCATTATAGGCTCGCGTTTAACCACTATCTCGCCTGATGTTAGGTGATGATATGGTCACTTATATACTCACTTTCAAATGTGAGTTCTTTTGCGTTGTGTGTGTGTGGTGCGTGTCATCTTCTAATATCTTTAGAAGATTGCTATTTAGTTTTTGTTATTTTCAATTTTTGCCTATTAAAAAGAAATAACGATTGAAATATCTTCGTTTATGTTAAGATTCACATAAATTAAAATAATGTACATTTTGTACAAAAATTTCTACTACCAACAAAAAAAAAAAGAAACCTTAAAACTCTGAAAATCGGGCCGATATATCGATATTTTTTCCTCGATATATCGAGGTCGATATTGATATTTTAATAAATATCGATACATCGATATATCGATATATTTTTCACTTTCGACATCCCTAGGAATGATAAGCTTCGAGTGCAAAATGTATGAAGAAGTCGGCAAGTGTTTTTATTTTAGCTAATAATTAAAATATATATTGATTTGGGTAAAAAATAATTATCTGAACCTGTAAAGGACTATATATACCGGATTTTTTTTTATAATTTTGATGATAAAAAATGCTGTAAAATTAACTAAACTGGGACCTATTCGGACCCTACTTTTTTTTAATATTTTTGCGATTATCGTGATGGGAAAACGTATTTGTGCGAAAATTTTGTATGATGTCATGCAACTTTTCTGATGCCAATCTGGAGCTGAATATATTATCTTTAAATTAAGACCATGATATCTTTACATCTGTGATTGCATATACATTAAAATTGTACCTGAAAAGCACTGTTATTTGTAGAAAACTGTAATAGCGTCCTTAACCTTTTGAGCGCCAAGGTCTTCTACAGAAGATAATCGTTTCCGTGCCCTCCACGCCCCGTCCTTATTAGAACACAATATATAATGTTAACGTATATTACATTAAGGCTTGCTGGTTCCGGCGAAATACCTACTATTTAACGCGCCACTGTTACCGCGAAGCGAGCGGCGCTCTCGCGTGTGCCTAAGTGCACAAAGTACGTAAGCGGCGGCGCGCCGCAGACAGAGAGGCCACTACGAACAAAGCGTCATTTTGCACACACACATTGACATTGCGATTTTACAGAGAATATTGGGCAATAATGGACCGAGCTCAGTCGCGGCTGTCACGAGTGCTTTGTGCGGGCGTTTGTTACGTCATTCATACATAAGTATTGTAAGAAGGTTGCATTGGCTGTGTTACCTTTATTAATTGTTACAGACCGTAATATACTTTAAATTAAATCTTTATATTCGTTGTGTCATTCATTTTTAAGTTATAAATGTCATTAAATTTTTTAAGATGATTAGTTAGCAATTCAATATCTAGGAAAATAAATTATTTCAAGTCCATAGACGAAATTGGAAAGGGTATGAAACTTGTCAAAATAACATGGTTTAAGTCATCCAGCTCACAAATATGTTTCCTCCTACTAAACAGCATAATTTTCTTCTTGTTTAAGTACATATTATTTTTAGGCCGCTTCTTATTATACTTTGTATAGACTGTTTTAGCGATTGTTTTGTAAATGTGTGAACATTGTAGGCCTTCTAAATTTTTAGATGCTTGTTAACATTTTATCTCGATTTACTTTCTTTTTTAAGCTATTGCATAGCTTCTTTCGCGGGCCTTGAGCGCGGGGACCGAATCCAGAAATTCCGTAACGAAAAAACCTCACGCTCCCCACTGTCCATCAATGTGGACCTTATGATAATGTGAATAAGGGTCACTTTGGCTTGTCAAAGAAAAGCGACCTTATTTCAATGTGAATAAGGGTATTTTTGTTTTGTTTTTAATAAGGTTTTTGAATTCTATGGAATCTGAGTGGTGAGGGGCAGGGGGGCGGGGGGGGGGAGGTTTGTTGCACGTGTTTTCGATTTCCGTGTTGGTATTTTTAGAATGAAAAATTTTTTTGCGGGGTTAATCTAATCTTGTTCTCCTGGATGAAGTAGCAGAAGGCAGTGGGGCAAATTTTTTGTCAGAAATGCGCTAACTCCAACCGTTTCTGAGATATGAAGATTTTAAAATGTTTGTTGGTCGTAATTTTTTTGCCTTTTATCGGTCTCTCTGAGCTGTTTCTGTGACAATGGTGATCAATGTGGACCTTATGCTAATGAGAATAAGGGTCACTTTTGCTTGTCAAAGAAAAGCGACCTTATTTCAATGTGAATAAGGGTATTTTTGTTTTGTTTTTAAGAGTTTTATTAATCGTAAATAAATGCGGGTTTGGCTCGCTACGTTTTTTGTTTTTTAGAGTTTTATTAATCGTAAATAAATGCGGGTTTGGCTCGCTACGTTTTCGAGTTTTTAACGTTTTTAATTTTTTTGACACATTTTCCAGGACTGGATCTAGAATAAATGCTATGCAATAGCTTTACCGCGGCAGTCCTCGAGTGCCACACGACTTTTTTTTTAAATCTTTTGTTTATATAATATATAATCTTTTATTTAGTTTTACGACTTATTGTCGGACCTACGTTGCCCCACATCTAAGTACTAATGCTGTAAGATGAAAATATTGTAAAACCAAACAATTTTTAAAAGAGTTACCGTGTTTGCCGGTTTTTCTCCATACGAAATGACCAATCCGAACCGTGCACCTTTAGTCGACGTTTTATACGTGCCCATGTTAAAAAAAAAAGATTTTGTTTTGAAGCTGTCGGGTTTTTTGATTTTATTCACTTTTTTCACATTTATATTTTTGTCGAACCTGGTGTTTTTTTTACATTTTTATGTTTTTGGTGTGATCATTATTACACCATTGTTACGTCTTGTTACATTTCAATCTTCGTTGTATGTGGTGTCGTGATCTTTAATGGATATTTGATGCTCTGTTACCGTCTAAGGCATGTAAGCATGATATGATGTATGTTTAGATGAATCTATGTATTTATGTTTGTAACTTAAACAAGCTACTATTTTTTCAAATTCGGAATCATTATAGTAGCAACCTTAGTGAATCTGTCAAGTTTAACTGTCAACTTTCGAAACGGCGGGAGTGGCCCTTCTGTATACTGTCTATTTTGTGGGAAAGGTGTGTAGAGAAGGTTTATTTTATTATTGTTTTAAAAAATAATAATAAAATAAACCTTCTCTACACACCTTTCCCACAAAATAGACAGTATACAGAAGGGCCACTCCCGCCGTTTCGAAAGTTGACAGTTAAACTTGACAGATTCACTAAGGTTGCTACTATAATGATTCCGAATTTGAAAAAATAGTAGCTTGTTTAAGTTACAAACATAAATACATAGATTCATCTAAACATACATCATATCATGCTTACATGCCTTAGACGGTAACAGAGCATCAAATATCCATTAAAGATCACGACACCACATACAACGAAGATTGAAATGTAACAAGACGTAACAATGGTGTAATAATGATCACACCAAAAACATAAAAATGTAAAAAAAACACCAGGTTCGACAAAAATATAAATGTGAAAAAAGTGAATAAAATCAAAAAACCCGACAGCTTCAAAACAAAATCTTTTTTTTTTAACATGGGCACGTATAAAACGTCGACTAAAGGTGCACGGTTCGGATTGGTCATTTCGTATGGAGAAAAACCGGCAAACACGGTAACTCTTTTAAAAATTGTTTGGTTTTACAATATTTTCATCTTACAGCATTAGTACTTAGATGTGGGGCAACGTAGGCCCGACAATAAGTCGTAAAACTAAATAAAAGATTATATATTACTAGCACTCCGCCCGCGACTTCGTTCGCAGGATTTCGTATTTATTCAACTAAATTATGTGCAGTTAGTGAAGGCGATCAAAAATAAGCTATTGTTAAATCAATAATAAATGGGATATCGTAGATATCTACGGTTTAAGTTAGGATTTAGAGGAGATAGAATCTGCTCCTTTTTGAAAAGTCAGTTAAAAATCATATTCCTTGCGCAATAATAAATTGCCATCATTAGTTTTCAGAATTACCCCCAGAAGATGTTTGAGGTGTGTCAACGGTTTTTTGAAGAATCTTATGGCACTAAGATGACCTCTTCCTCGATTTGGAACTACCGAACTGGACCGTTTGTTCAGTGTTGTTTGACGGAGATATCGGTGAACATACACAAAAAATAATTAAGTAAGGCAAATTGCCTATTAGGTCCACCTAAAAAGTGAAAAATAAAAAATCTATTTTACAAAAAGATACTACCGACATCCAACTAAAAACACTACAAAGTGAAAAATAACTTTCTTTTTCAAAGTCGGTGTCCATAAAGAAAAAAATTGGTACCTACCAAAGACACTACTTCAAAAAAGAAATTTATTTTCACTTTGTAGTGTTTTTAGTTGGAAGTCAGTAATAATTTTGTAAAAAATGTTTTTATACAAATAAATGTCACTTTAAAGGTTGAATTTCCAAATCTCCCTCCTTAGTGCTCACCTGCATCATTAAAAGAAGCTATGTGTAATAAAATACTTCAAAAATCTTGATCTTAAATAGTATTTTGGGGATAGAATCGAAAAATAAATAACTAATAGGGTTGCTATTAGTTATTAGTTTTTCGGAACTATTATTAAATCACATTATTTATTAAGGTTAGTACTTGTTCCAAATTTTAAGTTTATTAAACCAAGAACTTTAACACCCCCCTAATCATCTTTTAGGGATAGTTTCGGAAAACTAATAATGATTTCCTTTATTATTTACTTAGGTTAGTATTTGTCCCAAGTTTCAAGTTTATTAATCCAAGAAATGAGATTTTCCATACAAACTTTAACATCCCTTAAATCGTATTTTAGGAGTAGTTTTGAAAACTTGTAATGACAACCTTTACTTTAAAATCAAAAAAAATATATATAATATTTGCTGTTAGTATTGATGCCAAGAATCAAATATATAAGCCCAACAAATTGACACCTTTAACCTCCATTATGGGTAGAATTTCCGGCAATCAATAAACTCATTACTTTTTTTATTAATCAAGAGCGTAAACCTACTATTTTAAAAAATTTACCTTCCAAACCGATAAAAAATCATAAAAAGTTTCAATCCCTACTTTATTCCCCTTAGGGGTAGAATTTCTAAAACCTAATAATTACATGAATTATTTTTATCAACTCCAACTTTATCTTACAAACTAAAGAAATTACATACAAACTTTCAACCCCCTTTTTAGCCCCGTTAAAAAATCCCCGGCAATAATGAAACTCATTGTTTTTTTAATAATCAGGGGCGAAAACCTACAATTTTAGATGTTTTATTTTCCAAACCGAAGAAATTTCATATAACGTTACAACCCCTATTTTATCCCCATAGGGGTAGAATTTCCAAAAACTAATAAACACATGGTTTTTTTTTATCTACCTAGAGATTAAATCTAAAATTTCACGTTACCAACTTTCAAACTGTAGAAATTACATACAAACTTTCAACCCTCTTTTTACCACCTTAGGGGTCGAATTTCCATAAACCAATAAATAAGTTAATTCTTTTTATGAACCAAAAGCGTATATTTAAAATTTCACGTGTCCAACTTACAAACTGTAAAAATTTCATACAAACTGAATACCCCCTTTTAACCCCCTTATGGGTCCAAATTCCAAAAAACCAATATATTAATTAATTATTTTTATCAACCAAGAGCGGAAATCTAAAATTTCACGTGCCCAACGTACAAACTGTAGAAATTACATAAAAACTTTCAACCCTCTTTTTACCCCCTTAGGGGTCGAATTTCGATAAACCAATAAATATATTGATTCTTTTTATGAACCAAAAGCGTAAATCACAAATTTCACGTGTCCAACTTACAAACTGTAAAAATTTCATACAAACTTTCTACCCCCTTTTAATCCCCTTACGGGTCAAATTTCCAAAAGCCAATATATGAATTAATTCTTTTTATCAACCAAGAGCGTAAATCTAAAATTTCACGTGCCCAACTTACAAACTGAAGAAATTTCATACAAATTTTCAGTCCCATTTTTACCCCCTTAGGGTTGGAATTTAGAAAAACCAATAAACACTTTAATTATCTTTATCAACCCAGAGCGTAATGTTAAACTTCATGTGTAAAATTTGCAAACTGTATAAACTGCATACAAACTTTCAACCCCCTTTTTATCCCCTTAGGGGTCGAATATCCAAAAACTAATAAATACATTAATTGTTTTTATCAACCAAGAGCGTAAATCTAAAATTTCACGTGTCAAACTTTCAAAGTGTAGAAATTACATACAAACTTTCAACCCTCTTTTTACCCCCTTAGGGGTCGAATTTCCATAAACCAATAAATATATTGATTCTTTTTATGAACCAAAAGCGTAAATCTCAAATTTCACGTGTCCAACTTACAAACTGTAAAAATTTCATACAAACTTTCTACCCCCTTTTAATCCCCTTACGGGTCCAATTTCCAAAAACCAATATATGAATTAATTCTTTTTATCAACCAAGAGAGTAAATCTATAATTTCACGTGCCCAACTTACAAACTGTAGAAATTACATACAAATTTTCAATCCCATTTTTACCCCCTTAGGGTTGGAATTTAGAAAAACCAATAAACACTTTAATTATCTTTATCAACCCAGAGCGTGATGTTGAATTTCATGTGTAAAATTTGCAAACTGTATAAACTGCATACAAACTTTCAACCCCCTTTTTATCCCCTTAGGGGTCGAATATCCAAAAACTAATAAATACATTATTTTTTTTATCAACCAAGAGCGTAAATCTAAAATTTCACGTGTCGCACTTTCAAAGTGTAGAAATTACATACAAACTTTCAACTCCCTTTTTATTCCTTTAGGGGACGAATTCCCAAAAACCATTTTTTTTTTTTTTTTTATGAACCAAAAGCGTGATTCTAAAATTTCACGTGTCCAACGTACAAACTGTAGAAATTACATAAAAACTTTCAACCCTCTTTTTACCCCCTTAGGGGTCGAATTGCCATAAACCAATAAATATATTAATTCTTTTTATAACCCAAAAGCGTGAATCTAAAATTTCACGTGTCCAACTTACAAACTGTAAAAATTTCATACAAACTTTCTACCCCCTTTTAATCCCCTTAAGGGACCAATTTCCAAAAACCAATAAATGAATTATTTTTTTTATTAACCAAGAGCGTAAATCTAAAATTGCACGTGCCCAACTTACAAACTTTAGAAATTACATACAAACTTTCAACCCCCTTTTTACCCCCTTAGGGTTGGAGTTTAGAAAAACCAATAAACACATTAATTATCTTTATCAACCAAGAGCGTAATGTAAAATTTCACGTGTAAAATTTGCAAACTGTAAAAACTTCATACAAACTTTCAACCCCCTTTTTACCCCCTTAGGGGTCGAATATCCAAAAAATAATAAGTACATTAATTCTTTTTATCAACCAAGAGAGTAAATCTAAAATTTCACGTGCCCAACTTACAAACTGTAGAAATTACATACAAATTTTCAACCCCCTTTTTACCCCCTTTGGGGTGGAATTTCCGAAAATCCTCTGTTAGTGCTCACTTACACCACATGAGGAACCTTTCTGCCAAATTTCATTCTTCTAGGCCTAGCGGTTTAGGCTGTGCGTTGATCGATCAGTCAGTCAGTCAGTCAGTCAGTCAGTCAGTCAGTTTCTTCTTTTATATATATAGATATAAACAAAAGATTTAAAAAAAAAGTCGTGTGGCACTCGAGGACTGCCGCGGTAAAGCTATTGCATAGCATTTATTCTAGATCCAGTCCTGGAAAATGTGTCAAAAAAATTAAAAACGTTAAAAACTCGAAAACGTAGCGAGCCAAACCCGCATTTATTTACGATTAATAAAACTCTAAAAAACAAAAAACGTAGCGAGCCAAACCCGCATTTATTTACGATTAATAAAACTCTTAAAAACAAAACAAAAATACCCTTATTCACATTGAAATAAGGTCGCTTTTCTTTGACAAGCAAAAGTGACCCTTATTCTCATTAGCATAAGGTCCACATTGATCACCATTGTCACAGAAACAGCTCAGAGAGACCGACAAAAGGCAAAAAAATTACGACCAACAAACATTTTAAAATCTTCATATCTCAGAAACGGTTGGAGTTAGCGCATTTCTGACAAAAAATTTGCCCCACTGCCTTCTGCTACTTCATCCAGGAGAACAAGATTAGATTAACCCCCCCCCCCCCCCCGCAAAAAAATTTTTCATTCTAAAAATACCAACACGGAAATCGAAAACACGTGCAACAAACCTCCCCCCCCCCGCCCCCCTGCCCCTCACCACTCAGATTCCATAGAATTCAAAAACCTTATTAAAAACAAAACAAAAATACCCTTATTCACATTGAAATAAGGTCGCTTTTCTTTGACAAGCCAAAGTGACCCTTATTCACATTATCATAAGGTCCACATTGATGGACAGTGGGGAGCGTGAGGTTTTTTCGTTACGGAATTTCTGGATTCGGTCCCCGCGCTCAAGGCCCGCGAAAGAAGCTATGCAATAGCTTAAAAAAGAAAGTAAATCGAGATAAAATGTTAACAAGCATCTAAAAATTTAGAAGGCCTACAATGTTCACACATTTACAAAACAATCGCTAAAACAGTCTATACAAAGTATAATAAGAAGCGGCCTAAAAATAATATGTACTTAAACAAGAAGAAAATTATGCTGTTTAGTAGGAGGAAACATATTTGTGAGCTGGATGACTTAAACCATGTTATTTTGACAAGTTTCATACCCTTTCCAATTTCGTCTATGGACTTGAAATAATTTATTTTCCTAGATATTGAATTGCTAACTAATCATCTTAAAAAATTTAATGACATTTATAACTTAAAAATGAATGACACAACGAATATAAAGATTTAATTTAAAGTATATTACGGTCTGTAACAATTAATAAAGGTAACACAGCCAATGCAACCTTCTTACAATACTTATGTATGAATGACGTAACAAACGCCCGCACAAAGCACTCGTGACAGCCGCGACTGAGCTCGGTCCATTATTGCCCAATATTCTCTGTAAAATCGCAATGTCAATGTGTGTGTGCAAAATGACGCTTTGTTCGTAGTGGCCTCTCTGTCTGCGGCGCGCCGCCGCTTACGTACTTTGTGCACTTAGGCACACGCGAGAGCGCCGCTCGCTTCGCGGTAACAGTGGCGCGTTAAATAGTAGGTATTTCGCCGGAACCAGCAAGCCTTAATGTAATATACGTTAACATTATATATTGTGTTCTAATAAGGACGGGGCGTGGAGGGCACGGAAACGATTATCTTCTGTAGAAGACCTTGGCGCTCAAAAGGTTAAGGACGCTATTACAGTTTTCTACAAATAACAGTGCTTTTCAGGTACAATTTTAATGTATATGCAATCACAGATGTAAAGATATCATGGTCTTAATTTAAAGATAATATATTCAGCTCCAGATTGGCATCAGAAAAGTTGCATGACATCATACAAAATTTTCGCACAAATACGTTTTCCCATCACGATAATCGCAAAAATATTAAAAAAAAGTAGGGTCCGAATAGGTCCCAGTTTAGTTAATTTTACAGCATTTTTTATCATCAAAATTATAAAAAAAAATCCGGTATATATAGTCCTTTACAGGTTCAGATAATTATTTTTTACCCAAATCAATATATATTTTAATTATTAGCTAAAATAAAAACACTTGCCGACTTCTTCATACATTTTGCACTCGAAGCTTATCATTCCTAGGGATGTCGAAAGTGAAAAATATATCGATATATCGATGTATCGATATTTATTAAAATATCAATATCGACCTCGATATATCGAGGAAAAAATATCGATATATCGGCCCGATTTTCAGAGTTTTAAGGTTTCTTTTTTTTTTTGTTGGTAGTAGAAATTTTTGTACAAAATGTACATTATTTTAATTTATGTGAATCTTAACATAAACGAAGATATTTCAATCGTTATTTCTTTTTAATAGGCAAAAATTGAAAATAACAAAAACTAAATAGCAATCTTCTAAAGATATTAGAAGATGACACGCACCACACACACACAACGCAAAAGAACTCACATTTGAAAGTGAGTATATAAGTGACCATATCATCACCTAACATCAGGCGAGATAGTGGTTAAACGCGAGCCTATAATGAATAAAAAAGAAAAAGAAAAGACTAACGAGTGACTGATGATGACTGCCTCCGCGGCCGCCACATACGCACACACGGAACACTAACAAAACATTATAGTCATAGACAATAAAGTAATTTTCCGTTCGTTCCTATCTTTTACGGCTTTGAATTCTGTAAAAAAATTAAATTTGAAAAAAATATATCGTTTTTGATACGTTTTTCGATATTGAATATTTTGTATCGATGTATCGGATGAAAATATATCGGCTAAAAATATCGATATATCGAATCAAAAATATCGATCTATTAGCAGTTTTTTTTTTACATTTTTATGTTTTTGGTGTGATCATTATTACACCATTGTTACGTCTTGTTACATTTCAATCTTCGTTGTATGTGGTGTCGTGATCTTTAATGGATATTTGATGCTCTGTTACCGTCTAAGGCATGTAAGCATGATATGATGTATGTTTAGATG
Organism: Orthosia cruda; assembly: GCA_964057195.1. NCBI lineage: Eukaryota > Metazoa > Arthropoda > Insecta > Lepidoptera > Noctuidae > Orthosia > Orthosia cruda. Next base: position 20,787,754 of record OZ059825.1, on the reverse strand, counting down.
AATCTATGTATTTATGTTTGTAACTTAAACAAGCTACTATTTTTTCAAATTCGGAATCATTATAGTAGCAACCTTAGTGAATCTGTCAAGTTTAACTGTCAACTTTCGAAACGGCGGGAGTGGCCCTTCTGTATACTGTCTATTTTGTGGGAAAGGTGTGTAGAGAAGGTTTATTTTATTATTGTTTTAAAAAATAATAATAAAAGATAGTTACAATGCGTAGTAAATAAATAATAACTTATAGTGTGTACTTATAGTTTTAAGTAATGCCATAAATCGTATTTAATTTATTAAATTATTTCACTATCTAACTATTTATGTTTTTGAAAACATAAACGGACGGACTAAATAGACACATTCATGTAAAAAAATCGATCGAAATTGCCAAAATGTTCGTCATGGTTGTCATTTTCATGGTCTTTGGGGTCGCTAAATGCGAATTTGTGGTCAAAATAAAATTCCACGATAGCGCCGACCGAAATTTTTGAAACTTTCGTCATATGTGTCACGTCACGTCTAGTGCTGAAGCTACTTGATTAAGTTTCTGAAGTGTATATATAAATTAAAAAAAAAAAACACTTTTATTCGAATCAAAATGATCCTTAAAAGGAATGTACGTAATTTTGCTAGCCCTTACACATGTAGGTATTTACTCGAATCTTTAAATACACACAAGGTGCCGTACTTTGGATAATACTGATTTCGATATTGAAAGATCCCGTCACTACTAAACTAATAAATATCGGTGCTTCGTGCGCCATGGAAATCAATAGAAGAAACCCCGTGACGTCATAGACGTAAGTTCATCAAGGTCAGTGTGAGATAGTGAGTTAGTAGCGCTGTTTTGTACTGTTATCGTTATAAAAATAAAAACATGAGTGAAGCTAATGAATTAAGTTCTGAAGAACTTTTAAAAATCCTGCAAGGTGTGGAAGCTGAACCGATAAATACGAGAGTACCTCAGACGAAGATTTCGAGTTTAGTGTAAACTATTCAAGGATATGAAAAATTAAAAATAATCATTTTCGCTCAATAACCTAATTAGATTGTCGTAAGTAGGTACCTACATTTGAAATTAGTATGATATCTCAGAATACAGAACATACCAAAAATTGCGTTTTTATTTTGAATGCGATACGCCGTATCCAGAAACGCAGCGCGTAATGTAGCCAAGCAAAATAATAGAATGTGCCAAAACAAAAAAAAAAGATCGCTTAAAACAATTGAAATTTTACGTGCTACGGGCGCCACGGTCTTGATAAGAAGCCAACTGGATGACATTAGGGATGCAGCCAACTTTTGGGCTGGATTGAGTTATGTATTGTCATTATCTATAGTATATTCTGCTTTTTCTTATTACAACTATTGTTAATAAAACAAGATATCAAAATATTTCATTACTTTATTTATCGAGATATCGAAATACGTCATTAATTTTATTTGTCTGGTATATTAAGAAAAATCATGAAAGTAACATTTATCAATACTACAATTACCCACATCACTACTGTTTCCGCTTGGCGCTCAAAATTTTAATTATAAGAACTTTGTTATAATCATAAGATTATGTTAATTGTAAGAACTTGGTTATAATAAGTATAATATAAATATTTATTTTATTTTAGTCTGTAAGCCTTACAGACTAAGAAACTAATGACATAAAGAATGTTATATTAAAACTAAACTTTTTTACATATATACTACCAACTTCCAAATAAGAAAACTACAAAGTGAAAAATAACTTTATTTTTGGAAGTCGGTGTCTTTGGTATGTAGGTACCAATATTTTGCATTATGGACACCCACTTCCAAAAATTAAGTTATTTTTCACTATTAGTTTTCTTATTTGGAAGTCGGTAGTATATTTTTTTGTAAAATATTTTTTATTTTCAAATTTTAGTTGCACCTACCTAATAGGCAAGTAGTTTAGTAAGGTACCTATAATGCCAGAATAGATTACCCAAATATCATGAAACTGAACATACCCGGTGAAGTGTGAGTGTACCAAGGTGAACTACACACATCTGCGTACCCCTTAGAGCGTACTGGCGTGATGTTGTGTTATGAAATGGTATAAACAATAAACAGACACGCGATTGCAGAAATCCCGAGAGATTTGTGGTTATTTATTGAAGAGTTCTGTTGTTTATCCCCGAAGTTCTTCATCAGATCTTCACCAAATTAAAATGGGACCAATTTCGCAACATATTCTTTCAAACAAAAAATGAAGTTTTAAAGTCGGTCCACAATTGACGGAGATATCGGTGAACATATACATAAAAAAAACATAGGTACATGAAGTCGAACATAGAACCTCCTCCTTTTTGGTAAGTCGGTTAAAAAATTGCTAATAACAAACCTCCACATATAGTTAATGAAAAAAAGTCGATAGAAAGAAAGTACATACAAGTTAATATAATTAGAATGGTAGATAAGTTTATAGTTAATGAATAAAAGTCGATAGAAAGAAAGTACATACAAGTTAATATAATTAGAGTAGTAGATAAGTTAATTATCCTTGAAAAATGACTGTGCCAATACAAAAAAGTCGACATTAAGGTCCCCCAGTAGCTTATTGAAACAAAGTGCACTTCTTATCGAAAAATCATTCCGCCTATTTAGTCATAGCGATAGGTAAACTCAATATTGGCCGCTGTCGTAATCCCATCAGGTTCGTGGGTAATGATAGATTAGCAACGAGTGCAGGACTGTCAATGTAGCCATTTGCTATACCCAAAAGTAGACTCATGTCCCCAATATAACGTCTCATATCCAGAGGAAGGAAGTGGTACCGTTTGCAGCGGTGTTCGTAGTCAACTGAGTATTGCTGAGTCCTATAGAATTTTATTTGGACGCCTTCAATACGGGACTTATAAGTCTCATACTGCGGGTTCCAAACCTGAGACGCGTATTCTAAATGGCTGCGCACGAAAGAACAATACACGATCTTAACAGGTTTGAGAGATCGGAAACAGCCCGTGGTGCGTAATTTAAAACCTAGACCTTTGGAAGCCTTTGCAACTATGCTATTTACATACAGCAAAAATCATATTAGCAAACAGAAGCTTGCTGTCTATGATTACCCCTTAAATCTCTTATTCTATTTAACCCGCCAATGAGCTGACCGTTCAAGGTGTAATTAAAGTTTATCAAAGAGTACAACGTGAGAGAATATTAGGAGGAAGCATTTAGAGACATTTAATTGGAGTTTGTTACGGATACAATGTTTCAAACCTATGCAGGTCATCTTGCAATTGACATGCATCAGACATATCTCGCACAACTTTATGAATCATCATGTCATCAGCATAAAGTAAAATATACGAATGACAAAAGCATTGTTTGATATCTGCAATTAATAATATAAATAACACAGGACCCAAAATTGATTGACTGGTCTGATTAAGTTTTTCTGGGAGTTCCCTAATCCTGCCCAACAAAATAATGGACCATTATGATATTGTATTCACAGAGATAAATTGGAAGGTTGTTTTTTTTTATTATAGTACTAGCTGACCCGGCAAACTTTGTTTTGCCATACAAACACCAAACATTAATTTACCCTACCTACCCTACCTTACCTACCCTACCTACATACCAACCCTACCTACCAACCAATTTTTATTTACTTAATTTTTTTTCATAAGAACCTTCTTTTAATAATAACACAACAAAAAAAAGAAAACAAAATTGCACCAGCCGTTCATCCGTGATGCCATGACTATGCCGGAAATAAGATTCATTTTTATATATATAGTTATTATATGTTTGACACAAATTATTATGTAGTAGTTAAATTGTCTTTCTATGTCTAACCCACAAATTTTGTTTTTAATGTATCAAGTCGATACTTGAATGACATTCATAGTTGATCTTTGTACCTTTGGGCTTTGTTGGGACCACAAGTCTCATATAAACACACCTTCCATATAATGTTAAGGATAATAAACTGTTATTATTTGAATCCCTAAAACAATATTTTTGTGGTTCCTATCCCTAAGTTTAACATCATCATCTTCATGCTTTAAAATATGTACAATTCTGCAGTGATGAAGTTTAGGGTTTTGTTAAATCATATCAATTAATTATAATAATCATTTACTGAAGTTAATTTGGGAAAACTGGACTTGTTATGAATGAGTGATATAATGTCAATAAGACTGCATCTTTGATCCATAAATAATAATTGATGAATAATTTAAATTCCTGGTCATACATCATACAAGCGATACAGGCAAGCTATTTCTGAATCAAACTCTTCTATTGGTAGTCAATTTTGATAACCAGATATAACCAAATATTTTAAATGTGAAATGTCATGCACATACAAAATTATATATACTTACTGTCCAGAATAGTGCTAGTTTGTGCCGGGTCGATGTCTAAAGATGCTTTGTATTGTTCAAGAGCTTTTTCTTTCAGCCCCATTTTCTGCAAAGCTTGTCCAAGCAGTTTGTATGCTGCAGCGTTGTTGTCTTTTTGCGTGAGGTATTGCTCGACATATTTCTGGCAATTCGAATAATCCCCCACTTCGAAATATAGTCGAGCTACAGAATAAGCTCGCGATTTAAACTGCAAAATAACAATTTGTATAAAATAAGTCGCACCATTGGTAATCCTTGAAATTGTGGTCGTGGTCCTGTTTTACTTACCTCTTTCGCAGACAATTTACTTAACAAAGTCTCCACGTGCTTGTCAACGTCTTTTTTATTTCTATACATTTTTACGAACTATTCACGAATTTACTAGTCTTCTAGACCTCGAATCACCTTACACAAGAAATAATCGCGTGGGGCAAATGGATCGGCATTCGGTGTTCGTCATTTTTAATTTTCAGGGTTGATAGTGGCAAATATTATTTTCCCTAACTAAATTGGTTAAAAATGCAAACTAATACTGTGATGAGGGGTTATTGTTTATACGTTTCTGATATTTTTTTAAATGATTGGAAGAATAGGCTGAAAATAATAATAACCCCCGCAGTATCTCTACGTTGACATCGTGTTGAGGCTTGCGCGCTTCAATGATCCCTAGGTCTGTGCCGGTAGATTTTACTTTGTCGCAACATGTCTAAGGTGAAGAGCCAGACTTAAAAGATACAATCCGTAGGACAGATTTGTGGTGAGCCGGTGGGCAGTGGCGATCCCACGGAACTGATCTCCAAGGAGAAGTCTTGTCCTTCATCTCCGGCTTGCCTTTATTGGCCGTTCGGAGTGAACACAGACGGGGAACAGAGCTCCCACCTCTCTCTTGCCTTGATTGGCTGGCTTGGGTGGCAATTCGCAAGAACAAGCGTGCTCGGAGGAAGGAGGTTAACCCAGTAAGATGCTGGAAGGGATCTTGACCGAGCTTCCGGGATTGTCCTGATAGCCCTGGTATACCTCTCCACTCCTCACGCACATCCGTATATGTTGCTCCCTTGGCGCAACGTCACTAAAGTGCTAGCTGCTAGGAAGGGGGGAGGGCATTAAAAAACCGTGTATATCATTAGTGGTCAGGCATGGGAAAATAGTCCTTCTATAGTTGTAGGTAAACGATCCACGAAACGTCCCAAACCCATAGCCCAATGTGTTTTGTCTCCATGTTCTGCAATAGTTCTGCACAAGCCGAGTATTCTCCCTGGGTGCTCACTAGTGCATACAGGGATAAACGCCAGTTGCTGTCACATTTCATCTTACATGTCTATCAAGGCCTCTCCGAGTTGGTTTTGGCTCCTGGTACGCCTTTCAAAGGTCCTGAACTGGACTCCTGGACTCGAGAATCTCAAAGAAATACATAATAAGAGACAATTATGCATTCAAATGAAAACTAATTCTCTCCTATAGTGAAGCATCATAATAATTAAAGATTACAATTTGAAAAAAATATCGTATTGAATGACTGAGATCACTTTCAGCATTTATTTCCACTTTTGTAGCACCAAAAAACAAAAAGTCCAAGATTTCCTGTTTTCCCATTATAGCGGGCAATTAAATACTGGCAATAATGATTCTCTATAACGTAGTGTTGGCTACATTGACAGAGCCATCAAAAATTTAAAATAAACGTCAATTTTGAGATGTTGCCACTTGCCATAACCACAAAGCAAGCCGTCACAGAATATAAGTTTTCTTTCAACTACGTATAAATATACGTATACTTATAGTATAAGTTCACAAAGGACGTATTTTTTATCAGAACCAAAACAGTGCAGAAATGTTGTATGAAATCTCATTTTGCACAGTTTTTCTGTTTTTATTTAGCTATAAATTTACACAGAGTTTTATTGTCTCCCATTAAGTTTAATATAAAATATATGCATTAGATCAAAAAGATACTGGCTGAAAATACAAATCGGCTGAATAAAATCGATTTGATGCGAAATAAAGCAAATGGCGGGCCAGCCAGTGGCGTGCATTTTGTACCATTCACCCACAGACAAGAGTAAAATTAAAAAAAAAAAACATGATGATGATTAGTAAAAATTTTCTGTGCCCACCAATGATATTCAAATAAACAGATAAGTTATGAGCGCGCGCATTGTGAACACTCGAATATGTCACAATTGTGACCTTTAGGCTTTGTTGAAAAAAAAAACAAAATAAAAATGCCATCGTGTGTATTTAGAAATTGTACCAATTATGATACCAACCTTATACCAACGTACATAAAACAGAAGGGATCTCATACCATATGTAAGTACGCAATACGCCTCAATATACTAATTTATTTAATTTTTTTTCCTATTATTCTAATAATTGGAGGTTAGAAAAGGATAACAACATTGGAGGTCAGAATAATGTTTGTTTACATTCACACGCAAGTGACAAACACTAGCTGTCTCTTTTTTTCTTGTTCGTTTTATCAAGCCATCCCTTTCGACTTGTAGTGAAATGTCCGATGAATGAAAAGTGTGTATGTTTGCTGCCGCTGCTGCGCGGAACACTTTTTTCAATTGTTTTGTGAGTGTATTAGTGCTCAGTGGCGGGGCAATACCTAAATTTGATGTGGGCAAGACAGATTTCGCGAGGCCCTGTTCTGTGGCGACCTGAAGACGGATTTTATAAAATAATAAAAAAAACAAAACAATTAACACTGCCAAGTTTTTATTCATAAAAATACAAATTAGATTAATATTAATGAAAAATTACAAATCGTAAATATATAGGTGGAGATGATAATGCCAATAAATTAAATATCGGCTTTCAAAGGATGCTTCCAGTCCAAAAAACAATCAATTTAATTCATTTTTTTTTTAATTATGGCTCCATAGTACTGACGATGATTCTGCCAGTGATATTTATGCAATCAGGACAGCAGTCAGGACATAATTTAACATTTTAAATAATTTCTTCATGCTGTATAAGGTACCACCATAGGGGTCAATGATCTATGCATCGGTAAAATATCATGTTAACATATTTTAAAATATTGACAGTTTCTGATTCCTTGATTCAGTGATTATTTTTAAAGGGATATTGCACCAAAGAATAATGTTCGTCACTTAAAACCGTGTTGTTGCTTAATTTTGTGTCTGATTATGGCTAAATTTGTTTGGAAAAAAAAAATGTATTTTTAACTACATTTTTTAGCTCTATAGAACTTATATTTAATAGTGCAGTCAATGTTTGCATTTATTGTCGGATTGTCATCTCCACCTTGTATACATTTCTTAAAGTGTATATTTAAAAATATTTATATTTCTGTATTAAAGGAACAAAAATTTCCTGCTTATAACTTTACTAAATTCCTTAATTATTGTATCGTAATTGATAAACGAGTCGATTATTCGTGATTTTGTATTTATTATTGAAAAATTTAAATCTGTTGGTGATATGGGTTTAAGACCTGAAATAAATGTTTTTTTTTTGTTTTTTATAGACCAGCCAAAGCTGAAAGTCTTTCCTGGCTCATTGTGTTTCTTAAATAATTTTTATTTTGGAAACTCCTTTTAGCAGTGGCTGAAAACAAATAAAACAATGGATTCCCCGCACTGGTCGGCGGCGGCAAGGATTACTCGCGATATAATAGTTACGCAACGTAAGCAAATGTTGCCAGACTAAAAAAACATATTTGACAACAAAATTTATTTATATCTTTTTTTATTTTATTCTCGCTTTGAAGCAACGCATACAAATTTTTGAGGCGCGAGGCCCCTTGTACCGCGAGGCCGTAGGCGGTGGCCCACGTCGCCCACGCCTTACGCCGCCACTGTTAGTGCTAATAGTGCTTACACACGTTCGGATTTGGTCCGGCAGGACCACGGATTTGTGGGTGGAGTTAGTCCGGCCCGGACCATATCCGAGCGTGTAGAGTGGTCCGCCGGACATTATTATTATTAATAGAGTCTGTCTCGGTCAACACAAGCGTGTGTAAGCGAGAAAGGATTTGTGGGCGGAGTTAGTCCGGCCGGACCAAATCCGGACGTGTGTTAGCACTAAAACGTATCTGTTTATTTGTTTTTTTTTTATTTTTCTTATATGTTTTATGGCCTGGTACTAGGACCTTTTAGCCACGTATAAATGCGTTTTAATATTCTTTATTATGCATTTTAATGTGGATGTAACATATTCTAATGTTTTTTGAAGTATTTAAATTATATCGAGTCAGGCTTCCCAGTAAGCTTTGCGGAGATAGTCAATACTACAATAAAATTCGCCGCTCCACTATCCCGAGATCACTTCTGTGAATGATGAACATATTGTCCATTTGCGTAGACAATTGAGACACAAAACTACACCAATTTTATATCACAATAACCACTAGGAATCAATCTGCAAATAATATTAACAGACGCTGAACTTCACCAGAAAAAGCCCGCCAAAACTTCCTGTTTATTTGAATATCATTGGTGCCCACAGATTACCTCCCAACCCTACGTTGGGAGATAATCATTGGTGAATGATTATCTCCCAAGGTAGGGTTGGGAGGTAATTGTAACTTTGAAGGCGATATGAATATGAATTCAACTCCAGAAAGTATAAATACAGCTGCAAATGAAATGCCACAAAAGTCGCGGGATATTTTTTCTCATTCGCTTGAGTTTTTATTTTGAGTGGAGTAGGCAATGATGTTCTAGTTTATTAGAATATCATTGTAGGTAGGTATATTTTATCACGGAAGGTAGATTGGTAGTTGAAAGAAAAGTAGATTACGCACCTCGCTAAAGTGAGTAATTAATCCAATCGTGTTAATTTAGTTTACCAACATATTGCCTAACACACCTCATGCATTAATAACTCACTTTGCGCTCGATGCAACAATACAATCCACTATTATTTCACGTTAAATACCACGATTTAAGGTGAACGTACACCCATATATAATAGTCATCTTTGCGTGCACCTAGACGCGCCGCGGCCGCGGGAGCCGTACGCACCGCAGTCATTGCAATGCAACCTTGCGCACGTATCCGCGCCGCACGACACGCATTTCAGTAAAATGATGACGTCATCAAATTCGGCGCGGTCGGCGCGTGCGGCTCCAACGGTGCGTCTAGGAAGTTAGAAAGACTAATTTGTTGATTAGGTATTATTGTTCTGTGCTCATAACTTTCAAATATTTTATTTTTTAACTTTTTTTCCATATAGGGCTAGATAATGATGAGACAAATTGATATATTTTTTTATTTTGAACATACATCGTGAAACAGTAGAGTAATCGCTAGACTACGTTTGTATGGAAGGATGAACGACTAGTGTAACCTTAAATGAATATATTAGGAGTTATCGCAAAATAGAACTAACGCGCGCGAAAATAAATTCAAGCGCGTGATGCGATAATCCTACCACAGAATAAACATGTAGATATATAAGCAATAATAATATAATTACGATAAGTCTGATATAGCCAACCCGTCTTGAATAATCGTGGTGATCAATACTCGTGTTTTCTCCGTATAAAAAATAATCGAATAATGAGTGATGAGCGATTACTACTAAAACTAATCGAATTAGTCGATTATTCAGTTTAGTCAATAAAATCGATTTTAGTCTAGTACTACAAGAATAAAAAGTTGTATTTATTAAAATTGTTTTTCCACAAGACCATCTAAAGTAAACTAATTGAAGTACTAATACTAAATATAAACAATTGACGCAACACCGTCTTCGTCACAACTTTAGTAGTTTGTCGATTGTTATTCGAATAATAATAGTTAGGAACTTTTAGATTCGGTCGACTGTTTTTTTTGCAACAATAGCCCATCGCTGTGTGCTAGTTACTAGTATATGGTTATCTGTGCCTTGTGGTGTGCATAAAGGTGGAAACAGATTATTGAAACCCCACGCGACCCCACGCCACCCGACGTGTCGACACCCGACGCGCACCGTGCATATATACAACACCCCACATGATGCTACAACACGTTCGCTAATGTCATAGCCAGTATTGCCAGGTCTCGTTTTTGTTTTATCCCAAGTCTGATCTCAATGTACCCTATACTCCATTTGCGATAACATTAGACGTTTAAATTAGCCCATTTTACAGCTCATTCAACCGATTTTAATTTCTATTGCGTTTGTGATACGACAAATGATAGCTGTAGTAAACAGTTGGTTTTGGTAACAGGTTTATGCTTTTTATGTCATCCTTATGTTTACAGGATAGAACCCAAAATCGGTTGAACGGACTGTAAAAAGATTTGGAAACATGTCTTGATTTTAAGTTATATGAAAAAATTACAATTTTTTATTAATTTGCTTCCCCTCTCCGTTCTATATATATTTGATACATTTCATGCAAGATTATAGATAAGACAAGACATTATAATCCATAATATAATTACAGACCAGTTTTACTATCACAATAATAGAAACCATAAAAAAATTGGTTATTTTGGGATTTGTAAGATACCAAGTACTTGACTACTTCATTGAGACTATGATAGGCGTATCGAAAAAGAAGTTTTAAGAAATTTCGGGTTCAAGGGAAATATTTAAGCTTAAGTCCATATCATTGCAAATTTGACTCAAATAAGTTACTAATTTCTATTATAGCATAAACATAAAAATTACCCTCACCGATTTTGTACTCTAAAAATGACCGTGCTGATGAAACTTTACTCTAAATTAGGGTAAATTACCCTTTGTTGGTACCACTCGACTGACTGACGCGTGGGATCGGGTGTTAACTAGAGACACACTGTGTCGAAACGTCGGGTGGCGTGTTTTCCCCCACTCCCGGCAACACGCTGATCCAAACCGTCTGCGTGTTGACACGTGGGAAGGCGTGTGATCGCATGGCGTGTTGACTATGTGTCTCTGACCATACTAAATGTATGGGTTTGATTAGTACTTCAATGCGTCAGAAGGCGTCGGGTGGCGTGGCGTCGGGTGGGGTTTCAATAATGTGTTTCCACCTTTAGCTTGCTACATATCAGTAATCTGTGGTGTGCATTTGTGGTGGAACCACACTTATGTGGCGTGGCGTGTCGTGGCGCCTTCTGACGCAGTTGATTGGCTACAAAACTCGTTGCGTTATGACGTAGGCTGGTACAGAGTCGGTTGATTGGCGGATCCCGCGCTACGACACGTCACGCCACTTAAGTGTGGTTCCGTCTAAATACGTATAAGGTATTTGGTGCATTTTGTCTGGTCTCATGTAGTTATCTGTGCTCTTTGGTGTGCAGTCTGTGCAAGTCTGTGTGCATGTGTCAGAGATCTGCAATCTCTAACTTTTTGTTTGTTTCAGTCCCGTACTCTTAGATTAAGCCCGTACTAACCCAACAAGTGTCAACTGTACTTAGCGAAGAACTTAGTCTTTGTCTACAGTTCCTTATTTGTATTTATTAATAAAACATACTTGCCTTCCATGTAACTTTAGACATTGGCAGAATAGTCGACATCGGCTTTGCTTGCCATATAAAAATATAGAATAGAATAGAAGTAGTCTGTGGTTATCAGTACAGATAAACTTTTATGTTATCTGAGTGCCTAGCCTATCTCTAAGTAGTCTGTGGTTATCTGTCTGTGGTGTTTACTGCTGGTTTACTTACTGTATTTGCAATTTCTATTATTTTCCTAAAATTTGGACGGGGTGTGATTTAGTGACCTAATAAATCTTTTAATTTATTATTTTCCATAAAGACACACATTGTGACTAACGAATTGCAATGTTGAGTCATTCATATAAACATTGACGGAATCATTTTTATTCTTTGAATGGATTTCTTCTCATGTATTTAGTAACTATAGCACAACTAGTAGTATAATTATTGTGATTTGTTGTGTTTGTGTGGTACAAGGCTTGAAGATGGGTGATTCCGATTTCGCATACGGATCATCCGTGTCAGTGGATTCTATGAAAACTATCGCAGAAAGTATAGGAATAGCAAGTTTGGGAGATGATGCTGCTAAAGAACTGGCGGACGACGTGACTTTCCGATTGAAAGTTTTAGTTCAGGACAGTATGAAGTTCATGCATCACTCCAAGAGACAAAAGTTATCAATTACTGACATAGATAATGCTCTGAAGATGAAGAATATTGAGGTACGGTCTTACCAGGACACGCACTTTTCACGTTTATCTCGGCATACATTTTAAAATATTACCAATCAGAAGAATAAAGCAGGCTAAACATAACTGTAATGACCACAATAAATAAATCAAAAAATACTGTGCTATTGTAATATTGTCCATCCTACAGTGTTTTTAATTTGAGGTATAAGCAATTTTGTCTGTTTTTTGTTTCAGTGTCAATATGGATTCATTCAACCTGATTCATTACCATTTAGATTTGCATCTGGTGGAGGCCGGGAACTGCATTTTGTAGAAGAGAAAGAAGTGGATCTTTCAGACATTTTGTCGGCTCCTCCACCAAAGATCCCTTTAGATGTGTCTGTTCGTGCACATTGGTTGAGTGTAGACGGTGTTCAGCCCACAGTGCCAGAAAACCCTCCACCACTATCAAAGGAAGCACAGAAATCAGAATCGGTTGATCCTATCAGTAAATTGAGCAAACCCACTAATAAGGATGCTGCAGGTATTCATTCAGTTACATTTTTCTTTTATCTAATCCATCCTATAACTAGAGTCACTATCTGACAAAATCATGTTTTGATTTAGCGACAAAAATCCATATATTAAAAAAAAATGCTGTTTATTAACTTACTATGCGAGAGTTCACAGTATCAAAAATAGATCTCTTTGTGCACTATCAAATAGGCATTTTGTCAGTTTAAATCAATTACTTAATCTTATCAAAAATAGGTTTGTATACATAGCAATTTGGAGGTTTTATTTTTTATCCAGATAGCAGAAAAATACTGCTTAAAGATATCAATAGAGAATTTAGTGCTGATTACGGATGTATTGAAAACTCAAAATCGGCCAAATGTCATAATGACACTCTACCTATAGGACGGCAATATTGTTATAAATAACTTAAATAAACCTTTATTGCTGTTTTATAATAATTTATAATACATTTACTTATAATTATTTCTTACGATCGGTTTTTCAATCAACAGCTTGTCCTTCCACAAAGGCCTTTTGCGGTCATCTTCCCAACGTTTCATTTGTTGACCCCTTTTTTTTCCATCCCTGGGGTACCACTATGTTATTATTTTAGTTGATTTCTCCGTTTTCCCTCTCAGCATATGTCCTGCCCATTTCTATTTAAGTGTTTTGCATACTTTATTCACACCTTTAAATTTAGTTATATTTTTAATTTTGTTTAAATTAATTTTATCTTTTCTTCTTACGCTTCTCTCTATTCCATTTTGACATACAATTATTTTGTTATATAATTTCTCTGTTAATGCTCATGTTTGGCAGCAATAGTTAAACATGGCAAATGCACATGTTATAAACTTTCCTTTTATCTACATATATAAAAATTAATCCATATTTCCCTTGGTCACAGCATCACACTTGAACGGCTGGACCGATTTCCCTTATTCTTTTTTTGTTGTGTTTAGGGTACCCTAAACATTCATCTACCCTACCCTACCCTACCCGGTAGGTAGGGTAGGGTAGATGAATGTTTGGTTTTTTATTGGCGAAACAAAGTTTGCTGGGTCAGCTAGCTAGTCTTTAATAAAAATTTAAGTTAAAGATATTGTTATAAAGCATTTTTTAATGCCCATTCAATCAGAAATATATAATGTATTTTTCTCAAACATACTTGGAAATTTGAGCATTATTTTGACAAACTTCTTTGAGATAAATCGAAATTGTCGTACTCTGCAGATTTGTGCGAATGATTTTATGCTTGTCTATATCACAGTATAAATAAGGCCTAACAGTACGGAAACTACCTACAAACGCTCGAAACGGCACACTCACACAAACATGCGCATCGACGAGACCTCTAAGCGGCTCTAAGTGTTTGTAGGTAGTTTCCGTACTGATCGTCCATATTTATACTGTGCCTATACTGTCTTATGCATATGCTACTCTTCAATTTGGTAAATAAAATAGTCACTATTCTATGAGCCATATCTTTTTCAATTTGAACTAGTCAGCATTTCACAATGAGCTGGTTAAATAAAGCCATTGCACATTGTTATGTTTAAAAATCCAATTTTCTGTATTTGTAATTTAGTTTGAATACTACAATGTTACTGGTTCTCGATCTCTCGATCACCCTCAGAAGCGGATAAGATCCTGAGTCAGATCTCTAGCAAAGACCTTGGAGCCCTTATGCCGCTCTATCGCGTCTTTTATACTGTCGGTATTAAAGCGGCGGAGGTCGCTTTTCAAGGATTTGAGATCCGTCTATTTAGTTGCCACTAATTATCTCACGCCTCTCCTTCATTAGCTTGAGAGTAGGATAAGAGAGCTTTTTGTTTCTATCTGTACGGCGGGTCTTGAAAATCTAAGACCCGACCGTATGGACAGCTTTCACGAATCCATCGCTGTATTTGTCCCGTCGCGAATCTAGCATTTGACCCTAGAGCTAGATTGACCCGACACTATACCGAAGACATTCCGGACGTCAGCCTGTACGAGATAAGGATGCCTCTTAAACAGCTTAAGAACAACAAAGCACCGGGTGATGACGGAATTACGGCCAAACTCCTGAAGGCGGTTGGAAAACCAGTACTTAAGGCCTTTCAGAAGCTGTTTGATTCCATCATACTCGAAGGGAAAACGCCACAGGCATGGTGCAGGGGTGTGGTGGTACTCTTCTTCAAGAAGGGTGACAATGCCCTGCTGAAGAACTATAAGCCCAACTCACTTCTTAGCCATGTTTACAAGCTGTTTTCAAGAGACATCACGAATCGTCTCGCGCGCAGGTTTGACGATATCTAGCCACCCGAACAAGCCGGATTCCGTAAAGGCTTCAGCGCTGTAGACCACGTACAAATGCTGCGGCAGGTTATACAGAAGACAGTTTGTGGACTACGAGAAAGCCTTCGATTCGATCGAGGCTTGGGATGTACTGCAGTCTCTGCAACGGTGCTAAATCGACAACTGCTACGACCACATCATCGCTTACCATCAGGTGAGATAGTGGTCAAACGCGAGCCTATCAATAATAATTAAAAAAAAAAACCGGTACATCGAAGTGTTGAAGTGTTTGTACAAAAAACGTCACCATGTCAGTTCGACTTCAGGATCAGACCTCGGAACTTATCCTTTTGTTCACCGCTGCACTGGAGGATGTCTTCAAGGTTCTGGACTGGCGAGAGCTAGGCGTAAACGTCAATGTCGAGTACATCACTCACCTTCGGTTTGCCGACGATATAGTGGTCATGGCTGAGACCACCATTGAGGACCTCAGTAGAGCTGCCGAAAGAGTGGGTCTTAAAATGAACACGGACAAAACCAAGGTGATGTTGGATGTCCATGTTACACCCACTCCTATCAAGGTCGGAGACTCTGGTTGTGGACGAATTTGTCTACCTGGGAAAAACGATCCAGTTGGGTAGGGCCAACTTAGAGAAAGAGTTCAACCGTCGAATCCAACTCGGCTGGGCAGCGTTCGGGAAGTTGCGAGGTATCTTCTCGTCCAACTTACCATAGTGTCTCAAGACGAAAGTCTATGACCAGTGTGTGTTGCCAGTGATGACTTATGACTTTGAGACGTGGACGCTCTCAATGGGCCTCATCAGAAAGCTTACAGTCACCCAAAGGGCAATGGAGAGGATTAGAAATGTAGAGATCCGCAAGAGAACCAGGGTTAACCCACAGAATGACTTGGTGAAGGTTGTGAGGATCCGCTGGATGGGAGAAGCACGGGACCGGTCAATGTGGCGAAGCTTGGAGGAGGCCTAGGTCCAGCAGTGGACGTCTTTCGGCTGATATAATGATGATGTACAATATTTATTTATATTAACTATAAATTGTCAATCACCTGCAGCGATCAATGCTCTTGCCTTCTCTGTATGAGAAGAGGCCTGTGCTCTGTAGTGGGCCAGTTACAGGCTGGTATTATTTATTTATTTATTAATAAAATATTTAATATTTCAGGTAAACCTATGTGTGGCAAAGCTGCGCGTCTGAAGGCGTCAGAGTCGGTCCACGTGAAGCAGCTGGCCACCCACGAGCTGAGTGTGGAACAACAGTTGTACTACAAGGAGATCACTGAGGCCTGTGTTGGCAGCGATGAAGGTCGCCGTGCGGTATGTCTCTATTTATTTGATGTTTTAGGTTGTAGAAAAATATAGTTATAAATTAATAGTTTTGAAACCTAGTGGGGTATTTACGGATTTGATATGACCAGGTTTTCTTTGAAGAACAATGACAATAAAAAACAATTCGAGTGTAGTTTGCATATTTTCGGCACATCTATCAAATATTAAGTCTTGACAAACGCCACTGGTGCCGCTATAGACGTGGCCACCTACTGGGCTAGTCTAAGGGTTAAATCACTATCAACTCGAAAACAAGGAGAATAATATTTAAAATTGTGTATTTATAAAATATATGATAATAAAAATATCATATGATATGACCATATTTTAATATTTTCTTGCAGGAAGCACTACAGTCGCTGGCCTGCGATCCTGGGCTACATGAGATGTTGCCAAGAATGTGCACATTCATATCAGAAGGCGTCAAAGTGAATGTAGTGCAGAACAATCTTGCACTGCTCATTTATCTCATGCGTATGGTCAAAGCTTTGCTTGATAACCAGTCACTGTATCTAGAGAAGTATGTAAGTACTCCTGCATATCATTATAGGTATTTTCTGAAGATATAACGGTCACAAAAGTTATCCACCAAACAGTACTGTGATTTGCATGCAATCTACTTGCTTGCCTCGGTGGAGACTGTTTTTGAGCGATAGAAATGGATAGAGTTACGTAGAAACGGTGGGGGAACAGGTTCACTCAGCCTTCAATAAGCCACATTTTTTAATGCTGGGCAAAGGCCATATACTTCCCATAGCCCATAGCCTTCCAATGCCTTGCGACAAAATAAGCCAATAAATAAAAATAATAAAATACCAAAAGCAATTTTATTTTGGCATAACTTTTCTGCAATTCTAATGATCGTATTGGTACTTAATCTTGAACCTTTTTACAAAACAGTTACATGAGCTGATACCGTCCGTGTCGACATGCATCGTGTCCCGACAGCTGTGCCTCCGTCCAGAGATGGACAACCACTGGGCGCTGCGTGACTTCGCCGCCCGCCTCATGGCACAAATCTGCAAAGCGTTTAACACCTCTACTAATAATCTGCAGACGAGAGTCACTAGGTGAGAACATGATTAAAATATGTTGCTGTAAGATAAAATTGGTAGTGGGGTAAGCCATGGTGTACATAGACAAACTGAATCATTTTATTCGGCTTTTCAATAATTGGCGTTTAGTTCAAGGCAGATATTTCATCAAACACTTAACTAACGAAACAAGAAAAAGCGTTACATCATCTATTAAAGAATACTACAAAAAAGGCATAGCGATACGCAAATTTTTCATTGCGCAATCAAATTTCTCCACAACGAAAGCAACAATCGTGCAGTTGCCTGGACCAAACACAACAGTCGTTTGGCCGGACGAGCCTCTCTTTTGGAGGTTGTGAGACTTAAGGCCCTGTTCCGAATACCTCTGTAGATTGATGCATTGTAACATTGCAGGAATGTGTTCAGCAAATAATTGCTTTGCCTGTTCATACAGTCACGGTTGTATTGTATTCTATAAATTGAAGCCGCAAAATCTCCGACTCCTAAGATATAGTGATCGGCAAGTAACTTGGCAAGGGTCGTTAGATGCGCACAAGTCGCTTTTTAGGTCTCTTTGGTTACTAAGCGGGACGCGGGGAACGTTTAGCACCGTTCCAAGCGCGGGATTGGTTGGTCATTTTGACACAAGGATCGACTGACCAATCGCGTCGCGTCTTAGTTCCGTTCGCTCTATATGGTGGTTGGTTAGTTATCGAAATATGCGCGAACTTACCCCCACTACGCCAAAACTTTGCCAAGTTACATGCCGGGGACTTATACAGGTCTGCGTACCTAGTTTAGAAGCTCGGCAAGCTGACAATAATTTGGTAGTACAACCCACCGTTTCCATATGCTATGTACTGGGTTGTTGTTTTTTATGTACTAAAAACTAAACTTATAGATTTCATCAGTCTAAAGTCAATGTAGACTAAGAAAGATACAATCTTTGATGTGATTTTGTGACTGACTTTTATCCAAATGTATATTATGCTTTTATCCATAGGTTATTCGCCAGAGCCTTGCAGTGTCCTTCACAGACTAACAATGAGACTGGCGTTGGACCATCCATGGTCACAACTATGAAAGAATCTGAGAAAACGCCACTAGCGTCCTTATACGGCGCCGTTCAAGGGTTGGCAGAGCTGGGTCCAGAAGTGGTGAAAGTGAGTACACATTTCGTTTCTAAATCATCATGAAATGTATAACAGGGGAGTATAAACAGAATTCTTGTGCATTTACAGTTCTAGCCCTTGGTATGAAATATCGCAAAAATGCAGTGAATTTATCTATTGTCCGTAATGTAAAAAATAACAAAATGTGTTTTTTGGAAAAATATTATTAAAACTAACACATAAACTTCACCATTTTTTTTATAGGTTTTAAATAGTACCATTAATTCTGAAATCAACTTAACTTACTTGTAATAAATTTTATGTTTAGCTATACATACTCAATGCCATAAATGAAGGATTTATTTAAATGAAAATATTGTAAAGACATTACTTGAGTTGCCATCTAAATATATCATTCCACGTCTAGGTATTCATCCTGCCACGCGTGCGATGGCTGGGTGAACGCGTGGAAGGTGCACTGAGCGGCCTGGGCGGCGCCGACCGACTAGCGGCCAGCAATCTGAAGCATCAGCTGCTGAAAGTACTCGCGCCCGTCGTGCGACAGCTGAGGCAGCCGCCTGACCTAGCCGATGAGTACAAGTCAGTATATTTTGTAATGATTTTACATGTGAATATGCATATGAACCTTATTTGTTAACAGTTAATGTTCATATTTGTATAAAACACTACGCTTTATTACATTTGATTGTAGGAAAATTGTCCTTATTTCCACAAGAATATCTCAGTCTTATTGCCTGGTTTCATAAACGCTTTGATGGTCGCGTATTTTCTTCGGCCTGGGTTGGGCAGTGCGTCGTTGTATTGTGAAGAGGTGGGTGAAAGACATTGGTGTTATCGTAGAGAACTGGGAGGAGGAGACAGGAGCCTGTATATTAGCTCAAACAAAGAAGACCTTGATTATTTTTGGTTTTTGTGACGTGTGCTTGGGGTGTGGGCTTTTTATCACTCTCAAACTACCTGGTGATTACCAAAACACATTTGTGCAACGACTGCTAGGGCACATCCTTGCGGATAGGTCGAGCTTACACTCATTTTTGGAAGTTGAACAAGTTTTTCAAATTTAACAAAAATCACAATACATCTGTTGGCCGTGTTTTCACTATGTTGGTACTCCTCAGGCGCGACTACGGCTACCTAGGCCCGAGCCTGCAGCAGGCCGTGAGCAAGGTGCGCCAGTCGCCGGCGGGTGGCGGCGGCGGCGGCGCGGTGGCCGTGGTCACGTGCACGCCGCCGCTCGTGCCCGCCGCGCCCTCTCCCTCGCACCACTCACACACCTCGCACCTCTCGCACGCTGCTAAGACTGTCGGTGAGTGTTTGAATTTTTGAAATCAGAATGTTATTATTATCTAGTTTTGGGAATATGAACTCTATATCATGCAGTTCAAAGTTACAATTCTGTTGAAACCGAAATTGACTTAAAACGTACCAACAGCTAATCGATATTCAAAAGACTTATCTTTACACACCTGTGCCTTTTCACACGCCCCGATTAGCGGCGGATGTATAACCGGTACGTGTGAAACCTAACGTATGTGGCTATACACTACGCCGCCGAGCAGCCGCTACCAGGTACCCGGCGGTTAAGTGTATAGCCACATACGTTAGCTTTCACACGTACCCATGTGGCTATACACTTCGCCTTTTCACACGCTCCGGTTGCCGGGTAGCCGCTACCGGTAAACCGGCGGCTGCTGTTAATTAGCCTGATTCAACACCTCGGGTTCGTGTTACATGTTTCAGCTCAATTTTCATTATATGAATTATTAATATGGATATCACCGGATTACTGCAAACACAAGTTATAATAAATAGCTTTATATTGTTAACACTTTCATCTCAAAAAGACACGGATGTATTTTATACTGTCGAATTTGGATGGGATTTAGCGTAATTGAAATGATGTTCACAATATATCGATAATTTATGAGCTCGCAAGATTAATTACAAACGTATGGTGTCTGCAATAATCTGGTGATATGGACACTGTAAACAGATACTTGGCGAAACTTTCGATGTGATAGCAACAATTGCTTGTTCTGACAGAAACAATGGCGACTCGTAACGTAGTGATAAGCTCGTCGCCGGCGCCACAGTCGCCCGCGCCCTCCACGCCGCCGCCGCAAAAGTTCGTTATAGTGTCGCAGCAGAAACCCCCGCAGGTCAATGTAAGTAAACAATAATAATACCAACCTGTTACTCTCCAACTGCAGGCCAACGGACTCTTCTTTCTTCTTCTCTCTTCTAGAGATGGCTCTTCTCTCTTCTAGAGATGGCCCTCTCTCTTCTATATATAGCTCTTCTCTCTTCTAGAGATGGCACTCTCTCTTCTAGAGATGGCTCTTCTCTCTTCTAGAGAAGGCCCTCTCTCTTCTATTCTTGCTTTTAGAGATAGCTCTTCTCTCTTCTAGAGATGGCACTCTCTCTTCTAGAGATGGATTTTCTTGGTTTTAGAGATGGCTCTTCTCTTCTAGAGATGGCACTCTCTCTCTTCTAGAGATGACTCTTCTCGCTTTTAGAGATGGCTCTTCTCTCTTTTAGAGATGGCTCTTCTCTCTTCTAGAGATGGCTCTCTCCCTTCTAGAGATGACTCTCTTTCTCTTCTAGAGATGGCTCTTCTCTCTTTTAGAGATAGCTCTTCTCTCTTCTAGAGATGGCACTCTCTCTTCTAGAGATGGCTCTTCTCTCTTCTAGAGAAGGCCCTCTCTCTTCTAGAGATGGCTCTTCTCTCTTTTAGAGATAGTTCTTCTCTCTTCTAGAGATGGCTCTTCTTGCTTTTAGAGATGGCTCTCTCTCTTCTACAGATGGCTCTTCTCGCTTTTAGAGATGGCTCTTCTCTCTTCTAGAGATGTCTCTCTCTCTTCTAGGGATGACTCTTCTCGCTTTTAGAGATGGCTCTTCTCTCTTCTAGAGATGGCTCTCTCTCTTCTAGAGATGACTCTTCTCGCTTTTAGAGATGGCTCTTCTCTCTTCTAGAAATGGCTCTCTCTTTCCTAGAGATGGCTCTTCTCGCTTTTAGAGAAGGCTCTTCTCTGTTCTAGAGATGGCTCTCTCTCTTCTGGAGATGACTCTTCGCTTTTAGAGATGGCTCTTCTCTCTTCTAGTGATGGCTCTCTCTCTTCTAGATATGACTCTTCTCGCTTTTAGAGATGGCTCTTCTCTCTTTTAGTGATGGCTCTCTCTCCTCTAGAGATGACTCTTCTCGCTTTTAGAGATGGCTTTTCTCTCTTCTGGTGATGGCTCTCTCTCTTCTAGAGATGACTCTTCTCGCTTTTAGAGATATATGGCTCTTCTCTCTTCTAGAGAGGGCTCTCTCTTCTAGAGATAGCACGAACATTAATCATCACGCTTGCACAAAGAGTGTTGGCGATTTAAAAATTGATTAAGTTATTATTGATTAATTATAATTATGTCTCAAAGTTTAGGTACAGAGATAATTTAGCATTGAAGAGAAATTAATGGGGTCTTGACCGGATGGTGGCATAGAAATTGCGAAAGAAGTGGGATCCCGTTCTTCGTAAATACAGAAGAATGTCGTTGGTTTTTTGGTCGCAAAACGCAAACGCGACTGTTGAGTATAGTATTGGAGAGGATGGAATCCTGGGTTTGATCATTTCGTCCAATTTTCTACTAATTTCTAAGTATAGTCATCGGTACGTAACTTGGCAAGGTTTTGGCGTAGTGGGGGTAAGTTCGCGCATCGTACACTTATTGCCACAAAAAAGTGGTCACTTTTATTTCTTGTCATTTTTCAACGGTTATGGCCATCATTTATTTTTAAACATGTATGTTTAGAGGAAAGTTAAATAATGGAGAAGAATTCGTGAAGTTTATTAGGTGTTATAAATAAAATATATACCTACAGTTACAAGTTAAAAAAGTATTTAAAAATGTGGTAATAATTATGGCATTGTTATCAAAATAAAACAGTAAAACTCGTAATAAAAACTAAATTCAAAACAATAACAACTACTCCTAAAAAAAACTAACTTAACAAAATCTTAACAAAAACTCAACAAAAACAAAGTGTACAACTTTCGTGCACGCAAGTGTAATCGGGAGCGAGGACGGGGTGCGGGAGGCGCGGGTCGGCTGACCCACCAATCGCGCGCTCGGATCGGCGTGACCTTGTACCCCGCGTCCCGCTTCACTACCAAGGAGACCTAAAAAACGACTTCTGCGCATCTAACGACCCTTGCCAAGTTACGTGCCGATGACTATACTTTGGTGGTAGTAGGGGGGACTTAGGACTTATATTTGTAGATATTTTCCGGAATATACCGGCGATGTCCTTTGGGGGATACAGACGGCGTTCATCATCATCAGCTTACATCAGTCCACTGCTGGACATGCTACTCTCCAATCGAACGCCATTTATTTCGTTTTTCGGCACCTCTAATCCAGTTGCTACCAGCCACCCTGCCGAGATCGTCGATTCACGGCGTTATATGTATAATATTCATTCATAAATAATTGACATTGTTTTACCAATAGACGCAGCCAGCAAGCGGCCCCGGCCACATAGTCGTCCACAGCTCACAGCCGACCATCGTCCGAAGCCAAAACGTTCAGGTACAATATAAATACCATACTAACATATCGTATACAAGTAAATACAGTTATATAGGTAGCTCTGTTGTATGTTTGTGAGAAGTGAGGTCTTTCAGTATGTTAGCATGGAGGACATTGCATGTTTCTATTGTCAAGTCTTAGCACAAATAAATTGTTATTATGAAAATTTTGTTATATGTTTATTTGGCAGGCGGTAAATAACGGTTAACATTATGTGATGTTATTAAGAGATAATTTCACATGGGTTGTATTAATTTTAAACAGGTAAAAATAATTTATAAAAAAAAAACAATAATACAAAATACACTTTAGATGCTGACTTTCATGAAGCTAACTCAGTATCAGACAGGAGACCTTATAAAATTATAGCTACTTACCAGTGGCTTTGGCAATGATAGTCATACAGTTCCAAACTATCAGAACTTATATCGCGGACTGGCTTTTTGTTCGGCGCACATCAGTTCAGTATAGTGGTTGACTTAGTTCGCATGACATAAGTACCATTAGTCGAATTGATCTATGTAATACCATGCAGCTTAGGCGCTAATATTGTACAAGTATAGTCAGTTATGTTCGTTTAGTTGATGCATTTCACTCGCGCCACTGCAATTTTAACCTTAAGTCAAAATCATAAATGTTACAAGTCGCGTAATGGTGGTTTTAACAATTATTCCTCAATTAAGTACTAAGAGTAAAGTATAGTGTGGTGCCAATACCGACGAAAGACCCGTATGAAATCAAAAGACCAAAATCTGAGTCTTTACGATTTATATTTCACTAAAACTTTAGTCTCTTTTCCCCTGTACTTTTTTATACATACCTACGTAGACAGGTACATTTTTCACGTACGTTACATTGCGCGTTGTTCTAATACCTTAAACGTCGTTAAATCAATTAATGATACTTGTCAAGTTGACAGTCAAGGAATGAAAAGTCAGATGGGCTACCTCCTTGTTTGACACTTTATGGCATAAAGCAAGCCTGAAACTGCGCCCACTATGTGGGTTATGAATGTGTTTGGAATTTTGCTTAACCGTTTCGCTCCTTACCCGTATGCGTAGATTTCGACGTCTTGGTTGTTTTTGTACTATGCTAAGTAGGTAGGTGGTAGTGCGGTAGTCGTAGCGTTGTGTGGGCGTAGTGATAGTGACGTAGATGCATGTGTCTGCGTAGTCGGTGGTGGTGACAAGCGGGCCGGCGAGCGGAGCGCCGCCCCCGCAGAAGGTGGTGGTGGTGGGCGCGCAGCCGCCGCACCAACTTGCGCCCGCCACGCCGCCCCCCGCCTCGCCCGCAGTCAACGTAGGTCTCACCGCCGCACATGTCAGCCAGGTCGGTACATATTTTGTTTTAGTGCTATCCCTGATCTGTTATCCGCCTAAACATAACTGTACCTAGGCCCTTTTTAAACGCTACTCGGATCTGTTGTCCGCATAAACATTACTCTGCCCAGGCCCCTTGTACACGCTATCCTGATCTGTTGTCCGCCTAAACATTACTTTGCCCAAGCCCCTTGTAAACGTTATCCTGATCTGTGGTCCGCCTAAACATTACATTGCCCAGGCCTCTTGTAAGCGTTATCCTGGTCTGTTGTCCGTCTAAACATTATCACTATGTATAATTTTAAATAGTGCACACACACTATGAATTATTTTAAATTATGATTAACCCAGTAATTTATGTACACCCAGATTTTTAAAACCCTGAAATATTTTTTGTTAACATTTAGTGCTAACGAAATTATGTTTTCTTTTTTTGCCATCAACGTCCTAGTCATGGAGACATCTGGTAAAATGCTGTTATTACGATACCGTTGGGTGACGCAGTTTTAAGCTTCAAACAAAATAATATACCTCAAACATTGAAACCCATTTTTTTAAGTGCATTTAATTATTTTTTTTGAAAATATTTTACAATTAGATAAATCAAATTAAACATATCTTAAAGTAATAATACGAGGCATGTCCAGAAAGTAAGAGTACTCGGGCCCTGACGGGCAGAGGAGATTGATTTTTGTTATATTGGTCACACTACCGGTTAGGTCCTCCATTCCACGAGCCAAAAACGCACCAGTACGTTTAAAATTGTGATCACAGCAACGTGTCCTCTCCAGCAACTCTCCTAATCATGTCGATAGAATCCACCTCCAAAGGGATTTGGAGCGGTATGAACATGAAGGTGATCATTTTCTGCACTCTTTGTTACAGGGATCGAAACTTGGGTTATCCACTATACCCCTGAAACCAAAATACAATCATCCCAATGACGTTATGCCTCATCACCCATAGCAAAAATCATGTAATCCGTGTTTTAGGACCTAAAAGGGGTCATTTTTGTCGAATATTTTCTTTAGGGTGCAAAAATCTATGCTCCGGGGTATTGTGAGACCTTAAAAAATTATAAGGGCAATTCAGTACAAGAGAACGGAACTGCTGTAGAAGGGAGTCTGCCTTCAGCACGACAATGCCATGTCCCACACGGTCAACCAAACAAAGCAACTTTGGTATCGTTCGGATGAGATGTTTTGAAACACCCCGCTTACTCCCCTGACCTGGTGCCTTCAGATTATCATCTCTTCACTTCCCTGAAGATACACATGGGTTTTAAAAAATCTCGTGAAGGAAGAGGTAAACAAGTGAGCAAAGGAGTTGCCGGGAGAGTTCTTTGACCAAAGCATACAAAAATGTATTCCATGTCTCATTACGTGTCATATATCGTACACCAGATGCAACAATTAATAAATAACGTTTTTTTTTTCAAGAGATCGATTTAAAAGTTCTGGATTTATTAGAGTGAAATTTATTTATTATCCTATTATAAATCGATTATTAAAATATTGTTTATTTTGTTTTTTTTTTATTACGGTTGTTTCAGAAGTAAAAATGTTATATAAGTCGCACATTTTGTTTTTTATCACGACATCTACCAAGAAATTTATGTTCTACGTTTAATTGGCAGTGCAATAACTTCACAAAAGCCGAACTAGATAAAAATCAACTTCCTCAATTTATAAAATAGCACTTATATTTAACTGTTTCAGTGGATGACAATAATCAAGATTATTATTAAAATGAATGGGATATAAAATTATGAATATTTTCTTATATTTAAGTACCCGTAATTCGACTTTTATGAGGAAAAACAAGCTAGAAATAAAATTTGTAGAAAAACAATCATCAAGGGTTAATAAGAAATCTATAACAATTCGACGGGAGACCGGCAATTATACTAAAAACTTGTGCGCCTGAATTGTCTCCGATCCTAACACGCCTGTATCGCCTTTCGATAGTGACTGGAATGGTGCCGAAGGCTTGGAAGCAAGCTAACGTTCAGCCCGTGCCCAAGAAGGGTAGTCGAGCTTACCCGGGCAACTACAGACCCATCTCGGTAACGTCCATTCTCTGTAAAAGTATGGATAACGTCCATCCTCTGTAAGAGTATGGAACGAGTGCTGAACAATAAACTCCTGGCATACCTAGAAGACAACGACATCCTCAGTGACCGCCAATACGGTTTCCGCCGAAATCGGTCGACTAGGGATCTTCTAGCGTATGCCATTCAAGTCTGGAGAGAGGCCATCGAGAGGCACGGGGAAGCGCTTGTTGTCTCCCTTGCCATCTCGAAGGATTTTGACAGAGTCTGGCATGAGAGCCTTATTGTTGAGCTTTCTTCTTTAGGTCTGCCTAGTGGTCTGTGTGACTAGATTGCTGACTTCCTGAGAGATCGATCCATCCGAGTGGTTATCGATGGCTGCTTGTCCGGTCAGTTAGGTATTAACGCCGGAGTCCCTCAGGGGTCGGTGTTCTCAGCTACACAATTTTTGCTGCACATTAATAACCTGCTAAAACCCGGAACCTTTGGGTACGCAGACGACATCACTGTTGCTGAGAGATACGTGTCTGGCGCACGGGCTACGGGGTCTAGGATCCAGTCTCTCCGGGAGGCCATGGTTGAACGCTTGAACCTGTCTTTGGAGACAGTCTCCGAATGGGGCGTTGCCAATCTAGTCAGTTTCAATGCTGCTAAGACCCAGTCGTGTCATTTTCTGCAAAAAAGAGCCTATTTCACCTGGCTCCATTTTTCCGTGGTGTAACCGTGTCGATAACGGATCATCTCGACCTCCTTGGTGTTACGTTAACATCGATCCTCAATTTTGGTCCATTCATTGAGGCAAAGGCTCAGTTGGCTACAAAAAAGTTGGGGATCCTGGCAATGGTGAGACGGTACTTCACGCCTGAACAGCTGCTCAAATTTTATAAAGCGCTAGTCCGGACATGCATGGAGTACTGCTCTCACCTCTGGGACGGATCTGCCAAATATCAACTTGATGCACTTGAGTCGATTGACAAACGGCCCAAGAGGCTTATCGGCAACGGTGCACTGGTCGCCTCAAAGCTCCAGAGCCTTGAACATCAACGCCGAGTTGCCAGTCTATCGGTGTTTTATCGGTTACATTTCGGGGAGCGTGCGATGGAACTGCACCATTTGATGCCACTTAACCCTTTCCATCATGGGACAACAAGACGTACGGCATGCGCCACCGGTACATGTTGGACATCCCACCCATACGAACAAAGCGTCTTGCGAATACTTTCATTGTGCGCACAGCTAAGGAGTGGCATTACCTGCCGGAGTCTTTGTTTCCTGATAGCTACCTTAGGGTCTTTGAGTTAAGAGTGAATAGGTTACTTCTAGGCAAGCGAGCTTCACCGTCGACTACATCATCGCTTACCATCAGGCGAGATAGTGGTCAAACGCGAGCCTATGGCTAAATAAATAAAATTAGAAAATAATAAGTTTCTTAAGACGCTATATACGCCCCAATGTTAACGCAGTACTGGCCGTGCGCCCGCTCGATGCCAAAATATCAAAATTGAACCTCCTTTTGAACAGTTTTGTTTGCAAAATATTATTTGATTTACGTATGCTATGTTAGGTATGAAGAAATTCCAGCCATCAATTTTTCTGTATAAAAAAAAAATTAAACATCCAAGTCGTTTTGGAGGAGTTTCCAAAAGTTGCGAAAAAATATCGTGTTGTTAATTATTTTTTTAAAGCAAAACTATTAGTTACACGAAAAAACCTTGTGTTCAAAATTATGTACATGAATCAATAATGAATATATATTTTTTTCAAACCTTTTAACCTAGCTGTTACTGAGGAGTATGCTTTAGAAAGTTACCGTTTTACGGCACTAAAGCGTATGTAGGCCCTTAATGTTGTTGTACGTAGTACCTTATTACTCTTACAATTGAAAAGCACGGTTTTCATTTAAAAAATCTTAACAAATAAATAAACTAAAGCAGGTTATAAAAATGTTCATAATAGCGAGCGGCACAATATTTATTGGACCATTTCTAACAGATTATTTTTTTTTATCACTTATTGTTCTTAGACGTGTAAGCAGGCTTTAAATATATTTTTTTTATCGTACTGAGAGAGCCGCATCTCCCTTATTCTAAGTGTGGCCCTTAATTAAAAATTTAAGATTACGGCATTTTTCTTTAACTTGTTAACAGCATGTAGTACATACAAATCATGTACCTGAAACAATATTATTATGTTTAATTAATAAACATACAAAATAATTTTATTTTAGCTAAAAATGAGAATAAAACTTATTGCATTTTGTAAGTACCGTAAATACACGCGTAATTTATAATTACAGTGGAATCTAGATTTCATTAAAAATAAATAATGACCACGGTTTATATTTGCGCGAATAAAATTCGCGAATAAAAAGGCTTAACACGCCTTTCGCCCTCAATGGTGAAACTTAAGAGTTACATTTATGATATTATTGCGAAGGTTGTAGACGCATGTTTGACATCATTTATGATAAAATATTCATTTTACCAATTTTAGCATTTAAGACGTTATTGCACCCGGCGACGTGTACATAATTATGTACT
The DNA here is from genome assembly GCA_964057195.1 of Orthosia cruda. Lineage (NCBI taxonomy): Eukaryota > Metazoa > Arthropoda > Insecta > Lepidoptera > Noctuidae > Orthosia > Orthosia cruda. The sequence continues at coordinate 20,758,547 of OZ059825.1, read as the reverse complement.
GATGTAATCAAGTAAAACATTTTTTTAAATTCATATTTTGAAAGCTACAAAAATCTAGTACTCTTACTTTCTGAACATGCCTCGTAGGCTCGTATTATAAATAACAGTAAATGGCGTCAATAACTAATAAAACCTAATAAAATGGCATCAAGACCAAATTGAGATTTGAGAAATATTTATTTGTGATAAGAAGAGACAGAACGGCTCTCCCTTATGCATTTAGGGGCATGCTAATCACAGTTCCAGCAAATGTTGTTGTTGATGCTAAACTAAATACCAGCAGCTGACTAACGCTCGCGTTTTAAAGCTTTTTAACTCAAAAATAACAAGCGCATGTTATGTGCTCTAAATAGCTAAGAAGATAACAGCCAATCACTTTCACTTAAAATCTCCAGTGCGGTCTATGAACACAAGCTGTTTCAAACTATGCATCAACACCAACAGTAGTTGTATTAGACACTGTACTAGAATAAATATCGACACTATTGTTGATCTCTGTACGTCTGACCCTGCAGTCTTAATCCTCAAATCGACCACATCATCGCTTACTATCAGGTGAGATAGTGGTCAAGCGCGAGCCTATAATAAGAAAAAAAAAAAAAAAAAAAAAATGTAAACACAAAAGTTGACAAATATGAATGTATGTTTGGTTTCGATATTTAAGTATTATATATATTTGACTTTATTAAGTTAAACACCTCAAAGCAGATTTTGAAAACACCTAACGTTTTGGAGTACAGTAGACAACTATGGAATGGATGGCGCCACTGTCTATGTCGTTTGAAGGTGTTGGCATCCAGTTAAATTTTTGTTCGTTTTATTTTGTGTTCACTGACTGATATTAATATTAGCACCACTACAACAATGTTTTAGAGAAAGCCAAAACAAATAAAAGAAAAAAAGAAAGAGAAAGCATTAGCGTGTTGTCCAAAAATTTGATACTGTTCAAGAATGAACCTACTTCAGTAAACTAACAATTTGGAAATTCCTGCGAAAAAAATAACATTTTTAAAGCACAGAAGAGGTGCATTCGATCGATATGTAGTCTTAAATCAACGGAAAGTTGCAAACCGCATTTTAAATCTCTTAAAATACTCACATTACCTTGTCTTTACATATACGAGACCGCATTGTTCGTCAAGAAAAATAGTGAACTGTTTAAAAAAGCTTCAGAGCAGCGCTATAGATCGACAAGACAAGAATATCGTCACGAACTATGTCTAAGAGCCTCAAAGACCGCCCTTATGCACAAAAGCACCTTCTGCATGGCTCCGAAAATATATAATAAAATACCAAATCACATTAAAGATTTAAACTTGACTCAATTTAAACGGAGACTAAATAATTTTTTAATTGACAAATGCTACTATACCATTGACGAATTCCTGCTTGACAAAATGTAATATTCTAAATGATAATTATTTATCTATGCTTTTCAATTAAAAAACTTGACTTATTAATGTATTCTGTACATTTATTATAATAATTAATTGTATTCTAAATGTTTAGCATAAGGATTGATTGTATTGCTAATATTGAAATTGTGTTAATTTGTATGAAATATCGATTTTAAATTCTTATATTGTTAAATTGTGTATGGCCCTAATGGGTAGTTTTTTGAGTCACCATAATCTAACTATAAGACCTACTGTATCACCAAAAAACACACTAATAAATACTTTGACTTTAACAAGGCACTATAAAACAGCTTAGATGTTTATAATTCACGGTATTTTAATTATGTATGTCTAATTGTGTGTTCTTATACAAAGGCTCCTGTGTCGGTGGTGGCGAAGCCGGTGTACGCGCGCGCAGGCGCGGCGCCTCCGCCGCCCGAGCTGGACGACCTCTCACATCTCGCCTGACCCGCACTCCCCCGCACCTACAGCGTGGCTATCATCAAGCAGTACGCCGGCAAGAAGAATCAGTGAACTATGTTTTGCTAACAGTTTCCGTGACAATATCCGAGTGGGGACTAAATGGATTTAGAAGTAAGATGAACTATTTTCTGTTTAGTAGCTAGGCTTTGATGATTTGTATGTCGTTACTTAACAGAACCCCCGTATGAACTTATAATTTAATATTAATGTGCGTGTTTAATACCTCTAAGTCCACACGTTTGGTCCCCTAGTGGTTAAGTTTGTAACTATATTTGGTGACATTTTCTAATTTGAATTTATTTCGTACATCGTAGCCTTATTATTAATATTTTGGTTAAATAGTTTTAGGAGTAAATGATATATTTACAATTACAATAACATAATATGGTTTGTCAATTGATGTTATTTTACTTTAGTGCATATACCTAAGACTTATTTTGGGTGCCCAATGTATCATAATTTAAAATAATGCATAGTGTTTTAGTATATTATTTCAATTTTATTCTATGTATGTAAAATAGCTTATACAAAATATATCATATGAATTTAAACAACAGTACTTTCAATTATTCATTTAATTTATTCCAAAGTTTTTAAATGTACATATACACGGACAAGAAGGAGTAATAATAAAATTAGTTAAATTTTACTTAGCGTTGATTTTCATCCTATAGAGCTATCTTTAAGCCTTTCTCCTCACACATTGATTTTTAAGGGACTTAAGATTAATCCTTGAGGTACACCTTTCTCCTCACACATTGATTTTTAAGGGACTTAAGATTAATAATTGAGGTACACCTTTCTCCTCACACATTGATTTATATAGGACTTGGGATTGATCCTTGAGGTACACCTTTCTCCTCACAGATTGATATATATGGGGCTTAGGATTAATCCTCGAGGTACACCTTTCTCCTCACACATTGATCTATATGGGAATTAGGATTGTTCCTTGAGGTACACCTTTCTCTTCACAGATTTTGATATATATGGGACTTCGGATTGATCCTCGAGGTACACCTTTCTCCTCACAGATTAATATATATGGGACTTGGGATTAATCCTTGAGGTACACCTTTCTCCTCACAGATTGATCTATATGGGGCTTAGGATTAATCCTTGAGGTACACCTTTCTCCTCACACTGATCTATATGGGAATTAGGATTGATCCTTAAGGTACACTATTCTCTTCACAGATTTTGTTATACACACATCAACACGGTGTAGGGATATTTCATACTCAATTAAATAACTCGAAAAGTACTGGCCGCATTGGAATCTTTTATACACCGATTTGTTTGTAATTTATCTCAGACTAATTCCAAATTCAAATTTTTGAAAATTCTTTTGTTTCGGTGGCATAAAAATGTCTTGATGTGTAGGAGAGGGAATTTTCATTTGTGCGAAATTTAGAAAACAATACGAATTACGTTTAGTTACAGTTTTTTTTTCATTTTTAAACGAAAGATAAAGTTAAAATTGAGGTATTGTAGCCATGCAACGCCAACATTTGACGAGGGCGGAGATGTTACGAGCTGTGGGAATGCTGGAAGCTGGGTCTGTTCAGCATAATGTAATTTCAAGATTGTGGACATGCTATCGTACCTCCGGTGAAGTAGCGGAGAGCGGAGCGGTCCCACCTTTACGGAGAGGCAATCGTGGACGACGATTAGAATGGGTTCGGAACCACGTGGACTGGGGCCGTGAGCAATGGTCCAATGTGTTGTTCACGGATGAATCCAGGTTCGGCTTCCATCCAGATTCACGAAGGACGCGTGTTTGGCGAGTTCCTGGACGATGGAGCCGTCTTCAGAACCCTCAGGAAGTTCACCCATACCAAGGAGGAACAATTATGGTTAGGGCAGGAATTCGTCTTGGAGGACGGACGGATCTCGTTTGGGTGCGGGGCAATATGACGGCAGAACGATACGTCCAACAGGTGCTGGGGCCCGTAATCTTGCCCCACAGAACACAAATGGGGCAAGATTTCCAGCTCATGCACGACAATGCCCGGGCACACACGGCGAGAACGGTAGCAGCTTGGTTACATACACACAATGTTAGGGCCTTAGACTGGCCTGCTCAATCGCCAGATCTAAATCCCATTGAGCATGCGTGGGATATGCTGCAAAGAAGAGCTCTGAAGGAAGTTCCTGAAAATCTGGTTACAGAAGATCAACTTTTTGCGCACCTTAGAAGGACATGGGACAATATTCCGCAGCAAGACATTGACAACCTTGTTCTGAGCATGCCGAATCGTTGCCGATGTGTTATGAACATCATGGGCGCTTTCTCAGACTACTAACTTCAAGTTTATAAACACAAATTAAATGATTTTTCAATATTTTTCAGTTTTTACTCATAAATTAAAAGTTAATTCATATACGGTTTCCGTCTATGCTTAATTTTTTTTCCATAAAATCCTGAAATTTTAATCGAAGTACCTAAACCATTATTAAAAAATGGTAGAATATTAAATAACGTATCTTTTAAATATATACATGTCATATAAATAATTAACACATTGATAGTAATTCGCTTTTTTAAAAATATCCCTAGATCGTGTTGAAGTGTTTATATGGGCCTTGGGATTAATCCTTGAGGTACACCTTTCTCCTCACAGATTGATCTATATGGGGCTTAGGATTAATCCTTGAGCTACACTTTTCTCCTCACACTGTTATCTATATGGGAATTAGGATTGATCCTTAAGGTACACCTTTCTCTTCACAGATTTTGTTATATATGGGACTTGGGATTGATCCTTGAGGTATACCTTTCTCCTCACAGATCGATATATATGGGACTTAGGATGAATCCTTGAAGTACACTTTTCTCTTCACTGACTGATCCATCCCATGTTTTATCAGTATAATCTAGGAGAAAATACTATTTATATTAAAAAGCAAATAGCAAAGTCTCCTTTATTTGCGAAAGAAGTTGAGTTTGTTCAGCTTTATGGAAAATATAGTGTTTGCTAAAAAAAGGCTACCGCCCTCCATATAATTATTTCAACTGCTCGCATCCATGATTTTTCTGAGATAGAAGCAATACGTAAAAATACGAGACGGTATTACATGGACAATTGAGAATATCGCTCAAACAATCTGGTTAATGTACCAAGAGGTATGCTTTATTAGGGTTTCTTCCTTGGCTAAAAGGCCAAAACGTTACCGAAGTCAGAGCTTCCAAGCAGAAGATAGCAATTCAATCAAAAATATGAGGGCTTCAAGAGATAGTTACTGTGACGACTACTCTAGTGGCATGTGAACGGGTAAATAAGCACCGAATCCGCGCATAATAGGCACAATGCTTCACAATGAATGAATGCCCACTCGACTGAATTGATAAGTGGGTTGTACCGCTTGCGTGGGGAGCGCGTGTCCGCCCGCCCGCCCGATTCGCCGCGCGCCACCGTCAGGGGAATGCGAACCGGTCGCATATTTGTGCCTATGAGAACCGGCTCTCATAGAGTACCTACTGAATATGATAGCTATGAAGTTGATTCAAAGGTCAAATTTCTATTCTATTTGGATAGAAACTTGGGGAAAAGGAGTGACGAGTGTCCTATCTAGGTTTCAAAATACTGTCTTTAGCTAACGAAAATGAACAGTTACTTACAGTAAATATTATTATTATATAGAGAGCCTTCAATATGAATACCTACTTAAGACAAATGTGTACCGGCTATTACTCAGAAGGTGATAAATAGGTTGGTGTCTTTTGAAGTCTATTAAAGTAAGTACAGACACTGCAAAAGCAAACTTTACTGGAGAATTTAAAGACTTTACACAATTTTGCTGGCTTTATACGTTTTTATTTGATGTCCTGTCCGAATTTCAATTCACTCTGACGTATAATATCCCATCTGGCATTAGCAGTTTAATCTTTGACGATCCTTGCCAGTTGCGGCGGCGGCGGCGCGTTTTGTCTGCCTGACCACTGGCCGAGAGTGGCAGAGGTGGTCGCAGTCGTGCATTCTGTCGCAGTCGCAGCTAGAGAGCGCTCATCTCACACCGCTCGCTGCCCGTCGCCCACTGCGACACTCGACGTTTCCCGCCAAAATATTTCGCGCACTTTTGTTTTTTTTGAAATATAAATAAGATACTGACATGTTCATGTAATGCAGTGATCGATTTTATTTTGTGATGCGTTCTTATATTGCGTTCATTTTGTTCTTTGTGTTTTTGCCAAAGTCGACGAAGGCGATACGATGGCTGTAAGTACTGTTTGGTTTTCTCTTTTAATCGTTTTCTGTTTTTGTTTACTTTATTGCGCATTACTTACTAAACTATTCGGACTAAACAAGATTTCAGTTAGGAAATATTGTGTTTCTCTTACATTTATAATGTGCGTTTCGACTTGCAAGTTTCTTTTATGGATATTAATTATAGTTTTTAAAGTTAAACAGTAGCATCGAAATTCGACGCTAAGTGAACAGTTTAAAAGACTGACGACACATTTATTTCTGATGGGGTCTAACCCTGAAAACAATATTTTAACGATTTGAGTTCCTTTATAATTCAATATTTGACAACTTAAAAAATTATAGTGTTTTTTTTCGTGATTCCTTTGTATTATTAGCGCGATTTTGTTTTAAACTTTACATATACCATTGAGATCTATCTTAAAAAATTATAGTGTTTTTTTTCGTGATTCCTTTGTATTATTAGCGCGATTTTGTTTTAAACTTTACATATACCATTGAGATCTATCTTAAACACGCCAAAAAAAAATATTCTAGCCCTCCTAAACGTATCTGTTACTGATAGTTTTAGATATAATTTGGTAGTTTTCTAGTCAGTTTCTTAATTTCAATAAAAATAACTATACCTAACTATGCCTGAAATATGGTCGAACGGCATCAAGAAGTAGGCGCTTTGTCGGCGGCGACAAGAAGTTCTTAAAGATTGGCAGAACCTACTGTTTCGATGTGGCTGATTGGACATGGTTATATTTGTAAAAAAAAGGTAGAAAAAAAGAGTCTCAAAATAATATGAGTGGTGTCTATGTAGGCACCGTGTTCTTAATCAAGCCATTCTCTTTTTATGGTTCCGTACCCAAAGGGTAAAAATAGGTCCCTATTACTAAGACTCCACTGTCCGTCAGTCTGTCACCAGGCTGAATCTCATGAGCCGTGGTAGCTAGACAGTTGAAATTTTCACAGATGATGTCTTTCTGTTACCGCTTTAACAACACATATTAAAAACAATAAATCTACAATCTATGGGTCTTTAAGTCAAGAGTGAATAGGTTACTTCGAGGCAAGCGTGCTCCACCGTCGACCACATCATCGCTTACTATCAGGTGACATAGTGGTCAAGCGCGAGCCTACATTAGACAAAAAAGGGGTTGGGGGGAACCCACATTTTTTTTTGTACTACGTACAACAAACGAGTTTTTTTGCCGTTTTTGCGATAATGGTACGAAACCCTTCGTGCGCGACTCGCACTTGGCCGGTTTTTATTGTTTTGTCTTTCCATTAAATTGCAACTGGCTTGTAAAGTCTCTGCACCACCTATAAAAGAAAATGCCTAAGTCATTAGCCGTCTTTGAATAGCGTTTCTTTTTTACTTATATATTGTTATAAAGTTTAAATTAATAAATGATGTGAGTCCTCCAGGAAGTGGTCAGGACTCTTAGGCCCAGTTTTTGATCCGTAGTTAACGCAACAAATTTAAAAATGCGTTATTTAATCAAGAAGAGTGATTTTCCAAAATGTATTAAGTAAATTTTTGTATAATTTTCAAATTGTATTGCGTTGCAATCTATGACGTAGTATTTATGTATTCACCATATACGTTTATAACAAATCTTACAAAATCACGACTGTTTTCACTTCAAAGACACGGATGTACAACCATATCGTCGTTGATAGTCCAATTCCGCGTATCTAACATTGTTAAATACCGCGTATATGCACTCTCGCTGATTTTACAGAAGGACCAAAATACTAATTTTCTAAAAAACTAATCGGCAGAAATTTTAACGAACTTGAGTATAGGACCGTTTCGTTCTTCTTAATCTAATGTACTATACTCGAAATCACACAGTACGAATTAATAGAAAGAACTATAAAACGTGGCAGTTTTGTGTATATATTATGGAGCAAGTGAATAATACGGCATTATTCATAATGCCCGGGCAAATTGCGAAATGCCCAATATGAGTAGGCAATATGATTAAAACTAATGAAATAATTAAATTGACCGGGCTTTCTAAATAAATAAAATGCCCATCACTTATCGGGCCGGGTAATAAAATATGTTTTTAGGAATCCGTACCTCGAAAGAAAAAAACGGAACCCTTATAGGATCACTTTGTTGTCCATCCGTCTTTCTGTCAAGACTCTTTTTCTCAGGAACGCGTGGATGTACCAAGCTGAAATTTATATCAAATACTCAGGTCTACTGTCTCTTAAAGCTGTGAATAAATCAAACCTCAAGCCATCGCAATGAAAAGATACAGCCGTTTATTCCGCAAATTTTCGACACTTGTAAGAGAATCAAAACCTACAGGGTACTTTCCGTGAACTCGGCATTTTGTGATTTGGTACGAAGCAACGTCTTATAGCACAGATAAAGGAAAAATTGCGAAAACCGTAAATTTAAAGTTACATCATATAATAACAATATTTTAATAATTTTAAACTTACTACCCCTTTCCTCATGAATGCGTAGAGGTATTAAATTGAATTTTATGTCAAATACTCAGGTCCATAATACCTAAATCAAAAGAAACAGAAATTCAAGCCGCATATTTTCAAACTCGCAACTACTCGCAAGGGAATCAAAACCTAAAGGGTACTTCCAGTCGACCTAGAATCGTCCCTTCATTTTAAAATCCCTGTTCAATAATACCGCACATGGGATAGAAGTTATTTCATGGCTTCATGCACCCTAGAGGGCGCCATATTCAATTTAATGTAACGTCACATAACCTATAACCAGCGGACAAACAAGACGCTTGTAACGACACCTTATGTTCACCATGGTGTCACCATTTGCCAAATTATGATAAGTAGTTTACAAGTTATGAGGGAACAGACGAACATACCTATATATATTATACATACCGGTCAAAAACATAACTCTGCCTTTTCCTTCGCCGTAGTCGGGTTTGGGTCGTGTGGACTCGCGCGGGTGAGAAACGCGGGCGCGTTTTGTGCCTTCAAGGTCGTTGGCGACTGTCGTCGTCTTAAGCAACAAAGTTGACGGAGCCCAGCTGCGCGCAGCTCCTATTTCTGTCTGCAGGGTCTAAAGTAACCTAATATGAAGGAGATGGCCTGTCTGGGGTGCCCTAATAAGCTCGCGAGCTCGCTTCGCTCGCTTTTGGACTAATTCATTGACCATAATTATCGAATTGTTACGTAGCAATATTCATAATGACCAGACAATGTGATAAATATAGAAGTTTAAATCAATATTCATTACATTGCCCAATTTGACTTAACTTATGCCCGGGCATTATACATAGAGCCCTGATTAATCTCTTGGTCCATAACATAATTATATAATTTGTCTGTCCCGTGCAAAAATTGCGAAACGCGGGCCGCAGCCATCCTAATGTAGAAAATTGTAAGTATGTAGGTACAAAATTGGCGCCAAGAGTTTTATATTATAAAGAGAGAAAGAAAAGAGTTAATTTGAATTTATTGCTCAGGAATTATGATTTTAAAATACCTTAAATTTTAATCGACTATCGTTATATTGACGGCCGGCGGCGGCGGCGCCACCAAAAAGAGGCGGCAAAACGACCTAGACGCCCACTGCAGAAGTTGGTCCGAGGTGGCTCAGGCAAATAATACTTGGAAGGATTTGAGGGAGGCCTTTGCCCAGCTGTGGGACAATACATGCTAATAAAGAAAAAAAATAGTTATATTGTGACTTCAATCACACCTCCTAATGACATGTGAGACATAAGTTGGGAAAGTTTTGAGTACGATTGTTGATAATATATGAATAGGGAAAGAAAATCAATCGATCTGCCTAGAATATTCCCAACTATGATGGCGTCGGCTTCCAGTCTAACCGGACTCAGTTAAATTATCAGTATTTTAGATGGAGGGTTTGCTTATTGATCCTCCACAACCCAGAAACTGGGTAACAGTACCTATTGTAGTAGTACCTCTTGGCAAGACTATGGTCAGATTTATCATGACCAGTGATTACCCGTCACAACTGTCAAAATACCTACACTGTGCAAAATCACTATCACTACATATTATAAAATAAAGTCCCCCGCCGCGCTACGTCTGTACGCGATAAACTCAAAAACTACAGAACGATTTTTATGCGGTTTTCACATGAGTGTGTAACGGGACAGGTTTTTGTGTATAATTTGTCACGGGCGAAACCGGGGTGGGTCGCTAGTTGATGATAAAGAATGGGCTGAAGAAGCTAAGAAGCTGTTGCGCCGATTTCAAATAATTTGTTGACATAATCATTCTCGACGAATTTTAACTTTCTAACAAATTTAAGTAATAGTGTCTAGAATTGTGTGTCATCTGGAATTTTATAAACAATGCATATCAAGGCACTTTATACTTTTAGACATAACATAAATTAGGTACGAAGAAAGTTTTTCGGCAGACCTGCAAAAGTAGCCATTTATTAGTCGGTTTTTCATCCAGCGAATCTCTATGTTCTGTTCAGGAGTTATGTAGAGTGAGGAAGCCTGAGTAAAGCGAGGGTTTTAAGCTGCCCAAGACGAAGACCGGCTTTATACAAGAGGAGCATACTCTACTTTTCAAACCTTCTGTGAAACAATAAAAAGCCAGGGCTCTATAAAATAAGTATTTATTTTGTAATAAATATAAATCAAAAGTTAATATTGATGTTGGACACACATTAGTCCAGTTATGGAAGAATAGAGTAACATTTTTGTTCGGTACATTTATGGAAGTTGTGGTGGAGTTTATTTCAGTACTCAAAGTAAAATGAAGAAACATGCTCATGGTACCCATTTCGATTTTCGAACAAACCTCTTTACAATGGCATATGGGCATTTTGGTACTTGTTGGCGTAGTAGAGCTTACCACGAGTTTCCACACGTGTTTGACGTTCCAAATTCAAATCACCCTCCCTTGGGAGTTTCATACAACTTTACCTTTACCTTAAGATTTTACTTTACGTTGAGATTTGTAATAGGTAGGACATAGTCGAGCAGGAGGTGTGAAATATAATGAATTAATAAATATAAGTATAATTCACAGAAAGGCACTTTAAATAACCGTAATTCGCAATTCTAAATTACTATAACTAGTACCTAATCCTTAATCGCCCTATCTTCCGGTAACATATTTGAATGAATGAATGAACGAACACAGAATTTTGATTGGCGTTGAATTGGATTAATGGATGATAAAACACTTTTAACGCGGGCAGAAGCTAGGAAACAATAAAACGATAAGGGCGGGGCAATTAAAATACGAATATCTATAAACTATAATAACTGTACTATAAAGAGATATCTAAGATATATATAACGAATAATAGTACATTACTGCAGCGGCCAGCAAAAGAGGCATTGATGGACGAACGTGTAAATGTGGGCCGAGGCGAAGCCGAGGCACACATACGTAAGTCCATCAATGCCTAGTTGTGGCCAAGGCTTGTATAGTGCTTTTCTCAAATAATGCGCGGAAATTAAAACTAAGTAGTACCTAGAACTCATTTTGTCAAATACAATTACTTTTCAAAATCAATAACGAAAAACGTAAAACAATAATTACCTATTCCCGCGTTAGGCTTAGCAGGCACTGCGATTTGCATTCGCGCGTTTTCCGCCCATTCTATGACCTATGGAATTGTATGAAGCCGCACGCGTTGCAGTAAAAAAATCACGCGGTAATAATACTACAAAAATCCGCAGAAATAAAAATCGCAGTGCGTGCTAAGCCTTAAAGTGTTCATTTGTTTTTTTTTCAATACACAGCTTTCTATTTGCAAGCCAGTTCGAAATTTAAATAAAACCTTTGATAAGTTACCTCCTTGGTTGCCATGATTCGGAGTAAAAAATCGTTCCATTTTTAAATTACACGACAGATATGAGTTTACTATGTAATTTATTTGGCCGCTGCAAACGACAGATATGGATTTTCTTACAACTTTTGCCGGCCGCTGCTCGCATGTATTTGGCCTGTACTGCAATTTCGACTTATCTCGAAGAAGGTTGTCAAAGTAATGCTCAAATTTCCAAGCATGTTTGAGAAAAATAAAATTATGGATGAACTAAGGTGAAGGGCCTGAAAAATATAATATTTGATCTAGCAATAACCTGATTTACGAAAATGATCATGATCACACACTAACGAGAAAAGTATCCAACAAGATGTTTTATCAAAATTAATATTAATATAATTAGTGGTGTGGGTAAGGTGCGGTTGCGGTTAACAGAGGCAAAAGCATCTGTAGGTAAGCATCTGTAAACAGGAGGATAGCAAACAAAATCCTACTTTATTATTAATTACCATGTATAAATATTTGAAGTTAATATGCCAGTAATTTTAATGAACTTGTTAATTAACGCTGTTGGCACCCGAGGCAGGCATCGCAGATTAAAACTTATTGTACCGGATTAACGTGCAAATATAAAACCACTACAGATTAACATCATTATCAACATGAATCAAACAAAGGCAATTCCATTACGAGTTCCACAAACCTAATTAACGAATACTTAAAGCGAATTAATCAATACAGGCATCACAACAGCACAGTACGGTACGAAATAACATTGTTATTGTACCATTTGAAACATCCACAGGATTTAAAGCGGTTGTAACGGGTCGGCTCCCCGTCCATCGACGCTCCCTAATTGAACATTGCACTAATGAGCACCGTTGTTCAGTTGCAACCCGCAATTATTCGCCCCCGAGATTACACCGGCTAATATCCCGGGAAATGTGAGCTTTGCTACGAACACGATTTTCGCCAAAGCTCTAAGTACCTAATTATTTCAATATTACGGTTGCTCGTGTTTATGTTAATTGCTAAGTTAATGTTCTCTGGCTCCTCATTAAACTTGAAACGTATGAAATGAAGATGAATTTTATTAATTTAGGTACACTTTAGTGCTTTGGCTCGCAATAGCTAGAGTTATCTTACACCAAAAAAATGCCAAGAGATAATTACTATTAGCTAATACAATTAATTGTTTATGAGAATAGTATTTAATTTGTAGTCACCATATTTACGTTTTCGACTTGACTACGACAAATGTAACAGTTTTATTGCTCTTTGCTAGCGTAAATAGTCTCGTTGAATATAGACAGGGGTAGTCAGAATGTATTAAATAAAATATATCCTCATGCATTCTGGACGCAAGCATAATTTGTTCTATTCCAAGTTATTAAACTTGTAACACTGGAGTACCTCAGGGACTAGTTCTGGGCCCTTTGTTTATTTTGATATGAAGTTACTCGGTATAATGCCTTTTTGCAAATTAGATATGAGAGCCTCGTTGATTTTATTGCTATGCAGGTAAACGAAGGTTGTTTATTCAGCCTTTGGTGCCTCTGTACATAAAGAACACAGAAAGCTTAGTAAACAATCACATTGCACCCTGCAAAAGCTTGTTCATTAGTGTTTAAATGCCACTTTTTGCGAATATGTTTTTAGAATTCCTATTTATAAATGAACAAAAATACTTAGTAAGACTGACATAGTAAGATTGATTGATTGAGATGGGCCTGTAAAAAGAAGTCTCTCTGTAAGTTAGAACTGTTATGTTGTTGTAAACATCGCTTCTACAGAAAAAAAAAACTTTTATTATGCAGATCGTGTAGACAGTTTCTAGTACCGAGCTTAAAAACCTGTATAGTAGGTAATTTATAATCGGCAACCCCAGCAAAGCAAAGACATCTCCTAATTTGCTCATTCGAAGTCACGTAGCAATATAGAATATTTCCGGGAACATTTCCAACGTTCGCGTAATATACTTTTATATTACACATTACTTTCATATCCAAAGTTTTACAATAAAATGTCCTCGTGTAAGTGATTCCGGTGAGAGAGCGGTCTCAGTTTTCGCTGAGTTAGCAAGGGCCGTGTGTGGCAGACCGAAAAAAATAATTTCCTTCGCTCGAGTTCCCACTGTGACTTTTCCAGGCGGCCGTCCCGTGCATCTGGCGGGACCTATTATTAGGGGACGGCTCTTAATGCTTTCTTAGGTATTTTTATATGGCTGCCGTCTTAGTTTTTACGATTGTGATTTTTATTGAATTCCCCCTTCAGCGTAACGTATGTAGGTGGCCGACGTATGCCTGCCGAGTGCGGACGAAGGTAAAATATGAGCCACTTAGTAAAAGATTTATTTTATTGCACTGTGCTGGACACACGTTCCTACCATTTTATTTTCGACATAAAAGATGGATTTATGTCATCGACTACTACATTGATAGAAAGGCAACAAATCAGAGACATTTCTAACAACTTAACTGATTGATCTACAGCTCTTTAATTAACTTCAGATTTTTAAAGATGCCCGTTACTGTGGGTTTTTAACCCCCGACGGAAAAAGAGGGGTGTTATAAGATTGTGTCTGTATATCTGAGTGTCTGTCTGTGGCATCATAGCGCCTCAACGGATGAACCGATTTTGATTTAGTTTTTTTTGTTTGAAAGGTGATTGTGTCGAGAGTGTTCTTAGCTATGTTTGAATAAAATCGGTTCAGCCGTTCAAACGTTATGGGCGTTTTACTGGTTCAATCGGGATGTTTACGCAAGATAAATGAGTCGGGGGGTTTTTAAAATTTTGAAATTTTACTTGTACCTTCACAGGATACTACTATATCTAATTATTAGAAACCTACGAAGGACCTCAATGTAGATATTACTAACTTCATTAAACTAAATCCGTCAACTTCCTCGAAAGCCTACAAAGGCTTGGAGCACGAAGTTAGTTACACTGTACAGGCCAAAATATGAAAGGCTTCGCAGGGGCACAACTTTGTGCTGCTACTCGAGTTCACAACTTGTACGTGAATGGGCAGCATTACAAAATCAGCTAGTGCTTATACTTTAGCAATAATGTTGCTTCAAATATTATCGGGTACATATTATTAAGTAAACGCTACTTCAGACACCGGAGGGCGCGCAGACTTTGATCGTTTACAAATAGATTTTATTCATCTTCTCTATTGAGTGGTACATGGAAGCTCTCCAATTTATCTTAGCGGAGAACAAACGACTTAATTCTTCAACATCTCGAAGGATTGTTTTTGTTGGTCGCGGAGGGCGGAGCGGGCAATAAGTGCAACAAATCGTTGTGTGCACGATTCATTTGATCTGACACAAATTTATCCACGCCGCGGTGCTCTTTATTTACACCGACGACGATGTTCAGTTTGTCCTGACAAATTCATAAATTACCGACATCCTCACCGCCGTGTTTGTTCGCCTTTTATTTTTGTCACACATTTCTTGTTCGGCCGTATCGACGGCAACCTTTTTGATGTATGCTTCATTAATCAATTGTATCCGATACGATACGGTACTATATTTTCAACGTAGGATTAAGCTGACTCGGAATTCGGTTTATATTGTTTTTTTATGATCGTATTTTCTTTCCTACGTATAAAACGCATGCCATGTTTTAAACAGAGAAGTTCGACAGTACTCCTATATCCTCTATAGATTTGTTTAGATAAAAATGAAAGAAAATGCAAAGCTGACTATTACAAATATAGAAGTCCAAAAACTATACACTGCTTAACAATTACTTACAACAAAAGAAACTTCAAAAGGAACGACAGAGAAAATGTAAGTCAGTCGTAGGTAAGAGGTTGCAATACCAGTAATTAGCGCTCATAGCCGAGCAAGGTGCCGGTGGTGTGGGAGGAGAGGGGCGGGGGAGGGGGCGGCACGCTGTCTGGCTGACGTTGACTCACGCGGCCACGCGCGTACTTCCCGCGCTAGCGCTACACACCGCCCGCCCATCGCGCTCGCCGACAAAAGCTACAGCTATGCGATTATCCGCCTTTACTTGTCGCCGTTGGTGTCGCCACGTGCTGTCTGTAATCAAAGAACTGCTAAGAAAAGCGCGTTCATTATTAAAAAAAAACAACAACAATTTTATACAATACAGAAATGACTTACTTATTTACGTAGGTACACTTTTACCGTATTTCTCGTGTATAGCATTGTGTAATAAGAATAAAACGCTCCGCACATAAGTTACAGAGCCAGCATAACCAAAAAAAAAACTGAAAAAAAACGATTCAATCTGGCATCCTGTTGAAAACTTACTTAAGTACGGGGGACTATCACAATTTTAATATGTCGTTTTGTCCAGCGTGCCACAAGCTTTTTCACTATAAAGATAAGGCACGTCTCGGCACTCCGATCCCTCTCACAACTTGCAAAAAACACTTGTATAATCTGCTTCATTTCTCTTGCAGGATTAGTCGACAAGATTTATTGACGGATGTTTTTTACTTTTTGAATCCCACACGACCACATCCTCGTGTTAACATCTAAAATAACGCAGGTCACAGCTGCAGCTTCTGAATGAGTGTCGAAACACGTCTCGAAATATCACATGTTTGGCTATTAAACGACAGTTGAGGCACAACCCTTAATTTATATCTCTTTTCCGAGATAATAATATATTGTATTAAGTCATTAAAATAAGTAAGCATTTATTTGAGAAATTTTAACAAGCCATGTTGTATACATTTATCAACTGTTTTGTTATCTATTAATCAAGTTTAATTGTTAATTTATCATTATAACTATTATCCAACATAATTTCTACACATATAAATTTTTATCTCTTTCGTAGGTGCTAGTCGAGAATTTAAACGGTTATAACTTTACACCTTATTTCCTTTATTACACTTACTAATAAGACTGTATAGTAATCTATGAGATCACGCACATATTTATTTAAATTATAAAGATGTCGCGTAAAATGTCCCTTTGTCGTTGCATTTACTTAGTAGTGCACCACAATGTCATACCAATAAAATGAAACAATTGTTCATTTCAGGGCGCTGACTTAGATAAATAGCCCTTGTATTGGACAATTTGTTGAGTAATCCCTGCATTTGTTTCAATTATTTCGGCTTCCTCCTTGATAGCCACTTACATTTAAATCTAATGGCTTTCTCTGACACGTGCTTGGCATAAAAACTTTGTTGAATACGACATATTAGGTATCTAATTACACTGATATTCCCGTATAATATCCATTTCATACGTAACGTTTGTGATATCCCTCATATTAATGTGCTATTACTATTCTCGACCGCGAATTTCATATGAATATAAATTTTGCAAATTTTCATTTATATGCGCACATTCACTGAATGGAAATTGTACATCTTGATTACGGATAGTTATTAGGCACTTTCTATGTGATTGCGTGTGTCAAATGGCTCATAATTAGGGTATCATTGTCCCGTGTGTAATGGAGCAAAGCAGTTAACAGAGACTGGGAGGAAAGCCAGCCCTTGTAACTGATTATTACAAATTGTGATGTTTCGCTTACTTTACCAGTGTAATCGGTGATTGAATGAATTGTTGATTCATGAAGGTATCCGTAGTGGATGTGGGCTTGGAAATGATTTGACAATTCCACAATTTGTTGCGTGTATTGCCGTAGCAAATGTCATTAATTTAAAGTTCCTAAGGGGGAACCGAGGAATAAATGAAATCCACCGTAACCATGTACACAATGATTGGATCTTAAATGAGTTTAATACGATAATGTAGGTAAACGGCTGGGATATGTATTCGAAATATTATGTTAGTAGTTATTAGATACTTAGGTTGGTTTACATTTGGATGCAGTGGCTTCCAGCAGCTGCAATGTTTTTATGAGCTTTTGGTCGTTTCTGTTATAATTATGTAGCGCTAGTTAAACTCACATTTGGAAGTTCGATACGGTTAAAGTTTCCTTCAAACTTCCCTTGCGCTGCGATGCAGGCTCGGTGGCCGCAGGGGCGGCTAGGCGGCTACACACGCCACGACAATCATACAGCATTTAATCATCATTAAAGCGGAATCAGCGACGCGCCGTTGCAGCCGCGTCAGCTGTATTGCGCCCCAAACGGGTTTTTGCTTCATCGCTGGTTTTAGACGACGATGTTTTTCAAATGTTTTTTTTTACAATTTTAAACACATTAGAGTACCTACCAGACTGCGCAAACAGTGCGAAAATTCAATGGTGTTTTTATGTTTCATTAAGTTAATTTGGCGGTGTTTGTTTGGGGTTTGGGTACCTTTGTTTTGGGCCTGACTTGCTGGCTGGCTGACTGGTTTACAAAAAATCGGTGTACAAAATTATACAATACGAATAGAAATTTAAAGCTAGAGAACCTAGGGAAAATAAATCACAAATATCGAATATAAACAGGAAATTAGAAAATCTTGTATGCAGATGTTCGGTTATCTACCCTTTTATTAAATTCAAAGACATGCCCACTGTAATATTAGCCATTTTTAATAACACTATAGTCCTGTTATTGCGTAGAAATGTGACCCTTTTCGGTATTAGAAAAATTACATTGTAACTTGACGGCCTATTTTATCTACATACGCAACACAAAGAGATCTACCCGAAAAATGCTGGGTGGTCTTTTGTGCCGACGACCAGTTATGACAAAGCGAAACCCTGTGCCCCCTCTGCACGGTTCTTTGTCTACCAGATCGAGATAGGCGCGTAAAATTTGATACGGGAATTATTTTATTAGATCAAACGTACACGTGCGCGGCGTGACGAATGTGATAATGTTCCCGGCCGGAGTCCAACAACGGAACAATTACATTCCACATGAATTAACCATAATAGCAGGATTACGGAAGCTTCGGGCTCGTAGCACCGTGACTCGATGTCCGGAGTCAATTGCTGTTGCGCTATTCTGCAAATGCGTGCTGCGTAGCTGTTTCCAAGTTTGCAGGGTATTAGGTAAGCACTGTGAGTTGCATGCGGGCTTCGCGAGTGACGTGGCCCATCGCCGGCGTGATAGCTGCCGTGAGTGGTGACGTCGCGTGCGCTGTCTGTCCCCCACAACATTACACGAATATCGGTTTTCCAAGGGATGGAAAGCAAATATTAAAAGGCCTTCTTTAACAACTTTTTACTTATTACCGTTGTAAGCAACATCTTTTATAATCGTATTATGCATGAAATTTTCGCAGTGATAGAATTGTTCTATCTGGAACAGTCTTGTAGAAGTAGCAGTGATGTTCTGGTGTAAAACCTAAAATTATTCAGAAATAATAAATAGCTGTAACTATGCTTTAGTCTCACGAAGGCAATTTATTTCACCAAAAAGCAAGCTCATAAATGTGTCTACATTTCACATAAATCAAAGTTGAATGAAAAAGAACCTCACCAAACTCAGTAGGAGAATTCTTAAGTTATATAAGATCTTTTTGCGGTTCTAGATTTGAAATTCGACCAAATCTGCAAAGGTGTTGCTTATGAAGTGAGGATCTTCCTTGTAGATACCTACTTATATAGAAATATTAATATGCTTTTCTATGCAAATCTTTGTATAACATCACACCTGTATTTCCCGAAGGGTTGGGCAGAAGTGCACCCACATTTCGCCAATTAAGTATGTGTAATAGAGGGCGGAAGCAGTGGTGGCCCAGTGGTAGAGCGACTTACAAGTTGTAGGTCGTGAGTTCGAACCCAGGCAGGCGCTTTAGTTTGTGTAAATTATCTCATCACCACTGCTCAAAACGGTGTAGGAAAACATCGTGAGGAAACCGGCATGTCCTAGAACCAAAAATTCGAAGACATGTGACATCCACCAACCTGCACTGGGCCCGCGTGGTTGACTACTGCCAATTCCTTCTCACAGAGAGGGAGGCTTGTGTCCCAGCCGTGGGAACATTAAAAGGCTGATGTTGATGATGATGAATAGGGGGCGAGCCTCTTATCATCAACCGGTCACTAAAGCTACAACTGAGAAATACCAGATGGAAAATCTTAAAAACACTTTGTCGACACGGGAATCCAACCCAGGACCGCACACGGGCAGCAGTAGTAGCCTTTGCGACCGCTACGCCAAAGAGGCAGTCACAGAGTGCAAAACTGTGGTCGGAATTAATTACTAGTTCATTAGCGTAGGTATGGGGAGACCCCGAAAACCAAAAAAAAAAGTTATATATGGTTTGTTTAAAAAGTTACACGGTGTTCAGGCAGATTAGGTTGATTTTCGTTTGAGGGATTAGTAGTAACAGAAACAACGTCTTTCTCTTACGCTCTTTATATTGACACAAACAAATCAACTCCTTCAAATGTGTGGACTGTATTTATATATAATTAGCAATAGCTAGGTGCGTACACACGCATACATATATAGGTTCGCACCCAACATCAAGAATCATTTAGAAAAGAGAAGATAAAAGGAAATTACATTTGATAGAAGTGGTCCACTTATCTATTGTAGAACCGAGAGGACTTTCAGTGCCGAGTCCAAATAAATTCGCATAAAAATAATTAAAAGCAGGCGAATAGTGAAGTGTCCAAATCTGCACAATAAAACCAAAACTCCTTTAGGTCGGTAGGTAGGTAATTGTTATTCTTAAATCGTTTCTGAAAACGGAAATCTGATAGATTTATATTTGAAAAAGAAAGGATACGAAAACGTGGAAAGTTTCACATAGTGTAAAACAAAAGACACATTCTCCATTATGTATTATCGCGGACTTAGGGACAGAGTTAAGTTAAAAACGATGGAAGGAAGGACGGCCGGTTGTTTATTGTTCGCTCGGTCGCAAAGATATGCGCAACCGAGCGGCGGCCGCCGCGGAAC
Organism: Orthosia cruda; assembly: GCA_964057195.1. NCBI lineage: Eukaryota > Metazoa > Arthropoda > Insecta > Lepidoptera > Noctuidae > Orthosia > Orthosia cruda. The sequence goes on along the minus strand of OZ059825.1, from coordinate 20,737,895 downwards.
TAATGCATCAATAATGAACTTGCACTATACTTGGTAATAACTTACGGCAAACCTTAGCTTTGAAGCCGTAATTACCTCGGTCCCCAACCCTATTCATTCCACACTGTCCACATACGTTGCATTTAATATTGATTTATTATTTCAGCAAAAACTTTACTTGTCCATGCCATCTCATCAATTAAGCAGTTCAGCATAAAATTCACCCTATTCAAAAGTTTTTTTTCTTTCATTACCTTGATTAGCATTCAAGTTAGGTACGAATAATGTCGCTGACTTTACGAGCGTAACAAATTCGGTTAGTTTCACAACTATGGCACAAATTCAACCTAGATATTTGAACAAAGCGTGTTCCCCTTATAATATTGGAAACGGTACCATCGGCAACGCGTGTCCTTGGCAGGCACGACGAAACGTCAATGAAATTTAATATACCGTCTACGATAACCCAGTTATTGTATCGTAAGCTGTATATAAAAAGCGGCAAGTACGCCTGCCGCATCCCTCGGTAGTCAGCGGGTAGTCACTAGTCGGGTAGTCGGCTAGTACGGAGTGCCCGCCCGCCGCCGTCGCACGTAAGCTCCTGCTACGAACTTTGCTACGCACGCTTTAGCCGCCCAGCGCACCGCTGAAAGGCACACATAACTAGTGCTATGCTTAACTAGTGATTAAATAAGCTATGCACGTAATAAACAGACACATTAAATATCGTAATTATTATAGTATTACCTGCTATTATTTTATGAGCGATTTATAGAGTGAATGAACCTTTTAAAAGTTTCTTGCTCTGAAGTGGGCTGTTTGCACCTTTTAGTAATAGACTTAGATCTATGTACCCTCCCTAGGTTACCCCGCCTCCTGCACATACAACAACGTGTTGAATTAGCCGGCGCAATGGTGCACGAACAGTGATGAATCGCCCTCCATTGTGGACCACTCACGAGCACAACAGCAACGTTTCACATGGTTAACTCTAATGCTGTCTGTACACAATAGCCCATGTTGGACACACATCTACCATCGCTCTATCCTTGTAAAACAATCATCAATCAAAATATCAAACAGAGTTAAAAATTCATCAATGAACGGTGAAATATGACTGACATAAATATTTGTGTACAGTGTAACGATTTTGATTGAATTTACAACAAAGGAGTGAGTAAAATAGTTTTTTAGATTTGAGAATTTGAAATGCACTTACATGCACACTTATTATTTTATTTTCCTGTGATACGGATCATAACATAACTAACATCATTTTGTTTCAGCCCATGGATTCACTCTTTCGCCTGAAAATGGATTGAGGAAACCTAAAAAAATATAAGAACTTTACAATGAGTTTGTTCGTTGATTTACGTCAAATTAAATCTTCAGTAACAAACCTCTCGGAGATGGTTGACAAGATATCTTCCTCTGTTGCAAAAGAAAAGAAAACAGAAGAACGTCCGAAAAAAGATGAAATTATGTACAGCAGTTCCATGTACAGCAGCTCCATCCACAAACCAACAACATTAGGATTCGGCGTTCGTTTTTCCAGCCAAGAAGATGTTTATCAAAGCCTGCCTATGCCTTCGTCTAGACTACGCAGTCACATGTCACTCCCTAATTTGGGGAAAGCTGAAACTGTGTTCGATAAACCGTCCGCGTCACGACAGGACGACAGACCGAAAATTGTCGAACTTGACGAAGATAGACACGAGAAAAATAAAACCATCATACATTTATCATCAGAAAATCTCAGTGATTGGATTACTGCATCCATTAATAAGAGACCACATTTTGACGACGTGGGAGACACGCACCCGATGGATTTCTTAGAAAGTATTCAGTATTACATATCCGAATTAAAAATGGCAGAGGAGAAACAGCTTCCATTCATAATATCCTGTTTAGAAGGAGTACCGCTCATGTGGGCCCGCTGCTTCAGGAGTGAGTTTAAAGATGTCGAAAAATTCTACATGGCTTTCGAACAGGAATTCTGGGGCCCTGACAGACAAAAAGCTGTGTTATACGACATGAAACTTGGAAAATATGACGACACAAACCCAAGAGTCAGTATGTCAGAATATTTTTTGCACAAAGTATCCAACTATCGACATCTAACGCCGCCGCCGTCGGATTTGGAAATAGTTTATTCCCTAGCAGCTCATTTTCCTACTGCCGTAGAGCTCGAGCTACGTCTCGCACCGAAACCAACGCTACGCGAAGCGTATCACGTGCTACGGCGTAGAGAGGGCGAAGGTTCCGATTTTCTACCAAATTATTTGTATGAAATGTGTGAAGCGTTTCAACGTGGTCAAAGACCCGAATCAGCGCGGCGTGGTGATGGATCATCGTCTTCTTACAATTTAGAACACGAAAAGAAACTAAACAAATAGAATAAACAGTTTGCACCAACATTTATACGTACCACTCACTGCCATCGAATAATTTAATTAGGTCATGATAGGTAAAATGTTTTTCGAATAAACAGTTTAAATGAATAATTGGTATGTTTTATTTATCTAATAAATCAAAATTTTAATTAGAAGGGTTGCCTAGCCCCATATTTTATTAAAAACGAAATTAATTGCTATAAAGTACACCCGTTACGATAATATTATTTTATACAGAGCGTTGCATGAGAGTGAAGGCAACTGGACGGAGAGCGAATGCTTGGAGGCGCGGCGCGCGGGCTGGCTGTGGGGCGGGCAGGCGCGCGCGTGCCGCCGCCAGCCCGCCGCCATGCCGCACGTGGCGGGTGCCGCGCGGTTGGCGCGCGCCGCCTGCCTGGCCGCGCACCACGGCGAGCGCTGGAACTGCTCCTCCATCGAACTGGCGCCCAGGTTCACCCCTGACCTGCTCACCGGTGCGTATCTATTACCTATTTTATTTTAATTTGGAATTGGGACATCTACGAGCTCTTCACTTTTAGAATCGTGAATTAGTGTCAGTACCAACATTTTCAGTGCTCTTTGTTTCCACACCTTGGAAGAAAACATTTTAGTTCTTATTAGAAAAATGCTGCAACTTTCAACACTATGTAAGATTAGGGAGACAAGTTTGTCGAGTCTTTTAAATCACCGTGGATGTATTGTGCGAGCGCGGCCGGCGTGACGACAGCGCCCTTTCTTTCAGCAACGCTGCACGGGTTCCGTTCCGCTCCGACCATTCTTTTTATTTACATGACACATGAACATATTTATCACTTCTCGGGTAATTAAATTTCAAATAACACCATTGTTTCAATTTAATTTGAATGCTCCATTGTTAATTACCCCCTAATAGAGCTGAGCGAGTACACAGTAAAGAGCAATCGTACCGATGCCGATCGTACGGCCGGCGCATGAACCTTATTAAATAACAGAAGACGTCACGCGATGTCTTCATAACTCTACGCCAGCACGAAACTCGGTGAACGAGCGCCGCCGCCAGCGTATGCCGCCGGTACAACACGTTGACTCTTATAGCGTGACGCGACTGCATAGCAAGTAGGTAAATATTGATCTAATAAATGAAAAAGGGATAAACGCATATATAGGTATATCGGTCAGGAAATGTTTCTCGTCGCTGAACCTTTCATAAAAGTTCGTAGAGGAACAAGCTTTTCCGTTGATGTTAACGCTATCCAATCTCTTTTTGCGTCGCTCTCTACAATCAGTGTTCCAAGAGAGACGTTAAAAAAACAACTATCTAAAAGTTAGGAATAGAAAAGAAGACAAACAATGGCGTAGTTTTTCTAGTTTTAGCATGGTCGGCGACATTGTGTAGTTGGCAGCGAGCGCGGCCCGGATGCCGACGGTCGACTACTGCGAAATACGGAGCATTGTTTTTGGTGACCATTTCAGCGTCCGTCTGCCCACTTTAGGAAATTAATTGACACGGAACGTTGTCGGCTACAAACAAAATCGTTAGGAATCTTTGGAGTGCTCCCGACTTGATACATTTTAATTAAAAGTTACACGAAGCGAATTAAGTCTGCGGCCGCTGTGGCATTGAACAAAGAATAACTTTTCAGTAAGAGCCGAGGTGTCTACTTAGATAGATGTCCATCTAATTTTGCATAAGGTCGCTTCGCAAAGATTGCTAAGCGCATGAATAATAATTGTTTAATTTTCCTCATCTTACCATCCATCGTTAAGTCAATAAATGGGCATAATCGGGGCTTAAATCCGAAATAACTGAAAGGTTGATTTTCAGGGTCCTATAAGTAAACAGAAACGGTAACATAACAATTGACAATCATTGTTAAAGCTCCTGGCACTGGATGTAGCCACGTCATTTGTCATCCATGTTTGACGTGACAGCTAGTGCCTATCGCCGGTGTCACGGCATCGCAAATATTTGATTTTGTTACGAGCTGGCTTCCGTGACGTTTTCCTTTACATGCGAAAAATATAGCGGTACATACGCAGGATTGCCCGCGACATCGCGATGTCGCATTTCAAATTCTATGCGTTGCCCCAAGAACACGCTGAGGCACTTGCTTAGCTATTTTGTGGGCGGTCAGATCTACCCAGTCTTAAATGGTAGGGCACAGATGAAAGAGATTAATGCTGGACACGCAACCCCATAAGGATAGAAAATAGTTTAAAGTTGAACAAACACTTTTTGTTTAGACCTTAGTTTCAAGTAATTCAGTTTTTACTAAGCTAAAGTTTCATCGGCTTTGTAGAAAAGCTTACGATCAAATAAATCTGTCTTCTTCGAATTCTGGTGCACTCATATTTTTTATAATATTAATGCCATCTAAGGCGGGCGGAACACGCCAATAAAGCCAGAACCCGAACGATTTTATCGTCTTGGATTGCAGCTCGCAAAAGCATAAAGTTATGACGACAGAATCTACATCTCGTTAACTAGATAAGTAAGTTTGGTATAGCTTTCAGCAATGAAAATTTATTTTCTCAAAAATGGAATGTAATGTTGCCATAACATCTCTAAAAAGTATCCAGAAAGTGAATTCTACCGGAGACTTATTCACAACTGTCCAGGAACAAGCGAGATTTTAAATTTGGAATCTCCTACTGTCCAGTAAGTAAGTATGTAATTTACTTACTGGACAGTAGTAGGGATAGGTCGGATATATCAAAACGTAACTTATATCGGATATGTGTTAGATATCATATCATATCTATATCAAAATAACCGATATTACAAAAACTATATGTAATAAAAACCTTACTATCGTGCGAGAACAAATAAGTCAAAAATTAAAACCGTAACAATGCAAAAACGTAAAAACTACGAACAAAACGAAAACTTTACAAACTATAGGAACCATATGCGCTACCTCTCTTTCTAAGTATTATTTCGCGTTCGTTGTTAGTATGCTCATCTAAATAACATGTTAACTTTTGCAAACTGTACTACTGATATCGATATCTGAAAACCGTTTTCGATATCGATATGAAACTTTATATCAGTTACATAACAGTACCAGACACAGATTAGAGTTTAGCCATTATAACATGTTAATAGGAGGGAGGCTCCAAATATATATCTATCTCTCTTTTTGGTATGGCATTTTATGAGATAGATATATTTTCGAGTCCATTAATAAAGATGTACAGCAAACAAATATAAATAAATGCCCCCGGTAAATCGATCACAATATCTATCAGCAATTACCCTAATATGAATGTAACCTAATAGCTATTTATGCAACTGTTACGTTATGGTCAGTCTTTTAATACGAGTGCCATTTTTCGTATTAAAAAACCAATAACTTACTGTTGCATACAAGATTTTATCTACGAAGGAAGGAATAAAACACAGATATAGACAAATAAGTATTTTTAGATAGAATAGAAACTTAACTACACACTGAGTATGGTTTATCCCGCGTCCACTTTTTATTTTATTTTTTTATTAAGTTTTATTAGGTATAAGGCAAAGATCTTGTAGCCGCAACAGCCAAATAGTGATACTTTTGTTCTAAACTTGTTCCATTTTTAAAAACATCATTTACTTTGTCTCGATTTCGAAGTAATATTATAGGCACCTGGCTGTATGTTCATAATGCCTTTGTGTTTTAGAATTTATGACGATTCGCATAATGCAATCCGATGTCGTTATAGGTATCATAATGAAACCGCTGTTAATTTTGTAATTCGAATATAACGAAACCGAAGTAGATAAAATATTAATTAAACGAATTTGTTGTAAAATTTTCTTTAATTTTTGAGAAAAGCATTATACAAGCCTCAACCAGTAAGAAAGCCATCCTGGCCTCGTATATAACCGGACCTCACCTGCGGTTCGGTCCGTTTAACTCATACTTGGCCAGGAAGGCTTACTTACTGGATTCTGCAGTAATGTACTATTACGGTACAAAATCAAATAGGTAGGTACAAGATTTTATTAAGTTACACGGTTTAAGTTATCAATAAATAGATTTCCCAACTTTACTCCTTCATAAGCTTCAAAGTATTAAATAAAATTGCTAGTAATAGATACTTCATCAAACTTTACGTCTGCAAACTGCAACTACCGAGGAATCAGAACTTCCCAAATTAAACAATATCTTTAAGCGCTCGAGGGCACTTTCATCGGAAAAAGCGTACAAAGTTAAGAATATAAATCAATCTCGCGAATCCTTATTGATGAGATGAAGCTTTTCTTCTGAAAACCATGAAAGTTATCTTTGGTCTGTTAAATTAGAAAGACGATCGAAAGCTCGTCTTACAATGCGATCAGCGGTGAGGGTTTAGGGTCGAGGTACAGCGAGACGGACAAAAGATTTAATTACACGCATGAATCAAGCGTGCAGGACGCGGGGTGGGTGACTGAGGGTAGCAGTGGGAGGGGGAGGGACGTCATTCAGCGATAACCGTGAGCTGTGCACTCACGCGCGGTCTGCGCTGCCGATGTGCTGTGTGATAAGCCCGTCAGATGCCATTGTTTAACTCCACTAAGGACGTGCGGGCTTTATCGCGCTGATATCGTTTGTAATTAAAAACGATTCTCTTGATGGAAAGTGCCTATCATTACAAGACTTGTATAAGGGTTCGGATTAAAGAGATATCGGGTTATACAAGTATTTCTTGATATTACTTAGTGAAGTGTCTCACTCAACTTACGCCAACGCTACGCTACATTTACCCAAACTGCAGATCTTAGACCTGAATAATACAGCTGAATCAATCTATGGTCATCATCATCACGTGCAGCCGTTGCCCTGCCCTGTTAGGGTTGGCTTTCAGTCTAACCGGATGCACCTGAGTCAATATATGACATTGATACGCTCCGATTAATATTTGATCACAGTTCACACGATATTCAGAACGCCTCTCTCCTTTAACTGCCATATTCAATGAGTCCATGACACTCCGCTATGTTTGCTGACTCTAAGATTGTTAAACTTAATTATCTAGAAAGTTCAGGTCCTATCATAAATGTTTGATTTATTCCACTATATACAGGGTGGGCCAGAACATCTCGTTTACGACCGCCAAAGAGGCATTAGCTGTATGGCATGTCGCGCCATCTTGTTAAAACCATGTCGCACGATTATAGGCTTCAAATTGTTGCAGTTGTGGAAAGAAAAAATCCTTTAACATGGCTATGTATCGGTCAGAATTTACAGTGACAGATTGGCCTTGTCGATTTTCGAAGAAGTAGGGTCCGATAATTCCGTGCGCTGACATGGCCGCCCAAACGGTTGAATGCAGAGGCTTTTGATGTTTTGCACGTGGGTTCTCTGCAGCCCAGTAACGGCAATTCTGTTTATTCACATGCCCATTTATGTGAAAATGAGCTTCGTCGGAGAACAAAATATTGTTGAAACTCCGAAAGCGTTCCAACATTGTTTCAACAAAAGCTCGTCGTAAAATTGGATCATTTGGCTGTAATTCCTGCACAAGTTGAATTTTATACGGGTGCAATTTCAGATCTTTCAACAAAATGCGACGCAAAGATGTTCTGGATACCACAAGTTCGGCTGAACGCTTTCGAGTCGATAGAGCAGGATTACGTTGAACTGAAGCTCTAACTTGTTCAATTGTGTCTTCCGTTCTTGTTGACCTTGGGCGTCCCGCAGGCTTCTGTTTGAGAGTCGAACCAGTATCTTCGAACTTTCTGACCCACGATCGAATCACACTTTCTTTCGGACACTGATTTAGGTCATGTAATCCAAACTCACGCCGAAATAAACGCCGAACAATAACGCACGAATCGCGATTTTTGTAATAATGTTTAACGCAGAATGCACGTTGCGCTCCGGTGAAGTGATCCATCGCGACTAAATTTCCGGGAACCGAGCTACTTAACCCCACCACCCGCGCAGTCCCCTCTCTAAAGCTTCAAACGCAAGAGTGTTTTTAAAATCGTACGCCTTTCTGGCCCACCCTGTACCTAGTTAAAAATGCACAGTATTCTTGATACCTACGATACCTACCTACGCTATTGTGGTGAGATTTATTTCTCTTCAATTATTTAAAAACCTTTGTTAGTAGATTATAGCCAAAAGGTAATAAATCTAACGCCAAAATATACAAAAAGATGAGTTATAAAACTGACTCGAGAAAACTTGTGAAAGATTTACTTTGTAACGTCGCGAAGTGTCGACTGCTTGTCCGAAAGTTTCCAGTTCCGGCGGGAGTGGGTGGGTGCCAAATCACAAAGGCGAAGTTTGTCGAAACTTGCTTCTTTCAAAGTCAAAGGGTTCGAAAACGCGACAGGTATTTAGTGAATACAGTCATTTAATTTAAACACCTGTAGAGTATGACTAGCAGCAGAAAGCATACATTGTATTTTGTGCAAGCAGTAAGAGCGCTATATAGATAGGAGCGCTAATTAACCAACGGCAACGATTATTGCGTCTCACCTTCGATCATTTATAGTTTTTATCGAGCGCTGGTGAAAGAAGCGTCTCACCAAAAATATTTGTCAAAAAAGCTGTAAAGGGTTTATTATAACGAACCTTACACAAATATGATTACGTTCAACAGTGCTGAATTGGACTTGCAACCGCAGCACTTTCTCCCTTTCCATAATATAGAACTTATGGTTAACTCAATGGCATTTTGACGTGCTGACGTTAAAAGCGGTAATCAACGGGTGGTAAGTAATTCGATAACAAAGCCACATATCGGATATCTGATGAATGACAATCTAAACAATGGCAATATCATCTCAAGGTTCTCCTAGTCGACGGCACGAACTATTTTGTGCGCGAGGTTAAAATGCATGCTATCTCATCCGACAACACGTGCGAAAGAGATAGATGCTGTGATGAGCAGTAAGAAGCTAGTTCGCGTACGAATTAGCACTTTTGCAAATTTGTATCGAAATGGATAATGATTTAGGAGGAAAACGAGCGCACGAAATTTTATAAACAGACCTTTGGTAGTCATGAAAAAACCACTAAATTTATATTTTCAAAATGCAATTATTTGGATTGTTGAATTGCTAATCTATCCCTGTATGGAGTCCGTTTTACAATTGTCCTTCTTCTTATGGTATTTATTTCCGCCCAAAGATGCGTTAAAATTAGTGTTGAAATATGGAACTTTCGACGCTCATAACTTAAAAAAAAATTGTTTTTTTACTTTATTGTTTCCATACAGGGCTAAATAATGATGAGACAAATTGAACTCATTTTTTATTTTGAACGTACATCGTCAAACAGTGGAGTAATCGCCAGACTAAGTATGTATGGAAGAATGATCGACTAGTGTAACCTTAAAAAAATACAGCATACAGATATAGCCTTGGATAATCACAAACTTTTGACGTTTTAGCACTAGCACTCGAGCATAAGCATACCTACTCAGCTCACGAAGGGTAAAATGCAGTTACCTATTTGTAATCAAGAAAATACTAACTTGTGCTTCTTACTCAAGTATCCGATGTCCCCAGGCACTCGCGAGCAAGCATACGTGTACGCGATGTCTGCAGCTGCACTGACTTGGTCGGTGGCTCGCGCATGCGCGGCGGGCTCGCTGGCAGCCTGCTCATGCGCCGCACCACCTCGCGCGCCGCCGCGTCCGCCGCGCCAAGCACAGATCACGCCTGCGGAACCACATGCAAGGTTCAAGTGGGGTGGATGTGGCGACAACTTTCAGTGGGCGGAAAGGTATGAATAGAGATTTGTTAAACCAACACTGATTAACCAAATGTGACATTTTTACTGTCTGTAGCTAGGCATTGCTTGATGATGATTTACCTTTAAAATCAAACATTTATTTTATAGATTCGCGAAGCAGTTCCTAGACGCGCACGAAATAGACGTCCGAGAAGGGAAGGTGGAAAACATTCTAGAAATAGAGACGACGACCACAGAGCTACCCACGACCACAACAACCATGGAGCCTACGACGGTGCCACCAATAGTCATTTTAGTGGACGACCAGCCTGCGCCATCCAACACCAGCGTGGCCCCGAAGACGAGGAAGAAGGGACGTCGCGGAAGGAAGCGTCTGCCACGGTCTCCACGAAGAGGAAGACCAACACGGAAAAGGTTCAGATCTAGACCGAGGTTAGCGTATATGAAAGCGTTTTTGCACGATGCTCACCCAACCGAAGGATTAGGGCAGAAGTGTATTGAACGCATTTTCACCCTAGGGTGTATTTTGGGGCTCTCCAGCAAAACGCAATTTTAGGCTTCATCCGACCTTTGATCACTCTTGATTCATAAATTGGGAGCAGTAAAATAAATTTTCTATTTTCTTTTTTCCCAGATACGAATATGAAGACAGAGGCTCCAGATACCGCAACATTGAATACCGGATGGCGGCTGACGACCCGAGGTTCGATCCTCAAGTGGACTTGCGAACTCGACTCGAACGACTACGAGAGCTCATTGCGTCTGCTAACCTGATGAACGGGCGATTTGGACGGAAGGTAAAAATCTTTAAGATCATATTTTATGTTTTCCTGCTCGATTCCTGAGTGAATTATGAAGGGCTCAGTATATGTAATGCGACACAGAATATCCTTATATCTTTAATCCGGCTTAGGGTACGTTCACACAGAGCATCCGTATTTCCAGTACCGTTTTTAACGGATCCGTCACTACTGGAGGTGATGTTCACACCAACCAACTTTCTACAAGGATGGACGTCCGATAAAACGGATCAGAATTTTAATACTGTTGTGTATGTGAACTCGCTCATTAGTTGTATGCCCTACGCCCTACGCCATTGCCGAATAAAAACGTATACGATAAAGCAGACCTATAAAACGGACTGCTGTATATTTTGTCGGATCGGTTTTTTTTTACTGGATTCGGAATACTGTCATGTGTGTTAACTCGCTCATACAACTACATACGTCAGTGCCGAATAAAAACGTATACGATAAAGCATACCTGTAAAACGGACTGCTGTATATTTTGTCGGATCAGTGTTTTTTTACTGGATTCGGAATATTGTCATGTGTGTTAACTCGCTCATACAACTACATACGTCAGTGCCGAATAAAAACGTATACGATAAAGCATACCTGTAAAACGGACTGCTGTATATTTTGTCGGATCGGTGTTTTTTTACTGGATTCGGAATACTGTCATGTGTGTTAACTCGCTCATACAACTACATACGTCAGTGCCGAATAAAAACGTATACGATAAAGCATACCTGTAAAACGGACTGCTGTATATTTTGTCGGATCGGTGTTTTTTTACTGGATTCGGAATACTGTCATGTGTGTTAACTCTCTCTTACACCTACATACGTCAGCGCCGAATATCATCGCTTGCGATACGGTGGACCTGTAAAACGGATTGTTGTATATTTTGTCGGATCGTTATTTTTTACTGAATTCTGAATACTGTCATGTGTGTTAACTCGCTCATACAATTACTTACGTCAGTGCCGAATAAAAACGTATACCTACCATAAAGGGGACCTGTAAAACGGATTGTTGTATATTTTGTCGGATCGATATTTTTTACTGGATTCGAAATACTGTCATGTGTGTATGAGCGAGATACAACTACATATGTTGGCGCCGAAGAAAAACGTATCCGATAAAGCGGACCTCTGTGTACAAGCACTCACTGCTAAGTCTTCACGATTTTCCCACCTTGATGTAGTGGATATTACTGATATCCTGAGTATAACTCTATCGCTTAACTAAGACGGTGCCTTCGATGGCTGCGCAGTGCAGGAGGAATGTGTTGTCATGTCAAAGAGCTCTCTGCCATCCACACCTTGCGGCTGCCTCAGGCACTATCTGAGTTTAACGATAGGTCTGTAGCTAACTAGCACTTACCTGTACGTTTGCTGTACAGGTGGTATCTTCAGGCATGCGCACAAAGTGCACGTGCCACGGTGTGTCGGGCTCGTGCTCCGTGCGCACGTGCTGGCGAGCGCTGCCGCCGCTGGCGCGCGTGGCGGCCGCGCTGGCGGGCGAGGCTGCGCGTGCCGGCCCACTGCGCCCGCATGCGAGACACGCCAGGCGCGCCCGACCCAGGCTGAGATACGTCACGCCTAGTCCGGACTACTGCGAGCCTGATCCAGCTGCGGGATCACTTGGTACTCACGGCAGGTAAATACATCTTTTCTACTAGTATTCTTCGTTTCGCTAGCACGACAGAAAATTTGTTTTTTTCGGCCAAATCTTTGCCAGTTCCACAGCATCATCGGTGGCAGCGCATAGGTCACTGGACTTGGCTGCATGTTCTGGGGCGCAAAGTTTGCGACTCAGCTCGGTTTTAGGTTATTCACGATCTGCAGTTGTTTTTTCTACTGAAATAACAGTTAAGGCGTTCATTCTCCGCCTAGCCTTGTCCTATTATCCAAGGAAAACTGGTCTTTTGACATATTAGATAAAAGAAGAGGTTTGAAGTCATCCTTTGAAATATTTTTACCCATGTACTGTATTATGTACAGTACATGGGTAAAAATGCAAAGTTTTTATTGACACCAGAGAAAACCTATTAAAGTTCCACTCCAGACTAAATGAGAGAAGCAAGGGAAGTCGATGGAGCTCGAGTCGAAGAGTATGAATACTTACCATAGATGTTTTACTATTGTATTATTAGGAAATGCAACGCAACCCTAGGCAGTGCATCAGGCGGTTGCGGTCGCTTGTGCTGCGGTCGCGGTCGACGCGGCGTCCGATCCAGTAAACTCGAGCGCTGCCACTGCCGCTACCACTGGTGCTGCCGCGTCGACTGCCAGCTGTGCCGGCTCACCACCGAGGAACACTACTGCAATTAAACCTTCTTTCGGACTATCTATCTTAGCTGAACAGTGTTTGACTGCCAGCTGTGCCGACTTACTACTGAGGAAAACTATGCAATTAAACCTCCAATAATACAAATCGAATTCCAACTATGCCCAAGCTTAATCCTTCGAGCATGGTATTTCGACTTTTATTCCGATTAAGATAAGGTTCATAATACAATATTGACAACTTAGATTTGATTCGACAGTCAGTTTTTGTATTAAAAACTTAACGATCGTAAGGATAGAGTTCAGAATACAATAACTTGCTCGTAGGGTTGGGCTTGAACTAAAACCACCTTGAGACGCGCTTCCTATGTTACTAGCTAACTATAAAACCCCTATGACTGATGTCTACAAGAAGTTTACGTTCTTACGCGGATGCACTGTTCGGTTAGGCTGGAAGATAGCTCAACTTTACTTTGCCTGTATATAATTTAAAATATTTTGGATGATGAATTTTAAATCAAAATTACATGTTTTAAAAATCAATACTTACTAGGTTAACGAATCCTTGGCCTATATTAAATTTGACGAAGTCTTAATTTAGTTTTTCCGAATTTGTATCCACTTGGTTTGACCGCTTCTATTTGCATTTTTGAAGATTTATCGTTAATTTTAAACAGAATAGATATTTTCCTTTTTTTTAACCAAAGATTAAGAATACAATTTGACTAGTCATTATACCTAGTAACTTGTGTATTATACTCCCGATCTATTATCCGTCTACGCACCAATGGGGTTAGATTTCATTGAGATAATATGTACTAGAGAAGCTATCCTAAGTAAATGACATGCTCCTTTTGACAAGAGTTTAAACTAAACTTCGCTGCAGCGCTGAAACAATAATTAGCCGTCTAACAAAACAGTATAAACACGCAGCGCTAGAGCGCTTATAAGGTACAGTTTTCTCGCGATCAAAAAGACGGAAGCGCCGTGATTTTCATGGCGCTTACGCGTTTCGTTCAACATTCTGCAACAACTTGTCACTCATATAGACTAAACTGCTGACTGACTACAGAAGCGGTACCTACATAGCTTTATACCTAACAAGCTTCATTAGAATTCACACATTTTTACAAAAAAAATTTTAGTTGAAATACCCTTAGTAAAGTAATAATTAATTTAATATTATATTTATGTACTTCTTTTTTGGGACATTCCCACAGCACTATTCCCAAATCAATGGATTTCCTGAAAGCCAGAATCAATAGTGGTGACCACCAGAAAAGCAACGAGGCAATGAAGCTCGACGAAGTCCCGGAGAATGAATTTAACTGTCTTGGATCCCGCAACGAAATTAATCAGAAAAGAATAAGGGAGGAGTAGGAAAAAATAAAAATTTCCAGTTCCCTCCATATCAAGTAGGAGACAGAACAAACAAGGTCAATAGGCACAAAGGGTCATTTACAACTGGGATAAGCCCAGTTGCCTAGCACCACGTATAAAAATTAGCATTAATTTTAATGGGTCCTAACATTGTGAGGTGTTACTCGTATATTTGATTCCAATAATAAATAGTTATGGCAAAAACGCTTGAACGCACGGAAATTTGTTCTAGTTACCACAAGATCCGTATAGTAAACATCTTCTGATGCAGCCTGTACATTATTCAACATTGTATTGCTTTAATTCTGCCAAAGAACACACTCCCATAAGATATGATGTGTAGAGTGTACATATTCGCAGTCATATGTAGAATACTGACATAAAGGCGAGGCAACGAGCTCGAAGGAAAATAATTCACTATTAAAGTTACCATGCCCTGTGAGAAATTGGGCAACACAGTGATCCACCTCCAGCCATGTCCTGGCCATTCGCAAGTGAACAGATGGAAATAATTGGTGGAGGTGTCGGCCCTTGATGGAATTATCCCACGTACATTGCCATTCGGATAAAAGTTCCTCCCAGACGTCAATATGTGGTTCAAATAATCTAGAGATTTTCTCACGGTCACTCCGCGTCCATGGTTTCTCGTGCTGAATAGTACATTACAGCACATCGTTCAAGCAAGTACCGGTAAGGTCTCAGTACTAACCGTCCTGTTTGTTTTGCATAAGAATATCAAAGCTAAACGCTGACTTTGAAGTAATTTACGTCGTCCCATTATTTAGGTACTAGCTGTCCCCCGTGACTTCGCTCCCATCAACTGGATACCTACATACCCTACCCTACCCTAGACACCTACCCACCAATCATAAATACCAATTTATTAAACTATTTATTTGAATAACCTTAGTCAGTTCCTTTCTGAATATACTTAAGATTGTTATTTTCCGCTATAAAAACCAAAGTCAGCTAATTCTACCTAAACTTTTTACACAAATTGTCACATCTTATTTTTTAGTCTATATGAGAAATTTGGTGGACGCCATGTTGCCCATGGCGTCCACCAAATATTTCAATTTAAAAATGATTTTCTAGTTACTCATTGACGAAAAGTTATTCTTTTACATTTCGCCGTATTAGTTGAATTATAGGTGCAATATCTTAAAACACACGACAGCATATTTAATGCGATTGAACGTTTTTTCGTTTAATAACAAACAATGACATAGGCGCTCAACATCTAGCAAGCAACTGAATGACGTGCGGCCGGCCGACCCCACATGAACTGAACACAGCAGTGATGTGTGGTGACTTCTCTAGTGCGTAGTACATTATTACCTCAATGTTAGATTTGGCGGTTGTACTATTTGCCTCTATACTTGCGAGCGAGAAGCATACAGCAAAAGCGACATTGGGACTGCCATATATAATTCCATTGAGTAAATTGTTGTATTGAAGTAGAAAAAAGTAGAAAGAAAAGTTTAAACAGTAGCATCATATTCTCAAGAACATCCTACTGTACTTAGCATATAGATATTTGATCCAGTTTATTTAAGGCTATCAGTTATTTTGTGACATATCGGAAATAATGATTCCAGTAAGTAAACTCAGCGTGTATTTTCTAATATTTCGACAATAAAGTGTATTAAATTATAATATAGCCGACCTACGCTGTATATTCAGCTTTAACAATATTATTGACGTTCCTCAATTTAGAACCACTCATAAGGTGCGTTTCACGACGATATACCGAAAAACATTGCAGATATGTTGTCATTACTAAGCATAAAACGATCTCTGTAATATTTTATTTCTAGCGTCACTTACATTGTTGTACATATTAAGTATTTATTGAACTCGTAATAAACTGGTAGATTTAGGTACTTTTTCTCTGTCAAAGTAATTAATAATACGTAGATTAGTTTTACTATATTTAGTCGTTTCATGTCAAATGATAATAATTTATTACATAGTGATGTTAAGAACTCTTGTAAATAAAACTCGTACTTAGAAGAATCCTTTGTTTTACTTTAAGCGAAGACAATGGTCTTGACAAAACAAGATGCCACTTGTCTAGTGCCTTTGAGAACCCTTAAATTGCGACATACTGGGAGCTGGTTGATGTTACAAATGCATCCACAATACAGAAAGTTTTCCTTAGGGCCCAGTTTAAGGATAGGACGCGTACCGCAAGAGTTGGTTCGAGTTGGCTCAGGAAAAAGATACCTGAAAGAATTTGAGAAAGCCCTTTCCCGAGCAATGGGGCAACATCGGATAAAAAATAAAAGTTTGAATGGTGGCCTAAACTCACGGATAAGGCTGCCGTTACACCTGGCGCGGAGCGGAGAGAAGAGGATCGGAGCCAACAAATCGATATAAATAAAAATTCCGCTCCGACGCGAGAGCGGAGTTTTATGCAATTCGATTGGTTAGCTCCGCTCCTCTTTTCTCCGCTCCGCGCCAAGTGAACAGGCAGCCTTAAGGAGAGACCGCACTAGGCGTAACTGCGCGTCAGCGGAGCGACGCGACAAAATATATTGTATGAGATAGTGTCGCGTCGCGTAGTTCCGCTGCCGCGTAGTGCGGTTTATCTCATACAATATCATACAAAGTATATTTGGTCATGTCGCGTCGCGTCGCTCCGCTGACGCGTAGTGCGGTTTGACCTTTAAAGGTGTCGTTCGCTTTCAATACCAACGAGTGCAGATACTGATTCCTAAGAGATTTAGAGGAAAACAACAAAAAAAATAAGTAATAATAAAAGACAATATAAATGTGACGTAAGTTTATTTACAATACTATTGTATTTTAGCAATGTATTACCAATGAAATATATGAGCAATATTGGAATAACAAAATTGAAGGAATATAGAACCTACGACCAATCTAAAGATATTCACTGTATAATGTAATATTCAGTTCACTAACTTGTGAGATCTCGAGACTGCTTCATAAATTAAACTTATACATAAACACAGTAGTTTTAATCACTATAACTATACAGAATTTTGGAATTTATTAGTGGGAATAATATAAAAATAAACTCTCGCTAACATAGGATATCAGTTCATTAGAAAAAGCCATTCACTTATGAACTAAAAATCACATCATTTTTACTTATTTGATACAAATGGTGGTAAGTAATTTACATAAGTAGGAGACGAAAATTAACTTCAAAGTTACAGCATAAAGACGTCAAGTATTGTTTGTGCAAAATGTTTCAATCTTATGATTGTAGACACTAGGCAGAGCGATATTTATCGCAATATGGCATCGCAAATTAAAATAGGTACAATTGATTCGCAGATGTGATTTAGTAACGTTTTATAAAATAATTTTCAAAATAATTTGATACGTAACAATTTCAAAACATCCAAAAATAAAGTGTTTTATAAGAGAACCCTCAAAATGTTTTGCTCAAAAGCTTATAATGATTATAAATGTTCGAAAATATATACCTATTGTAGAGTTCATAAATAATTGAAAAGTTCAGCTACATAAAACACCGAACTGTACATAAAAAGTGAGCATTTACCTACTTACACATTCACTCGAACTCGACATTCAATAAAATTGGAATAAACTAATAATATCGACACTTTAGTTCATCATAACTCAGAATGCTCGTCGTGTTCTGAAACAAGAAAGTTTACATATATAAATAATGTTATAAAATGTAATTATTATGCTTTCTAATGATTATTATTCTTGATACTTACTTGACGGACTTTCAGCGGGAGCCTCTTCATGATCAGTACTCTCGATCTCCTGCAACAACATTTTATTTAATTGTTTTTCATTTATCCTCATAGTCCATAGGTTACGGATGGCTATAAAAGGATATTTTTTTAAACTACAAAACACCTCGACGATCGGAAGATCGGTAACTATTTCCTTACCTATCTGTCAATTATACCAACACTATCGATAGCTCTAAACTAGCATTTCTAGAAGGAGAAGCTCCGCAAAAACAACACTAGTGATGCGAAACACTCCGAGATCCGATCATATTATCGATAGTTTTCCGTGTTTTATTTTTTAGGTGAGGCCCGACAACAGCCATCAGGCGGGACTTTACACCCGTTTTCGCACCCCGCTATATACGATTTTAATTCCCAACACCTGCATCTTTCATCTGATCTGAACGTGGCAAAGAGCTGTCCAGGAAGTCAGACAAAATTTGAGAACAGTTGAGTCAAAATTTGAGTTCATCAATATGAAAAGAAGAAGATGCCCAACAGTAGGGTACTAGGGGATGACCATAAGCTCTTAGAATGTTATTTTGAGTGTGTGTAAGGGACAGATGTATATGACTTGTATACATCTGTCACGAGATCGCGTAGATCTCAAAACAACCTTACTCGTAAGAGCTTATGGTACCCCCCTGCAGTCAGTTTACAAATGTCTTACCTGTTCATGATCAGCGGCTTGGTACAGGCCGCGCCGCACGCGCGCCGCCAGTCCCTTTACCTCTTCGTCATACTCGCTCCACTCTGGCACGATACGCATGGCGGCCGACAGCTTCGCTTCTTTCGTCTGCGGGTTATTGCACTGGAAATAAAAGTTTAATTATTTATAATGTGTATTAACGGTTGTAATCGATAAGTATTATAATAAGTAATTATTGAAAAAGCAATTTATTAAAACAAACTTCTTAAATAAGCACTGTCAGCAAACCCTTTCATTTGATACCTGTATGATGGGGATACAGAAAAAATCATGGTCCGCCATCTTTGAGAGTTTAGGTTTCATGATGTCACTAAATTCAATATTTCAGCTCAATTGGTTGGGGACAATGATATTCTAGTAAACAGATATGTTTTGAGCGCGCGCATTGTGAAGACTCGAATACGTCCTAATTGGGACATATAGTCTTTAGTCTATGTTACGCATGGCGAAGAGCGATACGCTTTGTTGAAACAAAAACAAAATTTAATAAAATGCCATCGTGTGTATTTAGAAAGTGTACCAATTATGACATCAAAGTACATAAAACAGAAGGGATCTCATACCATATGTAAGTACGCAATATACCTCAATTTACTAATTTATTTTAATTTTTCGCACTAATATTCTGATATTTGGAGTTTAGAAAAAGAAAAATACGTTGGTGGTCAGAATAATGATTGTTTACATTCACACGCAAGTGACAAACACTAGTTGTCTCTTTTTTCTTGTTGGTTTTATCAAGCCATCCCTTTCAACTTGTAGTGAAAAGTCAGACGAATGAAAAGTAAGTGTGTATGTGTGCTGCCGCTTCTGTGCGTACATACCGTATCTGTTTACTAGAATATCAATGGTTAGGGCTAACTGTTTTAAAGTTCAGTTGCAAGATTTGACGCATACAAACTAACTAAACAGGCAAGTTAAATAAAAGGTCGTAAAAATCAACTGTATTAACCCACTACAAAGACTTACCAAATCGATAGTCTTGGCTTGCTTCTTGGAATCGTTGTCGCACCAAGTCTCGCACCACAACCACTCTTGAGGCAACGACTTAATGGCTACTTGATGTATCATATTGTTCGGCAAATCTTGATCTATAACAACGCAATGTCATTTATTAACGATCCACTGATGTATAATTTTATATTTGATAAATTCCCAGACAAAATTGCTCTATGAACTAACTTTAACTACTGTACATACAATTACACCTGTGCCCTTGTGAGTTGTGAAGTAAATTTCAGTAATCTCAACCTAGTTTCTTATTTTGAGCGCTTATATTTAGCCGTTTTTATTCCAGACTGATTTACTTTCAATCAACCAGAAAACATTGAAAAATAAACAAAACACGTTTTCACAAGTCACAATTAATTCGATGATTAGAAAAGTTAAGACTGCTTTAAATTCGATTGCAGTCTTTCAAAACTGACACTCAGTGCCAGCAGGTATTACTTCTTATGAGTAGCAACATCCTATCTTATCAGTATCAAATCTGAGAAGTGCATTCATGGTACGGAGAAGTATGGGCACATATTGAAAAGGGCAATTCGACGTGATGCGAATTCACAACACGTACAAACTTTACAGTAATGTAAGCGCTTCGTAAGCTCGCAGATTTTAGTGGACCCCGTAGTGCAACCCTCGAAGGATCGTTTCTATCTAAAAACCTAATTTTTACTATTTGATTGTCGTGTAGTTTGTTTGTCCTGAGATACTTTTACCTTTGAGTGTGTGCTAAAGAAACGTATATTCTTTCTTTTCGACTGACCTAAGTTAGACAAGCTGTTAGGGTCCTGGCTGAGAGCCTGGTACTGCCCTCGCAGACGGTCTCCAGCTGCGATGCGGCGGAACCTCTTCAGGTCCACCACGTAGAGAGCGCTAATGTGGTAGCTGCGGCCTTGCAGGTGGTTGCGCCAGTAGCCTTGCTTCCAGAACCTGGTACATTACAGATACATTTGGCCATATGAAATACATGTCATAACGTATGTGTGACCGGTCGTCACTGACAATCAAGTCACACTTTCACGGCTCTTGTGAGCTCAAGATATAATGAACATCGATTTATAAGCCTCTAGATAACTAAAGTGTAAAGTTTTTCTGCAAATTTATTCTATCAACTGGCCGAGGTATGAGAATGCGTGAAAATGCGTTATGCTTGGCTAGGAATATACAGAGATATATATACAACTCTTAATTTTGTCACATTCTAAAGTGGTGATATAACATAAGATTTTGTAGTGGCATGTGTTGACATAAATCTAAACGATGAATAGTCGATATAAGTTATCTACATCTTGCATCGACATCCGATAAACAAATAGACATTGGTTGACGATAAAATAAACTAACTCTTACCTGAAACCTTCCATTTCTCGTCTGCTGTCACAGAACGGTGTGTATCCGTAAGGTGCGCCACCCAAGTCCAATTCAACCAGCTCTTTCAGGTCCGCGCGAACAATCTGCACATGTTGATATTTTACAAACTCATAGAATGGTGTACATAAACAAGCGCCTTTACAAATCTATACTAATATTATAAAGCTGAAGAGTTTGTTTGTTTGTTTGTTTGTTTGTTTGAACGCGCTAATCTCAGGAACTACTGGTTGGAATTGAAAAATTCTTTTTGTATTAGATAGTCCATTCATCGAGGAAGGTTATAGGCTATATAACATCACGCTACGACCAATAGGAGCGGCGCATAAATGAAAAATGTTGCAAAACGGGCAAAATTATTCCTTTTTGAGAGCATCCGTTGCGTGCGCTGCGTAAAAGGTTTAAGTTACGCAACAATCATGTATGTAGGGTAGATGGGTAGGTACCCAGTTGACGGGAGCGAAGCCGCGTGGGACAGCTAGTTATAGATAACTGTTTTTGATATTGTATAAGCTACCCGTGTTTTACCACATTTTGGTGTCAATAAGCGACAACAATAGAATGATCTCTATAAAAGTTTGCTCAGTTAAGAAATTTTACTTAGATGTTATGGAAATATTCGTTGGAAAGCGTTGAAAACCCCAGTACTGTACGCCTGGAAGTAAATATAAGACGTATCTGGTTAGACTTTTTTTTTTAATACTTTGCCTTACACTAGGAATTTCTCCTGTATTGTGGGTGCGTTTACAAACATATAAACTCACATACAAAAACACCCAGATCCGGAACAACTATCTGTAGGTCGTACAAATATTTGTTCCGTACGGGAATCGAACCCGCGACACGCAGCGCAGCAGTCAATTGATCAACCACTGCACCAACCGTGCGCCCCAGAGACTGGCTCACGTCAAACAGCAAGGCCCCGTCACTCAGTTGTAGAGTGTTACTTTGGAGTTATGCAGAATAGGGTGTAAAGTCACACACACCTCCTTTGAAAAAGGAGGATCCTCCGACCAGACGTGCGCCGAAAACTTTGCTTGCGCGATGCAGGATTTGTTTGACGTCAGGTCATTAGTTCGTATGTCACATTTCCTGGCAATATTACCTGGTCAGCGTCCACGAAGATGATCTTCTTGACGTGCAGAGGGAACAGCACGTCGAGGAACAGGATCTTGTAGCCCCAGATGGTGCGCTGTCTGTCACGCTGTCGCTGCAGCCAGCGCGGCCACTGGTACTGGACTAACTCGTACTGGAACCCGTACTCTTGAGCCATGTAGGGCAAGATATCCTAGGAACAAAAGTTTACGATGAGTAAACCGAGAAAATCGAGAGGGAAAAAAAATCGTCCTTTTTGAGATTTGACTGAAAACATTACATATTAATTTGACTTCGATAAATTGTCGATTAGTTTTGTTTAATTCTTACAAAACTACAGGATTTAGTAAATAAAGCTAATTGGTGATATCCAACAGTGATAACCAACTGAGCATTTGCTACGATCAACCACGTCGGTGTAACTATTCGTCGTGAACTAAGAAAACCTGCGTTATAAGCGTCGAAAATAAAGGCGCTGACAACATTAATTGACCGTAAAATGTGGTAGACTGTATTAAGAAATAAATGAATCAGATTTTTTCTCTTACCTTGAGCGAAGGACTCAAATAATTCTTCAAGAACCAGAACTTGACGGGCGACTTGGTGTTCTTGAGTACGGACAACATCATGATGCGAAGGAATCGTTCGTACAGATGTCCGGACGCCACAGAGAACACGTTGATAGTCTCTTCCTGAGACTCCTGCTCCTCGCCGCCGCCGAACGAGCTGAGAATGCGTTTCATTTGTTGACTTAAAGCGAGGGCAAGGGAATAATTGCTGTATTATTTGGAAATTGTTGCAGTTGAAGGCTAAAGTTCCATGCACATGTTACGAAAGCCATGCGTAGTAGTTTTTGGTGCCCGTTTATGTCAATGTAGGCACGCAGTAGTTTTTTGTGACTCCATTTAAGCATGTGGTCACTCCAAATAAAAAGGTTTCATTCTATGTATCTGCTAGCAACTTGGTATTTTCGTATATTCATAGACCTAATTTTTTATAAGATAATCTAGTTTATCTATTAACTTGTAAATATTCATATTTCTCCTTGGAAGCGCATATGCGCCTTATTACATTCAGCAATATCTGAAAACATATTTAAAGCTCTATTTACCTAGCAATAGAGTTCCAAATCCCGCCCGAGTTCTTGTCATCATTCTCGACGAGTAGGTCGAGGTGTTGCTTGTCGGGTTTCTTGCTGACGCGCAGCTTGATGACGTGGCTTCTGAACGAGCTCATCAGCACTTGTATGTCTTCGCTGTCCGCGGGAGTGTCTGTGTTCTCGTGGCTATGAGGATGAAGGATTTCATATTTAAATTTTATCGTTTAGGTTGATATGCGAAATCGATTTTCGTCGAAAAAGTTTTAGCATCGACATAACTGCACTACACGCTAAAATAGGTATATATAAATATATATTTACCTATTTATTGCAGTTGGAAATATATTGATAGTTAGTATTACGTTTATGTAAATTTTATTCTGTCTAAACAAATCTGGTGGTAGTCGTTCAAAACAAAAAACATAAAACCCGCAATCAAAACCGTGACGTCTAATTGTTTGTGTCAATTTCACACATTACAATAAACATAATGCCCTTTTTTTAAACTTGGGAGTGTTATTTAAATGCATAGAACTAACTTACCCAACAATCTCATAGATATCATCAGACCTTCCGGGCCTGAGCCTCAAAAGCCAGGCACCAGGGTTGGCCTTCAGCTGGAAGTATCCCAGATTGGCCATCACAATGGTGTCCATGCGCTCCGGGTTGTCGCGAGTGCCCAGTACTAGTTGTAGACCGCGGGGTGGAGTGCCTAGTGTTGTGTCCCACGCGTGACCTTCTAGGAGAATGTATTCGAGCTCGAATTCACTGTAGGGCAAATATACCAATATTATTATGTCCTATGATTTGAGATAAGGAACTTTAATACCCACACTATAAAGTTTACCTTCCTCTATAAATTCATATCCTGATGTGTTCATTATAAAATCAAACTTATTTAAAAACAATAAAGTTTATAAACTATTAAGTGGCGTGATCCTTACCTATGCACCAGTGTATCAACATCAGCCAGTCGTATGTTGTCGAGGTCGTACACAGACTTGACGCACTCGACGAGCCAGTTGGGCGGAGTGCGCAGTTCCATAGACAGTAGAGGCGCGTGAGGTAGGCGGGCGAACCGCGCGAGGGCGCCACCGGTCAGTGCGCCTGATGACGTGAACTGTAGCTCTGGTTCTAACACGTAGCGGTAGAAGCTGGTGGGAATGAACGGAATATTGAATGTTGTTATTCTAATAAATTTTGATTTATAATTGCTATTCGGGTGAAGTTTGTCGGAAAAACTATGACTCCATTTGACATAGAGGAACATACTTAAAACAATATAAATTCTAATAGCAAATCTTCAAAATTTAAAAAACCCCCGTCACACTTTTATTTCATGCTTCATAATTTATCTAGTACTAAGTAGATACGCTTCGATCAGCAATCTATTGAACACGTAATTATGACACGATATCTTGCGAAAATACTCCGATTCTAACAGTAAAACGCCTAAACTAAATCAAAATCGATTCATCCGTTTAGGAGCTATGATGCCACAGACAGACACACAGAAACACAGCAACACACGTCAAATTTATAACACCCCTCTTTTTCCTTCGGGTGTTAAAAACGCTTAGTCAGTAAAGGAGGTTTTGTTCGTATTTATTACGTTGTTATAAAGTTATAACGTAAGATCAAAGCTTCACAGGTCGCAGTAAAAAATTACGTCTCGCTAATACGCGTTGTATGTTTAAGTAGTGTAGTTTAAACTTTAGTTCGGCTTTACAACCAGTATCAAAATACTACTTTTACGAGCATAACAACAAAGCAAATGGTGCAGTTGATGCATTTCAGACTGTGCGTCAATCTTTGCAATTTAAACCCTAAGCCAATGTAGCAAAGGTGTACTTTACCTCTTCAGCGGCATGTCAGAGTTCTTGTCTTGCGGGTTGACGAACAGCTTGATGCGACAGTTGACGACGCGACGCAGGACGAGAAGCAATGGCGCTAGACGCTGAGCTGCAGTCGATGCAGGGTCCAGTACAGCTACGATCTATTGGATCAAATCGTTTCGTTAGTAGCTTTATTTGGCTTTAATTTTTTTTTATCTATAGCAAGATTACTCCGTGCCTTGGAAAGCATTTTAACCCATTGGTCCCGGCTGTCACTTGTAGGTCTTTAACAGTTAGATAGGTAGTCGCTCCATGTAAAATACTGGTACTCAGCTACACTCAGTTGACCCCAACAAAGATGAGAAAAACGACTATACTCTGATTTTTAATTTCGTAGACTAATCTGACATTTGGGGGGTTGTCACTTTATCATTACATAAAAATAGTGTCGTATCCTGAATATTCTGAGTGATCGAAAATTGATCAATAATGGAACTATTTCACGGCACAAAAATTACATTTGTTAAGAAATGAGCGGTCCTTATTTAGTTTCTACTCATTTATGTCAGACTTCATTTTATAGATCGCATTTATTTTACTGTTGATTTCATACCTATTTAACACAATAAAAGTGTATGTACTATGTGTATGAATACTGTTATATTTAAATATATTACGTTTATGTTCATAAAATATTTAAAGTAATAATAAATTAAGGAGTCATTAAGGCACACTTAAAATTGAGCCTAACCTACAACACTATGCACCGCGCTAGTTTCATTAAAAAAAATAAGGTCATTGGCAACTGTTAGTTCAGTCTACGAAATTAAAAATCACAGTATAGGTAGATTGATTGAGTAGCGTTATTTCCACTTGAAGTATTAATCAAATGCCTTCAACTGTGCTTTATAAGTTGTAACAGGTTTTGCCGGGCTAAATACGCCACGAACGTTGTATATTTTCAAAATCAAACGTAGTAAAGAAAAAGAAATAATTTCACAAGATGAAACCCGACCTCAAAAAATCAAAGTATTTGTCAGTTAAACAAAGATGTGAAATTGGCAAGTAATCAGCAGCTATTCATACCTCGATAGCAGCCTCATCGTCCCTTAGAGGCGGCAGATCAACGAGCGAGTGCTCTGTCTTCAAGCCCGCCGGTAACGAAGTGCGCGTGCGCGGACTGCGCGCCGCCACCACAGATACCACTTTCAGACGATCTTCTGAGTTTAGATCCTTGGTGTCGAGGTCTGAAATAAACAGCTGTGGTGAATGACCGGGCTAGTTAAAATAACGTATTTTGTTGTACGTTGAACAATGATGATGATAAATTAATAGTATGGATGGATGTAAATTTATCTGCCGCCACATACGAACAAAACTCACAAAATACGGTATCTCGCTAGCATTCTTTTAGCCGCGATTTGAACATATACAACAGTCCGACAACAACCGTCTGGGTAGAAAAATTATAATTATATTTAGTCCGTCAGTGAACTTATCAAATAATATTCGACACGTATTTTTTGCTTTGCCAAATCAATAAAAATTTACTAAGTTAAAGCGCATCAAAGTGCAGGAGTGGGAGTTTGTGACGTCTTCTTGAAAGTTACTAGCGGCGTGACGTTTCACGATATTTCAACGCATTATATCGTCGTCACTTTATGTTTACGCGTCAAAAGAAAAATACGTGTCCAATATTTTTTATTAATCCACCTGTCGGACAGAAATCAAATTTTTAGTAAACTACCCTAATACTCAGACCAAACATAACACTAATTTGGATGGATGATCCACCCTTTTAAACCGACTTCAAAAAAAGGAGGAGGTTCTCAATTCGTCGGAATCTTTTTTTTTTATTATTTATGTTCCCCGATTACTCAAAGAAGCCTGGACCGATTTGAAACAATCTTCTTTTGTTTTGAAGGGGTCTTAGTTGGTCCCATAGTCATCAGGCCAGGATCTGAGGATTCTAGAGAAATAGAGGGAACTCCTCAAATATTATAGGCATACATATAGTGATTTTGGTATTTTCATCAACAATGCAATCATTTGCAATCATAAAGTATAATTTGGTGAAGTGGAACAGATGAAGAAGACCACAGATGGTCACTGGAACTCCTAAATGCTAAGTATGTCACGGGTATAAAATATCTCGAATAGTTAACCGACTATGATGACGCAAATACTTATAATTGAATGGTACTGATGAAAATGGCACCATTCTGATGATGAAGCCGGAAGGTAGGCACTGGAACTCTGAAATAAAACAATGTGTCCTAGTATGCTTGGGCTTATTGGAATCGTCATGAGATGTACTTTGGCCATAAATGATTATCATGTTAATTGGTGATACCTACCAAAGTTAAAAAGAGAAAAATAAAAACAATTTTTAACAAAAAATCAAACCGACTTCCAAAGCAAAAAAACTACAAAGCAAAAAAATACTTTCTTTTCCGAAGTCGGTGTCTTTTGTACCCATTTTTTTTCAGTTTGTCGGCACCGACTTCGGAAATGAAAGTTATTTTTTGCTTTGTAGTTTTTGGAGTTTGCGGGACATGACACCCTGTTCCGCATCACTTACCACTCCTCGTGGTTTGCTTCAATTATCTCGCAGTATGTGTGAAAGGTAAAGTAAGCTAAGTTCCGTCTAGAATCCTTCATTACGCTCGGGATTCAATATCACGCCAATGACAAGACTCTGTTTTGTCCTCACGGTGCATAATCTATTATTTACCTTCATCGTCATCATCTTCGAATACATTGTTGTCCGTGACTTTTGATTTCTTCTTACTGTCCAAAGCTTCTGATAGTTTGTCAGCGTACATTTGGTTGCTATACCTAAAAATAAAGGTTAATGTTTCATGTACTATGGGCCAAAGCTACATCTGATCACTTTGAAAACAAAATCCCGTGCACAAGATGACCTCAGCTGCGTACGCCCTTTTTGCGTCGACCATAGCCAAATGACTTGTTTGATATTTTTGCAGTCTTTTTTTAATTACAAAAACAAGCGGCTGACAGGTACAAGAGAAACAGTCACCCGATGCTGCTATGCTATTGGTTGATGAGTATGTCGGTGTTAATTTAGCGGGCGAGCCCTGCAAGCTAAAATAGTCCTTACGGTGATCAGATATAGCTTTAGCCGATTGTACATACTATTTATCACTATATTGCAATTCTTAATCTCAGATTATTTACATCGTCTACTAATTCAATAATCTATTTAAGAACTATTTGTGTTGTAAGTTGATTTTTGACTGACAATATGAAATAAACAGAACCTTAAAAAAAATTGGTGACATTTGAATTTGAACTTTGTCATCTATGACATTGGATTTCTTGTTACAAAACTTGCTAATTATCTCCGATTCTGAATTAAAATACAGTTAATTTATTTTATGTTAAAGTAGTAACCATTAAGTTACCTTTCGAGCAGTGTGAAGTCGTCAAGCGTGAACCGCTCGTGTGGGTGCAGTGGGCCGATGAGGCGAGCATTGTAGATCAACGCGCGTGCGCCTGCCCTCAGCTTGAGGCTACGCGCGCATAGCACGCGGGACGCCTTCAGTACCCACTCGTATTTGTTCAGTGCGGGGACCATCTCTGGCTGTATTAAAAGATATGTTTGTTCAACGTGTGATTGTGGACAGATATAAGAACAGAAAAAGATGAATGGACTATTGTTAAATGATATTTATTTATGCCAATAGGTTTTATAACACTTTTGATTTGATTGAGTCAATCTCTTTTTGACTATGTTAACTAGATGAGGCCGGTATTTCCTTACACTAAAACAAAGTCTAAGGATAAAGTCTCTTTTAAAGTCCTTACAATAGTCCGTAATTGGTCAAATCACATGATATGGTTCTCATATAAGTGTGAGAGTGTATTTAAAAGTTCATCATGTAGGTACTTCACCAAAAAAATTGTTCTAGTGCTTGGCTCTGCTGTTCCAAGAGGAATTTATCAAAGCCGTGGGTGGAGACAAAACCACAGCAGCAATAAAACTGTCCTTTTACTGTAAATGCATTTATGTGCCACAAAGGTATGCTAGACTTAGATTTAATATATTTAATAATATGATTTTGGTATATTTGAATATAATAAATAATTTATTTAATAATATTATTCCATTCTAAGAAAACCAAATTGCTAAACTATACATCAGCATATCTCAAGTCTTTGCATCTAAATGACAATAACTGCTTATGTCAGGCAAAAGTGCTACAGTTATCATTGAGTCCTTTGATAGAAATGAGCAAGAAGAATTAGTTATATTATTATAAGTAAATATACACAATATGTTACATTACTGCTTTGAAACGGCACCTCCTACGGCATTCTATGCCTCCGTCGTCTTGTTTTGGACACCGCGACAAGTTTGCGATCGAGAATAAAACTTATTTGTCTATCCCATAGAGTATCAATAAGGGCCAGTTTTTTATCCATAGTTAACTCAAAAAATGGTTAATTAAGCTGACCAATACTTTAAAATTTTGCTAAAATGCGCTTTTCATCAATTGTTAGCCTATCAAATGGTCAAATAAATAGGCGAGTAAATTATTTGACCATTTGTTTTCACTAAAATTGATGAATAAACGCGATTTACTGAAATTTGAAATCATTGATTAGCATATTTAACCATTGGTTGAGTTAACTAGGGATAAAAAACTGGGCCTTCGGCAATGATATTCAAATAAACAGATATGTTATGAGTGTGCGCATTGTGAAGACTCGAATAGGTCACAATTGTGAACTTTAGTCTTTAGTTTATGTCACGCATGGCGAAGAGCGATAAGCTTTGTTGAAACAAAAACAAAATAAAAAAATGCCAGCGTGTGTATTTAGAAATTGTACCAATTATGATACCAAAGTACATAAAACAGAAGGGATCTCATACCATATGTAAGTACGCAATACGCCTCAATTTACTAATTTATTTCATTTTTTTTCTAATATTCTGATATTTGGATGTTAGAAAAAGATAACAACATTGGTGGTCAGAATAATGTTTGTTTACATTCACACGCAAGTGACAAACACTAGCTGTCTCTTTTTTTCTTGTTGGTTTTATCAAGCCATCCCTTTCGACTTGTATTGAAATGTCAGATGAATGAAAAGTGTGAGTGCGGAACACTTTTTTCAATTGTTTTGTGAGTGTATAAGAAAGGCGAAAGGCCAATGATATTCCAATAAACAGATTCGTGCGAAACATGTAATTTCGAGCTAAATAAAATAGTATAATAGCTATAAGATATCTGACTATAGTATAAAACAAAGAGAGACTAAGAAGACCAGAACAACCTTAATCTATACTAATATTATAAAGCTGA
The DNA here is from genome assembly GCA_964057195.1 of Orthosia cruda. Taxonomy (NCBI): domain Eukaryota; kingdom Metazoa; phylum Arthropoda; class Insecta; order Lepidoptera; family Noctuidae; genus Orthosia; species Orthosia cruda. The sequence continues at coordinate 20,707,240 of OZ059825.1, read as the reverse complement.
AGAGTTTGTTTGTTTGTTTGAACGCGCTAATCTCAGGAACTACTGGTTGGAATTGAAAAATATTTTTTTGTTAGATAGTTATTTATCGAGGAAGGTTATAGGCTATATATCATCACGCTACGACCAATAGGAACGAAGCATAGAGATGGATGTTGCAAAAACGGTAAAAATTATTTACCGGTTAAAATTACGCAACATTCATGTATGTAGGGTAGGTAGGTAGCCAGTTGATGGGAGCGAAGCCGCGTGGGACTGCTAGTTTATGCTATTTTATGTTCAGGTGAAAAAGCGGTACAGTAACCTTATCAACACTCTTCTCTATTTTCCAGCTTTTACGCTTGCCCATGTGGTTGTAGGAGAAAATACTCACCAAGATATCGCAGGTTTGTGTTTCATGGCAGCCCTCATCTTCCAGTAGCCTGATCATGTACACAGTGGCCTCCGCTGGATCCAGCGTGGTCAACGCAGCCAACGCTACTTTGTTCAGTGACTGGTCCACGTTAGCCGAACCGTCTACGTTGGGAACGAAAGCCACACGAACGCCTCGGGAATCTTTCTGTTAGAAAAAAAAAAGAAAAGTGTTCAGTGTTTTGTATTTATTGGTAAGAGTGTCCTACTGTGGATTCAGTGGATTTAGAGCGAGTTTTTACCCGTGCTCGATCGCGTTTACGTAAACGTCAATTTGTAATTAAACTGGATAAGCGCCATCTGGTGAGAGTAAGGGGAAACCGCTTTTTTTTGTATACAAATTGACATAAGAGAAAGTTTACGTTAACGCGATCGAGTACGTTAAAAACACTCGCAGGGTGCTTTCATTTCGAAAATATACGTAATCTTAAAAGCTTAACGAAGCACTTTCACATTGATTTTATTACCATCCCTGCGTTTATAGTACAGTGTTCAAGCCACCATTGGTTTGCGAAAAAGACATGGCAGCGATGAAATAAGAAGATGAAGCTCCATTCCCACTACATGACAATGTTAGTTATATTTTAAAGAATACATGAACTCAAAAAAAAGTTAAAGTATATTCTATTCTACTATTTTTGATAGAAGTGTAAGGTAGGAACATTTACCATGAAGGTCAAAGCATTCTTCAGTAGTTCCCTGGACTCCTTGTTGTTGAGATCGCCAGCTACCCAAATGGTCTGTGAGAACTTCTCCACTTTACTAGACTTGGTGAAGTATTTGAGCAGAGGCAGAGCTGTTGCTAACGCGTCTCGTCCTAAGGAGAATATTCAAGTTATTATTTATAACTCAACACTAAGGCTGCCTGTGCTTGTGCTCAGCCAACCAAACGAATTGCATAAAAAGCCAAGAGCGTAGTTTTCATGCAGTTCGATTGGTTGGCTCCGCTCCTCTCTTCTCCGCCCCGCGCCAAGTGCACAGGCAGCCTAAACACTGATATTGATATGTTGAAAAGAAAGATGGAAGATTGGAAAATGATACTGTCTGAATTTATGCAGTTTTATGAGATGAATGTGTGACTGTGTATCTGTGTAAAAGTCCTAAGCAGACAAGTAAAATTTCAAAATTTAAAAAACCCCCGACACATTTATCTTGCGAAAACATCACGATCTAAACAGTAAAACGCGCATAACTTTTGGACGGCTGAACAGATTTTATACAAACATAGCTAAGAACACTCTCGATACAATCACCTTTCAAACAAAAAACTAAATCAAAATCGGTTCATCCGTTGAGGCGCTATGAAGCCACAGACAGACACACAGATACACAGCAACACACCTCAAACTTATAACACCCCTCTTTTTCAGTCGGGGGTTAAAAATGGTTGTTATTGGGTTCTATTTTACCGTGATTTTTTATATTTTTATTTGTTGTTATTTATATTGGGTTTGTAAATTGTTGTAATAAATAACTCCATATTTTGTCATTAGATTTTTGTGTTACGCAATAAAAAATTGCTTCGCTTGATGTATGTTCTCTATGCTCGTTAGTTACCTGTCAAATGCATAAGTTTGTGTATCTTGTCTTCGGCGAATAAATCGTTTGACGATGGCACTCCTGACAGATCCAGGTACTGTGACGGATCTGAGCCCAAAATACGGCGGTTCAACCTGGAGAACAACATTTTATTGTAATATGGATTGGAGTCAATTTTGTAAGGGATTCGATATTTTTTTTGTCTTAACTGGTTCATATCTAGAAGAGAATCAGACAGTGCAATACTAATACATTTTTGGTTCAATATTTTGCAACTAAGTTGTCACATTACACTGGTATATGGTTCAAATCTATTCATCAGTGAGAAGTGCGCTCGGAAATAAGTTTTTGGCGGTCGAATTAACTTGTAAGTAAGAAGTATGAGAACTTTTCTTTACACTTACACATAAGAGAACAAAGCCTAATTTAATTAGCATTTTTGAAAAAATAGCTATTTACATATTCATTGGGGTAATGCAAACTAGCAAAACAGTGGATTTTTATGCAGCATTCAGTTGCAAACTGAACATTACAGATACCTCCAAAATTTTCTCGCGATTGTCTCTACAAGAGTTTTATACACCTTGTATTGTGGGTTTGGCATTCGTGACGAGTATTCCTTGTAGCTGCATACACATAAATAAAATACTAGTACTAAAACATGAAATAAGTTCAGTAGAGACTATCAGAATGCCGAGGTTTACGACAATTTAAATTGATCTTTAAGAAATTATCATACGGTTGAAATTGGTATAAGGCAATAAAATGTCGATCAGTATACGTTTGGCGATCGCAAATATAAATATATCAAGTGGAGTTAGTAAGATAACGGACCAGGAGCCAAACTGACCTGATTACAATTGAAAATTAACTTTAAGCACCTTTGAATACAGTTGAAAATGGTATACAAACGACCATTAAAATAACATCAACTCTGCTTTAGTACATACCTGGGCATAACATGCGGCTGCTTCATAAGATAATCCAACGCGTCATCATTGTCGGACAGTTCACCGCGGAAGACGGCGCGCTGCAGACGTCCCGTGTGACGCGAGAGAGCGGTCACTAGCGCCTCCTCAAGCAGTTCCACTGATGACGTCACAGGGGAGAGACCTTCTTCCACTAATGGTACGCCGTTTATCAAGACCTAGAAATAATTTATTTTTTTCATGGATTTCTTCTAAGAGACCAAAAGTAATCATTAAGAAAATATTGATTTCAGAAATTACAGCATCGTGAATTTTACCAGAGTGCCAAGAATGGTAATGTCTTTCGCGCCTATTTTACATGTCTTTTTTCTGTATGCGCAAGGACATATAGATCTATCAAATTATAAATAGTGTGCTTTGCTTCTATGTATATATAAAGTTGTAATATTGAATGATTATAAACACATATTTATGTGATGATTGATTTATGTTTCAGGGTTAAAATGTATTTAACAGAAGAAAGCGTATCGTACCTGAGGATACTTGTTGGTGCCGATTTTCGATACAAACTCATCTGCCAATTGTCTTCCAAAGTTGTACTCCGAGTCCTCAGAGATAATGTCATCAAGGTTACTGTTGAAATTCGTGTACTTGGTAAGCTGTTTCTTCACAAACTCTATCGATATTTTCTCATCTTGAGGCGGGTGCAGTAACTGCGAAAAAGAGAATAATGTTATACATGTAGGTTGAAACAGTCGATTTTAATAACATAAGTCAGCAACTTGTGATACAATATTAGGCCGCGTGCATGCAAGTTGTATGACATTGCGGGCTACCGAAGTTTAACGTGATCTATCGCTTGACCGTGCCCACAATGTAATTTATATAATTAAACTTGGAACTCGCATGTTGCTTGAAGGTGGAAAAGCGGTTTCAGTAAAAAGGAAAATAAATGATTTTCAGAGCATTGTACACACTTAAATAAATACATACATAAATATAAAATTGGCTATTCAATAAGTGATGATTTTTTACCACAACTTATTAGATAATACTTACTTTTACTAAAGCAAAGTATGTGTGCAATAAAGTATTTTCTGTATATTAAAAAAAATAAAAAGTTATAACTGTTTTTTTAACCATCATAAGAATTTAATCCCAAAATACCTGTGTGAGGAAGTAATAAGCTTCCTTGTTCGAGTTCTTCTCTTGCGCGACGTAATTGAAAGCGGAGCGGACGGCGGCCTCAAGCAACGGGTCCTCTGTGCTGGGCGCTAGGACCAGACCTACTCGCACTGGTGTCGCGTGCTTCAGTAACGTCTCACCCAGCTTCAGTGGGGGCCCAGAGGCGGGGGATGTTGGGTCTACCACGATTATCTGTTGGTAAAGATAATAATCTTAAATGGTATTACAAATAGTTTTGGAGGCCTCTAATTTCGGGTAGAAACTAGAAATTACCCGAAAGTACAGGTACATTTTTAAAGAACTCTGAAAGTACTCATCCAATTAAGAAGTTATAACAAAATCTAAGAATTTAGTTAACCAAAAAAAAAAATATGATTGATACGGAGCTGTTGATCAAAATGGATAGTAAGTTGTCTTTGAGTCAGACCAGTCTTTATTTCGCAGCAGTCAAGTCGGTTTTCGTTATGCATGTGTTAGCTGCTGCCATACTTTTAAATATTTTTGCTATTACTTTTTAGAACTTACGTAATTATAAATATTCCTCCTCAAGTTCCTCAGCATGCCGGGGTAAGTAGGTCTCAATAGCTCCATGAAGGACGACGGCCAGCGTCGGTACCGTTCGTCAGACTCTAAGTCGTTGAGCCACGTGATCGACGAGTCGCGGATGTCCAGGCCATACTCCTCCCAAGTGTAAGCCTCGCCCAGCTCCAGGGACATTAGCTTGTTGATCAGCTTTTTGGAAAGACCTATACAGGAAACAAGGTTGTTTCAGAATCTAGAGAATTATACACACTCAAAAGGTCCGCTTACCCAGAGTTTCTCACCTCAAAATTAATGTGACAAATTGTCAAGCATGCGTTATCTGCTGTGATTGGTTGTTGAAAATTCATGCAACCAATCACAGCAGATAACGCGTGCGATAATTTTGAGGTGAGAAACTCGGGGTTAGACTTTATCCAACAATGTTGGAAGCCAACCGCTTTCAGTTTAACTGGACACACATATTTACTGAATACCAGTATTTTATTAGAAGCTACTGCCTAGACAGGCAGACAGTTGGCCTCCATCTTATAATTGGATAACACGATATAGTTTTCGCCAAACTTCTTGGCCACCCTGCGCAAGACACGGTGCGGTGCTGTTTTTAACCGACTACAAAAAGGACGAGGTTATCAATTCGATTGTATTTTTTTTTTGTTGTTTGTCACCTCAGAGCTTTTTATTATGTGAACTGATTTTGATGATTCCTTTTTTATTTGAAAGCTGGTGCTTCTGTGGCCTCATTTAAATTTGGTAAAGATCTGATGGTGAACTTCAGAGATATACAACAGAACTCATCAATAAACAAGATAAAACTCTCGGGAATGCTGCAATCGAATGTCTGTTTATTGTTTACGCCATTTCATAACATAACATCACGCCGGTACGCTCTAAACGGGTGTGTACGCGCAGATGTGTACAGTTCACCCTGGTACACTCTCATTTCACCGGTCATGTTCAAGTTTTATGTTATTCGTGTAATCTATTCTAGCATATAACGTTGTGCATTAAAGGTACCTTACTATAGAACTTGTTCATTATGTACCACAACCACGGGGTCTCATTGCTAACAAAGAAAATTTGGTTCAATTAAATCTCACTAGATGGCACGATATGCACGTATCTGTTATTGAATGTGTGTAAAATTCACATTTTCTGGAATTGAACATAAAAATTGTATGTTCTTGTTTAATCAACTCACCTAAGTACAAAATTATGGCATATTGGGCTCTTAATTCACATTTCAAAGATTATTTTAACGGATCATTTAGAATGGATGCCAATAGATGGCGCATTTTTAAATTTGTGAGGCATTCCACTCGATTGTTAAAATTTGCATTGTAACACATTTTGGTGCAAAAAAAACTGTAAAAACGTGGCAATAAATACTATAAAACGAACCTTCACTGTATTTAAAGAAAAAAATATTCACGAACTTAGTAAACCCTTTTACTTGCAAGTCACTGCTAACACCATTTATCTATCACCGTGAAACAGAACCGAACGCGTTCAATGTACAAAAAATAACAAGAATAATCAGATGAAAAACGCTAGTTACGTCGGCACGGTTTCTTTGTATGGGATGAGGCATCTGTATGCTAGTATTATTTTATCTGTGCCACAACTAAAAAAATTAATATAAAACATTTTATCAAAAAAATACTGGCTTCCAAAACAAATCACTACAATGTAAATAATAACTTCAATTCCGGAAGTCGATGTCAAAAAACGAAGAGACAAAAACAGGAACACCGATTCCCGTAATTGATGTTATTTTTCACTTTGTAGTGTCTTTTTTTGGGAGTCGGATGAATTTGTTTTTTTTCTTTTTTTGTTTGATATTTACTAATGCGCAGCCATTGTACACAACTTCAGGGCGCCCAAGAAGTTTGGCGAGAACTATAGCCCTGCTCTTGGTAAGACTGTTTAAAATCGAAGTCAGTTAGTTGTCAGACTTCCAGGGTTTTGACCACTCGTAACAACCGTCTAAAGTTAAAAAATGTCGGCCGGAACCAACACCTGAACTTGCTTTCAGAGCCATCTATTCAGAAGCTGTTAGTAAACCTTAAACTTTTTCAATTAACATTGTTTAACGACAGGAATCAAGGATTAGCGCCAAAAAAAAAAAAATTAATAGTGACTGATCCAATACCATGGCAAAAAAATGGAACGCGCGACTTCAATGCACATGTAGCGCGCGTTTCATGTGTTTACGTGCGTCACATGTTATGCCATGAAAACCGAGACATATACATCTTTGTATATTTAATTTTGAGTAATGTAACGTCAATAAATTGCTTTGAACATCAGAGTTTAAGGCCTGCATCCTGCATCAAGTCGAACTGCCGTCCAATTTGTTCTAATCCGAATCAAACTCGACTCGTTTTTACTCCAATAAGATAATATGTAGGGCGCTGTATGAAAAGATAATAGTCTTCTTAACTCTTTCACCACTGAATAAGAAGATTTCGTGAACTGCAGAACCCTCAGCAATCACGCAATAAACTTACCAAGCGCATGTAAAGTGTTCATAGGTCCAATATCTTCCTTCAACGCGTCCAGCAAGGCCATAACATCGACTTCCTCGGCATCATACTGAGCTCCTGACACCAGCAGCAAAGGATCCGCGGGGCGAAGCCCTAGGGACGACGCCCACAGATCTTGGTTGTATAAGACCTCTTCGCGGAAAGTACGAGGGACATTCACGTGAATGAGTGATTTAGTCTAAAACAAAAGAGGAATATAGTATTCTTATTTTTAACCGACTTCAAATTAAAGGAGATGGTTCTCAATTCGATTTCATTTTTAACCCCCGCCGGAAAAAGAGGGGTGTTATAAGTTTGACGTGTGTTGCTGTGTACCTGTGTTTGTCTGTGGCATCATAGCGTCCAAACGGGTAAACTGATTTTGATTTGGTTTTTTTGTGGTGACTTAATCGAGAGTGTTCTTAGCTATATTTGAATATAATCGGTTCAGCCGTTCAAAAGTTATGGGCGTTTTTCTGTTTGAATCGGGGTGTTTTCGCAAGATATCGTGTCATAATTACGTGTTCATTAGATTGCGGATCGAAGCGTATCTACTATGTACTAGATAAATTATGTAGAATGAAATAAAGATTTGTCGGGGGTTTTTTAAATTTTGAAATTTTACTTGTTATCTATAAGTATCGCCGAAAAAGATATTTCAAGTCATTATAATAGTTGAAATAAGAAAAAAGTTTATATGCATCTTTACAAAGTATGCTTTACATACTTACTAATTCTGAGAAAGAAAAACAATCTTTTACCTGCATAGGGAAATTCTGAGCGATAGAAGTGAGTACTTTGAGTGACTCGTCTCCACCCGCATCGTTAGCATCTACAACGGCCACCGCGGCTTGCATACTTAGGGCCTGCATCTGCCACACTTTCAAGGGTTCCAGCTCTTCATTTGATTCAGACAAGTGACGGCGGAAACGTTCCAGAGGCGAACGTAGGCCAGGGAACAAATTCCTGCGTAAAAGAGGTGTTATTACACATGCGATTGAGTTGTTTTGTTTCGGAGACAGGAAAATGTCTACTCCTATGTCCTAGCCAGTTCCACAATACTATTCAATCTATTTGAATATTGTTATGAATTATTTGTAGCTATGCCACTAAAATAAAGTTTTTGACCCTTACTTGAGCCTTCCGAAATTGAATCCATCAATTTGGTTCTGAGGATCATTTTCATCTTCTTCCTCAGATGGTTGAGCACTTGCGTCTCCATCTTCCGATTCCTTTGGTGTTGAATCATCCTGACTCTTGTACTCTGTGCTCTTCAGCTGCAATTCGACTCCATAGCCTGATAAACGTAGCTTGGGCTTGCCTCGTGGCTGCAAAAAACATAAGTATTCCATAAAACAACAGAAAAACCACAATTATGTTATGGGTGATCATGAATTAAACTGTTGAAACCTAATAACGCACATGACCTGATTTTTTTCTGCAAGCACCCATTTCATAAGATTTAATAACTCTACAATTGATACATAATTTTTCCAGTTCAACTTACCTTAACATTCCACCTCACAACATAGTTGATAGCACCGCTGTCTGCATATCCTGTCAGTATCTTGTGTTTTGCTGTGAAATCTTTCATTCCAAGCTCTCCATACAGAATAGCAGTGAGGCTCTTGTTGTCACTGCTTGGATATGAATGGTCCAAGAGATATGTTTCCAATTTATTCTCTTCCTAAAAGACAGATAAAAACAAGCTTTGTAGTAAACTGAAAAGATCACATAGAGTGCATGCAAAATTATTAAATTAGACATCAACTCTTGTTGTCACTGTAGCAGATTTTAATTGGGATATTTCTGTAAAACAGTCTACAGAAATTAAGCAGATGGGTTGTTCAGAACCTTAGGGCCTTGGAAATGGGTATGCTAGATTCATAATTTTATAAAGTAGATTTATAATTCAGTATGTTGATGCTATTTAAGTTTGTATTTGCATGCTTCATTGCATGCAGCTTGCTTACACATAACATAACTATACAAGATTAAATGTTCAAGGTTCAAACTAAATATATGTTCAAACTAAACTAAATATTCTACTAATAGTAATAAATTGGATTACACTGGCTTATTATGCTGGATTATAATCCCAGATACTGAAATAGTTGAACACATAGAAGAACCTGTGTTACTGTCTATGTGAAAAGTTTAAATTATATTATTACTCTATATTCAATTATATTATAATTTAGGTTTTTCTATTCTTTATCAGGTAACGTTTTTATCCATATGGACAAATCACATTATTTTGTGATGACAGTAACCAACTAACCATTTGAGGCAAATTCAAAACCCATCAAGGAATACTACAATTATTTCTGGTATGTATATGCTGAAACTACAACACATCAATAATAACAGTAAAGATATCAAGGCTGATTTCTATCATTATGGTAATTGAAACTCAACCAGCCAACTGATACCACATCTTTCCTGTGTGTAGTACATTTGGTTAAACAATAGAGTATAATATACACTTTAGGTAATGAGATTAAGAGAAACCATACTGTCCAAAAATTATTATTTATGAAAGAAAATAACTAATTGGATTTGAACAGAACAGAATACTTACTACATCATATTGATTATAAGATTTAAGAACATCTCTTAAAGCCTCATTATCACATATTTTCTTTGAAGCAATTGCCACAAATGAGTCACATGTAACTTCTTTTGCTCCACTTTGGGTCGCAATCTGATCAAACATGCGGACTGTAGGAGATGTGAGATGCATGGAGAGAGCAAGTTTGGCCATTCGAAGCTGTGCGGGCGCCAGCAGTGTACTGGCAACACCGATGCAAGCATCGTACACTTGCTTATCAGTCTCTGAAATACAAAGGTATAACATAACATGGTTTAATATTCATGAGAGCAAGAGAAATATAATTATTTTGTTAGGGATAAAATTATTATTGTTATGCCTATTAAAAATTTTAAGGAAAATTATTTCATGCAAGTCATTAACATTTACAAGAGTTTGTAACTCTTGTATTATATATTAGTGTCTGCTACTCTATATCTTATGGGCATGATATCGTCGCTATTCTGTGACCTGTGATAAGCCAGAAGATATAATTATGGTGAATTGTGATTGGTATTGTAACCTGAGACTGAGGTTATTGTCGAATATTGATCTATTCATTGAGGATATAAAAGCAACATTAGGCTGACCTTTATCTGAAAAATGTGTGAAAGAAAGGAATGAGAGATGCAAAGAAAGGGAGGAAAGGAAAGGAGAGAAAGGTATGAGAGAAAAGATTTGTAATTAGGTAATTGTGTGGTGTAACTGGTAATGTGCCGTGCCAGTTGCTGACGGAATCACTGTGCAGCATGAATATGATTACACTATTTTTGTTTGTTCCCATGAGGCTGGCATAATCACCCAGAATACATAGATTAAAAAGAATATATTATAATAAATAATCAAGTTGGGACCGTTTTAGTATGAATACCAAAAATCAAAGCCAGCTTCTATAATCTTTACTTCAATTAATCACATGTTTAGTTTATTAAATATGCAGTTGCTTTTTAACTTACCTAGAGAATCAAGACTAGATTTCAATGAATTTATACCATCAAAAAAGGACCAGAATAAATCGGTACTTTCGCCTGCAAGGTACTCGGCTAGCTCCAGGACTATTGGAGTAGCTTCCCATTTTGCACTTACAAACGATGTTACAGATTTAGACTTTTTTTCATAAGGTTTCGCAGTATCTTCACAAGAAACCAAATTAACTAAGACGTAAGCTAAAATAACTAAGGAAATTCTAAAGCCGGTGGCTCTCATCGTGAACAGATTCTACTTCTAGCCCTAATATGAAGAATTCTTAATTAAATTATCTACAAATAACACATTTACACAACACTTCATATGTGGTCATACTTTTCAAGTTTTAATAATGAAATAATACGAAAACTTCATATATTTCGTAGCTAAAACTCATCCTTTAGATGAGACAACACAACCACCAATTCACCAATGACAGCTGGACACGGTGTTTCACAGACAATTAAAATATTTTTGTTTGACATTTTAACAGCAGTTTCCACTTACGAATACTATAATTAAATCTAATTATATACTATTGGCTGTAATTGGCTAGAAAAATATCTAATACTATAATAGCCAATAAGATTTTTTTTAAACACTCGCTGGAACGTACTTACCATGGAATTAGTATTTAACTGTAGGGGGGACATTGTAGAGGACATTACACGATCAAGAAAATAAATAAAATAAGAACATATAATTCACTGCGGTGCGGTTATAGTTCAGTTGCGGCAAACACACAGAACATTTTTACTCTAGTGGGCAAAAAGGCGCGGGTGCACGAACAGAGTGCTCCACGAAGTAACAACAATGGTACGAATAGTACAAGTTATGGCGGTACAGCGTTGAGCGTCGCTTACGAGGTACAACAACAAAAACCAGACATTTTAATGTTTATTCTATCTCTAAGTAGTCTGTGTATTTATTGTAGAAATATTTTTTTAATCTGTGGGAGTGTTCCCAACTTACTTCCGTCAAGTCAATACTCAATCTGTCATGTCAAAGTTGTCAAATCGACTGTCCGTCAGTCTGTGAAATAAATTTCGATTTCGATTGTCTATATTTTTCTTTACATAGCCAGATGGAATAAACTGTTCAAAATAAAATAAAAAGCAGTAAGTATGTCAGCTTTACAGTTACTTTTATATCTTTGTAGCTATCCAAAACATGCTTCAGATTTCACTTCAAATTCAGTCAAAATTATGCGATTCGCGAATGTTACTGATAAAAAGTTTATTGCAGTTCAATTCCATATAATAATTGTTGTTTTTGTTGATGGGTAAGGTAATTTTTCGCCCTTTGTATAATTTTGTTGATTCATGGTTTTTGATGTACCAGGTCAACCTATGGTATAGTTCTGATTAAGCATATTTAACATTCCGCCGTACATAACTACATCTATTGTTTTTCCTATTAGGCTTATACCGCCACGATGCAGTACACTTCCGACGAAGCCTATGCGCGCCTCATCAGCCACCACATGACTGTGCCGCAAAGGATCAAGGTAATGACATAATCAAAGTTTTCTCATCCCAAAATTCTTCCCAATTTTGATAAATGACCCTTCCTAATGTATAAGTTTAGACATTATGTTTACACTATATTTTACTTTTAAGGGGTATTAAGATTAACTAAACCTTTACTCTTGACCTCATTATTTCTAGGCTACTGGTGACATAGTGGATGAAGACAGTGCTCCCAATGGAGTAGTCTCTGGCTGGGACTATGCTAATGAAAAGTTTGACATGAAAGTACCTGAGAGAATACTAGTAATGGGGCAGGATCAACATGTTGGTAAGGCTGTTTAATCATTTTAATAAATACATTATGTTATCTATCTATATATTATGTTGATTTCTAGGCACTGCCATATGATCATACAGTGATGAAAAAATAATATAGTTGATGCTATATGGATAATTAAAAACTTAAATTGTTTGTTGAGTGATCAAGCTATTTCATGTGATTGTAGGGTAGTAGGTACATGACTTTTTGATTAAAGACTTTAAACAAATAGCATCTTTGTATAAGGTTGATTTTATGTTTAATCAAAAGTTTATTTTGCTGCTTTAACTTAAACAAGTTTTTTAGCTGCCACATTTTTATATATACACTTACAATATTTTCCTATTAGATAGTAATACTCTTTATTGCACACCATAACAATTCAGAGTTTAGAGATGTGTAACAATGGGCAGTTTTTAAAGACAGCTTTTGGAAGGATTTGACAGAGAGTGAGTAAAGATACACAGGTAGCCCATGATGTACTATTTACATATATTCTGGTTCAGGTGACAATGAATATTACAACAAAAAATGGTGATTAACTAAATACCACCTAACATGATAACATTATCTTATCCAATACTCACACATACTGTCTATTGATGCATGATTGCAATGATCACTTTCTAAAATTATATGGACAGGGTTTCTAAGTTATTGCTTTTGACTGTTCTGTTGAAAAACCGGCCAAGTGCGAGTCGGTCTTCTATGAATGATAATATCACTTATCTTTATAAATGTCTTGTTCTGTAATTATTTAAGTGGTGTACAATAAAGTATATAATAAATATGTATTTACGTTTACATAAATAACTGTTGCTATTGTTGTGACAGATTATTAGATTTTCTTTGTATTTGAGTTGGATTAATTTGACTTATTTCAATACTGATTGAATTAATTATTTTTTGAGCATTTCTCTTTTTTTTTGCCATTACACATTTGTGGAATGTCCCATGATATTGTTGCTGAATAACTTTGGCGTAATTTATAAATTACTGATACTGTTTTGCTTAGGAGCATAATTGTAATTAACATTTACAGAAAATATTTTACCAAATATCATAAATACATTATTTAAATAAAAAATCAACTAAATTTAAACTGTCGAAAATTGGAATGTATTAAAATTCGTATGTCCCAGTCTACCATTGGCAATTTCAAACTCAATTATTTTCATAAAGTTCAAAGACACTATACTGAAATTTTGATTTTAAATCGTATTACAAGGTAGAAAGGTACACGTTGTATTGACTTTTGGTAATTTGGTTAATAATTTACGTACAAAAATGAATTTTAAAGTTGTCCCAAAGAAAGTTCCAAAAATGGATTTCAGTTTTTGTTACCTATTTTCGTGTGTAAAATATTAAAAAACTTCTATTTAGCAATGTTTTTCTGAACGAGAAAAACCGTAGATGCCATTAAACGCCGCCAAATTGATGTATTGTGTCAGTTTCTGTTCCAGAAATTAGAGTGAACGTCACGTACTCGTTTTAGAGTGAATCTCATTCCGGCTTTTGTTATTACTGTTTCAAGAAAAGTTGACAATATATTGCCACTCTTTTTATCTTAATACAATAGTATTTAAGTTCCATTAAAATTTAGTGTAAAATAATAGGCGCAACTGCAATTTTAACTACCACAATAATATTTTGAAAAAATCAAACACTTGTTTCGTTACTTTTTCTTTTGTTACTTTGGGATAGTAACATATAAGCGGAAAATTTTGCTAACAAAAACGGAATTATAAGAAATACGAAAAAACAAGAGTCCGAATTGGATTATAGTTATTAAACGTTGATTATGATTAAGCACGAATCCATATTTTTATTTATTCATATCTTTAATCCTTTTAATAGGCATTTAGACCAAGCCTTAAGTTTTTATTTTGTTACCAATTACTCCTTTTTTGTTACTGTCCCTAAAATCTCCTGTCTTTAAACTCACTTTTATGTATTTATTTATTTATTTTATATCAATATAACTTGTGAAGAAAATCAATTTTACTCAACATTTTTATAAAAAGTAAGCAAAATCTTTCAATTTTGTTTATTTTTCATATATTTCAAAAAATTTAATTGACTTTAGGTTAAAAGTAACAAAAAAATATTAAAGCACCTAAATTGGAAATATTTTTCACTTTTCTTAGTATTTCTTTCCGATGATTTTATTCAATTTATCAAGAAGTTTAAGAAACATAAATATTATAGGCACAGAATTTGCAACTTTGCAGAATTTTTTAACAATTCAGGAGTAACAAAATAAGAACATTTAGCCTACCTTCATTTAGATTATTATATATTTTAAAATAAATCCTAAATAAAATATGATTCCTTGTGAAAAATCTAAATATTCATGAAATAAACTATTTGATTTTAAGAAATTAAAGCGATCCAAGGATTTAATCAAAATCAAAATTTTTATTTTTGGCCACTTTTTAAAAATATGGCAAAAAAAAAGAGAAATGCTCTTTTACTATATTAGGTTCTTTGCCTAGCAGTGGTACAAAATGAGTTGGGAATAAAAATTTGGTTCATCTTCATGACTTAATCTTTGATGCTCCCTTTTCCCTATATACTACTTAAGGCCTCATTTCTAAAGAGGCTGGGTGTCGCGATGCGAGTGCAGTGGGGCATCTCGAAGCGCTTCGGACGTTTTTTCTGTTTACGGAGAGGCGGCAAGCTCAGCGGCGGCAGTGGCCCGTGTCTTCACACGCGCAAACACAATCTTGAATTTAGTTCGGCCCGCACCGATGCGACGCGCACGCCACGCGTCTCCAGAAACAAGCACTAAGGCTGGCGCACATTTGCGCGGGCTGTACTGGGCAATGCAATGCAAATTTCCTCTTGCATAACTTACGTACATTTAGAATAAACCATTGCACTCTTAAAGCAAGCTACACTGACTGTATCTGAAGCGCGAAAACCAGAACCTTACTACTAAGCCTCCACTGTCCTTCTGTCTGTCACAGAGCTATATCTTTGGAACTGTAATAGATAGTATAAGCATGGCATAATCAGCCCATAAAATGCCCACTGTTAAGACACAGGATATCTTTTTGAGAAGGAATTGTTCTTAATCCGCCACGCAGCACTAGGCGCTGCTGCTTGGTAGTTGTCACATGTCTTCGAATGTTGGGTTTATGCTGGTTTGCTCACGTTGTGATGTGTGTGTTGCTTCACCGTTTTGAGAGTGGCGGTGATGAAATATTTACAACAAAGTAGAGTGCCTGTCTGGGACCGAACCCACGACCTACGACACGTAAGTCGGGGCTTTTATCACGATGCCACCACTGCTCCTAGAATATGGCTGCTATAAAAACAAATTATATAACTAGTCATATGCGAGTTGGACTTGCGCTCCATAGTATCACCATGTCGCCTAGGATAGGGTGAATTTATTTGTGACTGTGTAATGGGGCGGCAAGCTAGAGGGAATAAAAAAAGCAATTGTGAGCAATTATTCGCTGATGATTAGAAAAATCAAGCAACAGCCTGTTTCACTTTTTAGTATCCAACTACGTACTGAAAGTCGGTTTTTTTGGATGTTTGTTAGTCACGCACGCCGCAACAGCTGTACAAACTCGAATGATTTTGGGAATATGGCCTGTATTGTGACTCAGGACTCTTGCATATTTTTACTTCGTATACTATGGCATAGTTTCGACACGAAGTTGAAGCCGCTGGCTACAAAATGTAGAGAGTGTGCCGTTATTTAATTTTACACCTGTTAGTTCTATTGTTTTTGTTAAAAGTTGAACTGTTTTAGGTACAAAAGCAACACCTCGTGAAATCCAGCTGGATAATGCAGTGCTGCCAACAGATCCTGGGATGATTCGGGTCAGCACACCTCCTCGTGTGATAACACTTGATCAGCACTACTTCCCATCTGCTGATGATTTTCCACAACGATCGCCAAACAACTCTCCTCCAAAGAATTCAAGAAATTACCGTTCGCAAGGCGACGGAGCGCGCTCGATCACCCCCCGTCCGGATAATTTCAATGAATCTACTATGACTGAATCACGCTTGGTGTTAAGGTACTAGAATTTCATTCAGTTTCTTGATAAAACCTTGACATTCTTGATTTGTAATTATTTACTTTCTTTCTATCGTATTCTGAGGCCTTCTCTGCGCTGCGAAAAACTTTCGCGCATTTCGTTTTTAGCAACTACGGCACCTAAAAGGGTTCTATTGGCAGTTTTTCGGAGTAATGCTTCAAGCTTTACCTTGCCAGAACCAGTGCTGGCCAGTAGCTTAGTTTTAATTTTTTAATTACTTTATGTACTTTAACTAATTTGTGTTACTTTTCAGAGACCCAACCCCACCAATGGGTAGTGGTGAAGGTCTGTCTACTTCTGAAGAGCTGGTACACCTGCGTCGTCAGATTGTCAAATTGAATCGTCGTGTAATGTCAATAGAGGCCGACCAACTGCAGCGACAGCAGAAAGAAAAGATTGCTTATGCTTTTGGTATAGCCTACTTGTTGTTCAAAGTTATAGCTTGGCTGAATAGATCCTAAGCAATGTCGGGAACAGCATCATTAAAATGTAAGATGAAGTCCTACCCATGTATTGTTGACATTATGAAATTGAATCACTGGATTTGTTCATTTTAAGGGGCATATTGTAGAAATGTCACTTACTGATTGTAGTAAAGGTGGAAGTGTTATAGTTCATCAAAGATATTTCTTAGCATTTAGGTAACACTTTTTTTATATGATATGTTGTATGATTCTGTAACCTGTACAGTGAATTTCCACATGATATTGATAACTTTTCTTGCATTCATCTACTTTTAATGAATTGTTGAGAAGTTACATGACCCTTACTTTAGTGTATAGATGTATGAACTGGGTCATATTTTATTTGAATAAACAATACGAGTTCACATACATTGGTTTGGAATATGTAAAATCCCCTAAAAGATATGTACTTGATGATGTAAAATTGAACTTCCATCACATATTGAAGAAAATAAAAGTCATCTTTCAGGATAACACTCAATATATTCCGAAAATCACTATAAGAACATCAACACAAGAAGACTGAGCATTCAAAAATCTGAATGCACAATTACAGAGATATTACTGCATAGAAATTGCGTCAAAAGATCAATTGCTTATGAATCCTAAACAAATACTGGGGAGAGTCACATAATCATGTAAATACTTCTCATAAACTTGACTTCTTGTTATTTTATGTTTCTATTTGTTTTTCTTCATAAATATAGATGACAGAAAAAAGAGGCCCACCGAGTCTCTGTGCTAACCATGCATTTTTGACAACAGCTATTTTCAAGGAGTCTACAGCAAGACGAGCATATAAGTTTGTATGTACAGCTCTGCCCATCCCTTCTAATATAATCAAGTCAACTCCACGAGCCTTCAGATCAGTGCATAAACCTGCAAAGGAGATCATGTTATCAATGTTCTTATAATTATTGAGTCTGTACCTATGAAATTGATGTACAGATTAAACAAAATCCAAAGAAACAAATGAATAGAATTAATTTTAAAAAGGAATAACATACCTTAAATATAAAGGTGTTTGAACTTATAATTCCAAATCAAACCATAGTTAGTTTAATCACAGTTCAAAGTGACCCATTTCATACAATGGCAGTTTCATAGGTACACCATCATACATCAAACAATGAGGTTGAATACCAGAACTTACCTACACTAATGGTCCTAAGGTCCAAACAAGGGCCTCTCTGTCCACTTGATCTCACTATTAAATCTCCAGTGGATAGGGCTGCTGAAATAACAGGACATAATTGGGAAGCTGTCTGTAAAATCTCTTCTAATTCAACATTGGTAACATCATTTAGTGCTGGCCATTCATTGGCACACAATATGACTCTGGTGCCTCTCAGTAATAATGCTCTGACAAATGGCAAAATACCAAGAACTATATCAACTCCACTATTGTCAACAAACACTGCAGCACAATGGTGAACGGTATTCTGTAACAATGAAGTAGATTTTTAAACAGTGCAATGGCTTTTATAGTTTTAATGCATTTCATGTTTTACACAAAGTTATATTCAGTAATTGGGTGTCTCACCTCCAGTTTATCAAGCCATTTATCTAAGCCATCACATAGCCATGGCCTCTTCTGAATTTTTTCTAGAGCTTCATAGAGTCCACTACTTAGAATACTGGTTACTGCCTGGGCTCCCCAGTCAAACATGTTGCCTATAGAAATTAACTTCATGAATTAATTAAGATGCCAGCCCTTGTCCGTTATTCATGCTTTGATTGCTCAGAATTTTGTAAGTATTCAAGTTTATCATCTATTATTATAAAATATGTAAGTGCATAAATATTTGGCTGGCAACTAGTCCACTACATACTATATCCTACAGTATAGCTATTTATTGTAATGACTAGTAAAGTAACATGCCAAAAGTTGCTTTGGGTAATGCTTTGGCACTAGCTGCTAGTGTCAGTGTAACTCTGTTTATCTTATCTCATGCTTACACAAGTTCTATTTATCTACTTAATAGAATTTATAACAAGATTATGTACAATATTGGTACTTATTATATTTTTGTATAAGGGATTACCAGCTAATACTCCTCTGCTAAGTTCTATCCACCTCTGACGTTCGTCTGGCATTGCATCAATCTCCGCCAATCGTGAACCAAGTGTTGATAATGCTGTTTCATTTTCATATTTTTTCTGTTGTTTCCATAAATCAAAGAAACCCTGGGAACGAAGGCATGTTTCATTGATGTCAAGGAGTAATCGTATGGTCAACTGCCCATGAGCACTAAAATTAAAAGATATAGGTAATTAGCACTCAATCAAATATGTTTATTTTTCAGTTTGTAAATTTAAATAAGGAATATATACAGCAACAGCAGGGCAAAAGTACAATTAGAAAAAATTGGAGAAGAATTTAAATTCCAAAAAGGAGTCAGACAAGGGGATCCTCTGACTCCTAAACTTTTTTTGGCTGTACTAGAGGAAATCTTCAGAAATCTAGATTGGGAAGGGTGGGGAATAAATATTAATGGATGTAGGCTGTCACATCTGCGATTTGCAGACGACTTGGTACTGTTCGCCGAGGACCCAGTCACTCTACAGGAAATGCTATTACAACTGACAACAGAGAGTCAAAAAGCAGGTCTGACCATGAACACAACGAAAACAAAGGTTATGACCAATAGTCATCACCAAAAAATCTGTGTAAATGACCATGACATTGAATATGTGAATGACTACACCTATTTAGGTCAAATAATTGCACCAAACCTGCAGATGGACAAAGAATTGCAAATACGGGTAAATAACACCTGGGCTCGCTACTGGTCGCTGAAAGAAATATTGAAGAACAAAAACACTCCAATGCCAATCAAGCGTAAAGTATTCAACATGTGCATCCTACCAATACTTACTTACGGGTGCCAAACCTGGGGCCTGACAAAGGCTCACAGTCAAAAATTAAAGGTATGCCAACAGGGGATAGAGAGAAGCATGCTACACATCAGGCTGAAAGACAAGTGGAGACTGACCAAAATCAGAAAGACCACAGGTGTGACAGATGTCTCAAAGAAAATCAAGAGACTTAAATGGCGTTGGATTGGTCATGTGGTTAGATCTACCAAAGAAAAATGGACTAAAGAGGTCATATCCTGGTACCCCAGAGATGTAAAGAGAACAAGAGGACGGCCACAAAGAAGATGGGAAGATGACCTACCACAAGGATGGCGCAGATCAGCAATGGACAGACATAAATGGCGAATTCTATAGGAGGCCTATGTCCAGGGAGGACAACCTGATGGATAATTAATGCTGGTGTTATAAATTTTTTTTACAGAACATATTGTGTAAAATAGAATTAAGTATTAACAATAGGAAAAATTTGTAATACGGCTAGTTAGTAAGAAATGTAAAAACAATATCAGTGATTAAAGGCTATTTTTATTTTATTTTAAATTAAAAGATTTTATGTTGTCACGAGTTAGATGGGATTTTTGTTATGTAGCCAATAGGTATTGTCTTACTTTAGTCTGTATAATACTAACATTATAAATAAAGAAAAGCAGAACCAGATAGCAAATATGATTAGAGGATGTATAGTTAATTTCTTTGCTGATATATTCAAATCTATTGCAACATGCAACAGATTTGAATATAATTATAATACTTACAGTGGATTAATTCTGATTTCTTTTAATGCTTCTACGTAACATGTTTTAAATTTAAGTGCGCGTATTTCTACTGTAGGATCTTTATTATTCAGAAGTGCAAAATTCACATATTTTTCAGTCAGTTTTTCACAAGTATTAAGCCAATACTCTCTGGCTTCTTCGTCGACTAGTAAGTCCAAAGTATCTGGATTATATTTATCTGGCTCGAGCAATATGTGTGAGAGGCCAAAATGTTCCATCCTGTAACTGCTGGTAGAAAATAAACGAGCGACACGTCTAAAACAACGTTCCAAGCTTTTCATAGGCTATACTGTCTTAGCCCATTGTATTGTTTTATCATTATGCAAATACAATTATAACAATATTATCTTATCAAAAACTATGTATTTTTGTGACAAAGCAAAGACATTTATTGAATCACAGATTAGATATCAAAAATATTGTTGTAAAATCTAAATACACTCTGTAAATGACGTTCCCCCACTCCTCTCCGTTTCCTATTTTAGTTTTGTACGGGTACCAACACAACAACAGAAAAGAAAAAGGCTGATAAAGGGAAAAAGTTACATACAGAGCTGCTTTTTACAATCTAGTAGATAAAATATAGGATAAGATTAAGGCATAGCACGCATTGCGATTTTTATTTGCATTGAATTTTTGTCCGCGTATTGAATTTATATTTAACTAAAACGCACTGCGGATAAAATTTCACGCGATTATTGTCTCCTTGCACACCTGTTCATAGAGTTCAAAATATTCGCGCGAATTTAATCCGCGCCGATTCGAATCCGATTCTGTAGCAAAGCACGGTTTTCTTGCGGTATTATACCACGCGATATTTTTCCGCAATACGTGCAGCTTCATTCAATTCCATAAGTCGCAAAAAGGGCGAAAAAAATCGTGCCATTGAAAATCGCAGTGCGTGCTAAGCCATAAAGCGTGCAAAAAAACTGTAAAAGTAAATTGTGATATGTTTAGTCGATTTTGAAATGTAGGCATATGTGTATCGACAGCACCCAGTGCGGCCAGTGCCATAGACCATGATCACAATCAGAGATTCAGAGTGCTTGCATGCAAGCTTTTTTATTTTAACATCTGTCTTGTTTATGGTTTGTCTGACGGACTTCAATTTGGTTCGTAGATATTGCAACTGAGTTTTAGAAATGTGTTTGAAATGGATAAAACTAATTATTTTCAAAAAAGACTGAGTTTTTTACGTAGTGAGATATAGTACAATATGTGCCCCTTTAGTTTAATGTAATTTGTGTTGTGATTTTAATGATTGATGTAACGAACCAGTGTACGGCAAGATGGACGAATTGTCTAAGGGCATGACACAAACAGGAAACACCGCTACAACTGACAAAATTCAAGAAAATGATGATGGTAAATATTGCAATGTATATAACTTCCCATAAAATTCCTGTGTAACGGTTACTTCCTCCGGTTTACATGATAAGTGCTTGTTTCGAAAATAAATATAGGTAGGTAAACAATATTCGAATCTCTAAGAAACTGCTAATTAATAGAATAATCTGATGTTTATATACTTGAGGACATACAACATTAAAAAAACAATAGACTCATGGTAATTTATTACAAAATAACGCAGCAGGGGCTGTCAGTTTTCTGTATTCAAATAAAAAAAGCTGCTCCTTTTCTGATGATTTAACTTAAATCTAATAAAATTAGAAAACTGTTGACGTTCTTTTCTTCTTCCACTTAATCAAGTAATTAAAACATCCTTGAGTGTTAACTTTAACAGTAATGACAATTCAATTGAAATAATAATTTTTCAGTTTTTACATTATCCGCAAGATTATGTTGATCATGTTCACAATGTTTGATATTCATGCATGTATGCTATATTATTTAGAAACCACTATAGTTATTAATGCACACACACACTATTTAGTCTTAAACATTGTTATCACATCATAATAAACAATGCTTATTGGATTTATTTATATTTAAAGCTACTACATATAATTTTTAAATTCATGAATTCTTCTAAATAGTCCATAAATATTTAATTAAAAAGTAATGTTTACCACACAAAGTATAGTAAATAATCAGACCTTAACTGTACAAAGATCCTTGGAGGCAATGGAATAACTAAATTTAATTGCTTTTCAAATGTCTTCAATGCCATCCTGTTCATAAATAAAATTATTGATATGTACTGTAAGGAAATTCATTGCAGATTAAATTTTAGCAAACAGGGATTCTGAAAATGTATTTATTTATGTTCTATATAATAGGTAATATTATAAATGAATACAATGTCCTGTATTATGATGTCAATATTTTAATAATATGGAATAGGAAATACAATAAACATAATATTTGTACTTCATATTAATTAATTTTCAAACATTTAGCCTAAATTAGAATAAGGAAAGCACACAGGCTGTGTTTGTTTTTGTAATAGGTATTTCATATTGGAAGCACTGCCCCAAACATCATCTATAGTTTCCTACGACTCGGGCCTAATCACCTTTACTTCTTTGCATGAGAGAAGTCAAGGTGTTATTGTAAATGTATCTAATAGAAGCAAGTAGCTTATAAAATAATAACACTTAAAGTATGTCTCTCTGTCGATAACATCATCAACCTCACATAATATTAATGTGATAAATAGTTCTAGAGATTCACTGATGACTTTTTAACTGCAATAACTGTGTTGTGTACTTTGTGTTTAGGTAGTGCATACATAAACATTATCTAAGTACCACTGCACCCATACTCTCACTTCCCAACATAATATTGACCCAACCCATTAGTATATTCAGTACTTTTGCACTTGAATTGAACTGTACAATACAGTTAGGTACCTATAATGAAATTGTGACAGACAGACAAAAAGTGATCTTTAAGTGTTTGGTATTCCTTACAAGGATGTAGCTCATAAAATCAGACAAAGTAATAATTATTTTATTGAATTCTTTCTTTTCCCATTCCACAGTTAAAATTTCAAAACTGCATTCTATTTTTTCATAGTATAGTCTTAACTCAACATAAACCAGATATATCAGCAAAAACACAATGAATTAATGTTTCTTAATATTATTTAGGGATAAATGTCCTTTAAGATTCGGAGATTGTCTTTGATTACCTTGAATGTCAAACCTGAAGTCAATAACATTGTTGTTTAATCTATTGCTCACCTTAATAATTGGCTATACATAGCTTGTTTAGATTTATGTATTTGCACTCATTTAATTTGTGAATTTAATCATTATAATATTATCATACAATCTACAACTAAGAAAAAGTTGATATTGTATGTATTTGATTTTCTGAATTATGATCATAGCTTTGGATTTCATTTTGTGTAGAATTTCTGTATCCAACAGTCACTGCCCTTTTACGCCCAAGATTGTTGAAGAGCACTGCTTTTGCAGATGGCGTAAAGCGTGGTTTGCGGCACGCACGCCAACTATGCTAGCGTTGGTAGAACAACTGCGGTCATACCTCGGTGGAGGATGTGAGTGCGAATGCGTTTGTAGCATGGCGTGTCCTCGACAATGTCCCATGATCATCCTCATATTAAACAGACTTATATGACGTAAATCCCTACACTAAACTGCTCCTTAAATCATTTATTTCTACATTAATTATTATTGCTATTAGACCATAATATTGATGCTTTCTGTCGTCTGTCTATCTTACTGGGGGCGAGAACATTTTAATAAATTATCCGGCCGCGGGCCTATTGAGATTGTTAGCAGTCACTAGAATATGGTTATACCTATTCAACAAATTTTCATATTCATTTGCCATTATACTTCTCATGTTTTTGCTTACATCATAATAAAGTAAGGCGGTAAATATTGCGATCTGTCGGTATCTGTCATGCGACGTTATTACGTTTATTTTATGCAGAATACCTAATGCGTAATTTTGTAGACCACCATAGAATCCCTTCTTAAAACGTGATATATGAAGTGTATTTATGAGTGCTTATTCATCTTTAGAATCTATTATCATCCTTTTTGATACCACTATCTCAGCTAAGTTTCTGACGCACACATCTTAAGTGAATTGTTTTGTATGATTGGTCATTGGATACTTCAATATTCGACCTACCCAATGTATGAGGTACTGGCAACAGCATTTTGCGTTTGCGTGGTGTTGCATGCCAAGAGTGCCGGGTGTTCCCTGTGTCGCAAGCGTGACTCAGCGACCCTGAACCATTAATGTTAGAAACCAACGTGTCCCGAAAGGTCACATTTCTCGATATTTTGTATTTTTGTTTAAACTTTTTCACCCACTAATCAAATTATCAATCGAAGGGTTTCCTTTTCAGTAACAGGACATCGATAGTAATCGTTCTATGCTTCGTAATATTCATAATACGTCTCCTTACACAAGTGGACTATTCATAATGTTAACTGCTTATCACGCCTCTTCAATCACGTCAGATAATGTCTACATGCTTAAATAACTATTGTAGATGATTTATTATTATAGAGAAAGGCCATAATTTACTTGACATTAAAGCGTCAAATTGTGACCGAAATAACAATAATGTGTGCCGATGACCGATGTTTACAAGAGTTGGAACTCGATCGGCATACCGATGCTGTGAATTCTTGAAGGATCAAAGGAAGCGCTGGTTGTCAGCATCTGTTTCTTTTCAAGGGGGAATTGTCGTAATCAGATAAATCGTGCTCATGCCTCACGACTTCCTTACGCGAAATACTAAGTAGATATTCTTCTTTAGGATGGTTCTCATCTCAATATTTAACGAAAATGATATTATTCACATGCAAATAGGGTCGAAATACCTGTAAAAATTAACAAACATTGCACGTAGTACTCGGCACATTACATAACTTTCTAAAGAAACACATAACGTCTGATTTGGTTTGCTTTTACTATACCTATACTTAAATGTGGTCACTATTTATCAATTATCACAGGGAGTGTTTTCCTACTGCCGGTTGTGAAAGGAAAAATAATAATATACACGAATTTTTGACGATTACCAATAATAAATTACTGTATTATGAGACTGATTACTGAGTTATGTAACATTATTAGAAGTTTCACAATATAATGATATTCGATCCTAATTAGGTATACGTATAAAGTTTTAAGTATGTAGACATTGCAGTGTAACACATCATGTTCATTTATCAATTGAAAGGTACTTGAAATACTTCACAACTATTACGAAAAAATGCGATCTTACTAGACCGTCATATCTGAAGATATCGAGGGTATCGTCGCTGATTGTGAGATCATAGCTCCTCGGTTTTGTCAACGGCTTGGCAAACCCATCATCCATTAAAATTTTGATACACTATACTTGAGTGCCCCACGGTGGCACCCCACTAGATACATCATTTGAGTTATCATAGGCGAAAAAGTGGCTGACATAAACGGCGAAATGGACACTTGCCTATATTACGCGTATCGAATGCAAGTTTCAATAAGAGAAGCCCCCAAAAGGACAAACCTTTTGAAACTCCACTTCTTTTACTGCGTTGTCAATACTAATATTACGATTTTGCTTCTTGCAAAGATGGACTACGGCTATGAGCACCTACAGAATGATTAGGAAGACACAATATTGTTCTGGCGCCTGTAATCGCATCCCATTTTATGTCCTTTCCCATGTAATTTTACCGCCCTCTGATGTTTGAAGATATTATTTGAGGAGTCAAAATTGTAACAGACGAAAACTGACGCAGCGGGGTTTCACAGTGTTTCAAGAGAGAACAAATTCCAGTTCCTTTGGAGACTCCTGTGGATTCCCTTTAATCTTAATGCTTTTTGCGAAGACTGACAATGCCTTATGCGTTAGGTGTACAACAGGGAGGCTTACGATATTAAAAGAGTCACTTCTGACCTAGATAGTTAAGGAGTGATGATGTCGATACGTTTTATAGTCGATGCCACTACACCTCGAGCTCGTTATTGTGGTATATCCACTAAGCTCGCGTTGCCCTACTCTTGGTAGTCTGATAGATAAAACCGCAGTACCCAACTTAAACATCCTGCTAAATGATGATCTAAATCGATTCTTAAATTCTCAACGCATTCCTCATTGAAACAATATCCAACTATTTTGTTGTAATGAGCTTGGGCCGAGGTCGAGATCGTTTTTAATAAACAGCTAAGAAATGAACCTTAGTGCCACTGTCCATGGTATATCGATCGGTAGAAACGGGTTCATAATGATGTTGTAGTTTCTAAGCCTGCCATGTATTGAAACATTTACACTATGGAATGCAATAAATATTCGAGTTTAGTCGTAATCTGTCTGAGCCCCAGTCTGTACTATTTTAAATCGGAAAATGTGCGCACATATATCATCATAGCAATTTTATTGGTCGAGAGTTTAATCCAACTAAACCAAAACAATCTGCAATGGCTCTCGTAATTTTGTTCGATTACGACGTAATACGTTGTTATGATACTAAGAAAAATCCTGCAGCTACTAAAATTGGCTAGTTTTTATGCTTCCTTAATTTTCTGGCTTGCGCTTTTTCAAAGAGCTGATCTTCGATCAATAATACAATTGATCGAAGGAGCTGATAATTACAAAATCAGTGGACTAGGGTTGGCATTAACTACCATTAGATTAAACCTATTTTCGATATTTTTAAATAAAATGACATCGTCTTACTTCCAATAGTTACTAAAGCAATTTTACTTTTAGTACAAATTAACAACTTCCTTTAACATTTTGGTAATTTAGCAGGCTCGTCGACTCCAATAGTGTACGTGAATGAGACGTGTTTGGAGTGTGAGAGGGTGCGCGCGGCTTGCGAGCGGCTGGGCACGGTGGCGGTCGCTCCAAGCCCAGAAGCTCTGCCGCCGTCTCAGCAGCCCCCCGCCCCACCTTCCTACGTTATCACCTCACCATTCGACGGCGATCTGTTTGACACTGCACATAGAGCGAAATACAGGTCAGTGGTTATTGCGATTTTATTGCAGTTTCTGATAAGAAAACGTGAAGCTATTAAGCGTTTGCCATATAACTCGTAGTTGAAAATTCCTAAAGCGAAAGTAAACAATACGCAAAACTAATTGGCATACCGCACATACATCCACAACCCAGAAGAAGCATTTTGACTTGTTAAGGATTTGCTGATACGCTGTCATGGAATCTTGGAATGGAAATTTGAATATAGCATCACATGAAATTAAATAAATATTATAAACTTAGACTTAACGTGAACAATTTGTTATTGACATTTATTTTGGCAACGCGTACGGTCGATTGCTACTATTGCTAGACCAGACTACTAATAAGCGCGACGAATGCTTTGTTGCGCGTTTACATTAACGTCTTTTTGTCTCTCACTCACCTACGCTTTGTACGTGTAAACGCAACCGTGAATACGTCTCTGGCTGGTGACGTTCAGTCATCCTAAAATAGTGCTCATTAAGATGAACGTTATGATAAACCTCGCTTTTTAAAAAACAGTAAGATATTACCTGTCCCGGGTTATTTGTACAATCGTGAAAAGTTTGGGTACAAACAACCGCGTGATATTCGACAATAACCTCATTTATAGTTAGTTTTATCGTTTTCAACATTAATGAATTATCTTAGGTAACACAATCACGATTGTAAAAGGGGGACACGATTAATTCTTATTCAATTGCTCTTGATCAAATGTACCACAAATCGTACTAAATACCGATGTTACCGTAGAACCTTGATAACCATGACAAATAACGGGCGATGGTTATCGACATAAATGATATCAACTCCTCAAACTACTAGACTTTCTGTAGAAAGAAAAAATATGTTTGTTGTCTTATATTTTACTTTCTCTGAACATGACTCAGTGAATTATCGTGTAATTGGTATGAGTATGACCAAATGCGCAATGAGCATGCGTGTGATAAAACGCGAACAGCCGCGGAGCCGGGGCTGCTGTGGGTGATGCTTGGCTTATTGCTGATTTACGAGCACTGTAAACAACCACGCCACCACATCGCCTTCATAACTGTGTATAGTACACTTGAGTATACCCCAGTCCCCTGATTATGAATAATTGATTTTATCTACTCTCATATCGTAATATTCGAATTATAAAATTCAAAACGAGTTTATATTGGCATACTTTATAAACACAATACCGAAATTTAAAAATAGAATCTTATTATAACACTATTTCTCTAACAAAATAATGCTATAAAACAATTTTTTTTCATTTACGATACAGGACAAATCCAAGAAGTTAATCACTAAGGAGTTTCCATCAATATTTTTTTGTAATGCCATTTTATAGTACCTATTATAAAAAGATTTGATTCCAATTTTAAATTGTCTATGACAAAGACTTAGCACGCACTGCGATTTTTATTCGCGCGAATTTTATTTCCTTCTACCTGTTCATAGAGCTCAAAATATTCGGGCGAATAAAATTCGCGCCGTGGTGCGGTGGATTCTGTGGCAAAACATGAATTTCTTGCGGTATTATTTCCGCACGATTTCTTTACTGCAATGCGAACAACTTCATACAATTCCATGGGCAAAAAAAAATCGCGCGAATAAAGATCGCAGTGCGTGCTAAGTCTTAGCGCATGCGCGGTTAATGCGGTGATGTGCCGGGTTTTGGCGCCATTCATACGTTTTGCAAGTTTTGCTGTACTGAATTTTATGAGTTATTTAAATTATTGTTTAAAAATGTTTTTTATCAATGTATGTGTGAATGTGAAGAAAATTTGACTCCGCCCGATATTTTAGATGCGGCGAAGGAAATTTAATTTATTACCAGCAAAGTTGAGAAAAGTATATGACAAATGCTATCACGATTTTATGGCATGGAAAATGCAAAAAGAGGTATTTAATAGGCTCAATCCCAATTTATGAGTGTAGATAAAGTAGTGTATGAAACTGCACATAACTAGGTATTAAAACATTCGTGTGAAAACTATTAAAAACCTCGCCTACGGCTCGGTTTTTAAACACACACTCATGTTTTAATACCCCTCATTATGCAACAGTTTCATAAACTACTATTAATAAACCTGATTTTATCCAATTATACCCTCCGTATATAATATTTCGTGCATTTTAAAACTCTGGTGCACGTAAATAATGTTATTTTCAGTTATCTAGATCTACCACCAACCGGTATGCACAATATGCACATAAGGCTGCCTTTCTACCAGTTATGTCTACCTGAGCTCATGCTGAGCTACATTGCTATGAATGCGTTTGATATCCACCAATCATAATTATTCATTCGTCCACATAGGAAAGCACTGGTGGAAACGGGTTTAATAAAGCTATGTTTTTATATGCAAACATGCATGCTATGGATGCGCGAGTGATGTAGAGCAGCTATGTGCCCCTTCAATCACCTGGCCGCCGCCGCATCCACTCCCCGTGCCTTTCCTACTGTCGATGCATCGCATGCCTCGAGCTGCGCATCTTCCTCGCACAGCTACATCGCGGCGACGCAATTTTCATAGCACATCTTTCTCGCTCTGCTACACAGTTTAGCATTATTGGAAACGGTCACATAGTTTTATAGCTTAACTTTCACATCCTCGCAGCATAGCTGCATATCACATCTCTGTTGGAAAAGCTTCCTAAGGGTGCATTTCGACCAGAGATATGCTGTGCTAAGTTGCTATGGATGCGTTTGATATCCACCAATCATATTCATTGGTCCATATAGCATAGCACTGGTGGAAACGGGTATTGCTGCATATCACATCTCTGGTGGAAAGCACCCTAAGAGTCGGTTGGCTTCGGCCCCTCTTACGCCTCTCAAAGATCTGGAATCCCATGGTATCGAGAAAGTCGTAGACAAAAAAATTAATCAATAATAAATATTTGCAGGTACTGATTGTAGCATAAGAGGGCCGAAGCTAAACGACTCATATCCTTGCATGTGCATCCCGGTTGGGGAAAGGTGCAGGATATAGAAACAAAGATATTTGGCATTGAGTTAAGCTGTCTAGTGAACTAGTTATCTACAATTGAAGGAGTCTGTAGTGCTAATAGTGAGGACCATCACTTACCTTACCAAAATGGCAGGGGTCCAGGGGGTGACAGTCACTAATGGGCCCTTGAAACCTGACGCTAGCACATAGTGACGTAGCAGCACGAGGGACAACTTCTCATAAGGTCAGGACAATCCCAAAAGTACTATCAAGATACTTTTACTGGTATCTTAATAGTATAACTTCCTTCTTCCGAGCGCGTTTGCTCTTGTGAATCTCCAGTCAAGTCTGCCAATAAAGGTTAGCAAGAGGTGGGAGCCCTGTAACTATGCTCTTCCTTCAGTCCAGTTTATTATTGAATAAATGATCACTCAATTATTATTTTTAGTGCTTTTGCATAATTGGGGACTATGGGGTCCCGGATCTTTGGAAGCCGTACGAGGAACTCGCAGCCTTGGC
This sequence comes from Orthosia cruda, assembly GCA_964057195.1. Taxonomy (NCBI): domain Eukaryota; kingdom Metazoa; phylum Arthropoda; class Insecta; order Lepidoptera; family Noctuidae; genus Orthosia; species Orthosia cruda. The sequence goes on along the minus strand of OZ059825.1, from coordinate 20,676,233 downwards.
TTTGATCTTTAAATGGAATCAACCGTCAACCAACCTTCCACCAACCCAACGAACGACCAAAGGGCGAAAATACACATGCCTGTAACTTGTATAAAAGTGTGCAAGTAGCTTGCATGCCATTGTGCTTTAACTTCTGTTGGTCAATGTTGGAAACAAAAGAAATTGGGTTAGGGGGTTGAAAAGCAATAAAGGACCGATTACCTAGAATTTTAGAGGGCTTAATATCCTCTGCCTGATCAATGTTTTTATTTCCTTACAAGCATTAGATATCTGACAATACATATTTATCATTGTCAGTTCAACAACCCTAGTTTCCTTCAAGCTGTATTTTGTTTGCATCAAAACTATGATCTGACTCGAGTTTGATTTATGAGTGGCAATTTGGCTGCCCCTTATCATTCAATGTGTTCACTTGTGTTCATTAAATCCAGCCGCGGTTACATTCAGCTGTACAGCATCAGCCCGGTGCGGGCGCGGCGCTATATAGACGCCACTGTTAGAATAGAGGGATATTAATAATGCTATTCCTGTAATTTCTACAGCATTCCTTGAGCTGAATGTGGATTTAATTCCTTTTGAAGTGTTACAGCTGCCACGTTACTGTTTAGGCGACTCTGATGAGAATTAATTGTTTATTGTTTCGTGCCTCCCTGCACTGGCTTCGCTTATATGCGCTGCAAACATTTGAGTCTGATTAAGTTTCTAATATTTCCTTTTTGCTGATTCATGGAAGTTATTTATTTATTTATTTTGAAGTTAAGTTTAGCAAATTTTAGTTTTCATTCCCATAGATAGTCGCTAGATAGCATCAGTTTTTCCGGGAGATAATAAATTGTAGAATCTTGTAGAATTATTGTTAACTGAATTTTCTTAACAAGAATCGAATTAAAATAAGCTGGGATTTCTCAGAAACAAACGGTTTCTCTTTAGCCTCATAAAGTGTCGTCGTCTGGCGTATAATTAAATAGGTATGCTTAACACATAACTCCACCCAGCTCACAAAGTCGGGGTTGTTTATACACGCGGGACCTTCCACTCATAAAGCGGTCGTATGTTAGGTGACTGTTTCATAGAAGGATGGTTGTAAATAAAGGTGCGTGCAGAGTGCGCGCACGCCGGCGCGCGGCGACGCTCGGCGTAGCGCGAGGGTCGCCCTTGTGGCCGCGACGCTCCTTGCTATTTTCGGCCTCACATTCCTCTCGACTGTTTTTCAATCTAACGTGAAACGCATAAGGCGCACGCCGCTTGTGCCTTTGTTTTCGCGGCTGCCGCGATAAACTATTAAACTGATTCTTTTCTCGAATTAACACGAATTAATAGTTAACGAATACGGAAAATCAAAACGAGAATATGTACGCTAAGACTTTTGTTCAAAGTGAATGAGTTTGCGTCCATGACAATGATAAAGAGTGTTAGTGAGTGGGTCCAGAGCGAAGCGATAGTGTCAAGAGCACGTCGGACTAGTGCCTGATTACCGAGTGTGTGATTGTGATGGGGCCCACGCGGCTGCCTCCTACACCCGAGGAGGAAGATCCTCCGAATCTCGTCGCTCGCGCCGAATCTAAACTTATGGATAATATTCAGCCCAGTTGCGATGTGTAAGAGTTTATTTGAGCTGAGTGTGTTCTAGTTCTATATTATAGTGTGAATGTAGATCACCGGCAGCGGACACTGCTCTAACTTCTAACTGGAATAACTACATTTAGAAATGCAATGCTTTTTTAACTACAGTATATGATTGGTTGTACATATTACTGGTTAACATGACATTTAAACATGTATTATCTAAATATCTATAATAAACTATCAAATGTAACATCGATGCTTTAATCACCCGTTACCACGTACTTTTCCTTCCTTATCTGCGGTGAAGAGCTATAACAACAACACGATGCATTTGTTATGGTATGAAGATGATAATGCAAATGGAATTTGTATTGACAGCTGCTCACTGTGCTTAGTCAACCATAGATTTCTTAAAACCCTAATAGCACATTTCGCTCCCCTCGATAGGCACTGATGAATTGCCACGAGGGTGAACAAGCAGGTGTAACTGCATTCCTTCCAAACATTTACACACGGTTGCTTGAATGAATCGGAGAGAGCTACTGCCAACTCATTCTAATGGCATTTATTTCACAACAGTCACTATAATTTACTATTTAAAGTTTTCACTGAATCGTTTTAGTGTGTGAGTAATTTTCAATGCAAAAATATCCTGAAATTTTGATATTTAATTGAATCGCAATGATTGTTTACAAATTCGTGGAATTCGAATGTAACTCATCAACTATTTCTATAGCGACACGTAGATATTAGTAGCGGTGTATGCGGCATCCTGTGACGTCAGGCCTCACAGTCCCAATAGCAGCCGCCTCGTCGTCAGAACGCACTTTTCTTTCAGAGAGCGCGCGTCACACAGACGCCCACCACATCCAACAACAATTTTAATTCACATCTTCGCGGATAAACTACTTGCCCTATTAATATTTTTCTACAATGACATACATCTGAATAAAACGAATTCTATAATTAATTCATGTGACTAACAGAGGCACAGCATTCAAACAAAATATTTATCGCGATTAATGTTTGTGCTATATGATGGACTTGTAGAAGGATAATGTCGGGTTTTATTAGCTCGGTCTGGTGAAGTAAAAGCTTGTCTTGTATATTAAGATAACATAAATAAAAATACACAATTATAAATTTATTTTAAACCTATAAGCTTTGTTTGATGCTTGTTTTAATTTGCTGATCCTGATCAAGCTTAGGATACGAGTATAATAATCATTAATCGTTCCACTACTCCTGATGATATAACGTTAACGTTAAAAAAATTATAATGTCATCATTTCTTATTTTTCTATTTTCATCCCTTACATTAAATGCAATAGTGTATTTATCTCTGCATACTTGTACAGTTTTTTTTGGGAGTGTCATTGCATACATACATACATACGCTCGAAAAACATTACCCGCCCGCAGTAGAGTAAAAATTAACTTGTATGCCATGTGAATATGGCTATTCGCTAGCGATTGTCATGCTGATCAACCGGTTCGCCGCAACATGTGCTGTGCCTCAGTGCATAATATTAAATCCTTACAATAGACTGAAACACAAGGTTATTTCATGACTGAAAGACAACATTTAAAACATTGCCCGTGTGTTTTTATTACTTTTGAAGGTAGATAGCATACCAAGTTAAATGCTGGGTCTTCCATCCATGTTACGTATACCGATACGTATGTTAAGAATCTGGTAGTAGTGGGTCGGCAGTATGCCGAAGGACTGATGACTGTTTTAATTGTTGATCGAGGTCTGAGCAGTCAAAACTGCAACCTGAAATGACAAAAGTGGTGGCTTATTCTTTGTGAAAAATTGAGGTTATTGTCGCTCCACAGCTCGTTAAAAGACTCTGATTGTGTACCTAGACCCACCTGACAGTGCAATCTCAACACCGGATACAACTAGCATTGGATTTAACAAAGAAGTTAGTCTTCTAATATTACGCCATACATAGCCTATGAGAAAAACCAGACGAGAAAATTCTGCATGTATGCGAAGGCATTAACAAAACAAAGAAAAAATGCCTTCACGCAGTTGTATGGGACTGGTCTTCCTGTTACGGTATGATCAAAATTAAATGACAATTCCATTCAAGCACATCAATCCATTACTTACAATATCGGCATTGGCACTCAGTGTAACATCATTGCAGAGACTAATATTAACATTATAAGCGGGCTATTTACCATGTTTACTGTTTGTAGCGAGTTTCCGATATTTCGGTGCTGTTGCAAGCACCATGATCACGGATAAACTGAAGTTATTGCGGGTGGGTGTTTATGAGGAAACAAAACGGTCTACCCTCTTCGTTTCGTGTGTCGGGAACAGAATCGAGTTGTGAGTGACAAAGGTAGCGGTACCGAGTGCAAAAAACGAACAAGAAAGAGGGTAGACCGTTTTGTTTCCTCATAAACACCCACCCGAAATGACTTCAGTTTATCCGTGATCATGGTGCTTGCAACAGCACCGAAATATCGGAAACTCGCTACAAACAGTAAACAAGGTAAATATCCCGCTTATAATGTTAATATTAGTGTTAGTGACCATGACAGTTTAAAATCCTTTATCATTGCAGAGGTTATACAAAACTGATAATAATTCGATGGCGCCGAAAGATTTTTACACAATTGCCACAGCGGCTGATTGTACTTCTCGGTGTTCTGACCAAATTGCCGGCATAGTATGGACTAAATCTATGCTACTAATTAAATGTACGAAGCCCTTTTTTGAATACTGTTCTGGAATACCGGAATTGATATAAGTCTTTAAGTCGAGGTCCAATTCTCAAACGCCAACAATGTTATCGACTTTTTTTAAAAACAGAATCATCGCAATTTCCACCTCAGCTCCAATTTGAATGACTTAAGTAAATATGAAACAGTATTGATCAGTTAGCCAATAATGAATAGACAATCGTAAAATTTTATCGAAATTCATTAACATTCAGTGCGAGGTATCACCGGATATGCACCGCTATGTTTAATTATTAAGGAGGGCGCATGTTGTATCTGTTGTCCAAGTTTTGAACTACGAACTAACATAAAAGGAAAGACCGCCGTGACTTGACTCGTAAAATGTTTTCGCACTTACAGATAAGGACAACTAATTAGTCGGATGTAAGCAAATTGCTAACTGTATCAATGTCAACTGTATCTGTTTGACCGGTGAACTATAATTGTATTAAATTAAACTAACATCATAATTGATAGTTTATCTTGCAGCGCATACTAGAGAATTGCTAGTTTTATTGCGCATTTTACTTTAAAAGTAGAATGACGAGTCTAGTGTTCATCAATAATTAAACAACATTTTATGTTAATGCATATGCCGCTATTTACATATTTTTGTAATTTTTGGGGCGTTTAATGATATTTCCATACATCATCAAACATAAAACCGTACAAGTGTCGACTTAACCTGGAAACCAACCACAATAATAAATACATAAAACACATGAGCACACACGTAGCAGTAAATAAGAGTTTTACGACCCATAGATTTTTTTCTCCATGAAATAATGCATATGGTAATAATTTTCATTTGTATCTTTATATAACATTGATACTGATACAAGTATGTACATATATTTATAGTGGCAGAGCTAGTATGTATAAATGATTTATTGAACATGTTGACTGTCAGTTGCGTCAATATAGTGACTGTTTGTATTGGCACCAGCAACTACTCATGAACAGATTCTGTTTGATTTTATTACAGTTGGTAGACGACTTTCATAATTAATTCAATTATACTAAATGTCATACTCATTGTTATTGTTTAGTTAATCGTTAATTGTTTTATTAACTCTGATAGATCTAGGTCAACTACAAATATTTTACCAAATAGTTGTTCTAATAAAAGAATGAGTATTTCGTTTTGTTATTTAATGAGATGTCCGACTCCGTCATCACGTTGTTGACTAGTTTCCTGTACAAAATATTCTGAATCCACACAAAGTTCACAGGAAGTTCTAAATCAGGAAGTGTGGAATCACCGAGGGGTGTTTCACTCCAAATGTGATTAGATATCATCAAATGATTCAAAATTATGCGTGGGTTTATATTAACGTGTCATCAATTCAACGGCGCGGTTGTTAATAAACAGCATTAAGTCATACTGATTAGGTTCATTCGTCTTTAGTGCGAATTATCACAAAAAATACTGTTAACCCTTAAAAGAAGAAACCAAGCCTATCAATAAGCGTATTTCAATCTGATAAATGTGTTAAATTACACCTCCTGATGCCAGAATTCTGTTCTTAATCAATGCCAGAACCTTTTTAACTAAACTGCAAAGAGAAATAACCTCGTCGATACAAAATACAAATAGTTCGATGATGACTTTATTTCCTAGCCATGACAATAGCAGTCGTTTGATAGGAGAGGCGTTAACTAATCTTCCCTGGGGTGGTCACGGCGTACAGTGTGTTCTGGTGATGGGGGTTAACCCCAGAGGAGGGTCCAGAGACGGACAGCTGCGGCGGGTTCGCGGATGTATGCTAACGCGATCCCGGGTTCCCGCCATAAGCGGCACAGGAGGACACCGTGGAGTTTTGTCCCACATAACTGCGCTATCTTCCCGTGGTAGCGCAGTATGCATGAGCATTTCTCCAAGTTAAAAAAAAAAAAAAGGTTTTAACTAATCTATAATTCTATAAACGATCAGCATCGTCAACCCATTCAGCGGCATTGGAATGGTTCAGTGGCTTCTAACCACAATTTTCACCTAAGAGACATGTCTATCAGGTGAAAATTGTGGTAAAAATGTTTCTGCCATTAATTATTGGTGTTTGTATATTACAGGGTACTGGGTCCAACAGCAGTCCTACAGTTGTCGGAGCGCGATGAGCCACCGCCGGCGACCGCGCGACCGCTCTATTCGCTGGCGATGCGCGGCGCCGTCATTTGTTTCTCAGGATTCCGAAAAAAGGATGAACTTGTTAGTACCTATTTAGTATTTTTTTTTGTATTGATGTTGGATTAAGTCGACTTTGTGCCGACAGTGAGGTGTCCTCAAATAATATGAATTATTAATAATATTAAATTTAGGTTAATTAAATAATTTATTTGGCTGATTGATAACTAAGACGAGTCAATATCATGCATCTTGCCTTACGTAAACCCTCTTAGCATGGAATAAAAGCGGTTGCTGTCGGATGACAATATCGATCAACATGCATATTCAACTTCAGCAAATCTGTTGGCATTTGACATGAATAATGATTGTTTAATTTGACGTCATGTGCATGAGCACAGTTACAGCTCAGTATTAATGGTCATAATTTTTAAGATACACTTGTTTATATTTTGTGTTCACACGATAACAACACAATGTTGAAATGCGTGTAGGTCATATATGAATGAGTTCCGCGTGTACAATAGCTTTATTATTCGGCAGACGTACCTGATAACCCTGATCCACTACATGGGCGGGTCGATCCGCAAGGATATGTCGAGTAAGGTGACGCACCTGATAGCGGCGGCGGCGACGGGCGATAAGTACCGGTACGCGTCAGGGTTCGGCCTGCCCGTGCTGGAGCGGTCCTGGGTCGACGCCTGCTGGGAGCGCCGCGACGACCCCACCTGCCTAGCCACCGATGATGACGTCATTGTAAGTATATTATACCTACATAGCATAAGCAAGCAAAATCAACATTTTAACTTTCCCAGTACTTTCCCTTTCCAACTATAGGCCCAGTGCAGGTTGGTGGATATCTTCGAATTTTTTGGCCCTAGGACATGCCTGTTTCCTCACTATTTTTTACAAGCTTTTGTAAATATTCGGTCTTTTGTAAAGTGTGTTCGGGTCAAATCTTGCAACTGAATTTTAAAGCAGTTATCCTCCGAATAAGATGACAATTTGCATACACGTTTAGTTTGGATGATATTGTATGGTCAGAAAAATGACGTCCTTTTAAATCCAATATGGCGGACGGCCCAAGATGGTGGACTAGTTATTTTTAGTGCACTGCCATGATATGGGTAATCAAATAAAAGGGTTTGCTGAGAAGAATAAGAAAAACAAAGGTATAAAAAAAAAAATCCTTGATACATGCGTAAATAAACATCTTTTCCACTTGATTGTAACACAGGTAGTCCTAATGCTCTGATCATGTTTATACATCTGGCAGTACAAGCACGCCGATTGCGTGTACTACGCACCTGACTTATTTGAAGGACATCACCATAGACTGTATTATATGCTCATCATTTATTCAGATTAAATTTACATTGTCATGTAATTGATTGAAAGCTGTAATATTTTAATGTTTGTTAAATAGCGTGACTAAATTAATTAGAAACATTTTAATATACTAGGTAATCATCACCGTTAGAATCAGGATTAGAGGACCATTTGTTCTTAAAGTGATCTACAAATGTATGTGTTCTTACTCCTTATGATCTATGAAAGATAACAAATAAATAATAATAATAATTTTATTGCAACCAATCTAAGCAATATGCTGTAATTTCAGAAAGAACACAAACTCAAAGTGTTCGCGGGCGCTCGCGTCTGCTTCGTGGGTTTCCCTGAGGATGAGACTCAGCACATGGCCGAGGTGCTGGCCAGCAATGGCGGCGGCACTTGCCAGCTCGACGACCCCGACTGCACGCACGTCGTGAGTACCATACCTTCTATACTACACACCACACACGCCCAATAATCCCGCCGTAATCTTATTCGTGGTTCACTTGATGGTGTACGCATTGCCTATAAAACTGAAATATTACATTATAAAACTGATAGCACTCCATAGCTTACACTAGTTTCAATTGTCTCCCTAAGAGGAAAGCAAAATGTTTACAAACAACTCGAAGTTGTGGTGCTGTTGCGCCTTTAACAATGCAGTAACCCTTCTTCAAGGTTAACCATATTACAATGGAATTCATCAAGAAGACTCCTAGTGTTTTGTTTACCCACAGTCTAACGAGACTCAGAGTTAATGTACTTAGTTTGTTAACAATGTAATGATCATTTTAGAACCTCCCAAATGGCAGTAAATGTCACACAGAACGTTTACCTCTGCGTACCATGCATACCTGTTTATTTATATACTTCATGCCACATTACACATTATTAGTAACTAATTTTAGCAATATGAAGTCAGCATGCACGTAGATATACTTGGGTACACATATCAATCTTAGTTAGATACATTGTAGACAATATAAATTAGCTAGTAGCACCGTTCTTATTATTATGACACATTTTGACACCTCTCAATTTCTTCCGATGACTGCGTATTTATTAGCGATGCCTTCAATGCCAGCAGGTGTTTGATTAACAATTTATCAGTACAAACAACGACTAGATGAGAACGGACTCAAAGTCACTTGTGTTGCGTATTTTGTATGCACATGATAGATATTTCAATATTAGAAACACTCTTGCCCGTTTAATTTTATTGTTTGTTTTGTTTCTCCTTTTTTATCCCGATTTGGTCTTCCGCCATTCAGGATAGCCCCACGTTTAAACCATTTCCACATCCCTCACCGCACGACGCAAAGTCGACCCATTGTTTTCTATTCATTATTTTATTAACACTTTGATGTTATCATGAGTTTCATAGTATTGTTTGTTCACTCACATTCGCTGTTGTACAATAATTGCGCACATACCTCATTCAGCTTATGTGTATATTACACGACATCCATATAATCACACCTACGTACTTCTAGTGGTGTTTACATTCGTTACATGTTGTATAAAGTGTCGACTTGCTTTCATACTATGCACTAATGCACTAGACATACACTTCTGAAACACCTTTATGTTGTACATGTAACTTCACAAATCAGTTTCATAAATCACTTTTTCGAATATCTCTCTTCATACATCTCAATTACGATCAAGAACACTTGTTTTGTAAATTAAAACTTTTAAAGAATAAAATAAAATCTTCGCTAGGCAGTCGCTTTCTGTGTTTAACTACCTCTATCACGATAATAACATATTATTATCGTCGTGCATGTTTGTATTGGAATGGCTTCATTACATCATTGCGTGGTGTGTTTCACACATGTTTCAGGTAATGGCCAATGGGGAGACTTTCGGTCGTTCGCTTATCCTATCACCTCACCCGAGTACACCTAACTCAGCGAAACCATCCCGCGCCACTCCCAATCGCTCCCAGTCCACTCCCAAGAGCTCCCTGTACCGCCGCCTGTCGGCGCGGCTGTCGGGCCGGCGCAGCCCCGGCAAGCGCGACTCCTGCGACATGTCGCACGACGAGCGCGACCAGCGCGTCACCTGTGCACGGAACACTATTAGAGAGAAACAAGCCAAAGCTGCTAGCCAAGATCAAACAGATAACTCCACCATTAGTTTTGTAGGGAAATCCTTCACTGACGATTTGTGTTTCACTTATGACACCACCAGAAGTCCTCCGCACGTTGAACGTGTAGGATTACGCAAATATAATATTTGTGATAAAGAAAATAACAAAAATATATCTCAGCTTATCAACGGATCTGATAGAATTAACTCTAAAGATAAAAGAGAAGTATTTAGAAATAAGTCCATGAACGTATTTAACTTAGTCGATTGCCTCACTGAAGCGGGATCCTTGCACTCGTCTCTAACGAAGAGTCTGTGTGACCTCGACTCTAAAGATGAACCAGTATTTCTATTGGCTAGCTCCACTGGCTGCAAAGATTTGCAACATTCAACAACCACAATTTCCTCCGGCAAAAAAAGGAGTCGTAACTCTACAGAATCTAATTTCCAAGTTAGCACAGTTGACGCTAATTTGTCGCCTGACAAATGTGAAGAAAGCAACTGGAAGTCAATTAAAAGACTCAAAATAAAAGACTCGTTCAAGTTTAAAAACAGACCCACTATATTCAAAAGGACGAAGAAAGACTCTGTTTCTAAAGCAACTGGAGAAATCGTAGTAGAGCCAGTGAGTCCAGAAAGCGTGAAGCCTACCGATCCGGCCGGGGAGTTTGTAGCGTCCACATCTTCGCCGATCAAAGAAGATGATAACGCATCAATATCCTCCATGAATACAAGTAAACAGTCGGGGTTCTTTGATATTTCATTTGCTTCAATTAGGAGTTCAAAAACCGTCAAATCGGCCTCAAAGTTACGACGGAGTGTTAAATCGTTCACGGCTTCGTTTAGGAGTGAAAGGAAAAAGAAGTATGAAAAACGAGCTGAACGTAATACAGTAGAAGTGGACGCATGCCACCTACCTTCAGATCTCAAAAACATTTCGACACCAAAGAGACTATACGATGGGATGCACTTAGATATTTCACCAGTTCAAGTGGACACCGTGGACAGCACTCACCTAGTCACCCCGGTTAGAGATCGTGACGCCGACGTAGACGAACTTGACGATTCCACCATATTTAAAACGCCTCAAAGCGTGTGGCTCCGAACCCATCGTCATTCGATCTGCGGCGGCTCCGAGCTGCGCCTGAGCGTGCCCACCAGCACCGGCTCGCCACTAGCCCGCGCCCCCGCCCCCGGCCCCGCCCCCGCCCCGCCCGCTCCCCGCCCCGCCCGCGACCAGCCGCCGCCCGCCTCGACGCCCCCCATCCGCGACGCCCACACCATATCGCAATGCCATGGAATATCGCTGCCGGTACTAACACTATTTTATTCAATACTACTAAAAAATATAGTAGCTTCTCATGCCATCGAACATCAGCGGTCATGGTCTGTGTCGTATCCGCGGAGAGGCCTCCCTCGGCCTCGAAGCGGTCCTCGCTGCATGTCATATAAGATATATCTGCACCTTGAGAATTTTAGACGCTTAAGAAGGCCTGCGCCCATGAGTACGCCTTCATGATATTTGCGTAGGAATCCCGATCGACGGGTCTAGTCGGTATTGGTGGAGGATCAGAACGTCTAGCTTACTTTTTATGATTCCTAATGTTCAGCTGTGTGTATTCAGGTCGTGGATGAGCACAATACGGTCGTAGCGCCAGATTGCTCGACGCGGGTGCACGTCGTGAAGGCCGAGTGGTTCTGGGCCTCCGTACAAAACGAGGAGGCGCAGGACGAGCGAGATTACCTCTTCAAAGATGTAAGTAACAATTATTTTAGAATTTACTTTAAAGTTATCAGTTAACCATCAATCACATTCGGAATCTTGGTTGTATTTTGTTGTAAAATAACTGTTTCAACGCATTGTACTTCTCACAGGAACCATGTGGCATAAAAAAAGTATCCTATGTCACTCAGGATCTGGAGTGTATTTCCTAATCAGTGTCAAGAATTTAATTACTACAGCCTTTTCAGCGATTACCCTTTATAAACAAATTAATTTTGAAAGCAACTCGACAAGTTGTCGTCAGCTGACCAAAATGTGTATATGAGATACAGTTTTTTTTTTTTGAGAATAGCTTATTATTTGATTTCCTTGGTGAAAGTTGTTCATATACATGGGCAGAAGCAGTTTTTAAAATACGATTGAACCTTTCCGTTACACCCTGTATAAGTATTATTAAGCAGCGTAAAGTCTTACATGATTTACATTGACAGTACCTAGATGAAGTGTCGCGGCGGTCATCAGTGGGCGGCGCGGGCGCGGGCGCGGCTGGCGGCGCATGCGCGGCGGCGGACGAAGCGGGCGCCGTGCAGCCGGCGGGCGAGGCGGGCACGCCGTCGCACCTGCAGCGCCTGCGCAAGCGCAAGCTGCGCGGCGGCGACTCGGCGCTGCACAAGCGGCGCTCTTCCGTGGGCGACGCCGTGCTGCTGAGCCTGTCCGGCAACCTGCTTGACTGCACGCCCTCGCCCGACGGGAAGCAGCTGCTTGAGGGTACGTTATTTCTACTTATCTAAGACGACTACACTTGAATAGGGATTATGACAAAACAATATTTATTAGATAGTAATCCGTCAGGTAGTATAATAAAAATATTGGACACGTACATTTTCTTTTGTCACGTAAACATAAAATGACAACGATACAATGCGTTGAAATTTCGTGTGACGTCACATGTTCGGTTAAAAGTGACGTCACGTATTTTATTTTTTTGATTAGATAAAGAAAATAATACATGTCCAATATTATTTGACAATCTCACTGACAGACTAAATAGAATTATCATTTTTCTACCCAGGAATCATCCCTATGAAATTAAGAACCGTAGAAAATCAGCATTACATTGCTGGTTACTACAATCTAGAAAGCATAATGTACCGCAAGGTCTTGAGAGAACATGTAATTAAAAAATTACAAAAATCAAATCAAGTCGCATAATAATTTTAAGATGAAGAAGAAATATCTGTCATTACTTGATCGCCGACGTAGGTGATGTGGGGATTTGATGAAATACGACGAGTCCATTATCGACATGCACAAGGCATTGCAGACATTGAACCCCATACGTTTGTGCATTTATTACTACTTCTATATTTGTTTATTCGTAACCACAATAGTATGTTATTATTGCAATTGCCGTGTTGAGCTACCGGCTCTAACCGTTGCCTTTGTGTTCATAGAGTCGGAGGTTCCCGATACAGTGGTCAGAAAACTGTTGTCGCCACGGCAGCAAGTATTTATGGAGCTACTGCAAACAGAATCCAATTACGTTGGGATACTACATACGATAGTTAATGTAAGATATTACCTTCATAATAAAAATAACTGAAAAACAATACAGGCCTCAAATGCATAAGTTTTATATCACAATAAATAACCACATAATAACATTTCTCTTGTCTGCATTCAGATGTTCAAGCAACCGTTGGAAGAGATGGCTGAGGACGATAATAGTAATGGCAAAAATCAAGCATTGCTCAATAATACCGAACTCAAAATTATATTTGGAAACTTACCGCCTATTTATGAATTACACCAGTAAGTAGCAAGGAGAAATGGATTATAGTGTAAATCCACGTTGCCACCTGCAACCAGCTCGCATGCAAGTTGCATAACGTTGCGGGCTAGTGTATAGGTGGTATAATGTGATCAATCGCTCGATCGACCCTCAAATATAATAAAATAAACTTGCATGCCAGGTGCTTGCATGTGGATGGATTACCCGGCCTAAGGTCCCGTGCTTTTTAAAGGCTGACAAATAACCGCGCGATATTTTCGACATTAGCTTTATTTCTTTTGTAGTTGTTTTACATCAAAGTATCAATTCTTCTATGAATTATTCTATATTCTGGCGTAGTGTGGAATGCTTACTTTTGTCAAAAACTACGCGACATATTTCTAAGTAGTACAAATTGTAGGCGAATGTTAGAAGAGCTGCGCTACGCTCAAGCGCACTGGAGCGAAGAAACGAGCATCGGTCGGCTGGTGCTGCGCTACACGCCCGACATGGTGAAGGCCTACCCGCCCTTCGTCAACTTCTTCGAAAATACCAAGGAGATGCTGCAACAGTGTGACCGTGAGAACCCAAGGTTAGCTACCCTCATATCATACATTTATTATTTCTATATTGCTCAAAGTAGCGAATATATAGTGCAGTTGTAGCGACATCTACGACGCCACATAAGAACGAATGACCTGCCGTCAAATAAAATCTTGCATCGGGCAAGCAAAGTTGTCGGCGTGATTTTTGAACATATACAACAAGAATGAGATAACAACCGTTAGGCAGTTGCCCGGACAAGACACATTACCCGTCTGGTCGAATGGTACTCCCATTTCAATGAAGATTTGTTATTGACAACGCCTTTATTTCGTAGTAGTAAGGGCAGTTTTCGTAACTCAAGTGTTACTACTGATGCGCGGTTGATTGTACGTGTTAAAAGAAGACATTTTATTTGCTGCTAGACAAAACTTTGACGTAAAGCTTTTATATTTGTTTCAGATTTCATGCATTCCTGAAAATCTGTCAAACCAAGCCAGAGTGTGGCAGACAAAGTTTACAGGAGCTACTAATAAGACCAGTGCAGCGGTTACCTAGTATAAGTTTATTACTCGACGGTGAGTTTTCTTCATCTATATTTTATTTTTAAAACAGCAAAATGTCCCACGATAAGGCGCCGGCTGACCAGCTTTTAAACTTCGTCGGTTCCATTTTTGAATTGTACCAACCTTACCATGACGTGTTAAACTATCATGGTTCCACTGTGGGAGAGAGACAGCTATACAAAATTGGTGTTGACACGTCATAGCACGGCCCATGTTCTTGCAATCCAGGAGCGTGTGTCATATGACTCTTATGTCTTTGACATTAGGTTTAAATTGCAATTAAGATCTTAAAATGAAAGATGAATGCTAGTAACTACAATCCAACGTTTATTATTTGTCGTTATCATCAATACTATACTTGAACTTATAATTGTAGATCATTATCTTATTCATTGTCACTACCATCGACTATGAATTGTTTTTCAACTTTATTTTTAAACAACCAGTTTTTTTTAAAGATGTTTGAAAATTTAATAAAGATTTCAAACTTCTGAATTCAAATAAAAAGCTAATTGAGTGTTGTTCCAGACATATTAAAGCACACGCACAAAAACAACCCTGACCACGGCGCCCTAGTGCAGGCGCTGGCGGGGCTGCGCGAGGTCATGTCGCACATCAACGAGGACAAGCGCAAGACCGAGGGCCAGCTGCAGATGTTCGACATCTACAACGACATCGATCAGTGTCCGGTATGCTATACTAATTTACGCGAGATCTACCTTATTTAGAAAATGGAGATTTGTGCGCGATCTTAACACATACAACAGTCCGACAAAAATCGTTAGAAGTTGCCTGGACCAGACACCGTCTTGTCGGAGGATCCTCACTTATCAATGGAGGTTTATGGTTATTTCCATCCTGTTTCGCATACCTACAAAGTAGTAAAATATAACAAAAAATGCTGAATTATTTGTTGATGACTCTTTTACCTAAAACTCGCTATAATATATAATAATATTGGGTTAGAAAGAGACAGTCGACATCATAATTCAAATATTATTACAGATATACATTTATACATATAACACCACATATAATAATTTTGTGTGACTAAATCCTCTTCCAAGATCTTGAACACTTAGATTTTCATCATATCATCCCTGTTTTCATTCTGTTTTTTTTTTTCTCAAAGGCCCTATTTTGTATTAATGCCTTGTCACACGATGCTGATAATTCTCTAACGCTTATTAACTATCTTCGCAACCTCTTCCAGGCAACCTGGTCTGGTCTGGCCTGGAAGATATCTCGAACTGCGATAAGTCCGCCCAATGTATTTGTTTTAGTTTTAAGTTTCCTTGTGACTATCATTATTATACACACTAAAATTATAAAGGCGAAAGTTTGTGATTTGTTGTTTTTGTATGTTCGTTACTTCTTCACGCTAAACCGGCTGGACGGATCTGGATGAAATTTGGCACAGAGATAGATTCTAGTTCGGAATAGCACAAAGGATACTTTTTATCCCGGGAATATGTTCCCTCGAGATAATTTTCTAGTTTTGCCCGGGTGAAGCCGCTTACAGAAGCTAGTAATAAATAAATAAAATATCCCTTGTGCGTAGGCCCACCTCGTGTCTTCTCACCGCTCGTTCGTGTCACGCTGCGAGGTGGTGGAGCTGTCCAAGGAGCTGTCCGGCCGCGGAGACCACCTCGTGCTGTTCCTCTTCACCGACACCATGGAGGTCTGCAAGAAAAGATCTAAAGTGAGTATGTTCACTTCACACACATTTATAGTGCCCGGCACGTAACTTGGCAAGGTTTTGGCGTAGTGGGGGTAAGTTCGCGCATATTTTCCGCGCTCTGACCAATCACCTTAGAGAGCGAACGGAACGTGGACGCGACACGATTGGTCATTCGATCCTTGTGTGAACTGACCAACCAATCGCGCGCTCGGAACGGTCCTAAACGTTCCCCGTGCTCCGCTTCACTACTTAAGATACCTAAAAAACGACTTCTGCGCATCTAACGATTCTTGCCAACTTACGTGGCCGCGATTATATACTGCTCGGTCAAAATAGCTGTGCTCTTGGCGCTGTCACGTCACTCTGACGTTCCACTGTTGCTAATGGCGACGAGGCGAACGCGGGGTTAGGCGGGGGTGGGGGCGATGTGTGCACAGTTATTTTGAATGAGTAGTACATATTACTTCTAACCATATTCTCTCTCTAATCCAGTTTAATGTCTCTTTCCTAACACAAATTCAAAACAGTAAAAGAATCGAATAGTCTTACGGATGGCCGGGGAAAACCCAGACCATGACGAAAACAGAATAAATAAATGCATTTAATGCCAGGCGTCTAATTTTGACTTCTTATTATAAATTATAATTAACCACAGCACAATGCTAATTGGTTCAATTTTGTCCATCCAGCAAACACTTTCACTGATAAACATGACCAAAAGTGCTGTGTCATTAACAATGTATTGATTGTTTCAGGCTTTTAACAGTAAAAGCCCAACGAACGGCACCGGCACGATGCGGATAGGCTCGAGCAAGCCCTACAGGCATATATCGCTGATGCCACTTAGCACCGTCAAACGTGTCGTCGATATTAGGGAGGCTGAAGGTAAGCTTATTTATGATCTTCATGCTCTTGGGTAGTAACGTTATGTAATTTAAAACGCCTTTATGTTGTAAGAATAAGGTCGGGTTTCGGAGTTTTAAGTGCGTTAGACTACTGCCGTACGGTTGGCAAATCCATTGTAAATATTGTTGTTGATAATTTAGAATCTTTCTAAATATTGAGTGATGTAGAGGGAGAGATATTCCAAAGTAACGATTGATGGATTGTGTATGCAATGATATGATTAACGAAATTAAATTGGATTCAAAGAAGAATGCAAGAGATAAACGTATTTCTATTTTCTATATAAAGATCAAAATGCCAAACTATCAAAATCTTTTCCGCGCATGATGTCGGAAAAGATTTTGTCATTCTCTACTCTCCGTCCAGCTTAGTATTTAACATTTGACAGATCACGCTAATGCAGTTAGGTAATTATTATAGACAATAAAAACCAATAATTCATGGACGCTTAAAGTAGTGAAGCGACATGCTTATTTGTTCCGTTAATGCGATAAATTAAAATTCATAGTTAAATCGAATTTTCGTAGCAGTAAATGTCGCAGTGTAAAAGTAAAATTTTGAAAAAGTAATATTGGGTTTTATAAACATATAAAAACAGTAAATAAAATAACTAAAATACTTACGATTTTATCATGATTAATCGTTGTATTCCTCTCCATATAAACTGGAATCATCACTTGAATTTGCAGTAACATTAATTATTAATTCTCGAGTACACAAATTATTAATAACGTTGTTTTAAATTGATTAATGTTAATCATTGATAAATTCGACGTTCGGCCGTTTGTTTACGACGCGATACACGACATGACAAAATGTGGTCACGATTCAGATCTCCATATATTTCTATGGACCGGTTGTTCATTACACGACACCGCACCACACGCGAAACGGTTATTCGGCTATGTCGTCGATGCCGCTAAGTCGTCGCGACTTTTATGCGGTGAATCGTCACCTGTTAGCGCCTGTGCAAATCAAGTATGAGCTTGATGACGACACGACACACCGACCGTAAGGCCCACGAGTAGTTCGTCACTCACGCGCTTATAAAACAATACAAGTGCACGGCAGTATCGTTGAAGAATCGTGTCTAGTAAACAAACAAACGGACTACAGACCGCATGTGTCGTGCGGTGCCCTCGTGAACAAACGACCTAAATGATAATTTTTTGAGCTGTCAAATGTAAAATTACAAGCTGGACGGAGAGTACTTCTCTACAAAAGTGTCAATTTCGTTCACAGACTGTCACAACGTATTCGCGCTGATGTGCCGCAACAATCAGGAGCTCAAAGAGAAACTCTTCTCGTTCATGATTACCGACGAAACCGTAGACAAGTCACACTTTCTTCGACAACTTTGCAGGCAAATGGCCAATACTGTCTGCAAAGCTGATGCTGTAAGTTTATATCTACTATTTAGATTGCTTATAAATTATCCGTAGGGAATATGTCGATAAAAATACAAAAAATAACACAAATAGAGAAAAAAAAACAAATTGATTGAAAAACTAACGAGATATATCAATTTAAAGAAAGATATCTGTCCTTCTGTATGAACGTTCGTTCGTACGTTCCTATGGCAGTTTTATGGGCGTCGTGCTATCTGACCTTAGACGGCACGTCGGACTTCTCTTTCTAAATTTCTACTTTGACGCTTTATAACTTCGTCTCCACAGACATAAATCTAACTAGATAAAGCAAGTCCCTCAATTTGTATGAAAATCAAGCGTGCCACTTTTACACAAACAATTTAAAAACAAATTTACTTACCAATGAAAGAAAACATTGCCAATGCCTCGGCCAACTTTTCTATACATTCTTTACAGCTCAATATGGCATAAAAACGCATTTTTCTAAATATCGGTGGATTTCCGGTGCCGATAATGCTCAATAAAAAGTTCAGATTAGGATCATTGATCGTAACTTTACACCGTTTTTTGGCACACGATGTACATACAATCGCATCATCTAGTTAGATTTATATATGTATTCGTCTCTAATCAAGTTAGATATAGTTTGGTATTATGTTAGATAGCTTCGTTTACAGTTACTCAAAGTACAGTTCTTAATACAAAAATGAAAATGACACATTCCTTACAGGATAAATTTTTGGCGTGCCTAGAGTCGCACCAGCTCGATATCGACACGAGCGAACTCGCTCTTAGCACACTATCTAAAGTGTCTAAATTCGCAGCGCGCACCAGAATCAAGGTATGAATTATTTCAAAGCACTTATCATAAAACATAACTTTAACTTAAATTGAATGATTTCTTGATGAGAGCCTTGTCTAGGCTAACAATACACTGACCCAAAACAAACGAGATTGTTAACCTCTTGGCTCTCGAAACTTTTTAAAATATGTGTAAATGAATAAAGCATGAATTAGATGATACAGATTAGCTTAGCTTGGACATAGAAATAACAAGCACATAACTGTTATATTGGTAAGTTGTACAAGATGTCAGAATGCTACATAGCTCCAGGACTCGTCACAAGCATTTCTATGTAACTAAGGCATGATATTGTAGTCTGCAGTCGTTTTGCATTCGATTATGTCAACGTGTTATAACAATAGCCATACATTCATCTACTCTTCGAATTTCTATATTGAAAATAACTTGGGAGTTTTATTTCTATCAATCAAGATGCTGAAAATATATTGTAAATATGTACTACCGTCGATAGGTAAAGAAGAGGAAAGAGTAGTTCACACTCAGTTGCGACCACGGAGTAGTAAATACAGTGCGTACATATTTCTGTTATGAACTAGACTTCAAATTCAGTCAAGGCGAAGGTGAAAACAGTCTATTAAACTACTACTGGACTATTCAAATTTACAGTCATTCACAAAAGTGGGCCACCACAATGCCAGCTTGTTATCCCTTGCGTATATCCCTTGTCTACCAGCTAATATTTGCGCTTACGAGCTGCTCTGTATATAGGAAGGGAAAGGGAGCACGCTGTAATCATTGTTTGTTACTCTGTGGTCGTTAGTATTGACGAGCAACTAGGTGTGGTAGTTGTGTAGGTAGCAGTACTAGGTGTGTACTCGTAGTTAAGGGCAGTTGAGCGCAGTAGTGGACCGTGGTTGTGTTGTAGCTGGAGGCGCTGGCGGGGCTGACGGGGCTGCTGCGGCCCGAGCCGGGCTCCGGCCTGCTAGACACATGGGTATTGCGCGCTCACTTACTCGCACAGGTCTGACGCGGCTCTGCCACACTCCTCTCGCTCCGTCCCCGACTAATATGTTCATCCGCACACTGCTTCCTGTGTATGTTACCTTAACATTTGCGTGACGTCTGCATTTGTGCATTTAGATGTGTTTTGGACTTTGATAGACCTATTTATAAGGTCTTCGGCTTTTGTTTAAGCGGTCCGTATAAAGCATTAAAATTTGTATGAAGCAATCGCATTTCTAACAGCGGTCGCTTAAATTGATGGTTACCTAAACCTCCGTCCCTTTTACACTTCTATTTGAACACATCATTAGCATTAACATCTCATTATTCAAAACTCATGTTGGGTTAAGGAGCATTATTCATTTAATAATACAATAAGTAGAGGAACACCGCTTAAGTGACAATGGTATTTAGTTGTTTGGAACGGTATGCTTGTGTTGAGGCAGTGAAGCGAGCTGCTGAGTTGGTGTCGGTTCTACAAATTAAAGCACAGGAATCAGTGCGCGCACAGTAAACACTCGAGTTTTGCTTAATTCAGCGACATTGTATTGTCAACCAAGCTTAATTAATCAATTGTATTGTAAGTTCCTCTGCAAATGTATCTTGCCTAATACCTCAATTTCTTCCCGGAGAGAGCGAGGTTCGACGGAGTGAATGTCTTAGTTAATGCTTAACTTCAAATCTTTTGTGATTAACTGTCTGACTGTGAGCGTGCCATACCAGTGGGGTTTTAACATGTCATCCATACAAACACATTCATTATTGTTGCTAAAATCCTCTTGTGTTCTTTCTGAAAACGGGCATGGTTTTGTCTTGTGACAACGTTTTGTTTAATGAATTTAATACTGTTTAAGTTTTTAGTCTAAATTTTCCCTTGAATTCAATTATCAATTTCTGGCTATCGAGATTATTAAACTTAGTTTTTTAGCATCTTTGGTTTATAAAATATAAGTTTTATCTTCTTTTGAATTTGCCCTAATATTATATAAATAAAACCGTTTAGTGAAGTCTATAAGTTCATCAAATAATCTCATTGTATGAAATGCAGGTGGGTCGTGCGTTTTCGTTTAACAAAACGCCGTCGAAGTTGAAGCGCGCGATGTCGTCGATGATCTCGCCCTTCGGCTCCACCTCCAACCTCACGCCCGCCTCGCAGCTCGCGCAGATGAGGCTCGCCAGCTGTAATAATATCAACGTGAGTATTTACCATCCTACTAGACTCTACTACTATTATAAATAATGCGAAAGCGTTTTTGTTGATTGCTCTGTTTGACCTTCTTTCATGCAGCAACGGACCAACGGATCGACATAATTTTTATAGACAGTTTTTGGGCCAGGGGAGGTGACATACGCTTTTTAACTAGAATAAACGCACGGTTCCTGTAGGATGGTCCAGGAGAGCGAAGTGATTGGTAAAAGCTAGTTATTTATCACCACGGCTGCAGTATCGGTAAGGGTGCCATAAACCAATATCATCAACAACAACGTAGTGCAAAGCTTTCTGTTTGTGAACCCTTTCGGCATTAGACGGTTACACTTGCTAGTGCTCTCAGTAGATTGCTGACGCAGAAATGAAAAGTAATAGTAGTGTGCAGAGTAAAGCAAGTCCTGTGTGTTCCGGCAGGAGATGGGCACGAGCGGCGGCGGCGCGGCGGGCGGCGGCGAGGTGCTGGTGGCGCCGCTGTCGGTGCAGCCCACGCGCAAGGCTGCGCCGGGCGGCGCGCTGCGGCGCTTCTGACGCCGCAGCGCGCGCCGCGCCTGACCCGACGTACAGCACTAGCTCCACTAGAGGAGCTCAGGGACGTAGCAATTTGATTGTAATTTATTTTGTTATGAAGCGGCGGGCGAGGCCCGCTCGCAGACGTGGTGCGAGGAGTGCCTTCGAAATAAACCGTGAACGGGTTTGAATGGAATTGATTGTGCAGGTTTAGTAATTTATTCGAAAGTATTAATAAGTTGCAGTCGACCGACGGCCTATCGAGATCGAATAAGATTATCGATCGTTAATCAAGGTGTGCTTAGATGTTGTCATTAAAATGTATAAATTCATAATTATACAAGATTTGATTGTGAATACGCATATCGAACCGATTACTCGGCTACTACCAGTGAAACTCCACTATTTGAATGAATCTTGTAGTCTTATGAACTTATAGCTAAATCTAACTATTCTCGTTATAAACTTTGGCCTATTTGTGGCATAGCCAACTTGCCAAAAATGTTTCACATCAACAAATCAATACATATCACTTGCTAGCTCAAAAAATGCTGATTTTCATTATCATTTCCTTATTTTATTCCAATAATCGTATACGTAACTATTTCTGCACAATTCGTTTGTTTGATATTATCATTGAATTGATCCCGTCGGCGTCGATTCGATGCAGAAATATACCTGTTGATTTGTTGATTAGTGATTTTTTTTGAGTATAGGTTCTGTAAATATTATAAAAATATAGCCATAAAATATTAATTGAATACGATGCAATCGATGGCCTAAGTTTAGCTAACTTACGAATTTATTCATCTGTCAACATGTCACAGAAACATTGCTGATATTATTGAGATTTAGTTTTGAAAATAATTTGTACATATGTGATATTTTAAATATATTGTGAAATAGATCATAGCATACACTAGATCATAGTAGAATACCCATGATATCAAACTGATGCTCATTCAAAGTTTTCCTAATGTTTGCATTATTATTTGCTAATGGACAATGAATTACTCAAACCTTTGAATCGTCAGGCTGTGGGTAGATAGGTGTTGTGTAAATAGTGTACGGAACATGAGCAGCTTATGTAAACTAGGCGACCTCGAATGTATCTTTTTAAATATATTAATTCGCGTCTGTAAGTTTTATGAGAGTCTCACTTAGGCTACTGTCATCAATCATGTGTACACATGTTGCTACATTGTACAAAAGAACAATATTTATAAATATTTTAAATGATTGATAAAATAAACATTTATTTTCAATCAGTTGTTTGTTGTTTCTTGAAACCCTTGCTATCTCAATCAAAAACCATTCCTACTAAAAATAACATATATTTGGTTTCCGATAGTGCATTTTAAAGTACTATTCAGATGATGGTAGCGTTCAGGTGGTTGGGGTCTTCTGCCGCAGGAACCATAAGGTGTTTGCAGCCGTGCGCAGTGGAATTACTAACACCACTGCAGCTAATGGTATTGTCGCAAGGCTCATAAACTTTGGACTCATCTCGGCGTAAGGTAGTGTTGATAGTTTCATAGCAAGAGCAATCTGGAAATTTGATTTACTTAATAATTAATCTTAGAATCCAATTTTAAAAATAAATTATGACTAAAACTAAACAAACAAAAGAGCAAGATTTGACATCGACAGCACTTTGACTTTTCTATGTTTTAGTAAGCTAAAAAAGTTAAATTTTCAACTCGGAAAACACATACTATTTTTTTATATTAGATAGGCTTGCGCTTGACCACTATCTCACCTGATGGTAAGTGATGATGTGGTCGAAGGTGTAGCACGCTTGCCTAGAAGTAACCTATTCACTCTTGACTTAAAGACCCCGAGATTGTAGCTATCGGGAAAATACTCAGACTCCGGCAGGGACTTTCCACACCTTAGCTGTACGCGAAATGCAACCGATAAAAATCGACAAGCTGGCAACTCGACGACGATGTTCTAGGCTCTGGAGCTTTGAATCAACCAGTTCCTCATTGCCAATGAGCCCCTTGGCCCGTTTTTCGATCGACTCTAGAGCATCAAGCTGATATTTGGCAGATCCGTCCCAAAGATGAGAACAGTACTCCATGCAAGATCGAAGTTGCGCTTGATACAACCTTAAGCAGCTGTTCTGGTGAAGTACCGTCTCACCTTCGCAAGGATCCCCAACTTTTTTGGCAGCCAGTTGAGCCTTTGCCCTAATGTGTGGCCCAAAATTGAGTGTCGATGTCAACGTTACGCCAAGAAGCTCAAGATTGTCCGTTATCGGCACGGTTACACCTCGGAAAGATGGAGCCGGAAGAAACTGGCTCTTTTTAGCAGAGACACGCCTGTGTTTTAGCGGCATTGAACTTGACCAGATTGGCATCGACCCATTCGGAGACTGCCTCCAAGGACAACGACAAACGCTCCACCATGGCCTCACGAAGAGACAGGACCTCAGGCTCAGTAGCCCGTGCGTTGGTCAAGTATATCTCAGCAACAGTGCTGTCGGCTGCATACCCAAAGGTTTTAGCAGCTTATTTATGTGCAGCAAGAATAATGTCGCTGAGAGTACTGATCCCTGAGGGACCCCGGCATTAATATCCAATTGGTCCGATGAGAAGCCATCTATAACACTACTCAAATGGACCGATCCCTCAGGAAGTCTGCAATCCAATCACACAGACCACCGGGCAGGCCGAATGAAGGAAGCTTACCAATTAGGCTTTCATGCCAGACCCTATCAAAACATAACCAAACCCTATGGGCGCACGGTTGGCGCAGTGGTTGAACGATTGACTGCTATGCTGCGTGACGCGGGTTCGATTCGCGCACGGAACAAATATTTGTAATACCTACAGATAGTTGATCCGGCTCTGGGTGTTTGTGTATGTAAGTTTATATGTTTGTAAACGCACCCACGATACAGGAAGAAATCCTAGTGTGGGGCAACGATTAAAAAAAAAAAAGCCTTCGAGCCTCGACATCGAGGGAGACGGCAAGCGCTTCCCCGTGTCTCTTTAACTAGATAACGCAAGTCCCTCCAACTGTATGAAAACCAAGCGTGACACTTGTTCACAAACAATTTAAAAACAAATTAATTACCAATGAAAGAAAACATTTCCAATGCCTCGGCCAACTTTTTCTATACATTCTTTACAGCTCAATATGGCATAAAAAGGCATTTTTCTAGATTTTGGTGAAGTTCCGGTGCCGATAATGCTAAATGAAAGGCTCAGATTACGATCATTGATGGTAACTTTACTCCGTTTTTTGGCAAGCGAAGTATATACAATCGCGTCATCTAGTTAGATTTACGTCTGTGTCGGAAAGGGATCGTCACAGTATCAACTCAAGCCGTGCAGTATTCTTTGTACGAAACTCCCTATTGCAACGCACACTAATCGGAATCGTAACGTAATTGCCTCGCCTCGGGACCCTCACGAACCGCGGTGCGGTGTGTGGTCAACTTGCAGTTCCCACGCTTAAGGCTCGTCGTCTGATCTAGTGCCAGCCAGGTCAAAAAGCGGTCGGCGAGCCGTAAGCGCGGCGTCGTCGCCTAGCCGTAGCCGAGTCGACGTACCGGAGCTGCTGATTCGCAATGTTTACGTACTTACGTAAGGTTGACACCTGTTTCACGGCGAGGATCCCTTTCCGAGTTGATAACTGTGCTATGACCTTAAACCAAACGATCTTCAAGGTTAAGCCATTGTTCCCAGCTATCATTTTTAGATTGTGACAATGATCTCGGTGGCTAGTAACTGAGTAAAATAGGTCATTCGGTCTGACTAAAAGCCGTGTTGATGAAAGTGGGCATTAAATGCACCAAAATAAAGTACATTTTCGTATGAATAAGTAGTCTGCTTTACATTGCAAAGCTAAGTCAAAGATCGGTCTATGAATCTTGATATTAGTCCAAATTTGCATACTAGTGTAATAAATGGAATAATTTGCCACTGTATGCCTATACGTGAGGCGCATGCGTTATCTTCTGTGGCCAAGTTCACGTCCGACTGAAAGTCATGGCTGCGGTACACGTACAGGAGACAGATCAGCTCCAAAAATACTACAATCGATATCGCAACGCCTGTCATTAACGCATCAACACTCTCCAGCAACTCGATGCCGCCCTGTACACAAAAACAAAACATTTAATCCTTCGAAACACGTGAACATGTTTATTTTATTGTAAAAAGAATACTTACATTGGTTGCATATAACAT
This sequence comes from Orthosia cruda, assembly GCA_964057195.1. NCBI lineage: Eukaryota > Metazoa > Arthropoda > Insecta > Lepidoptera > Noctuidae > Orthosia > Orthosia cruda. Next base: position 20,650,103 of record OZ059825.1, on the reverse strand, counting down.
ATTTAGCCCCATGCAGGATAACATCAGACATGCAACGACAATCGTTTCCCTATGTCTGGAACATTGTGTATAAGGTTATGAGAAAAAAATTCAACAACATAACATCATCGAAGCAGAGGTGTATAATTCATCCCACATAGTGCCAATTAAGTTTAGAAGGTGACTATTTTCTAGCACCTATACTCCATTTGAAATAACATTAGATATTTAACAACCCCTTTATACAGTCCGTTAGCCGATTTAGAGTTATATCCCGTTAATATAAGGATGCCATAAAAAGCATAAACCTGTTACCAAAACTAACTGTTTAATACAGCTGCCATTTATCATATCACCAACGCAATAGAAGGCAAAATCGGTTGAACAGGCTGCAAATTGGGATTATTTAAATGTCTAATGTAATCTCAAATGGAGTATAGGCCTATAAGAATGCTCGGCAGTACAAAACATTTGACAATCGTGACTGATCTTGCGCGTGTCGTTGTCATCATAGATAAATATACTCCTACTAGTTAGTTGTCATTCGATGGATCAGCGCGGGCGATATGTCAACTTCCCAGTGCTCGATTCGCGCCGAGCTCGTGACCCGTCGACAATTTGTACTATACCACAGATAATATAATACTAGCATAACTATACATATTACACGCGTCTGCAGCCGCCTTAAGATACTGTACTGTGATAGTTATGACCGACATTGCCCGTTTTCAAATACTATGCGACATCTAAATCCAACAAACAGCACGCTTTTATTTAGACATTCCTTTTGGATATCGCCTTCAGTACCTACCTAGCTTTAGGATAAGTAAGAAAATACAAAAAGAATACCTACTTAAATATTATTAATTTTTACATACTTACACAAATTTTACTCTGTACTCAAATATGGTATGCAATGCTGTTTTCAACATAAAATACGCAACAGTCATGTAAGAGAACGCCAAGCCACCAAATATTATAGTCGACCTAGAATAAATTAAAAAGTATTTGTTAATACTATAGATATATCACCGGATTATTACTTACACCGTAAGTTGGTATTGGTACGTAATTAATGTTGCAAGATTATACGTTCTCGATATATTGGGAATATATCCTTTTAAATTTTGAAATACAATAATTTCCATCCTAACCCGTGCCTTATTGAGAAGACAGAGTACCCAGTATAATATATATGGTAATCAATGTGTTCTCAATAAGACGCGATTTATTATAAACACACGGTGTTGCAATAATCCGGTGATAGATACAACAGCAACAATCAATGTTGAGATTTATATAAAATAATAAAAAATAGCTCACACAAGATGAGAGTATCTACCCATCGATGTACATTTTGAGTACATTGGCATTATCCATAATGTACCTGTTGCAAAGTAATTTTAATGTTAGTCTAATATACAAAGATAAGTTCTATTACACTGATGATATTGTGAATATATTTCTGATGACATACTCTCCTTCATGTTGTGGTCTGTAACATTAGCGTTGAAGTGCTTGTAGTCGACGATGGCGCACATGGCAGCTCCGCCTGAGTGCAGTCCCGCTAAAATCAGCACTATTCCGGAGTGCCACACGTTGTCGCCGTTTAGCTCCGGGTCTATATGACCAGACGCTGCAAACAAAACATATTTCTTCTGCAAACAAAATATATTCGTCATTCTGAGAGCCTAGGACACTTTAGTTATGTATTTAATTAACAATCCGTAAATAAAATAAATCTTTAACTCAGGTTACGCTTACAGCGAGACGAGAGGTGACGGCCGTGACGTTGCGCGCACTCTTTGAAATACAATAAATAACTTTATTTAATACCCAAAAAGGGTATTCGTATTTTAAATGTGGGGTGTATTCTATTCGGTGTTTACGTGTTTCTGATTTCACAGTTACTACACATTAAGAACCGAACTCGCTATAAAACCTAAACTGTATTTGTACATACCATAAAAATGCAACGCTTTTCCATGTATCAGTTCGGTTCCAATACCGACGCAATGAATATAAAGTGCCAGTTCAAAGGCATCTGATATAGCCTATAAATATAATCGAACATTTAGGATGTATGTTGTTGAAATAACATATACCAAATATCAATTCAAACAAGGTCAGATACATACCGCTACAGCATTCTTACGATTAGTGAGCTGGAAGACTCTACGTAAAGTTTGAGACCAGGTCAGGTTGGAAGCAGCCTGAGCGATAAGTACTGCACACCATATCCAAGGAACTACTATAATCCACTGTTTAACGTTGTTAAAAATAATCTTAAAAAAAAAAATAGGCATTATCATTTTGGTACAGACCAAGCATTACCATTTTGGTACAGACCCTAAGGAAACCTTGATACACAATCGAAGCCAAGGGTAAAAATAGCCTTAAAGCCACAATGTTCTCATTTCTATCGAGATAAAAAAAGACTATCGCATTTTGTACAGCTGATTAAGGGCTATAACGAAATAAGTATACCAACTCTTCCATATGATATCTTTTCTATGATCATTGAACTCCACAAGATTAACCAACCAACAATGATAGCAACTCCAAGTGGTGTGTTAAATTCACCCAGCTTGTCCAAATCGCGGTATTTTATCACTTCCACGCTGCAAAAGATAAGACCGTGACATTAAAGTACTAAAAACTACAACAAAGGCACTAAAGCAAACAATGTTATTAAACTCCAAATTAGTAGGTACTTTTAATAGTCACAGCGGATCTGTGTCTCTGAAGTTGGCTCTGTCAACCCACAGATTACCTCCCAATAGATACCGCATGCCTACTGTTTTGTTTGATGCCGAGTTCACCAAATTTGGCGGAAGGCACGGGTTGCGCGGGGAGTGACAAGTGCGCCGTGATTGGCTATTGAAGGTCATGGTACCTGTCGTAGTGACGGGACATGCGCATTAAATGTCGATAAAAATATCGATATTTTTTAAACAGAATGGTATTTTTTTTACCGGTGATTTTAAAATTACTTTAATAATGATAAAGAAAAACTTCGATCGAGAAAAGATTTTAATTTTGGCCAAAAGTGATTTAATTTAATTGTAATCCTATGTAAACAGGGCCACTCTGAGCTTTTGTTATGAATAGAGCACAGTTACAGTAAAAATAAACTAATTTTTAAATAATTAATTTTAACAAATTATTTTATTCTCCTGTATACCTAATTAAACATCGATCATCGATACTTTTCGATAAGCTAAAAACATATTTTTCTCAACATTTTTACTTCTGTGGGAAAAAGATAGCAATATAATAATTCCTTATGAGTGAAAGGGACTTTCACAAAAGACATCAACGAGCGCTACTGTAAAGTGTGCAATTTTGATTTGCCAACCATTATAACTTGACCTTTTATAGATTGGTCAATATTTATTACTTTGCCTACTGGTGGAATATTATCCCATCTTTTTTTGAACTTGAAAGGCTGGTTGATTTTCCAGACCATTTTACTGCACAATTCGTTTTTTTTTTTAAGGCAAACCATTGATAACAATTTTTTAAACAGAATCAAAACTAGAAGTCGCTTGCGTCCCTACAGCTCTAATGTCTGGTCGAAACTAAAGAGATCATACTGTGCGCTGAGTTATATCAGCCTAAATAGGCTGATGTGTGGTGCGCGTAATTTGTCTTCTATGCGGAATCTATTGGGAGGTAATCTGTGTGTCAACCATTGCGCAAAAAACAGTTTGTCAACGAGTATACTGCACAGGATAAGCGAGATAGGACGATGCGACAAACGTAAGCGAGTGAAAGAGACATTTATACAATGCTATCTTCACCTTCAACATTGATACAAAAATAGCTACTGCGCAAGGTCTTACAACCAATTCAGAGACACTAAGATCCGTTGTGAATATTATGCACGGTGAATTTTTGAGACGGGGCAGTAGGGGCAAATACCCATTAGAGGGAATAGCAGTGCCATTATGGAAACGTAAGTAGTCGCTTTATTTTAGTAATTTTATTTAAGTAAATAACAGAGAGGAGGCCAGTGTCCCAGCACGGGAACATTAAAAAGGCTGATCATCATGATGATGATGATGATGAATAAACTATGAATTCCAGCTATCCTCCGTTATTGAAATCCAATAGCCACCAGCCGTTAATAGGAAACAATTCATAGCCACAAATCAGAAAAATCTTTTCCCATACTTTTCGTGAGAAAACAATGTAGGTATACCTATCAATTAAATTCAAGAAGTAGTTCGACGAACTTCGAATTGACACTTTTCACAATTTACTGCCCCGTTTAAAAAATCCAGCCCATAGTTTTTTTTTTTTGTTGGAACTTACTAGAAAAAGTTATATGCAGGAGTGGTGTACATGGGTGGATATCTTCCAGCGTATTTTTCCTTACATACTTTAATTTTAGCATTAAACCGGAACGTACGTCTGTAATAACAAAATTTGTATTATTGAAAAAAAAGTATTATTTACTAATTAAACTTTTATTTTCCAACAATTTATGAGGTCGGGGCGAGCATGAGAATTCCAATCTCTGTCCATTCGGGTTGGCTGGCAAAGATCGCGGAATGCGATAAGCCTGCCCGCCCGTATTATGTTTTTTTACCGACTGCCGAAGGAGGGTAATGTGTTTATCAGTCTATGTATGTAGGTAAGTATGTATGTATGTATGTTTGTTCCTATGTGCCGTTCTAGAGACCAAACGCGTAGGCCGATTTTGATGATTCTTACGTCAATCGATTTGTCATAACCCTGCAAGTGTCACTGGCTGCATAAAAATTGGAAAAGAAAAAAAAGGCGGATTTTGAGCGCCATTTTGTGGGGTTTTTTTTTTTCTTCACTACTTTAGTCATATTTACGTACTTATTTAGGAACCTCATATATGAAGCGTTCCTCCATGGTTTATGTTTCCACATCAACCCAACGGTGACACTTTCAGGTTCAGTGGCATTTTCTCTTATTCTGGGTCTCAACTAGAACGGAATTTAAATCACCTTAAATTATCGAACATAGTAACTTACTTATTTAATTTAACCATTACGAGGAGAAACAATTTTACTCATGTCATTTATTATTCCTATAATTCTCGTGCTCGCTGTCCTCTCCTGCATCCTGATTTATGAAGATGTTTTCATAAGTCTAAAACGAAACTTCGATATCTGCTTAAATAGTAGGTAATTAAATATCTAACTTACCTATCCGATGCTATACATTTGTAAGCTCTCCTCCCTCGTTCTTGCATTCTAAACGCTGAAGCTCTAATAAACCTACATAACTTTTCAAGCTCGTTTCGCTTGCTCTCGCATAAAATCGTTTTTTATGTTTGATTAGCAAGATCAAACATAAAATAATATTGCCAATTTTTGTTAAAGTCTGTTTTTAATATTTCTCGAGTTGATCCTATAATACGAGAAGCTAAAAGATATTTGTATAGTCCTCGCCAAACTTCTGGGCCGCCCTGAAGTTGGTTTACCGGATGCGCGACGCACGAAACGGTACTGTTGTTGTATGAGATATAGGTACTACTGCGCAGCCATTGTAGCCAACTTCAGGGCGGTCAAGAAGTTTGGCGAGAACTATACTTATAAGTTAATTTTCATGAGTAGAATGTCTCTAAATAAGTAATTCTTGTCACGCTTTTGCTGTCTGTGAGTGTCCGGTTAGTTAGTTCTCTTAAACTACAAACTGTCACCTATTGAACCGTAGATATGAGACTATGGATGCAGGTAATAAATTTATATCTGATAAAAGTATTGTCGAGGTAGGTTTAGTTAGCAAAAACATTATTTATTTTCCACTTTGTAATACACTTACCCCATGTCGTAAAACTTCCTTCTTGACCGGAGTATATGGTTCTAAATTGAAATCTCTAAAATCAAATAAAATTGGATACTCAATTTTATACCGTTCAAGAAAGATTCGATTTGAAATAGGTATGCCTAACGGAATGGGCAAAGGGGTTAAAAACTGGCAACTCATCCGTGCAATGGTAACACTCTTGACGAGAAAGCGCACCTATCCGCGACGCAGGAGCCGCACGCATTTTCTCAAGGACCCGCGCAATCCGCGCCCCACGCTTCTTATCCACTTCTGTACATCGAACAATATTTTCTATACGGATACGGATGACGTCTACGCATCGCACTCACCGCAAGCATCGAACGCGCCGAATCTGATTACGTCATCCACACGCGCTGGTTAAAGGAACCTACAGCATTTTGCTGAAATGCGGCTCGCGCGGCGCGGATAGGTGCGCGTGGCTGCATACGATTACATATAAAGATTTATGAAATGCGATGACTGCGGCGCGGATAGGTGCGCGTTCACCTTATATCAGCATTCTAGAACAGGCTAAACTTTGAGGAGAAGGAGGCGCTTACCTACAGTACTTGTAGGGCAGCTCGGCATCGCACACAGCATGGGTTACATACAATGCAGCTATGGCGGCCATAGTACAGCAACTGATGGCACGCACTATGGCAATAATACACATTGACATACCAATACCTGTCATGCAAAAGATAGAATAAAGAGAGTATCTCTAACTGTAATTGTTTTAAGCAAGTAACTAGGAATTTATCTTGTTATACCCTCTAGCATCGGAATAATTCTGAAAGCACGACCAGGCCCGCTTATGCTCCATTGTCCAAGGTACACTTCAAAATGTCGCACTGGGTTTGCAAGGGCTGCTACAGCGCCAACCAAGAAGAGCATAAAGAAAACTGAAATACAATTAAGCACCAGTCCAATTTCTGAAAACATAACTTACTTATACGTATTTCTCTTCCACAAAGGCGCCTTACAAACTCAGTCTATCTGCCTAGCCTTTTCCCAACTATGATGATGCATTTCTTTTTAACCGACGCCATGACGCAAGCAAGATATTTTTTAATTAGGAAAAGCCGGCGAAAAATTCAACGCTAGGGGAGGGGGGGGGGGGCGGAATCATGTACTGAATGCATGGTAGGTACTCATTTTCGCGTCGGAGTCAAAGACACCCTGCATTTAGGCGCAGATACCCCCCTCGGTGACTGATTTTAAAATGTGAATCACGCCTTAGTTAGTCGTAATTTTTTGGAAAATATATGTTACATTAGACCATTTTCTCAACAATTTGATCAGTGATCATTTCGAGTTTTATTCGTATAACATAGTGTAATTAATTTGCAAAGTTATGTCTAACACGGACAAAAAATCGACAATCGCACCAAAACCGCCGGGCGTATTTTAATGACATCCATCTCATAGATTTTGTTTCATCTGTTGATCTTGTTTTTTTTTTAATTAATTGAACAATAAAAAAATCTACAGAATTTTGGGTCGCGCGGGTGTGAAACGAGTGCGCGTTTTGTTGCCTTTGATGATCTTAACTGTGCTGTCTACTGGCAGACGCTTCAAAATACAAGAATAGGGTTCTATAAAGGTTCCGATTTTCTGTTTATGTCGGAACCATATAACAACGAGCAGCTGATGCCAATAAATTTATTTTTTGACCGTATAGGTACAAGAACATATTACTTACAGAATTCCCCAGTTAGTGCTGCCGCTGTCAGTCGGCAGTGCATGGTCATGAGAGCACTGAGAGCCAGCGAGCCGACGCGCAGGCGCCGCCGGCCGCGCTCGCGCATACGCGCACTACGCGCCGCCGAGTTCTCCATGTCCGTGATGTGCGTCGTGGACCACACCACCGACCACTGGCTTAGCTAAACATATCCATAACACATCTATGTTAACTGTAGAATTTTTCTTCTCTTGATTGTTCCTGAGACTTTTTCCTACTCCACGAATACATTTAATTCAATAAAAAACATCGATTTCGCGTAAACCGCTCGTTCGTCAGTTGCCCAGACCAGACACAACACCCGTCTGGTCGGAGGATCCTCTCTTTTCAACGGATGTTTACCTACGGGACTTTCCACTATGTTCCGCATACCTCCAAAAACCCACAGCTGTGCATAATTGGAGTGGCTTACAAACTTATGAAGTAAACATAATTAGGTACAAATGATTGAAAGTCCATACCGTATCTCTATTGTCAAATGTAAGAATTGTTTCCATAGATTGTCGCTTGCCTGGAGCCGCCATATTACTTACTATTAATTTAAAAGTTTAATTAGAAAACTATAATTTCGTAAGTTGAAACTATGTCAAGGAATTTAAGTACTCTCTACCGAACTATGTCATGAAAACGTCAGATTTACGTTGTGTCAGACTATGGTCAGACTGCATCTATCTCTAAGTAGTCTGTGGACTGCATCGAAAACGTAGAGCATAAGAAGTCTCGTAGAAATCTGTGTTATGAAGCTTTTAAAGAAAACAAAAAGGTACTTATGGATTATATTAGAATAAAATTAGGTTTTTGACCAGCAAAAAAATAGTCGATGGGTTAGAGGTCCCAAAAAGTGAGCATTGCGCCTAGTATAGCGATATATGTAAGTATCGATATAGAAACTCGTTGCCCAAAATCACATTGTGAGGCGCATTCATTCATGCGAGGTTCATGCGTTAGTCTAAAAATATCTCCACAATATGAAGTCGAGTCAAATTCTCTAGGATGTGTACGAATTGGCAAGTCTCCGTGCGCGACCGTGTTCGTGTACGTATGCGCCGTCTTATTTATCTTGACAGGAATGTGTGCATTCCTTGGTGGAGATAGGGGTTAGTTTGCTATGTACATTTTTAGACTGACGCCTTGGTTCACTTCGACTTTGTCTGAGAATCCTTTGACCATAAATGCAATACTAGTGCGGCCGTAATGATAATATTAATAAAAAACTATAAAAAATGAGATTATTCGTTTATTAAATAATACATATAGGTTCTTACAAAAGTCTTATATTCTTGTGGTCTTATACTAATTCATCACTGATTGAATAAAATCTTACTTTAAATCGGCGATAGTCAGGACGAACCTCCAGTTAGCCTACAAAATGATGTTGCATTTCACGAAGGGGCGTCTATCATTTCAATTTATGCCTTATTACAATGTAATAAGAGTCATATAACGCGCTTTCGTGGTTTGCATTATCTATAACAAGGGTAATGAGTAAATGATCTTACAACTAAACACTTTGTACAAACTTAAGTTTTACAATAAGGCTCGTGAATTGGCAACATTGTGCGCAATGCAGCCTTGAAATAACATGTCACACTGTGGAGGCGAAAAATGCCACTCGGTGCCGCGAAGATAGCGTACATAGACGTTGTGGCAGCAACTTTGGTGGCGAACAGCATCCAAATTAAAACATATTACAAATATATTTCGTAACGCGTAAGCGCTGCGCTATCGTATGGTATCTTTCACCCGAGGGCTGTATGAACGCTCATTGCGTTTTTCACTCTGCGCTTCAAAACACAGCATCGGAAAAAACAAACCATATTTTATTTACACTAATCTAAACTAAATACTTATTAAAACAAAATGAACTTTATTTACACACACATAAAGTTGATATTTGTAAATAACTGTTTTTGACGCGACAAATCGCCTTTTGCACTATTTTCGTCTCAACAAAACACAGAAACAATAACACTAGCCACGGGCTTATAGAGTCGTTCACAGCATGAGTTTGTCCCACAGGTCCGTGGCACTGTACTTGACAGTGTCGGGCCTGGTGAGACCGGCGTGCCGTTATATGTCGTAGGCGTGCTGCTAGGGCGGCGGCGGCGCGGCCGGCTGCGGCGTCTCCTGCGGCAGCGAGAAGTTGGTCAGCAGGTCCCGCACCGCCGGCCACAGCGTGCACTCCGAGTGCGACTGGTTGAACTCGTTGAACCTGGGTGGAAACAGCTTCTATAGTCTACTCATCATCATCAGCCTTATAATGTTCCCACTGCTGGGACACAGGCATCCTCGCTGTGGGAGAGGTAATGGGCCTTAATCCACCACGCGGGCCCAGTGCGGGTTGGTGGATGTCACATGTCTACGAATTTTTGGTTATAGGACATACCGGTTTCCTCACAATGTTTTCCTTCACCTTTTTAAGAGCAGTGATGATGAAATTATTTACACAAAGTAAAGCGCCTGCCTAGGTTCGAACTCACGATCTACGACACGTCAGGGATGTTACCACTGGGCCACCACTGCTCTTATAGTCTACTGCCCGGACAAAAAATAGCTGTGCACTTGGTGCTGTCAAGACACTCTGACGTTCGACTCTCACTAATATCGCACGAGGCGAACGCGGGGCGCATTACGGATAGGCGGGGGTGAGGGCGAGGTGCACAGTTATTTTGACCAAGTAGTACGAAAACGTCCGTAAAAAACTGAAATTAATCGTTCAACACTTTTGACAACAATTGCTAGTAAAGACTATAAAGGTCGTCCTAATAGAAAGCTATCATCGTGCGGATACTAGATCGTCGCTTTAATTTGTACTGCAAAAGAGAACACGTCGCGCTGATAGAGATCGCTTTCTGATTTTGCTTACCAAATTGACGCGACTCTTTTTTACTATATTTTTGCGACAAGATTCATCTAATCTAGCGATTTTATACGGTTTTGAACCATTGGCATACATTCTACCGATAGATAAGAACATTCATGAAAACCACTTGTATAAATACTCGTGTGTCAGAACTAAACTCCGCTGCAGCGCTAAACATTATTTATGTTGTCTAATCAAACTATTAAAACATGCAGCGCTTGATTGCATATAGAGTTTAGTTTACTCGTGATCAAAACGTCGTAAGCGCCAGTAAGGTGTACGGACTGCAGTACAGTTCAGTCGTCACAAAAGTAGTGCGTATATTTCGATGGTTGTGACCGTAAAACGATGTGACATAGTTTTGGTTGTGGGCGCTCGTACTATAGGGCAATTAATTAAATCTTAAAAATACTCATTAAATAAAATGGAGGGCTAAATCGAGATATAGAAAAAAAATACTTATTTTACATGCTATAAGAACTGTAATAGTACATTGTGTATTAAGCGGTAGGTAAGGAATTACGATCGAGGCTCTAGTAGAAGCCCGAAATCGAAGACTGAGGGCTTTCTGAGTCGAGGTTCGTAATTCCCGTACCGCCCGTGATACATACAATGTTTTTCATCACATTTGCGAGTAATAATTATGAATTATAGCTTTAATACACAAGTCAGCACAGCTGTTATTACGAAATACGTGAACTTTTTTTTAAGCGGTTGGCGAATTTTTGCCCAAACCACAGATTATACAGTGTTTCGTTCAGAAACTTTAAGGGCAGAGTGCGTGTGCGAGTGGCGGAGTGTAAAAAGAATTAAATAATTTCGACGTTTTCATACTATAACTATTAAAATCGATTATTAAGAACATTAGTTGAGTATTTAAGTAACATGTAGCGAGATTACAAAGAAATTCCTGTTTCGATAACATTTTAAGACAATTTTTCAATTGCGTGTAAATTCCTTGCTTGAACTTGCATGACCTGTGTGCTGTGGCATAAATTAAAAAACTATTACTTACCGCCCTAGGGTTTCATGACAAAAAGAAAGCCCGAGGGTTTTATATGGGGCTTTACGGCCAAGTTAACCTGTATGTTTAGATACTTTTTACGTGCAAGTGTGATGAAAAATATAAAATGTACCTGATACTCTAATAGTCGACAGGTATACGTAAGTCAAGAAGCTAGTCTCCCATTCAGAAATTTTGAAGATTTAACATCAATAAAAGAGACAACGCCGTGGAAGGGGCTAAGTTTTGGCCTAGTAAAGTTTATTGTAGCTACTGTAGTGCCATCACTGCCATCAACACAAAGAACAGATAAGAGGCTCTACACTAAGTGTCATTCTAGCAGCATTGACGATTGTTGAGATAGCAAAATGTATGGGATTGATAACGTGACATTTCGATATCGTTTGGCATTTCCATACATTATCAGCCTTTTAATGTTCCCACTGCTGGGACACTGGCCTCCTCTCTGTGAGAGAGGGAATGGGCAACAAAACACCACGCGGGCCCAGTACAGGTTGGTGGATGTCACATGTTTTCGAATTTTTGGTTCTAGACCATGCCGGTTTCCTCACGATGATTTCCTTCATCGTTTTGAGAGCAGTGGTGATGAATTAATTTACACAAAGTAAAGCGCCAGCCTGGTTTCGAATCCACGACCTACGATTCGTAAGGTACGGCCGTTACCACTGGACCACACATACATTATGGTCATTTTTTTTAATAGCGATTATATATTATTATAATTGCGACGCTGTTGTTGATAGAATGTCACTTGTCTAGAGCCCAAGAAAGTGTTAAAGTAATGCGTTACTTACCGTTTGAGATGCAAGCTGACGGCGATGAGGTGCGGCTGCGCGTTCTGTTTGTCGGCCAGCTGCGTCACGTTGAGCTGCATGTCGTACACCAGCGGCAGCACCAGCTGCGTGTCGCCGCGCGTCAGGCAGATCTACACACATACGAGTATGTCATCAATACATTATCAACTTAATCTAACTCTTTGGCAGCCTTAAAACTTGTTGTTCGGAACCAATACAGGTTTCGTTCCTTTTTATTTTTTTATTTTGTTGCAACACTGTGTCAACTCGCTGTCATCGAGATTTGACAGTTTTGGTTGGGTTGACAGTTGACACTTACTTGTAAAAATGTAATTTATAGCGCGAGACGGAAAAAAAAATGGTTTTGATGTAATTGATAAATAACCAGCCAATCGTTATCCTAAATTGTGTTCGCGATCCGCGAGTGGTACGGTGTCACCCGTGCATTTGTTAGTGTATGTATTTCACGCGCAGCGAGATTATTTTTGTGTCGGAAGCTTGTCTGGTTGTCTACTGGAGATCCGGTCCAGAATAGGTCGATTGTCCATTATTATTATATATATTTTCCCCTATAACCACCGACCACACACGGGATTGAACGAGCCCAGGAGATCACCACGGGAACAAATGTGAGTAGTAGTTGTAAGTTATGCCATTGTATCACCTTCCTTCCATACGGGAATCGGTATCTCAAAGAACAAACCCCTAATTTACCGTTACTGCGTATTGCGGTTTCGTGGGTATAGACCTTGCAGGATCCAAGAGTCGCAGCATTGCTAATGGGCCCCAGTGTTGCCTCTTGGCTTTGTGATCCGCAGGCCTGTATTCAACACTGGTAATTCTTTTTGACGTGAGGCATTTGTTTTTGACAGATGTAGAACACTGTGATATGACTATGTCTTAAAGAACAGTACTCACAAAGAACAGTATCTTATGCTTAGCCAGAAGCACGGCGGGCTGCCCGGCGGGCACGATAGGCGGCGCGGCGGGCGGGATGCGCAGCGCCCAGTGCAGCGCCCACAGCGCCGGCGCGGCGGGCGCAAGCTCGGCGCGCATGAGCGCCACCAGCGAGCCCAGCGCCGCGCCCGGCGCGCCCCACGTGCGCGTCCAGCCCTGCAGCGCTGTGGCGCGGTACGGGGCGATGGCAACGCGCTGCTCGAAGAATTTCTCCATCACCTGTACCAGTAAACCATTTTATGAATGTCAAATGAAAATCTTGTCATTTTTTTTTCTATTATATGCGTTTGATACTACGGCAAGAGTTAAATGCAGGTTTTCGACTCGTGGTAGACAATCTATACTAATATTATAAAGAGGTAAAGTTTGTGGGTTTGTGAGTTTGTGACGTTGTAAGGGGTAATCTCTGGATCTACTGAACCGATTTTGAAAATTCTTTCACCTGTAGAAAGCTATATTATTCCTGAGTGTCATAGGCTATAATAAATTTTCAAAAAAATTAGAGATCCTTATGAAAATTGCAATAATGTAACCCAAGGTAGGAAAATGTTCCCTATAAAATTCATTCTTTAGCGTGCGCTGAGAAAAACATTGATGATAGATAAAAATAGTAGGTAAGTAGGGTAGGCAGGGTAGGCAAAGTAGGCATGGTAGGCGGGGTTGGCAGGGTAGGCAGGATAGGCATGGTTGGCAGGGTAGGCAGAGTAGGCAGATTAGGCGGGGCTGGCCGGGTAGGCAGGATAGGCATGGTTGGCAGGGTAGGCAGGGTTGGCAGGGTTGGCAGGGTAGGCAGATTAGGCAGGATAGGCAGGGAATGCAGGGTAGGCGCGGCAGGCAGGGTAGGCAGGGTTGGCAGGGAAGGCAGGGCAGGCAGGGTAGGCAGGGTAGGCAGGGTAGGCGGGGTAGGCAGGGTAGGCAGGGTAGGCAGGGTAGGCAGGATAGACAGGGTAGGCAGGTTAGGCAGGGTAGGTAGGTTAGGCAGGTTAGGCAGGGTAGGCAGGGTAGGCAGGGTAGGCAGGGTAGGCAGGATAGGCAGGGTAGGCAGGGTAGGCAGGGTAGGCAGGGTAGGCTGGGTAGGCAGGATAGGCAGAAAAGGCAGGGTAGGCAGGTTAGACAGCGTCGACAGGGGAGGCAGGGTAGGCAGGGTAGGCATGGTAGGCAGGGTAGACAGGGTAGGCAGGGTAGGCAGGGTAGGCAGGGTAGGCAGGGTAGGCTGGGTAGGCAGGATAGGCAGAAAAGGCAGGGTAGGCAGGTTAGACAGCGTCGACAGGGTAGACAGGGTAGGCAGGGTAGGCAGGGTAGGCAGAGTAGGCAGATTAGGCGGGGCTGGCCGGGTAGGCAGGATAGGCATGGTTGGCAGGGTAGGCAGAGTAGGCAGGGTTGGCAGGGTTGGCAGGGTAGGCAGATTAGGCAGGATAGGCAGGGTAGGCAGGATAGGCAGGGAATGCAGGGTAGGCGCGGCAGGCAGGGTAGGCAGGGTAGGCAGGGTAGGCAGGGTAGGCAGGGTAGGCGGGGTAGGCAGGGTAGGCAGGGTAGGCAGGGTAGGCAGGGTAGGCAGGGTAGACAGGGTAGGCAGGTTAGGCAGGGTAGGCAGGTTAGGCAGGTTAGGCAGGGTAGGCAGGGTAGGCAGGGTAGGCAGGGTAGGCTGGGTAGGCAGGATAGGCAGAAAAGGCAGGGTAGGCAGGTTAGACAGCGTCGACAGGGGAGGCAGGGTAGGCAGGGTAGGCATGGTAGGCAGGGTAGACAGGGTAGGCAGGGTAGACAGGGTAGGCAGGGTAGGCAGGGTAGGCAGGGTAGGCAGGTTAGGCAGGGTAGGCAGTGTAGGCTGGGTAGGCTGGGTAGGCAGGGTAGGCAGGTTAGACAGGGTTGACAGGGTAGGCAGGGAAGGCAAGGTAGGCATAGTAGGCAGGGTAGGCAGGATAAGCAGGGAAGGCAGGGTAGGCAGGGTTAGCAGGATAGGCAGGGTAGGCAGGGTAGGCAGGGTAGGCTGGGTAGGCAGGGTAGGCAGAGAAGGCAGGGTAGGCAGATTAGACATGGTTGACAGGGTAGGCAGGGAAGGCAAGGTAGGCATAGTAGGC
Organism: Orthosia cruda; assembly: GCA_964057195.1. Lineage (NCBI taxonomy): Eukaryota > Metazoa > Arthropoda > Insecta > Lepidoptera > Noctuidae > Orthosia > Orthosia cruda. Next base: position 20,634,859 of record OZ059825.1, on the reverse strand, counting down.
AGGATAAGCAGGGAAGGCAGGATAGGCAGGGTTAGCAGGTTAGGCAGGGTAGGTAGGTTAGGCAGGTTAGGCAGGGTAGGCAGAGAAGGCAGGGTAGGCAGATTAGACATGGTTGACAGGGTAGGCAGGGAAGGCAAGGTAGGCATAGTAGGCAGGATAAGCAGGGAAGGCAGGATAGGCAGGGTTAGCAGGATAGGCAGGGTTGGCAGGGCAGGCAGGGTTGGCAGGGCAGGCAGGGTTGGCAGGGCAGGCAGGGTTGGCAGGGCAGGCAGGGTAGGCATGGTAGGCAGGGTTAGCAGGATAGGCAAGATAGACAGGGTTGGCAGGATAGGCAGGGAAGGCAGGGTAGGCAGGGTAGGCATGGCAGTCTGGGTTAGCAGGGTAGGCAGGGTTGGCAGAGAAGGCAGGATAGGCAGGGTTGGCGAAGGGGCAGGGTAGGTAGGTAGATAGCCAGTTGACGGGAGCGAAGCCCCGAGGGTCAGCTAGTTTAAAATAAAACATGATAACCATGAACTCGATTTACAATAAAATTTATTCGACAAAGCAAGAGGCTTAAAACTCATTCATTGCTTGCCATGAAGTGGAGTCAAAACAATAGAAGTAGCGTCGCCGTCGACCATCCACTAATGTTCATTCTATAACTGAACGTATTCAATGAGTTCAGTGGGTGGGTGGATAGTGGTGGCACATTACCTGCAGGTCGTCTGCGGACCAGGCCTCCTTGTTGTGGTCGGGCAGCGGCGTAAGCTGCAGGTGCAGCGACTGCATGTGCTGCGGGTGCAGCGCCACACGCCCCGCCAGCCCGGCGCTCTCGCAGCGGAACGTCAGGCTCGTCGCCTCCACCGACACCAGCGTCAACTGCGCACCAAAACAAGCAATTATAACATGAGACACGAAACATTTTACATTGGGATCAATGAGAAAGAAAACATTTTATACGAAAATTTGAAAGTTCGCTGATACGAAATGATTTCATTGAAATAATTGTAAGGTAATCGTAGTATCCGAATAATAGTAGCGCCAGTTTATGCTGATCAATTACATTTAATCTCCGAAATTGCGTCTGTGTTTCTCCTGCTTCTGGCGTCGATTGCCCATTGCTGGGAGTCGTGACCACGTCATGGTGTCAAAACATTTTCTTTGATGATGTTTCTCCACTTGCTCCTATTCTCAGCAACACGGCTTCTGAGGCTATGATGTTCAACGAGGTTCGGATTTGTGGTAGTAGGTTCGTTTTGCCTCTGGGCCGTTTACCTTCGACCTTTAGTAAGGTGCGTTTTCGACTCTATTTGGAGTTAAGCTCGCATTTGTACATGAATATTCTTTTCACTTTGTGTAATAGTATTGTTTTGGTGAACAATAAAGAAATAAGAAATGAAGAAACTCACAAACTCCTCTTGCTGCACGAAGCGCTGCAGTGTGCGCTTCATGTAGACGCAGGCGAGGAAGCGCTGCACGGGCGCCAGCTGAGGCCCGGGCGGCGCGCCGGGCGGCGGCTCGCTGGGCGTGCACAACGTCTCCAGCTTGCACACGGCCAGCGGCGTGGCCGTCGCGCCCGACCATCCGCGCGCACCACCCGCGCCAGCCCCGCGTGTACTGCCCGAGCTGCTTTGAGGACCTGCGAGATAAGTAAAGGCGTTTATTTATATCATACCTTGTTTGAACCGTCACTGGCCAGAGGCGTGACATGTTATTCATAATAAAGTTAAATTGACATAATTTTATTACATCAAATATGAATCTCTGGCCCCTAAACTAGCGTTAACTGTATCATAGGCACTAGTGTAATGTTAGTTAACCGACAGTAATAAAATAAATAGTCTTTGAACCGTGATAGCTAGACAGTTGAAATTTACACAGATGATGTATTTCTGAGGGGTGACCACAAGCTCTCAGAGTGAGGTTATTTTGAGATCGCGTTAGTGACAGATGTATACAAGTCATATACATCTGTCCCTTACACACACTCAAAATAACCTTACTCTAAGAGCTTGTGGTCACCCCTCTGTTATAACAAATATATAATAACAAATACTAAAAACAGAATATAAAAATATTTTAGTGGGGCTCCCATACAACAAAAGTGATTTTTTTGCCGTTTTTTGCGATAATGGTACGTAACCCTTCGTGCGCGAGTCCGACTCTCACTTGGTCAGTTTTAATAAAGTATATTTTTAGTATTCCATGCTTAGCTAAGAAATGCGAACTTTTAGTTATACTTTTACCATTAGTTTTTATCAAAATCGGGCCCGAAACTCCTTTGAGTGATTGACTTCTCACGTGGAGACGTCAGGATTTGGGTATCCACGCCTACTTAAAGAATTCTCTCTGTTCATTTTGGTTTAATGCACCATAAAAGAGCACTACTTCTAGTACAGTGATTAAAAAAGTGGTGGCGCGACAACATTTAAAGAGGGGCCTGATTCCGCGGGGCGAGTGCATAGCACAGCATCGCCTACACAAACTTGATATTGCTTTAGGCAGAACCGCTTAACTGAGACCGTTCCTAAGGTAGCAAGAGAGACTATTGATTGTCAGGTTATTACACCCGTAGAGTTCGCCTTTATACTTTTATGTTCCGTACCGCGCAGATACTTAAGAATGGTCTCAGTTAAGCGGTCGGCCTATAATGATCTACGTTGTGCACTATCTTCTATTCAACCCACAACTGGGAATCTTGTCGTAATCCTGTCATAAGCATTGTGGGGTAACAGTAACCTTGCGCCAAAGCAACCTCTACCGTTCCTTCCTCTTCTTTATCTAAATACAAACACAAATATCAAAAGTGGCGGGACGGGACAAAAAACAAGTGACCCACCTTTGTGATCGATATGATGTCTAGGCGACGGGTGGTGTCCGGGTGAGGGTCTGGGCAGCGAGGGCGAGGCGGGCCACGCCGTGAAGGGCGACGTGGGCGGCGGGTGCGGGGACGCGGCGGGCGCGGCGTGCGGGGACGGCGCCATGGGGGATGCGGGGGATGCGGACACCCCGCCTCCTCCGCCCGCGCCTGCACCGCCAGCGCCACCCGGTGGAGACGTCAGGTTGAACGAGCCGCCACCCATCTGTGATTCATTTATTAGTAAATATTGCCTTTTTGTAATACTGTTGTAGATAGTTTTTAAACATCTCGGGCTCTTGGATTCCGGGATCTTTGAATGGCATATCAGAGGCCGAAGCCAGGTAACAAATCCCGTAGTGATATTTAAGTGAAATGTGACACCAACCGACGATTATCCATGTATGCATTATGCAAGTGCACTCAAAGACAACCCTCGGTTGATTAACTACACTGTAAAATCACAACCAAAATCTATCCGCTTTCTTTCAGTCCCTCCAAAGGTTGTCTGTGAGAGGTCGCCATTTGCGATAACACTGCCCATTTGTACAGTCGACAATATTAAAGGCTGGCCCTAAGAATGTTTTTTTCCCATGAAGTCAAAATATTATCTTATTTTGTATCTTGCATGCCTTCGCATTTTGCATATTATGGATCCCGTGTATCATAATCCCGCAGTAAATTATTTGGAATCCAAATTTATTTTACTTTATGTACTTCAGGTAGTAGTAGGCGGGATTATGATAGATAATGTCTTGTTGTATTATTAATACAACACGACATTATCTATCAGTCAATCATAGGTATAAAGCAGAAATTGTAAGTCCTCCATGGTTAATAAATAATAACAATTAAATAGAATAAATGAGTATAGTAAGTGACAAGTTGCCCACCTGATGCTGTGCCGGCGAGGCGGGATGCGGGGTGACGGGCGCCGAGTGCGGCGTGTGTGGCTGCGGCGGCGTCAGTGGCGCCGGGAACCGCAGCCCACCTGTTACGCAATTGTACGATTAAAACAAAAACACACTTCGAATGTTTAACCTCTTTTAAGTCCTTCGAGCTTCCGTATAAGCGTATCAAATCCGGTTCGAAGGACCATTATTTAAGTACTGTTTGGGACCCTAAACCTTAAGTTGTTGTTGATTGATACACTGATTATTTGATTGATTTAAATTTATCGATAAAAGTATGATCTATGTCGTGGTGCCCAGTGGATTAGTCTTCGCCTTTGTGCTTGAGGTCATGGGTTCAAATCCGGGCAAGTATGTGACTTTTTCAATTCATAAGTACTTAAGTTTATCTTGGACATCGCTGACAAAGGTGAAGGAAAACATCGTGAGGAAACCTGGGACTTATAGTTGGTTTATTATAAGCATTTTCAAGGCGTTCCAGTGCGAGGATAAACCAGTAATAAAATAAATAAATAAAGACGTGTATAAATTTGAATAGCATTCATATCAAGACTGCTGTGCTTGCACTGCACAAAGTCGGTTCAATAAACTCTTTTGGGATACCAATTGAGGTGTTCTTGACACAGATCTTGATTCTTATAATACATAAAAAAAAATGATTCTATAATAGGTATCTGCCTATGGGAAAAAGGCGAGAGATTATGTATGTACGTATAAACATTGGTTTCTTACCAGGCGGCATCGGTGACATGGGTGAGGGTGGGTTGTCATCTTCAGCTAACAGTCTCGCGCTCATGTTGTCTTCGACGTAACGTGATAGGAATGCCTGGTGATTAGTTTGAATCAGTCATCATCAAATTTCGCGCATTAAATATTTCTATACATTCGTTGTACGCTACGCAAGGTCAATTGAGAAACAAATTAAGAAGTTCGTGCACTTACAGGAATCAAACGAAAAATAACAGTACTCGTGTAGCTACTTATCAATTAAATTTATGTTCAAGGGATTATTTTCTCTAGCAAGCATACATACACTTCGATTCTAGTATTACGTCTCTGCAAATGCACATAGACTCAAGCTCAAAATACATATTTTACCTTTAATCCAAGAGCTGGAGCGAACTCATCGACGACAGTGTTGCGCTCGAACTTGGAATAAGATCCGTCGCGTATCGTGATGACGCCGCCGCCGCGGATACCCACTTCTAGAGAGTACGCACCAGCGTATACTATGCGGATCTAAGACGAGAAATAACAATGTTAATATATAATTTGATAGAAGTAGTCAAACATTGACTGCTATTTGTTTTTAGGCATTTTTTATGGAATCATAAGTTACAATGATGATCATTTTCTTTAAAAACAAAATATCTCTTTTTTATGAATAACTTGCCCTTGACCTAAAAATAATTGACAAACTCTGTTTTAATGAAAAATTAATGGTTACTCAGACAATTTCCAGTCGTAACAAATCACTGAATAATACGAAACGCGAAATCATTTCTAACGATATTGCCTGTATCTAACAAATGTGATTATCCATTCCAGGCAGAGGCCAGACAGTGGCAAAACTCGTGACATTCGAAAACCGCCCCGACTTCTACGTCAGACGGTGCTGAGTACGGAAGTTTGCGGCATAGGGTGTAAAGTGCCGCTCTATGAAAAACCGGCCAAGTGCGTGTCGGATTTCGCACATTTAGGTTTCCATACCAAACCATAGAAAAATGAGGGAATTTCAAATAAAATCTGAATTTTCAATATATTGGTATTTTTGGTAAAATATACCTAATAATAAACATTATCACCAAATTTCAAGTTCATAGAAGTTAAAAATAAATTCGTAACAAAATTTTGCATAAATGTTGAGTTTGGTGGCTTCTCATTCCTTTGTTTTCCAATATTTTATAAAACAAAAATTACAGTATTTATCTACTCAACAAGGTCAAAACAACGACGCCCCTCTACGATGGGGTGGGTAAATTTATTTTTCTCAAAAATGGTATGTAATATTGCCATAACATCTCTAAAAAGTCTCCAGAAAGTGAATTCTACCGAAGACTTATTCACAACTGTCCAGTAAGTAGCGAGATTTTAAATTTAGAATCTCCTACTGTCCAGTAAGTAAGTATGTATAGTACATTACTGCAGAATCCAGTAAGTAAGACTTCCTGGCCAAGTATGAGTTAACCGGACCGAACCGCAGGTGAGGTTTTTCAAAATCAATGACGAACAACGAACAAAAATAATTATTCCCGCGTTAGGCCTTTTTATTCGCGCGATTTTTCGCCCATTCTGCGGCCTATGGAATTGTATGAAGCTGCACGCATTGCGGTAAAAAACTACATAAAACCGCGCAAATAAAATCGCAGTGCCTGCTAAGCCTTAAAGTGTTCATTTGTTTTTTTTTCAATAAACAGCTTTCTATTAGCAACCCAGTTCGAAATTTATATAAAACCTTTGATAATTTACCTCCTTGGTTGCCATGTTTCGGTGAAAAAGATCGTTCCATTTTTAAGTTACACGACAGATATGAGTTTACTATGTAATTTATTTGGTCGCTACACACGGCAGATATGGATTTTCATACAACTTTTGCCGGCCGCTGCTCTCATGTATTTGATCTGTACTGCAATTTCGATTTTTCTCGAAAAAGGTTGTCAAAATAATGCTCAAATTTCCAAGAATGTTTGAGAAAATATAAATAAATGCCCCCGGTAAATCAATCACAATAACTATCAGTAATTGCTCTAATATGAATGTAACCTAAAATATTAATTAAACGAATTTGTTGTTAAATTTTCTTTCATTTTTGAGAAAAGCATTATACAAGCCTCAACCAGTAAGAAAGACATCCTGGCCTCGTATATAACCGGACCTCACCTGCGGTTCGGTCCGGTTAACTCATACTTGGCCAGGAAGTCTTACTTACTGGATTCTGCAGTAATGTACTATTTCACGGCCCTCTTTATCTGTATGGGTAATTATCCCTTAAAAACAATTAAAAACCTTTTTTGACAATTTGTGTGGCTTTGTTTCAATAAGATGCTTATATTGTGAAAATTTGAAGACTGTTACTCCAACTGTTTGGCTGTAAAACCTGTGTGACAGACGACACTTGAGTGACAGCTATAGGACTGCGCAACCCTAAAAACCCGACTGCTTAAAGACAGACTGCACAGCATGATTTTTTGTTGTTTACGTCTTTTTAGTTCAAGTTCAGTCAGTCGGGTTTTCAGTTTTTTTTGCACCTTATTAGTTAGTTATTTATTTTTAATTTGGTACATTTAAACATATAAGTGTTATATATTTTTGAAATCACGTCTTAAAACCCTTTATTTTGATACCCCACACGAAGGGTTAGGAAGAAAAACCTTTTTTCCCCCCACAAAATGGCGCCCAAAATCCGTCATTTTTTTCTTATCCAATTTTTATGTAGCCATTGACATTCGCAGGGTTAAGACTAATCGATTGACGTAGGAATCATCAAAATCGCCACATAGGAACAAACATACATAGACTGATAAACACATTACCCTCCTTCGGCAGTCGGGTAAAAAGCGAGGATCCTCTGACGGACCGGATGTTGTGTCTTTCATTTTATGTAGTTTTAATGTGGTAGCATAGAAGCCTAGTAAAAGACAAAAAAAAGTTAAAAAGTCTGACCTTCCTCCAGGAGTGGGCCAGCAGAGTGAAGGTAGGCGTGGGCATGAGCGTGCGCACGTGATGCAGTCCCAGCTGCGGCAACGTCGGGAGGCGAGATAGTGCCAGCAGCGGCCCGTACGTCTCGCGGAGCACCACGCCGAACGACATCAGATCTTTGTGGCTGTGGGGAAATTTGAAAGTGGATTTTAGTAATATTCACTGCGACGAGAAATGGAGTTATAAAGACGTGAAGGTGCGAGTCCACGGCGCGACTCCGAGGCGAGACGGAGACACGCGACCGAGGCAGGAGACGCGTGACACTACTTGGCCTTAGGCTTTGTATGAGAGTGAGTTCTTAAAAAAATTACGTTAAATTGTACTGAAACTTAAAGATTAAAATTGGCGCGTGAAAACTCGCCAAGTCGCACTCTTGAGTGGCCAAGAATCTGTGTGCATGACAGAAGCTTAGGATTTAAGGAACCTCGAGAAAACTTGATAATTATACTGTAAGAGCTCAGTTATTTTTCAGTGAAGTCGTTATCAATAAGTTTCTTTCACATATTTTATGTGTTGGGTGGGCTATGTTACACCAAGAGACTTTACTTGTAAGTTCAAGCGCTTACCTATTGATGTAATGGTCGAGATGGTGGTGCAGCAGATGGTGCGCGTTGGCGGCGGGCTGGTGCGCGGGCGTGGCCAGCGTGTAGCGCTGCGTGCTGGCGTTCCACTGCAGCACGGCGGTGGCCCGCTGCGCCGTGCCGAAGCCCACCACCAGCGACCGGTACGTGTACGAGCGAATGCACACGCCCGACCACAGGGTCTCGCGTTCTGTGTTACATTATTATAGTTTAGATGGTGTAAATATTAGGCAACTATTTTAGCCTTTTATTTACAGAATGGCAACAATACCGTTCAGTCTTAATTGCATAAACACAAGGGGCTGAGGACGAACAGTTGACAATCGATATCTGAGGTTCTAAGCCACGCCCACTGTCATCGATAGCTTAGAGGCAAACTTAAATTGGAGCGAAAAGTATTTGAAAATTAAATACACAAGGCCGACCAAAGAGGCCCACATCATAAACGGACTCTACCGATGGTTTTTACAAAAATATTTCAAAAGCGCAAGTTCTTATTTCAAACTGACGGCTAGCATCTGACATCAGATTGTTTACTGTTAAATTGCATATGAATGCAACCTTATTGCTACGAAAATAAAGATCACTAAAATAAGTAATCTGGCTAGTGTCATAGAGTCTTTGCCGTGCAAATTGAATAATTATTAAATTATGTCTGGTTCTATGTGACTGCCACATATAAGAATAAAGTACGTGACATTTTTTTTATATTGGTTTTATAGCCAGATAATTTTATTTATATTATTTTAATGAGTTCTAATAATAATATCGTTTATTTATAACATAAGGCATATTTTACAGTAAAATATCTTAAAATATAAAAGAAGACAGTTTCTTATTTGCCTGAACTAGGTTGAACCTGTGTTTCAGGATATAAAGTGCTTAAAACTTATAATAATAATAAATTAACAAAGGGTATGGTAAATGAATACTTAAATTAAAGACACAGCAAAACTATTATTTTGTTACAGTCAGGAGATCTTCTGTCTCTCCGTAAGATATGCTAAGTAGATGTTCAAGAATAGTCTTTTTACAGCTAAAATAGTTTAATTTATACATACTTAAGTTTCTATTTAATCTATTGTACAGAAATGGGCCTAAGAATGTAAAGAATCTATTTACAAAGACATATTTTGAGGATGCATTAGAAACGCAGACAATGTCATTTCGTCTCTTATTATTTATGGATTTGGCGTTATAGGAAAGCATGGTGTGTTGTTTTAAAACTGAGTGCATAATGAAAAGCTGGCGAACAGTCATCACGTTGCAGGATTTGTAAAGCAGATCAGTGGGGTAGAGAAAAGGGTGGAAATTGGCTACTTTTAAAATAGCTCTCTGAGCCCTTTCAAGAGGCAGTAGATGCGTTTTTGGTGCTCCACCCCATGAGGTGATACAGTATTGGATTACAGATTGACCTAGGGCCAAATAGACTTGTTTGACCAATTTTGAATCTGCAATCGTTCTCAACTTTTTAAAAACATAAATTAATTTGCGCACTCTATTAACTAGGCTATCAATATGAGGTCTAAAGGAGAGTGTTTCATCTATAATAACCCCGAGATATTTTATGTTGCCTGTTTTGAGGATAAAAGGACAATTACACATGCTGACTGGGTGGAATCCACATTTATGGGCATACAGTTGAGAGTTAGTAATGTTAAATTGAGGCTTGCGCATGGAGAAATGAATATATTTTGTCTTGTCAGCATTTAGTGTTAGTAAATTGCTTTGCAGCCAATTAGTCACAGTATTAAAACCTTGTTGAGCGTATTCGTACAATTCGTTACTGGTTTTCGCGGTAAAGATTAACGCCGTGTCGTCGGCATATGATATGAGTTTGCCTTGTTTAATATTTAAATTACACAGATCGTTAATGTAAATCAGGAATAGGGTTGGGTCCAGAATGCTTCCCTGAGGAACACCATAACCAGTACCCTTTTGCTCATCGCTAATAATATCGTCTATTTTAACATATTGAGATCCCATCAATCACCCTAATATACTGAAATGGACTGTGTAATGAAAACTTTAAATTTGAATTGAGATTTGGTGCTTTCATTAATCAATTTAATCATTATTTACAATAGGAGTCTCATCAAATTGTAAAACACCTTAAATTTACAAATATCCAGAACTTACTAGGTCCGGCATTGTCTTTTTTAGGCATATTTAAAATATCCAATAGAATTTAGTACACTATTAATATCATTTGTACAATTCGTAGGTTCATATTCTTTGTTTAGTATTCTCTTGAAATATTCAGATGTCATTTAGTTACTAATACATCATGACTTTCCATAGCCTACATCAAATCATAATATATTTTTGCGCTATCCTGGAATATAACAGTTTCAAGGCACTCACTGGGTTTTGATATACACCAGCCCTCTGGGGTGAGGAGGTCACGTGGTGCCGTTTTTGAGATAACATTAGTTCTATTTTTAAAGAGGTTTAAATACTTTTTAGTTATGGACTACGTAAGTAAACTAAACGACATGAGTCGTTTTTAATACAACAAAAATGTAGATGCTAGTGACAGCGTTAGTGCCAGAGAATAAAAATAATACAGAGTCTGACAATATTCCTTATGATTTCGTTACTTCAAATTAAAGCCACCAGGCTACATGATCTGGCCGCATTATACCTGATATTTTTTTGACAGATTGAATTGACTAGAAATAAATCGAATATTTTTTTGCATTTTGTTGAAAATTAGCGACATACGTCCTCCTAGCAACGCCATAAAGCGGTCACTGTCGAATTGCACTGGATGGAAAGAGAAGCACGATGGAATTTGTATAGATTTGTTTATAAAATATAATAATATGAATTACTTAAAATAATGAATGAAATTTCAAATTATAAGACAATGAAGTTTTGCGTCTTGTTATGATACGTTATTATTGTTAATTGTACAAATGTACGCAGGTCAGTATTACTGGAAAAAGTTTTTGAAGATCACGGTAAGAGGTTATTTTGCCGTTCAATTGTATTGAGGTTTTTGTGCGTAAACGTGTTTCGGCCACAACAAAGTTCTCGGCAATATGGTCAAGATTAACATATCTTTATTCCGCTGACACATCTTCAATAGATTAGGCAAAAAAATGATTAAAAGTATGCCTATTTTGGGCATTCAGCCCCTTAATATCGTAATGCCTAGTATCGATACTCTTATTGTATGAGTCGACATTTTTTTTTGTCTAATTCATATTATTTGTGCTATAGTCAAATGTAGCCTCTTCGTAGAATGACTGGTTTATCCTAGTCCCAACGTTTTTCGGCAAACCCCAAAATATATTCCAATGCCTTTGGATAGTGTATTTTTAGGCAAACCTTTCGTTGAAAATCTGTTTCGGACTTTACTGAATTCTTACCCTGTGCCGGCCTAAGCATGAAGTCGTGTAGCAGCGTGTGCAGGTGTACGATAGCGGCCCAGTCCGCCAGGAACGCGTCCGCCGTACGGCCCGCGTCTGTACCCAGGTCGTACTGCAAGTACACGCAGCGACGTTCGCCTATTCAAAGCAAAATAAATAAATTAAGTACTAGTATTTCATGTTGGCGATAGAGTAAAAACAAAATTTAAAACACTAAAACCCGGCTATGGAAAAAATATGAAGGTTTTGAATGTTTTACAAAAAATCAAATTAAATTCATTGCATCCATAATGTACATACAGGTGGTAAAAGCAATTGCAAGTGCTCCCTTATATTCTCACCTTGTTCCCTTGGATTGGGGGTGCGCACAGGCGATCCATGGAACACAATCTCGGCAGTCCAGACCCTGGTCTGGTTCTTGGTGGTGAGGCGGATGGTGGCGGCCAGCAGTCGCTCGCGCAGGGCTGCAGCGGCCCGGGGACAGGCGCCGTCGGGACGCGGCAGGGCCACCACGCGCATGCCCAGCGCTGAGCCGCTCCACTCGGGCTGCACGCCGCCGTGGGTGACGCCGCGACTCGCCAACTGGACAAAAAAAACAGTTATATTTTTTTATCGCAAATTTCACCTTGAGATAGTGGTCAAGCGCAAGCCTACCAATAATAATAATAAAAAATGTGCTTGCAGGACTATTCATGTTAACCTAGGGTGTAAGAACTGTGACGTGTTAAATCCATCGCTGTGTGTGACAGAGAGCTGATGAAGCCATAGCACTATCGCTTACCACAACGAAATCATAATAATTTTGGCACATCACAATCATGATTCCAATTATAAGGAATAGTGCACTTCGTCTTGTATGGCTCCGTTCCTCATTCACATCGTAAAAGGCAGAACATTAATAACGGCCGGGTTCTGTACTTTTTTATTCAACTAACACTACAATAAATTCTTCTTTCCTGCTTACCTCCTGTGCTAGATTGACGAAGGGCACACGTTCGTCGGCAGCGGCCACTACATGTGCAAGTTCCGGTATAAAGTAGGCAGGTTGACGCACGCGTACCGCTCGCTGTGATGCCGCTGACAACTTGCGCTTACCCGGCTGCATGCCTGCATAACACATATTTTTATTAATCGCTAATTTCATAAAGATATAATTATATTTATATATATATATATTGCTGTTAGAAGTATAGAGGCCGATCTAAGTACGGAATCAGCGCGCCGGGAGCAACTAGGAGATGGCAACTATTCGTACCCACACAAGTAACTGACACGCTCAGTTTTTATGGAAGGCGTCGCCGTACCCAGTCGTTGACAAGAGTCTGGTGTAAAGTAATAAAACACAACACACACACAAAACACAGCACATGTGTGTGCGCTGCGTCCACGCATGTAACTTAAACACTTACCGGGTGTATCGAGCGGTGTGAACGGTCCATGTGTGAGAGTGAACGTGTCCAATTCGACCAAAGAGTTCAGTTTCAAGTAGGCGCGTGGTGCATTCGCTGGCGTCGACGAACTGCTGGCGGAGCCCTATAACATTCAAATATCTTGTACGCAAGTTCAACGCAAAGCTGAGGTGTTTCTATGACCCTAAATTATAAACTTTATTAAAAAGTGTCATACAAGTGCACATTTTACAATGGGTTTGAAAGAAAATCAAATTTGGCCCCCACAATATGGGGCCCGAAATCCACCATTTTTCTATTTTCCAATTTTAATGTAGCCAGTAAGACTCGCAAGGTTAAGACGAATCGATTGACGTAATAATCATCAAAATCGGCCAACACGTTTCGTCTCTAGAACGCCACATAGGAAGAAACATACATACATACATAAACATACATATATAAACACATTACCCTCCTTTGGCAGTCGGGAAAAAGCACCCCCGCGATCAAAGACATTTTCAACCCAGAAATCGTTTTGTGCATGTGTCAACGTTTTTTCAACTTTGCACTTTAAACACTAATTATTAGGTGTATTTTAGCATGTGCATACCTCGTCCTCACACTCGTCGGGGGTGCAACGTCTCGCGCCGGCGAGGTGGAAGGACAACGCAACTGAGCAAGCGCTGCCACTGTTGGAACTGTTACTCGTAGTAGCTGTGCTGCCCGCAGCCACCTCTTTCATCTCCACTATCTGTACGAAACATAACAATTACAAATTAATGACAGAACATGAATGTCGGGCATTTCAATTCAGCTTAAAAATTGTCTTGAATTTGAGAATAGAATAAACAATGGAAGGATTTTGGCTGATTATTTGGTTAGAACGAGAAAGATGGGTACTAAAAACGAATGCAGTGATGACGAAAGGCCTGATATAGTTGTAACCGAAAAAAAACATTGGGATAAGAACAAGAGAATCATGATGATGATGACGATGACTCTAAAGTAGCCTGAGGTTTTTACATTCGTTACCTAAGTGCTGAACAGAATTGAAGGTAGGTACTTAAAAGATCTTGTTAAAAAAATTAACAATGGCTTACCAGTATATGATCAGTGTGTCTATGCAGCGTGACGTAGAGTCTGTCGGGCGACAACTTGGTCAGCGGATGGTCGGGGCCGTGCAAGAACGGCAGATGTTCGCACACACTCGCTGGGAGGTGCTGTAGCGTCTTCTCGCAACGACGAGCTACCAACCAGAACCTGGCGAAATTATATTTTGAAAGCCAGGACTGAAAGTCATCTTTGTTCTACAGCAAGTTAGAAATCTCTATTTATACACAGGATGAAAAGTATCATTTCGTTTTAGCACTTACTGTAAGAATGATGATTTTAAGACTTCATCCAGGGGCCGGTTAATAATTTTGTCTTAACCGGGCCCTGGATGAAATCTAATAATAATTATTGCAAGAACTTATGAATGACTAGCTGACATCCCGGCTTCGCTCCCGTCAACTGGCTATCTACCACCTACCTATCTACACTACCTACCCTACCTTCCTACCCACATACCTACCTTACCTACCAACCAACCTACTCACCTGGCCTACCAATCAACCTACCTGTCCTACGCTATTCTACATGCCTACCTATCCTACCCTACCCCACATATCTACCCTACCCTACTTACCAATTTGTGAAACTATTTATTTAAAAAAGAATTAATACTACAATACGAATGTAACCAACTTTTGTTTCTACCGGCTATCCGAACTAATTAAATTTTAGAACACGAAAGCTGCTATTGTGACTTAACCATGATAATGAGATAAATTCTCTCACAGACTTTTTTGTAGGTAATAATGACTATTTTAATCATGTATATGTACATAATTATTATATATCATCAAAAGTTTTCTCAGCGCACGCCAAATAATTAATTTTATAGGCAAAGTTTTGCAACTTTGGGTTACATTATTGCAATTTTCATAAGGATCTCTATTTTTTTTGTAAATAAATTATTCTATGTTACTCGGAAATAATGTAGCTTTCCATAGGTTCATTAATTTTGGACCCTATTCGGTACAAACAAACAAACAAAAAATTCTTTCCACTTTATATTATTGGTATATATTGAAATCACTTGCCACGAGATTCGAAACCATGTAAATAAATAAGAGCTCTCAGAAATTGTGGTGATGTATCTGTGAATAGCGCATTTCGACATTTTTACAAAAGCGGCGTGAAAGAAGGACTTCTTCTTTCGAACAAAAATGGATAGATTTTGTTAAAAATTTTGCCGACTGGTATGTAACACCTGGAGAGCTCTTTCGTTGCTTCGTTTAAATCTTGGAAGCAGGTTGTGCATGCTGGGCAGGCATGGAGCCAATGGTGGTGACGTGTATCCGTATGTATGTATAAATCCTATCAGATTGTCATAATTTTCATATGTAATCGTCACTTCACTCACTTCTATGAAAAATCTATACAATAGAATGTACAAATCGTCATAAAGTTATCAAAAACAAAGATTAGAATCACCAAATAATATTTTCAACACACTTGCTCATAAAGTGGCTCTAATTTCACCGCAATTAGGCACATAATGACACCTGTTATCAAACTGCGACTTTTTCATTATTATTATTCACAAGTGAGTAATAGAGTTTTTTTTATAATTTATGTGTTTAATAAATAAAACTTTCACTCAAATATAACTTATGTTTTTGTCTGTAATAAAGAAAACTTGAAATTCACCATTTTATACGTGGCTAATAAGCTAACCGCGAAAATCCAAAAAAAAAACTCATTATTTTTAATCTATGGCCGATCGCCATTTTAGATGCGCGCGTATAGGGTAAACTGATTAATTTTGCCCGGTTTGCGAAAAAAAATTCACACCTCGTTTTCACTGTTGGATATGATTTTTAACCCGCGACGGAAAAAGAGGGGTGTTATAAGTTTGAGGTGTGTTGCTGTGTATCTGTGTGTCTGTCTGTGGCATCATAGCGCCTCAACGGATGAACCGATTTTAATTTAGTTTTTTTTTGTTTGAAAGGTGATTGTATCGAGAGTGTTCTTAGCTATGTTTGATATGATGAAATTGGTTCAGCCGTTCAAAAGTTATGCGCGTTTTACTGTTTAGATCGCGATGTTTTCGCAAGATAAATGTGTCGGGGGTTTTTAAAATTTTGAAATTTTACTTGTTAGTATTATTTTCTTCACAAGTGTGTTGAAAAACGTTGTATGATACACGTGTGTATTGATGATTACCGTCCTCGGCTCTCTTAAGACCCTCACCTAACGGCTCGGGTCTCAATAGCGCCTCAGCGGTAATCACCAACATTACACACTTGTACCATAATGTACTATTAACCTTCTATCACTGTCAACCCTAACGTATTTCAGACATGGTTCTAACTGGATGAAAAACAATTGGTTGTTTTTTGACAATGACTCGAAATTTATAAGAACATTTCCAATACATTATTCATAATAATTGAGCATCAGTTTAAATTAGTTTTATTATTGAATAAGGTGTTACGTTCCACTTCACTCTGCTTGTTGCTTATAGTACCTGGTCGAACATATTAAACTCTCCCTCTACTCAACAACAAATGTTTTGAAGAAATAAAACGAATTTGATATACCTATAATGTTACGTTTTTTGTACATCAATTTAACTGAGTTAGTACAGATGAAAGATAGTTTGAGAACATAAAATATCCCGGGTAGATGATTAGATTAGAGCAAACCGAAAAGTAAAATTGATTTTCATCCCCTCTGTTAGCTGATTGTGCTGTCAGTAATTGTCGGGAGCAGTCAGTGGTTTATTAGCAAGGCCGAGTTTCTCACCTCTAAATTATCGCAGACTTAATGTGACAAATTTTCAAGCACGCGTTATCTGCTGAGAGTGAGTGGTTAAATGAATTTTCAATAGCCAATGCCACAACAGATAACGCGTGCTTGACAATTTGTCACATTAATTCTTCGATAATTTAGAGGTGAGAAACTCGGCCTAAACATTGAAAAATACGACTATTTTCTTAATGTCCCTCGGCAAACTTCGTGATTCGTCAGTCGTCTGATTTCTATCAGTTGCCTTTTGCACTTTGCAGACCAGACGCTCTCAATCAACTTAGAAGTATATAGAGTTGTAAATACTCTTTTAACTTAATGTACTTAACTTAAAAATGGGAGGAAAGCTGCTAAAGGAAAATAGTTTTACAGCTCTATATAGTTCACACGGAAATCAAAACAGCAGTACTTAGTTCCGAATTCAAATGATTATACACGATAAATCTAACAATTGATGGACATGGAAATTAGCATTCGTCTGTATTCGGAAATGCGATGATTGCCGAGGGACTTTAAGAAAATAGTTGCACTGTACCTTGACATTGGCCATGTATAGGTAAAATACGATTGTTTCGTTCGGCAACAAACTGGGCGTTACTTCCTTTAATTCACGTTAAAAACATTCGACGTGTTCATCAACAAGTCGGTGGAAAGATTTTAGAACTTACCTCAGCTGTGTGAGCAACGTCTTGATAAGCGTAACATTAGTGGCGCCGAGCGCATTCGCGAGTTCAGGCATGCGCGGCGTGGCGGGGTAGGCAGGCACGCGCGCGCGCAGGCGTCCGCCGTGTGCTCCCACGCACACCAGCAGCTGCTCCGCGCGTAGGCACGGTGATACTACTGAGCAGGCTAGCACGCATGGCCATCCGCTCACGCTGCATTCCACCTGATTAACAACATAATATATAATTATCTTTTGTATCTATTTGGCTTTTAATTTTTTTACGAGCGATGATACCATGTTCAACTGCTATTCGATTGCCCTTTATTACAAGCTTTTTTAAGTTTCATCTGCCCGTTGTCTGTAATAACTTGCAAGTTAATTTCGACCCACTTCCCGGTGTTCGAATGAGAAATTTTGCACACACAGGTTTGTTTCGCGTGACGATGCGTTTTTTTATATAAAAGATAGTTTAAAAAAATATTTACTTATTCTCAGGTAAATTTCGAATATATGATCTACGTTCATACAATCACTGTAAGAAGTAGTTACAGATAGTCAAAAGCGCAAAAGACTTAAAACCAATCTTACCAAGGAATATCGCGTCACTCCATTTAAAATATTGGAATTTTGATATATGTAGTTTTTAAAAAGCGAAATTGATGAGGGTGAGTTGTGAGTGAATATTTCCTGGTAGAAACCTGTACATTGTACATCAACTTTATGGTATTTTGTGTACAATAAAGAATAAGGATTTAGGAAATTCTTCTGCACTTACCCCCATATCATTGAGCAGCACCTTGAGGTCGTTGAGCCTCTGGCGCGAGCGCACGTGCACGGTGTGCGCCAGCAGGCGCTCCATGGACGGCGCGTGCGGCGTGAGCGCGGCGGACACGCGCTCGCCGCCCGCCAGCGCCGGCACGTGCCACACGCTCAGCTGCGAGCCCTCCGCGCCGATGATGAGCCGGTAGCCCAGCTCGCAGCCGAGCTCCCTGAATATAGCACGACACTATGATACTTTGCCACTGACTCACATAATAACGGCCTTGCAATAATAATGACTTTTTCTGTGACATTGCACCAAGTGAGTTTGCTATATTATAGTATATTGATAACCATTGATGATAGAATTTTCCCCGCCAAACACTCTGTCCCAATTCCTAAGTCAATCCAACATTACTTCTCAGATGCCATGAACTTATAGGATACAAAAGCGCATACTCGATCAAAAATTACACAGAATACGAATTAATAAAGAAGATGTTTATTTAGGGTCTCCAACGTCAGATATATTTAATGTTTTTAAAAACTCTGCCCTTAATGTTTAATATAAACTTACCTCCAGTAGGAAACCTGCAGCTTCTGTCCAGGTGTGTATCTATCGACCTGCAGATGCTTCGACAGGCGGTCACGACACAGCCTCAAAGTCTGCGTGTACAACAGCTCAAGCGACAGCGAACGGCAGAAGAAACGCAGGGCAGTCAACGCGCCACTCAGACCGGCAGCTGCCAAGCGCGCCTGCGCAACCCCGCGCAACCAGGCCAGTTGCGAAGTGTGTACTAGGGCCTTGCCCTCTGAAAATAATACCGTTATTTAAACTCTTAGTAGTCATGTACATAGTTTTTGTAGTTGTCGAGGCTTTTTCGATGATATTGAATAATGCAATTTATTATGGGTGGCAAAACATGAAAAGTGGTAAGAACATTGATACATACATCAAACTCACACAGGTATTTTTCAATGTATCTATACCAATATTATAAAGAGGAAAGATTTTTTTGTTTGTTTGTTTGTTTGTACAGAATAGGCTCCAAAACTACTGGACCGATTTCAAAAATTCTTTCACCGTTAGGAAGCTACTCTATCCCCGGGTGACATAGGCTTATGTGACATATACTTTTTATCTCTGTACTAGCTGACCCGCGGGGCTTCGCTCCCGTCAACTGGCTATCTACCTACCTACCCTGCCTACCATGCCTACCCTGCCAACCCTGCGTACCCTGCCTACCCTGCCCACCCTGCCTACCCTGCCCACCCTGCCAACCCTGCCTACCATGCCTATCCTGCCTTCTCTGCCAACCCTGCCTTCCCTGCTAACCCTGACTGCCCTGCCTACCCTGCCTATCCTGCCTTCTCTGCCTACCATGCCTACCCTGCCTAACCTGCCTACCCTGCCTTCCCTGCCTTCCCTGCCTATCCTGCGTACCCTGAATACCCTGCCTACTCTGCCTACCCTGCCAACCCTGCCTACTCTGCCTACCCTGCCAACCATGCCTACCCTGCGTATCCTGCGTACCCTGCCTATCCTGCCTACCATGCCTACCCTGCCTATCCTGCTAACCCTGCCAACCCTGCCTATCTTGCTAATCCTGCCTACCCTGCCTACCCTGATTTCCCTGCCTATCCTGCCTACTATGCCTACCTTGCCTACCCTGCAAACCCTGTCTAACCTGCCTACCCTGCTGCCAACCCTGTCTAACCTGCCTACCCTGCCTTCTCTGCCTATCCTGCCTACCCAGCCTACCCTGCCTACCATGCCTACCCTTCCTACCCTGCCTAACCTGCCTACCCTGCCCACCCTGCCTACCCTGACTGGCGCGCCTACCCTGCCTTCCCTGCCTATCCTGCCTACCCTGAATACCCTGCCTACTCTGCCTACCCTGCCAACCCTGCCTACTCTGCCTACCCTGCCAACCATGCCTATCCTGCCTACCCGGCTAACCCCGCCTACCATGCCTACCCTGCCTACCCTGCTTACCCTGCCTAGCCAGCCTAGCCTGCCTACCCTACCTACCCTGCCTACCCTACTTACCTACTATTTTTATCTATCATCAATGTTTTTCTCAGCGCACGCCAAAAAATGAATTTTATAGGCAACATTTTCCTACCTTGAGTTACATTATTGCAATTTTCATAAGGATCTCTAATATTTTTGAAAATTTATTATAGCCTATGACACTCAGGAATAATGTAGCTTTCTACTGGTGAAAGAATTTTCAAAATCGGTTCAGTAGATCCAGAGATTACCCCTTACAACGTCACAAACTCACAAACCCACAAACTTTACCTCTTTATAATATTAGTATAGATTCCCACGGGAACGGGAACTACGCGGGTGAAACCGCGAGGCATCCTCTAGTCATAAATAAATATCAGCCCCAGCCCTCAGGGCAGTCCGCAAGGAGTCCTAATTAGCTTGTTAAATGTAAACATAGTATTATATTTCTCGCCAATCTTCTTGGCCGCCCTGAAGTTGGCTACAATGGCTGCGCAGTAGTAAATCTCATACGAACAGCACCCATCCGTGACTTCGCATCGGCAAGCTAAATTAAGAGCGGCCAAGAATTTTGGCGAGAATATAGTGACTGATGTTGATGGTTTTGTTTATTTAATGCTCTATGATAAAACACCTAGTTTATAAAAGTATAGTGTATATGTCATTTCTGTAATCTTACCTCCAGTTTCACTATCCTGTATCAATATAGCAATATCCAACAGCCGCCATGGCAAGTTGGGTGCGTCTCCCATCACAGTAAGAGAAACGCTGAACTCCTGACCCACTGTAAATGTAGCACGCCCATTCTCCACCTAGAAACAAAAAATTGTTAAAACGTTCCGTACCCGAAGGGTGCAAACGGAGCCGGTGATATTGCTGTCACTCACATGTCTGTCTGTCGGTCGTCTGTCACACAATTTTGTGCCGAATTATTTTTTAACTTGGAGTTTCTTGTCTGTTTTTCTCCATAACAAGCAACTTTTGCGAATGGAAGGTAGAATCAATTATTATCAACTTTAAATTAATATTTTTGACGGTCCAAAGTGCCGCTTAATGGCCTTATTGAAATTTTTGTCTTGTCATGTCTGCCCATTAGACCTACGAACTTGAAATTTGGTGATAATGTATATTATTACGTATAATTTACTAACAAATACCAATATATTGATAAATCTGTATTTTCTTTGGTACGGAACCCTAAATGTGCGAAGTCCAACACGCACTTAGCAGGTTTTTTTAACATAAGTTCTAAATGTTTATTTGATAACTATGTCCTGTGCCTACTGGTAAAGAGTATTTAAGAGTATTAAAATCTAAAGAGTTTTCCATTCAATCTGCCTAGCCTTTTCCCAACTATATTGGGGTCGGCTTCCAATCTTATCGGATTCAGCTGAGTACCAGTGTTTTACATAGAGAGACTGCCTATCGACCTCCACAACACAGTAACTGGGTAACACGGCACCCCTTGGCAAGACTGGTGTCAGATCTCAAGCTTCTGACTACCTGTAACGACTGTTAAAGATCTTCAAATGAAAGCCGGGACCAACGGTTTAACGTACTTTCCGAGGCACGGAGGAAACTCGGTATGTTGAAATGGTCACCCATCCACGGACCGACCTCGTCAAGCGTTGTTTAACCTTGATGATCGACAAGTGCGGCTGTTCTAATTTAGCCACGAGCTCCTCAGTCCACAGTCATTGACTCAAGAAGAAGAAGAAACAGAAATGAAATATAAAAATTGATTCATCCAACTAAATATTGCATCATATTTTATACTTATCAACACATCTAATATAAAAATAACGCACCTTCAAGTTCCTGATATCACTAGGCAATGATGCAGTGGTAAGGCGTTGCCGCACAACATGTGCAAGAGTACGCAATGTGGTGCGGCGCTCACCAGCCGTTAGCGATGGAGGGGGGACCAGCCGCTCCCTGATAACTGCAGGCAATCTGCTGTATGTGCCCAGCGTCAATACTTCCACTGCTGCAGCCATGTGAAAAGTTGGCAACCTGAGTATAGAAAAGAACAAAATAGTCATTAAAAAAAAGAGATTAAAGATTTAGGAAAGACTTGAAAACTGCACAGTTGTATAATTACTGGTGTTGCCAAATCTGCAAGTATTAAGTTAAAAGAATAGTCAGAATTTGCAAGAGAATGGGTAGTAGTTTCTAGTTCCAAAGAGACTTGAAAAATATGCTATACTGTACTCCAATCAGCCACAGTGACTGTGGAACCACCCCACAGACAATGACCCACCTCCTGTCTTGTTCCTTATGTAAAAACACCTGCACCATGCAAGATGTTAGCGAGGCCAGCGCTAAGGCTATCGTCATGGCTGAGTACTGGTTGAAGGAAATGTAGTAAAAGGAATCATCGACAAGAAGAAGAAGAATTCCATACTGCCACCACCAGGTACCAAAAATGTTTCCTAATAAAAGAACTTTTGTAATAGATCAGTAATTCTAGTGATTACCTTCTACAAACCAATTATTTAGTTTTTTTTTTGTACCAGTACAGGATGCCGATGTTAAGGAAGAAAATTTGGTTAAAATAAATATCAATAGATGGCGTGATAAGCATCGATTTGTTATTGTATTTTGTGTAAAATTCTCATTTTCTAGAATTGAACATACAATTTTTATGTTCAATTCTAGAAAATGAGAATTTCTTTCTATATTCTATCTAGGATCATTTCAAAATGATGCCAATAGATGGCATGGTTTAAATTTCTGAGGCATTCCACTGGATTGTTTATATTGGAATTGTAACACATTTTGGTACACTGAAACTGTAAAAATGTGCATAAATATACTATAAAAGAAATCATCACTGTATTTAAAGAAAAACATATTCTCGAACAAAGTAAAGCCGGCTGACTGAACGTGATCAATGTAATAAAAAATAATTTTAAACAGACAAAAAACTGTAGTTATGTTGGCACGGTTTCTTTGTATGGGATGAGGAATCTGTAAGCTAGTATTATATTATCTGTGGTACCAGTTAAAAGGTTTAGTTTTCCTTGATTAGAGAGAGTTTCAAATTTTCTATTAACATGAAAAACTTAGATAAAAAAATTATCAATCTCTAAAGCTACAGTGTCCAACTTCTTAAAGGTGTTAGATTGGTTCTCTCTTACTTATATCCACCAACCTTTTATCAGTGAATACTTTTATCATACTTGCATTTAGAGTATTGACAACTGGAAACCCCTTATCACATCTACAAATTCATTATGAATAATAAAATTGCCATTACTATAAAACCAAGAGAATAAGTAAGTTCAGGAACTTGATTGATTCATAAGTTCTTATATAGTGACACACTCCATAGACAATAGCATCAGAAACACAAACCTTGCATGTACTAGTGTCTCCCGGGCGACTCTGGCCAAAACATCAGCTGTCTCAACAAACAGCAAGGCTTGCTTATCAAGAAATGCCATAATGTGCGCAGAGCGGTCCACTTTAGTGGCACTGCTTGCCCACTTCACTAGGGCCAACAAGCGTACAAACAACTGCCGTGTTCGTGCACTGAATTTGTATATCTCAATTTTGCGCTCCATATCCGTTTTACGGGGTAAACTGTAACAAGAAGCATAGTTAAATACCATGTTCAGATATTTCATCCAGTGTTGACTAATAATAGTGTACTTACAGCTCAGCCAATACTGAGAGTTCATCGTAAGTTCTCTGTACGATAAAATCTATAAGTAATGCCAGAGATATGGAGCCACCCCGGGCTCCTCCACCTTCAGCACCTTGGGTGCATCCTTCTATTGCCACAGGCACCATGATGCTGGTTGGTAATTACTGGAATAACGAAACCAACATGCATGTAATAATTACTGGTTTATACACTTGTTAGGAAATAGGAATAAACACACATTTTTTAGAGTAGCACAATTTTAAGATTCACAAGAAAAATACTGAAATAAAACGCGACACTTTTCATTCTTCCTGTCAGTAGTAGATAGTACTGTCATTGTCAACACAACAACCAATCAGTGTGAGTGAGTGAATCAAATGAATGAAACGAAACAGCGAATGAACTAAGGTTTTTTATTTTTTTTGCGACTTTGATGACCTTGGTTCTAAGGGTTTTAGTTTTTAGGGTACCGTACCCGTACCCGTCTTAGCGGACCCCTATTTCTGTCAATCACGTGTCTGTCTGTACATCTGTCTGGCCGTCGTCTGTCACACAGGTTTTACAGCCAAAACGGTTGGAGCTACAGTCTTCTAAGTTTCACAGTTTATCTTACAGCATTTCACCTATCCGATTAAATGGAATGCTCTAAGCTTTTATACGAAGAATTTGTAGGAAGCTAGTATGAAAAATCTGATTATCTCTTAAAGGGCAAGGATAACCGTAATATCCTTACAGATGGATATAGGACTATTCATGATCTTTTGTCATACTCCACATATCTCATTCTCATTTAAATCATCATTATAATTTATTTATTTTTACATATGAAACGGTTCCTTTTAGTTTTGAAGTTAGTGGTTAGTGGTAGTATCTATTTGTTTAATAGCTTACATATCAAAGAAGAAGAAAAAGATGGAAGTTTAATAGTACTAATTATTTATAATTTTTTTTCGTACTCCAAACGGTTATCGACAGTATATTAAAATGTACTCTTTGGTTATCGAAGTCAAGTTCAAAGATACGTCCAGTTTTGATCATCTGTGGACTCGAAAGAATTAATGAATGAATCTGAAAGTTCCGTTTTGCATTTTTGTTTTTAGTTCCAGAAAAACCAAAATAAAATTGTCTATTTATTACTGCAGTAATAAACATCTTTATTCTATAATCTATTTAATGCAATTTAGCCAATACCTTCCATAATCCAAACGGAACGACTTTATCACTTTAGAAGCAGCATACAATTTTTTATAATAAATGAGATTTTTTCATGGATTTTTTATGGAAAGGAACGTCGTGTTGTAAGTTTGACATGTGGTTTGACATTACAAGAAGACAACCTTTTCCCAGGTCGCCAGGTTATTTTGGTAGTTCATGAGCGGCGCTGCTTGCATAGGATAATGTCAAGATTACGTCAAATTCAGTACATTTCAATTTAGTTTCTTACTTCGCCGTTTGCCAAGATGTACTGGACATCCAATAGATGTTCCTTTGATAAAAAAAATTGGTGAATTAGTGAATTGGTGATTACAGAACGAGCACAGCCTTGTTCACTGATATAACTTCATTTCTCTCTAGTTCTGCTCCTATTTATTATGAGCAAATAAAGTCATCGGACGTCTTTCGCTCTGCGGATCAAGATACTTTAGAAAAGTGAATTGTTAAATTGTGTGTTGTGTTCTTTCGTATTTAATTTATTAATAAAAAAAACAGAAGTTTCTTTAACTATTTCAGCGTGATTACAAGTTTTTCTGTGGTGTATTTTTCAAAGTGTCGTAAAACAAATTTAACGTTGTATTTCTTATAAAGTTCTGTTATCAATGTTCCTATCGGAATAGTATTTCATGAACAATATCTTAAAAGGAAGAGCGTTTTTTTGTCTTAATTATTTTGCTCTAAACTTGTACAGATCACGTGTAAATTTTCGATTCGCTCAAGTAGTTAGAATGGGTTTGTTAAGTGAAGGAAGTCCTCTGTCTTGGGATGAGACGAAGTCTTTGGCGGAGCACGTCCGGCAGCACGGCATCGAGCAGTTTATTAACCTGTATGTGAAGCTGCAGGAGCGCACAGGAGACGTCCTCAAATGGGGAGATGAGGTTTGTTTACATTGACTAATAATCCTTTACTTCTCTTAAAAAAAAAGCTATTAATCAGTTTTGTAAACTTTACTTGACTGACTGAACCAGAGATATAAATAAATTTTACTATAATATTGATAAACAGTGACATTTTAGTTTATTAATATTGCTAACAAATTATGCTGTAGGATGTAATTTATCATTTGATCATTTCAAATCAATAATAATATTAAAATAAATATTTTCATTCCAATTGGACAGATAAAAAAATATCCTGCCTTAGCCACCTTTGAACTGAACAGCAAGTAGCAACATGTTTTTCATTTGTACGGAAGTAGATTATGAGGTCACTCTCTATTTCATAATACTGAAAATTATGTTGTAATATGTGGTAGGGAAGGAATTTTCTTTTGCTGATAGGTCCTGGGTAAAAATCCCTAACAAAGGCAAATTTTAGGGGTTTGTTCCTGTAAGTCTATGTAGTAAAGTAACTTGATGCCTGGATTTGTGCCTGTAGGCAATTACTTGGTAGGTATATTAAAAAAAACTAAATTGATTTGGTGTGCTCAACACCTCTGCCTATTCTTTCTAATTAACTAATTTCAAATGTGATGATTATGTTAGTATTCAAATATTTAATTGATTTTAATTTTCAGGTGGAGTACATAATTGTAAAGTTTGATGACGAGAATGAGAGAGCCACAGTGAGCCTGAGAGCCGATGAACTGTTGCCTAAACTGCAGGAGACAGAAATAAAAGATCCTCAAAGTAAGTATTAATACTTTTATCCATAAAATAGGGCTACAATTGGGGTAGACCTTTGCTAAACAGTGGATGTCTTATGGCTGAAATGATAACACTATACAAAATTAAGGCAGAAATTTAACTAAAGCCACTGTGCCCTATTAATGTGGCTTCCTACTGGACTGAACTAAGAACTAACTTAAAAAGTACCAAACATATACTCCAAAACAAGAGGAAGATTTAATATTATAAGCAAACAATAAACTATTTAATTTATGAATGTTCTAATTCAACAATAAAGGCACAATTATGTTTAATTCATAACTTATAAACAATTTAAAAAGTATAGAGAAGAAATTGTTTGTTCATATTCAATCATGTTTATTACACCATTAGTCATCATGCAGAAGAAATGTAAAGATAAATATAAAAATTAATTAACTACAAGAAAAATAAATTATAATTATTGTAACAATAAATACCAGAGTCAACAAAAACAAAAATAAAATATTGTTGTTCTCAACTTAGTTATATATATTAAAAATCATTTATTTAATTCACATAAATCTTAATTATCACCCACAACAGTTACTGTAATAAATAAAATCACCTGACAACAACAAGCATTCTAAGAAGACATTTAATGCTTTTTACATTGAAACAAAGATGCAACTTCAATTAAAAAAACCGGGCAAGTGCGAGTCGGACTCACGCACGAAGGGTTCCGTACCATTATCAAAAAAAATACGGGAAAAAAAAACATGTTTGTTGTATGGGAGCATAAATATTTATTTTATTCTGTTTTTAGTATTTGTTATTATAGTGGCAACAGAAATACATCATCTGTGAAACTTTCAACTGTCTACCTCACGGTTCATGAGATACAGCCTGGTGACAGACAGACAGACGGACCGCGGAGTCTTAGTAATAGGGTCCTATTTTTCCCCTTTGGGTACGGATCCCTAAAAAGTATTATTTATATTAGACATTCATAAAAGGGAAATATCATTATATTATCAGTGCCCATACCAATTTTGTGCAAACCTATAACTAGCTCCTAACTTTGTTCATACATTACATACATTTGAGATGACTCATTCACTCTAGAAAAAAACTATAATAAATAAACCAAACTTTTCAAGTCATGCTTTCAGAGCTAGTATAATATGTAGTTACAATGACACAGCAAAAACTACTATGTTACTTGGCCTTGGAGTCATGATCATGACAGACGAATGACGATTAATATTTTGTGCTACTAATGGTTTAAAATCATTGAAGTCAGCGTCGCTTATTTATTTTTATGCCTATTATATTGACGTCTTTTTATATGGCTGCAAATAAACGTACGTTTCTAGCTTGTATCTATGTATGATTTTTTATTAATTACTCCTCTTTTTTACATACTTCAAAAAAAAGGAGGTTTTCAATTTGATATGTATGTATGTAATATTGTTGCACAATATTCACTTATGTTATTCTATGTGGGCTTCTTAACATGGTGTGTGCCAAATTTGATAAGAGTATGTAGTATGTTTGTCCAAGCATTTATCCGAAACCAGTTATCGGAGCTTGATCATTCTTTTTTATTAGATTATGTATCTCTTAACTTACGGAATAGAGCAAGTTTCATCAAAATCGGGTTTCAAGAGTTTTGAAGATATAAAGAACATACAACTGTACTCCTTAGCGACAAACAGCACCAATGTGTAAATTGAGTTATTATGGATATTTTGTCAATCCTTTAAATACCTACCTTACTATACTACCTTGCTCACTTTTTAGTGATGGTGTACCAAAACTAAAAAGATAGAAATAAAAACTTTTACACCAAAGAAAAGAAGAAGAAAAAAAATAGACCAACTTCACAATCAAAACCACTTTCGTTTCGGTAGTCGTTGTCGCAAAACGATAAAAACAATAGGTACCAAAGCCAACTCAACAACGACGCGCACCAAGCGACTTAATAAATTATATGTAGAGACAGTTCCTTTGAAACTGTACTAATAAAAAAACCGGCCAAGTGCCAGTCGGACTCGCGCACGAAGGGTTACCTACCAATATCGCAAAAAAGCGCAAAAACATCACGTTTGTTATATGGGAGCCCAACTTATTTTTTTTTTTTTTCTGTTTTTAGTTTTTGTTGTTATAGCGGCAACAGAAATACATCATCTGTAAAAATTTCAACTGTCTGGCTATCACGGTTCATGAGATACAGCCTGGTGACAGACAGACAGACGGACAGTGTAGTCTTAGTAATTGACCATTTGTGAGGTTAAGAATTGATGAAAAAACGCTTTATACCGAAATATAAACCATTGGTTGAGTTAAGGTGATATATACGCCCCAATGTAACACAGTACTGGCCGTGCGCCCGCTCGATGCAAACATATCAAAATTGAATCTCCTTTTGAACAGTTTTGTTTGCAAAATATTATTTGATTGACATATGCTGTGTTAGGTATGAAGAAATTCCAGCCATCAAATTTTCTGTATAAAATTACTTTTAAACATCCAAGTCGTTTTGGAGGAGTTTCCAAAAGTTGCGAAAAAATATCGTGTTGTTAATTATTTTTTTAAAGCAAAACTATTAGTTACACGAAAAAACCTTGTGTTCAAAATTATGTATATGAATCAATAATAAATATATATTTTTTGCAAACCTTTTAACCTAGCTGTTACTGAGGAGTATGCTTTAGAAAGTTACTGTATGTAGGCCCTTAACTACGGATAAAAAAACTGGGCTTAGATAACAATCGGCCTATCATCGTGATGTATCTTGAAAACCAAAAGGCTAAGTTCTGTAGGAGAGTAACTAACATAAAAAGCTTAAAATATGCATGAAAAATGCGTAAAATATGCAACATTAAAGTTTTAAAAACGAAAAATAGGAAAAAAGAAATGGCATGTAGGTTTTATATTCTTCATTTCTAAATCAGCATACATCAGTGAATAATTCAATCATAAAAGTTTTAGTGCTTCATTATCGTCTACAAAATTAGAACAATTATGTAGACGATAATGAAGCAATAAAACAAAAAAAAAAAAAATTGTTTACGTAAATAGTCAGGTAGATAGGTGGGTTCTAAATGTATAGTC
This sequence comes from Orthosia cruda, assembly GCA_964057195.1. Classification (NCBI taxonomy): domain Eukaryota; kingdom Metazoa; phylum Arthropoda; class Insecta; order Lepidoptera; family Noctuidae; genus Orthosia; species Orthosia cruda. The sequence goes on along the minus strand of OZ059825.1, from coordinate 20,605,208 downwards.
TTCAATGAATCAAAATATTTTTAAAAGTAAAAATTTTTAGTGTGTATAGGCGAAATTTTGTTTATAGATGTTTGTTATTACTACTAATTACACTTATCAATAAGGTAAAATACCGAAAAAAAAAAAACCTTAAATATACATCACCACTACATATTAAGTAGATATGTTATACGTTCAGCATGAATATCCACATAAAATCGATTCATAGGTTAGACAATATTACTCATACTCAGTGAAAATATCAGAATTCATATTTTATCTAGTCATGCCGTAAACGTTAGTAACAATGACGATGCTAAAACTAATTATGTCAACTGACGTCATGAAATATGACTGGGCCGACAATCAATATGTTGTACGATCAATGCAGCAATAGGTGAACAGTTGTGAACTCACTTGTTCGAACTGCGTGCTTCCCTGCTCAATAGCGCGTCTTTTATTTCTCCTTTGAAATATGTATAAGAAGAGCTATCTTACAAAAACCCAGAAAGGGAAAACTGCCCAACTTAATTTTTAGCGTAGTCTCTTATTTATATGTATTTTCCTACGTCCTTACAAAAGAGTTGAAATAATTTATGCTCCAGTAACTAGTACATAAACTGCACTTCTAGCTGCTCACTAGACTGTAGTATAACTAACGTTCTGCTCCCGCCTCTCATTTGGCTCCGCGGCACTGTAGCCTTTTTTTTACGTGGCGAAATGCTCATGCATAGTGCGCAACCACGGTGAGATAGCGCGGGTATGTAAGAGTTACAACCCATAAAAACTGGTGGAGGAGGTGTCCTCCTGTGCCGCTTATGGCGGGAACACGGGCACGCGTTAGCACTCGGCCGTGGGGGAGTACCCTCCATCACTAGCGCACCAGAACACATTGCACACCGTGACCACACCTGGCACCAAACCAGCACATGGGCGCCAGATGACCACGTATAAGGCACCCTTAGTTCCCCAGTGACGGGTCAGTTCAGTGACCCCGCCAAGACCAGATTTCGGCCGCAGGGGATAGGGAGAGCGGCCAACGCTATATCAACACTACTCCTTCCCTGCGGACCCATCGCGTCCGCCATCAGACGGTGGCGAACCCGTCCAGGCCACGGAAATAGGGAGAGCGGTGCACCGCAATACCGACTCATCTCCCGCCGCAGCCTCCAAACCTGAGCAGCGATACCTCCCATACGACATCCAGGCCCGCCTCAGTTGGGATGTCGCCCACGCGGCACCGCAAACTACTTGTTGGCTGCTACGTCGTCGGCTTAATCGGCATAGGCCTTTCGAGCGACCCCTCCTCGGGATCCTCTTCGCTTCACCGTGGGTGACCACGCCACGGCTACTGACCCCCGCCGCTTCGATAATGCGGGAACCCACCGGGAGAGTCGGCACTATAGCACTAGCTATAAAACTACCTAGTTAGTTGTTACCAATGGAGATAATTAAATTTACGTTCTCGACATCATAGGGACTGGGCAGTCAACCCAATGCTAGTTTTTTGACTAGCTAATATTTCAACTACTTCGAGAGGAGAAGAACTGTAGTTAACCATTGATAACAGCTAAATTAGCGCAGATAACAGCATTATGGAAATAAAAATAATACCTATCAGATTTTGATATCTGTAGTGTTTTTGTCAACACAAAAAGACACTCAAGTGTGTAGAATACTGTAATCTTGACTGATTATACGTTACTTACATAGGGGCTACTTCGTTTCTATGTAAAACTTATTTACTTCCGTATAATTTTCATAATTATTATGAATAGCTGCCGCCCCGGCTTCGTTCTGGTTTTGTAATTTTTCTCTTAATTCACATTTCAAAGATTTTTTGAACGGATCATTTAAAATGTATGCCAATAGATGGCGCATTTTTAAAATTTCTGAGGCATTTCACTCGATTGTTAAAATTTGCATTGTTAAACATTTTGGTGCAAAAAAAATGTAAAAACGTTGAAATATATACTATAAAACGAAACGTCTCTGTATTTAAAGAAAAATATTCACAAACCTAGTATACCCTTTTACTTGCAAGTCGCTGCTAACACCATCTATCTATCACCGTGAAACAGAACCAAACGCGTTCGATGTACAAAAAAATAACAAGATTAATCAGATGAAAAACGCTAGTTACGTCGGCACGGTTTCTTTGTATGGGATGAGGCATCTGTATGCTAGTATTATATTATCTGTGCCCAAAGGGTTAAAACAGGACCCTATTACTAAGACGCCGCGATCCGTCTGTCTGCCTGTCTATCCGTCTGTCACCAGGCTGTATCTCATAAACCGTGATAGCTAGACAGTTGAAATTTTCACAGATGATTTATTTTTGTTGCCGCTATAACAACAAATACTAAAAACAGAATAAAATAAATATTTAAATGGGGCTCCCCATACAACAAACGTGATTTTTTTGCCGTTTTTTGCGATAATGGTACGGAACCCTTCGTGCGGGAGTCCGACTCGCACTTGGCCGGGTTTTTTTGGTGAATGTAGCTGTTTATAGGGAACCCTCGGTGCGCGAGCCATACTCGCACTTGGCAGGTTTTTATATAAATAGATATCGATATCATTTTGTGATTTGTAATGTCATGCCTGAAGCGCACCACGCAGACGCTACGGTTTCAGAAGTTTGCTGAAGAATAGGAAAAAGTAACATTGATTTAAACTGCATGTTTTCCTTCCTCAAGTGAGACATTCACTTGAGGAAGGAAAACATGCTATCACAAATGGAATGTTGAATGTTTTTAGATGTATCCTTAACAATGACTTTCATAACCACATTTCACCACATTCAAAGTACCTACTTAGTTACCTATACTATTTAGTCATTCATCCATAGGTTTATGCAGCTATCAGTAAACGTGAGGACCGTTAGTTGTCAATGAGGACCATTGTGAAGCCATAACTTACGGCAAATGTTATGTTCAAAGATGATACAAGAACGTGACCTATATTAAGTTCTTTTCCTTCATACTCAACTGCTGATTACAATATTGCCTGGTCAATGCATGCAATGCCCCTACATCTATACTTCTATACTAATATTATAAAGAGGTAAAGTTTGTGAGTTTGTGAGTTTGTGACGTTGTAAGGGGTAATCTCTGGATCTACTGAACCGATTTTGAAAATTCTTGCACCGGTAGAAAGCTACATTATTCCTGAGTGTCATAGGCTATAAAATATTTTCAAAAAAAATAGAGATCCTTATGAAAATTGCAATAATGTAACCCAAGGTAGCAAAATGTTGTCTGTAAAATACATTATTTGGCGTGCGCTGAGAAAACTATTGATGATAGATACAAATTAGTAGGTAGGGTAGGTAGGATAGGCAGGTTAGGCAGGGTAGGCAGGGTAAGCAGAGTAGGCAGGGTAAGCAGAGTAGGCAGGGTGGGCAGGAAAGGCAGGGTAGGCAGGGTAGGCAGGGTGGGCAGGAAAGGCAGGGTAGACAGGGTAGGCAGGAAAGGCAGGGTAGGCCGGGTAGGCAGGGTAAGCAGAGTAGGCAGGGTAGGCAAGATAGGCAGGGTAGGCAGGAAAGACAGGGTAGGCAGGGTAGACAGGATAGGCAGGATAGGCAGGGTAGGCAGGAAAGGCAGGATAGGTAGGGTAGGCTGGGTAGGCAGGGTAAACAGAGTAGGCAGGGTAGGCAAGAAAGACAGAGTAGGCAGGAAAGGCAGGGTAGGAAGGGTAGGCAGGGTAGGCAGGAAAGGCAGGGTAGGCAGGATAGGTATGGTAGGCAGGGTAGGCATGGTAAGCAGAGTAGGCAGGGTAGGCAGGGAAGGCAGGATAGGCAGGGTAGGCAGGAAAGGCAGGTTATGCAGGGTAGGCAGGGTAAGCAGAGTAGGCAGGGTAGGCAGGGTAGGCAGGAAAGGCAGGGTAGGCAGGGTAGGCAGGGCAGACAGGGTAGGCAGGGTAGGCAAGGTAGGCAGGAAAGGCAGGGTAGGCAGGAAAGGCAGGGTAGACAGCAAAGGCAGGGTAGGCAGGATAGGCAGGGTAGGCAGGGTAGGCAGGAAAGGCAGGATAGGTAGGGTAGGCAGGGTAGGCAGGGTAAGCAGAGTAGGCAGGGTAGGCAGGGTAGGCAAGATAGGCAGGGTAGGCAAGATAGGCAGGAAAGGCAGGGTAGGCAGGAAAGGCAGGGTAGGCAGGATAGGTAAGGTAGGCAGGGTAGGCTGGGTAGGCAGGGTAGGCAAGATAGGCAGGGTAGGCAAGGTAGGCAGGAAAGGCAGGGTAGGCAGGATAGGTAAGGTAGGCAGGGTAGGCATGGTAAGCAGAGTAGGCAGGGTAGGCAGGATAGGCAGGAAAGTCAGGGTAGGCAGGGTAGCCAGGGTAGGGGCAGGGTACGTAGGGTAGGCAGGGTAGCCAGGGGTAGGCAGGATAGACAGGGTTTGAAGGGTAGGCAGGTTAGGCAGGGTAGCCAGGGAAGGCAGGGTAGGGCCAGGGCAGGCATGGTAGGCAGGATAGGCAAGGTAGGCAGGGTAGCCAGGGTAGGTAGGCAGTTGACGGGAGCGAAGCCCCGAGGGTCAGCTAGTCTATAATATTTGCATTAGTCAATGTATAACTAATGCGTAGGGCGGAAGTGTCGCATTGCGTGTTTTATAAACTCAGTAGTGCTTATTTACAATTCACCGACATCATGGTGACTGTCTTGATTTTGTTTGTCCCTTACACGGTATCTAGCTGTCTGTATTTTTACCCGACTGCCGAAGGAGGGTAATGTGTTTATCTGTCTATGTATGTATGTTTGTTCCTATGTGGCGTTCTAGAGACCAAACGCTTTGGCCGATTTTGATGATTCTTACGACATTCAATTCGACTTAACCCTGCAAGTGTCACTGGCTACATTAAAATTTAAAAAAATAAAAATGGCGGATTTTGGGCGCCATATTGTGGGAGAAAATTTTTTTTTTCTTCCAATCCCACGGCGTGGGGTCTCAAAATAAAGGATTTTAAGAGGTGATTTCAAAAATATTTAACACTTATATGTTAAATGTACCAAAATCTAAAAAAAATAACTAAAAAGTTATAAATAAAAAAAGTTAATTCAAAACATCAAAAAACCCGACTGCTTAAAAAGCGAACTAAAAAGTTTTTAGTTCGCTTTTTAAGCAGTAAAAACACGTAAACAAGAAGAAAATCATGCTGTGCAGTCGTAGGATCCATCTGGTTTTGGTCAGCCAGCTCGCGAATACGTAGCAGTCGGGTTTTTTGATGTTTTGAATTAACTTTTTCTTCTATATACGAGTATGCAGCGCCTTTAACCAGTAACCAGGGTAGATTAGTTGTAGTTAGCTGTTTCCCATCAATGATGTTGATTCAATAATGACCTATTCATTGACACCTTTTGGGGTGTAATTGTAATAAATGGGTGGTAGGGTGTTATTTCGAAATTCCAATATGTAATTTTGCGAATGTAGCATTGTGCGCCGAATCGATTTCGATGATAAGCAAGCAGCACCCTTCTTCAGTATTGATATTTCACTAACCTTTTGATAAGTGTTTTGTTATGGTAGTTTCCCTGGTACAGCTTCTGAGTTCTACACCGACCTAAATTGGACATAGCTTTTCCCAAGTGCTTTCGAATTTTCCATGTTAGCATTAAACTGCAGGTAGTAAGGCAGTAATAAAATAAAGCTAAGTAGTTACTATAATGATAAAACATGTTTAGCACTTAACTAAGTAAATACAATGGGTCTTATTGACATGGGTTACATTATGCAGTAGACTACATAATTTATTAGTGACATAAGTCATGGCCATTTACAACTATGCATATATTTTAGAACAACTAGGTAGGTCATTAATCAAATTCAATTAAAACACCATAAAGGTACCATGAAATCAAGAAAATAAAATATTTATTTTATAGTATTTCCGAAGCTTTGTTGTCGTGCTTATGTTTTTTGCTTAATCCGATTCTCATCATCATAGAATATTGTTATTTGCACAATTCTTATCTTCAAACTATTGCCATCAAATTAGAAACTAAAACGACAGATGTTAAACATAAAACAGATAGTGAAGTTTACTAAATAGAGCGGAAAGTATTCAACCAAGACGCAAGTCGGTTCAGTCTAAACAAGGTTACTTTATATAATAATGTTCGGTTGTACGTTGTTTTATAGAGAACAGTTTTATAGAATTTCATTTCCAATAAAAAAAAATCTTATCATCATCTTTCCGCCCTTGTCCCATGTTACTTGGGGTCGGCGCAACACGTTTTCTTCTTCCATACCGTTCCCCCGTCACGCCTTCACTGACTCCCTTTTCTTTCATATCACTCCTCACACAGTACATCCATCTTTTCTTTGGCCTTCCCCTCCTTCTCCATCCATCCACATTTATATTCATAGGTAACTCTTTTAGTAACATGCGTTTCATCCCTCCTCATCCGATGACCATACCAGGACAAAAGGTTTCCTTTCAAATTTTCTGTCACTGGCGCCACTTTCAAACTTCCTCTAATATACTCATATTATCATTAAATAGAATAATCAATACGCAGAATACTTACTTTGGCTTAATTTAAATCATTGATTTTTGTTTTTAAGAAAATTTTATGGTTAAATATTCATATCATAGAATAACTATATTAAACTTATTTAAAACGTTTAGTTAATATAACGTTTCAATTCTTACCTCAAAACACTTTAAGGTTGCTTCTGCCAAAGATAATATAATACTACAGTACAGATACCCAATCCCATACAAAGAAATGTCACCTCCTTAAGTCGGGCTATTGGTCGGGCTATTTTTTCTTTCTCCATATTTTTAACAGGCGGCAGCACCAGTGACTCTTTAATAGCCCGAGACTGTGGTTTTCTAACGCCATCTAGTAGTTTGCCTAGATACTAAATCATATGGCAATTTGAGCGAGGAATCGTATCATGTAGGTACTCAGAGACGTTATTTGCCAGTTGTCTTGTCCTTGAACGCTTACTTCGTATTCGTAATAATAACATTAGGTATGTTCGGTTCGGGACAGACTCCGCTCAGACCGCGGTAACTTCTTAAATCTAAGTAGTCGCATTGTGTAGCGAATTTCACAATATTCACGAATATTCCAAATCAATCAAAACTATAGAATTCGTTGTAGAATTAGATGTTGGTAGTTAGCTTGCTTCCGTGGCAATGAATGAAAACACGAAGTAGGTACCTACTTTATGTCATTTTATTATTCACTATAAGCGTTATCCTTTTTTACCCGGCTGCAAGGAAAGGGTTATGTTTTTCGCGCGTATCTTGTATGTAAGTATGTGTGTAATATATCACCTCGTATCTTTCAAACCACATGACGGATTTTTATAATTAAGACATCGTTAGATAGGTCTTGGTCACCCAAATATTCTTAGATAAGTGCCATTAAAAAAAATGGCGGATTTTGGGCTCCATATTGAAGAGGTTGCAATTTTTTATCTTCGTAACCCGTCGAGTGGGGTATCAAAATGAAGGGCTTTTAGTGGTGATTACAAAAATACATACCACGTATAAGTTTAAAACAATTTATAAAAAAAAAAGAAACTTAAAAGTTGTAAATAAAAAAAGCTAATTTAAAATCAAAAAGGAAGCGAACTAAAAAGCTGTAAACAACTAAAAATCGTGCTGTGCCGTCGGAGGATCAGGCAGTTCGCGAATATGTATCCTCCGACTGCACAGCTAGTTATTTTCTTGTTTACAGCTTGTTAGTTCGCTTTTTAAGCAGTGGGTGTTTGATTTTTAAATTAGCTTTTTTATTTTAGGTTGGTAGGTACTTATATGTATATATAAAGAACAAGATGTTTTTACAAAAATGATTACTTTTAATACTTTAGTTAGGTACGCAGCATGGCAGTACCTACCCTACCCCTCACCCCCGCTGTCACATGAAATTGCTAGCGCGTAGTGGCTCACGAAGTGTTTCGATCCGTTCTTAAGTTTGAATCAAACTGTACCTACTATGCGACGCGTAAACTCGGAAGGCAAGCGGCACACGCGTCGCGTTATCTCTTATTTTAGTACCCGTGCGATTTGAGTAGGCCCTAGCGCGATACGAGTCCTGTTCCAGCGAGGTATCTAGTTAATTCGACGTGTAAACAAGCATCACAAAAAAGTGATTTTAAATAATAGACCAAAACTTTAATATTTGAAATTACGCCTATAATAAATAATATCTTTTAAATTACGCCTATAATAAATAATAACTATACTACAAAATGAATCTTACGATGGATATATAGTTTAGTACAAATTGTGAAACACGCCATCTATTGCAAAGAACTCAAAACAAAACGAAAAGTCGATAGCTACTTTCAACTAATTTAACATACAAAGTCTTCACTTATCTTTTTTGTTCAAAAAACCTGATCAATGAGTGTAAATGGATAAATTAACATTAAAAAAGCAAGTTTTAATTTTTACTAAACTTATTTCAGCCTGAATCTGCTGTTAAACATTTTTAATTGATTGTTACTTTCACATTTGTTACCTATGCTGCCATCTATGATCTTTTTTTAATACTAATTATAATTTGTATGAGTTGATACCCCATGCTTCTGCATCATCTCCGGCGCTGAGGGAAGTGCAACCCCTTCGCCCTTACGTAGCTTTGTTACAGCGGGCGGGTGTTGCTCTCCCTTCGCGCAACCGGTTTTTATGATTATCACATATTTTAATGTAAAAAATTGTTACATAAAATGTTATAATAAAATTCTTTGAATTGTGTTTCTGTGAAATATGCTTCTTTCAAGTAAATATTCGTTGAAACAAAAATGCGAAATAAAAATACAAGGGCCAAATATTATATGAAACATTTTCTGCGAAACGAAATTTTATGAAATTTCTGTCTGCGAAACAAGGGGTCACCAATAATCTTCATATAGCGTTTTGGCTATCGGTATCAACATAAATATAAATAACCAGCGACCCGCCCCGGCTTCGCCCGTGTCAAATTATATACAAAAACCTTCCTCCTTCCTCACTCTTTCTATTGGTGAAAACCGCATTAAAATCCGTTCAGCAGTTTTTGAGTTTATCGCGAACAGACGCGGCGGGGGAATTTGTTTTATAATATGTACCTAGTGATACTTAATATATTCATTTGTTTTAGATGCAAAGTCTCTCTGGCGACCTGAGTATGGATCATACATGGTGGAAGGTACCCCTGGCCGGCCCTACGGGGGACTTCTAGCACATTTCAATATTGTGGAGGCAAACATGCAGTACCGAAGGGCCGAAGTGTCACATTTATTACCTCCAGGCGAAGTTATTATGAGCATAACGAACTTTCCAAGGTAAAGTAAGTTACTTTATTTAAATGGGTTGGGTTCATGTTCATCTTCTTCAAGCACTTATAACAAAATGTAAGGCACCAAGTAATATGTGTCCTATTATATTATCACTTAAGTTAACTATATGTGGTTTAACTAGCTAGAGGTTAGACTGAAAACAAAACCAATTAAACAGGCGGTTTTTGTTTCAAATACTGCAAGGATCTAGCAAAAAAATCTATAGCAGCGAAACCATGAACCCAGAAGATAGAATTTAGCAGCAGGTTGGCAACTAATCGGTGTCACCAACTGATTACAAAACCAGCAAAGTGCGAGTCGGACTCGCGCACGATGGGTTTCGTACCATTATCGCAAAATACGGAAAAAAAAACACGTTGGTTGTATGGGAGCCCCACTTAAATATTTATTTTATTCTATTTTTAGTATTTGTTGTTATAGCGGCAACAGAAATACATCATTCCTGTAAATGTCAACTGGTTAGCTATCACGGTTCATGAGGTACAGTCTGGTGACAGACGGATACACAGGGAGACGGACCGCGGAGTCTTAGTAATAGGGTCCCGTTTTTACCCTTTGGGTACGGAACCCTAAAAAGTACCTAGTAATTATATTATAACATAGTTTGTCGTTTGGATTCCTTATTCAGAGTCGAATATTTACAGAAAATCATGATGAAATCTAACATTTGCTTACAGATTAGGTTGTCCAAGTTTCACAAGTCCACCGTTCCCACCGAACCCGCGTAATGGCGTCTCGAGGTCATTGTTCTTTCCCGACGAAGGCATCTTCCCTGGACACCCTCGCTTCAAAACGTTGACCGCTAACATCCGACAGAGACGCGGAGAAAAAGTGGCCATAAACTTGCCAGGTAAGTTACATGACAATAATAAAATAGTATTACTCACTTCCTTGTACATGATTACGCATACTACATGAGTGTCAGGTGAATGTAAAAATCATGCTTTGGTAGGTAATATTGCATTGCAGTGTAATAATATAATGATTGTTATATTTAATGGACTGTTATAAGTATTCAAAATATAACATGCTTACACATTTCCTTAGACAAAGTTTACTTGCCTGACGTTTTAAGTTTTACCCATATGCAAATGTAATCTTGTTTTTTTTCCTAGTGTTCAAAGATGTAAACACGAAGATTCCGGTGGATAATTCCCATATACTGGAACCGGGCGCGGCTAAGCCTGACTGCGTGTATATGGATGCCATGGGCTTCGGCATGGGCTGTTGCTGTCTTCAACTCACCTTCCAAGCTTGCTGCATCACAGAAGCGCGCACACTATACGACCAACTCGCCCCACTGTGTCCTATAATGGTTAGTGATCCGTTATTCGTAGTAGCCAAAGAAAAGATGGATGGATGGTGAAAGTAGTGGAAATATCAAAAAAGTCGACTGCTTAAGAAGCGAACTAAAACACGTAAACAAGAATAAAATCATGCTATGCAGTCGGAGGATACATCTGGTTTTGGTCAGCCATTTCGCGAATATGTGTAAGCAGTCGGGTTTTTTTGATTTACTTTTTATTTTATTTTTATTATATTGCTTTACACATGTAAGTGTTTTATATTTTTGTAATCACCTCTAAAAGCCCTTTATTTTGATACCCCACACGATGGGTTAGGAAGAAAAAAAATGGCCCCCACAATAGGGCGCCCAAAGGCGCCATTTTTCTATTTTCGTATTTTAATGTAGCCAGTGACATTGGCAAGCCTAAGGCGAATCGATCGAATCGGTTGACGTAAGAATCATCAAAATCGGCTAACGCGTTTAGTCTCTAGAACGCCACATAGTAAGAAACATACGTACATACATACATATACTGCTAAACACATTACCCTTCTTCGGCAGTCGGGTAAAAAAACGGAGTGAATGTATGACGGTTGACGGTGGAGAATGGAAGAACGTTTAGCGCTAACTCCGAGCCCCCGAGTAACATGGGACAAGGGCAGAAGGATGATGATCCCTTATTCTTAGTTCATTGGTCCACTATTTGTATTCATAATCTTGATAAACATGTTTACTGCTAAAAAAATCAACACTTATTTAAATTATAATAAAAAATTATTATGACTACTTTATCTATAACCTTAAGATTACCCTGTTTTTAGGGAAAATAATCACATAAATTGATACTTACGTACAGTAGTCACACAACGAATCTTTGTGTCTCGAAAGTTAGGCTCTGCGAACCATTGCGCAAGAAACAGTTTGTCATCGAGTATACTGCATAGAGTAAAACGATGCGACAAACGTAATCGAGTGAAAGAGGCAGTTATATAATGCTATCTTTTACTTCAACATTGACACAAAAATATCAACTGCGCAGGGTCTTGCAGCGTACTTCAGAGGCACAAAGATCTGCCGTCACTACTGTATTCGTCTGGTTTTCTTATTGCCTACCTACTTACAAAAAATATATAATTTATGTACCTACCACAGATATAATTTTATTTGACATAGAGTTAAGAATATCAAACAAATTTCAATAAAAGATAAAAGTTTCTGCAAACGACCTTGTCCGTTTTACAGCTGTAGTTATGGAGCAACTATCAATAAGTTTATAAAAATAAAATAACTTCCATGGGTATGACGTACGAGGAAGAGGTCACTATTGAGATTGATTAGATCCGTCATACTTTTTACTCTAATTATGTATTAAGTAATAATTTGCAGATAACAAGCAACTATTTAACGTTCATTAATAATATCTCAATATGTTCACATAATATATTTTTTATAAGAACACATAATTATCATAAATTGTATCGTAAAACATATGATATAGCACGTTTGTCTGAATTAAACTGTATTTTTGTACACTATTGGGACTGCCAGTAAATAATTATTGCTAATATTTTTAGGTTAAAATTTTATCTAATTTTAATACTTGAAAAAATAAACGACTGAACTTTGTGTTAGAATATAAAAATGTTAATTACAAAGAGGATTTGTTTTGTTGAGTAAAAAACTCTTTTCCAGAACTTCACGTTCAGGAAACCTATTTATTTGACCCAACCAGATTGTGGTTCCTAAATTAATCTTATCCAGTACTAAATACCTGCGGCAACCTATGTCTTTGACCCAAACATGTATTTCTCTTGTAGCTGGCTCTGTCAGCAGCCTCTCCAATCTTCCGAGGTTTCCTAACCGACGTGGACTGTCGCTGGAACGTGATCGCCGGCTCGGTGGACTGCCGAACGCGCGAGGAACGCGGCCTCGAACCACTCAAGAACAACAAGTTCCGTATCAACAAGTCTCGCTACGATTCCATTTCTTCTTATCTGTCGCCGGAAAATGAAAAGTAAGTGCACTTCATATTTTATTTATTTTTATAACATAACTTCACGCTTGTATTTCTCGAACGGTTAGGCAGAAGTACACCCACATTTCTCCAGTTAGGTTTCATCATCATCAGCTTTTTAATGTTCCCTCTGCTGGGACACAGGCCTCGTCTCTGTGAGGGAGGGAATAAACCCTACTCCACCACGCGGGCCCAGTGCGTGTTGGTGGATGTCACATGTCTTCGAACTTTTGGTTCTAGGACATGCCGGTTTCCTCACGATGTTTTCCTTCACCGTCTTGAGAGTGTGGTGGTGGTGAAATAATTTACACAAAGTAAAGCGCCTGCCTGGGTTTGAATCCACGAACTACATCTTGTAAGTGGCGGATTTAACACTGGGCCAGCACTGACTCCGTTATGTTTCAGCCCCATGTTATTGGGAGCAAGACCAACCACCAACCGAGCACTAGTCCCGACTGCTGGTTGCTACTGATAAATTTTATATGGAAAAATTCCAATAACACTATGTCCGACTCGGCAACCGAACCCAGGACCTCATGCTCAGCAGTGGTGCTTGCAACCACCGACCACTAGGGGTCAACTCTTGCAACTGAATTTTAATAAAAATATTTTTAATAAATAATTTTATTTATGTTGATTGTATAGACAGGTACTTAGTTGCTGTTGCAACTATTGTTCACAAGCTTCAAGAGTCTGGCTACCCTTTTGTTCGATTTCTATCGGACGAGATTAAAAAATACGCTGAAGTAGTTGCAATAATGTGGCCAGTGGAGAAATCTAGTTTAGTATTAGCATCTATTACAGGGTTTCGGTAAAATTTAAGAGATTCATTGGCCAATACATGCATGCAGTTTATAGTTACTGCGGTAAACGATGAAAACCACGGTTAAAATAAATGCTAGTGCAAGTGGAGAAGTTACAATGTGCGATAGTTATAAAAAGCAGTAATTGTTTAATCTGAGAAAATCCAAGTTTCGTAATGAACTGAAAGCTGTCTAGCTTATCTCACCATCGATGGAAATAATCCGTTTCTGTCAATTAACTCCGCAGAGTACATTCATCAATACTCAATCTTGAAACAGATAAAAGTGAAACGTAATCTTTGTATTGCCAATATCTTGGGAAATGATGATTAAAGCAGTAATTAGTAGGTATTACGAAGTTATAGGTCAATTAGACACAAATGTTATCACTTATCATTTATCAGTATTGTTTTTTTAAAAGCAGTAATTATGTATAGTAAAATATAATTTACGCCGCACCCCGCGACGTAAAACTGATTAGGCGTAATTAGGTATCTGCTTTGGTTTGGATTGAGGCGTAAGATAAGATTTTGGTGGCGTCTTTGCGAATATTTTTGATAATTCGAAATAGAACTTCCTTGCAACAGCTAACTCCTTGACAAAATTAGAATAGTTGAAGTTTGCCCAAGTAGGTTTCACGAAGACTGTTTTAAGTTATTGCTGAATAAATAACATCACACGGATGACCGCGACGCTTAGTCAGAGCGCCCCTGCGTTGCCTACACTAAAACAATTTCTATACAAGGCATAAGTACACGCGTGACGACAGATGAAGAATCCTGGCGGGTGAGCACGGCCCACTGTGACATACTTGAGTCACACATTTTTATCACAGTTTGGGAGCAAAAACCGTGATAAAATGCGAGACTCAAGCCTATCACAGAAGCCGTGCTTGCCCGGCTGGATTCTTCATCTCTCGTCATGCGTGTGCTTATGCCTTGTATGAGAGTTATTGTACCTCTTGCAGTAGGTGCTGTGATAGTGTTTGTTAATAACGTGCTGGTTTTGCAGTCGCAGAGTGCGACTGTTGAGCGTGCGTTCTTGCTGGGTTCGATTCCTAAGGCGGACCAAAAATGTTTTTGGATTTTTCCATCAGGCATTTCTCTGTGTCAGCCCGAAGTTTAGAAATTGATGGTGTGAACCCCGCACCTAGGAAAGCACGTTAAGCCGTTGGTCCGCCGCCTGAACTCTCTCCAGTCATGTCGAATTGCCGAACCATCAGACTATGAGAGTGATGGCTAGTGCTCTCGTGTGACTTGCGTATCCACCCTTGGCCGAAAAACTTATTAGTAAAATGACTGTTTCGTGTGTCAGGTACAACGACATCAGCATAGTGCACGACAAGGCGCTGTACCGACGCCTGCGCGAGGGCGGCATCGACCACCCGCTCGCGCTGCACGTCGCGCACCTCTTCATTAGAGATACCGTGTCGCTGTTCTCCGAGAAGGTCCACCAGGATGACAAAAATGATACGGATCATTTTGAAGTAAGTGGGCTTATCTATGTACTATAGATATAAATAATAGACAGACAACGCCCCATCACAATTTATGCCTCTAAAATAAAATATAAAACAAAAGGTTAAGAAATGCCGCGTTTTGGGGGCGTAAGTAAATCATTTGTACTTCACTGCAGTCGGGCTAAAACAGCTTATTATATTTTCAATTAGATACGGCCTCTTAAAATACTTAATTTTTAAACGAATCTCCATACTTTTTGTATAGAACATCCAGTCGACGAACTGGCAGACGATGCGCTTCAAGCCGCCGCCGCCGAACTCCCCGATCGGCTGGCGCGTGGAGTTCCGTCCGTGCGAGGCACAGCTCACCGACTTCGAGAACGCCGCCTACGTTTGCTTCGTGGTGCTACTCACCAGGGTCATACTGTCCTACCGACTCAACTTTGTCATGCCTATAAGCAAGGTAAGAAGAGAAAATGGATTTATACGGCATTGTACTGCACTTAACAGCATAATGCTGCGATCTCTCGTTACACTGCATAACACCGCACGTTTTTTGCAGTATCAATAGGGGAGGTAGTTTTTTGATCCCAAATTTATACTGAAAAAAAGTGAACTACAATGCCGTGTGAATCACGGCTTATGAGTAGTAAAAATAATGTAAACTGTTTACCTACTCTATCTCAGCGATTTTGTAGATGCAATGTGGACCTTAGAAAAAAAAAAAGTTAGGTTTTTTCGGAACTGAGGTCTTATTCATGGACTCATCACTTGAATAAACATGAATATTTCGCAGTTTCAATGTGTCACTATCATGGATTTGTTATTGCACCGCCACTTTTCTGACCGGAAACTAATTGTGGTGAAAAAACGTTGTGGTTTTATAGATAGCACCCACAGAAATAATATTAAATGTTTACAAAATTGTAAAATGCTTTGGAATTCTGATTCCAAATCATGTTAACTTAAGGTTAATTCGAACTTATTTTAACGTCAAAAAGACATACTTTATGAAGAATTTGAGCATTCAGTATTTTTATTTCAATGAAAACTTTTCCTAACTCTTCATGCATGTTTTAAAAGCTTTTATATATAGTTTCAATAAAAAAATGTGTTTCAAAAAAACAAACATGACTCGTGGCAATGCAATTTTTTACTGCGAAGGCCAAATCAAGATATTGTATCTTAATAGTACATTGTGATACAAGGGTGGAAAGTAGGTTATTGCAAACGAGCTGTCATTAACAAGCCCGAGCCGAAGGCGAGGGTTTTTAATGACACGAGTTTGCAATAACCTACACACCCGTGTATCACACGACGTTTTTCAATACAATTGTGGGAAATAGTAAAAACAAGTCAAAGAATTAAATTTTATTTTTCCATAAAATAAAATTAACGTTAGTCGCCATATATCTTTCTCGAGATAAGGGAGGCAAAATTTCATCTTGCGCAGTGTTTGCCTCAGATAAAATATCGGGTGGAGTTAATTCCATTTCATCACTTGTACTTGAACTCATATTAAAAAAAAGATATAATTTATCACACAAAAAAAAAAAAAATTATACCATTCCTCCTCTAAAAAGCTTATTTTATTTTATACTGAAAACAGTGGAGCAGAGAACAGAGTTAGAGATAGAGAACAGTTAGAGATAGAGATAGATTTAGAGATCGAGATAGAGATCGAAATAGAGATCGAGTTAGAGATAGAGTTAGAGATCGAGATAGAGATCGAGATAGAGTTAGAGATAGAGTTAGAGATAGAGTTAGAGTTAGAGATAGAGTTAGAGATAGAGTTAGAGATAGAGTTAGAGATAGAGTTAGAGATAGAGTTAGAGTTAGAGATAGAGATAGAGTTAGAGATAGAGTTAGAGATAGAGTTAGAGATAGAGTTAGAGATAGAGTTAGAGATAGAGATAGAGTTAGAGATAGAGTTAGAGATAGAATTAGAGATAGAGAAAGAGATAGAGATAGAGACAGAGTTAGAGATAGAGTTAGAGATAGAGATAGAGTCAGAGATAGAGTTAGAGATAGAGTTAGAGATAGAGTTAGGGATAGAGTTATAGATAGAGATAGAGATAGAGATAGAGATAGAGTTAGAGATAGAGTTAGAGATAGAGTTAGAGATAGAGATAGAGTTAGAGTTAGAGATAGAGATAGAGATAGAGTTAGAGATAGAGTTAGAGATAGAGTTAGAGATAGAGAAAGAGATAGAGTTAGAGATAGAATTAGAGATAGAGAAAGAGATAGAGACAGAGTTAGAGATAGAGTTAGAGATAGAGTTAGAGATAGAGTTAGAGATAGAGTTAGAGATAGAGTTAGAGATAGAGTTAGAGATAGAGTTAGGGATAGAGTTATAGATAGAGATAGAGTTAGAGATAGAGATCGAGATAGAGATAGAGATCGAGATAGAGATAGAGTTAGAGATAGAGACAGAGTTAGAGAAACCAATTTTACAACGAAAACAGCCTATACAGCCTATTCGATTTTTGACAAATGTTTATGTAAAAATAATGAAATTAAAAATGTTAATTCAATATATTAAACAACCATTTAATAAACTTTTGAGAATTTTATGCTAAGACGTACGGACTCATTCATTTTGTCCTCGAATAAAATCCCATTTTATTTTAAGTATGAAAACTCCTTGCCACTAAACTTTTTAAATTGACTAAAACATTTAAAACTTAGCTGCAAAACTAATGATCGAGCTCGTAAACAAAAGTCACGACCGCGTAATAGAAAGATGCCTATGCGAAAGATTTAATTTTCGAATCATAATTATAGCCTCTGAAAGTACGCCATGTTTAACAACTGTATTGAAATAGTAGTTTATGAAACTGTTGCATAATGAGGGGTATTAAAACATGAGTGTGTGTTTAAAAACCGAGCCGTAGGCAAGGTTTTTAATAGTTTTCACACGAATGTTTTAATACCTAGTTATGTGCAGTTTCATACACTACTTTATCTACACTCATAAATTGGGATTGAACCTACTAAATACCTCTTTTTGCATTTTCCATGCCATAAAATCGTGATAGCATTTGTCATATACTTTTCTCGACTTTGCTGGTAATAAATTAAGAGTAATTTCCTTCGCCGCATCTAAAATATCGGGCGGAGTCAAATTTTCTTCACATTCACTGATATCAGACATTTCACACACAATAATTTAAATAATTCATGAAATTCAGTACAGCAAAACTTGCATAACGTATGAATGGCGCCAAAACCCAGCACATCACCGCATTAACCGCGCATGCGCTAAAGCTTAGCACGCACTGCGATCTTTATTCGCGCGATTTTTTTCCGCCCATTCTGCGACCTATGTAATTGTATGAAGTTGTTCGCATCGGTAACGAAATCGTGCGGAAATAATTCCGCAAGAAATCCGTGTTTTGCCACAGAATCCACCGCACCACGGCGCGAATTTTATTCGCCCGAATATTTTGAGCTCTATAAACAGGTAGAAGGAAACAAAATTCGCGCGAATAAAAATCACAGTGCGTGCTATGTCTAAAGCGGGCATTGTCATAGACAATTTAAAATTGGAATCAAATCTTTTTATAATAGGTACTATAAAATGGCATTACAAAAAATATTGATGGAAGCTCCTTAGTGATTAACTTCTTGGATTTGTCCTGTATCGTAATAGAAAAAAAATTGTTTTATAGCATTATTTTGTTAGAGAAATAGTGTTATAATAAGATTCTATTTTTAAATTTCGGTATTGTGTTTATAAAGTATGCCAATATAAACTCGTTTTGAATTTTATAATTCGAATATTACGATATGAGAGTAGATAAAATATATTTTAATATAAAAGCTTGTTATATGACCAGGTGGATGAAAACATGCAGCGTGCACAAAGGCGGAACGCATGCCTCAGCGAGAAGTTCTGGTGGCGCCGCGACGTGGGCGCTCCCACCGACCTCGCCAAGCAGACGTGCGACCCCGCTGAGCTGTACACGGAGATGACCATCGACGAAATTGTTAATGGAAAGGTAAGACTAGACAAAGTCCTCAATATATCTCTCTCAATATATATACATCTGACGGAAAATGCGACGCGTATCATCGGTCGCGTAACGCCAGGACAGACAAATATATAATAAAACATTCAACCTTTCACACTCAACCGATGATGCGTTAGTGCGTTTACTGTACTTAGCTGACTACGCTCGACCACAGATAATATAATATTAGCATACAGATGCCTCATCCCATACAAAGAAACCGTGCCGACGTAACTAGCGTTTTTCATCTGACTAATCTTGTTATTTTTGTAAGTACATTGATCGCGTTCGATCCCGTTTCACGGCAATAGATGGTGTAAGCAGCGACTTCCAAGTAAAAGGGTTTACTAGGTTCGTGAATATTTTTTTCTTTAAAAACAGTGAAGGTTCGTTTTATAGTATTTTTTTGCACGTTTTTACAGTTTATTTGCACCAAAATGTGTTACAATGCAAATTTTAACAATTGAGTGGAATGCCTCAGATATTTAAAAATGCGACATCTATTGGCATCAATTTTAAATGACTCTTTCAAATAATCTATGAAATGTGAATTAAGAGCCCAATATTCCAAAATTTTGTACTTAGGAGAGTTGATTAAACAAGAACATACAATTTTTATGTTCAATTCTAGAAATGTTTAATTTTTCACACAATTCTATTGAATTAAGTGTACAAGTCGCTCCATCTAGTGAGATTTATTTTAACCAAATTTTCTTTCTTAGCAATGAGACCCCGTGGCTCGACGCATCTTCCGTCAGATGTGCACCGACCCTTAGATAAGAATTAACTTTAATATACACCAAACACAGTCGTAATAGAAGGAACCGCGCAAGGCTCGGTCCTTGGACCGCTGTTGAATGGTCTTGTTAATGACATAAAAAAAATGCGAAATCTATAAGTTCGCTGACGATACCTGCCTTATAGCAGCTAGACGGAGTCTTAGTGATACCCAAAGGCAACTACAAGAGGACTTCGACTGGTTGACTAAATGGTCTCATGACGCTGGTCTAGTATTAAACGCTAGTAAGACCAAATTATCCAGTCAAAATAGAAGCTCTTTATTGCCTAAAGCATAGATAATATTATACTAGCATACAGATGCCTCATTCCATACAAAGAAACCGTGCCACGTAACTAGCGTTTTCCATCTGATTATACCGATTATTTTTTGTAAATCGATCGCGTTCGGTTCCGTTTCACGGCGATAGATAGATCACCATCTAATAATATAATATCGACAGATAAAACAAATATTCAGTATAGTCAGTACAGTACGTCGGGACAGTTTCTTTGTATGGGATAAGACCCCACGCCTAAACTAACAGCTCACGGTCATGAGTGTTTGCATGACAATTGCACCAATAAAGTAGCCATCCCTTGCAGCTGTGACTCCATAGATCTCGTAGATAGCCAAACATACCTAGTACTTACCATTGATAGTCGACTTAATTGGAAGGATCACATTAACGTGGTGTGTGTTAAATTGAGATGCATTCTAGCTAAATTCTCTATTATTAAAAGCAAATTGACTTATCAAACTCTATTATATTAATGCTTTACAAAGCCCTGGTCGAATCAACTATATGCTATGGTCTGTGAAGCTATGGTAGGATAAATCTTGATCAAATGTACGCAATTCAACTGCGTATATTGAAGGCAATTTTCCCTCGCAACATTTAGAAGAAATACAAAAATTACTATCACAAATGATTAAATTCTGTAACATATAATACCTATACATGAACAAACTAAATTTGCTGCTAAATTTGCTAAAAGAAGAATATTTTAATGAAAATCTAAAAAGCAAAAAATGTAAATAGTAATGAAATAAGGACTCGTAGCGTCATCAATGCTCAGCTGTTACTTCCAAAGTATAGCCCTCGCCAAACTTATTGGCCGACCTGAAGTTGGTTTACGGGATGCGCGAGGCACGAAACGGTGCTGTTTTTGTATGAGATTTCCTACTGCGCAGCCATTGTAGCCAACTTCAGGGCGGCCAAGAAGTTTGGCGAGAACTATACACGAATTTACATGGCAAGAGATCGTTAAAGTATAAGTATACCTTACCTTACCTTATTAATAAACTATCCTTATCATTGAGGGACAAAATAACACAGAACAACAAAACTGAAGGATATTTTTGTACAATATATAAATGCCTAAGATATATACTTAGATATACACTAATAAAAATATATTATTTAATTAATTAAAAATAAATAGTTTAAAGCAAAAATAATACCTAAGAAAAATAAAGTTGAAAATTAATTATTACTAAAAACATTAGGTAGGTAAGTAACCAACCTGTATCAACTTATGGGCGGCTGGATTGGTCACTGATGTGCGCTCGTTATTATTAGATAATTTTCGCATAAAACCGCTGTATTTTTTTTTTGTTACTTTTTACCTAAGTATATACTTAAGTGGTTATATTTTTTTCTGTATTATGTAGTCGATGATTTTCGTGAACGGTAAAACTCTAATGAGTTTATGTTGGCATCAACTTAAATATATAAATTGTATGTGTGTACTACTTAATAAATAAATGTAGCGAGAACCGAATATTTTCAGAATTAGCCCATTACGCGCTGCGCTCATAGCTCCAAAATGAATACCGTGAGAAAATAAATACGCAAGTTATGACATCGGTATGCGACCACGGCTAGTTTTTACGATAGGAAAATTTCCTTGTCTTTTCGTAATCGGTTTTTAATTTCTGCAGATAGCCCTTTGGTAGAGGATAACTGATCCCTAACGCACGTTTTCTCACACACGTTTTCCGTTGGGTTTTTTATAAAAGGATTATTTTGATGATTCATCTTATAATAAAAGGATGAATGGTTTACGAATGAGGAATATAAGTATACCTTTTTCCTGGACATATGTTTAGCTACTTGGGGATTTCAACGTAGGTCTAGGAGAGAACAATGATAAAAAGTCCACAAGTCAGAGTGTGAAGTCGTATTTTATACGTACTCATGAAGTCGTGATCATAGTTTCAACACGATATTTGCATAAGCGGCAAAAATAACGTTCATGCTTATATTCTCCTACAATCGACATGAAGATAACGCGTTCAATGGTAGCGATAAAACATACTTGAACTGTAATTAAAAGGCTTCTAGCTCTATACTTCACACAGGTGCTTCATCGTACAAGTTCAATTAACAATAACAGGATATGTGATAATAATAAAAGGATGATCTAATTCAACCTGTTTTACCTTCTTTATGAGTAAAACAATAAAATATGCGTATTGGTCATCGTTTTCCTTATAGAGAAACCCCGTCATTGTCCTTACCTTGTGATCAATTGTGACCAATAAGTTGGTAAATACCTGTCCGTTTTATATGCTAGTCTTTTTGTACTTTCTCTTGACTACTATCTTCGTATGGCGTAATATAACCTCTGTCCAATGGAATAGGGAATACATAGAAGTTCCTAGACTGTATAAGTCTAGCGGCTAGGAAAATAGCAATACTAGCAGCCTAACTGCGGAAGTGAATTCGGCAAGGCAACGGGTTTGACCGCCATCAATCGACCAATCAAATAGACGGAAATCCGCATCGCGTTTTCATCTCGCATGTGATTGGTCGACTAATGACGGTCAAATCCTTTGCCTTGTCGTATTCAATTACGCAATTAGGCTGCTGGACTCTCCATCTTTTGTAACACAACTTTTTTGAGTTGTATTAAAAAAATACGTTTCACCTAAAGAACTAATTCATAGCAAGGGTTAAAAGTCACACAAAGGGTAATGGACAGGGCTATGCTCGAAGTTTGCTTGCGGGATAGAATCAGAAATGAAGATATCCGCAGGTGGACCAACAGGACCAAGTTTACCGACATGAGCCGAAGAATTTCTAAAATCTATGATGACTTAATGGTCGTTGGGTGGGCGTAAAGTTCTGGAGTGGCGGACGCTTAGTCAAAGACGCAGCGGCGTTTGGAAAAAGTCTCACTAGGTGGACCAATGTCCTGGTTAATGCTGCTAAAATATTCTAAGG
This sequence comes from Orthosia cruda, assembly GCA_964057195.1. Taxonomy (NCBI): domain Eukaryota; kingdom Metazoa; phylum Arthropoda; class Insecta; order Lepidoptera; family Noctuidae; genus Orthosia; species Orthosia cruda. The sequence goes on along the minus strand of OZ059825.1, from coordinate 20,582,355 downwards.
GGAGACCTATTTTTAGCATTGGACGTCTTTCGGCTGAAATAATGATGATGATAAAAATTAAATAATATTATTGTGTCAATTTCACCCAGGACGGCGTGTTCCCGGGCCTGATCCCTCTGATCGAGTCGTACCTGTCGGGCATGGACGTGGACGCGGACACGCACTGCTCCGTGCAGCAGTACCTCAAGCTCATCGCGCGGCGCTCGTCCGGCGAGATCTCCACCATGGCCTCGTGGATGCGGAACTTCGTCACATCGCACCCGCAGTACAAGTGAGTATTCTTTTTTTAGTTTATAGTCCGTACCTCAAAAGGTAAAAAAAGGAACCGTTATAATAACACTTTCTTGTCCGTCTGTCCGTGTGTCACCACCGATATTCTCAGGAACGGATGGGCCTATAGTCTATAGGTCTATAGTCCCTATTAGTGTATAAAAATCAAGGTCCTGAGTCAACACGATAAAAAGATATAAGCAAATTTAGATTTTCGCGAAAACTTGTAAGTACCAAAAATTTTCCCTTTGAATTTTTCCTTTTGATGTAGTACCTTGCTTTTGATCAAAATTCACAATTCTGGGTCAACCGGAAGTACCCTATAGGTTTTGGGTCGAAAACCTATATGGTAGTTCCCGTTGACCTAGAATCACGAAATATGCCAAAAAGTAAGGTCTTACAGCACAAATAAAGGAAAAAACTTTTTTCGACTCTGTCTCTGTCACCTATGACTTAGACTAGAGTCAAGAGCAAACCCATCACATAAAAAAGTTGAAAATTTTGGTAAATTTTGGTACTTACAAGTTGTCACGAAAATATAAATTTACCCATATCTTTAAAACTTAGCCGCCAATGATACCAATTTTATTATGGCGGTATAATGGGTAGGCACGGAACCCTCGACGCACGAGTTCGACTCGCACTTGACTGGTGTTTTTTATTAATCTTGAGTGTATCTTTTGTGCGAGTTACAAATAAAATATTTTTCTTTACGCAAGCCACGTGATTTCAATGAAGTTATCCAACTGATTATAATAATAATGGGCCGAACCTCTACAGAACGGCTCCTAGAATGTGATCATTTTACTGGACAGCCACTTCGAGGTCGATATCTCTTAGATTTTTAATTGAATATTGAACCTTATAAACATTTACGACCTGTTTAAAGTTAGGGTGTGCCAGATCTTATGATATATTCTACCTTTTCAGAAAAGATTCAGTGGTTTCTGAAAAGATAAACTACGACCTCCTGAAGACTGCTCACAGCATACAAATGGGCACGTTCCCTGCGCCCACACTGCTGGGCAGCAGCACAGTGTCCAAGACCAACGAAGACATTCCGAAGGCGATCAGCAAGATGATGAGCAAGGATTGCCCCTAACCCGGCCGCGCCAGCACCGTGCCTTCTGTGCGACGCACTTCTAACTACTTGTGAAACAACGACATCTGTGGACTTGTTTACTAGGCGCGATTTATTAGAACTAACGCTCTGCCCCATTTAAGCTCAGTGTTTCGAATCATAGTTAACTTAAACAATGGTTAAATATGCTAACCAATGGTTGCAAATTTCGTTCAAACACCATTTTTCCAATTGTTATCCTCACAAATGGTCAAATAAGTTGGACAGTTAATTATTTAACAGTTTTAGACTAACTATTGATGAATAAACGCGTGTTACCGATTTTTAAACCATTGGTAAGCATATTGAACCATTCCTTAATTTTACAACGAATCAAACATCTGGGCCTTGTACGACAGTTTTTTTTTTTTCTGTGGTGATATTTGCTCTTAACCCACACGTAATAGGTTGACCCGAGTACATAATAGAAAAATAAATCTATACAAGGACGAAATAAGTATATAAACAGGAAGAAGTCAAACTTCTAATTGAAATGTATATACGCATACATTAGATACGTCTGTCGGAAAAAATGTTTCACATGATGGTGATAGATTCTTTGTATTTTTGTGTTCCGTACGGCCGCCTCACGCGTCTGGTTTAGTCATAGATATCGTTGTTTCTATTTGTAATTAGAGTTATTTTGTTTACTCTGACGAGATTTATACAGGACGGCATTGCTACCTTAAGGCCGATTTCACCAATGAAACTAATCGCGATGACGTTGAGACCACTGAGAAACTACCAATCAAAATACTGTATTTGCATAAACTGAGTTTAGTTGAACTCATCGCGATGACCTTGAGACCACTGAGAAACTACCAATCAGAATACTCTATTTGCATAAACTGAGTTTAGTTGAACTCATCGCGATGACGTTGAGACCGCTGTGAAATTACCAATCAGAATGCTGTATTTGCATAAACTGAGTTTACTTGAACTCATCGCGATGACGTTGAGACCGCTGTGAAATTACCAATCAGAATGCTGTATTTGCATAAACTGAGTTTACTTGAACTCATCGCGATGACGTTGAGACCGCTGTGAAATTACCAATCAGAATGCTGTATTTGCATAAACTGAGTTTAGTTGAACTAATCGCGATTAGTTTCATTGGTGAATTTGGCCCTTAGTCTGTTACTATATTAACCTAATGTTCGGCACAGGATACAAGTAAAATCGTAAACGTATTTATTTGAACATTCCCCAGTGTTTTGTGACGTCAGCTTCCCGTCACTGCTCGCCAGTGACAAGATTGCAACTTTTATCTTGTGACGAGATTTATTCGAATTAGAAGTGATAATTATCTTAAATACATTTAATATTACACACGAGTTATTTAGAATAGAGACCCCAATGTGACCTTACCTTAGATTTAACAAAAAATCGGCTCTAGACAAATACAAAGTGATACCTTTTTGTAAAACGAGACAGAGCAATTTTCCTAGTGAATAAAATCGTGAGTCAGTGTGATATAAAGAAGATATACCCACATAATTTAATTTAGCATGTTTATTACCTTTTTAATTCTTCCAATATTTAGCTAAATGAGTTCTGCTTGCACCTAGGTTGCATGTAGAATAATGTAGACTTTTATTATGTAACTGAAATAATAGTTATTTATCAGTTTCACTTAGAGCAATTACCGTACTTATCTAAATATAGTTATAGGTCAAGGTTTATAAATTACAGGAAACGAGGAGTTTTATTAAGTATAAAAAAATATGCAAGTTTTTTTAGAATATTTTCTTGACGTTTGGCAAAAGTTTTTTTTATTCTTCATGCTTTTGATTTGTTTAAATCCCTTATATTCTTAGACACATATACCATGGTGCACATTTTTATTTGCGCCACCTGGCATTTAAAGCAGTATTAGCTAAAACATTTCCAGGGCAGTGTATAACAAATTGTCATGTGTATTAAATAGACGATGAACTCACTCAATCTGTAAATATGTACAATGAAAATAAGAATGGTTGTGAATGGTGAAATGAAAATTAGGATATTTTGGAGAGGGTGATAAAGCTTGTCACAATTTATATACCGACAGCATAACTTGCAAAGTTTTCTACAAATTATATGACAGGAACAGATTCTGGACCTGTTTAAATTCTTTCAACTTAAATATTATCCGGTGAAAAATAGTATTTGATCAAAACTGAAGCTTCTACACGAACTTCTTATTAGCGAGCTACATACCCGTTTTCACTAACACTAGAAAAAGACAAAATGCAATCATGTAATGACACTAAATGTTACTGAAAACGGGTATAAATTATGAAGCTCATTCAGAATTCAATTTCTTATGTGCCATAGGGCTGCGCAAACGCGATCAGAACTATCTACGGGCGGCGCTTGCATTGTGTGCAACTCGTCGCAACTTCAAGTTTCAGTTTTGGTCGAAATTGTACATTTCGATCAGATAATATTATACTAGTTCTTATGACTAGTAATTTTTAAATATCTAAATAGTTGTTTTCATGTAATGAAAAGCTAGTAAAGTAATGGGATATAAAATGTAAAGTTTAATAGACATTATTACTATGAAATAATACATTGTAACATGTTCAGTATGTGTTTTTTGGACCAGTGTAGCATTTTAAGGCCAAATCCATGTTGCATACTTTCAACGTGGCCGTCCGATAGAGACGAATCGTTGGAATGTTATGTTATACGATTGATCGAAAATTTCTATCACGTTTGTATAATTATTATTGGTGGTGTTATGATCACTTAGATTTAATTTCCTTATTGGACCAGGGCTTAAGCGAATTACAAATTTACAAAGCAAGTATCTTATGTTGGCACAAAAAATAGTTTTTGTTACAAGGTTATTTTTTTCTAAATTACGCAAATCTTTATTAAAAAAAACAGCAAATTTAATTTTGATGTAGAATGTTAATGATGTTATTTTATATTGTTTATTGTTGGTGAGTTTTACAATTATTAATTATAATTTCTAATTAAATATGCATTCAATAAAATTATTCGATTGTTACATATATTTTTTATTCACAACTTCTGCTTTACACAATGGGCTAGTGCGGCCTAAGGCTAGTACACTAAGTCGAAAGTTCTCTTCGCAGTTCCAAAAACCCATCAGTTTTCAACACGATAACTTAAACTAAACCACAAAGACACTGCTTATCAGCGCCAACGTTAACGACATCTTTATCCGCTTTTCTCTATTACTAGATTTCTCAAGCAACAAGGCCCAGCTACTCGCACATTCATGAAACCCAACGCGATAACAAACTACTACTAGGTAAATGGAAGCGAAGTTTACTCATTTAGGATTAAAGCAAATTGAGACAGATTTGAAGTGAAATGATGCGTCGGTCTTAAATATCGGTCATACGTAGCATATTGAATTCTCTATCTCTACAACGCAGAGTCGTAGCGACGACGCGTTAGATTCTGTAGAATGTGCGTGTCTTTGATTTATCTTGATGGAAATTTGTGCATAACCGTGGTGGAGATCAGGTGAGAGAGCTTTGACCCGTAGGTACCTCTTCATATAAATCCCGTACACTAGACAAAGTTGGCGGTTCAACTATTGCATTTCAGGATAGGCCTGCCACCAAAATACCTAGCTACATCTAGATAATTATAGTAAAACATGTTGACCACAAACACCTTATTTTCATTAGACAAGAAAAACTTATATATAGACATAATAATACATAAGGACCATAAGAAGGTTGAAATTCCTATTCTAAGAATTTACTGGAATACTTCAAGCAACGTTTGGTTTTTTAACCGACTTCCCAAAAAGGAGGAGGTTCTATGTTCGACTTCAAGTTTGTTTTTTTTTTTTTTTTTTTTTGTGTGTGTTCACCGATTACTCCGTCAATTGTGGACCGATTTTGAAAATTCTTTTTTTGTTTGAAAAAGTATGTTCCGAAATTGGTCCCATTTTAATTTAGTGAAGATCTGATGAAGAATTTCGGAGATATACAACAGAACTCTTCAATAAATAACGGCAAATTTCTCGGGATTGCTGCAATCGCATTTCTGTTTATTGTTTATACCATTTCATAACATAACATCACGCTAGTACGCTCTTAAGGGGTACGCAGATTTCTCATTTCATCGGATATGTTCAAGTTTCATGAAATCTATTTTGGCGTTAAAGTTACCTTCCTAACTTGTCTATTAGGTACGTACAACTAAAAAGTGAAAAATAAAAAACTTTTTGCAATAAAATACTACCGACTTCCAAATACTAAACTACAAAGTGAAAAATAACTTAATTTTTTTAAGTCGGTGTCCATAACGCAAAAAAATGGTACCTACGAAAGACACCGACTTAAAAAAATTAAGTTATTTTTCACTTTGTAGTTTAGTATTTGGAAGTCGGTAGTATTTTTTTGCAAAAAGTTTTTATTCTAGGGGTGTGCTCATTTGCCTCGACCGACCGACTAACAGACGACCTCGTTGATCCAGCGATCGCAAGCGCTACTGCTAAGTTTGACAGGTTTTGATTCCCGGTCGGGCTGTGTTATTGGGTTCTCAGTAGCAACCACAGAGTCTGAACTTTGTTCCCGGTTGATGAGAATAGCAATATATTACAGAACTCAGATCTGAAATACTGGGATCGACAAAGTCCTTTGAGCGTGTTTGCAATTTTACTGTCACACCAAGGTGTTTTTTTCTGTTGTGTTCACACCCATAGATTTAGTATGTTTTCGCTAAAAACGGATAGATTGTAGACTGGTGCACTTATTGATTGTATTATTCTATTCGAAAAGTGCGGTTCACAATAATTTATCGAGAGTTTATATTCTTTCTAACTTGGATCCTATTGGTGTGTGATAGAATGATTTTCGTTAGGCAAAGGCAAAAAAAAACCGCTGACTAATATAGTATATGTTTATGTGTGTATAGTTCTCGCCAAACATATTTGCCGCCCCGAAGTTGGCTCTAATGGCTGGCGCAGTAGGAAATCACATACAAAAACAGCACCATTTCGTGCCTCGCGCATCCGGTAAACCAACTTCAGGGCGGCCATTAAGTTTGGGGCTATATATGGTAACAGAATGAAACAACAAACTATAGTGGGAGACAGTAAGTTTATTTAGAATTTATCTACAAGTTGCAATATATGCTGCTGTTCTTGTTGACGCCATTCCTCGCTGCCGGCGTCGCCGAGGTTACCCGCGTATTCTGTAAACAAGGTGCGATTATTAGTAGTGATATTATCGTAAGGCGTGAACATTGTAATTGATGGATACAAATGGCATACCGTAGATAGTAAGTTGTAATACATAAGCCTCTCATTGCAACTCACCATGCAGAGAACTGCTAGTCTGATACTAGCTCTACCCAATCAATCATCAATGTTGCTATTTCACTTACCTCTCATTACGTGTCGAATAATCTTCAGGGATCCTCCGCGTAGAGACAGTACACGTTGCACACGCTGCTTTACTGACGTCGAGCCTGCAGTACAGACCTAGAAGTACCAACAAGGCATTTTAATGCAAGGCCAAGAGATTTAAAAAAATAGAATACAACTAATGAATATATTTTACCTCCAAAATAATCCTGTCAATAAGCTGTAATGTGAAGAGTCCGCCAGACAATCTTCTTAGATACTGTGCGTCGTCATCTAACTCGTCTCCCTCTTGCTGTGAACAAATTCGGTAAATATTAAATTTATATATATACAATACTTGCTTTTTCCAGAGGTCCACTCCCGTGGGCCACAAAAAACATTTTTACGGACTAAAAGTATCCACTCAGGGATATAGTGGAGCATAGTCTAGGTTTCTATCTGTGAACCCTTTAGAAACAGAAACTTCTAAAAGGTTAGGTTATGAGTCTGCGGGCAGTTGACGCGATCGAGTACGTTTAAAAACCAGCACTAAGGGCACAGATCACATTTGATAACAACTATTACTACAAACACGTAATAGAACTTATTAATAGCATCCAGAAAACTTACATTGCGATTATTATGATTAAAAGTAAATAGATTCATAGTAATTACCTCCATTTCCTTTTCAGTACGATCCACTTTGTCCATATACTTGAAGTGCAATTCTAGCAGCCTATCCACTTTTTCTAGGTCATTCTCAGTAAACTTCGCTAATAACCGTTGTCTTTGACTGCCTTGGCAATTGCGGAACATTGACGCAATTATGGAAACAACATGTTCTGAAAAAATAAAGAGGCGAATGTAAATAGAAATCGCTAGAAGTGTATGAGTAACATTTCGCTTTAAAATGAGCCTTATGCTAAGTGAATAAGATTGAAATTGATTAATAAAGTTAATACGCACCTTCATGTTGATCAACTGTTAATATTCTTTTCCGTTTGGGTGTCTTCATGAACAGGGGGAATACAGTGCGTAGTCCTAAAATATCTACGAACTTATTGCAGTTGTCGCGGCCTTCCGGCCCTGCTAGTGCGTGGTCGAGCACTTTCAGTGATCCGTTCCGAGACATTTTCTTCTCCCTGGAACAATCATTTTTTATTAAGCATACTTCAATTTGGTCTTACCTAATCACAAATAGTCTGTGAAACTAATGCCACATGACATCCAATCGCCACCTCGGTTATCTTTAGATTGAGATTAGCTAGAGCAGAAATACAGCGACAAAAATTTTTGCTGCACATAAATAAACATAGAACAAAATTATCATAACGAAACAATACCTGAGCATAAGATTCATGAGCTGTAGCCCCTCTCCGCGCAGGAAACGGTCTCGGTTGGAGGGCTCCATGAGCGCGCAACACAACGAGTCGAACATGTTCTCCATTGCTTCTTGTTCTTCAGCGCCGGCCGGGTCATTACGTTTGTAGAACTGTCGAAATACGATAATACAGTTCACATGAAAGAATATTTTACTTAAAAGCAAAGATTTCTAATCTTTTTGTCATGCTTTAATGTAACGACGCTGTGAAAGAGTTATCCTTAGTTAATTCTTGTGTCAGAGTGCAGTCTATATGCAATATCTTATGTTCCTATGAAAAATAATAATATTTGGTTACTTACTGCCAACTGTTGCAATAAAACATCAATGCCATCGAGTTCTCCCAATAATTTTTTATTATCTGGAGTGTTTTGCAAGAGAATTGATAAAATTTCTGTGGCATATAATTTGTTGGCATCAAAAGGCACTTTTAGCTGAAATATAGAAAATAAATATTATATCAAAATTAATTTAAAGATGTATATAAAATTAAGTTGACTATACTGATGTATACCTTCAGTCTTTTGAGTATCCATTGCATGAAACCCTGTTTGGCGACTTCTGAACTTAATTCAATTCTAAATTCTGTAAGGTTTTCTATTATACCTGTAAAATAATATTTTGTTAAACAACAAATAAATCATCCTCTTCTCTTGAAAAATTAAACATGGTTTACCAAAAGCAATCACATGATATATAATATCACGCTTATGGACACATTCAACCTACAATACTAATATTTCTCTAAGATCACTATCATAACATTACCTAGAGTGTCATGAACAGCATCTCTTTCATCAGGCACAGACTCATCAAGGCGCGCAAGGTTGTGCAGCAACAAGGCAGGTGCTTCTGCCTCTGCCAGAGCATTGATTAGCTCATCTGCACCCTCCTCACTCTCATGCAGAATATCCACATCTGTCAATTCCTAAAAAGTTGTACCAATTAGCAATAATTTTTACAATGGAATATGTTTTCACTGAGGGTTTGTTTGAATAACACATCTCATTGTAAAATAACTATAACATTTGAAAATAAAATGGACAAGTTAAGATTCTGACAAGTGAGGGTTTTTGGTGACGTCTGCAGCTTTAATATGGAATCACTTACACAACTAATTAGTTGAGCAAAGAAAATAGACTTACCTGAAGCAAATGCACTACTTTAGTAGATATATCTGTGTTGTCATGTGACAACAGCTCCAACAGTGAATTTACACACTTCAAGTCCACAAGTAAAGGATACTGGTCGGGCACTGTTGCTACTGCACTCAGCTCCTGTAATGTTTGTAAATGATTAGTAGTAGTATTATATTGGTGGGAAGATTAGTCTTTTAATATTCCCACCCACAAAGGAAATAAGGCCTGTTTGTATGTGTGTGTATGTTCAACATCTATATAGTACTCGCCAAACTTATTGGCCGCTCTGAAGTTGGCTACAATGGCTGCGCAGTAGAAAATCTCATACAAAAACAGCACCGTTTCGTGCCTCGCGCATCCGGTAAACCAACTTCAGGGCGGCCATTAAGTTTGGCGAGGGCTATACCATCAACAGACCTATGCACAGCCATTCAATTCAGAAAGTAATGGTTGTGGTATTGTAGGTTCAATTATCTTAACTTATGTTGCAAAATACTCATTAATAATAATCTATTTACCACTTTAACATTTTCTACTATGATAAAAATTAAAATTTTGTAGCACCCTAAACAAACCTTTCAAATCCACAACCATTCAATTCCATCCCGAATTGAATAGTTCTGAATAGCAATGCAGGTGGACAACCTGCTTATTAATCACTCTATAGCATAATACATTAAATAATCATTTTAGTAGGATGGGATACTATGTAAAACTTATGAATTTCATTAATATGCTACAAGAGCTTACATCTAAATAAGATAATGGTACCATACCTGAAGTGCTTCATGTAAATCTATTTCACTGTCCATAAACTTCTCTGGTTGATCTGGAAACTTAATTCTCATCTCTCTGTTCCTCAGAGTTTTTTTCTCAAAATTCAATACTAATTTCTTTACTGCAGTGTCATCAAGAATGTCACCCTAAAAGAATGATGGATAATTAAGTTTTGTTTCAAAATTAGTTTTATAAATATAATTCAAGTATTAAACACCTAGGCAAAGAGCTAAAATCTGTAGAATTTTGCAGAGAAGAAGAGAGAAAGACAAGAAGATTACAAACTAACCTCAGTAGCTTCAGTCTCCACAAATCGAAGAATATCTTCTCTTTCCTTATCGGTGATAGTGGGTTCCTTAGGAAGGGTTGTAGTTATCGACATTAACGCACGAGGATCGCTTTTAGACTTCGCCATTCTCCGCATTTTTGAAACCCTCGCGCCATCATCGTCCGAGTCACTGTCATCTTCATTTGGCCTCTTGGGCGTTGGTGTGGGCTATTTGATAATAATAACGATTAAATAAAGTTAAATAAACCTTTAGTTAATACGGTGTAGTCGGGCAAATCTTATACAGGTATTTTCTACTGAAATCTTTAGTGGTATTCATATTATTTACCTTAAATGAAAGCAGTTCTCCAACATCCATGCTAACCCACGTATGTGTATATTTATTTCTTGAGATATTTACAATTTCTAATCGTCAGTTTTCTTAGAATAAAACAGTAAACACTCCAGCAAAAATGTTTAGAAAAAATTGATGCCAATTGTATGCTATTTGACATTGACAGATACTTGACAGCAGGCAGACGCGTGCGGCGGCACAGATACAAAAAATAAATATTAGTCGAATTACGGTATAATTATACACTAGTGTTGTGTCTTGGAAGAAGCTCGTTGGGAAGACGTGGCGAAACAGAACGCCCAAATCATTCAATGCTCGTACTGTATTATCAGGTCAGAGAAGCAGTCATTCCATGTAAAATATTAGTGTTCAGCTGTATCCAGTTAGACTGGAAGAAAACCCATTTTACCGACCCATTAAAACGTGATTATTCTGTGCAACATTCAACCAATTGAAAATCGACTAAACGCTAATTGGAAAGTGCTAAAAGACTATGATCTGATATCTTGAATTAGGTTTGAATTATAAAAAAAATAATTGGCGGTAAAAGTTGGCTTTTTAAATTTGTGTAGATTGCAGATTTAGACAGAAAAAAATATTAATGGTAATGCTTGTAAATTGTTTGTTATATGGAAAAATGGACAGTAAGAATAGTAACCAGTATGCAATATTAAAGGTAAATTCCGTATTTCCTTTAGTATGAGTCTAACATATTCTCCTATTTTTATTAAATCTTCAATAAAGTGGTGTAATTGATGACTGAGAAGATATTATGTTTCTGCTCAAAGAACCTGTACCACTGCTTCTAAGAGCATTAGGTACCTAAAAGTCTCTTGATCAAACTCATAAACTATTAAAGAGGCAGTGCCTATAATTGAGTCTCTAAATAAACTGCATTTAATTACAGGAAGTGGTGACTTCAATGAAAAATGGAAAGACGTTCAATTTACCAGGATTACTGGAAATATTAAATAGTACTACAGAAGTAGACGTGCAAGTTAAATTATTCTCAGTGTTATCGGCTTATCTAATGTTGAATGTAATTCTAAAACAATATTGTAGCATTCATATTGTGCGACATTTGTTTAACTTTCAGCTGGCGAAATCATTTGCTAATTTTTCCAGGATGATAATATTGAGCTAATAGTTACATACAACCCTATCTACGACAAAATCTGCAAAATCTTAGCGAACTGCCCACCAAGAAAAACAACAGTTGCGTTCAATTTTCTGTCGGCCCTTCTGTTCGTCGATGATGAAGGCAGCCATAGGAAACACAGCCTCGTCGCTTATGCAAGGAATATGATAAGGAGCAGCGGTTGTTTAGCTACCATGTGTGATCTCTTTACTACTTGCATGATGGTAAATCTATAAATACTTACATACCTACCCTTTATAAATCATATATTCCTGATATAATAATTATATCATAACCCTGAGGAGGAATATAAGAGGGAAGTAAAACAGAAGACGGATACGATATTTGATGATATGAATGATTTCAGTTTAGAGGATGTGTGGGAAATAGTGAAAAGTAGTATGGTGAACGTAGCCGCAAAGTTATGTGGTATAGCGAAGAGGAAACGTGGTAGTAGAACGAATGATACTTGGGTAGATGATGAAGTAAAAGAGGTGGTGAAGAAGAAGAAAGAGGCTTGGTTTAATGTGTTAGCCTTTAATGCCAAAAATAGAATGAATCAGGCAACACACGTGACGGATGATCTGGCAAGAGTGAAAGTAATGTACAATCAAATGAAAGCGAAAGTCAAAGAGGTGGTAAAAATTAAGAAGGATGAAAAGGAAGAAAAATATAACAGGAAGTTCTCCGATAACTTCAGGGCCAATGTTAAGCTGTTCTGGAAACAGGTAAGATTGGCTCGCGGGGTGACAAAGACATCGAGCATGAATGTAATAAGAGCAGAAGATGGGTGTTTACTGAGCGAAGAATGCAAGGTCTTGGAACGCTGGAAGGGATATTTTGAAAGTTTATTTAGTTGTCAGGATAGTGTGCAAGGAGTGGGTAACTGGGTAGAAGCCAGTTGTCAAGACCCTAACTCAGACGAAGAGCAAAAGAATGAGAATGAAATAGAAATGGATGAGATTGTAAAAGCACTGAGTGGTATGAAGATTGGTAAAGCTGCAGGGTATGACAGAGTATCTGTTGAAATGCTGAAGGGCGGTGGCGGGGTGGTAGCAAGCCTGTTGTGCCGCATCTTTAATATGTGTTGGAGATATGGCCGCGTGCCGGATGACACCATGCAAGGCTGTAATCGTACCACTATATAAGGGAAAAGGCTCACAGCAGGAGTGTAAAAACTACCGCGGCATTAGTCTTTTGAGTGTTGTCGGCAAATTATATGCGAAAGTTTTAATAAATAGAGTGGTAAAAGTGACGGATGAACAATTATGGTACGTGCAAGCAGGATTTAGAGAGGAAATGGGCTGTATGGATCAGATCTTCTCGTTGAGGAGTATAGCTGAAAAACATCTTGCAAAGCACAAAAAAGTCTACTGTGCTTTCGTTGACTTGGAGAAGGCCTATGACAGTGTGTGGAGGGATGAACTGTGGTCGACGCTATCCGGGGTACGGTGTGGACTGACGCTTGGTACGGGCAATGAAATCTATATATAGGGATTCCAGTGCTTGTGTTAGGATTAATGGGGCGTATACGGACTGGTTTTCCATCTCAAGGGGTGTTAGACAGGGCTGTGTAGCGTCACCGTGGCTGTTCAACTTGTACATGGATAGTAGTCTGATAGGCTTGAAAGAGCATGAGTGCGGATTGAGGATGAATGAGTTGCCTGTCAAATGCCTTCTCTATGCAGATGATCAAGTTCTACTTGCATCGTCAGCAGAACAGTTGCAAGACATGGTGACTGTCAAGACAAAGACAAAGATATTTTATTTCAACTAGGCCACAAAGCGGCACTTTTGAACGTTAGTTACATTAAAATTTACAGGGAATAAAAATTGATTCTACCGTGCATTCGGAAAGTAGCTTGTTATGGAGAAGAACGCACAAGAAACTCCATACTTACTCTTTTAAAAAAATATATGTTTTTTTTACAATATTTAGGTACATAAGTACATACATTAATAAATTTATATGTGTGAGGACAATGCACCCAGAATCACTACATACTATACTACGTACAGGTACAAAGTATTAAAAGTACTCACACATGTACTGTGCAGTTACATAATAAGCGCTAGAAAAACACTAGCATCCGAAGCAGTTAAGTTAAGACCAATCCCAACTGACGGCGCCCGTTCACGAACATGACGCATGAATCGGCACCACCCAGCTCAACCATCATGAAGGGAACCGAATGATCCAACAGAGAGCATCACACACGCCACCATCAGAGAGACATTTGAGAGAGCATGACACACTCAACTGCCAGGGCAAACACAAGTCAACGAACGACACCGAGGTACAGCAAATGGTAGATGTACAGTTGGGTACATAGTACTCACACACGTGCTGCGCAGTTATACTATACTAAAAGAAATTGAGTCTATATAATACAAATATATTCATACAGTCTTCAGCAGGTCCAACAATTCTACAAAACAATAATGTTCTGCATATCACTTGTTTTTGCGCCCTAGTGGTTGTGGAGCAAGAGAAGCTTTTAAATTAAAAGGTATAAGTATAAATGTGAACAAGACTAACGTAATGGTGTTTGAAAGAAGACGATGTATCGGAGTGTGAAGTGAAAATAAATGATAAGATTGTGGAGCAAGTGAACGAGTTTGTATATCTGGGAAGTATGTTCACAAGGGATGGAAAGATTGAAGAGGATGTGGAAAGGAGAGTGAATGCAGGGAATAAAGTTAATGGTGCTATACATGCGGTTGTGACCAGCAAATCGATGTCTCTAGAAGCTCGACTCGCCGTTCACAACAGCGTGCTGGTGCCTACACTTATGTATGGAAGTGAAGGGTGGGTATGGCAAAAAAGACATGAAAGTAGGATTAATGCAGTAGAAATGCGCTCCTTGCGAAGTATGTGTGGGGTAACTTTAAATGATTGGTTGAGGAATGAGGTAATAAGACAACGTTGTGGTCTAAAAGAAGATGTAGTGACTAAAATTGAAAAGAGTATGTTAAGATGGTTTGGCCATGTTGAGAAGATGAATGAAAGGCGACTAACGAAATGTATTTACAAGGCAGACGTAAATGGAAACGCCGGGAGGGGACGCCCTAGAAAGACATACATAGACCCTATAGGTGATGTTCTTCAAAAAGGCCAGGTGCGCAGTACTCATAACCGGCGTGTGTGTATGACTAGATGCATGAATGTGAGTGAAGCAAAAGAAGTATGTAAGGATCGTAGCAGGTGGCGTTCTGTAGTTTCTGCCTACCCCCATGGGAAAAATGCGTGAGTTTATGTATGTAGTTATGTATCATAATCCTGATAGCTACAACCTGGGAGTATTTAAAGTCAAGAGTGAATAGGTTTCTTCTAGACAAGCTTGCTTCATCGTCTCATAAGTGGGCATGCCCATCATGCCCACATCGGTGGATCCGCGCTTGCTGACACTGATGGCATCAGAATTAGTCGGTCTCTGGTTCAAATCTTATAAGAATATATCGGTGGCCGATAAGAGGAGCATCTCCCCAGCAGAGTTAGCAGATTCTTTTCATTCGCACCATATCATGGCTGACCATCAGATGACATAGTGGTCAAGCGCGAGCCTACCTATAATAACAATGTAAAAAAGGAAAACCATTTTAAAATGCATTATAATTTATAACTTTTGTATTCTTTAACATCGGAATCCATCCAACGAGTTATTAAGTGGCAATGGTGGCTTTCACAATTCTGTGGTGTGTGAAAGGGTTATCCACAAGGTATACGATAGGATTCGGGAGTGCGCCGGATGCAGATTAAGGGTCTTTTGGCAAAGTTTAGGGATGACCTAATGCCGCACTTGGCGATCTTATAATTGATGTTGTTTACAACCACTTATGTAACTTCTAATTTAATTTAATATTTCCAGCATCAGGACGCCTGGCGTGCTCTCTGTCGATGTCTTGCTGAATCGTGTCGCGGTGTTGAAGCTAATCAAAGCTATTGTACGCACCTTGTTCCCATGGTAAGTACCTAAATATTCTCTCATTCATACTTACTGAGGCTTGCTGCATTCAACTGCACGAAATCTGGATCAAACGCCAGTAGAAATAAAGCTAGGAAACAGCACCCTAATTGCTTATCCATTGCTTTATTTGTTTAAACACGCAATGAATATTGTTGAATTGACAAAATGAAAGAGTCTGCGGTTCATTAAATGAATTTATGTGTTACGCAATTAGGCGGTTGACCTTAGGCCTTTCTCAAACAATTTTTTTCTGGATTTTGGTCAAGCAGTGATAGTTATTGTTTTTGCAGTGTATTCAGAGATGCAGTCAGAGGAACATCGAGGTGCTGCTCGTCCTGCAGAGCTTACTACAGAACCACAACCGTAACATCACTCTGTTTTTGGAATGTAACGGCATATCGCTGTTTCAAAGGTAAGAGAAAATTATTTTTGTCAGGGTGGGTTCAATGCATAGAACGTTGTCTACAGCTTTATAAAATTATAATTATTTCTAAAGGTGACCCAGATCCAGAATAATCCTTGCCTTCTTACTACTAGGATAGGATAGACGGACCACCTTTTCTGCACTTAAGACTCCCCTCTGTCAGAGAATGGGCCCTAACCCACCACGCGGGCCCAGTGCATGTTGGTGGATGTCACATGTCTTCGAACTTTTGGTTCTAAGACATGCCGGTTACCTCACGATGTGTTCCTTCACCATTTTGAGAGCAGTGGTGATGAAATAATTTACACAAAGTAAAGCGCCTGGGTTCGAACACACGACCTACAATTTGTAAGTCGCGACGGTTACCACTGCGCCACCGTTCCTACTACTAATGACCACACGGTTGGCGCAAAGGTCGTGCGATCGGCTGCTGTGCTGCGTGTCACGGGTTCGGTTCCCGCACGGAAGAAATATTTGTATGGCCTACAGATAGTTGTTCCGGTCTCGTCAATATATATGTTAGTAAATGCACGCACTATACAGGAGAAATTCCTAGTGTAGTTCCTACAAAAAACTAAAATACTGTGATCACCAATACTCGATCAGTTTAGTTCAAAGTCTGCTTAACCAGCTTTTTTTGCATAGCAAAAATGGGTTACTTCATGATCAATTTGTAGGGAAATCCTACAACACGACATGTGCCTGCAACTGCTAGCCACTATAGTTCAGTCTTCCTCTGAAGTAGTCGCACTTCTTGTCAAGACTGGCATTTGTCAGCAGTTACGAGACTTCTTGCAGATGTTTGGACCACAGTCACAGGTACGTAACATTGAGAAAGCCTTTGCCTCTTATCTGAATCATTGTCTTGTTTTTAAGACCAGTAATTTTTCATGGTTTTTAAAATAACAAATGCTTATTTTTAACAGTTGGGTCAATGGGCTACCATAGTCTTATATCACACGTCAAAAGTAGAAGGTAAGAATATCAGTAAAGTATTGTTTTATATTAGTGTAGTACTAGCTTTTCACAAGTTGCTATTTTAGGTCCATGTGAAGACCCGAAGCTTGATGAAGTTAAAACGGAAAATAGTCAACAGAGCGAATCCTTCCTAGCCAAATTGCACTCAGCCGACCAAAATCAACAGAAAGAAAGCAGTGCAGATACCACCAAATTCTTCCAAAATGTTATGAAGGAAATACTTCAGTGTGGCGCCCAGAAAGAATTCAACAATTTAAAATCATTCTTTCCAACCGATATTATGATGAAAAACAAAATAAGTCCAAAGAATATTGTTAACAACGCCTCTAGAGCCCCATTCCATGATATTTCACAAAGAAAGCAATTCTGCCTAGCTCCCCAAAATCCTAATAAGATTTATGCAAGAAGTGATTTGATTAAACAAACGTTTAATCAAACTTTAAAGTCGCAGTTTAATAAATCAAATGAACTATCCTTTTCAATTTTACGAAGGCAACATTCCAGTAGAAAACACGTAACAAGAAATTATGTTACTGCTGAAAAATTGCCTGAAAGATTTCAAAGAACATTTCAGACTAATGAAAGTAGAGTAAGAAAACATACTGTGTGTGATTCCCTTATGGAAATAGACGAAAGTCGTTTAAATACAGTAGGCACGAGCGATTTCAATCCGCAATTTGCTTCTACCCCTAAGAGAAATGATTTGTACGAATACTCCAGATATGAGAGCCGACGTTCTTATAATAACACTGTCAGATCTATTCAGAAGTCTGCAAAAAACCATAATATGAAGCGGCAAATAGAGAAAAAGAATATAGCAAAACATTTAGAGCGAAGCAAAATTGATAAAGAAATAAAACACAAGTCATTTAGCGGACGACTATTTAACGCTATCAATACATCGTGCACTACACTCGTGAAGACTGTTAAAAATATATTTAGACCTAAGAGTGATTTACACAATACAGAAAATTATACTGATAAGGATAGTTTGAATAAGACTTCTAACCGAGACACACTGAGCTGCAGCTATAGTTTCACTGAATACATGCGTAAAAGGGATGCTGCTTTGAATGAGAATTGCACTATCAAGCCAGATAGCGATGTAGTTAGCTTGAAGCCAAAGACAAAGGTTGAAAACTTCAGCATGGAACTGAGCAACTCTTGTAACACCTGCAATAACACCATTGCGCTCAAGCGTAAGTTGGTCGGCGATGAACACTTGAAGCATACTATTAGAAAACTTAAACTAGGAATTAACTTGTACGGGTGTAATTTTAAGGTAAAAGTTCTATCTTCGATGGAGTTCTTTAGCTATTCACTTAAATTCTTTCGGATGCTTTAATGTCATTAAAAATCTGGTTGTAAGTGTTAATACATTTTTTATTCGTTTCAGAAAATATCTCGAACGATGTGGCCAAAAGAAAATTACATGACGCCTGCCGTCCTCTATAATCTGTACCGAAAGCTAATTATAAAATAATCTGCTAATATTTCGTTTTATTCAAGCGTGTTGTTGACCACGATTATCTATGGTCGAAACACTTTCAGTATCTAAAAGGACAACCATAATAGTAGTTTATGAAACTGTTGCATAATGAGGGGTATTAAAACATGAGTGTGTGCTTAAAAACCGAGCCGTAGGCGAGGTTTTTAATAGTTTTCACACGAATGTTTTAATACCTAGTTATGTGCAGTTTCATACACTACTTTATCTACACTCATTAATTTGGGATTGAACCTACTAAATACCTCTTTTTAATTTTCCATAAAATTGTGATAGCATTTGTCATATACTTTTCTCGACTTTGCTGGTAATAAATTAAGAGTAATTTCCTTCGCCGCATCTAAAATATCGGGCGGATTAAAATTTTCTTCAAATTCACTGATATCAGACATTTTTTTTTTTTTAATTAAATAACTCATGAAATTCAGTACAGCAAAACTTGCAAAACGTATGAATGGCGCCAAAACCCAGCACATCACCGCATTAACCGCGCATGCGCTAAGGCTTAGCACGCACTGCGATCTTTATTCGAGCGATTTTTTCCGCCCATTCTGCGACCTATGGAATTGTATGAAGTTGTTCGCATTGCGGTAAAGAAATCGTGCGGAAATAATACCGCAAGAAATCCGTGTTTTGCCACAGAATCCACGGCACCACGGCGCGAATTTTATTCGCCCGAATATTTTGAGCTCTATGAACAGGTAGAAGGAAACAAAATTCGCGCGAATAAAAATCGCAGTGCGTGCTAAGTCTAAAGCGGGCATTGTCATAGACAAATTAAAATTGGAATCAAATCTTTTTATAATAGGTACTATAAAATGGCATTACAAAAAAAAAATTGGTGGAAACTCCTTAGTGATTAACTTCTTGGATTTGTCCTGTATCGTAATAGAAAAAAAATTGTTTTATAGCATTATTTTGTTAGAGAAATAGTGTTATAATAGGATTCTATTTTTAAATTTCGGTATTGTGTTTATAAAGTATGCCAATATAAACTCGTTTTGAATTTTATAATTCGAATATTATGATTTGAGAGTAGATAAAATTAATGACCACACTGGACTAATGACAATGAATACAAGTTATTTTCTCGATACATCCAAAACAAGATAATATTCATGGTCATTTGTTATTATCTTAAATAAATAACATTAACATAATTACATGATAGCATTATGTAATCACCCGTCTGTATTATAGTTTACTGTAGCTCGATTCATGGCGAACCATATCTCTTGTGATATCAGCAATAGTTGGAGTACCTGAGTGGACAAAATGGGCAAAGTTAATAATGGGATGGCAGAAAAAATACCTTGTTCGTTCATATAAGATCGAATTACTAGTTAATATATTTTAAATCATAATAAATTAAAGTGTATAACTGGGCAAAATAAGAAGACGCATACCTGCTATTTGGAAGGTGTATTCCAGCTCAGTCCGGAATATATTGAGCATTCTTTGGACACCCTCTTGTCCTCCAACGGTTAAACCCCATAGCGCAGGACGACCAACGAAGACCTGTAGCCCCAAACGTTTCACAATTTAATTTGACATACAGACTTAGGTAAATAATTGGATTACTGATTGTATCCACTGAAAATTCTGTAATACGCAGACGAACAAAAGGACTCACCATTCTTGCCCCAAGTGCTAAGGCTTTGTACACATCAGTTCCAGTTGACACACCACCATCCAAATAGACTTCGACATTGTAGTTTCTTACAGCTGCGACGATTTCTGGCAACGCTTCAATCTGAAGAATTCAAAAGATACATGAAAAATTGGAACCATCGTATTTTTGTTTTGTCAAGGATATTTAGTATCTATAAATATTATATTACCGTAGAAGGAACGCCGTCCAACTGCCTCGCTCCGTGGTTTGATACTAAAATGCCTGAACAACCAGCTTGGACGGCTTTTACTGCATCATCACCGCGTAGAATGCCTTTAGCTATAATCGGCAGAGTCGTAATGCTGTAAATATAAAACAACTTTTATGTATATATTTCCATTTATTTTCATTTGAAAAGTTCAGATGTGAGAGATAGGTATCATCATCATCATAATTTCAGCCGAAAGACGTCCACTGCTGGATAGGTATGTTGGATAGTATTACCTTTTCAACCACGTCACCTCGTCCCATGTCAAAGACTTGTCGAACAAGTTCTCAACGTACTTATTCAAACCGCTACCATCTTCTGTACTGCGAATCTTGGTAGATAGGATGCCTTCAAAGTTAGCTAGCCTGTAAATAACAAAAATGGTGTCACTAATACTAAGATTTGAATTTTATATTGTGTGCAAGATATAATATTGTAATGTTTTCATTACCTCAAATGTGGCGGCAGAGTAAACTTATTTCGCACGTCTGCGCGTCGTATTCCGAACAGTGGCGTATCAACAGTTAGGGCTATGGCCTTAAAGCCTGCCTTCTCAGCTCTTAGAACTAGATT
Organism: Orthosia cruda; assembly: GCA_964057195.1. Lineage (NCBI taxonomy): Eukaryota > Metazoa > Arthropoda > Insecta > Lepidoptera > Noctuidae > Orthosia > Orthosia cruda. The sequence goes on along the minus strand of OZ059825.1, from coordinate 20,561,260 downwards.
TTTGGTCACTTCCCTGAAAATTTTACGTTATAAACGGTGAATTTTGCTCATATATCTAATTTTATAGTAATAATGATAATAAGAGAATTATATACCTGTCATTATAAATGTACAGCTGGAACCATTTAATGGCATTAGGTGCAGCCTCGGCGACTTCCTCTATAGAGCTTGTAGCAATAGTACTGAGTGTGAAAATGGTTTTCTCGGCTTGGGCAGCTGAATCATAACATTACTAAATCAATATAAAACGATTAATTTGTAAATTGTGATGTATAGAATTTAGAAGTGGTGTTGTACCTCTTGCATTAGCTAGTTCGCCCTCAGGGTGCGCCATCCGTTGCATAGCAGTAGGCGATATACCGACGGGCAAAGAGACATCATGCCCTAAAACTTTAGTCCGAAGATCACAATGGGTAACTCCTATTAGGCATTTTGGACGAATCCGCAACCTGTGGGAAAAAGCATTATTGCGGGCTCAAAAATGAAGAAATACCTAATGGGCTGAAGGCTCTTACTCTATTTCGCAAACAATTAAAAAAAAACTATAGGTTCCAAAATAAATCATACATATACAGTAATAACATACCTTTGAAAAGCTAGTTTGTTTTCAGCTAGAGTTTGTTCATCTGTTGCGCCACTTTTGTAATAGTCGCGAGCTGGTTTCGGTAATATTGATAGAGCCGCCTCCTCTATATCCTTTACACTTATGTATTTCTCCATTGTTTTTATTACGAAATAATTTTTTATGATTAAACTCCGCGAGCGCTAAACTTGATCATTACTTGCCGTCAAATGCGTGCAAACGATAACGGGCCAGCTTATCTATTTAAGTATTGTGTGTAAGGGCACAGGTCATTATAAGTCAGCAAATGCTATTAAGGCCAAGAATGGGTTTCTGGCTTTTTACGTGGGAAGACTGCGCTCTCTACATTAGATACTATTGTCTCAGATAGACCTTGAGGAACAAACTTAAAAAAACCAACAGGGTAGACTGCACGGCATGTTCGCTTAACCATGAGCCTCGGCCGGTGGAGCGACGCAGCTAGCTGTGTTCTTTTCTTAAGGTTACACTAGTCGAAAATTCTTCCATACAAACGTAATCTGGCGATTACTCCACTGTTTGACAGTGCACGTTCAAAATAAAAAATGATATCAATTTGTCTCATCATTATCTAGCCCATATGGAAACAGAAAAATAAAAAAATACAATATTTGAAAGTTATAAGCGTCGAAAGTTTCATATTTCAACACTAATTTTAACGCATTTTTGGGCGTGCATGCATTTTAACCTCGCGCACAAAATAGTACGTGCCGTTGACTAGGGGAACCTTAAGCCCTCGACGAAACAGAGTGTGTAAGGAATGAATGTTATAAGTTTAACGACTCACTCACTATTCGCAAAACGACATATGAGCAGATCGTCCTATTCTCAAAATGACCTATGTGACGGTATGACCTAGTAGATATGAGTACCTATACTTCCTACAAACAAAATAATGGGACTGATACAGAATTCCACACAAATATATGAGATTTTTAAAGGTCTTAAAAAAAACTTAATAAAATTATTATTTTAATCAACTTCTTTTTTGTTGGGTTTTGTTGGCATTGTTTACTTCAAAATAAAATAAAAATGAAAAGTAAAATCCAAAAGTTATAATGTGTTGTTTATTTGCGTTCAGTTCGAAAGTGATAATTTGCAGTTTTTAAGTTATAAATCGGTCCAAGTGTAGAATTCTTATGGATATTCTCCGCCCTGGAGCAGGCGAAGGGGTATAGTTTGTCACCGGGTCACACCTTGTGACAACTGGCCATTATATCGCTATTTTCGGCACCCGGTGCGTCTACTACGGATAGGGAGGGAGACTGTATCCTCTCGCTCCCTTTTTGCTGCCTCCTTTGTGACCATCACTTCCTCGCAGAAGTGGGCGACTGGGTCCCACGCGCTGTCACATCCGACCATGGATAGGACCACGGCCGGAAGAGAATACTGACCGCCGCGACGTGGTCAACGGAGCTGCACAACCTAGGCTGGTAACTAGTCCAAGCGGCGTGGTACGTTTTACCCTCGAGTCCACATTTTTCTGTTTTCTGTTCCATCGAACTCTTCATCAGACCGGAAGTATTTTTAACACCATCATGAGATGTTTGGCTCGCCAGTATGATCTAATACTTTGATTCTTCTTTTTGCTTCAATTTTATTTTCAAAAGAAATATAATGAACCATGACGAAAAATTTAAATTTTTCAGTATAAATGTAGTTTGTCAATAGGACATTCTGCTAATAGGACCATTTGCTACTCAAGTATTTTGAAAATGGACGATCTGCACATTACGTCGTTTTGCGAATAGGACATTTTGAAACGGAATCGTTTAACGTGTGTAATTGTGTATGTCCATGCATAGCTCCCAAACGGAAGAGCTAATCAAAACCATACTTCATATAAAAATTAATATAAGTATGTGAGTGATATTATATTAATCAATCACGCTTCAACAGCTTAACAGATATGGGTGCAATTTCGAACAAGGGTAGACCATGGTCAAGATACACAAAGGATACTTTTTAACCCGTGCGTATCTTCAACTTTCACGCGATATAACGCATACAAAAGGCCACGTCGCCGTCCCGTCCATGCACCCGTGAGCATGCACTTTCTTACACATTTTGTTCAAAACTTGTCTTCCAGTTCCATCCGGGATTAAAACACGTTATGTATACAGCGACCAAAGCTAGTTCTACCACAGTATCTAGATATAAATGTTGCTGTGATTGTGTTTTTTGGATGCATATAATAATTAAAACTCGCAAAAAGATTTTATGAATTTATTTCTTGATTTGAATAGTATAATATCTGTACGAATGCTTTTTTGAGCATTCTTGTATAATCTTCAAATGCCATTTCGTTATATTTGCCATAGAAATGTTATACAAAACTCAACTGATCTTACAATAATTCTATCAATACACATTTTACACTATTGTGAAATCTGCATGCATTGAATTACAATGAATAAATCCACCATATAATTATATCTGCCAAATTAATTGGTGTGTATTAATTAAGTCAAGTTTATAAATATGCTACATTACAAAAATTTCAATATTAAAAAGAATTGCATTTGTCGTTTTAAACTTATTTGTTTGCAAACCCACTGCTATTTTTTTAAGATCTATTTACGAATTTCGTGAATATAAAATAGAATGAAGTTCATGTTGAGTTTGACTTATTGCCGGTTGATGATATTTACAAGGTTTCGAATCTCACGGCGAGAATCATACATCTGCTTACACATGTGAATAGTTACCAGTATTAGATTCATTTGTTTCTAAACACGAATCATAGCGGTTCACCTATCTAAGATCAATCACATTTTATCTCGTTTCAACATAATATCGTTAACTTTGCATTTTATAAAAGATACAAAACATTTCAATTATTAAGCTATTAAGAAAAGGGCCACCATATTCCCTCTATCTAAAACTCCATCTTTGGTAATAACATTAACAACAATCAGCAGTTTATCGACCAGGTATCTAATTATTCACAATGCTACTCTGTACTATATCAATCATTACAACTTGTGATTTTGGATGTTTGTTTTTACTTATAAAAACCATGATATAAAGCGACTTTTCAAATTTTAAAGCCAAAATAAAATCACGACTTGACATCATTCACTTTAGCATATAAACAACGCTTGGTGTTTTAATAAGCAATAAAATTTAAATTCTATTTTTATCACATTGTTTAAATACTTTATTTAATTATTTATCGAAACATGTTCACATGCAAAATGAATGACATAACAGTCTTTTAAATTAAAACTTGTTAATAGATCAATATACAGACTATCAGGTGCAAGCATTGAGCAAATAAAATTAAAATAAGGCACATGGTCTATGTGACCAAAATTTGAAGACTCATTTCATTAATGTTAAAAGTAATATGAAAATAAATACTCACAGAATATCACGGTGGTTTTATATTTGTAAAATACTAGAATGCGAAGTGCAATCGTTAATGGCTACAAGTGACTATAAGTGGGGCGTACGTCCGCAACGTGAATGAGACGCACGCGTGGGTGCGCAACGCACGCGCGGACAGCGGCTGCGTCGCCTGATAGCCTGGATGTTACAACAATTTTACCACTAGAAAAAAAGGAAAATATTATACAACCGTCGTGAAATATAAAAATAAATAACATTATATTACAAAGCAGAACATTGACATAGTGGCAACATTTTCCTGTTAGACTAGTCGTTAATACCTATATCTACACTTTCCACTGAATTAAAACTAAGTTTATTTTATTATAATAATACATCTAGCAAATAAAAAACTGAAATATTAAACATTGTTTACATAGTCAGAGTTAGGCCAATATGTGTTCTCTGGCCTCGATAATTTGTATTTGTTTTACTATGTACATTAAATTTTACTTCACTCATAAACATTGTACTAAATTATTTTAAAAACATGACTCAGTTTTGAAAGCTCGCCTATAAGTTCTTACCTAATATAAAATGACTGTTGAATACGTCACAATATTTAACAACATTTATAAGTGAAGTAGTTTGCGATGAACTCGGTCCCTAAATATTGATGTTTATAACGAATTGTTTGTTTTGTATATTATTTGAGCTATGCCAAATATCCAACAGGTCTGACCATAACATGAAATGTGTTTTAGTAATTCTGTTTAATTGACCGAGTAAAAAATTACATATTATTATTTTCTAAAATGTCATAAATGTAATGTTTCGCGTTTATCTTCTACATATGTAGTAACAGTGGACATATGAAGGTATGATTATATGACACGAAACATGTACACAAACATCTTTTCAACGCAGAAGACGTACATTTTTTACACGTGATCAAAACATACATTTCAATATCATATAGATTTCATTCCAGCCTATGGAATTAGCTGATATACGTCATACTTCTGTGATTTTAGTCCGGTTTCCCTTCTTAAAAATTAATCAATACACGTCATTTAAATGTGTCACTATACCACTAAGAATATTTGCAATATCAGCAATGTTATTAACTTGAAAATATTTTATAATTATATAAAAAGAAATTTACAAAATGCAGCAACTTTTGTAAATTGTCAATTAGGTATTACTGCACTCTTATTTAAAATTATTAGAATGTTGAACGTCAAAAGCTTACAAGTTCGCACAAAAGAAGTTAATAAGCGAGCGAGCACAATCAAAATCAACCACGTGACTCTAGCAGTTAGCACCTAGCTTAATATGGGTAAGGCGTCGCTTCAATTATGTACTGTGAACGATTTCTCCTAATTCATGCCAACTTCTCTGGACTAAAAAGTAAAAAATTGCTATCTAATACTATTTTAAAATGCATCAGATGAATTAATTTAATAAAAGCATTACTTCAAATATTGTTCATTTCATATAGATTAGTTTACAAAGTCGGCCTCGCAATGTGAATAACTCACTTAAAAACTCAATTATTTTTGCACAGACAAACAAACTTACGTCTAGAGGAGATTGCTTCTCATCGTGTCGGCGAACGGTGAACTTAAAAAGATTAAATATTTGGGGACCAAACTACATTCCGAACCGACTCGGGCAGTGCCCGTCCGTCCGTTCATAAACGTGCACCGGGCGAGCGCACCCGCGAGGCGAACACCTGCGGTCGAAGCGTAACGACCGATAAATTCGACCGCCGAGAGAGCACTACGACGAATCCTAACGGTGAATAATAAATACTATGGTACTTTTAAAGCGGAACATGTAAGTTACATAAATAAGTAATCGCGGGGCGGGACTAGAGTCGCGTTCACAGCGGCGGCAGCGGGTCGCGCGCGGGCGCCGGCTCGGGCGCGGGCTCGGGGGCGGGCGCGGGCGCAGGCTCGGCGGGCGGCGCGGGCGCGGCGGGCGGCGCCAGCGTGAGGCGGCGCGCGGGCGGCTCCTCGTCGGCCGGCTCATCGTCGTCGCCGCTGTCGTCGGCCGCGTCGCCCGAGCCGGAGCCCTCGGCACCTTCTCGACCCTCTTCCTCTTCTTCATCATCTTCCTCGGGACAAAGTTGGTACGCCCTACGAGAGACGCACCGATTAGTAAGACCTCATCCACTGCAGATATATTACTTGGTCTTGTCTAATGAGAAAGTTGACTTACTTTTCTAGAGTTTTTCTCGCAGAATTGCTGCGCTCGAGGAAGTATCCGCTAGAGGTCTCGTTGGAGGTACCGGGCGGGGACCACGTGCCGTATGAACCGTAACCGCCGGGACCATACTTCTGAAAGCATTTCCGTAAATCAACTCCTAATCATTCATAATGCATGCAGTAAGACTGACCACAGAGAAGCATGAATTTTACCTAAACAAATGGGATAGTGTTAAGCAGAAAATTATCAAACTGTGTGAATAGCACTTTTGCCCAGTTTATAAATATAGTCAGTTATAAAAGGCAAAAAAATAGTGTAGGTTAAACATCTCTGCCAACCCTTTCGTTAAATACAGGTGTGATGCATTAGTGCCGTGCGGGCATCGACACCGCGACACGCAGCGCAGCAGTCAATCGCTCAACCACTGCTCCAAACGTGCGTCCAAATTGTTTTGTAAGCCGGTTTAATATTTTTGTTAAAAAGTTGTTTTATTTTCCTCTTTTTACTTTTGGTAAAGTACATCTCATGACGATTCCAATAAGCACAAACATGACTCGGATACATTATAAGTATTTGCTTCATCATAGTCGGTTAACTAACTATTCGAGATATCTTATACCCGTGACATACTTATCATTAAGGAGTTCCAGTGCCGTCTGGTCTTCTTCATCAGTTCCACTTCACCAAATTATACATTCTGAGCGCAAAAAAATAATGGCACAAGGCCATGAAGATGCTGATGGTAAGAGCTCGTATAATATAAGAATAAAGCAGTAGTTACGCGGTCGAGCTCGTCCTGCAGCCAGGCCAGCAGCTGGCGCCAGCGGCGGCGCGCGTCGGCGTGCGCGTGCACGGCGCGCACGGCGGCGGGCGCGCGGCACATGACGCCCACCAGCAGCTTCACGCACGCGTACGCGCGCTTCTGGTAGTGGCCGCGGGCACGGGCGGCCGTCTCTAGTAGTCCCGGTCGCTCGTCTGACACGCCCTGTCCACAACATTCACAGTATACTTCAACATCTATTCTAGTGAGCTAGTATAAAATAAATCTGTCAGTTTTTCATGTCTTGTTACAGCTTAGATTTTGCATGTAGGCTACGCAGGTCACGAACAATTAAGTAGAGTATAGAGTTGAACTACAGTTAGAATAATGACCATAATTTGCTCATGAGCAGAAGGCACACTGACATAAGGCCCGTGAATATGTATGTGTGGAAATATATTAAGTAATAAGACTAGTATTTTTTTAGCAATGGTACAAGAAAGCCCATTGTACCTTAATAACATTATGTATCCGATGCTGCTGCCAGCTATCCTCCATCAGCAACAATGCAGTTAGAGCATCAGAGTGTCGACGCAGCTCATGGCAGTATGCATACGCCATCTGCCACAGTAACTCAGCTAACGCAATGCGTGACCAGCCCGCGTGTTCCCAGCACAAGAACTGAAGCAGTCGGATTCCTTCCTCACAGCCGCAGCACTCTTCTGTCAGCTTTTTCATGTAACTTCTGAAAAGAATGCGCGAGTGTAGAAATTGTGGAGTATAATAATTTTACTAAGCAACTAACAAGAAGTCGGATTTGACAGCAATAAAAATACGTTATTTTTGTTAAACTTGATGCTTACGAATGATATAGCTCTCGCCAAGCTTCTGGGCCGCCCTGAAGTTGGCTTGACGAAACGGTGCTGTTTTTGTGTGCAATTTACTACTGCGCAGCCTTTATAGCCAGCTTCAAGGCGGCCAAGAAGTTTGGCGAGAACTATACTCGCTGTTATAGTGTATGGGCAACATAGTAATTAATTAGGATTATGAATTTGATTTTTCGTAGAAGTTCATACAAAGTTATCGCGGCATGTGAAATGAGATACGTCGTCGGACTTCTTAAATTATCACGATGGATTAACAGCGTCCAGTGGTCTTTTGATCGTTCATTTGATCGAATCGATGTAAGTAATCGTTTTTCTATTTAACTCGATGGATCCAAAAGCAGCTGCCATGCACAACATTGGATCGATCGAAGTGAAGGGTCGATATAAACCAACCGGTAAGCAATTTAGAAAAAGACTGACTTATCTGTCAGCCGTCAACAGGGTTACAACATCAAATCGTAAACCAAATTGTCATCAGGATAAAAGATCATAAAACTTCGTATACTGGGCTTAACTACTTGTAGCATAGGATAGGACTTACCCAGTTCTATTGTATAGCACATCAGCGGCGGCCGGCGACAACAAAGGTCGGGCAGCATGTGTGTGTTGTTCCGCGTAAGGGTTGGGAAGGGGAGTTGCGCCCTCCGCCGCGTTGGCCGACTGGCAGCGCATGCTCACGTCACAGCACCGGACTAGTGCGCATATCACCTGCAACACAAATGTTAATAGTTTACACGCATTTCAATCAGTCTGCAGAAATAATAGTGATGAACTATCGACACTAAAGTGAACTAAAACCCACTTACGCTCACAGAGAGGAGGCCTGTGTCCAAGCAGTGGGCACATGAGCGAAGGCTGATGATGAAAACCGAGTAAAATACTGTGATATGATGTCAGAACGCTTACAGTCTATTAGCGGTGCAACACATTAAATGGGCACATTTTAAGAATATTAACTATATTTTTTTGCTAGTCAACAGTCAGTGAGCTTAAAATTATAAGTAGATCTTACCTGATGAATTTTTGCTGACTCAGGGTACTGGTATTTTCCCATTGATGTGTTTGATTCATCCATGCACACGGATAAGATGACATCTAGTATTTTTAGCTGAAAAGAAAATAATAAGCATCATAATTTTATACCGGCGTTTTCTTACACAAGAAGTCCCACAGTTTATCGCATCGTCAAAAGTCGGTTATACTCTAGTGCAGAACAAGACAGCGTTATAATAGTATTGACCAATGTGATTGTCAAACAGAGCTATTGATGTAACCAGCAACACCATAAACTACGAAAATGACATCCATGAGGATAGGTTGGCGAATTTCATCGGCGACAGCTTAGATTGTGATATTGACCATATATTCGTTATCAGCGACCTCTTGGTTCCCCGCACAGCTCTAATATGATTACTCCTTACCCTCAGAAGCTGATGTTTCTCACTAAGCCCAAGGCTGCCATATGTATGGAATAGGTTGAAGAGTAGCGGCAAGTGTCGGTGCGTGTGTGCGTCGGTGTGTGGTGGCACGGCTAGCGCACGAGTGCTGCATAGGAGCTGGTCGGACAGAGTCGCCGCCTCGTCGCGAGTGCACCATGATCCGAAGCCGTTGGGTACTGGGGGATAAGTTTTATAAAAATGTTTCGTTAAAAAGCTTACAGGGATATTAAAAAAAAGCAAGGTTTCATTTTAAAAATTGCATTATAAAGATAAGGGAAAGCAACGTGTGTGCCTAATTTCGGCTCAATCGGACACTAGGAAGTGGGGAAAATTCAACTTGCAAGATTTGATTTTAGACACCGGGACAGGTGCAACTAAACAAAAGCTTGTAAAAATTAATTACATTTTATACGAAATTACTTTCGGTTTTTTACTATTAATTAAACTTTTCAACATAACAAGACTAGATATATGTGGGGTTACCTGGAGGATCTTGAACTGCGAAATGCGACAAAAAGACGATGATTTTCATAAATACTATTCTCACTTCAGCCGTTGGACTTGATAGCAAGTAGTCGCACAGTCTGAAAATAAATAACTATTTATTATCTTGTTATAGGTTCATAAATTTAACAAGTTGTGGAACACAACCACATGACAAATGACTTTTAACGAAAAGTTGGCATAAAGTACTAAAAACCATAGCGCGCTCATGAATACAAATTCTTCTAGTTAAGTACCTGTGTGGTTGTTTGAAGAGATCAGTCGCGAACCACGCTCTAACTGCTTGTGAGCATCGTAAGTGTTGGCACAGTATGTCATGCCAGTCGGCTGCGGGCCCACGCAGCGCCTTCTTTGTACGGAATCCTACTTGGAACAAGAATTTCGTTGCTAGTTGTACCGCTAACATCGACATTTCTTCGTGCTCTGGCCCCTGTGTGACAAAACATGTTTTAAAAAAAACTAAATCAGCATGAATACCTGAAAATAATACTATTCTTGTGTCGTTAAGCATACCCAGACAGCACTTTGAGATCCTGGTAACATTTGCAGCCTCATACAGCAAAGCTTCTTCATAAAATTGAAATGCTCAAGACTGAACTGGTCTTGGTTGTGAGAAAACGCAATATTACTGCGGCGCACTGACAGCCAAATCGGTCGAGGAATAATATTTTCCCTAGAAAATTAACGAAAACGCATAAAATTCATTGGTCTTTTGATATGGACACATCTTACTGCAAACAAAAAAAATACTCACTTCATAGTCAAATTCTTCATGGATACTTCTAGAGCTGATTGAGTTTCTATTGTGTCCTTCCGAGTGTAAAACAGCATGTAGGCATTCCACCACCTTTTCTGCCTTTTATATGATACCCTCTTTACCATTGGATCGAAAACCTAAACATAAAAAATACTGTTCTAAGCGCTATTACGCACTAGGGGTTGGCCGCCTAGGCGTTTGGAATAGAGGCTGACCGGCATGGCGGCCAACAGCGATGAAAACCGCCCATGAACTGCCACTGCATATAAACAAGATGGCGGCTAGCCATAAAGCTCTGTATTCAACAGCCGCGGTTTAAATTTTGTGCCGGTTAAGTGCGTACGATCACAAGCAGTTGCATGTTACAATCGAAAAGAGGCTAGTCGCACGGTTAGCCGCCCCCGCGGTTAACCTAAAGTTGTTTTGCACCTTTTAGTATTTTGCTTTTGAAGTCTGTTTATTTTTTGTGAAAAAGTTTTTAAACGCGATTTTTTGTTTATGCACCGTTCACGAGTGTTGGCGTCACGGTATACTTACTTCGCCCATGTACTCTCCACCAAAGCACTGCGCCTTCATCTCCTCATCGTCGTGCATGCCGCACTCCGACACGTCGCCGTCGTCTAACTTTACCCACCGGCCTGTCTCACTACCATTGTCCCTGTAAACATGTCAAATAAATATTCTAAGCCGACGATATTACGCAGAATGAACAGTAAAAGCAGCTGATAAGTTACACACATACATGATGTATGTGTGTAACTTATTCATCCGCCTAGCTTTTTCACAACAATGCTGGGTACAACTTTAAAAAAAAAAACTCCCTGCTTAACCGGAATTACAGCTAAATACCATTATTTTACATGGAGTAGGACTTCACAAGTCAGCTATTAGGCAACACAATACCCCTTGGTAAGTTTATCAGCCTTTTGAACTTCTAAAAACTGTCACAGACAGTAGTAGTGAGACTCCCTCTTCCGTACTTAGACTCCATTCGGTCTGTTTTGTAATATATTAGCGCGTTTTAAATATGTTGGGGTCGGGTTCCAGTCTAGCCAGATGCAACAAACACTAAATTTAAATTAACAAGCTGAAGATTTGAGAACCTACCTGAGAAGCACATATGAGTAGTAGTGTCCCCCAGAAGCCTGTCCGGAATGTACGACGATGCCACTGAGCTGGTAGTGCGTCTCTTGTGCCTTCTCCTCGCCGCCCTCCCACAGTGACGAGTCACCCTCGGCCCGGGCTAGACCCCATGCTGAAGGACAGACATTGAATTAGTACTCGGAATAATGAACTTAATCTTTAGAGGCACAAAGTACATGCTGAACGACATTCGATGCAAACATTGGTCAGATCCTGCGCCATTCATTTTATTACACTAACAAAATCACACTATAAACACACTAATATTATAAAGGCGAAAGTTTGCGAGTGTGTGTGTGGTTTTATGTTTGTTACTTCTTCACGCTCAAATGGCTGGACGGATCTGGATGAAATTTGGCATAGAGATAGATTATAGTCTGGAATAGCACATAGGCTACTTTCCTTTCTTCACCCCGGTATAATGTACGCTTGGGGTGATAAAACACTTTACGCGCGGGCGAATCCGCTAGCACAAACAACTAGCTTAAAATAAAACCGTGTCAAATGCCTCAACAGACAGGTATGTCAAAAACATGTGAGAATATTATAGAGATGGATGGAATCAAGTTATTATGACCATACTGACATCCGTTTCACGGTCCTTTAAATGAGAAGATAGATGATAGAGGAATGGCCTTGTCCCTTACCTGTGTAAGGTTCGACGTCCAACTCCCGCGGAAACTCAAAGTAGTCGTTGAATTTGATTGCACACACTTTCTCGAAGTCATATTCGAATCTCTTTAGCTGTATTACGAGCACTGGAGGTAGTTTGTTTAGACATAAGCGTTTCACAGTCACCACCTGGAATTAAATTAAAATGATACATCATAACTTGTTTTCGAAGTCTCTTTTTGGGGTGAATGTGAAAAACAATGTTTTTTATGCTAGTGAAATTGGCAGGAGGAATTTTTGGGAGCAACTTTTTCTGTCTAGGATAATCACATGAGCTAGTATCCAAATAAGATTTTAAAGAAGTTTTATAGAAGTTGAATTGGAACAGTACATACCTTTTTATTACATTTATCACAGTGATAGGCATCTGCTCCTTCTAGCAACTCTCCTCGTACATACGCTTCTAAAGATTCCTGCAAACGGGACATGTTTCTGATGTCCAGTGACACTACACTGAATGGTTCCTCCTTACAGTACCTAAAAATAAACAGCTAATAAAATCAAGAACAAACTTTTATACCTACTTTATTTTATTTTAGAATATGGTAATTCTATATACCTGTGTGGACAGCCCTTACAAATTTTCTGATCCGAATATGTGCCTCCCATAGTTTTAGCCATTAGTTGCTGTTGACCTAGCGATTTCAAGGCTTCATCTAATGATTCCACCAGCGACATGAAAAACTCCACTGCATCTTGTTGTTCACGCAGATTTACGGGTTCGCCTTGAAGCCTAAAAAAAACAAAATAATTATGAACTCTATCCACTATTAAATAGAGCTAACTATGGACTATAGTTTAAGAGTAATTCTTACCTAAAATGCGCCCATAATCCTCTAGGGACGTAGTATTGTAACTTACTATAATGTAGATGGGCAAAAATTGCTTGTACTTGTTTTAAAATCGTTATGTTGTAGTCTGTGTTATTCTGAAGAAAAAAAAAACGACATAAAATACAATACCAGAAGATAAAACAACTCCAGAAACATTTTTATTAGAGAACACATACCTCAATATTATTCTCAACAATACTGTGATGATGGCTTTCTCCAGAAAAATCTTCATTTGGATCTGTGGCAGCACCTACAAAAGTTTATTACATCAGCTACTGAACACCTACTGGCCAATAAATTCAAACAGATCTAAGAAACTGGTGTATAGCCACCATAGAAGTTATTTGGACTTACTCGTAAAAATGCGACGTTAACAACACGTTAACTTTAGGTATCTTCGATATAACTCTATGCAACGATAGTGAAGCGTACAATACACTGCCTAAGTCTGTATGCGCAAAAACACACCTAAAATATAAAACTTCTCGACGTTACTTTCTTACCTTGCACAGTAAGCAGTGCATCCCTCACAGCTCGCACGCAGTACAGTTGCTGCAACACGGAGTTCATGTAGCACGTGGCGCCGGCGTTCTTTAGCCCCACCAGCCCGGCCGGCGGTCTTGGGCCAACGCACGGCATGTACTCCCATTCGGTCAGCGGCATGCTCTTGTCTGGTGAGCATTTTATTTTGTCAATGTTACAGAATACAACTGTCTGTATGCAGGATGATTATCTTAGCTAGCTGACCAATTTGAATACCTAAGACGAAAATGGTTGACTAGAGTAGAATGGCAATCAAGTTAACTAAAAGTCCTTTTGAGGAAGAGATGTGCTTATTGGCTTGCGGCCTATGGCCTAGTTGTTTGTCCTGGACCAATTTTATCGAGGTAATCACGCGATCTGTATGACCTTCATTAGTAAAAGTAGTCTTATCGCAACCACAAGTGTTGTTGACTTGTCTTAAAAAGATTGAGGGGAGGCATCGGGTGACGATATTCCTCTAAATTCGGCGTGTTGTGCTGGCGTTGTTGCGGGACGTGTACGCACACTTGCCACACTCACTGTTGATATGAAGATATGTATATATAGCCTGAAGAATTGCCAAATTTAAGTGGCAGTCAGGTACGCGAACTCGCAGAACGGGATGGTTGATGAGCCGAAAAGTTCTGCAGTGGCGACCGTGAAACGGAAGACGGGAGGTCTTCCGTTACACGGTCGCCACTGCAGAACTTTCTCTGCTCCTTCGTTAGGTGAACTGGTGGCACTGGATGCGAGACGTATAAGACCGGTCTTTGTGTCACTTGGGGGAGGTCTATGTTCAGCAATCGGCTCGTTTCGGCTGAAATGAAGATGAGGACTCACCGCTATAGAACATCTGCTCAAGCAGGTTGGCGAGCGCCGCCATGTTAGGCACGCAGCCGTGCACCAGCGCCAGCAGCAGGTCGGTGGCGGCGGCGGCGGCACCGGGCGTGCGGCACAGTGGCACGGCCGGCTCGCCACCTGAGCCGCCCGCCTCGCCGGCCGCCCGCGCGGGTGACATACAGCACCACGCCCACGAGTATGGCCATAGGAACTCGGTTGTCACTTCCTACAGTCAAGATAATAACTTTGTTAGTCCGCAGATACCGACAGAGAAATGAGCTGTGTGATACTGCCAGGACGTTGATGAAAAAATAATAGCGCTGACCGAACGAAGGTATTATTGAGCATTACTGGTCTCAATCAATTTGTGTGACATGGGATATCGTGATAAATATGTAAATACGGAAAGTGTATAAGCAATTTCTTTCTGCAAAAAAGCGTATCGAGATGTGTTTTTAGTTTTTACCGACAGAGATGTGCCTCCAAATTAATTCATTTTTGATCTTATAAAATTTAGAAACTGCTTACGAAAAAAACAAAGACAAAGAAACATGTCAGAATGGAAACTAAAATGAAATGAAGGTCGAATTGACCATAACGCTTTACCTTGATAAGACCAGCGTCCTTGTGTTCGGGATGCGCGCCGTACTGGTACTTGATTTGCGCCGGTACGTGCGCGAACAGCTCCTTAGTGAGGTTGAGGTGCCCCTCCAGTAGTGTATCGTCCAACGCCAGAGGGTTCACACGCACTGCACGTAGCCATGTTACCTGTATTACAGACGTATCATCGTATCAGGTTTGAAAGCGGCAAAAAATGGGAGTTGAAACTGAGATGAACTTTGAACACTTCTCCTATATAGATGGGAAACAAAACTTGTGGAACCAAGTCGCATGCTGAATACAAACAAACAAAATAAATTGGCTGAACCACTTTTGATTACTATGAATTGTTACGGAACTTTTCTTAGGCACACGAAACTAGTTTCCTTTTACAGGATTTGATTATAGACACCGGAAAATCTTGCTAATTAAATATGACCCATTTCCGAGTGTCTGATTTTTCTCGTGATAATGCAAGTTTTAATATAAAGAAAGTTTTTTTGTCTAGATACTTTAAAGCTGAAAATTAAAGTACAATCAAAGACATTGAACCCACCTCAAGAGCGAGATCATCGAGCGTGCGGGACGTGGGCCCCGCAAGCGCGACCAAGCGGCACAGCAGCTGTAGGAACTGCTGCGCGTGCCTCGCGTAGCGCGTCAGGCGCGCGGCAGTGAGTGCGCGCGGCGCGGCGCCGCCCAGCGCGCACAGAGCGGCGCGGGCGCCCCCGCCGCCGCCCCACGCACACATCGCTAGCAGCTGCTCCGCGCATGATACACGCACCTGTCATATATTATACCATATTCAAATCATTGCTTCCAATGGGTTTTTTCGCTGAAAGCTTCGCTGCAATAGTGTTGAGTGTGTCTCTTTTCAAAGTCATTTTTAGTACCAAATGCGACCGATCACTGTCAAAACACTTAGCACCATGTCGAAAGTAGTTTTTGTATGAGACTAAAAAGGTATTTTTTAAACACATAATAGGGGTTAAAGTATGATATTGCCGTTTTATTGTAATAGGTACTTCGAATTGACATAGAACCTTCATGATTTGAGATTTTTGAGTGAAACTTTTTTTACATGGTACCTATGAAGTTCTTCCTTGTTGTTGTGCACATTCGATTATCGACTTTCAGTTGTTTTTTATATTCAGCTTAGAATTATCTGTGGCTTAGACAAGAAAGATGGATTCTTAGAAAATTCGAGTGATTTTTGAATACGAGTTCCGACGCGGAACTAAAGCGGCAGAAACAGCTCGCAATATCAATGTTGCGTTTGGAGTGGGGACTGCTAATGGACGCACCGTGCGATCTTGGTTTAAACGCTTTCGTGATGTAAACTGTGATTTGAAGAACGAACCACGTGGAAGACCGCCCACACAGTTGAATAACAATGAATTGAAAGAGATGGTGGAAGCCGATCCGAGCCAAACTACCGAGGCATTAGCGGCATGGTGTAACGTTACCTTACCAACAATATTGACTCATTTGCGTCTATCAACAAAATAAAAAAAATATGATAATGGGTGCCTCATGATTTGACTGACCTGCAGAAAGTAACGCGTGTTGAAACTTGTGTTGCCTTGTTGAATCGATACAGAAATTAAGAAATATTTCGGATCGAATTGTGTCATTTGATGAAAAGTGGATTCTTTACGATAACCGTAAGCGAAAAATGCAATGGCTGACCCCAGGTTAAACGCCGCAACAGTGCCCTCAAGCAAAGCTTACCAATAAAAAGGTAATGGTAACTGTTTGGTGGTCTCAGCATGGTGTTATTCACTATAGCTTTCTCTGATCTGGTCAAGCAATAACGGCAGATACTGTGCTGAACTCCGAACAATGATAACAAAACTAGCAGTGAAACAGCCCCGACTCATGAATCGATCTTCATCATTATTGCTCCATGATAACGCGAGACCTTATACATCACGAGAAACTGTTATAACTCTACAGGAACTGCAATTAGAAACCATAAGTCACCCTCCGTATTCGCCATGCTCCAACGGACTACCATTTATTTCGTGATTTGGACAATTTTCTATGGGATAAAAAGTTTTCTTCTCAGGAGGCAGTACAAAATGCTTTTACACCGTTTGTCTAATCTAGATCACCAGAGTTCTATCGCAAAGGCATAAATGACCTTCCTATTAGATGGCAGCAATGCATAGATAATAATAGTTATTATTTTGATTAAATAAATATATTAAATTAAAAAATTAACAAATTTAATTTTTTCAGTACTAATCAGCAATTTCATACTTTAACCCCTAATATTTGTTACTTGCAAGTTTTGACGATGTCGGTTGACTTTAGTTAAGTCGTATTAAAAGAACACAGTAAGCTAACTGTTATGGAGTGTATGATAAGCGGTGTTCCACTTCAATAAGACTATGTTTTCTGCTGCACGCGAAGCGGGCCAATGTTTTCCATTACTAAACAAATAAAAGAATAGACAGATCTTGTAAATCTTATTCAGTTACAGCAGAAAAGAACTGAAATGGAAACTATTATTTACTTTTTCCATTGATATAAATGACAGTATTACTAAAACCCTACAATTTCTTCAAGAGTTGCAACTAACCTGAGGATTCGGACAGTCGATCATCAGAAATAGCGCAGTGTCCTGCCACCAAGCCTCGTTTAGGAGGTTGTTCTCCAGGTGACCGCCGCTTAGAGCCATGCAGATCGTCACCACTTCCATACACTCTCGTACAACTATAACAAAATCATGAAGATGAACAGACAGCTAGAGTATAGAAAAACGCTATCGCAGTGTCAAAATCGAAACGCAGATCACGAACGAGGAATATGAGACTTTAATACCCTTGAAATAAGGTTTAAATTAGTGAATGTCATGTTCTTCTGAAATGAAACAAAATGAGCATTGCAAAAACTGAAGCACTGTCTGCGGCTGATAGTAAGCAAATCAGAATTATTTGATTGAAGAATAAATTTAATTATTGGTGAGGGAAACGAAAAGAAAAAGCACACAACCGTAAAGGTTAACAAACAATACTTACGTGTTACGTCATCAGGATGTACAATGCCGCTGATCTCCGACGGCTGCGCCACAGAGTAGGCCAGGCTGTACAGAGCGCGCACTGTGGCCGCTGTCGGCACGCGCCACCACACCAACGAGGACACCGAATCACTGTCCTCTCCACTGACTACCACCTGATTTAAAGATATACGTTTTAAACTAATATTAAATAACGAACATATTAAGATAACGCCAATGTTCTGGGCAGTTGCGATCAAAACTCGAACAAGCAAAAAGACAATGAGGCTCTGTACAGAGTTTATGACATTCTGTTCTGAGTATTCATCAATATGCTTGCTTATTTTATTACTGAGACTGTGACCAGTCTCGGCGTTTATAATGGTAGACTGGATTTTTTTCTGTCTATCAATAAACATCATTTCAGCCAAATTTCGTCCACGGCTGGACAATAATAATAATTACCTGTTCTCCTAAAGCGTTAGCCAGTTTCTCAGAAATAGCCTTGACCATCAATTCGCAGCTGTGACTTGGTACCGTCTGCAGTGCTTCGCGCAGTATCGTCACATCCCTTCTACTAACAAAAAAAAATCAGTTAAAACAAGAAGCCCTTAGACAGAAAAATATTGCTTTAACATTACAGAGAAGTAAGAAAAAAATTTATATGGAAAAAGAAAAGCCATCAGCACTGACTACCGAAATGTTAGTTATACTTAAACAAACCGTTATGTGAAGTAATACAGTAAATAAATGTCATTGGTACACATTTATTTAACACATTTTTTTAAAATTTACTTTTCTGTGGTTTTAATTGATTATGTGAGAGAACTAACCTGAACTCTTTGTCAAGAGTTACTTCGGTCCCTTCAGGAGCTAGTATTTCAAAGAGGTGGCCAAGTGTGTACAACGCCAGTTTGGCCAACCTGACTAGAGCTAAATAACCAACCCTGGAACAAAACACAACATTATTAGCCTCAACCTTGACGAGATAAAGCATGCCCAAATCTTGACTGAATACTTAATAAAACAAGTATTTGTCTAAAAAGGGAATATGCATATATTTTTTTATTTGCGAAGTGAAATACTTATTAACTATAATAAACAAATCTATACCAATATTATAAAGAGGACAGATTTTTTGTTTTTTTGTACCGAATAAACTCCGAAACTACTACACCGATTTAAAAAAATATTTCGCCAATAGAAAGCTACATTATTCCTGAGTGACATAAGCTATTTTTTTATTCCGAAAACGGGTCCTGTGGGGAGATCCACGGGTGCGAAGCCGCGGGGAACAGCTAGATTTTTTTTTTTAAATGTCTTGATCAGAGACGAAGTTATTAAGCGTCAAACTTGAGAATCAGAGAGAGCAGTCCAAAGTGTCATATGACGTCAGTTAGTACGACAACAACAACCCATACTGCCTTAGAAAACGGTGTTTTCGTAAAGAGGTACAGGTTTCTTTAAATTGTTATATCTCGTTAATTTTTCGATCAATTTTAATTCTGTTTTCACTATTACATAAAATGATTTTTTTATCGATAAATTGGTCAAATAAAAAATTCAATTTTCATGCATATTCGTATTTCTTTATCCATGGTTTAGTAACGTACCTCCGTGTATGCGGTGCAGCACCTTGTAAAAAGTCACTGTCAGACAAGCACTGCACTAAGAGCGGTGCTTTCTTCACGCAAGCTATCTGAAAGCTGCGACAACGTTCCAATCGCGTGTCTGAAGAAGGCATCACCATACTGTATAACACCTGGATAACAATATTGTATCATCAATTTTTGCTTTGACGTTTTCATACATTGGTCAGTAAATATGCGACATCGCACTCGTGCCTCTTCGACACATGTCGACGTATATAAAGTAATTGCGAATAAACTTGATTATCTGTCCAATGTATGTATCTAGCGTATAGCACTTGCTCGCTATTTAATCACCTTCCAGTTGATCAAAGAGTACTTACTTCTACATTATAAGCTACAGTGGGCGGAGCCGGACCATAAAGCATGTCCCTCAATTTTGTGTCTTCTCTGCATAGCAAAGCTTCTGTCAATTTTTCCACCTATGACAAAAGAAATCATTACTGGGTATATTTAGTTCTACAAATAAAATAATATATAGCTGTTGCATTACACAGTCAATGATTGTAATTTAAACTTTTATTCCAAGACATTAACTCGTATTTTGCATTGACTATTGAAATATTTATGAGACTTACTGTTTGCTTGTGTGCAGGGCAGATCTGAGACAGTAAATGCGCTGCTTCAGTCAGCGGTCCGTGTCCTTTGGTGATGCCAATGTGTTCCAAATTTAATATAAACGGCAAATACCACGAGCCTTGTGCAAAAAGCTGGGGAAAAACATTTTGTTGTAAAAGAATGTTTAAAAGAGAATAATGCACTCTGTACTTCAACATTAAGGTCCAAATTAGTTTGTATTTTGTACTTACAACGCCAGGTAACGCGTGCTCCGGGGTCGGCGACAGCGGAGGCGACGAAGTACTAGAGTCACTGCTAGACTCGTTAGACGAACCACAGCCGCCACTCCCACATACTTGTCCATCATAAACCTAAAAAATATCTAGTGTTAGAACAATATCTTTGAAAATATCAGTTATGAAAGAACAGTTGTGTTAATTACCTTAGCAACAATCACAGTTTTGTCACGAAGGGGTATTTGCGACAGAATTTTTCTATCGTGACTAGAATCTAATAGTTCCCCATTAACATACAGCTCCAACTTATTTACATATAACTCTAACTTTATATTATTTTCAGAAGCATTCTTCAGCCTAAAACAAAATAAACAGCATTATCAAATAACTCTACATGAAAAGTTTACTTACAAAATTATTTTTTGACCATAGGGTAAAGCACCAACCTTCTTTGAATCGTCGCACGTAACGAGTGCAGCGTCTCATTGGAGTGCGAATACAGCTCTATATCATCAACTTGTCTTTGGCCAGTTTGGAAATTGAATCTGACTATAATCGTAGACTGCCTCCCCCGACCCGACCTATAGATAGGCAAGATCTGCCGCTCCGCCGAAAATCTTCTATCACATTCATTAATATATTCTTGTATGGCACGAATTACTCTACACATTCTCGTACAACCCTCCGACGTATCTGAAAACGATCGTTTTATATCCTGACTTTCCTTGACGAAAGCAACTGGCGATTTATGATTCATGGGAACAGGCCTTGGAGATAAGACAACTACTAACAATATACACTATTGCAGCCATCTATAAATCATAATTTCTAAACATACTTAATGTGAATACTTATTGGAGGAACTGACTCCCAAGTCACAGACAATAAGTCTAGTTTGGGAGCCAGGGAACTTGTTACTATGTATAATGTAATGTATGTTATGAATAAAAGTTATTATTATTATTATTACACTTTAATTATATTTTTACAACCTCAGACTCTTAATTTCCATGTCTGCGTACATTCAGTGGCGTAGCTCACAATAATTACAAATGGTATCATACTTGATTAACACTCAATTTAAAACAATATTTTTGTCTGAGGCTTCAAAGTGATACAAATAAGGCTGATTTTCTTTAGAGAGCGAGACGAGTTGGCAGTCGGTGTAAGGACTTATGGGGGACACTTTACAAAAGCAATGCAAACGAAACAGATCCCGTTAGTAACGGAACATCGGCAGTTGGGGAGTACCTTCGAGCGCCTCCATCTCCTTCTGCATGCGCTGCGTGCGCGCGCAGCACTGCGTGAGGAAGGCCTCGTGGTGGTGCGCGGCCGACAGCTGCGGGCCCACGCACGTGCACACCTCGCGCAGCAGCTCTATGCCACGCGCAGAGATATCGTCGTCACACTCCGTTATCACCTGACACACGTACAGTTTTGAGTCTTTTTTCATATGGTTACAAAGTTGTCGATTACTTTTTTATACATGCGTTTTTAAGACTTATTGTGTAGACTAAGGTTACTGTCTGAACTCACCCTCCATAAATAATCTAATCCTATGAGATCTGCATCGTTAAGTAAAAAACTTCGTCGCTTTACTTTCAGTTTGCCTTCTTTGGAGTTAACTGCTTTGAAAAACCTGAAAATAATAAGGTTATAAGAATATAGGCTGGCGCAACACGGACTTAGAAGAGGTTTCGGACCAAATCTTACCTTTCAAAACACTTGATACCAGCGTGGGTTAGTAAATTCGGTGATAATGTCATAATGTTCCGTCGAAAAAAATGTAGGTTAATGTTAGGATCTAAGTCAGGTTCTTCCCCCATTAGTTTGCTGAACCATCGGAAACACGCTTCGCGGTCACCGAGGTGTGCTGGCTTCTCAGCCAAACAAACCCATATCTGTTTTGCCTAGAAAATAAGAGCAGGGATTACACAACGAATTATAAATTTAACTTTTTAATAAAGGTAAGTAGCCCCCTCACTTGTTCTGCACACAGCCATAGTTGTCCATCTTTTAGCAGAAATCTCAAAAAACTCAGCCTTTCATGAACTTGAGCTGCATGTGGGTACCTGCCGTCTGGTTGCCAGTTGTCCCAATCTATTTCCCCTTCTTCTGTAAAAAACAGCATTGGTTACACACACATTTCTATCAATGAATAAATTGGTTTAACATTATTAAGTCCAATAGCATAACTTCTTTGAAATATGTCATTAGTATTGGAATGGCAGCGAATTCATCAAGACAGAAAAGTCACGTACCAGTAAGTTTGGTTCGCACTGCTTCCATATAATGTGTGAGAGAATCAGTAACGAGTATCACAAGTGAGTGCTGCGTCTGTAGGCGATCTATAAGTTCCTGTCTTGTCACATGGGGCCGCAACCCAGTCCCGCCGCCCGCCTCGTACAGACAACATATCTCACGCATCATTTTGAGTGCTGGCAACACCCATTTTTCATTGGTCTTCAGTTCTTCTACACACCTGAATAAATAATGAAATTATTGTGATATACCTTAAGGTCCAACTTATGCGACCTATCTCTGACAAACCACCTATGTCTGATATGACTGATGATGGTGTCACATCGATAATCCATAGCTTGCCGGGACCCCAAAAAACACGGCAGTTTTGTGACCCAGCTTTCCTGTTTTATCTCGCAAATGATGGCACTTGTCCTAACGCCGACGATCAGCGAGTAAAGCTAGAAACTAAAAACGAGTTGGCGATAGTTTTGTCGCTCGGCTATAAGCGAGTTGTCTTGTGCGACGGGCTATTAGACGCACCACTCGCTCGGGGCGGCCGCACTGTAACTAGAAATGACCACTGGTTGGTCTCTCGGCGCGAATTCTGACTGCCAAGCGAGCAAGCGAGCATTGCTGAGCGAGTATCGCTGAGCTAGTATAACTTTGATAGCTCCTGTCGCTGCGACAAACTTGTGGTGAGAGAGTGCTCGCCGGCAGTGTGAAAAGCCAGCAATCAACTGTTACTATATGTGTACGGGATATTATATCTTTTGTACGTTTCATCAGCAGAAAATAGTAGATAGCTGATCGCTTACTCGTCGGCGCTGGGACAAATGCCTTTAAAGATGGATGCAAGAACATAGGCAATGCATAACAATAGTTATGTTTTCAAAATATAAGGCGAAAAACTACTTACTTGTCCAGCCAAAGAGTCTTCTGAGCATCACGGTCCTGACTACAACTGTAGTCCAATATTTTAATAAGGTTAGATAACGCCACGTCCATTATCTCCGTGCAAACTTCATCTGAGTGGGCCAAATTCCAAAACAGTACTAATACCTGCAGGAAGAAACAACCATTGTAGACTTATGTCAAAGAATGACATCAAAATTTAGTTAATAGCTAAATATACGTACCTTGTTTGCCATTACACCGTCTTTATCATCTTCTGCCAGTCTTCTTATTACCTCTAGTAGTTTATCACTTTGCTTTTTGCTGGATGTGGCCCAACTCGCCTACAAAATGCACATAACAGTGTTATCACCAACATAAAAACAAATAAAAGTTTTTCATTATACTCTTTTTAATTTTGGTACTTTATATTACCATGAAAATTATTCATAGCCAATGTTTTTTATAATTAGCCAAAAATTCTCATAACAATTCTAACAAGCCTAAACACAACTGGGTTACATTGTTTTATTACGGAGTTCTGATGCCTACCTTCCGGCTTCATCACTAGATCAGTTCGATGGTACCATTGCCATAGAACCATTTATTTAGATTTGCATCATCACAGTCATTTAACTATTCGAAATATCTTATACCCAAGACATACTACTCATAGAGAAGTTCCAGTGGCCATCTGTGGTCATCCTCATCTACCCACTTCACCAAATGAGGCTTTCTAAATGCAAATGCTTGCCATGTTGATGGAAATACCAAATTCGCTACATGTATACCTATAAAGTTCGAGTAGTTCCATCGATTTCCATGGGATCCCCATATCAAATCCTGACTTTGTGACAATGACAATGGGACCACAAAATCAGTAATAGGTGAAAATAAATCGAAAAACACGTATATACAGCCGAACATAGATCCTCTTCCTTTTTGGAAAGTCAGTTCAATAAACCTATAGGGCTGAAAGTAAATCTTACCTTAAAACAGTCAAATAAGTGGTCAAGTTGATCAGGAGTAAAGTCCCAAGCCAGTTTGGCCAACAAGTCATGCAAGTTCTTGACAATCGCCTCATGCTTCCCGTGCTGCGCCTTCCATATGGCGTCTAAATCATCTCGAGTCAAGGAATTCTCTTTTATCATAAATCTAAGCATTTTCTCTAGTCTGTCTACATACTGCGGCTGATGAAGAGAATCTCGTAAAACTATGTCCACTACTTTGTTTTCGCGGATCCAAGTCTAGAAGAAAATTATACATTTACGTAACGCCCAGAAGAACAAATTGGTTGATAGATACCAAGATTTTGTACGTTTAATTGTGATTTAGTTGCATGCAACAAATAATGGCAGCTGTTCTGCAGCATAGAAAGATGATGCAAGATCAAAAGGATAAATTGTTGACTGTTTGTAGAGCATTCCTGTTGTGTATTTGTTATGGATGAATGTAATCCAAGTTATGAAAAGTATCTTACTGTAATAACAGCAGGCGTAAGCCACTCTGGTTTTGGTTGCTGGGAGAATGTACTGATAAGTTGATTGATTTCGTTCAGAGCCGACATCTTTCCATTGAACGAAGACATTTGTAGCAATCGCAAAATCATTTTTAACCGAAACATTTCAAGAGCTGAAAGAAAATACAGTTTGTATTGAAACTTGGTATATAAATAACGATAACATTGAATGACACATTTTTTGTGGGAACAGATAAGATTAGTGGCGGAAAATGAACGTTTGAATTTCGTTTTAAACATGTTTTTTGACTTGCTAAGCCATCTCGACCATATTGTAGTCTAGCGCCGTAGCATCTCCCCTTAAAATGCTTTCGCATGGCTGGAGAAACTTGCTTCCAGTAAATCTTAATCTTCGCATGTTTCCGTCTTCTTCGCCTCTGTTGTATATAGGGCTCGGTAGCGTACAATGTAGCGGCGCAGGGGAGGAATACAGACTACGCCCCTTAGCAGCTACAGGGTATGCTACCGACCCAGCGTGTCGCCGACAACATAACACGTTCAGTTAATTTTCACATTATATTCCTTCCTTTGTTGGGTTCATCTGGCATTTCATTTGTACCAGATGTGTTTGACTTTTTAGCCAGAGTATATTTTTTCATTATCAGGGATTCAGTTCACTAACGCCCCTGCGCTTTATGCAATTATGCATGCATGCTAGATGAAGTAGTTGACAAGTATTAAGAAAAGATTGTAGTTGTAAAAAAAAAACTCATAGTTGCACTGGCTGCAAAAGACCTGCATTCAACCTACAACTTTGAAGTTTTCTTTCAGACAGTTTGGCTTCACTAAGCATAGATGTAAATCTTATCCACATGAAGAAGTATCACATATAAATAATTACTTAAGTTACTAATAAAATTAAACTTACATTTGAGTAAACTGTGATGCTGGGGTGTTTTCACTGAGACGTATTTACACGCGCGAATTAAACAAGAAACAGTGTCAGTCTTATTTTCACTACCGCGCGCCTCCCTCTTCAGTTCCTCGTCGGTTAAGCTTTCAAGTAGCGTGGGAATACATTCCTGTGGACGAAACCAGAAGTATGAGCACCCAAAAACGAAACATTACAAAAGTTGCAAATAACAATTCGTTATTTTTTAAACTCGAGCCTTGAAGAGAACTTGTGAAACTTGTACCAGGAAATGTCCTGGTACAAGTTTCACAAATTGTGCTAGGTCAAAGGAAATAAAACCATGAAGATATATTCCATTCTTTTACCTAAGGATAGAAGATATAAAAAACATTCACCAACTGTATTTGGATTGATATAGATGCACAGTTAAGATAAATTCCTCAAATTACACTCACAAGTACAGGTAAAAGGTATGTGGTAACAGTGTGTGATGTGAGGAGGTCATGGCAGAGTCCCAGGGGTCGCAGCAGCTGCCACACAGTCGCGACGCGGGTTTCGCCACTCGTAGACTGTTCTAGCGAAGACGGTTGCTCGCTACGTGTCGGAATCGAAAACTATAACAATAATAAAAAGTAATGTCCATAAATATTTGAATTGAAATGTTTGTTTTGTTTAAATTATATCCAACTAATACATACTTCTCCACTGTCAACAATAACTGGCACTACTTCTATACTTTCAACTTTATCACATTTGTTTTCTTCCGTTTCTTTTTCTATTATTTCTGTAGAAACTTTCTCCTCCGTAGTGATGGATGTGGTCAACTCTGACTTTTGAAACCCCATTATTGTTTCGAACCTCTCTCGGAGTCTCACAAAGCCACCTGCTTGTCCAAACCTGACAGACAAAATAACATAAATATACTCAATCCAATTAGCACAATCTTGTACTTGGTGTAATCTATTCTAATATTATAAAGCTGAAGAGTTTGTTTGTTTGAACGCGCCAATCTCAGGCACTACTGGTTGGAATTGAAAAATTATTTTTGTGTTGGATAGTTTATTTATTGAGGAAGCTTATAGGGTATATAACATCACGCTACGACCAATAGGAGCGGAGCATAAATGAAAAATGTTGAAAAACGGTTAAAAAAAACCTTTTTGAGAGCTTAGTTGAGTTGAGAGGGTAGTTAGGGTAGGGTAGGTAGGTAGGTATGTAAGGTAGTGTTGGGTTGGTAGGGTAGATGGGTAGGTAGGTAGCCAGTTGACGGGAGCGAAGCCGCGTGGGACAGCTAGTTACAAAATAAAATTTATATTTTTCAATTACCAATACACTTAAGTGATAATAATACATACACATTTACGAGATGGACCAGCCATCCTCTAGGCGTGCGGTGATCCTGTGACTTAGCAAACACTTCAGCCTCCTGGGTAGTTCCCTGTCCAGGAGGTGTGGTAGACAGACCTTCAGAAGTTCTTGATGCATTGAAAGTGTGAAATCTGTAAACATCAATAATTTAGTAGAAGCTAATGTTTACAAAAACCGTAAACAGAGAGTAAACACCAAAATCCATGAACTTTAATTGCACAAGAATTGTCCACAATTAGATCATTTGTAGTAAGAAATTAAGTCCTCAACTGTAAATAAAATTATTACAGATTAGAGTGAAGATAATGCATGCATCTCATTAATATTCAACAAGTTATTATTAAATGCATATAATGATTATGAAATATTTTCTTACTTGTTATTGGGATTGAATGTCATAGATAATAAATGCAGAAATCTTGGATCGTCTAGTTTCATCGCACAAAGTTTGACAAGCTTCTCGCAGTTTGAACGGACACATTGTTGTATGTTGTTTTTCCAAGATGAGACTGCATCATCCGTTAGTATCTTTGTAAAGGACACTGTGAGGGCATCATTATAGAATCTCTGACATGCTGGGTGGGTTGCATCTTCACCTGTAGTAAACAATTTTTTTTTTGTCAATAAAACTTTACTTTTCAAGAAACTAACAGCTGTTTCATCATTGATATTAAAATAAAATGTGATAAGAGAGATAATGTAGTCAATAATAGATAGGCAGATTGCGTATATAGAAGAAAGAAGAGACTTTCATGTAGCACTAATAAGTACTGCACACAGCACATGTAACAACTTATAAACATTCAACACTTCAACTTGTGGGGATTCCCCAGAAATAAAGTGCGTAAGCTAATCTTTTGTGCCAAATTTTGAAGGAATCCCTTTAGGCTAATAAGTTTTAAGAGTTTTTGTATAAACCTCGCCATTTACTAATAGTTAAAAAATACTACATAAAAAATTAAATTGTTTTAAAAACAGAATCTTCATATTTTATCAACATCCCCTGAGAAATCCCCTAATTTTCTGTTGTACCTTCAAACAAAATATCATAAATATAAATCAATTTTACAATATTTACAATTTATTAAAAGCCTGTAATCATTGTAATGCATTGTTACACATCTATACACTCTTCACAATTTAAAACTTAATTAAATTAAATGCCACATACCTTTTGCTGCCAGCTCAGTGGCAGCAACCAGCAATGCCTCCAGCTCCTGTTCAGGCAACACAGGCACAACCCATCGAGGATGTGAAATCTTCTCTTCCAGTGCCTTTAACTTGGCCTCGGGGAATGCCATCTAGTTAAATAATATACATTTCTTAGTCTAATAAAGTAACAGTGGTATAGAAATGTACAGTGTCAGCTCCAAAGGGATTGGTTAAAGGCAGATGATTGAAAGAGATGATGATTCAAACAAAGAACCAGTTACCAACAACAGGATTATTAAGCTCGCCAATTAAGGAATTTCATGTTCAAAATCAGTAAATACATCATTTTAATGTCATATGTTATATTTTGTTCCTAGTATCCTTGAACTTGATCAAAACAGTTAAATTTTAGAAATAAGGAAATTTTACTTGGTGTTTTATAACCAACATAGGAAAGTCTCTTTTATGTAACTAATATAGTACTGTGATTAGAAACATATAATATTCTTACCTCCCCTGGCATTTGATCTTGTTCTTTCATTGATATAGTCATTATTTCAACATATGATTAATCATTGCACCCCCTGGAAATAAGAATTATCCTTTTCATTAATTCCACTACTTGTCCAGTTGGATTGATACACTGCTATACATTTTCCTTAATTTATTATTTCTCTATCCAATATTTTGCAAACATGATGGAAATATTATGTAGAAAATTGTTTGAACAATAAATGTACACTACATTGTAAGTTTTAAAGCATTATTCTAGAAAGATATGAAGGGATGGGTTACACCAGAGATGAAGCCAGGAAAAGTGAAATATATTGTATGATCAATTCATCTAATTATAAGCTACCACAAAAATGAATTTGAGTCACCAAAACCCACACTTATCTTGGTAAACTATTGACTTACGACGCATGACAAGGACGTTTTAAGTTGGATGCAGATACAAATCGAATACGAATAAACACTGGGAGTTCATTACAAAATAAATACCTAGAAATGCAATATTTTATCGCAATATTGGTGCGATTCATAAATTAATCAATTTTCCGTTTCAAGTTTTATAGCTTATATAATGTTAATCCTTTTAATGAAGACAGCTAAATATAAATCTGACTCCAAAGAAATATTCTAATAATAAATAATTACAACACTTGCCCTACCCACAGCAGAAGTTCTACAAAATAATAATTCATAAGATCAGCCGGCGCGACAAAATGGCGTCATTATCCCAAACAAGACAAAGCAAAAAATATATATTTGTTGCTACTGAGAGCCTAAATACGTAAAGGAAAATAACAAATATATAAATGTTTTACCTTTACGTTAACCATATACGCAATTTACTGAAAAAATCTTGAAATAAACCACCAAATTTAATTCACTAACACTTTTTTTGACGTAAGGTAAGTAAGAACGAAAATAGTTTTTATTTGTTTCAGTTCCTATGAATTTTGCTAGGCAAAGGAACTATGATACAGCCTTCTTTTTTTGGATTTTTTTTATTGACTGCACGTTGTGTTTCGTTTTAAAAACTCTGGTGGACATAGTCAGAACTAATTTGACTTTTTCGATTGATTGATGGTGGGTGACGCACATTACTGTGTCGTGTCGTGGCGTGGGATACACCAATCAGACGAATCCAATCAAATATGTCGTTTGCGGCGACGCGCCACGCCACGACACTTTTGTTTCCGCCTAGGCTGCCGGTAGGTAGTTTAAACTGCTTAGCACCATTAATTATTTTGATCTTGAGGCGTGTAAGAAACGAATTTTGGACAACGGCCTAAAACTGCAGAGAGCATGCATGGGCCTATACAGAAGACTTGCATTAGCATAGATTTAAAATTCCAAAGTAGCTAATAGCTTTTTTTTTTTTGTTCATTTCACACATCTGCATCAAAGCTGCACTGCAATAAAAAGTAGACTTCACAATCGAGTGTCGAAACAATTTCGGTAAATAAAACGCCCCAAAACTACCAAAAAGCAAAAGGATATTCGTATTCGAGATGTGACTGAATTTGCATTTTTCGTTTTAATGCCATAACTTTTTTCTTTTCGTGTCGATCCGACACAAAAGGCTAATTTTGTTGATCCAGGAAGCGGACACTTTAAAGCTGTCATTGGCCTCGTTCAATACGTGGAAGGTGCAGGTGAT
Source organism: Orthosia cruda (assembly GCA_964057195.1). Lineage (NCBI taxonomy): Eukaryota > Metazoa > Arthropoda > Insecta > Lepidoptera > Noctuidae > Orthosia > Orthosia cruda. The sequence goes on along the minus strand of OZ059825.1, from coordinate 20,530,526 downwards.
TGTGCATACTCTGTGTAGGGGCTCCACACTGGCATCGTGTTTGAGATGGTAATTTACCAGATTGTGTTTGGCTGCAGCTACAACCCTGAGCCCGAATCGTTTATGATTTTTAGATTGGCCACTGCTGTTCGCGTCCAAGAGGCAGATGTTCTACTGGAGTGATGTAAGTGTGAAAGAGTGAAATGTCTATGCCTTCGCATTTTACATCACTAGACCGTCGCACTGTTTTCGGAGGTCCGCACTGTGAGTTTTTATTAGCGCAATTTTTTGCCGCCCATTCTGCGACCTATGGAATTGTATGAAGCTGCACCCATTGCGGAAAAATAATCGAGCGGCAATAATACTGCAAGAAATCCGAGTTTGGAGATTAAATTCACGCGAATATTTTGAACTCTTTGAACAAGTAGAAGGACACAAAAACGCGCGAATAAAAAATCACGCGAATAAAATCGCAATGTGTGCTAAGCCTTAAGACCTCCATAGAAAACAGTGCGACAGACTAGAGATGTGAAATGTGAAGGCATAGAGATTCATTAGATGGCGTGGGAAAGCGGTTAAGCGCTTATTACACTACACGGTATTCCCGGCCCTGAATTCCGTGTCGCTCCACCATTCCGGGTCGCTACGGTCGCTATTTTGGGGAGCTTTCTAACAGTTATTACTTCTTCCTAAATAAAAGTTTAGAGCCCTGAATACAGGGTAGTGTAATAAGCGCTTATAACCCTTTCCCACGCCCTCTTAATCTTAAAGGGGTATTACACTACACGGTACTCAGAGCCCACAGGGCTTTGGGCGTGACCCTTATAGTGCTAACACACGTCCGGATTTGGTCCGGCCGGACTGACTCCGCCCACAAATCCGTCCTCGCTTACACACGCTCGAACCTGGTTCGGCGGACCGACCGGACGGCTCAGGGTTTCCAACTTAGGGCTATTGGGTCCAAATTTAGTGTTTAAATTTCCACGTTGGGTTTTTTTAGGGGCATAAATAATATTTAATGCATTACTAACGAAACCGATTGTCCCTTGTAATGCTGCAAATTTTGCTGTTTTTTGAAGACACGATTCATTCTAAAACGAGATGGTGGATCATTTGAATATTTACCCCATTTCAGAAAGTTGTTTATTGTAAACAAGTATGACCTCAAGAATTCCGAAAGCTCAAACGAAATGCCAAGTCGGACTAAAACGATTTAATAACAATTATTAACTATATAAATATTTAAAGTTCTAATAAAAAGTAATTAAATCTAAGTTAATATTTTATTTACCCTAGTAAAACGACATACTATTTTTTTATTATATATAATCTTTTCAGTCAGGTTTTTGGGTAATCCAAACCACGGACATCGACAACACTGACGACTAGTCGTAGTTGGTACGGCCAAACCAGCCGACAACCCTACACACGTCCGGATTTGGTCCGGAGCAGACCATATCCGATGGGAAAACAAGCGGAACGAGACGGACTCAATTATTATTATTAATTGAGTCCGTCTCGGTCCGCTTGTTTACAATAAATAACTTTCTGAAATGGGGTAAATGTTCAAATGATCCACCATCTCGTTTTAGAATGAATCGTGTCTTCAAAAACAGCAAAATTTGCAGCATTACAAGGGACAATGGGTTTCGTTAGGAATGCATGAAATATTATTTATGTCCCTAAAAAACCCAACGTGGAATTTTTACCCTAAATTTGGACCCAATATCCCTAAGTTGGCAACCCTGTGCCGTCCGGTCGGTCCGCCGAACACATAGACCTATTTTCCTAGCTCAATGGCCGAACCAGGTTCGAGCGTGTGTTTAAGCGAGGACGAATTTGTGGGCGCAGTCAGTCCGGCTGGACCAAATCCGGACGTGTGTTAGCACTATTAAGTTTAGGTCCATAAACAGTGCTACCGGAGAAACCAGCACCCTCATCATCTTCCCAGTGCCGGATTAGCCACGTAGCAAGAGTAGCAAATGCTACGGGCCCCGCCAATTGGGGGGCCCCGCGCTCCAACGCCTGTCTGACCGTAAAAATGTGAAATAAAATATAAGCGTAAAATATCTTGCATGCCTTAAACGCGAAGCGCTTAGGCTGTGCTTTACTCCCACCTGAAAATCTAAAACTCAATTTCGTCACGTAAAATCGTAGGACTTTTTTTTTGTCTATAGGCTTGCGCTTGACCACTATCTCACCTGATGGTAAGCGATGATGTGGTCGACGGTGAAGCACGCTTACCTAGAAAAACCCATTCACTCTTGACTTAAAGACCCCTAGTATTATAATATACCGAATTTGTACCACATTTCTAAAATTGAACGCTGGCCGCACAAGTTAGGTGTTTGTACTACTTGCAGTCCATACGCAAGTTGGTAGCACTGCAAAACTAACAGGGGAATTCCATGATATTACAAGTTATTAAGTTATTAGTCGTAAAACCCGAACAACAACAAATAAAATAGGATTCTATTGACTATCAAACTATTAGAAATTGATGTACATTTATATTTGGCTCATCCGGTCAGTTAGATATCAACGCCGGTTTCCCTCAGGGGTCAGTGCTCTCGGCAAAATTATTCTTGCTTCACATTAATGATCTGCTAAAATCCGGATACTTTGGGGACGCAGACTGTTGCTGAGAAATATGTATCCGGCGCACGGGCTACTGGGCCTCATATTCGGTCTCTCCGGGAGGCCATGGTTGAACGCTTGAACCTGTCCTTGAAGGCGGTCTCCGAATGAAATGATGCCAATCTGGTCAGATTCAATGCTGCTAAGACCCAGGCGTGTCTTTTTTCCGCTAAAAAGAGTCAACTCCACCCGGCTCCATCTTTCCGTGGTGTAACCGTGCCGTTAACGGACCATCTCGAACTTCTCGGTGTTACGTTGACATCGACCCTCAACTTCGGTCCATTCATTGAGGCGAAAGCTCAGTTAGCTGCAAAAAAGTTGGGGATTCTTGCAAAGGTGAGACGGTACTTCACGCCTGAACAGCTGCTCAACTTGTATAAAGCGCAGGTTCGGTCATGCATGGAGTACTGCTCTCACCTGTGGGATGTTTCTGCCAAATACCAGCTTGATGCACTTGAGTCAATTGACAGACGGGCCAAAAGGCTTATTAGCAACGATGCACTGGTCGCCTCATAGGTCCAGAGCCTCGAACATCGATGCCGAGTTGCCAGCCAGTCGGTTTTTTATCGGTTACATTTCGGGGAATGTGCGACGGAACTGCACAATTTGATTCCGCCTAGCCCTTTCCATCATCGGACTACAAGACGTACGGTCATGCGCCATCGGTACATGGTGGACTTCCCTCCCATATGCACAAAGCAAAATATATAATAAAATATAATATAAAAAAGGAAGTAAATCAGAAAATACAGAAGTTCTCATTGTACATATAATAGTGGTACTAATACTGTTTCTGATGAAGCTACATTTTTATTTTTACAAAAATTTGGATACTCAGAGAAAAACCAGATGACGCGCACTGAAAAACAAAAGTGAAACCACCAAAGCAAATACAAATTCAAATGCGAATACAAAATTCAGATTGTCAGTTTTTTAACGAAATTTGTCTCCTTTTAATCGGGCAAACTGTTTGTAGGTGACTAATTGACTAACCTTACGAATGGTCAAATGCTTCACAACAAAGTGAATCTAATAAAATTACTAATAGAAGAAAACTATTTAAAAGTACGATAGCATTATATAGCTAAATTAGGAACTAGTTCTCGACATTTGAATACTAAACGGCAATATTAAAAACTAGTGCAGTATAACAACATGTTTGATTCACATTGTTAGTCTAGCATTGTATTTTAGTTGCATCAGTTTTCATTCCACCATAATTATTATTGTAACACCAACAATTGTGACCCCCTGGCGAATGAAAAAGAGTGGCCAAAGTTTCTTGTCAGTTCTTATGACTCAACCCCAAACAGCTAACTGACCGTAGGCAAATTGGCTCAAATAGCTCTTTCACAAGTATCATGGATGTCATTATTTACATGAATATAAATTTGAATTTGATTGTTCGTATGTAACTTTGTTGTATGTAACCTAATAAATATTTAAAAAAACGTTTGAACTATTTTACTACACAAATTTAAAGAAAAGCCAATAAAAGAAGCTTAAAGCTAAAAGCTTTGTAAAATTAATAAAAAAAATATAGGGTGTTTATTTCAAAAACTGGTATTATTATACGCACACAGATACACGTGTTCCTACATATCCGCTCCGGGTTGTCACGCACACACATTTTAGGTTTTATTTTCTAATTTGAGTTTAATACCATAAGCTTGAGAACCTAAAGCAAACCAAGGGCCTCTTGGCCGACTTTGCTACAGGCCCCGCGTTGGCTTAATCCGGCACTGCATCTTCCTAGCCCTTATCCCAATTATTGTTGGGTTCGGCTTCCAGTCTTATCGGATTCAGCTGAGTACCAGTATTTTACATGGAACGACTGCCTATCGGACCTCCACAACCCAGTAACTGGGTAACACGATACCTCTTGGCTGGTGTCAGATCTCAGGCTTCTGACTACCCGTAACGACTGTCAAAGATCTTCAAATGACAGCCGGGACCAACGGCTTAACGTGCTTTCCGAGGCACGTAGGAAACTCGGTATATTGAAATGGTCACCCATCCAAGGACCGACCTCGTCAAGCTTTGCTTAACCTTGAAGATCGACCCGTGCGGCTGTTATTATTTAGCCACGAGCTCCTCAACTGAGAGACCAGCACCCTAATTGTGTAAATTCAAAGAGTAGGGTACGGATTGTTTCCCTTGCATTAATTGCTTCAAATGTTCAAAAATCCGTCTACTCGACAGCGTAAAACACGCAATGAATATTGTTGAGTTACTAAAATGTAAGGGAAGGAGTGTGCTTCGTGCTGTTAAAACAGATACGAATTTAGGGTGCCGGTCGTGCTAAATTCCTGACTTCCTTAGTACCAAGCAGTGTAATAACCTTTAGGGCGCTAAGGAGCTTCAATCATCACAAGACGAGCGAAGTGAACGGACGGTTTGAGTACATGAGTTAGTGCCGTTGTTTGCGATGTCGTGCAGTAAGAAAAAAATACTTATTTTGGTAGTCTATTGTATTTACTTTGAAAAAGTTTTTTATTTTTCTCTTTTAGTTGAGGAAAATTCTAGGTACCTATAATGCCAGAATAGATAGTTTACCAAGGTGAACTGTACACAACTGAGTCCCCTTAAGAGCGTACTGGCGTGATGTTGTTATGAAATGGTATTTAAACAATAAACAGACATGCTATTGCAGCAATCCCGAGAAATATTCTGTCAATTATTGAAGAGTTCTGTTGTCTGTCTGTTATCTCCGCAGTTATTCACGAGATTTTCACGTTTGCATTTTTTATGAGACCAATTTTGGAATAAACCCGTTCAAACAAAAAAAAAAATATTTGCAAAATCGGTCCAAAAAATAACAAATAAAGTCGAACATAGGACCTCCTCCATTTTACAAAGTCGGTTAAAAATAAAGACATGAGGTAAAAGTTTTATTATAGCGATTAATTATATAATTATTCCATTATAGCGGGCGTGCAACACTTGTGATGGTCACTTTACAACAGATTTAGGGCCAAACCCACCGTCAGCTGAAGTGTAAACGCGACTCCCAAGTTAGGGGCTCGCTTACCCTTACCACAGGGCCCTGATAACCTTGTAGTGCAATACCCCTTTTAGCCTTTGAATATCCGTAGGCTCCCCATCCATCTTTTAACTGGAAGTTAGTAACACATTTCTTTTGACGCTCTTCAATAGTAATATCCTAAAATACGCCTGCAGTCACAAATACACAACAGTGTAATTGTATAAATGTCTAATTAGAATGTTTTAATAGTGTTCAATCTAATGTTTAGGTATTTGAATTGTTGTTTTTTTTAATAGATCAGTGTTATTTTGAGTTTTTATCTGTATTTCATTTGATATCTATGAGTGTAACACTATAGTCAGAATTTTAATTCGATTCCAGAATTGACATTAGCTACTGTCATTTTGTGAAATAATGATACCACATATAATAGCGTAGTGAAGAACACAAAAATCGATAAACAATCGAAAAACAAAATGAGCTGGAAAAAAGCTGCCATTCAAGATTGGCTTCTAAATAAAAATATTCATTACGAACCAGATATGGTTAAAGCTACGCTTTTAGAACTGATTCCACATAACGAGTCTTTTAATAAGTACGCTGTAGACGAAATGGCAGCACAACATGGGATCACGGTTTTAAGACTGCCCCCTTACCATTGCGAGCTAAACCCTATCGAATTGATATGGGCGCAGGTAAAGGGGCATGTAGCTCAAAATAATAAAACTTTCAAATTGACAGACGTGAGAAATTTATTTCAGGAAGGCATTCAAAAAATTACGGCTACCGAATGGTCTAAATGCGTATCCCATTTTGTCAAAGAAGAGGAAAACATGAGTAGGCTAGATATGTTAATTGACAATATCACAGACACATTTATAATAAATGTTACAGAAAGTGACAGCGATAGCGATGACGGCGACAATATATAAAATAAATTATTACCATAATACATCTATCTGTTTTATTGGCATGTTCCTTCATGATCACATTTTTTTATTTATTTCACACACAATTATTAAAGAAAAGTCTCAGATCGTTAATTAATCGTCAAAACTAAATTATCGGTTCAGAAATATTTAATTTCCTGATATACTTAGTTTACGAGAGTAAAATTATAAACGAGAAGAATCGATCCGGAAATATTCCATTTCCATATCGAATAATTTTGCAACGTCACTATTTAGTACTTGTCATAACGTTGCAACACTGAAATTGTCAAATCTGGAATCGAATTAAAATGCCGAGTATAGTGTCTGAAAAAAAAAACAAAAATTATATGCAAACCGATTTGGCCTAGGCTATACTAGTTTGGCCTGAAATCGTGTTTATCCGGCAACATATTATTCTTAAAGGAAAACTCTGTGGAAATTTTCAGCTGCTACAATTCAAGGGTTTATCCTGGGCGTTGATGAGACAATGAGTGAGTCACTCACAACTATATTTTTTATATAAGTACATATAGAACACTAGCTGACCCCCGCGGCTTCGCTCCCGTCAACTGGCTATCTACCTACCCTACCAACCCTACCTACCCTACAAACAAACAAACTCTTCTGCTTTATAATATTAGTATAGGTAGATGTTGATAAAACTCCTTCGCAAATAAACATATTTGATTACCATATAAAAGGTTATAGCAACGACCACACAGAGTCAATCTTAAAAGATAGACATATATTATGCTGTCGCGGACTTTTTTTTAGAACTCTTAAAGAGGAACAATTCTATCATACATGATATTTGTGTAACTTAAACTGTTTACGCAGCGCACGCAACGGAAGCTCTCAATAGAATATTTTTATCCCATTTTTGCAATATTTTTCAGTTATGCTCCGCTCCTATTGGTCGCGTGATGTTATATAGCCAATAACCTTCCTCGATAAATGGACTATCCAACACAAAAATAATTTTTAAATTCCAACTAGTAGTTCCTGAGATTAGCGCGTTCAAAAAAGCAAGCGGCTTTATAATATTAGTATAGATAGATTATTTTGCTCTTGTAAGTAACGTAGATGTATGTGTATGTGTTGGCTGATGGCCGGCATTCAACCTTTATTTTATTATTTCTGAAAATAAATCTATAAAACCCCTACCAACGGTTTTATTTACCTGCAATGTCTCTACGTGTTTACATATATTTCTAAAGTGCATAGACACAAAATTTACTAACTACAAATTAATTTACTTCAAAATGTTCCTTGAAACATTTTCGGGTTTATTCCCTTAGGAATATTCGTTTCTACGAGTCTTTCAGGATTGATAATATGTATGTTCAGATATATGCGATGCATCGGCTTCTTCAGCTTCATAGGTATCTGACGATCGATATCTGTGTTGATGAATGAAACAGATCGATAAAAATCCGAGTTAAAAAGTTTTGGTCAATATTACCACCGTGTGGGAATAAACAACACGGAGCATCACGTTCGTACAAGTCGTACCTATGTGAATCGGTATCGGCGGCGGCGCAGCGGCGGTCGATTTTCGTTCGAACATGACTGAAACTGTTCTTCAAGGGCTTATTACACTACGCGATGTTCTGGGCCCTAAATTCTAATTTAGAGTGGTGTAATTATTGTTAGAAAGTTAGGGTCCCCTAAATATCGACCTTAACGACTCGGAATGGTGAAGTGACACGGTATTCAGAGCCCGTGCTATGTGGTGAACCCTGGGTGATACTACATGTGTAAATAAGTAATAGTTTTATTATTTCAGGTTACTGAGAGAACGAAGCACGATACCGCAGTCAAAGACCTTATACTTACTACTAGCTAGACTGTGCACTATGGCGCAAAAACCAGTCCGAGCGAGAGGGCTCCCTTTGGTAGTGTGTCTCTTTCTAATGAGGTGACCATGACCAAACAGAACACGGGACAACTTGATTGTAAATCAAGAGCGAAATCGGTAGAATTGCCAGCTAAAATCGGAATATTTGTACCCGAAATCGGTATTTGACAAAAAAATACAATATTCAATCAAATTCGTTTATTTATTGAAAAAAAGACTCACAGAAATAATTAATTAATAACAATCATACTTAAGTATAATTATACTTTGTGCCTCGTCCTCGAGATTAGTACCTGTAATTAATGATTATTATTTACATGTAGTACCGGCTACGGGAGCTACTCAAATCACTATGTTTTAGAGACAATATTTTTATTTTTATTTTTTTCCTTTCCCTGGCAGCTCTGTGTCGGCTGTCAACTTGTCATTCGCGGTTTTAGTGCGTGCTACTCGACACATAACTAAACTTTTAAATACAAAGAACAGTTTTTAAAAAGTTGGAAAATGCCAAAAAAGGACACATCATTGTCAACCGAGGAATACGAGAGAATCAGGTGAAAAATGAAAAACCTGGAAACAATTTAAAACATGCTCGACATAAACGAAGTAAAACAAAATCGTCTCAAAGAGTCGACGCCATATTTAGACCCACAAGGTACCTAACTCTGTAAAATTATATTTTGATTTAGTTGTACATATATCTACAACTATTTTACCAATCCTACGGCTTAAACTTGCATCTCTAACAAATAATGCACTTCGGGCAAGCCATCGGGCCGTCCCACTGCATATTCACGAGATTATCAATCAAAAGAAATGTATTTCTTTTTTCTAACTGACTGTATTCGAGCTGAAAATCGGACTGTCTCACAACATTAAATAATTCTCAAACAAATAATGCATTTCGGGCAAGCCATCGGGCTGTCTCACCGCATACTTACGAGATCATCATAATTTAATTATTTTACCTTATCCGAGCAGAGTATCCGACTGTCTGACAACATTCAATAATTCTCAAACGAATAATGCAATTCGGGCAAGCCATCGGGCTGTCCCACCGCATACTTACGAGATCATGAAAGATAATTTAATTCTTTTACCTAACGAATGCAATCGAGCAGAACATTGGACTGTCTCACAACATTCAATAATTCACTGGTTTCGTTCAATTCTTTGGAATTGCTACACCCACCAGATTTTATAACTCGGTTATCAACCGGCAGTAAAACAATGGTTTGTAATCATTCCAGGCAAAGTCCTAGACGACGATGCCAAAAATGAAATGGAAACAATTAAAGTCGAATATGACCAAGAAAATACCAAAATAACCACAAACAGTAGTGATCTTCCTCACAATTCCAGGCCAGAAACACACAGATGCTCTCAAAATTTATTGGGTTGACCCAACATTGAACACAGAGTATGGTGATGGGGCCGAACTCCACAAGGAAGTGGCCAGCTGTCTGGAACATCTTGCAACATGAGGCCTGTTTCCATAGAAACCACAGGCGGGTATTTCCCCTACAGCTCTATGCGCAGGGAAAATAACCGCTGACATTGAACGTGACAAAACTTGGAGCTCTTATGCTATACAGCAAAATGGCCAAATTATTGATAAACAAGGCCATAGAAGCACCATCTCCATCCTAGGAGCAACATTATCCAAAGTACTGGATACAAAAGAAAATGATACAGATCTATTAAGTTGAATAATGGATACCACTCGCACCTTATGTGAAGTTCAACATTGTGAGTTGTGACTCAATTACTAGATGCAAATTTAGCTGCGGCTCAATAAAAAAGGACCTTAAGGACAAGTTCAAAACACAAAGATAGAAAAATATCTGTTCGGGTAAACACTTGCTGAAACTCATTGAGCTGGTAAAGCGGCTTCTAAATCAGTTGCTGCAACAGCACCCAAAGCCAAGAAAGAACCCAACACATTCTAAGCAAAATACTCGAAAGCTCCACCAGCGCCACAAGGACGACAGGAGAACAGGGAGCCTGTCTATAGCCTGAGTCAACCGTACAATACCCTTTAAGTGGTCATTACATCTCAACCTCGACGCCGCTAAACTCAGTAAGGTACCCTGGTTGCTTATAAATTCTTATAAATAGTGGTAATTTATCACTGATGATAAGACCATGTTATCATGGATTGAGGGTTTCATGGGTATCCACAACACTTTAAGATAGCCCAGCTGCAAAAACAATATAAGATGCAATATCTAAGTGCCAGCCTTGAAAAGGAAAATTAGACTCAAGTTTTTCTTAAGACAAAAACCCAATGGCAATAAAGCCTTAATAAGTACATTGATGTAAGTCGTTTCAAAGTTGAAGACTTTTGCACAGAATTAAAAATGATATCAAATGATAGTTCCATGGCCATACATAAAATACATTAAAGATGCAGTCTCTTATAAAATATCACAAAAATTCTAGCAAATATCTAGAATACCCTCTTGGAAATTGTATAAGTTCGGTCTACTACCATTTGGGTAAAACACTGCAACTTACATTTTCACAAAAGTCATGAAATCTGCCAACAAATTCCCAAGATCCTGTGGCCATTAATTGTTGACTGAAAATATTGAAAACACTAAGAAGTTAATCACAAGTTAGTAAATAACAAACTTACACCCACTAATACTGGTATATTTTTGGGATATATATTATTAATAAAAGACTTATAACTGTCATGTAACATTACCTACAGATAAGAAAAACTTATCTATTATGAAATCTGACAATTTATATGTTTTGTAGGACTAGGTACTTACTGCTCTCAGCGTGCCCTACTATTGAATATGGATGGCTTTATATATACCAAAAAACTAGAATGTGTAAAATCCTAAACCTCCAAGGTGAAGTAAATTATGAAAAATACATAGATATCCCTACAATAATTCCCTGAATGGTGGCCATATGCCATTCATTCGGGGGGGGGGGGGGGGGGGGGGGGCTGACTGTGAGGATGAGATTGCTAGGGGCCAGTGGTCAGACAAGGAATATGAATATCAAATGAATTTTAACTGGATTTATTAGCATCATTCTTCGTCTTTCTAAATATTTGGTAAACTTTTCAATAATTGTGAAATACCCTTATGTATAAACAACCCAACAGCAATATAGTATATAATATTAATCAAATGGGTGGAGTTCATTACCCTCATCTCTTCAACTTAGCCAGCGGCATTGGTGTGAAAACCATTATATTTAATTTTCGCTCCTTACATTAGGTTGACTGAAAATCATAGTAGTTGATACTGTATTGCAGAAGTCACATCCTGATGTAGAATGGGAACTAAAAGAAAATGCATATGATTAATAATTGAAAGATAAATTTGGAATTCTGAAATTTACCTATTTGCAAGTCACATTAACAAAAAATATGACCAACCCGAATGCCTTTACAATGGACCCATTTACAGTATACTGGTAACCAATTTTCTTTTCTGCGTTTCCACCATTCTCAATCATATTAAAATATCTACGAAAAATCATAATGGATAAGGCTAAGGGCATCATAGTGATCACTATGGCCAACTCTGGCCGATTGGGAACTTCTCATAATTTAGAGATGATCATACTTAAACCTAATGAAAATAATAAAGTATCTCACAGCAAGGGAAAAATCTATACCAACCTTACTCTGGCTGTCAGAGTCTAGTGTGTAGGTAGTGAAGTCTATTATGACGAAGCATACTACCATCATCAATAGAAATTATGATAGCATCTCTATCAGAAATTTTTTTCAAACAATTGACACATGTTTAATTAACTGGTATAATTTTTTTAGAAATATAATAATAACATCTTGAACACCAACGGTAATATAATTTCTTAACAGAACTTTCTAATTCTAGTAAAAAATATAACAAATGCTTAACTGTCACAAATTGGCATTATCACTGACAATACCTTAAACATGAATGTACTCTGAAAATATTTTATGGGCGTGTTCAGACTACCTTTTACCTATGCCACCTGGGAAACATCCCAGATTCTGGAAGTATTAGGAATTTGGTACACAAATGAGATGTTGTCTCTAGAACAACTGTCAAAAATAACCTGCCCAAAAATACAATGCCACCTGGGAAACATCCCAGATTCTGGAAGTATTAGGAATTTGGTACACAAATGAGATGTTATCTCTAGAACAACTGTCAAAAATAAAATCAAAGTATAGAAATAGAATCAATGCATATAACCATCAAAATTTCAGACCTCAAAAAATCTCTTATGTATGAACTAAATCAATCAATACTTCAGACAAAGAACAGTAATATATCCAGCTGAAACCCTTGTAGCCTACATTAATAAACATATAAGAATTATTTTAGGCACCAAGAAACTATACCACATTAATGTCCAAACAGACTATCAGTCGTTGGATTAAGTGTACTTTAAAGACTAGCAGTATTGATGTAGGTACACGTATATTTAGCTCACAGCACACGCCACGCTGCTACTTCTAAAGCCAGGTGTGACAATTTATGAGATACTAAAAACAGCAGGCTGGAGTCTCAGATCAAATAAAAAGTCAAGATGGAATGTTGCAAACAACAAAATGAAGCCGGTTCAAACTAAGCCTTGCCGTATAAATACACAATTATACGCTCACACGTATAACGAAACTACCCTTTAGCTTGTCAGTTGAGCTTTATTATTTGATCTGTAAACTCGAAGGACAAGCTAAGGCCTAATTTCGTTGTACGTGAGTGCGTGTAATTGTGTATTTGTACGGCAAGGCTTAGTTTGAACCGGCTTCACTTTGTTGTTTGCAACGTTCCATCTTGACTTTTTATTTGATCTGAGGCTGGAGTTACAACTCAAGTACATCTGGAAATTTTATAAAAGACCTTTAGTGTAAAGGATCAAAATGATTTAGCAAAATAAATCTTTAGCTGTGATTAAAGATATCTTATTTAACTAACATGTACTAACTAATACAACAAGCAGCAACTTTAACTTATAAGGAAGGAGTATCAGTATATAAGGAAACTAACAATAGTAATAAAAAAGCAAAACTGTATTTTGTTAAAACAGATATATGTATAATATTAACTGAATGGTTAATTAAGAACTTTAGTTTTCCAATGACACCTATGATTGTTATTCTATAAACAAACCTTAATATTGATATTAAGTGGGCAACAAATATTCTGTTAAAAAGATAATTAAGAATATATATAAACATTTTGGTTAAATACCTATGTTACTTAAAAGCAACTGTGATTGTTAGTCTATAAAAAACTTTAATACTTAATGACAATAAATAATAGGCAAAAAATATTTTGTTAATAAAGATAATTAAGATAAGAATAATAATTAAGAAAATGACCGAATATGAACCTTTGATATCTAATGACAACTCAGATTGTTAATCTATAAACATTATAACAATGAGAATAAAAAAGTAAATAATAAATTTGCCAAAACAAATAATTAAGAACATATCTGAATGAACTGATTAAGAACCTATGTGTGAAACCTATGGACAACCATGATGGTTAGTCTATAAAAATATAATTAAGAATTTTAAAGAAAGAAAGCTTTTTCTTCACAAATTCATCATAGTGTATGTGATAATTCCAGAACTTAACTCTCAAAGTCTACATGTAAATAATAATCATTAATTACAGGTACTAATCTCGAGGACGAGGCACAAAGTATAATTTATGATTAAACGAACTTACCCTAAGTGAAGTTCTATCATAATTATACGAAGTGCCTCGTCCGAAGAGATTAGTAACACCCTCCCAACCCTAAGGTATAACCCAGAAGCGTTCTGGAAATATCTTTATAACATCATGCATAACTCTAAACTAAATGACAAGTTGACAGCCGACACAGAGCTGCCAGGGAAAGGAAAAAAATAAAAATAAAAATATTGTCTCTAAAACATAGTGATTTGAGTAGCTCCCGTAGCCGGTACTACATGTAAATAATAATCATTAATTACAGGTACTAATCTCTTCGGACGAGGCACTTCGTATAATTATGATAGAACTTCACTTAGGGTAAGTTCGTTTAATCATAAATTATTTTTTATACCAATATTCTTTGGCCATAGCCGCGGTCATCTTCGAATTAAATTCAAAATCATAACAATCAGCAGAGTCGTTTTGCATGTAATAGACCAGTGATTGATTCAGTAAATAGCCTCGTCAGACGACATTTTAACATATTGATCTTATTTTGTAGGCACTCTTTAGGAAAGTTACTCTCTCTTCAAAGTTAAGAAAATTACCTAATGATAAAAATAAAACCGAATTCCTGTTTATATAGACTAGACAGGTAAATTCCCAAGCGGGAAGCCCCTTATAACATCGAGTTGTAGAACACAAGGGTATTCCCCAAAATATATGTAACATTCTGCATTAGTTCCATCCATACTTACTATTGAGGGCATCCCCGTAACATTAACCATAAATGAAAAGGGTTGCCAACTTAAAAGTGTAAAATCGGTAGAAAAATCGGGCGAATTTCCATGTATACTCTGAAAACGTAGAAAAATCGTTGTATTTCGGTAGAACAGAGCCCATATTGGTAGAAATACCGAAAAGTCGGTAGTTTCGAGACCACTGGAATACCGTGAAGTGATAATAAGCCCTTTAACCCATTGAGCTAGAAAAAACATGGAGGCGCCCCAATGTTCCATACATACATTAGCTTATACAAATATGAGTGAAATACGATACAGAATGTGAAACATCGTTTTGTCACTTTTTTTCTAATGCAGTAATCGTATTTGACAAAAGAGACAGTAATATTTCAGTTGTTGCTCATTAAGGCAACATTTTGTAATGACGTAGTGACAGTTGTGGGTACGTGCCATATTCGCCATATTAGTTGCCGAAATTTGTGGTTGTTTTCGTGGTAGTCCTGCTGTCAAATGGTTGTTTACTTTTTGTATTATTAATGTGTGTTTGTTCCACTGACTTAGAAACCTATGGACTTGCCATACCTACGAAATCAGCGTGCATACCTACAAAAATCGGGAAATTAAGATGGCTGCCTTTCGTAGGGTTGTAACTGCGAGAAACAGGCGCAGCTGATATCGATATAAACATCGACCTTCATTGTGGGTCTGTTTTTCCATAGCCTGTTCTTACTTTGGTTGTCTTTCCCTTCAAACCAAAAGAGGACAGTGGATGCACTGCTGCTTTGCGGCAGAAATAGGAAAGACAGACGGGCTTCTAGGCAGAAAAGAAGATTTGGTATGGCATAATCTATCTAAAAAAATAATTACATTTTAAAATAAAGATATAAGAATTCATTAAAATATAAATTGTCTGGTACGTTCAATACAAACCTTTAAGTTTCGCTTCGAATTTACACAGCCTTCTGCTACGATACAATAATGTCATAACAATATAATATGATCAAACCAGGCCCATAGAAATAGAAGTAGCTATGGGTGTAGAGTATTGTATGATACTTATTAGATGTGTGAGGTGACTGGCAATTTACAGGTTGGGCAAAAAACTTGGATAAGGGCAAAAAAAAAAACCGGGCGATAGTTTGGGTTAAAGGCAGTTTTTATTTTTACTTTTGGCCTACTGGAAACAGCACCAAATATCTGTGTTTGTTATTAAAAATGTTTTTCATTTCTTCCTTAAAATTTCGTTTCCAGGAAATCTGTGGATGAAAATAACATTGCAATGTATTTTACACACTTTATCAATATTATCGATACTTATCATATGCGAACTTCGAACATCACTAACCTTACATACCAATTATTATTGTTGGTAAACAATGCAAGGAAATATAGAAAATAATAACATTTCATGCCATACAAACATGACACAGGTTTCAATAATATGCAAAAAGACCATCTTGTAACAATACATAACACAGAATTCTACAAAATTCAATCGGATTAGTGAAAACTAGTTACTAACCTGTGCAGAGTCAAATTAGGCTGATTTATGTTTTTTCTCGCACCACACTTTTTATACAACACGAAGGCATGATTTTCCTATTAATGTCCAAACTCAGAACACCAAAATATCTAGTTTCTATACATATTTCTCTATAAAACAACAAAAATATTTTGAGCAAGCAACTGTTTGACAGGACAACTACCACAAAACCGCAGAGTACTTTCTGCAATTAAAATGGCGACCGGTCACGCATAGGCATGATTATGACGTCACACAAAAGTGTTGCCTAGTTTAGTCCTTGACAAACATTTAGATGTCTCTCTTTGCATATGCAGCTCTTGGTTAGTTAAAAAGAGACAAAATGCTTTTTGACATGCGTGTGTCGATTTGATAGATATTTCTATAACTATTCTTCATATAGTAGAATATGCCGTCTCCATAGTTATCCTACCTCATTGGTTTGTTCCGTGATTGACACAACCATAGCATCGGTAGCCATTTTAAGTGCAATTTTAAGGTTTCGGTCAATAGGCACGATTTTTTTTGTAGTTATTTCGAGTCCATACTATTTAATAGGTCTATGCTTTAACCCAAACCAGTGTTGCCAGTGGCTGATGATCAAATATTACATCTATAAAAGTTACATTTTCATAAGAAATATTACAGTATCTTATTTTACGTGGAAAACGACACTTAGGGTTAACACGCACTGCAGTTTTTATTCGCGTGTTTTTTTTCCGCACATTCTGCGACACATGGCATTATTTGAATATGCACGCATTGCGGTAAAAAAAATAGCGCGCAAAAAAAACAGCTAGAAAGCCGTGTTTTGCCACATAATCCTCTGCACCGCGGCGCGGATTAAATTCGGATGAATATTTTGAGCTCTATGAACAGGTGGAAATGGACAAAAATCGAGTGGCAGTGCGTGTTGGTTATGATTTAGTACGCGGACACAAAAAAGCGCTACTAGCTACCCCATTAGAGTGTAGGTAATGTCTAAAATCACTTAACAGGAATTGCGTGCCGCAGTATGAATGAATGTATGCGGGCATGCCAAGATCATGAACAGGCTGTTTAGATGCTTGATTACGGTTTTAGTAATAATATCACTGCACGGGAAGGCTTTAGGAAATCGAGAGTATTCGTCTATAACCGTGAGAATGTATTTGTTGTTAGACTTCGATAGGAGAGGGCCTTTAAAATCTACTCTTAAGCGTACAAATGCTGACGTCGCCTTTATGAGTTTCGGTGAGGGAGTTGGTTTGCTGAAATACCTCGGTTTGACCTCAGCGCACAGGCGGCAATCCCGCGTCATCGTCCTGACTTCGTCGATTGAATAGGGAAGATTCTTACTCTTCAGCCAGTGGTACATTCTTGCCAGTCCTGGACGATAAAGTAATGCGTGAAGAGATTGGAGTTTAGATGCGGTATTCGTGGTGCAAGCACATATGCGCGATAGCGCATCCGCAGCTTTATTGTCCGTCCCGGGTCTGTATATTATGTCATAATTATCTGAAGCTAAATCAAGCCGCCACCTTTGGATTTTCTCATTTTTGATTTTACTGGCGTGTTTGGAATTGAGCATAAATGAAACTGATCTTTGATCGGTTATAAGCGTAAAATATTTTCCTATAAGGAAACGCCTCCACTTTTTAGCGATTCTACGATGGCGTACGCTTCTTTTTCAACGGGCGAATGATTGAGCTCACTGCTATTTAAGGTTCTTCAGAAGAAGGCCACATGTCGTGAATTTTGGGTCAGTGTAGCAGCAATTGTGTATTCGGACGCATCTGTTTCAACGGTGAAGGGCATATTATTATCAATAGCATGAACGGAGGACTTGGCAACTGTGGATTTTAAACCTTCGAAGCAATCTTTAGCTGCTTCACTTAGGGGAAAGGCGTCAGCATGAGCCAGCATATGGATTTTTTTTCGGAGAAGTTAGGGATCCGTTTGAAGTAGTGGGCTAACATCCCCAATGTCCTCCTATGGGACGCTGGATCATTTGGGGGTGACATTTTAAGAAAGGGCTGCAGTCGATCACTATCAGGCTTGATGACGTGGTCTTGTATTGTATACCTAAGTATATTAATGATGCGTTTGCTGAATTTGCTTTTAGTCTTGTTGAACGTCAGACCGTAATTACCAGCCGCCCGTAAAAATCGTTCCAAATTTAGGGAAATTCTTGTTGGGTGTTTCCACAAACAGTTATATCATCAAGGTAAGCGTATGCACCGGAGATTTTCTTTCATGATGAGCCAATCGACGTTTCTTTGGAAACTAGATACCCCTTTAGTTATGCCAAATGGAATGCGGAAAAATTTACCACAAGCTTCAAAAAGCTGTGAAAGGTATCTCGTGGGAGAGGATAGGGACCTGATGATAGGCGCTTTGGAGTTCGATGGTACTGACGACCGTGTTATTAGAGATTTGTTTGACCATTTCTTCCATGTTAGGTAGCGGGTATGCGTCTAGCTGAGTGTACCTATTGATGGTTGAACCCATTGAGGTAATAAATGGTTGAACCACTTACTTGCGAAGTATGAAATAGAGAAGCCATTGAGACTGTCTGGGTACAAGAGCTTCCCTTCAGACGGCAGAGGTTGGCGAAGTCTTCATTTATGAAGCTAATCGAGCTCCCAGTATCAACTAGAGCTTGAGCTTTGATGACAACAGGATTCATGGCTTTTCGAAGTGAGGCCAGCGTAGCAGCAACGATGACAGAGCAATGTTCACATTCTTCTGGTAAGGTAATTGATGCACTAGTGTCAGGCGTCCGTCACTCGCTCAAGGCCACGCGTTATTCGCCTAACGCTTCGTGTACCGCTGGCGGTACAACTGACAGTGGGCTGCCGCACGCCTGCCCGAGTGCTCGCACGTCACGGTTACGACGAAACAGCACTGTTTACTCATTTCAAAGCCTATAATAAGGATTCGTCTTTTTATGGCGGGCTTAAAGTCCCACCAGAAACTTTTAATAATTTTACTGAAGAATTAGAAAAAGCTTATTTAAATAATTTTGACATCATAATGGATCGGCCTGGCAGCACCCTCTTGGAAATTTTAAAAGTAATTGATTTACCTCTGTTTTGCTCCTGTTTCCCTTTTGATTATTTATTAAAATTATTTACGCGGTTTCGGATATTTTCGACAATAAAATTTAATAATTGGGAATTCAGGGAAGGAAAAAATGTATCTATCATTTTATTAAATTAAAACATATTTAATCAACAAATAAAAATAATTGATTTTCTACAAAATTCGTTTAATTACCATTATCTTCATACGTAAAACCCTAGCACATTCGCTCGATGACGCGCTCGCACGTGGTTCGCGCGGCGGGCAAAGCAATCTCAATTCTCTTTGTGCTTATTTATGGTACATTTCTGCACAGCTGGTTATGATTTTGTAGGTTATTATGATTTTGTAGGCTATTATAGCGTAGGTATTTACGCTTTTGTATAGGAGTGATGTATCTGTTACGAAGTAACTATTTAGTAATCTGTGCTAGTGTTGGGTTTTGATCAGCATTCCTTGCATAAGTGACCTTTCTTGTTGCAGGATTTGCAGACAGTGTCTCTTGTCGGGCATTTCCTCCTGGCATGCTTGTCCACTGCTACTACATCTCGATGCATTCCGACGTCGGCGTGTAGAAAATATTCCCGCAGTGATTCACCACAGTACCAGCATTTGTGAGTGGAGGAGGAGTTAACGACAACGACTGTAGTAACAGTCTCGAGAGCAGTGTCATTGTTTCGCGTTTCAGATGCTAGAGGCACGGCATTGATAATGGGGTTGATAAAGGTTTACCTATGAATTTGTTTCCGCCATTCGCCATATATATATAAGTGATCACATCCAAATATTTCGCGTGATTTTATATGAAAACTGAATAAAAAACTCTTACCGATGAAAGCTTACAAATTTATTGTTTTCTTTCCGTGACGAATGCGATTTACAAGATAACACAAAACAAGCCATGTTAACAGCTTATTGATCTGTTCATCGCACCGTTTTTTTTACAAAATTATGTTAAAAATCTATTAGTTTTTAATAAAACAATGACCCAGCACACGTACTTACTTTCACGACGTAATATACGACTAAACAAATAGTTTGTACGGTTAACCGTATACTAAGCAACCATTGTGCTCTTTTTAATTGGTCGTATAATAAGAGACCAAGTATGACCGTTTGACAATTTCGGAATGTCCACTTAGCTTTAAGCATAGATAAATCCATATACGTTTGTCTCTTTTAAGTGTACAATCTGCGTCATAAGAGAGAAGAGCTTAGATATATCGTAATTTGTCTCTAATTTGTATGCTCCCTCTATGCTTTAGAATAAATAGTCATTGCTCTGAGAGCGGGATGGAAGATTTAGAATACATGTGAGTGAGTGAGTGAATGTGCAATACGTCAATTTGTGTGTCACAAAATCAGGTGCGACAACACGACGAACGAAATCTTTCTTAGAAGCGTTCCGTTTCACGATTATTTTTTGTTTGCAATAAAATATTTCAATATTTTTTATTAAGTCCTAAAAGTAAAGTAATAGTTACATTTTGTCGTGTTTCATGAGAAGGTCAAAAGTAACGTAAAATGTAACAAAAGTTACATTTTGGCAACGCTGACTTAAACACAAATAATTAAAAAGAAAAACAACAACTTCTAGACATTGACATCAGTGCTGCCAACTTAGCGCTTTCCGCGCCAGATATAGCGCTTTTTTTCTACAATAGCGCGTTATAGCGCCTAGCGCTAAATTGAAAATTTGGACTTTCTTTTGAAAAAAGTAATTTCGCAAACTATCAACATCTAAACGACGTGTTGAGGCAAATTTCATCCACAGATTAATTTAAATTCAAGTCCAAAACTGATCAAGACCAACCTGACCAACCATATAATTCGGCGGCAGAAGCAATTGTAGTAGAATCAGACGATGGTGAATTAATTTATTTCATTTATATTATGAAATAATTATATTAACACGTTATTATTTTATTTTTTAATCACTAAACAAGTACTTTAATGTATTAATTCTTGTATAAGACATATTTTGATTCAATAAAAAATACGTTTATACGTCCCTGTCTCAAATTATTGGGCGTTTTGCTTGTATTTGGCGCCGAATAAAGCGTTTTTTTTTACAGCGATCCTTTAGCGCTTTCTAGCGTGTTTGTGCTTAGACGAGTTGGCAGCGCTGATTGATATATATAAGTCATCGGCACGTAACTTGGCAAGAGTCGTTAGATGCGCAGAAGTCGTTTTTTAGGTCTCCTTGGTAGTGAAGCGGGACGCGGGGTACAAGGTCACGCCGATCCGAGCGCGCGATTGGTGGCTCAGTCGACCCTTGCCTCCCGCACCCCGTTCTCGCTCCCGATTACACTTATGTGCACGAAAGTTGTACACTTTGTTTTTGTTGAGATTTTGTTAAAATTTTGTTAAGTTAGTTTTTGTTAGGAGTAGTTGTTATTGTTTTGAATTTAGTTTTTATTACGAGTGTTACTGTTTTATTTTGGTAACAATGCCATAGTTTTTGCTATCTTCTTCAAGTATTTTTTTTTACTTGTAACTGTATATATTTCATTTATAACACCTAATAAACTTCACGAATTCCTCTCCATTATTTAACTTTCCTCTAAACATACATGTTTAAAAATAAATGATGGCCATAACCATTGAAAAATGACAATAAATAAAAGTGACCACTTATCTGTTGCAATAAGTGTACGATGCGCGAACTTACCCCCACTACGCCAAAACCTTGCCAAGTTACGTGCCGATGACTTATACGGTGGGTGGTCACCATTGAGCTAGATGCACACAAATGAGAGAATGTCAAGGTGGAAACAGATTATTGAAACCCCACGCGACCCCACGCCACCCGACGTGTCGACACCCGATGCGCACCGTGCACATATACAACACCCCACAACACGTTCGCTAATGTCATAGCCAGTATTGCCAGATCTCGTTTTTGTTTTATCCCAAGTCTGATCTCAATGTACCCTATACTCCATTTGTGATAACATTAGACGTTTAAATTAGCCCATATTACAGCTCATTCAACCGATTTTAACTTCTATTGCGTTTGTGATACGACAAATGATAGCTGCAGTAAACAGTTGGTTTTGGTAACAGTTTTATGCTTTTTATGTCATCCTTATGTTTACAGGATAGAACCCAAAATCGGTTGAACGGACTGTAAAAAGATTTGGAAACATGTCTTGATTTTAAGTTATATAAAAAAATTACAATTTTTTATTAATTTGCTTTCCCTCTCCGTTCTATATATATTTGATACATTTCATGCAAGATTATACATAAGACGAGACATTATAATCTATAATATACGTATAATTACAGACCAATTTTACTATAACAATAATAGAAACCATAACAAAAAACTGGTTATTTTGGGATTTACGTCATTGAGACTATGAAAGGCGTATCGAAAAGAAGTTTTAAGAAATTGCGGGTTCAAGGGTAATAACTTAAGTTTAAATTAAGTCCATATCATTGCAAATTTGACTCAAATAAGTTACTAATTTCTATTATAGCATAAACATAAAAATTACCCTCACCGATTTTGTACCCTAAAAATGACCGTGCTGATGAAACTTTGCTCTAAATTAGGGTAAATTTCCCTTTGTTGGCACCACTCGACTGACTGACGCGTGGGATCGGGTGTTAATAGAGACACACTGTGTCGAAACGTCGGGTGGCGTGTGCTCCCCCACTCCCGGCAACACGCTGATCCAAACCGACTGCGTGTTGACACGTGGGAATGCGTGTGATCGCATGGCGTGTTGACTATGTGTCTCTGACCATACTAAATGTATGGGTTTGATAAGTACTTCAATGCGTCAGAAGGCGTCGGGTGGCGTGGCGTCGGGTGGGGTTTCAATAATCTGTTTCCACCTTCATCCTGTTGTCGGCCACAGTATAAAATAGTAATCTTTGGTCAGCCATAGACTTATAGAACATATAACATAGACATTTCAAAAATCTAGAATCAATTATCAGTGCGAAGTAAATACATGGGATAGGTGTTTTTGCCGAGTTTCTAGTTATAATTGCTCAAATTGTTATTTTTTAAATGTATTAGGATTTAACACAAAATGAGTTTTTCCAGTGATGAAGTCAATTTCCTTGTGTATCGCTATTTACAAGAATCAGGTATGGTTCAATGAACTCTCAGACGCTAACTCAATCTGTACAGGACATTTCTCATCGTTTCTTATTTCACTGATATCCTAACGCCAAATCTACCTGCTTATATATTCCGTGTTCGTAGATTTTCACTTGCTTCATTATAATACTCATAACAAGAAATAAACACTGTCTGGCATTAAGCTGCTTATATTGGCCATTGTAGGTATCAATCGTTTGGAAAACATTGTCTAACAACACAATGTCGATACCTGCCTGGAAAAGTTACAGACTTAATGTAATATTTCAGGATTTAATCACTCTGCTTACACCTTTGGTATCGAGTCCCATATATCCCAGAGTAACATCAATGGAGCCCTTGTACCACCCGCAGCATTACTGAACATATTGCAAAAAGGATTACAGTACACAGAAGCAGAAATTACTATAGGAGAAGATGGTATGCTTTGATTCATTTTAATAATAAATAAGTGATTCTGTATTGTGACTAACCAGTTCAGAGAAGGTGATGACTTCATAAATTTTATTTTAGTTTTTTCCTCATATTCACTTTCTTTGTTTAGTGATATATTTTTGTTCCTAATTCAGTCCAGCCTCAAACAAGAGTTCTTTGTACCTTGTTCAAGAACAATATTGACACATTTTTTTCTTTCAGGCACAGAAACACGTCTAACAGAAAGTTTAAGTTTAATTGATGCAGTCACACCAGACATAGTAGCTGCCAGACAAAATGCACATAATGCTCAAAAACAAGCAATCAAGGCAGAGCCAGGGTCTGGTGGGGAGCAGAACGGAGTTGATGTAAGTATTCAACATTCTTTAAATGAAAACTCATAATGCAATGCACTAGTTACTGTCAGAGTGTCAGCCTACTTCACTGCTGCTGCAGGGATAAAGCCTACTCTCAAGAGCTGGAGCTTCTAAAGGATGAATTGCAATACTTACTTGATTAATATTAGGCACAATGGATTTTAATTGTTTCGGTAGTTACAGCATTAAACTGATTAAAGGAGGTTTAAAATTTCCCTAATCAATAAAGGTTTCTTCTCTTGCTATCAAGGGCACAACATGCAATGCTGCAGCAGCAGCACCAGGAGGAGCAGCAACTCCCAGTGCTCCAGAAGCCATGGACATGGACCAGTCCATAGAAATTCCAGCTAGCAAAGCCACAGTGCTTAGAGGACATGAGTCTGAGGTGTTCATATGTGCTTGGAACCCGAGCACAGATCTACTGGCTAGTGGATCAGGAGACAGTACTGCTAGGTATGTTATTGAAACTAATTGAAACTGAAAGGTTGCTGTGAAATTTATTGTTCACTGCGCAGTACTTAACCCCTCAATCTAACTGTCACTTGATTTTGTTTGTGCACAGCACCACACAGAGTGTTCAAATCTGCCACTAAGTTTGAACCAATATGAGTGTAATAATTGATTTTCTTTGTTATTATCTTGCAGTAATGTGTTTCTATCTATACAGTTAAAGGAATTAGTAGATCCACTTAGGTTTGAAGCCCAACTGCAAGATATCCCTATTTCAGTAAGTCAATTCTCTCCTATTTATTTCAGAATATGGGACATGTCAGACAACCCTGCAACAACTCCCAATCAGTTAGTATTACGACACTGCATCCAAAAGGGTGGGGCTGAAGTACCTAGCAACAAAGATGTCACTTCTTTAGACTGGAATGTAAGTCATTAAATATTATTATGTTCACTTGTAGTACAGTATACTACTTGCTTTTACCTCATCATCTACTTGCTTGTACCTGGTACTACATTAATTATAGTGTAAATTTTGTTTTAATTACAAAATTACCACTATACTTTATTCTATGTAGGATATTAGTAAACATTTGTAACATGATAATAAGTTAACAACATATATTAAAAATTAATTCTTCTTTCCAGTGTGATGGCAATTTATTAGCAACTGGTTCATATGACGGCTATGCCCGTATTTGGACCACAGATGGAACATTGGCGTCAACACTAGGCCAACACAAAGGGCCTATATTTGCTTTGAAGTGGAACAAAAGAGGAAACTATATTTTGAGTGCCGGGGTAAGGTTAAAGAATAACTGGCTTATTAATTCTGGATCCCAAAACAAGTATAAAAGCTTCAAGTATGTATTATGAAAATGTTATTTAAACCAGTTTAAAATTATAGGTTGACAAGACAACAATTATTTGGGATGCATCAACAGGACAATGCACACAGCAGTTCTCCTTCCATTTAGCACCAGCCCTCGATGTTGATTGGCAAACCAACACTTCATTTGCATCTTGCTCTACTGATCAGTGTATTCATGTTTGTAAACTGAATGCTGATAAACCAATCAAAAGCTTCCAAGGCCACACAGTAAGTAGACCTGTTGCACCAAGAAATTTATAAATATAATCCTATTCAAATTTATAATGTAACATTTTATTTCATAATATTTTCAGAATGAAGTTAATGCCATCAAATGGGATCCTCAAGGACAATTGCTAGCATCATGTTCAGATGACATGACATTGAAGATCTGGTCCATGAAGCAGGACACATGTGTTCATGACTTACAAGCTCATTCAAAAGAAATCTACACCATCAAGTGGTCACCTACAGGACCTGGAACACAGAACCCCAATATGAATCTGATCTTAGCAAGTGCTTCATTTGACAGCACTGTACGCCTGTGGGATGTTGAGAGAGGTGTTTGTATACACACTCTCACAAAACACACTGAACCAGTGTACAGTGTGGCATTTTCTCCTGATGGCAAGTTCCTTGCTAGTGGTTCCTTTGACAAGTGTGTGCACATTTGGTCAACACAAACTGGAAGCCTTGTTCACTCATATAAGGGCACAGGAGGTATTTTCGAAGTGTGCTGGAACTCACGAGGCACGAAGGTCGGCGCGAGCGCTAGTGACGGAAGTGTTTTTGTTTTAGACTTACGCAAACTATAACAACAGGCTGTCAGAAACACAGTATGTGTTTTTAATCATAAAAAGATCAGAAGGTGATTTCGGACTTTCATAAAAATATGGTTATACTGAATTGGTTTTTTTTTGACAGTTTATGGCATTAATATTGTAGATTATTATATTATTCATAAATCTTAGCAGATCCAATAAAACATTTTAAATTTATAATAATTGGAAACTGTTCACAATAATAATTGGTAATAGCTTTGTATTATATGATGTTTAATCAATACCATTGGCAGTAATACAATTCTTATGACCTAACTATATGTATAACACTACCACCCGCAGCATGTAATATATCTGTATTTGTGGTGGTGATGTTGTAATTTGACATAGCCACAAAATTATAATATGTATAAATAAATAATAAATCATACCTGTGAAATTTGCTTATTTCAAGATATTGTTAATCTGAATCAGAATTCCCAATATATCAAAGTCAAAGTATTTATTAGTGTGTTTTTGGTGATACAGTAGGTCTTATAGTTAGATTATGGTGACTCAAAAAACTACCCATACACAATTTAACCTTTTGAGCGCCACGGTCTTCTATGGAAGACAACCGTTTCCGTGCCCCCCACACGTCTTTATTAGAAGACAATATATAATCTTATCGCTTATTACATTAAAATACATGACAAAATGCTTTGTGCGTATTGCTACTATTGCCTAAAACCCTAAACTTAATGTTTTATTTCAATAGTGGTCTTTGTTTACATAAAATACAGAAAAATAATACAAGCCAAAATTTTTGCTGTGTCCCAGGCGCCGTAGTCTTAATAAGAAGACGCCTAGTGCTGTGGTTACTTGATTAAGTTTCTAATGTTTCGATATACACAAAAGTTTAAAAAAACACTTTTATTTCGAAACAAAATGTTGAGTTTTAAAATAAATGCGATCCTTATGGAGAATGTACGTAATTTTGCTAGCTCTTACACATATATTTACTTAAATCTTTTAATACACACAAAGCCGGACTTTGGTTAATACTGATATCGATATTAAAAGATCCCGTCACTACGAAACTAATAGATATCGGTGCCTCGTGCGCCATGGACATCAATAGAAGACAACCTGTGACGTCATAGACGTAAGAGCATAAAGGTCAGTTTGAGATAGTGCAGCGCTGTTATGGATCGTTATCGATAAAAAAAATGTGAAGCTAATGAGTTACGTTATGAAGAACTTTTAAAAATCCTACAAGGTGTGGATTAGGAAGCTGTATCCGATAAATACGAGAGTACATCAAACGAAGATTTTAGTGTAGTGTAAATAACGGTAAGAAAAATAAAATATTTTTGTTTAATAACCTCATTAGATTGGCGTAAGTAGGTACCTAAATTTGAAATTAGTATGATATCTCAGAAAAAAGAACATACCAAAAAATGCGTTCTTACTTTGAATGTGATACGCCGAATCCAGAAACGAAGCGCGTAAAATGGCCAAGCAAAATCGATAATAATAATATTAATGTGTGTTTAGCATAAACACAAACATCGATACACGAAAAAAAAAGAAAATTGAACATACACATCCCTATAACAATTGAAATTTTACGTGCTCCGGGCGCCACGGTCTTGATAAGAAGACTACTGGATGACACCAAAAGACAATAGGGATGTAGCCAATTTCTTATGGCTAAATTAAGTTATGTATCTGTTTGGTCATTATCTATAGTGTATTCAGCTTTTTCTTATCACAACTATTGTTAATAAAACAAGGTATCGAAATTTGTCATTATTTTATTTATTGTTATATAGAAATACGTCATTATTTCTATTTTTCTGGTAGGTACTTCTATTAAAAAAAAACATGTGAGTAACATTTATCGATACTATAATTACCCACATCACTACTTTTGACTATATATTCGTTATACATTTTATAACTTGGCGCTGGGGGACACATCGCATTCGGTACCGCTTGGCGCTCAAAATGTTAACAATATAATAATTTAAAATCGATATTTCATACAAATTAACACAATTTCAATATTAGCAATACTTATACTAAACATTTAGAATACAATTAATCAACGGTATTTATCGACGGTGAAGTATCAATATCTAATAACTAACATTTTAACGATTTTCACTTTATTGCATATTCGTAGGTAAAATATGAAAGAGCTCTTATCTGCAAATACATAAGGTCTAAAATAGTTCTTATTTATGAGATATTTGCTTGTAGAAATTCCTAATAAGTCACCGTGCGTAATTTTTGCTTGCAATACCGAATATCTACGCACAACGTGTAGAGCCCGTAATCTGCATGCATGCTCTCCAACATTTTCTTAAAGAAGCAGTAAGTAAATTGAAGCGTGCCACCAAACAGGAATATCAAGAAGTTTTTGGGCCTCAATTTCACCTAGTAAGTTTTGTCATCACACTAAATAGTTATATTTTCAAAAACGTTTCCTCAGGTTACAAATTTTAATCTAACTTGTTAATTAGACCTCAATCTTTCGATAAGAAGCTATTTTTGTTTTTAGCTACAAAATATCAGCCGGAAAATCAAGTTTGTCAGACGTCTACAGCAAAACTAGTACCGCTCAACATAACTGAAGCCGTTCTGAACACAGCATCTGCTTCAGGAACGACTTAACTGATCCACCAGGCCTTGGCCAACCTTGATATAACACCTCCTTTACCAACGATTTGAATAATCAGCCAGGCCTTTGTCGCCCTGAGCACACCATCGGCTTCAGCAACGACATGACCTTACACCTTGGTGTACGTAGTCGCAGCGGAAAAATGACGAATTTCTTAATTTCACTTAAGCAGATACTTACCGTCAGTTTCCCACCTTAAAATTATCGGAGAATTAATGTGACAAATTGTCAAGCACGCGTTATCTGCTGTGATTGGTTGAATTAAGTTTCAACAGCCAATCACAGAAGATAACGCGTGTTTGACAATTTGTCACATTAATTCTCCGATAATTTTAAGGTGGGAAACTGAGGGTTAGTGTATGACGTCGTGTAATTGTGTATGGTAACTACAAATTTTTGTATCCAACCATTGGGTAGCTATTCAATAAAAACTATGCACGTAGATGAAAAAAAATAATTCAATAATTGGTGTGTAACTAGAGGTAAATGTGTATGCTTAAATGAAATTTGTGTGACATAAAACTGCAGCAATAATCAAGTTTCCGCTGCGCTGACGTTTGGCAATTTGATGAAAATCATATAATACGGCTTAGTGCAGAGTTGAATTTTTTTACGTACGTTGCTTTGAATTTGTGTGTAATGATTGTTAACACAGAATTAGAAAAAAACATACCGTTCAGAAGATATACACGTAAAAGTAATATAAGGTTATTTGGTCCAAGAACTTAAAATAGGAACACTAGAGCATAACTTATAACTTTTATTTGTATCTTTTAAGGGACTACAATGCCTTGCCAAGTTTCATTTATATGCTCTTAGTAATTAATGAGCAATGGCATAATTTACTACTGCTTGAGTACTATATTGTATGACATCCGATTGCAGGACTTTTTAATGGAAAAGCAAAATATAACTTATTCCGATGATTAGTTTATTAATGCAACTATTCACATCTAAAATTTCAGCTCAATACACTATATAATTAAAGAGATATAATAAAAATACCAGAACAACCGCAATACATGGATAAACCGACCAAGTTTAAATGGCTACAAAAAAGCGGCCGTGCAGTATAAAGAGCTAACGTTCTAAAATTTCCAGTATAGCTCGTTATTGTGTTTAATAGTTTCGTACAGGTGCGTACACAATAGTTTAGCAGAAAATAAAACAACTGCATTAACTTTGTATTCTTAAAAGTATTTATTAGTTAATGTTAATATAATACTTAAAAAAAAACAATATTATTAACAAAGTAATAATAACAGAGATAGGTCCGCAGGGCAGCTTTGTGGTGAGCTGCTGGGCAGTGGCGGCCCCACGGACCAGATCTCCTGGGAGAAGTCTTGTCAGTTGACCCTCATCTTCCGCTTGCCTTTATTGGCCGTCCGGAAAGAACACTGATGGGGAACAGAGCTCCCATCTCTCGTTTGCCTTAATTGGTTGGCTTGTATGAAGATTCACAAAAGCAAAAGTGCTCGGTGGGAAGAAGTATAATCTTACTGGATGATGCTGGTAGGGATCTTTACCGTATTTCCGGGATTGGACTGATAGCCTTGGTATACCTCTCCACTCCTCAAGCACCTCCAGATATGTTTGTCCCCATGGCGCTACGTCACTCAAGTACTAAAAAGACCCTCGTCCATTAATTGAGTGTGCAAGTCACCCCTGCCATTTTATAGCCGTGTAATTCAACAGTGGTCAGTCAGGGACCATTAGTCATTCTATAGTTTTAGCTAATCGATTCACTAAACCTGCCAAACCCATAGCCCAATATCTTTGTCTCCATATTAACAATAGTCCTGCACCAATCGGGGATTGTCCTTGTGTGCTCTTACGTATTGCATCTACGAATAATCATCGGTTGGTGTCACATATCATCATAAATAGTTAACAGGGCCTCTACGAGTTAGCTTCGGCCCCTGGCACGCCTTTCAAATGTCCGGGACCCCAGTGTCCCGAGATTGTTAAAAACATTGATATAATGAATCAGTTTTTTTTATTATATATAAATAAAAAATATATTACCTACTGAAGCCCATATAGGTTGTAAATCTTAAGTTCTACTATGTAAATTTTAGGGAGTTGGTTGTGACTGATAAACAAAAAAGAACAGGAAGCGCTTGCTAAGAAAATACCTACCTACTTTAAATTATTCCATAGTATACTGTTAACTTTTTAAATTCGACATTTGAAATGACTACTGGTGTAAGTTTTTTTTTAAATTATTACTAGCTTAATATTAAGGACATAATAATTACCTACAGTAATAACTTTTTGTAATATAAGTACTGGTAAATATACGCATTTGTTACAGATGCAAATAATTTTGAAAGTTTAAGAAAAAAAACTTTGTTACATAAAAATACAACCGACTTACTAATAAAAACACTAAAAAGTGAAAAATTACTTCAATTTCGGCAGTCGGTGTTTCTGTTTTGTTTCTTCGTTTTTTGACACCGACTTCCGAAATTGAAGTTATTTTTCACTTTGTACTGTTTTTATTTGAAAGCCAATTGTATTTTTATGGTAAATAATTTAATGAGCAAGTTCTATAGTAAGGTACCCACAATGCCCAAAGTTATGCCGGAATTGATTAACCGAATAAATGACGATGAAAAACCCGAAATGAGAGTGTGCAATGCAATTGCAGCAATCCCGAGAGATTTGCTGTTGTTTATTTAAGTGTTCTGTTATATATCTCCGAAGTTCTTTATCAGATCTTCACCAAATTTAAATGGGACCAATTCAGGAACCTACTCTTTCAAACAAAAATAATCTTCAAAATCGGTCCACAATTGACTGAGAAATCAGTACATACATATACTGCCAACCATAGAACCTCCTCCTTTTTGGAAAGTCGGTTAAAAATCAAGTGACCTACTATTTTTATCACGAAAATTATTATTTTATTTATTTATTCAGGACCTCCAACGAAAGATGTACACAAAAAACACAATGAATCGTCAATATGAAGTAATGACAAGTGCACTCCAAAATTATTAAAAAATAGTATACTAGTATTAGTTAATTGTTCAAAACTTGTGTGCACAGCTGTACCAGTCCAATAATGGTACAACACTGGAAATTTTAGAACGTTAGCTCTTTATACTGCACGGCCGCTTTTTTGTAGCCATTCAAACTTGGTCGGTTTATCCATGTATTGCGGTTGTTCTGGTATTTCTATTATATCTCTTTAATTATTTAGTGTATTGAGCTGACATTTTAGATGTGAATAGTTGCATTAGTAAATTAATCATCGGAATAAGTTATATTTTGCTTTTCCATTAAAAAGTCCTGCAATCGGATGTCATACAATATAGTACTCAAGCAGTAGTAAATTATGCCATTGCTCATTAATTACTAAGACCACATAAATGAAACTTGGCAAGGCATTGTAGTCCCTTAAAAGATACAAATAAAATTTATAAGTTATGCTCTAGTGTTCCTATTTTAAGTTCTTGGACCTAATAACCTTATTTTACTTTTACGTGTATATCTTCTGAACGGTATGTTTTTTTCTAATTCTGTGTTAACAATCATTACACACAAATTCAAAGCAACGTGCGTAAAAAAAATCAACTCTGCACTAAGCCGTTTTATATGATTTTCATCAAATTGCCAAACGTCAGCGCAGCGGAAACTTGATTATTGCCGCAGTTTTATGTCACACATATTTCATTCAAGCATACACATTTACCTCTCGTTACACACTAATTATTGCATGTTTTTTTTTTCCTTCTACGTGCATAGGAAAAAAATAGTTCCGCTGGGATGACGTAGTTCCAGCGGAAATAGTTTTTATTGATTAGCTCCCCAATGGTTTAATACACAAATTTGTAGTTACCATACACAATTACACGACGTCCAAAGATTACTATTATACGACGTCATACACTAACTATCTGCTAAACTGAAATTAAGATATTCGACATTTTTCCGTTGCGACTACGAACACTGCACCTTGGATGACCTGTATAATGCATCTGACGCTGCAATAAACGTGGCTACCTACTGGGCTCAAATAGTTTGATCAAATGTACCATCGAAACGAAAAAGAAGAAGAAGCAACGACATGTCTGATCAGTCAATATCTGCTTCGTCAATGACATGACATGATGAGGCGAGCATACTGAGAGAAACATCCGTTTCGCCAATGACATGACTAATCACCCAGGCCTTAAGCCTTCATGAGCACAACATCTCTGCTGGTGATACATCTAGTCTTCTAAACAACTGCCAGTTCCATCGCATCATTAGATCTTGGTCGCTTTCTGATTTGATGAATGACTCTGAAAACTTCAATTTTACGTCTCCTAACCGAAGATTTTGTAGGACACTCTAGGATCGGTAAACCATCAATATTATTAGGGTTTCATAGAGCTAGCCATTCTCCCAATCGTGGAATTGACTATAGCACCGCTGAATGCATTGCGATTTTGCAAAACGATTTTGATCATAGTATTGATTCTGTCCTAGAACCTGTTGAAGACTATGGTATTATGAACGAAGGAAGATAACGGCGGCATATTGCTGAAACTGTGTTGTGGAAGAGAGAAATCATAGTGAAAAGGCCTAATATGCTAGGCGAAAAGTTTTTGGTATATTCGAGACCGGCTAGTGAGAAATTTCTAGAAGATACCATAAATAAGAAGTAAGAAAGAAATAGGCGAGAGATGCACATCAGAGTCTTATTGTACCATGATCAGAGTGAACTAAGAGAAAAAAAGTTAACTAAGAGAATGTAGCAAAATAACAGAAGATACTCGAAAGAAAATCCATACTTATTTCTGAAAGAGATTAATTTGGGATCAGCGTAAAGTTTACGTCAATTCTTTGGTAAAATGCAGAGGTACCGGTCGAAAGACCAAAGCAGACGATCGATCAAGAAATCAGAAACTACTTTTAATTTATAATTCTGTAAGTTTTGTCAAACTAGTTAAATAAAACAAGTATACCCCTTGACATAAAAAGAAGAATCTTGTTCTTTTTGTTAAATTTAATAAATATGATGTGTAAATTTACTTCAAACTGTTTATATTTATAAATGCAATACCTTGTATCTACGCGAAAAATACCATGTTCACAGTTAAATCTGAAACAATAACTTCTATCTACATTTATATCCCTAACCTGAAATATATGATTGAAATCATTATCACCAACAGAAGCGTTTCCTCCTATTTTTTAACCGACTTCCCAAAAAGGAGGAGGTTCTATGTTCGACATTATGTTTGTTTGTTTTTTTTGTTTGTTCACGCATATCTCCGTCAATTATGGACAGATTTAAAAAAAATCTTTTTTTGTTTAAAAGAGTATGTTTCGAAATTGGTCCCATTTTAATTTGGTGAAGATCTCATGAAGAACTTCGAAGATATGCAACAGAACTCTTCAATAAATTACGGCAAATCTCTCGGGATTGCTGCAATCGCAAGTCTGTTTATTGTTTATACCATTTCATAACATAACATCATGCCAGTACGCTCTTAAGGGGTACGCAGATCTCTCATTTCACTGGTTATGTTTAAGTTTCATGAAATCTATTCTGGCGTTATAGTTACCTTGCCTATTAGGTAGGTACAACTAAAAAGTGAAAAATATCTTTATTTTTTGAAAGTCGGTGTCCTTATCGCAAAAAATTGTTACCTACGAAAGACACCAACTTCAAAAAATAAAGTTATTTTTCACTTTGTAGTTTTGTATTTGGAAGCTTTTTGATTGAAATGTTAAAAACTATAAAAATGAAAAGATTTTTTCGTGTCCTGTAAAATCATGATTTTGTAGTTATTTTATAATGATACTACACCGTCGATATAAATATGACTTCATTTTTGTTACAAAAATAATAATAGGGCAATTTTTTTATAAGAATAAAAGTGTAAGTAAATAGTGAAAGTTAATTGTATTTCTATACTTACTCAAATTAATATCTATAAAAGAGAAAGAATTTAATTTATAGTTAAACATTTTATTCTTTTACTAATAAAACTTTAATTAAATTCTAGTGAGCTAAGACAATACTTAATAAAACTTAAGTTATGTCATTGGCCGCTTATATGCTAATAAATTATCATGCTTATAAAGTGTATGTAATTTTTCATACATAAATTTGAAAAAATATAGTAAGTTATCATATTGTCCTATATAAGGTTGACATTGTGGATGTTGCTCATCTGTTCTGTGCACTGGACACTGGTTTGTCAGAAATGACTCATATTGTTCACTTCGCCCCCACGCACAGATATGCAGCTCTAATAGAAGCTGATGCAAGGCTTCTATTGTTGAAAGATACCACCTAGGGCTTCCACGTTGATGACGCCAAAATTGTGAAGCTCTTTGCTGTAGCACTATTGTTGGTATCTTTTGAAGCCTTTCATCAGCATAAATACCCCTGCTCTGATTCCATGTGCTGTCTATAAGTACCACTCTATCTATTGGGAGTTCATGGACATGATGAATTTCATCCAAGTCTTTATGATTTAATACTTTTGTCATTAATGTTCCAACATTATACCCGGAAGGTAGTTCTGCTAATAAGAGATCGGAGTAGCTTGGCGCATCCTCTTTGCCAGAATATAATTCTCTAACCGTTTTAGCTTCTGCCCCTGGAAACAATAAAACAGTTCTGCCATCCAGAGCATATTCAGGTACATTTGGATATGTATAAATATTCACATCATCTGGTGCTAAAACAGCTGCATGTGCTGATGTGCTTTTGCCATCTATTTCACGACGATGTTTAATTATATCCACTTTTATAGGGAGCTGGAAAAATAAATCAGAATGTAATTAAAGCTACTAGATATCAGCATCTTAATACACATTGCTATTGTTAGATGTTGTGTTATCTTACCCGACATACTGGAATTTGCCCTTCAATTGGCGATACTGGAACGTAACATGTGTAGCAGAAATACATACGTGATTTGCCGCAACGGGGACATGCACTGCGGCCTTCTAACATAGCTAAAGTTTCTGAATTTGCAATTACCATTCCTGCAAATGGTTTTTCATCACGATTACGCGCTTCGGGGCTTTTGGGATTCATATTTATTTTTGTTTATTGTATTCATAACCTCAAAAATAATTGACAATTTTTTTTTTAATTTTGTGCTTCTTTAACTTTTTAAATTTCGTGGAAGATGACACTGATGACAGCTGCGTGATCGCAGCCGTCATCTTCCACGTTAACTATATTTATTCGTTGTGACATGTTTCCAAACTTTAATTTTACATGTGTTATAATAATTATAATAAAGGTGGAAACAGATTATTGAAACCCCACCCGACGCCACGCC
This sequence comes from Orthosia cruda, assembly GCA_964057195.1. Classification (NCBI taxonomy): domain Eukaryota; kingdom Metazoa; phylum Arthropoda; class Insecta; order Lepidoptera; family Noctuidae; genus Orthosia; species Orthosia cruda. The sequence continues at coordinate 20,494,190 of OZ059825.1, read as the reverse complement.
ACCCGACGCCTTCTGACGCATTGAAGTACTAATCAAACCCATACATTTAGTATGGTCAGAGACACATAGTCAACACGCCATACGATCACATGCATTCCCACGTGTCAACACACAGTCGGTTTGGATCAGCGTGTTGCCGGGAGTGGGGGAACACACGCCACCCGACGTTTCGACACAGTGTGTCTCTAGTTAACACCCGATCCCACGCGTCAGTCAGTCGAGTGGTGCCAACAAAGAGTAATTTACCCTAATTTAGAGTAAAGTTTCATCAGCACGGTAATTTTTAGGGTACAAAATCGGTGAGGGTAATTTTATGTTTATGCTATAATAGAAATTAGTAACTTATTTGAGTCAAATTTACAATGATATGGACTTAAGTTTAAATATTTCCCATGAACCCGCAATTTCTTGAAACCTCTTTTTCGATACGCCTATCATAGTCTCAATGAAGTAGTCAAGTACTTGGTATCGTACAAATCCCAAAATAACCAGATTATTTTTATGGTTTCTATTATTGATAAAGTAAAACTGGTCTGTAATTATATTATAGATTATAATGTCTCGTCTTATGTATAATCTTGCATGAAATGTATCAAATAGAACGAACGGAGAGGGAAAGCAAATAAATAAAAAAATGTAATTTTTTCATTTAGCTTAAAATCAAGACATGATTCCAAATCTTTTTACAGTCCGTTCAACCGATTTTGGGTTCTATCCTGTAAACATAAGGATGACATAAAAAGAATAAACCTGTTACCAAAACCAACTGTTTTCTGCAGCTATCATTTGTCGTATCACAAACGCAATAGAAGTTAAAATCGGTTGAATGAGCTGTAAAATGGGCTAATTTAAACGTCTAATGTTATCGCAAATGGAGTATAGGGTACATTGAGATCAGACTTGGGATAAAACAAAAACGAGACCTGGCAATACTGGCTATGACATTAGCGAACGTGTTGTAGCATCATGTAGGGTGTTGTATATGTGCACGGTGCGCGTCGGGTGTGGACACGTCGGGTGGCGTGGGGTCGCGTGGGGTTTCAATAATCTGTTTCCACCTTAACCGTCAACAATAACTAATAATAAATCATCATCATCTGCCTAGCCTTTATTCCAATTATTGTTGGGGTCGGCTTCCAGTCTTACCGGATTCCGCTGAGAACCAGTGTTTTACATGGAGCGACTGCTTATCTGACCTCCACAACCCAGTAACTGGGTAACACGATACCTCTTGGCAAGACTGGTGTCAGATCTTAGGCTTCTGACTACCCGTAACAACTGTCAAAGATCTAAAATAAATAACTAACTAATAATAAATATTATACTAATATTTATTTCCTTTATACATTTACAATATTATTTGATACATTTTTAAATATTTAAAAAAAGTAAACTAAAAAAACATTTAAAAATATAAAAAATAGAGGCCCACCGGTATCGGGAACAGGGTCCAAGCTACCGGTGGTTAGGGCTCCAGAGACAGGAACCTCCTAAAAATACGAGCCGTATCAAGGAGCTGCCTTCTGTATCAGGCCCTTGATCCAACTGCGTAATGACAGCCTCGACAGATGGTCATCGAGGCTATTGGCCATCAGGCCGTTGGCCGTAACGACAATCGGCACAATGATCGCCGAGTCCACATTCCACATGTCGACAACCTCGTGTGCTAAGTCGAGATACTTGATTTGTTTCTCTTTCTCAGCTTTCACGAGGTTCTCATGTGGGATGGTGACATCGATTATCATTGTGCGGCGCGCTAATCGGTCTATCACCACTATATCCGGCTTATTGGCAACAATAGTCCTATCAGTGATGATAGACCGTGATGATCGTCGACGTTTTATAAGTGCCCATGTAGGCCTATGTGAAATAAAAAATATTGATTTTGATTTTTGATTTTGATTCCAGTACAACGTGACATGGTCATTTTCGAGAACTGGGTCGGGCACATACTTGTAATACGGTACCTCAGAATCCACTAGACTGTATTTCAAAGCAAGTTGCTGGTGAATAATCCTGGCTACTTAGTTATGTCTGTGTAAGTACTCGTCGTTAGCCAGACGAGAACGACCAGAGATAATATGTCGGATGGATTCACCTGGGCGGTGGCATGCCCGACACACGTCAACCGTCCCGTCCTTCATTATATGTCTCCGGTAGTTATTCGTCAGGATAACTTCGTCCATAATTGCACAGACAAAACCTTCAGTTTCCCCGAAAAGGTCGCCGAAACGTAGCCAGGATACGGACGCTGAAAAATCTACATCGGGCTCATGAAGAGCCCGATAGAAGCGCCCGTGAAGCACCTTGCCTTGCCATACCTCTTTGCGTTCATCAGTCGTAAGTATTACAGGCTTGCGCCAGTTCTCTTTAGCCATGGACAACGGGGTGAGTCCCTTGTCCACTGCGACCACATCCCGATGCATACCCACTTCAGTTTTTTCATTCACAAAGTCTTCTCTGAGGCTGCACACCTCGCGGTTGTGAAGAGTCTTGGCGTTTAAAAAGCCTCGACCCCCACATTTCCGCGGGATGTACAGTCTCATTACTGATGATCGTGGGTGATGCATCCGGTTTGCGGTCAGCAGTGTCCGGACCCTGCTATCAAGGGCATCGAGCTCGGTCTGAGTCTATTTGAGTATGCCGAAAGAGTACATCAAAACCGGCATGACCCAACTGTTGAAGGCGCGCACCTTATTTCCGCCCGACAAAAGGCTATTTAACACCTTTTGAATTCCCTCGGATTCCATAATCTCCCCTTGCTTTACATGCATGACTGCACATTTGTCCACACCAAATTCCATCCTGATGGAGTCACTGTAGGTTTCAGTTACCTTCAGTAGCTCCGTCAGTTGGAATTTGTTGGGGGTAAAGAGTTTCAGATCATCCATGTAAAGGAGGTGAGATATAACCTGACCACCTCTTCTCCACCGATAGCCCAGACCTGAATCCTCCAGCAGTGTACTTAGAGGATTCAGGACTAAGCAGAACCAAACTGAACTCAAACTATCGCCCTGAAATATCCCCCGCTTAACCCTATAGGCTCATCATTCCCCTGAATCGGTCGACTTCCTGGATATCGAAGGACCGTCTCCCATTGCCCCATACATGACTCAAGGAAGGTGCGCAGAGTTGCGTCTATTTTGTACAACTCCAGAACCCTCATGAGCCATGTATGTGGCACAGAGTCGTAGGCCTTCTTGTAGTCTATCCAGCATGTCGACAGATCCTTACGGGATCGACGAACCTGCTGGCTTATGGCCATGTCAATGAGGAGTAGCTCCTTAGTGCCGCGGGACCCATTCCTACATCCATTCTGAGAGGCAGACATTATTAAGTTACTTTCAATGTGCACATTAATTTTTCCTCTCAGGATGGATGTATGAAGTTTATAAACCGTTGACAAACATGTTATAGGTCTATAATTCTTGGGTTCCGCGGGACTACCTGTCTTATGGAGCAGGTGGGTAACACCAGTTGTTAAAATCTGCGGCAGCGACCCAGACTCTAAGCATGACTGGAATTGAGATGCCTGTAGCGCATGTGAGCTGCTATACCATTTTAACCAAAAGTTATGCAGTCCGGCCATTCAGTAGATGGTAGTGTTCCAGAAATTATACAAAGTGAAGTAAGGAAGGCAATAAACACACAGAAAAGTTATAAAGCACCAGGAGACGACACAATAACCAACGAACTATTAAAAGAGCTTGTCGATGTTATCCTGCAGACACTAACACAATTATTCAATGAAATATTAAACAACGAATATATACCAATTCAATGGAATAAATCTACTATAGTTCTCATACACAAAAAAGGAGACAAAAACAAAATAGATAACTATCGACCAATAAGTATGATGTCCAACCTCTATAAGATATTCTCCAAGATAATACTGGGAAGGATAACGAAACCCCTGGATGAACAGCAGCCAATAGAGCAAGCCGGTTTCAGAAGCGATTTCTCCACAGTCGATCACATACATGTAGTGAAACAGATCATCGAAAAGTATAACGAATACGGAAAGTCCTACTACATCTTGTTCGTAGACTATAATAAAGCCTTCGACTCCCTATATCACAGCTCCATATACAATGCACTCGAGAAACAAGGAGTTCACGCCAAGTATATAAACATCATCAGGCAAATATACCAAAGAAGCACGGCCAGAATACAGCTAGAAACCGTAGGAGACGAATTTAAAATTGAAAAGGGAGTGCGACAAGGTGATCCGCTATCGCCCAAACTATTCGCTGCAGTCTTGGAGGACGTCTTCAGGAAATTAAAATGGGATAACCTCGGACTAAACATCAACGGCAAAATGCTTAACCATCTCAGATTTGCTGACGACATTGTAATATTTGCAGAGGAACCACAAATGTTACAAGCAATGCTAAAACAACTATCCAATGCTAGTGCCGAGGTGGGTCTCACGATCAACTTCTCCAAAACAAAAGCAATTACCAACAGCACCCGAGTAACAATAGCAATAGAAGAACAAGAGGTCGAATATGTAGAAGAGTACATATACCTGGGACACCTAATAGCGCCTCAACACCTAATGCCCAAAGAAATACAAAGAAGGGTAAACAACACCTGGTCCCGCTACTGGTCCCTCAAAGAAGTAGTGAAGAGCAAGTCCATACCAATACGGGAAAAGAAAAAGGTCTATGACAGTTGCATTCTGCCAGTACTCACATATGGATGCCAAACATGGTCCTTAACAAAATCAAGCATACAGAAACTAAAAGTCTGCCAACAAGGAATGGAGAGGAGCATGCTTGGCATCCGCATCAAAGACAAGTGTCGACTTGTGGACATACGAAAGCATACCGGGGTGGCAGACGTAACCAATAGAGTCAAGAGACTGAAGTGGAGATGGACGGGCCACACAATGCGAAATAGGTTAGATAAGTGGACGAGAAGCGTAATTGAGTGGTACCCACGCGACGGGAAAAGGCGCAGAGGCAGGCAACACAAGAGGTGGGAGGACGATCTCCCACAGGGGTGGAGGAGATCGGCTAGGAACCGTAAAAAGTGGCATGACCTGGAGGAGGCCTATGTCAAAGGACAACCTGACTAAAAACAGTCAAAATTAAGTTAGCTAGTGGTTAGTTAAGGATAAATTTAAAATGAACTGTAAATGTCAGTGAATAAAGGCTATTTTTATTTATTTTTTTATGCAGTCCGGCCGGACCCGGAGACTTCCAGTTCGGTAGCGGACGAACTGCTTTGTCTACATCAGATGGGCGATTATAACTTTTCCATTTCTGGTATAGCTTCACACACGCGCTCGACATCACGCATTCAGCCACCCTCAGTGTGACAAACGGGCACCGACCAGATGCTTCGCCAGAATGTACTCGTGGCGACATCATCTGGGCGGCACACGCCAGTCACATTTTGTTCAGGTCGCTCCCAACCTCTATATACCCACCTCTCATCGCTCTGGAACATACGATTCTGCGAGTACCGGTCAACCCGCCGCTTATACCACCGAATACGGTTTGCCCATGCACAAACTTTCTGTTTCAGGAAGTCGTTGCGTTCCGTGACACGGGACATGTATTCTCGAGGACTAATTTCTGTCCCCAAAAACGCCCGTCTCACGAAACGCATCACACATGGTCGTGTATTGCCCTCCCTGAAACAGTATAGTTTGCCGATCCCTGGCCCCATCGACACGCCGTTCGATCCTACACTGCCAGGCTGGTACAGCAGGCTTTGGTCGAATAGCCTCGTTTGGGAACTTAACACTGGCTAAACGACATGCCGCAACAGCCCCGCAATACAGGATTGAGTGCGTATCAACAAGGTTCTCGCTGCTTTCAAAGATGTTCTTAAGCAGCGAGTCCAAGGCACACACCAGCGCCCTATTCTTCTTGTGCATAGGCAACCGTGGTAATCGGGGTCTAAGTTCATTCGGTGTTGACCTATACTCGCGAAGCGCATCCTCCAGTGCGCTCCTCAATATTTCGATGCGTCATCGTTAAAAAGATTGGACCGCGGCGGGATCACAATAGTGGCTGGCGATGCCGCGGTCTGTGTTGGGGTTGAGACGATTTGGTTGTCAGCACTTCTGAGCGCAGCCTATCAAGTGCGGCGTCATCCAACCTGTGATTACGCTGGATGACCCGCACCTGATCCGACAATTGTTGGGCCGAGACGTTTACGGTTGGTTCTAGGTCCTGAAACAGAGACAGCATCCTAACACGGTACGCAGTGAGGTTAGTTCCACCCTCTGTAGACCCGTAATATGCGCGCATGACGTTCTCATTCATACCTTGAGTCCATCTCATGCGCTGCACACAACCACCGGCAGCGGGGACCCGGCTCGGGGCCGGTTGGCTCCTAGATCCCAAGCTCCTCGGTGGCCGGCCTCTCCCCTGCCGACGTACAGGTGTTGGCGACTTTGGCGGGGATAAATACTCGTCGCTCGAGCTCGACGCAACTGCAGCCACCGATGACTCTGGTGATCCGAGGTCCGGCGGCGGCGAGGCGCAGCTGAGCGACGAGTCCGGGGGTGGATGGCGTGTGCGACAGGCAGCTGCTCTCGTCAACATTATTAATCTTTTCCCTTTCACTTTTCCATTGTTAGAAATGTTTGGTTGTCGTCTGTCAGTGACGACGTCAACCGCCGGTTTCTTCTATTTAACCCCCGACGGAAAAAGAGGGGTGTAATAAGTTTGAGGTGTGTTGCTGTGTATCTGTGTGTCTGTCTGTGGCATCATAGCGCCTCAACGGATGAACCGATTTTGATTTAGTTTTTTTTTGTTTGAAAGGCGATTGTATCGAGAGTGTTCTTAGCTAAGTTTGAATAAAATTGGTTCAGCCGTTCAAAAGTTATGCGCGTTTTACTGTTTAGTTAGTGATATTTTCGCAAGATAAATGTGTCGGGGGTTTTTTTATTTTTGAAATTTGACTTGTCTTATGAAATTTTATTGGATTTGTTTTAGATTTATCAAACTGTATATTATAAATGGGTATTTTAAAACTGGTTTCTTCTAGTGTATAATTTCTCTTAGTTTGGTGGTTTTATGATTTTTTTATTAATTACTAATATTATTATTATCTTGTAATAAATAAAAACAAAATAAATGCGACAGTTAAACGCCTTTGCTAATACACAATAATTTTACGCAGACGTATGCGGCAGTGGGAGTTTTTTGCGGAATTGTCGCAGTTATACCCCTACCTATTCCTTCCTATACAGTCGGGAGATTGTGCCGACCAAAGTGCCCTTGGTGGGGGCACCAACCAAAAAAGATTGTGTAGACGGTGGTTGGCCAACCAAATCGGTTTCAAATGCATATATCCGAACCAAGGTTGTTGGAAAAAAGTCAATTGTATTTGGTTGGCCAACCATTGTATGAAAGATTTTTCATCGTTTTTCGGTGTCCCGACCATGCCCTTGGTCGGAACAACCGCCCGACTGTGTAGGGTATTTTACGGAGGTGGAGACGAAGTTCCGTTCCAACCTTATGTATTATTATGGTGACACATTTTGGCAATTGCCATTTTGTGTATCACAAGATTTGGAAGAGTCTGCGTATCGTCATTCTTCTCCTTTCTTCGCTCTCCATTAGCATCGGTTGCTCGCCAGTTTTTTCTTGTTCCTTCCTGTGATTGATGTTTTTAGGATTCTGTTCCTCAAAAGGCAGTTTACGGATCCCTTATCAGGATCGCTTCGTTATCTGTGGTGTGGTGTTTTTTTAACCGACTTCAAAAAAAGGAAGACCCCTGGTAAGTACGATTACTATTTTAGCATCAAAATCGAACAACATAGAAAATAACAACAAATCCAACGACATAAATAGGAGCGTGGCTCCTATTTTTGTCTAAAAGGGTCTAACATATGTAACCTAACATGAAGGAGATGATGTCATCTTCGAACCTAACCTATCCGTGTCAGGGTGGCCTAAGCTCACGAGCTCGCTCCGCTCGTTCTTGGACTAATTCATTGACCATAATGATCGAATTGCCCATCCGTTACGTAGCAATGTTCATAATGACTAGACAATGTGATAAATATAGGAGTTTAAATCAGTATTCATTACATTGCCCGGTTTGATTTGACCTGGTTCATAATGCTCGGGCATTATACATAGTACCCCGATTAATCACTTGGTCCATGACATATATATAGATAAATATATAACCCGCCCTTGGTCGGGGCAACACACAAAGATCGTGTAGACAGTGGTTGGCCAACAAAATGAGGATCTTTAATGCTATTTTTGCAAGATAGGTGGCGCATCGTTGGCATGGCCATTGAAAGCATTCAATTTCATACATTTTGTAACCTATAATTTAGTCAATTTTGATTTTCTCGAAATATGCTTATGTTTGTTGTTACCAGGATGTACCAATCCCGGTGTTCAATTATTTCCCAAAGATAAAACGCAAAAAAGTTTTAAGGCTATACATATCAAAAGATTATGTTATATACCTGTCAAAGAAACTTTGAATATGTTCTTGCTTGGTACTTTGGCAATTTTAACGTCTTGGTATTTTTTTTAAAACAGGAACGTCAATTACTTGGATTTCAGAGGCTTGAAGGCTTTGATTGCCGAAATTAGATATAATACCATTTATCATTAAAGTAATGTTCTCTAATTTTCCTGAGTCAAGTAAGAATTAACACGATAAATTATAACTAAACCAAACTTCCAAATCTAGACCATATCACTGGTGAAAATATATTAAAAAATCCAAGAGTACCGCTCCATAAGTTCTCGCAGTTATCCTTGCTGCTCGTTTTTTTAGTTCGTCTTTAAATTCTTTAAGCTTCTAAGAACAAAAAAACATGTACCTAAGCAAAAAAACCTGATGTACACAAAGTGAAAAAAGTAAACAGTAAACAAAGTGAAAACGATTTGATAGCGGCCATCGGGCTGCTAATGACATCTGCGCTGAGCTTTGCGTGTAAATCCCTTATCCCATTGAGTTGACCTTCCAACAAACTTGGTTGGGAGGTATGCGCTTGCGACCACGGGCAAATAGAGTACATTGAGTCAGCGTCCATTTTCTATTCTTAATCTACGCTTGCACATCGATAGAAGAGCTATAGTCACTGCAACTCTCAGATATTTTGAAAGGCTTTGAGATGCCATATCTTGCTTGTCGACTGCCCACTAATAAAAAATAGCTAAATTTGTGTCAATCACGCAACCTAACCTTGTAGACCGAACGCGCTAGTTTGTTATCCCAACCAAGGCCACGTTGGCAGGTGGTTGTTCTGACCTTGTAGAAGGGGTATAAGCACTGACCTCTATCGTACTAGTACGCTGGACTACAAATTATCGATGACAAAATGAAGACATTTGATTTTCGCCATTTTGGCGCTGATAGCAACGTGACTTAACGTGAGATGTACTCTCAACTGGAACTAATATTTGAGATGGGACACAGCTTTCGTTAAAAAAATACTTTTATGGGCTTTATCGATCGTGAGAATAATTAAATACGTAAGAGAAAAAAACATCCCAGTTATTTTTATTATGATTCATTTTTAAGTAATAGAATAATTGCTGTAAATGTTAACTAAAAATATTTTAATTCAGATTGCAAGCTATAAACTAGTGGTGCTAGTAAAGTTATAGAGCATTACTGTCAGATCAGTGAGATTTAAATATGGGGATAGGCTAACAACTTATCCTTAAAACTAGTATATTTGAGCAAGTATCTCCTCGCTCAAGTACACTAGTTAGATTTATACTTACAATCGTTCAGATTCACTCGGTTGGCGCTCATCGGATTCGTGAAGGGAACATCATTTACACAATAATAATAATAAATGAGATGGATAATAATTTACAACGGTCGTATTTCTTGCTCTCATCGCTGAGATCCTGTCTCTGTAGTTTAAAATGCAAATAATAGTGACATCGCATTCCAGCAAGCAAAATTAATTCCAGGCTCAGGCACGTGGTGATTGGTACAAGAGAGAGGCCTGTGCTTAGCAGTAGGCGAAGTCGGGCTGTGTGGATGATCATGACGATGCTTGCAGAATTTAGTATTACACATTGCTTTTGAACATATTATTACTGATTATTAGGCATTCATATAACATTCATCGCCAATACCAATATGAGATATTTAGTTCCAACATACTACGAGAAGTCAATACAGTAGATGAGTGATACTCCTTGCCAAGGTTACTATTTTGATAATTGTGTAATTGAAAAATATCACTAATACTGATGTATTAGTTACAATATTATAATATTTCCAGGCCAATATATTAGTATTACCTAATTTTGAGAAATATCGGTATTAACCTATCTCTAAATGTGTCAATTTTAGTTCCTGAGAACCTCGAGCGGGCCGCTTTGAATCAGCACAATAATTAACTGTCATTTCATATAGTATGTTTAGTCCAGTGTACTTGTATAATAGAGGTCAGTGGGTATAAGTCGTATCCAAAGCGCCAGCAGTTCGTGTGTACACGGTACGGACACCCAACCCGTGTACCACGTTAGTTTTAGGAACGCGTACCTAAAGCTTGAAACCAGTAAATAATTATCTGTGCACAATAGTCTAAAGCTGGGAACAAATTATCGGACGCGGCTGACGAACGCGACTTACAGCCGCGACTGATATGTGTGCAAAGTCGTATGGGACACGGCTTGGGGACGCGTCCGAGCGCTTATGTCATAGATAATATAGCTTATTACCCGACTACCGAAGGAGGGTAATGTGTTTATCAGTCTATGTATGTATGTATGTTTGTTCCTATGTGGCGTTCCAAACCAAACGCGTTGGCAAACAAGAATAAAATTATGCTGTGCAGTCGGTGGATACATCTGGTTTTGGTCAGCCAACTCGCGAATATGTATCCGCCGAGTGCGCAGCATATTTTTTTACTTGTTTTCGTCTTTTTAGTTCGCTTTTTAAGCAGCATGGTATTTTTTTTATTAACGACTATTATGTTTACGTAGAAACATGTCGAGTAGTGAAAGTGAGGACGCAATTCTCTTTTGCGAACACACTCGATAAGTTTTCTTCCATTTTTGTTTATAACCTCGCGAGATATCGCCTATTCAAAGTTGTTCTGACCAATGTACTATGTGGTTCTGACGCCCGGACGCGACCCGCACCCCGTGCACACCGTCCGCGGACGTTTTCGTCCAGTGGCGTAGTGTGCCTTGGCGGGGCCCCGTATAAAAATTTGTTTGGGGGCCCTTATGAAAGGTAAAGATTTCCCACAAAAGAAAAAATATGTTTGCATAAAATTAAAAGAAATATTTATTCATATAATTATCGATCTGTCACTTTTTCCAAAATTTTTACAAACAATTCTAATTAAATATACACTCTCTTTGCCTTTTTTTCCGGCAAACTGATTTATTAAACCATTTATAGCTGATGATGACTTTAGTTTTTCTAAAGTTTCTGCCTCTATGGACAATAGCGACAGGTATGACAGGCAAAAAAAAATTGGGAAGTTTTTATTAATTTTTGCTTACGCACGTCAGGGGGCCCTCTGGCCCGGGGGCCCCGTATAATTGATACGGCAGATACGGCGCTAGCTACGCCCCTGTTTTCGTCTGACACAAACATCCAGCGAGCTGATCTCTATCGGACGTCCGTTCGACCTAAGGTCACGTCCGCGACTTACGTCCGATAGTTTGCACAATGTAATGTACATTCATAACACAGATACTCTATAAGCCGCGGCTGTCAGCCGCGTCCGTCAGCCAGGTCCGATAATTTGTTCCCAGCCTAAAGATATGAATGAAAAAGAGAGATGCAGAATTGCAGATGGTAACACTAAAAAACGATCTGTCATTCAACTCAACCGAATTGACAAACTTGTTTTTCGTTTAATTTGGTCGTTTATAATTAAATATTGGTTCAATACAAGTCAATTTTTCCTGTTCTTGACACCGTTTTTATCAATAACGATATTAAATCCCATAAATTATAAGAGCCCCTAATAGTATTCTCAAAAAGTTTCAACCTCGAAACTTGCAGGTTTTTAATATTATGAAAATTACTTTGTAAACATTGTGATGCTCGTAGTATTTTTACCCGGTAAACACAACAAACACTAACTATTCAGAACAAAAATCATTCTCATCTTACTTAAATGAAAGTAATATTGAATTAAAATGGACCTGACTTCAAACAATCTCTCTGGACTACTTCAAAAATTGTGTTCAGGATTGTCCCTAGATCCAGGTAAATTCTATTTTCAAACTACAACGTTTCGTTTTTATTAAATATCTATGTATATAAATGTCAGTCATGCAGTATTTTTAGATGTTTTGTGACGATTTTTGAATTATTTTCCATGAATAACTTACATGATTACTTTAGAACTTTGATATCAAGCAGAAATAAAGGAAAGTGTTGTGTGTTGTTATTTTTGTTTACTTCTAAACTCCCTGAATGCCCCTCCCATATTAGATGGTTATTGTTAAATTTACTTAAGACCCCACAACTGTTGCGACAACTGAATCAGTTGTGAAACAATAGAAAACCAATTGTTCGTTAATTATTGTTAGTTGAGAGTCTAAGTTAAAACAATTAATTAATTTTGTATGATTACTTGGTTTTATAGATGGAGCATATGAGCTGGCAGTGTCATATTTATCTTCCACTGGAGATAAAAGTCGCACTGTTCAGGATGAGAGGCTGCTTTGCCAGAAGATCCAATCAAGACTTACCAGTGTGAGAGACACAGACAAATTCAATGAATATTATTCTAAACTAAAAAGCTCTGTGAGTATGAACAAAATCTACTTAATATGATAGCTTCTATGAGATTGTTTTTAAAAAACTGGCCAAGTGAGAGTCGTCCTCGCACATACTAATATAGCAAAAAAATCACATTTGTTGTATGGGAGCCCCACTATTTATTTTATTCTGTTTTGAGTACCTATTTGTTGTTATAGTGGCAACAGAAATACATCGTCTGTGAAAATTTCAACTGCCTAGCTATCACAGTTCATAAGATACAGCCTGGTGACAGACAGACCGCGGAGTCTTAGTAATAGTGTTGTGTTTTTACCCTTTGGGTACGGAACCCTAAAAACTGCTTGCAAAATTCTTTAAACAATTGCAAATAATTTTCAGCTAAGAATTGATTTTTCATTCATCCTTTTGGTCACATTGCAAAACATTTATGTTACAGTTCATTTTGAAGCAGCGTGTATCGGTCCTGTCTCTGCTGCTGGCCCTGTCAGATACACCGAAACAGTCAGAATCTACTCAGCAACTGTTCCCAATACCGCTACTTGCTTCCACTGTGAGTAATGTCTGGAATTAATTTATCATACTGGATTCTGCAAGTCATCAAAATGTCCTTTAAATAAAGCTCCTTCAGACAAATGTAATGCTAGCATTCCACAATGATGCGACAATCTGTTTTCAAAGATTTTTTCTAAAATTGCTCTAGAAATATAATAATTTCTATGAAAAGAATTGGCACATTGTTGTCTCGGTTGTCGCCTGAGCCTTTACATCCAAAACTATTTGCAATCATGTAATATTCAAGTAACTGCCCTTAAATGTCATGTAATAATTCATATCTGGCATTTCAGAAGTCAGCAACAGGTATATGTGGCCCAGCTTCAAGCACAAGTAAGAGCACTATTGGGTCTACAAGTTCAGGCAAACATCAGGGTTCCAATCAGAGCCTCCCATCCAACAATAGCAGTATGGCTGTTGCATTAATAACCACCGGTAAGGATTCAATGTTGTTACTAATATCTATAAATAGATTTAAATAAGGGTTGGGTTGACAGGGGCAGTTGCTTGCATGCGCTTGTTGGAACAGGTTTACCCTAATTGATTTCCTGGTACCTTCCTCAAAAGGCTTGCTGGATGTTGCCCTGTGCTCTGTGCTGGTCTATTCAGATTATAAACGAAATGTTTCGTGCATCAACTCTTGAGTTTGTGTCAGCATTTCTGTACCGTAGTATTTAGTTAATCATTTTCATTTCATTTCAAATACCAAATAAATTGATTTTCTCTTGTAACCAATTTTGAATGTAAATGGTCATTAAACAGTTATTAAATAAATTTCTACATGGAGAACACATCTCTGTTCATATCTTAATAAAGTCACCAAAGTCCACAGGTGATTGCATTATATATGTAAGCAAATTATTTCGAACAAGTTTATGATCTATCAGCTTATGAACTATCTCGAGTGTTTATTAACTCTATAAATTCATAAATTGTGATCTGAACATTTCGAATAGAATAATACGACCAATCAGTCCACCAGTCTACAAGCTATCTGTTTTGGTGTGACAGTAAAATTGCAGTACTTTACGGCGCGGCAGCCTCGCCCAGACTCAGAAATTGCCCCAACCATGCCGTCAAATGTGTACTATGCCTCTAGTATGTGTCTTTTTAAGACTGCACCGTGCAAAATAATTCAAAACGATCGTCACAGTTATAGGGATATAATCAATATTATTACCATAATTGCGATAAAAAATATGTAATGAACACTACAATGAATGTTTTAACGATTCTATGTTGGCAAAAATAAAAAATATTGTCTAGTTTAAATAACAAAAATACGTAAAGTTAGACAAAAATCTTAAAATAGCATGCTGGTGTTTTAATGATTTTTGATAGTAAACTGTTGAATTTTTTCACAATCTTTAATTCATATTAATCTCTAATGGTCATACCACAATTTAGTGTTTTAACATTTTCGAAATGTCATTTGGTTATTTTTGTGTTCTTTTTTTTCTTAATTGTCGCGCTGTTTTGAATCATACGCAACGTGCACCTGTTGTCAATTCAGTCGTCCACGAGAGCTCGGAGAGAGGTCACGTCTCATCGTGGAGCGACGCGCCGATAACGATAATTCGCGATCTATTGTGTACGTACACATTGCCGCAAATAGTTGAATAAGGTAAGTCATATTTTTTTATTTTTGTGTAGGAATTTTTATGCATACGTTAGGTATTTACAATTTATGTTTTTATTATTCAATACATATTTCTGTTTTTGTTTTTAAATATTTTTTTTAGTAAATATAATGCCTATCTCATAAAAAGTATGTATTTCTATTTTTTTATTTTATTTCCTTTTTAACCGATTTTTAAAAATGAGGCGGTTTTATGTTCAGCTGTATGTTTGTTTTTGTTTGTGTATGTTTATCGATTTCATAAATTGTGGACCGATTTTAGAAATTCTTTTTTTGTTTGGAAGAGTACGTTCCATTTAAATTTGGTGAAGATCTGTTGAAGAATTCTGGTGATTTGCAACAGAACTCCTCAAATAATTACGGCTGATCTTTCAGGATTGTTGCAATCGCATGTCTGTTTATTGTCATATGTTCATAAAATAACATCACGCCGGTACGCTCTAAAGAGAGAGGTACGAAGATGTGTTACTGTACACCCTGGTACACTCATTTCACCGGTTATGTTCAAGTTTTATGTTAGATTTTTTTGGAAAAATGTTTTATCTAACATAATGGCGCATGTAGGTAATCGATTTTTTCAATTATTTCTCAAATATTTGATATTGGTATCGTTTAATGGGTTTTTACGGATGCCGATTGCAAATCTGACATTCTTTTTAAAATCCAAGATGGCGGATGCAACTTTTTCTCAAACATTCGATATGGGTATCGTGTAATGGGTTTTTAGGGATGCCGATTGCAAATCTGTCATTCTTTTTAAAATTCAAGATGGCGGATGCAACTTTTTCTCAAACATTCGATATGGGTATCGTGTAATGGGTTTTTAGGGATGCCGATTGCAAATCTGACATTCTTTTTAAAATTCAAGATGGCGGATGCAACTTTTTCTCAAACATTCGATATGGGTATCGTGTAATGGGTTTTTAGGGATGCCGATTGCAAATCTGACATTCCTTTTAAAATCCAAGATGGCGGATGCAACTTTTTCTCAAACATTCGATATGGATATCGTGTAATGGGTTTTTAGGGATGCCGATTGCAAATCTGACATTCTTTTTAAAATCCAAGATGGCGGATGCAACTTTTTCTCAAACATTCGATATGGGTATCGTGTAATGGGTTTTGAGGGATGCCGATTGCAAATCTGACATTCTTTTTAAAATCCAAGATGGCGGATGTAAAGTTTTCTCAAACATTCGATATGGGTATCGTGTAATGGGTTTTTAGGGATGCTGATTGCAAATCTGACAATCTTTTTAGAATACACGATGGTGGATCATATTTTCTTATAATTGCGAATTTATTTTATTTTTGATCTATCACAAGAAACAGTAGTAGGTATCTATACTACTGTTTTTTTAAGAGATATCAAAGAGTAATCAGAAAGTTGCTTGCAACTTGCGCACCGTGCACCACGATACCTTTTGTATGTACTACTGGAATTCGCAATTCCCCCAATATGATTATAAATTAAAGGCTATTTATTATTCTGAATCCTGATGAATGGAAACTTCTCATATTTATTATAGTTTATATAACTGTAAGTTTACAGTACCGTTTTATTACTGTTTTGGGACTGTATGTTTCCAGTTCTAAGACATGCTTTTTGAATACTTACAATATTCTTATTTTATTTCAGTATTCTTCAAAACATACGGATTCATATTCAATCATTTTGAAAGAAGAAGAAACTGAAGATAAAGACGAGATCATAATACATGGCAATAGAAGTGGGTTTCACATGATGCAGTTGAGCTGACTAGAAACACAAGCTACCCATTAAGGTACCGAAAAGCAGTTAAAAAATATACTTTGTTTGGTTACTGGCGCTATAAAACATATACATATATGCGCAAAATGACAAAACTTTTCTCAAAAAGTTCTGGATCTGAAGCAGGGTGTGTTGAACGGGCCACGTGTTTGGAAATCATAGCACATGCAAATCTTATTATTGCAAAAAACTGACCGAAGGGGAATCATCGACAGAAGAAAATCTGATTTCAACGATGAAAAGTAAAGAGGGTGGCTTTATATTTTCAGCCATATTAAAATTCACTTCCAGGTCGATGAATAATGCTACAAGCTTGATGCATAATGCATAGAGCAACATTACTGAAATTTTTAATGGTATCATAGCGAAGTTTATTGGCAGAAAAATAATAAATTACTCAGGCAGGCAGACATATGCTGGAAGATGCGCCGCATCAGTGGTCTCATTCAATTCGAGACAACCACTGGCATACCCGAGTATAAAAATATTACCCAAGTACTAACAAACTTATAAAACATCTCGCAACCAAGAGAAATACCATAAGATTGGCGTCAGCAAAACGCAGAGTACATAAATCGTATAATTTAATTTAAAAATTGTTTTCTGGAAAAGAGACAAGGAAGGAAATATTAAACAAAAAAAACCATAATTGATACTTCCAAGCACAAGGACAACTTCATGTTACACAAAGAAAAACATGCATATTTGCAGTTTGGACTTAATTGTACATGAAGGTTGAATTTATCGAAGAAGAATAGAATTTTGGTCTAAAATGGAAGAAAAATTTAAAACTTTTTATTTTGATTGCTTAGTGCCGGAAATCCTTGTTCTCAGTTAGATAGGCAAATGAAACTCAGGGAATGAAATCTCAATGAAAGATCAATGAAAAGGAGAAAAAAGATTCGAAACGAACACTTGCAACTGAAGAAACAACAAAACGCAAAAGAAAAGCGCAATAAATCGCATGGGCACGTTATTCCGTTATGCACCAGTGGTGGAAAATAACAATAATGTTTTTAAATGTGATTGATATTACCCTTCTTGTCTCTTTTCCAGTTATTTTTATAATCTTTTTTATCTTAACCCCACACAAATTTTGGTCATCTGGTGACAAACTGACAACTTTGTCACCAGATGACCAAAATTTAAATGAAAAATTTAATTTTTTTTTTGAAAAATGTCTTCGACTTCCCTGGAGAAAGTTGTTTATTTACAGAAGCAAAAGCAATTTTTAAAATATGATCTTTCCGTTACATCCTGTATAATAAATATACTACGTTTCCCTGGGCTTTTTGTAAAATGGTAAAACACGCATTAGGTAATTATAGTTTTTTTATTACGTTTTGGTTTTATTATACAATATACCTACCCATCTACAGCTACTCCCCTAGCTTACCTACAAAGTCTACAAACCCAGTAAAATGCCCGGGCCTACAATCCACAAAGCCAAAATTTCATCGCAATCGGATGAATATTAAGGGAACGGTTATTGTATTACTATAGTACAATACAACCAAACATAATTTTTATATAATATAGATTATAAGATTTAATTATGGGCTTTATGTACATATAAAACCATCTAAATAATAAATATTCGTCATTTCAAGTCACTCAACACAACGACCTAAATTTTAAAAATCTTTAGTTACCAACTTTTGTCATGCAACTGCAAGCGGGGCTCGAGCAAACTTGTCATTGTGTGCGTGACGACGCACACGACTAGCGCGCTGCAGTAAATACCTATTTGCCGCGCGCATCTTTTGCTCGGCCCAGTCTTAAGCAAGAGTTGCAAGAATCTAATATGATTCTATGATAAAACATCCACCATAGTAACATCAAAGTATCCCAACTACAGCAAGAGTATACACATCTGTGCTTGACTCAGATCGAGTGAACGAGCGTACTTGCGTGCGTGACGCCGTGCTGGCGGCGACGGGCGTGCGCTCGCGCGTGTCCAGCATCGTGCCGCGCCCGCAGCAAGCGTTGCATGCACGCATTGCGCATCTCGGCTTCTTACACGACCGACTGAAGGAGTTCATCGACCCCGCCTCTGGACTTATGCCGCAGGGTAAGTCGCTTAAGAATTTCGTATCTTTTAATTGGGACAGCATTGCAGTGGATCGTTGATCGATCCTTTTAATCTGACTACCATGGTCCACACTAGATGATTGGGTTTTTTCCTTTTGACAATTTGCAATTGACATACTGAACGATTAATGTCATTGGTGGATCACTATCTTGTTACCCTCTGTGATCTACAAATAAAGCAAGATATTTATTATTATTTTAACTTCGATTATTTTCTTCAGGCCTAATGGGAGAAGGACTTGTGGCAGCAATCAGAGATGAACTTACTGAATATTATCGTAGCGTGGCTCTATTGCAGTCTCAGGTATGTTTATCCCGAATATAATTTATAATTTGAGTCATAATAATACAAATCTTGGTTATGATTTTTCTTGTGAAGATTTATATAAACATGTCTGTGTTATTAGGCTTGTGAAGGCGACGGCGGTGGCGGTACTTTACGTCGAGTGTGCGTGTGGGCACAGGAACCGCTTCACCGACTCACTTGGCTCGCCAATATCGCACACGCTGCTCACCATAAGAAAGGTACCTATTTCAATCAATCTCCCGAACTTTTTTCCAACTATATGGCGGTTGGCTTCCAGTGTAAACGTATCCAGCTGATTACCGGTATTTTACATGGAGCGTCTGCCTATCTGACCTCCGCAACCCAATATAGTTCTAGCCAAACTTCTTGGCCGCCCTGAAGTTGGCTTTCCGATGCGCAAGGCACGGATCGGTGCTGTTTTTGTATGAGATTTATTACTGCGCAGCCGTTGTACCCAACTTCAGTCTGGCAAAGAAGTATGACGAGAACTATAACTGGGTAAAAGGTACCCTATTACTAATATAATAAAGCTCTGGTTTAACTGAAGCGAAGCCTGCGCGGGATGCGGGAAAATTTCGCTTGCGCGGATTGTAGCTTCTAACATTCTATCTTGTATGGAGATGTCCAAAATAATTCATTTATTTTTACGACCTTTTTCCGCGGCTGTATAATGTAGGCATTAACCGTCTGTTTTTTCGGGATAAAAAGTAGCAAATGACACTCAGCAAACAAGTAAATACCAAAAATATTAAATTTTTTAACCTCCGACACAGTTTTATTTTGTATGGTCGGGTGTCAGATATAATAAAACATCCCAAAATGTGGTGTAAGACTGCCTTTATTATGTTGATACTATGACTTATATATTGGTTACACACATTGAAATAGAGGTTGCATACGTACTACATCACACCTCCCAAGGCAATAAAAAAAAAATATTCCTTTGCATGGATACTTTTTTTTTTTTTTTTTATATATATATATATAAAACTACGTAATGTGGTTACAAATTTAATGTAAAATGACTGTTTATTATCTATGAGTAATGGTTATGCGTTTGAGTTACTCGCAGGTTTTTTTTTTTTTTTTATATATATTTTTTTTTTTTTATATAAGTATATTAATAAACAACTTATAACTAAGATTACAGTTGTTGTATCGCTTGTGTTTACAAACAAGCGAATTGCTTTTTTTTTTTTTTTTTTTTTTCCAAACTTATACCTAAGATTACAGTTGAGTTCTGTGTTTACAAATAAAACATGTAAGTACTTTTTGTTGGCACCATTCATTCAGGGCATCACGAGTGCATATCATTTTACAGCCACGATCGCAACGAAGGTCAGTAACCTTAGGTATTGTTGCTAAGTATACAATATATTATGGCTTTATGAGTAATACAACTTCGTTCTGTTTTTATGAATAACATCAATTTTTCCATTAATGTTTACCTCTACATTTGGCGACAAATCTCTAATAACAGTGTAGGGACCAGTATAAAGGTTTGAGAGCTTATTACCAGTTTCATTTTTAATCAATATTTTATCATTTGGTTTATATTCTACAGGTCTTACATATTTATCATATCTGTTTTTCCTTTCTAATTTCGAGTTAATCAAGTTTTCCCGTGCTTCTGTTTGTGAAATCTGTAATCTATATTTAAGCTCAAGGGGATAACTGTCATAATTGTATAGTGGTTCTACTGTTCTTAAAAGGTTACTTGGTAAGTTACATTTCTTTCCATACACAAGTTCGAAGGGAGTAAATTTTGTCGATGAATGTACTGTGGTGTTGTATGCAAAGGCCCAAAAAGGTAACCATGAACTCCATGAGTCTGGTCTTTGATTGATGTGCATTCTTAAAAAGGCCCCTAGGGTTTTGTGAGAATTCTCCAGTGCACCAATGCTCTGGTGATGATAGGCTGTTGAGTTCAGTTTGGAAATATTAAGAATTGTACATACCGCTTTGAATGTCTCTGACATAAACTCCGTTCCTCTGTCAGTAGCGATTTCCCGAGGCACACCGTGCACGAGGATGAAGTTGTTGACGAACACACGAGCGACTTCAGCTGCTGTTCTATTCACTAGTGGAAAAGCGCATACATATTTTGATAGTTCACATTGAAGTGTTAAAATATACGTGTAGTTATAGTAATCTCTATCAAGAGGCCCTACTATGTCTAAAAATATCTTCTCAAATGATGATTGTGCCGTTGTGGTTATTACCATGGGTTCTTTTACCATAACCGTATACTTTTGTTTTTGACATATAGGGCATTTTTTAACATAGTTATTTATATCCTTTTCGAGACCCGGCCAGAAATAATATTTTTTAATGTTGTTAAACATTCTTTTTGTGCCTGCGTGGCCACTTGTGGGTAATAAGTGAAAGTCATTTAAAATGACTCTCCGATCTTCTAAATTATCTACTTTTTCTATATTATTTAAAATACACAACCGCGGTCCTTCCCATTTAGTATATCTTTTAACCTCATTAGTTATTTTTCCTAAGAATAAGTTATGGGATTTATTTTTCACGAAACATATTTCATGTATATCATTAACTTTACAGAAATCGCACATCGCTCTCACAAATGCGGCTGGCGTCAGTTGTGATCGAGCAGATGGATTTATATACAACATCATTTTTGCTTGATCATATGAAAATATATTATTTCCCTTATATATTCTATTCGTTTTTTGTAGCCTGTTTAGACTTGTTTTATCAATGAATTGCAGCTCTACTGCATTACTAGGCCTGTTAATTGTTCCCACAATCCTTGCTTGATCTTCTTGATCCGGGACACAGTTGTCTGCGGTATCTTCCGGAATATGAGAAGTTTGTTCTAATCGTTTTATCTGTGCTCGTGTCATTACAAATAAACTTTCGTGCATGTTCTTTAAATCTTTCGATGATATTGGAATTCGAGATAAAGCATCGGCGGCTGCATTTTGTTGACCTTTGACATATTCTATTAAATAGTCATATTCTTCTAAACATAATCTAAATTTGAGCAGTCTACTTGATGGCTCCTTTAAACTAAATAAATATACCAGTGGTTTGTGGTCAGTTACTATTTTGAATGGACGACCATACAAATAGGGTCTATAATGTTTTACGGCCCATACTATAGCCAGGAGTTCTTTTTCAATAGTCGGGTAATTACGTTCAGCTTTGTTTAAACTCCTACTGGCGTAAGCGACTGGCCGACCATTGCCGTTGGATAAAACCGCTCCTATCGCGTACCCTGACGCATCAGTTTGTACAATAAACTGATTTTTATCTGATAAATCCGGATATTGGAGAACTGGTGGTGTAGACATACATTCTTTAAGTGTCTGAAATGCCTTTTGTGCGTCGCTATTCCAAATGAATTCTACATTTTTTCTACACAAAATATTTAAACTGTTTGCAATTTCAGCAAAATTTGGAATAAATTTGCGATAATAATTCGCTAAGGCTACAAAACGCTTTACTTCATTTGTGTTTTGGGGAATTGGATAGTTTTGTATAGCACTAATCTTTTCTGGATCGGGTAGTACACCGTTATCTGTTACGACGTGGCCTAAATAGAGCATTTCCTTTTTAAGAAAGTCGCATTTCATCGGATTTAATTTTAAATTGACACTGCGTAATCTTTCTAGTACTTCGATTAAATTTTTGTTATGATTTGATAAGTCCCGTCCCATTATAATTAAATCGTCCTGATAACATAAACATTTTTCATAATTAAGGCCCGCCATTGCCATTGTCATCATTCGGGCAAATGAGTTCGGGCTTGTCTTAAGACCCATTGGCATTCTAGTCATTTGATATTGACCTGAATGAAAAGCTGTAAATTTCCTACTATCTGGTTCAAGTTCCACGTTATAAAACCCTTGGCTTAAGTCTAAGTGCGTAAAATAAATGCAACCAGATAGCGAGTCTAATATCTCATGAATATTTGGCAGTGGGAATTTATCATTTTGAACACAGTTATTTAACTTTCGGTAATCAATGACTAGACGCCATTTCTTCTCTCCATTTGATTTCTTTGGTACTAATAGAACGGGACTAGACCATTCGCTATTACAGGGTTCTATTATACCTTGTTCGAGCATGCGGTTAATTTGATTCTGTATTTCCCCTTTTTGTGAATGTGGGAGCCTGTAAGGTTTGCTGTAACTTGGTCTAGTACCGGGTTGTATTGTTATTGAATGTTTATATATAGTTGTCGTAGTGAGTTGGTCTCCTTCGAGATAAAAGATATCGTTATACTTTGCGCATATGTTCCTAATGCTGATTTTTTCCTCCTTATTTAGATGATCTAATTTTAATAAGGGAAGCAGTTTTTTGACTCGTTCTGCATGTTTCTTTGGCTTGTCAAATATACAGATATTATAATCTCTTGCTTTATGTATTTTAGGATTAATGCTATGTACATAAAAATCGTTTTCTGTTGTGTTCAAAATTCTTATTGGTAGCTTTCCGTCCGCGGGGCTTGCTATTGTACTTGCTAAAAATATTCCGTTTCCTATCTGCTCTGCGCAAACTACACAATCTTCTGTTATATCGGTCGTAATGTAATGTGTGCTTTCGGACCTAGCGGGTATAGTTAGCGTCTCGTTATGTTTGGTAATAGGCACACAAATTTCTTTATTGTTATTATACATAACTAAGGAGTAACTTTTGAAGTTAATAATCGAATGATATTTGCTCAAAAAGTCTTGGCCTAAAATGCCACTTGCCTTACAGGGTAAGGATTCAAATACGTAGAATTTATGGCTTAGAATTTGTTCACCTGCTCTTAATTCAAGATAAACAAAACCGATCGCTTCAATTTTGCCACCAATACCATTTACAACAAGTTTTCCTTTTTGGATGGGTTCATTCAACTCAGCAATGTGTTTATATTTTATGGCCGATATGGATGCACCGGTGTCGATTAGCCACGTATATGTAAGATTGTTATGTTTAGAGTGTAATGAAATATGATATATGCTACTACATGACATCATAACGCTTTTATTCACGAAAAAACTCTTCTGAATTATTATTATCATTGTTATTTTCAGATTGATTTTCTCGCGGATTTGAATCTGTCAAAATATGCGTATTTTGTTGCTGTTCCTGGTGAATAGTAGCTTGGTTAAAAAAAATCCTACCTTTAGCTCCACGGTTAAATGTGCCGCGGCCACGAGATCTCCATCCACCGCGACCTGTTTGCGATATTCGATCATCCCTCCGTTCCGCCGGTGGCGTTGATTGTCCTCGTCCTCGTGACATCCCCTGGCCTCTGGAATTCCTATATCGGTAGTAATTGTTATTACGACGCATAAATAAAATGTCACCTGACGTGGACGGTGTTGAAACTTCCTCATCGATGGCTGCTTGTATGGCATCACTTAAAGATGTAAACTGTCGTGCTGCTATTATTGTGCTTAGTCGACGATTTCTTAATCCGTCGGCAAAACTTTTAATGGCTGATTTTTCGTTAATAGGCTTCAATATATCGAAGCTAGACTCATTGCCTTCAGATTGGGAAATCGTCAAGTCAACAAACAAATCAGTTATTTTCTTACCGTAGTCATCTATAGTAAGCATGGGCGTAGCGAGGGGGAGGCAGGGGGGGGCAGCTGCCCCCCCCTAGCAGGCGGGCGGGCTGGCGAACTGAGCGAATTTTATTTCACCTCTTTATAGAAATTTACTGAGCTAAGCTATGTCATACTCATAATTATGGTAATATTGTTATCTTTCGCCTCGCTAGCACAGTTTAGTGTTATTCTATAGTTTAGTTGAGTTTAGTAGCTCGGTAGACAGACGTTCGTTCCTGCCGCGCCGCGCCATCGCCGGCCGCACGCGCCGCGCCGTCGTGCCGGAGCGGGGTGCGGGTACGGGGTGAGAGGGGAGGCAGCTGATGCACAGCGCGCGTGCGCGTAACAACAAACAATATTTTGTACACAGATTTTGTATTCAATCTTGTCTCGGTGGTCCTCTTATAACGTCTGTTCGTAATTATCGTGCAATTCGAAGTCGTGAATCGAGATTTTTGTTGTAATTTAATTTGTTTTTTCGCTGTCGCTTCGCTGGTGTTTGGGTGGGTGTGTTGG
This sequence comes from Orthosia cruda, assembly GCA_964057195.1. Lineage (NCBI taxonomy): Eukaryota > Metazoa > Arthropoda > Insecta > Lepidoptera > Noctuidae > Orthosia > Orthosia cruda. The sequence goes on along the minus strand of OZ059825.1, from coordinate 20,469,042 downwards.
ACGACTGGTGTTTGTTTTAAAAAATGGATATAAGAAAGTTTTTCAAAGGTAAGGTATTTTTTATTATCACAGTTAATTTTAGATTAATAACGATATGATATTTATATTTATTTAAAAACGCGTGAATTTTTGTTTAAGGGACTTTAAAAAGAAAAAAAGCAGAAACTAGTAGTGAAAGTAGTGATGACGAGAAAAAGGAAGAAAGTTCGCTGGCGCTGGCTCAAGCTGGATCTTTTAGAGTTCAAAATACACCTGAAGTGGCTGCAGATGAATTCGTTTGTGATAACGATTTAGGCAAATGGGTAGGGCGAACTTCTTTGATGACCACAAGTCAAAAATTGGATATGCTTAAACGTTGTTGGGTGCCCCCTGAAAATTATGACTTTTCTAAGGATGCCAAAGCTGCTGATCTGCAGCGAAAATTCAATCATAGTTGGTTGCAAACTTATTCGCCCTGGCTTGTTTATTCGAAACATCTTAAAGGTGCGCTGTGTTTATATTGCGTACTATTCCCTCCAAAGACAGTTGTTGGAGTTTTGGGCTCATTCGTAATTCGACCTTTTTGCCGTTTCAAATATATTCATGAATACTGCGTTAAGCATGTCTCATCACAATATCATAAATCAGCAGTTACCGATGCAAAACATTTGTCGGAGAAAATGCCTGTGGATATAATGATGAATACTGCTCACCAGAAAGAAATTGAGACAAATAAAAAGATACTGGCATCTATAATTTCTTCAGTAATTTTTTGTGGCACTCACGATTTACCTTTGAGGGGTAAACAGAATCATGAAGGCATTCTTGAAGACCTTCTAAATCTAAAAATTGAATCTGGTGATCAAGATTTAAAGCAGCATTTAGAACATGGCAAAAAAAATGCTATGTATACTTCCCCACAGATACAAAACGAAATTATTGAATTGTGCGGTTTGGTCGTAAAGAATGAAATTATACAGGAAGCAAAGAAAGCTTATGCGTATAGTGTCATGGCAGATGAGTCATGTGATATAGCGGGTAAAGAACAACTATCTATCGGAATCCGTTTTTTTGACGAAGATCAAAATATAATACGTGAAGAATTTCTAGGATTTGTAGAATTAGAGGCCATGGATGCTAATACAATTGCGACAGAAATTGATAAATTCTTAGAAAGCGCCGGACTAGAATCCAATAAGTGCGTAGGCCAAGGCTACGATGGCTGTTCGACTATGGCGGGGAGTATTAGCGGCGTACAAAAAAAAATTAGAGATAAATATAAAAAAGCCTTATACTTTCATTGCGCTAGCCATAGGCTTAATTTGGTAATAAATGACTTGAACCAAGTTCCAGAAATTCGTAACACCATCGGAACAATCAAAGACATAATATTTTTTTTTCGAGAATCTGCTTTACGTAGAAAATACGTACCTAATATTCCGGCGTTATGCGAGACCCGCTGGTCTCACAAATATAAAAGTGTGGCCATGTTTTACAAGCATTTTGAGGAGATCATTCATGGACTCGAGAACATATCTAAAGACGGAAATGCTGCAGCCAGAAAAAATGCTTATCAATTACATTGTGCTGCAACGAAATCAGTATTCATCATATGTGTGACACTGATAGCCAAATATTCTGCAATACTGGAACCTGTTGCTAACGCACTTCAGTCGAAATCTATTGATATGCATACATGTACGAACCATATTAAGAGAATTATTTCTCTAGTAAAAGATCACCGTCAAAACGTAGACACAGAAAGTGAAAATATAATTGAAACTTCTCAAGGAACTGCATCTGCCCTTGGTACCGACTTACAAGTCCCACGCATTGCGTCTCGGCAACAACATCGGTCCAATCACCCGGCACAGAGCTCTTCAGACTATTGGAAAAGATCCATTATAATACCCTATTTAGATTCCTTAATTTCCGCACTCGATCAACGCTTTTCGAATGAGCATCTGCCAGCCTTCAGCCTAATGTCATTGCACCCAAACACAATGTTATCAATGACCCTCAGTGATTTCCAAGAGAATTGCAAAGCATTCACCAATTTTTACGAGCTCGCTATCGAGCCTGAAGCAGAATTGTGGTATAAATTGTGGAAAGACAAGGGGATTCCAAATGAAGAGTTAGAGAAAATGGATTTTACCGACACGCTTAAAGAGGCAAATACTTTCTTCCCCGCCACAAAGAGGGCCATACTTATTTTACTGGCGCAACCATGCACCACGGCCAATATAGAACGGTCTTTTTCCACCTTACGGCGAGTAAAAACGTGGTTGCGGTCTACAATGTCAGAAAATCGTCTGAACGGCCTATGTATGTTAAGCGTACATAGGAAAATGGTAGAAGGAAAGAAAGGCGAAGTTATTGAAAAAGTTTTAAATAGATTTTGTGAACAACCACGCAAGTTACTGTTTAAGTAATTAAAACTATTCTGTTTCTGGTTAAAATTCGTTTTTTTATTGTTACACTTGCTGACCCGGCGGACGTCGTCCTGCCCAGTAATCAATCTTACACCTACCCTAACTAAACTAAACCTACCCTACACCTACCCTACCCCTATCTATGTATGTGTTATTCTGAGTCTTCAGCTACCTACATACCAAATTTCATCGTAATGTGTTCAGTAGCTTTTGCTTGAAAGAGGTAACAAACATGCTTCCGTCCACACACACTCACAAACTTTCACCTTTATACCTAATGTATGAAAACATAAATTCAGTTTCTCTATGATTTTCTCAACCTGCCCCCCCCTGTACAAAATCCTGGCTACGCCCTTGATAGTAAGATCATTTTGTTTCAAATTGTACAATTTGTGTTGTAGAACTGTTGCTGATTTTTTTGGTAACAGACATGTTTTCATAGCCTTTACTAACTCATTAACACTGTCATACTTTGCGTTAAGTTTAAGTTTAGCAGACTGCGAAAGTCGACTTTTTAAAACAAAATTTATCAATTTAATTTGTCCGTCTACGTCAAGTTCCGTTTCATAGTATTCTACGCCATCAATGAGCTGTTTCGTATTTGTGCCGTCGTCATTTAGAACTGGTAATAAGCTCAAGGCGATTTTTAAATCGAATTTCGCCATATTTTGTTCAATAATTGACTCTTCAGTCGATGAATTATTACACAAATCTAAAATATTGTCATACAGGTTAACAAAATCTTTGTTTAATTTATTAAATTTACATAATTCCTCGTCTTTTAATCCGGTTTTAAGTAGCCTTAAATGGTCTAAGCTCTCATTGAAATTACTCAGCAATTTATCGGCCTCTTTTGGTTTTTTCAAAACAATTTCACCCTTTCGTCTACTTGGTCCTATTTTTATTAAATATATTCTTATCTTACCAAGGTCATTGTATATCTGTAACAATTCGTCATACATAACTGTCCATAATTTTATAGTTCATACACCAAATGCAAGTTCATATCGCGACTATGATTCCACTGTTGCACGCATACACTGCCCATGTTAGAATTACCACACTTTCACATTCATTAGAACACGGAACTCACAAGAACACTAGCCGAATTGTATGATTTGTTACACGCCTCTGTGTTGTCAGGGATTCTTGTTGGAAGCGTGGACCCGACGTTCCTCGCCTGCAGACACGTTACAAGCACCGTCGCGACACCTTCTGGATCGATCCACAGAACGCCTTAAGATGTGTCTCGTTATCTGCTCTCGCGCCCAGGACTCATGACATCTTTTGTAAATTTTAAAGATGGAGTATAGTGCACCGATGAATAATATCGTGCAAATTATTGTTAACACGATACTTATGGCCGATAAATGAAATTTAAATTCCTCTACCGTCGCTGTGTTTTTAGCGGCGCTATTTTGATTGAGAAAAACCTCCTCATTAGTTACTTTTGAGTTGCACATTTTTCAAAGTCACTTTTAATATATTTTTCACTTAAACAGCTGCCACACTGAGCAAAACCGATACTAATCGCGTACATGATTCAAGCCCTGTTTAGTGGCAGGGTCGCCATGTATGGTCGGGTGTCAGATATAATAAAACATCCCAAAATGTGGTGTAAGACTGCCTTTATTATGTTGATACTATGACTTATATATTGGTTACACACATTGAAATAGAGGTTGCATACGTACTACATCACACATGCTACATAATTTATCTAGTACATAGTAGATACGCTTCGATCGGCAATCTATTGAACACGTAATTATGACACGATATCTTGCGAAAACACCGCGATTCAAACAGTAAAACGCCCATAACTTTTGAACGGCTCAACCGATTTTATTCAAACATAGCTAAGAACAGAAAAACTAAATCAAAATCGGTTCATCCGTTTAGGAGCTATGATGCCACAGACAGACACACGGATAAACAGATACACAGCAACACACGAAAAACTTATAACACCCCTCTTTTTCCGTCGGGGGTTAAATAGTTTAGCATTCTATAAATGAAAGTTTTTTTTTAAATATCTTGAGTAGTTTCGGAGATTATCTCTTACATCTAAACATACATACTTTAACTTTTTCATTGTCTTGTGGTATATAGGTGGCGAGCTCGCGTCCTGCGTGCACAGGTTCGTGCGACACGGTGACGAGCGTGTGGCGATGTTAGCGCGGCGACTGCTCACCGCTCTCACTTACCCGCTGCTTCTGATGCTCACTCGCTGGCTTATACATGGTAAGTTATTATACAAATATACATAGAGTTTTAGCAGCCGAAACTGGCTTGTACGTATTTCCAAATCACGACAAGTTAATGCCCATCAAATAAAAACAAGAGAATAAGACAAGTAGGCATCCCATACAACTACAATTGTTATTGTTAAAAATAAAACGTTGCCCCACACTAGGAATTTCTTCCTGTATCGTGGGTGCGCCACCCAGATCCGGAACAACTATCTGTAGGCCATACAAATATTTGTTCCGTGCGGGAATCGAACCTGCGACACGCAGCGCAGCAGCCAATTGCTCAACCACTGTGTCAACCGTGTCGTCAATACTATTGCGCAATTGTCATAATTGAGAAATAATATTGTAGGTACGCCAGATAAGCACAACCACATATTTTGAAGATATGACAATACATTTTCTTATTCTTTTCCTGTTGATAATAATGAACATTTATTTGCAGGAGAGATTGACGATCGATACAACGAGTTCTTTATTGAGAGCAGAAGTGGAGTGCCTATCGATAGAATGTGGCATGACAAGTTTAGAGTCAGGTATGTATACTTTATATTGTAAACTCTTCTTCAAGAATGTTTAGCTATTTTTGCTTCAGCCTCATAGCTTTATGAAAAATCTACAAGGTCTTTACTCCACACAGTTACGATCTATGAATGACTATGAAAGCATAGCTGCAGCTCAGTGATATATAGAAAAATCAGCTACGGCTTCGTAGCGACTACATAAATCATCTACGACTTTGTAGCAGATAGACAAATCGGCTATATCTTCGAAGCGGGTACATAAATCACCTACAACATCGTAGCGGATAGGCAAATAAGCTACGGGTTCGTAGTGGATAGACAAATCCGCTACGGCTTCGAAATGGGTACATAAGTCAGCTACGAGTTCGTAGCGGATAGAAAAACCAGCTACGGCTTCGTAGCGGATAGACAAATTAGCTTCGGCATCGTAGCGGATAGCCAAATTAGCTACGGCTTCGTAGCGGATAGACAAATTAGCTACGGCATCGTAGCGGATAGCCAAATTAGCTACGCCATCGTAGCGGATAGCCAAATTAGCTACGCCATCGTAGCGGATAGCCAAATTAGCTACGCCATCGTAGCGGATAGACAAATTAGCTACGGCATCGTAGCGGATAGCCAAATTAGCTACGGCATCGTAGCGGATAGCCAAATTAGCTACGCCATCGTAGCGGATAGACAAATTAGCTACGGCATCGTAGCGGATAGCCAAATTAGCTACGGCTTCGTAGCGGATAGCCAAATTAGCTACGCCATCGTAGCGGATAGACAAATTAGCTACGGCATCGTAGCGGATAGCCAAATTAGCTACGGCTTCGTAGCGGATAGACAAATTAGCTACGGCATCGTAGCGGATAGCCAAATTAGCTACGCCATCGTAGCGGATAGACAAATTAGCTACGGCATCGTAGCGGATAGCCAAATTAGCTACGCCATCGTAGCGGATAGCCAAATTAGCTACGCCGTCGTAGCGGATAGACAAATTAGCTACGGCATCGTAGCGGATAGCCAAATTAGCTACGGCTTCGTAGCGGATAGCCAAATTAGCTACGCCATCGTAGCGGATAAACAAATTAGCTACGGCATCGTAGCAGATAGCCAAATTAGCTACGGCTTCGTAGCGGATAGCCAAATTAGCTACGCCATCGTAGCGGATAGACAAATTAGCTACGGCATCGTAGCGGATAGCCAAATTAGCTACGCCATCGTAGCGGATAGACAAATCCACTACGGCTTCGAAGCGTGTACATAATGCACCTACGGCTTCGTAGCTGTAGCTATCACGTAGCCTTGTACTTATAACTCCGTGATGATATTAGGGAATGGATGGTGCCGTCCTTCATGTCTCGCGAGCAAGCGGCTCAGATCCTCGCCACGGGCAAGAGCGTAGTGTTCATGCGGGAGGCGTGCCAGGACGAGCCAGCGGGACCCAGCGACCACGCACAGCATCTGCAGGCGCTGCTGAAGCCATATACGGGTAAGCAGCTTGGTTTATAATCATTTATTAACACTCGAGTCACGTCGAAAAATATCGTGAGGAAAGTTTAAATGGACTCAAGAAGACGAATACTGAAATGAGATATGTTGTGAATTGTGATGGACTGTTTGAAAGATGATATTGCTAGATAGGTGTACTATCAAATGAATGAAATGAAAAACTATAAAATGTGTTGGGGGTTTTTTTAAACTGTAGCGAAGAACAAAAGGAAGATAACGATACTTACAAAATAACCTGTCGGAAGAAAAAGCGCTATCGAACTGCTTTATCGGCGTGCGCTCGGGTGATGACTAATTATACGTACCATGTGCTACAAATATATTGGTTTTTAGTAGATCGAGAAAAAGTCCGGTACATTATTTATAATCTCTTATAAATAAGTCATATTATGGCATTTTAGGTTTAATAATTTATTGTAAATAAAAGGAGATTTTTGATCAATAATATTAGGATATTAATCCTTACGAGCGAAAGTTACTTTATCATCAAAACAATTTTATGAAGATAAGAGTAGAGCCGAACTGTGAACGCTGACAAGGAGCGTGCGTTTGTAATAAATTCTGTACGAAAGACGCAATGAGTACTATATTATATGGAAAGGCGTCCATTGCAGCCGATACGACCGCGCGTCAGAGCCACGGGGAATGGTATGGTTCCAAGTTCCTCTAAAAATGGTGTATATAAGTACTGAAATAGGTACTGAAAGGATGATCTTAGTGATTTCTTTAAGTTATACCCGTCTATAACCGCAGGACACAGCTATTTTAAATAGGAAGCATTCTTGTTATTAATAGCTCACTTTGTGATTATGTTTTTTTTTATATTGATTATGCTAATGAATTTTGCGGCACCGTCCTTATTCGGGCATACATACCTAGAATATTTTGAACTAGCTGACCCTCGGGGCTTCGCTCCCGTCAACTAGCTACCTATCTCTACCTACCCTGCATACTCTGCCTACGCTGCCTACCCAGCCCCTACCCTCTTACCCTGGCTACCCTGCCTACTCTGGCTACCCTGCCTAGCCCGCCTACCCTGCCTACCCTGGCTACCCTGCGTACCCAGTCTACCCTGCTCCTACCCTGGCTACCCTGCCTACCTACCTTCAATTTTTTATCTATCATCTATAGTTTCTCAGCGCACGCCAAATAATGTATTTTACAGGCAACTTTTTGTTTTTTGGGTTACATTATTGCAATTAAGAAGTATGTAAGGATCGTAGCAGGTGGCGTTCTGTAGTTCCTGCCTACCCCCATGGGAAAAAGGCGTGAGTTTGTGTATGTATGTATTATTGCAATTTTCATAAGGGTCTCTATTTTTTTTGAAATTATATCAAGATCCAGAGATTACCCCTTATAACGTCACAAACTCACAAACCCACAAACTCACAAACTTTACCTCTTTATTACCCGACTGCCGAAGGAGGGTAATGTGTTTATCAGTCTATGTATGTATGTAAGTATGTATGTTTGTTCCTATGTGGCGTTCTAGAGACCAAACGCGTTGGCCGATTTTGTTGTCACTGGCTACATAAAAATTGGAAAAGAAACAAAAGGCGGATTTTGGGCGCCATTTAGTGGGGGGGGATTTTTTTTTTCTTCCAACCCATCGTGTAGGATATCAAAATAAAGGGTTATAAGAAATGATTTCAAAAATATATAACTCTTATATGTTTGAATGTACCTAATTCTAAAAAAATACCTCAAAAGTTGTAAATAAAAAAGTTAATTAGAAAAATCAAAAATCCCGAATGCTCAAAAAGCGAACAAAAAAGGCGTAAACAAGAAGAAAACTTTTTTTGATTGGCACTCAAGTTTAGAAAACCATTATAGCTTGGCAAATTCGTACGTATCACGCCTATGGTCCGCGAGCGCGGTGGCGTTAGGCAGCAGGGGCGGAAAACGTGCACGCGGGAAGGGGGTCACCTAACGGGAACATCGTCGCTTCATCGCGCTGTCAAGTCATTGGATAGTAACGACACGACCCCGCCACCCGCGCGAACCATGAGAGTGTCACGATCGAATTTGCCAAGTAGTCGAAGTAACAAAATAAAAGGCAATTGACTCATGTTGTTATGGTTTGAGGCAAGTATGAGTAACAACACGTATGCCAACATTGTGGCGTTGATAAGCTTTGTTTATGTGCAGTAATGTGACGCACACCATAAACTTACTTACGTCATAACTGGGTATATTATAAAATAAGACATCTTTTCTAGTCTAGAAAGAACATTTTAACCAACTTGGGGTTGGGTACGGTTAGTTGTCGCCGCTTTCGGAGCTGCTTTCTTTGTTTTCTGTACCTGATATCTATCTAACCTGTATTATGCCACCGTTGGACTGAAGTCACCTACTTGGCATCACATTTTTCTCTTTGCTTTTGCGGTACCGTCCTTTCGGTAGGTCATCTTCGACTTTGATCTCCCCTGTCATTGAATGGGACCCAATCAGTAATTTTATTAGTCCAGTGCTTTTCTGTAATTTTAATAAAATTATCGTCAACCCACGAATCGTAAAGCTCCAATAATTTATTGACAGACTTTATCCACAGAAAATCCATTTAATTGTTTTCAAATTCGGAGTTCGGCAGGCTTATTGTGTATCTTTTGCAAGAGCAAAACGATAGCGATTTTTGCGCAATAATTGCTCTTCAATACAAAAGTTTTAGAGTTGTTGGCGGTTTTTTTTTTAAATAAGTGCATTTGACAAACAGCGAGCGATTAGCAAACAATTGTGTAGGATTTACCATACCTACACTGCACGTAATTTCGACTTTTATGACATAAAGCGTTTGATCGCTATCGTTTTGCTCTTGCAAAAGATACGTAATAAGCCTGCGGATCTACGTGTTGCATTGCCGAGTTCGCGTCTTACAACCATACCGTATATGTGTCAACATGTCAAAAGAAAACTCAAGCAGGAATGTTGTATTTTGGCGCCATATTTAGAATATTTTAAATTGTGTTTTTGATGAGATTAGGTTTCCAGAATCCGCTGGATGCGTGACGGGATCTGTCAATGTGGTGACACTTGGAGGAGGCCCATGTTCAGCAGTAGATGTCTTCCGGCTAAAATGATGATGATGAGATTAGACAAAGTAATTATGTATTAAAATGATTCGTAGGTGGGGAACGCATGACAGAAGGCTGCGCATGGTGGGAAGCGGCCGGACTGCGCGAAGGCGTGGCGGGGGCGCACGCGGCCGCGTCGGCTCGCTTGCTGGCCGCGCTCACGACGCACCACCACCTACTCGACCACCTAGCCGCGCACCGCCGCTACCTGCTGCTTGCGCAAGGAGACTTCGTACATCACCTGATGACGTTACTACAGTATGTACCACGCCGCTTATGTAGTTTTTAGGGTTCAGTACCCAAAGGGTAAAAACGGGACCCTATTACTAAGATTCCGCGGTCCGTCTGTCTGTCACCAGGCTGTATCTCATGAACCGTGATAGGTAGACAGTTGAAATTTTCACAGATGACGTATTTCTGTTGCCGCTACAACAATAAAAACAGAATAAAATAAATATTTAAAGGGGCTCCCATATTTTTTTTTGCGATAATGGTACGGATCCCTACGTGCGCGAGTCCGACTCGCACTTGGCCGGTTTTTTTTTTAAATTTAGAATATATATAGTAAATTGTAACAATAGGGCATTAAACACGTTTTTGAAAAGTTTCTCAATTAAATTCTATAGTGCTAATGTTCCACTAAAAAAACACAAATTGTTTATTCAATCGATAAGTGACATAAAATAGCCCAATCAACGGGGCATATGTAACCCGAAAAATTCTCCTGCCTGTGAGAGTAGGTAGTGTGATAAAGTAAGACCTACAGATTACAGATATCAACTTATCCAACAGATTTTGATAAGAGAAGTTAGGTATTTTTACCTAAACATGAAAATTGCTTATAACTCTCTGTGAAAAATTCCTCAGGCTGAAATACTTTCTGTATACGTACAAGTGTATTAGTTAGAATAGGCATGTATAGGCATCCAACATTTTTTCGATTTGGGATACACTCCAAATTTAACTTTTAGCATTTTACGCTATAACTTCTACTGAAAAATTGGTCTGCTACTTTTTATTTTTTAATATGGTTTTATTTCGATAAATAAACAGATTTGATAAGTTATCCAAAAGATTTTCCTTTATGTGCATTTTTTAGATTTTTGCTTAATTACGTAATGTGAAAAATATCTCCGTGCATTTTCATACCTTTATTAGTCATATGATTTTATATTAAATAAGAATTATCAATTATCCAACAAATTTTCGAACGTTCATTATATTTATCAGGATAGTTCGCTGATTTATGCTAGAGCGTAAGGGTTAACCTTCACTTGACCGCTCGGAGCTGCTTTGCCGCGCATTACTTTTGGAGTATTGTAGGCGGGTTTTGTGGCCACCGTTATTATTACAAATATTTTTTTATCTTAATATGCACAACTTATGTGAAGTCATCCAGTTACCACAAACTTTCAAACTTTCTCATTCGATTTTGAACTTAACCATCAAGATTTGAAGGTTTAAAATCATTTGGAGAAATTTTTCAGTTTTGTATAACCCAATGTGCTGTTGACTGTAAAACGGCGTTTAGAAATTCACTTTATATTTCTAAAGAATATTTATTACTTATATGGATTTAAAATAAACGTTTGATACCTCCTTAAGAACTTTGTAAACTATGCAAAAAAAATGGTCAAAAAGTATGTTTAGAAAGACACCTGTTGAGGCGTTAACGAGTAAGATAAAAGAAGATTATTATTATGTCCCTTATTTAATGTTCTTTTCTTATCGTCTTCATTTATTTTTATTTATATAAAATAATTTAATAAAAAGACATAAAAATAGAACCCACCGGTATCGGGAACAGGGTCTAAGCATGAAGTCCAAGTCTTGTATGCACTAGGTAAGTGCCCCCAAGGACAATCCCCGGTTGGTGCAGGACTATTGTTAAATATGAAGACAAATATATTGGGCTATGGGTTTTGGAAGGTTTATTGGATCGATTGTCTAAAACTATAGAATTACTATTAGCCCCTGCCTGACTACTGTTGAACTACACGACTATAAAAGATAAAATGGCAGGGGAGACTTACACACTCAAATAATGGGCTACCATAGCGGATCTCCACTCAAGCCAGCCAATTAAGGCAAGAGATAATTAATTTTGCCCGCAACTTATGAAGTGTCAAACCTTACAGGACACGTAAAATGTCGAAAATCATATACAAATGATGCCATGATCAAGGCGTTTAAAAGGAAGAAGACATTATTCATGAACGTTACAGTGTCAGAACCACCGGCAGCGAGCATCCCGCCTCTCGAATTCGATTTCCAGTCAAAATGTCTAATAATAATACAACTGTAAAAAAACAAAAACTAATAAAAAACTAAACTATTAATTTATACAACTCTACGCACCTTCCTAATTTCGTGTATGGGGCAATAGAGCACGGTCCTTCGCTATCCAGGATGTCTAAATATCCAGAGGAATAGCGAACATGTAAGGATCGACGAGGTATAATCCAGGGTGCTAGTTTGAGTCCACTTTGGTTTTACTTAGCCCTGAATCCTATAAGCATGCTGGAGAATTCAGGGCTGAAGAGAGGTGGTCAGGTTATACCTCACTTCCTTTACATGGATGACCTGAAGCTCTTTGCCCCCAGCAATCTTCAGCGGATATCTCTATCTCTACTGAAGGTAACTGAAACTTTTAGTAGCGCCATCAGGATGGAGTTTGGTGTGGATAAATGTGCGGTCATGCATGTAAAGCGAGGGGAAATTGTGGAATCCGTAGGAATTCAACTCGTGGATTCCGTAAAACAAGAGGTCCCTGTCCCCAAACGAATCCTATAATTATTTGGGTATGTCTGACATGAAGCAATCGTAGAAGGAACGCTTCTTTGGCCGCCTGAAGAAGGTATTCAATAGCCTTTCGGGCGGAAACATGGTGCGTGCCTCAACGATTCCGAGAACGTTGCGTTCCTTCAACGATTGCTTCATGTCAGTAGTGTTGATACCTAACGCTTCCGACATACTCAAATACATATATTATGCATTGATGTACTCTTTCGGCATACTAACTCAAACGGCACTTGACGCCCTGGATAGGCGGGTCCGTACACTGCTGACTGCATATCGAATGCACCACGCACGATCGTCGGTCATGAGATTGTATATCCCTCGGAAGTGTGGAGGCCGAGGCTTTTTAAATACCAAAAACCTCCACAACCGCGAGATAAGCAAACTGAAAGAATATTTTCTACACGCCGACGTGGACGTGGACGTGAAGTAGAAGTGGACAAGGGACTCAGCCCGCTCTCCTTGGCTAATGAGAACTGGCGCAAGCCTGTAGTGTTTGACAATAACGACCGCAGGGAGGTATGGCAAAGTAAGCAGCTTCACGGACGCTTTTTCCGGGAACTACATGGGTTCGATGTAGACCAATCGCCGTCCGTAGCCCGGCTGCGTTTCGGTACCTACTACAGGTATATGCGCGACCCAGTGTTCGAAAATGGCAATGTCACGTTGTATTGGGATCGGTCTATCATCACAGACAGGGCTATTGTTGCCAATAAGCCTGACATAGTGGTGATAGACCGACTAGAGCGTCGCGCAATGATTGTTGACATAGCGGTCCCTCATGTCGAGAACCTCTTGAAGGCTGAGGGAGATCAGAAAACTAAATATCTTGATCTGGCTCGCGAGGTTGTCGACATGTGGGATGTGAATACAGCAGCAATTGTGCCGATAGTCTTGAGAGACTATGGCATAATAGCCAAGAGCCTCGACGAACACCTGGGAGAAGTCTTGTTCCTTACCACTCTCTTGCCTTAATTGGCTGGCGTGAGTGGAGATTCACAAGAGCAAACGTGCTCGGAGGAAGAAAGTTAACCCAACAAGATACTTGTAGGGATCTTGACTGTATACTTCCGGGAATGTCCTGATAGCCGTGGTATACCTCTCCACTCCTCAAGCACCTCCGCATATGGGCAACATAGCCTTGGCGCTACGTCACTCAAGTGCTAGGAACCGTTTATGGGAGCCCATTAAATGAGTGTTGCGGGGATCCGCTGGATGCGAGATGCACGGGACCGATCAATGTGGCGACGCTTGGGGGAGGCCTATGTCCAGCAGTGGACGTCTTTCGGCTGATATGATGATGATGTGTTCAGCAGTGGTCAGGCAGGGGCCATTAATCCTCCTATAGTTATAGGCAATCCATCAACCAAACCTACCAAACCCATAGCCCAATACATTTTTCTCCATATTTTGCAATAGTTCTGCACCAACCGGGGAAGCAATTGCGTAGTGCATACAGGGATAATCATCGGTTGATTTCACATTTACATACATGCCTAACAAGGCCTCTGGGAGTTGAATTCAGCCCCTTGCACGCCTTTCAAAGGATCGGGACCCCAGGGTCCCGAGATTGTCAAAGTCATGTAAAAATAATAATAATATGCCGCAGGGCAGCATTGTGGCGAGCTGGTGGGCTGTGGCGACGATGTGTCCCTCATCTCCGGCTTGCCTTTATTGGCCGGTCGGAGCGAACACTGACAGGGCACAGAGCTCCCATCTCTCTCCTGCCTTAATTGGCTGGCTTGAGTGGAGATCCGCTATGGTAGCCCATTAATTGAGTGTGCATGTCACCCCTGCCATTTTATAGTCGTATTGTTCAACAGTAGTCAGGCAGGGGCTAATAGTAATTCTATAGTTTTAGACAATCGATCCAATAAACCTTCCAAAACCCATAGCCCAATATATTTGTCTTCATATTTAACAATAGTCCTGCACCAACCGGGGATTGTCCTTGGGGGCACTTACCTAGTGCATACAAGACTTGGACTTCATGCTTAGACCCTGTTCCCGATACCGGTGGGCTCTATTTTTATGTCTTTTTATTAATTTATTTTATATAAATAAAAATAAATGAAGACGATAAGAAAAGAACATTAAATAAGGGACATAATAATAATCTTCTTTTATCTTACTCGTTAACGCCTCAACAGGTGTCTTTCTAAACATACTTTTTGACCATTTTTTTTGCATAGTTTACAAAGTCCTTAAGGAGGTATCAAACGTTTATTTTAAATCCATATAAGTAATAAATATTCTTTAGAAATATAAAGTGAATTTCTAAACGCCGTTTTACAGTCAACAGCACATTGGGTTATACAAAACTGAAAAATTTCTCCAAATGATTTTAAACCTTCAAATCTTGATGGTTAAGTTCAAAATCGAATGAGAAAGTTTGAAAGTTTGTGGTAACTGGATGACTTCACATAAGTTGTGCATATTAAGATAAAAAAATATTTGTAATAATAACGGTGGCCACAAAACCCGCCTACAATACTCCAAAAGTAATGCGCGGCAAAGCAGCTCCGAGCGGTCAAGTGAAGGTCAACCCTTACGCTCTAGCATAAATCAGCGAACTATCCTAACAAATATAATGAACGTTCGAAAATTTGTTGGATAATTGATAATTCTTATTTAATATAAAATCATATGACTAATAAAGGTATGAAAATGAACGGAGATATTTTTCACATTACATAATCAAGCAAAAATCCAAAAAAATTGTTAAAAAAGGAAAATCTTTTGGATAACTAAACAAAGCTATGTATTTAAGGAAATAAAAACATATTAAAAAATAACAATTAGCAGATAAATTTTTCAGTAGAAGTTAAGCGCAAAATGTTAAAAGTTAAATTTGGGGTATCACCAAAATCGAAAAAATGTTAGATAACTTTACATACTTATTCTAACTAGTACATACATACGTATACAGAAAGTATTTCAGTCTGAGGAAATATTCACAGAGCCTTATAAGCAATTTTCATGTTTAGGTAAAAATACCTAACTTCTCGTAACATAACTTGTTGGATTATTTTACATCTGTAATCTGTATTATCTAATTTCATCACATGCCAAATTTCATAGGCGGGAGAATTTTTCGGAAGTCTCCATACAACAAATATCCTCGTTGACTGGACTAAAAATGCATTTAAATTATACATTTTCAAATTTCGCGGGATGTTTGAAAAAAACGCTGGACGCCGGGGACATATTGATCTGTGGTCATGACGTCAGTTGGCTGTGTAAATTAATGGTCCGATAGGATGATACGTCGATGAGTTGACAGTTTTTAGTTTACACAGCCGTATGACGTAATAACATGGCGGCTACTATTTCATATTCCATGTATATAAAACAGATTAAAAACTCATAACCTACAATTAAATTTTAAAATTTATTTAGTTATTTTATTAACTAAAACTAGCATTTTCCAACTGCTTTTTGCCTAAACTATCTAAATAATGTATTTTTTCACTACCTTGTCTATTATGTATGTGGGTCATATTCAAAATAATTGTATGTTACGGATAGGAAACAAATATGAATATTATTTTATTGTAACAGAAAAATAACAGAAAGGAATTATTAGGGCAAGTTTAAATAGCATACATTTGTAAAATAAATAATTAACATTGATCTAATTGAAACACCTGGGATAGTAGAATACCATCACCACTATCACTACCTATACATACTTCAAATAAAAAGAAAAAAAGTTTTGGCTAACCTGCGGTGCAGTAAGTTGAATAATATTTTATTATCATTAATTCATATATGACACTATGTGAATAACGCCTAATCATTCATATCTGTTACGTAAAAGAAAAAGTGATGGATAAAATAACGTATATGAATTAATTGCACGTGTCTAACCTACAAATCTATTTATTTCCACATTAATTTAAATGTTATACGAATATTTTATATTTATAACAATTAGCACAATACAGTTATTTCCTAGTATGGGTAATAAAACAGTAAACTTACTTACCGCTATTTTAAACGTCTCACATTAAATATTTACTTTTAAAAGTCTAATTTTCTTCGACAACGAAACGAGCTGAGAAACTATATTGAACAAAATGGCCGATCATTTATTTTTACGTCGTGTAGTGACAGGTAGTGGACTAATTTTGCCAGTATATCAAATTTCTTTATTACCATGGAAATAATGTTAAAATAGCATAACAGAGAAGAATAACAGATATGTGCAAAATCAGGAGACTCATTAATAAATTAAATTTGAAGAACAATAAATAGTATTTTATATTTTGTTTAGTGAAGTGTTGAAAGTTTAAACAGTATTCTCTGAATATAGTTTTTTTTTTAACCTTTGTGTAATAGTTAATAATTAAATTATTTGTTTTAGTTAACAGTCAAAAACGTGGACATTGAGTACTTGTATGAAACGGAATCTACGCAATGTTTGGTTTAATTTTTTTTTAATGAATTGTTTAGCTATATCAAATGTTTCGTTGTTTTTTATTAAATTCAAATAAACATTTAATCTGTTTGTTTATGAAATTCTAGTCAGTTGTATCTCGTTATAAAAATAATTGGGTTGGACACTATGACAGTATAATTATTACAATTATTTTGAATATGACCCATGTAACACATTGCCTAAGAAATTCGTTTCGCAATATGAACATTTAGACACAAGATTATAAAATAAAAATTAAAAATACATAATAACAGTTACGAAATGACTATTGTATGAGTCGTTATGTAACTGGCAGAATAATACTGAACCTGTTACTTCTCGAAAAAGCGCGCGTTGATTGTGTGTATATAGTCTGTGGTTTTTATTCTGATCGTTTCTTATAAATTGTTGTTGCCAGAGAGTTTGTATACTATAGATATAACGTATTTAAGACGCAATTTCAACATCGGTATTCCCTTTCGCACTATCAGATAACGTCATAAGCAAAAAGAGATAGATATACTTTTTCTATGCCATCTTTTGTGCCAGTGTGAACGAGGATGCTATAGATACTTATCTATAGACATATATCAGTACTAGATCTGTGTCACTGACTTATCGATATTATCGAGTTTAGTTTTGGAGCGATCTACAAATTTGGTCAAATGTCTGTAAGAATCGTCCCTGACTGCGGCTAAGTTTTACTACGTTTTTTTAAGGGATTCTTTATAATTATTTAAAGAGTGAATGTGTATTCGTACAAAGAGTGAACTTATCAGTAATTTTCTGCGCATTCTACTCGTTGTATAATAATGTTTCTTCATACCTTGCGCAAAAACGAGGTACATTATGAGATTAAAGTGTCAGTTTTTGGTACACTCGTACGACTGTACAGTTGATCAATATAGATATATAGTACAAGACATTGTGCAAGACTGAAAATAAAGTTTACAGACGAGTATGTATATAAGGGTGGGTGCTTTCAGGACAACACCTACGGCAGCGATTGAAAGATACCTCAATATCCCTTCTCTGCATATGATGGTTGAATTCGAGGCAAGGAAGACATTACATCGACTTGCTGTGGCTGGACTATGGGATGCCTCTAAGCCAAGAACCAACCATACAAAGTTTGACGGGAATGAAGGCCTGGATCGGGTAACAAGCATGTTATCCGATAAAATGCAAACTATGTTTGTGTTTGAAAGGTCTTTCAAGGTCCAAATCCCTACAATAGAGGACTGGACGAAGGGAATCAATCCACCAGAACAAGACAGTCTGGTGTGGTACACTGATGGATCCAAAATGGAATCAGGTACAGGGGCGGCAATATACGCAAAAGGTTACAAATGTAGAAAAGCCTAGGGAAAATGGCAACTGTATTCCAAGCAGAAACTTATAATGCCATAATAACCTGTGCTCAAGAGAATATATACAGAGGAACCAGAGGTAAATCCATATATATTCTTAGTGACAGTCAGGCTGCAATCAAAGCCATGGCATCCTACAAAGTGGACTCCGGACTTATTCTGGATGCTGTCCAAACCCTAAACAGGCTTGGGCAGCACGACAGGGTAAGACTGATGTGGGTCCCTGGGCACAAAGGAATCCATGGTAACGAAATGGCAGACGAACTGGCAAGAGAGGGCTCAGCAAATGACTTTGTGGGTCCAGAACCATGTGTAGGCATCTCGACGTGCCTCGTTAAAGCCGCATTTAGGGAGTTTGCAGATCACAGACAGCGAACTCATTGGCTATCTAGCACCGGTCTACAACACTCCAAGAAATTCCTAGGCTCTACGTTCAAAGCCCGGGAATGCATTTGGAATATGAGCAGGGGGCAAATCCGCTACCTGCTTGGGGCCTTTACTGGGCACTTTGGGACCAACGACATGCTCATGAAGATGGGTCTAACCGCGACACCCATGTGCAGGTTGTGTGGGGAACATACGGAGCGCATGGAGCACCTTCTTTGCACATGCGATGCACTGGCTGGTAAGCGAATGAGTCTCTTAGGGGCTGGATATCCAAGACCAGAAGACTATAGGCTCATATCTCCCAGTCTCGTTGTAAAATTCATGAAAAGAGTTTTCAACGAGATTGGGGAGGAGTAAGGTATCTAGGGGACCACAATAGATCCCAATGGGTCGAAGTGTCCGAGTTGTTTCTCGGCCCCTCCACAAGATAAGATAAGATGTATATAAAAGTAATAAAATAAATAATAACAAAATGGTTTAAATATAATAATAAAAAAATAAAAAAGTGAAAATAAACATGATTTATCAACGTGTATCCATAGCCCTTCTAATGGATACAGGTTGATGAATCATGTTTAAGGGATAGCGATAGCATGACTCATTAAAATGCAGTGAACGCAAGCGAGAATATGGTGAAGGTGTCCAGTTAGCTCGTTTTATATTCTTGTTCCACTTATTTCTTAAATAAGTACTCTTAGGAAACCTGTGCACAATCAATATTAGATTAATATTAACAAATGGAAAAAAAACTTTATGAAATAAATTAAAGTAAGTAAAATAAAATACAGTATCGATAAATCTTTCTTGTGACTTTTGTCACATCTCTAACAGAACGTAAGTACGTAAACTGTCAAAGCTCTATCAGCGAACGCATAATAATTAATTATTTCACTAAATAGAATGGTTTAAATGATACTATACGTCCTCGACGTATTTAGAACTAAGATTCTTTTATTCCGGAAAGCCTATGAAATGTATATTCCCTGCACAATAATTCCAGTATGCTAGTTGATAACTCACCTGTGGAAAGATATCCTTTGATTATGTTCTGTTAATACAATCATTCTACTCTTGCTACCGATAGCCACACACGACATGGTTCATGCAGATAATTAAACAACAAAATTCTTCCTGATATAAACGAAACAAAGGCGTGAAAACAGCGAAAAACTTTAATTAGAGCTGCTAACCAATGGGTTACAACAGTGACTATAGAGTTTGACGTTCAGGATGGTAGCGTTTGTCTATGCTTGTCTCTTTTTATTACCTAGAGTTTTTCCATAAGCAAGAACGAAAGAATTGACAGTTTCTTTTTCGTCGTAAATACGTTATCTCTAGTAATTACTAACTCTCTGGTTGTTGCATTTAATTAAGTAAGTTCATCAGATAGTGGAAAAAGAATCGTTCGTGTCTCGCATAAAAAGGCTTTATTTTAAACACTCGCATGTAGCTTTCGACGAAATTGGCTACATCACTCATGTTAAAATCTCGACTTTATATGCTCGACATGCAAATTACTATTATAGATATTTTCTCATATAGATTAAAATAACCCGGCTGTCGAGGACGGCGGGAGTGGTCCTCGTCAGTTCGCTCTACAATTTTATGACTTTCACAATAGTATTCGTCATTTTGATATAAGTCTTCGTATTCGTCATTTTGTATATTTAGTGGCTTTTTGGATTATAAGTCAAGAGTGAATAGGTTACTACTTCTACGCACGCTTACTGCTTCTAGGCGACCGTCGACCACATGATCGCTTACTGTCAGGTGAGATCGTGATCAAATGCAAGTCTATCAATAAGCCAAATGAGTGTCGGACTTCGCACATATAAGGTTCCGTTCCAAACTGCAAAATGAAGTAACAAAAATGTAAAAAAGGCGCCAAGTTCGAAAAAAAATAAGTTTAAAAAGTAAAAGATTAGAATAATGTGGCATAGATTTTTACAAATTATTATCTAAATTATACGTTCGTCGACCGCGACTGAGCTCTGTCCAATATTGCCCGAGAATTCCTGTAAAATCGTATAGTCCATGTGTGCGTGAAAAATGGCTCTTTGTTCGTGGTGGCGCTGGCGTCTCTGTCTGCGGCGCGCCGCCGCTTTTTATTTTGTGGTAAAGGCCACTATAGTAGCTCGGCTAGTTTTTTATATGATGATATTATGTTTGTTTGCTTAGGGACGAGCTAAACAAGCCGGCCTCGTCGCTCTACGTACACAACCTTACATGCACGCTGGAAGCAGCTGTGCGCGCCACCAACGCTCAGTTTGAACCGCAGCACGTGCTGGCGCGGCTACATGTCAATCTGTACCCTAACTGTAAGTAAATAATGCATCTTTCTGAACGGCAAATTAGCTTAGCCATACTGAAGACAGGAGTTTTTTTTTATCAAAGTCATTAGTGTTGATTAGAGATAAAACTATACTGGCAATAAAGCCCATACCCTTTCTCCCCGATAACAAACTTCCCTTTACTGCGTCAGGCTAATTCTTGATGGCGTTTTAGATAGCGATAGCTCTTTTTTAAATGTATATTTGGTTTCTAAATCATATCAATTATGCCTTATCACCAGGTGATGGTCGCGACGACTGTGGTTGGGACGTATTCGCCCTTCAGTACCGCGTAGACGGACCTTTAGGTACACTGTTCCCGGCCACATGCGCGGCGCGCTACCGAGCGCTGTTCACGCAGCTGTGGCGCGTCAAACGTATCGAGTACGGGCTGCACGACGCGTGGCGCGAACATGCCATCCTGCAGAAGAGGCTGAAGTATATGCCAGGTGAAAACATGTTGCTATTGTAGTCCTTCTGTTTGTTTTTTCTTTTGTCTCATTTTATTTTCGGTGTTGTTTTATGATGTCGTTTATTAATTATAGGTTTTACTATAGGAACATATATTTTATCCTGATTTCTCTCGTCGCACGTTCTGTAAATTGCTCTCTTAATATCTGCTCATTCATGCCGTGTGTTTAAAAACATATTTTTTTTATCGGAAATAATATCAAATTGAAATTTATTAAAGAATCGGTTGTACAGAGGTGTGGGGCCTGATGCGTCGCGTATCATGTCTGCGCCTGGAAGCTCTCCGTCTGATGGGCGCGCTACAAGAGGCCGGCGGAGTAGGTGCCGAGCCCGCGTGGCGCGCACTACTGAATGCGGCGGCCGAGCAGGCCGACCTCGACACGCTGCTGAGACTGCACCACCACGCGCTGGACCGCCACTCCATACACGCCATGATACATCACACCACGCAGGTACGTCACTGATGGCGCGCTACAAGAGGCCAAAGCGTTCTATCGTACTAAATATTTGTATTTTCTTGTGTTCTATATTTTTTTACTATTTTATTATTTTGTTGTGCTTAATGTATCTAAAGAAAGGTGTCCTAATAAATTTATCTTATCTTATCTTATCGACAGTTGTCGGGTCAGGTAATTTCTCCTTATTGAGTAACTTCGTCATACTGGTGCATCATGTCAAAGGAGGCCGTCTTCGGCCTCCTTTGACATACCATCCAGCATCCATGACATTCCATCACACCATCAGCACAGGTAATAATTAATACTAGCATACAAATGCCTCATCCCATACATAGAAACCGTGCCGACGTAACTGGCGTTTTTCGTCTGATTAAGCTGATTATTTTGGTTGGGTTCCATTCCACGCCGATAGATGTTGTTTGCAGCGACTTGCATTTTACTTGCAAGTCGCTGTTTGACTCGGTTCGTGAATATTTTTATCTTTCTTCCTACTCTTGGCCCATGTTACTTGGATCGGCGCAACACGTTTTCCTCTTCCATACCGTCCTGTCCCTCGTCATATTATTTTCTTCTTTAAATACAGTGACTATTTGTTTTATAGTATTATTATGTATGTATTTTACAGTGTCATTGCACCAAAATGTGTTACAATACAAATTTAAACAATCGAGTGGAATGCCACAGATAGAAAACCGCGCCGAAAGATCTGATTACGGAAATTCGCTCACTCATAGAAAGCTACACAGTCGCTGAATGCAATAGTGTTTTTTATATCTCGGCAATAATATCAATTCCTGCGGAATAGTCCACATGAGCGACGCTACGGGAAAAGAAAATAGTTTTTAATTATAGTTAATTCGCGTTAAGAAAATAGTGAGTCATCGTTGTCAGCCAGCCGCTCGACCAATCGTTGCCACCCGAGTGGTCGGGAGGCTGACAACGATGTCTCACTATTTTCTTAACGCGAATGAACTATAAAGTCGCAAGCATGTTAGCTCTGGTGACCCAGGAAACGCTATGATACATGATTTCATGCAGGTAAATCAAGCTATGATTTTGATTTGTCCACCTAAACGGTTTTCCATCCCTATATCATGAGGAAAATTTGCCTGACGTTATTGCGGGTTAGGTAATCCTTTGCGGTTTAATATCATGCTAACTTCCCATTGTTATGATTTACACAACAACATTTGGTTTGGCCGCCATGATACTGCAAAAAGCAATTTTCCTGTTGTCTTTCATGTTAATAACTGTTATTTGTATCATTATAATATTCAAAATCATTGCTTTTTTTTATTATTTTATCATTAAATTTTTTTATGATCCCCTTACTGCATGACTTTCATTATCTAAGGCAAGTTCCTCGCGGGTTGGTACCTTTTTGTTTCTGTATCTTATCCGTACATTATGTGCTGTAAGTGTATGCGCTCGCTAAAGAATCTGTACCGAAACGACTCAGTCCGGAAAGCGCATAAGGGTGTGGGGGCAATAATTTCTTTGTTTGAAAGATAAATATTTTTTAAACTTTTAATTGGCTCCATCCAGTTCTGAGTCCTCTTTTCGACTGCAAATCATTTTCAGGAAAACCGCCCTTGTCAGACTAATCTATACTAATATTATAAAGCTGAAGAGTTTGTTTGTTTGTTTGTTTGTTTGTTTGTTTGAACGCGCTAATCTCAGGATCTACGGGTCCGATTTTAAAAATTATTTCACTATTCGATAGCCCGATTATTGAGGAAGGTTATAGGCTATAAAACATCACGCTATGACCAATAGGAGCGGAGCATAAATGAAAAATGTTGCAAAAACGGGCAAAATTATTCCTTTTTGCGAACTTCCGTTGCGTGCGCTGCGTAAACGGGGGTGGTAGGTAGCCCGATGACGGGAGCGAAGCCGCGTGAGACAGCTAGTGTTTTATAAGATTTTAGTTAACTCATCCGTGCCTCGGAAAGCACGTTACGCTGTTGGTACCAGCTGTCTTTGTACTTCTTTGAAAGTGCCTGTTGTCAGAAATGAAAACCTATGACACCAGTCTTGTCAAGAGGTATCGTGTTAGCCATGTTACTGAATTGTAAAGATCGGATAGGCAGTTGCCCCATGTAAAATGCTGGTTAGTTTGGCAACCGACCTCAACATGGTTGGGAAAAGGCTAGGCAGATTCATCATCATCATTTATCATTTCAGGCAAAAAAACGTCCACTGCTGGACATAGGCCTCCCCCAAGCGTCGCCACACTGATCGGTCCTTTGCGTCTCGCATCCACCGGTCTCCTTCAGCCTTGACCAAGTCGTCGCTCCAATTAGTGAGGGGCCTTCCAACGGAATGTCTTCCGGTTCGCGGTCGCCACTCCAGAACTTTTCGGCCTCAACGGCCATCCGTTCTGCGAGCAATGTGCCACTAAGTTTGGCAATTCTTCGGGCTATGTCGGTATCCTTGGTTCTCTTGCGGATGTCTTCGTTTCTGATTCGATCATGCAAGGAAACTCCGAGCATAGCTCTCCCCATTGTCCTTTGGGTGATTTTAAGCCTTCTGATGAGGCCCATTGTGAGCGACCACATCAGGCAGATTGAAAGGTCAAAAACAAAGCAAGCCATATTTTAAATATTATATCCGTCACTCCCACAATTGAGACAAATCCAACGACACCTCATCCTTCCAAAGACGCTCTGTCTGTCCCTATGTATGCTTAGATCTTTAAAACTTCGCAACGGATTTTGATGCGGTTTTTTTAAATAGATATAGTGATGAGGAAGGTTAATATTTATAATACACGCGGGCGAAGCCGCTGGCAGAAGCTAGTATTTCATAAAGTCAATCAAGCCGTTTGGGCTGTAGAGCGTGATATAGAAATGGACATACATACATACGCTCGAAAAACATTACCCTCCCGCAGTCGGATTAAAACCATTTCAACTCCTTTCTAAAAGTTAGTTGAGAACATTGGGAGCATCATCTAATGAAATTTCCGCTCGCTCGACATTCTCTCGAACGCTTTACCGAAAAACTTTTGAACCTAGTTTTAAAATATAAGTGTCTTTATTTATCACTAGGTTTTGAAAAATCTTCACGTGTAAACGCTCTTAACACTGCTATTTTTTTCTTACACTATTAAATTCTTAGGAGCTACAATCCTACTTGGGCAACGTGTTGAACGAGACGCTGGCCCTGCGCAGCTTCGAGTCAACGCTTCACAACGGGATCAACGCTGAACTCGAGCGGCGGGACAGGATAGAACAAATAAAGGCCGAGAGAATCGCACGCGGTAAGAAACCGATACACACAGACAGACCCTTCACCATAAGCGACCAACCTGATGGCTCGACGCGGTTTGTTTATGTCACACCGTTAAGTGATTTTTACTTAGCGTAATTGCAAGGACGTACACATGGACGTGCGATATTTCCTATCGACGAAATTTAAGACGACGACTAACGCCAACGACCTTGAGGGAACAAACCGCGCACACGTTTCACACCCGCGCGGCCCAAAATTTTGTGTACTTTCCTTATTATTCTAAGACTTTAAAAAAAAGCCTCGGATCAAAGTGTAGATAATTAAATTGTCTTTGAGATGGTGACAATTTCATTAAAATACGCCCAGCGGTTTTGGTGCGATTGTCGTGTTTTTGTTCGTTTTAGACATAACTTTACAAATTAATTACAAAATTTTCTTAGATCAAATTATTAAGAACATGGTCTAATATTAACATATATTTTTTCCAAAAAAATTCGTATAGCCGTTTAGGCGTGATTCTCATTTTAAAATCATTTACTCAAGGGAATTGGCGCCTTAAATAGTGTTGCGCCATGCGCTTAGCATTAGTTTCATTTTGTTTTTGGTTCTTTATGATGGTCCTTTTAGAAGTTTTTACACATTTCATCAACATAATCGTTTTCTCACGTTAAAGTTTACATGAATTTGAAAGTAGTTTAAATAGTTGATATTAAATTAATGAATAGGCTTGTAATTGTTGTCTGCTGATCTTATATGCCATGCAATTTCTTTTCACGTCGGGACATGTTGCGAACCCATTCTTTAAATATAATTAGTTTGCATGCTTCCTTCCATTTGTTGTACAGGCGAATACGCTTTAACGGCAGCCGACGAAGCGGTTGACAAAGAAAAGCGGAAGATCTTCCACCAGTTCCTAGGCAGTCGAAAGGCCGACCTGAATGTTTGGGCGCGCACGTACAGGTACGTTCAATATTTCAGGTCACGAATATTAAACGAGGTTTGTAACGCTTGGGCTATTAGTTACGCATGATTGTAGTACTTTGCCCTGAAACATTGCCATGGTTACGGTACTTTGTTATAGCTCTTCAAAATTTTTAACATCGCCTCCGACATTCCATACAACCGTACGCAGGGCATAGCCACTACATTAGTACATAAAACGCATAATGTGTGTATAATCGCCGGCACGTAAGTTGGCAAGAGTCGTTAGATGCACAGAAGTCGTTTTTTAGCTATCTTTTCTAGTGAAGCGGGACGCGGGGAACGTTTAGGAAAGTTCCGAGTGCGCGATTGGTTGGTCAGTTGACACAAGAATCGACTGACCAATCGTGTCGCGTCCACGTTCCGTTCGCTCTATATTGTGGTTGGCCAGTTCGGGAAATATGCGCGAACTTACCACCACTACGCCAAAACCTTACCAACTTAAGTGCCGGCGGTGCTATACACGGCGTGCGAATGTGTGCATGCAGCACGGCTTTATTGCCTTGTTGACTGCCTCGTCACAGGCGACGATAAATTTGGCGGTGGAGGTGAGTGTCGCCGCTTTACGTAGTAATAGTTAGTATTATTTGCCAGTACTAACAACACAGTGCACTGCAGTGGCCAGTATAGAAGGCATTGAATAGCTTCCGTACCGGACCGGAATAAGGCCTCTGCAAATCTATATATATATATAAAAGGCAATGTCCCGACTGACATATCCAACGCCCAGCCTAAACCACTAATGATAGAAGTTAGAAATTTTTAGAGGATATTGATTCTATACTGTAGGTGTCAAATAAGAAAAGATTTTTCGATATTTAGCCCATAAAGGGGTGAAATAGGCGATGAAATTTTGTATGGTAATTTTTATTTACTCTAAGACAGTCTGGGAGCTCAGTTAGGTTTTCCACATCTGACCAGGAGACCAGAATACTGAAGTTAAAAAAACCGGGTCTGGAATCATGAATGGTAAAGACTCTTGATCTACCATAAAATCAGAATCATGAAGAAGAAGAAAATCACAAAATCTATATTAACCAGAACGAAGCCGGGGCGAGCAGCTACTATACTATGATTGGCAAAATGGGGGATTATCAATCTATCGAACTTCCGCTGCGAGAGTGGTGCTCTCGTACATAGTCTATATTGTGACCCTCTTGCTGGAATGTCCCAACTGTCCATTCACTTACACCCTGGATGACCTGTACAATGCCTCTGACGCTGCAATAAACGTGGTCCCCCACTGGTGCCAAATAATATGATAATATGTACCATCAAAACGAAAAAAGAAGAACATCACTAGTCTATCTTGACATGTCTCCTAACTAAATTATGTTTTCTAATGTCTGGACTACACTGTTGTAAACTTCCGCGTGCGCATGTAGCCCACTGTTGATAAGCAAATTGCATCCATTAAGTAATACTTATTGTCATCAACATTTAATGAGAGGTCATCTATAACAAATAAATATCTGGCCGGTTCGAGACGGTAAGAAAAATATAATGCAAATTTTTAATACATACACAGTTACTACTCAAGTTTTTGTAGCATTTTGAGATACGCCGGTTAGCCAGGCCGCCTTATTTCAGAGTGAATGTTTTATCACTTCATTCTGCATGATACCTTATAAAGGATGTTTGTCACAGGGGTCACGTGACAACACTGATACTGAAGCTGGCCCTCCACTCGGAGGTGTCTCTCCAAACACTGGCCTTCCGACTTGACTACAGCGACTTCTACAAGCGCGGAGATGCCAAGCTGCACGAGCCGCTCACCTACCAGCACAAGCGACTCAGCGAGATCGGACTCAATTTAGCTAAGGTAACTAAAATACTGGAGGGATGGTAGATGTAATATAGGTGCACTGCATCGTGCACTGTGACCTAACCCTTTGGGGAATCCAGGCGATGACGCCTGTAAATTTATCAGTTACATACAAATATGTCTTTTACGAATTTATTCTTTACTAGCTTCTGCCCGCGGCTTCGCCCGCTTAACAAGTGTATTAGGGGCAGGGCCCAGGGCCTCAAACCATCTCCATGCCAAATTTCATCTAAATCGGTTCAGTAGATCCAGAGAGTACCCCCTACAACTTCACAAACTTCACCTTTTTAAAATATTAGTATAGATTAGTTACTAATCATGCCCAAATGATGTTTGGAACGCCTTCTATCGACAGCCAGTATTTAAAAGAAGTATACCCCTATAGACTAAATGTGGCCGCAGCATTCGTATAGGGCCTATACGAAGGCTTCTTGTGTAGTAGATTGTAATAAGAATAAATGTGGTTCTTATTACAATCTACTACACAAGAAGCCGAGATCAGTAAGATGACTGTTTGTTAAATTAGCTGTAGCAGTTTCAAGATGTTATGTGTTGAGTTATATTTTACAAGCGACACCTCGGAAATTCTTTGATACCAGATCATTATGATTCAGTACTACACGATTACGACGTTCTGGCAAAACCGGATGTGACGCGGGCAGATTGCTAAGCGATATACAATGATATCTTTGTGATTTGAATGATTGGATAGAAAAACCAAATGCACTTTTGTCAGCAGTCGTATGACCTTTAGAAATATCGTTTACTGTAAGTTAGTTGTAGCGTTATTGAATAGTTTTGGAAATATCTAGGTTTCGTTATACAACGGACATTCATTCGTGCAATGAATATTTGTTCGCGACGGTCCTTTACACTTTTTTTGATGATTAGGAATTGTTGAGCGTCGATTCCCAATTTTTTCCCAATTTTCCACTAGGAATTTCTCAATTGCCGACCGGGATTGTGATTAGTTTGGTGATGTGAAATCCCCGTGCCTCGGCAAGTACGCCTTTGATCCTACGCCTGAAAGATGGTAACCCGACACGATCTGAGAGAGGGTCGTATCAGCAGCCTAATTGCTTAAGTGAATTCGGCAAGGCAAAGGGTTTAACCCCATGAAAGAGTATGGACAATTGACTAATCACATGCGAGATGAAAGACGCGATGTGGATTTCCGTCTATGTGATTGGTCGATTGTTCACACTCTTTCATGGGGTCAAACCCTTTGCCTTGCCGAATTCACTTACGCAATTATTCTGTAGGTTGCCGTCCCATTGGATTTTGAGATTGAGGGAACAGAGATTGCACCTGTGTTTACGCACACACTAGTGCACTATAATATCTTCGGCGATGGCTAGTCTCCTCTGAGATTGGCCGCCATGGCCGGAATTCGGTCTGAGGGACTATTATTGAAGAATCAATTAAATAAAAGTTTTAACAACTTCCCTGTCCAATTAACAGACACATGAGTCATATATGACTCATTGTGCAGGGAAGTTGATAAATAGAAATGAAATGCAAATTTGCATGAAATTATGTTTACAGCTATCTTAATTTGTTGCAGAGCAAACTAATAGACCGTATGAAGAAGAAATGACATGTGGTATCATCAGAGAGTACCGCGCCTGCAGCGTTCTGCTCGCCGTGTCTCGTGTGCGTATGGACGCAATGATTATTGTCCACGGCACTTATTCTCTATGACAATTTGCAAGTAATAGTAATTGTATATCATCTTGTAGTTCTGTAACCAGTTACTTTGTCTCTTCATAATAAGTTCCAAATTTTCTATTAGCAACATGTAAAAATAGATCTAATGGTTCAATGTCCATCGCAGTTTTATGCGAAATTGTGATGATGCTTTCACAAAATAACAATAAGTATTATCTATCTGTCAATCTAGGAGTTAATTCAAGAGTGAATAGGTTACATCTAGGCAAGCGTGCTTCACCGTCGACCACATCATCGCTTAACATCAGTTGAGACAGTGGTCAAGCGTGAGCCTATCAATTATATATAAAAAAAAACATATAAATGCAATTGGCAACAAGCAAGACTGCGTTTATTTAGACTGCGACTAGCACTTCGTCATAGTGAATAAGGACCAGTAGTATTAGGTAGCACAACCCTCGTACTTCCAAACCCAAAGTAATCTCTTATTGTTATTTTAGAATTCCATTATTAATAAGTTGATACTTCTATGCAAATTGTTTGATGAAGAAAGGCATTGCTGAAGTATCTCCAGCTGCTTCTACTAGCTGATTATTGTAATATTTTTGGCCTTCGATCAAGCATACACTAGATGACCGGTAAGCGTTTCAAAAACGGGCCGAAAAATAAGATCACAAATACGGTTGTGGTCTTATTGCAAATTAGTATAGTCCAACGTCAAAATGTTGCAGTGTGCGATCAAAAAATTGTGCAAATAACCACCATTTTGGCAGGAATATTATTTTTTTCGGTATGTTTATATGATTAAGTATTTTTATAAAGTAAAAACCGAATTTAATAATAAATATGATTCAATTACCAAATATTATGATTGTTTGACCAACGTTTAAGTCGACAACGCGCCAACTATTGTAACAAACATCGCCTATTCTGGAACTTTGTAATTTGGACTTTAAAACATGCGTGTAACATGTATGTTGAGCAGCGAAGAAAGGTCATAAAAAATTATTATTTTTTATACATAGCTTTGTGAATGCAACTTTAAGCATTGCATTTAAGGTTGAATTTGCATGAATGTATACTTATTTCACCTAAAATTCTTAGAATTACGTAAACACAATTGACGACAGCTTTAAAGAGAGGTTTTTTTATCGAATTGTGTATCTAGTGTATTATTGATCGAAGTGTTTAACAGATCATTTAAGGCATTTTTGGTAGTTATAAAGGGTGTTTTTTTAGTGGTATATAACTTTGAAATGGAATAAAACAAGGATACATTATTAAAATTGACATGAAATTGACTTTATTCAAAAGATAATCTTTTGGCATTATAATTTAAAAATAATTTCTGGCATATGACCGCCCCGGCTGGCTCGGACGTAGTCTAATCTGGAGGTCCAATTTTCAATCAATTTTTTCGAAATTTGTGGCCGTATATCGGCAATAACGCGGCGAATGTTGTCCTCCAAATTGTCGATCGTTTCGGCCTTATCGGCGTAGACTAGCGACTTCACATATCCCCAGGCTAGCGGCGTTACATAGCACGATCTTGGAGGCCAATTCACGGGTCCGGAACGTGAAACAATGTGTAACCACAAAAGTTTTCTTCAGTAAATCAATTGTGACAGGAGTTGTGTGACATGTTGCGCCGCCTTGTTGAAACCACAGCTCTCCTGCACATCATGGTTATTCAATTGAGGAACGAAAAAGTCAGTAATCAGGGCTTTATAGCGGTCACCATTGACTGTAACGTTCTGGCCGATTTGCACAATTTGGAAGTGTTGTTCAGGAGTCAGTATATGCATGTTGAAATGCCAAACCATACTAAACCTAAATCACTTGACAGCTGACAAAATGGCCGCCAGTTAAAACAGTGTTGCCAACTTAAAGTTCTATACCTCTAAAAAACACCCTGTAGTTATCATTTCCTCGATATTGCTTAGCAGCGGATAAGTGTGTGAAATAAAATCTCTTCCGTTTATATGATCAAAATTAGCTATAACTTGTCACCTAGAGAATCTGCTGCACTATGTTATTTCCTTACAACTGAGGAATGTTTATATTTGTTGTTGTAGAACTAACGCTCTCTATAAGCCAGTATGTGCCATTAATGCCACATTATACATTTTTACTATATTATTTTTCTTTTATTTTGCTTTTTTAATTTAATTCTATTTTATTTTGGTTTCGAAGTTGACTGAGTTATCTTTTCCATTAGGATTTGCATTGTTTATCTTCTTAATAGATGCGTTAATAGATATTTGGAAAAGGGAAAATAAAACTAAATGATAATGTT
This sequence comes from Orthosia cruda, assembly GCA_964057195.1. Taxonomy (NCBI): domain Eukaryota; kingdom Metazoa; phylum Arthropoda; class Insecta; order Lepidoptera; family Noctuidae; genus Orthosia; species Orthosia cruda. Next base: position 20,437,048 of record OZ059825.1, on the reverse strand, counting down.
TATGTGATATATTTACTTAGAAATCAAGACTTTTGGTAAACATTAACAGTTGTAAATTATCATCATTTTTGGTCCGCTCGCTGTTCGCTGGTAGATTAAGTAACACTAAACACCAGAAAGCGCATAACGATAAGAATTGCAATAAGTTGTATATAAGATAAAAACGTTTTACACGTTCTTTAATGTAAATACATATTTCCTTACATTTTCCTGTTAAAATATTTTAATATCTATGTTACAATATTGTGTCAACAATATGTTTGCATTAGTTTCCTGTTCTACAAAAATACTGATTCAGTCAATTTAACGTAAAATATAATACATTTTGTACACGCATGATGTATTACTGACGTCAGCCTAATTGCGTTTCGGAAAATCCTTGTTAGCCGACCGATGACTAACGTATCGTTTGTCAACTGAAGACTGGATGACTGCACTTCTATCGGCGTCATCGTAAAGGACTCCGCTACTTATTTGCATGATATTGTGAAAAATATACTACGTAAGTGCCTGAGTGCTTCTGCCGTAAGTTACTACGCTAGCTAACTATTAAGAGTAGGTAGATTGACGTAAACCTAGCTAGAACCGCAGGCTTATTACGTAAGAATCAGCCATCATCGCGCGATCAAACGCTTAGCTATGGTAAGTCCTACACAATCGATTACTGTTTGTCAAATGCACTTATTTCTAGAAATAACGCCAAAAACTAAAACTTGTGTATTGAAGAGTAATTATTGTGCGAAAAGCCCAATCTTTTTGATCTCTTGCAATATACGTAATAAGCCTGCCGGTTTACCGTGTGGCAGTGTGAACAACAGCTATTCTATTTTATAAATTAAAAGCTTGCAAAGAGGTATACTAGGGTAAATACCTCGTCCTACTAATGACGCACTAATAGTACAAGATAAATTACGCATTTGCTTGACGAATTATATTTATACAAACGTTTTGGTTTCAAAGAATTTGGTCATTTCCATTTCATAAAGTATATTAATCTAAGTTTTATTTACATTTTTTAAAATCAAATATACATCTCTCATATTTAACTTAACATCAAAATAAAGTTTATAATAATATTATATTTGTACAAAAGCATCATAAATAGCACGTAATTCAACGGTTACCTAACTAAAATCTCAATGTATCAACTAATCGGAATATCTCATTATTTGTCTTGCAAATCTTCTAAGTTATCAAATAATACTCATCGTAAAATGTTCTGAGACGTTTGTGCAGCCCTAGTTTTATACTTAACACCTTAACTGCCAGGTGACCGATAGCAATACATTTTCTATTGTGTCTCATTGTCTGACACTTAAGGTATTATGTAAAATGCAACGTGCATAACTGTGACTACTAACAATGACTCGATGGTTACTCTCGGTGAAACTAAACAGCGTATGTTTGGATGGTGAGCATTTTGTTTTGACTCATTAGCTGGTTTTTTAGTTGAGAAATTATTTGATGATGGAGGGTCATCAGAGGTACTGGCAGGTGCGCTTGTGCACGGGCGACTTGCGCAGTGCGGCGCGCACGGCTTCCTCAAACACCTCGTTCATGTTGACTCGCTCCAGCGCCGAGCACTCCACCAGCTGGACCGCTCTGAAACAAGTGCAGGCGCACCATCACTCCTCTGTACAAGTACTAGACGTTTATCTACAATGCCACTCCGAATGATAAGCGGCATACATATAAACTCAATAATCAGGTATCATAAAAACGACGTGTCAATATCATGAAATCGTTGAATTTTATGTGTTCAAATGTAGAATGTATTTTGTTTTTATAACCTTGAGAACTTATTTAATCGTCTTGAGTAAAATACTGCGATGATAAGCCTCGGACGTTGTTTAGTATACAAACAGTTAACGGCACTTTTAACTAATTGTGTGGTAGTTAAATCGGCCGATTTATTTAACAAATTGTTCCTGTGTCGTTATATCACAGTACGCGTGGCATTATCAGCGGCTGATAAGAGACGATAGCGCAGCTGCCGGCGCTCGCGCACGATAACCCTTGTCAGTTTTCACTTTTGTGTTGTTTTAAAAAATATTCAGTTTCAATACTATCTTTCACAGTAATTTGAATTGATAGTAAAGCCAATATTATTGTTATAAGCAAAAACGCACCGAATTTTCTTTTTTAATTTCTTTCCTTCCTGTGTCGTGATGACCGCAGTGCCGGATGCTCGTAGGTCTGTTTTGGTAGCTGAAACAGATATATATCTGCTATAATAAAAATTTAAATTACACATTCATTTTAGATACAACGTTTTGTGATACATATTTTGCATTCCATTTTTTCATTCATGCCTTGCGTCCTTTATCGCAAGCTTGTGTACATATTATTATGTAGCCCTGTCTGCTCCGCTCCGTGCTTATAAATTCACAACATTTAATATAGTTACATAGCGGTGTATCAAGAATGCGTCTCTTTACAGAATGTTTATTTTATTTGAGTAAAAAAACAGGAGTAGATATCTACGCCATTTATGACCTCGCCAAGCACTACCCACTGCACATGTTGTGGATTATACGTCTCATTTAGAGTTCAACGCATAGGTTCTACGTATTCTGTACAAAATCAGTACATGAGCCGGTTAATTGGTTTTGTCACCCATAAAACTCGGATCATTAGACTTTAATTACCTAGTAGGTATAGTTCGTCAGGGTGAATAAGCAAACCCTGCCAAGTGCAAATATAACAAATTATCTAAAGCAGTAATTAAGTTCTTCCTTATTAACACTCATTCAGCTAATAGCCACAAATGGCGGTGTATATAATTAACAAATGTTTAAAAAAATATTACGAACTGTAGCATTTTACAATGGTCGCTTCCTTTAGAAAGAACTTACTAATCGAACCCATTTACTAAGTAGGTAAGAGTCGCTCGTATAATAGTAATTATAATTATAAAATTGACGAAAACACATTTTAATTTCTGGAACAAATAATAATGCACGCATTGCGGCCATTCTTTATTTCATCTTCATCGTCATGCAACTATACACCTCCAAATAAATGATGTTCTAAACTCACCAACTAATACAATGGGTACTTTTTCATTGAAGTGCTTTAGCTCTGGATACCATTTGTGGATCACGTTTTCGAATGACGAACGAGTGCCCACCGAATAGCACACGAGGAAGCAGTTCGTCTGTAACAGAACAATAACGTTTGAATTATTTAAAAGTTTTCTAAATGTGGAGTCCAAGCGTCAGAGCCGATATTGGTATCAAATAAGCCACCTTAAAGATATAAATTCATCAGCAGGATGCGTAGAAAGGACTCTTAGTTCTTATGTATGACTGTCCTTAAGATGACTTAGCCATTCAGTCTAGTACACATGCCTTTGTACCAGATGTGTAAATAGCTTTAGCGTTAGTGACGTATTTATATAATATATTTTCAATAAGGAAACCGAAAAGAATTGCCACTGTATTCGTAGTATACAGCATATCGGTTTTCCTCTTTACCATCATAACATGGCTAAAGACGCTTGTGCTGATGTAAAGGGTGGTGGAAAACTTACATGTGTATAGGATAATGGCCTTAATCTTTCATAGTCCTCCTGCCCGGCGGTGTCCCACAGCGCCATCTCCACCTCCTCTCCGTCCACCGTGATGTGACCGACATAGTTGTCGAACCTGCGGAATCGAAAAATAATCTCAAGTTATTTTTAACCTGGAGTTACAAGCGCTTTCTTTTGTGTGATCGTCAAATTAAAACCGGTTGAGTGCGTGTCGGACTTCGCATATTTTGGTCCGATTTCAAAAATGAAACAAATCGCGATTAGTTCAACTAAATTTAGTTTATGCAAATACAGGGTTCTGATTGGTTGAGACCGCTGAGAAACTACCAAACAAAACGCTGTATTTGCATAAACTGAGTTTGGTTGAATTAACATTGGTGAAATCGGCCCTTAGGGTTCCGTACCAAACCGCAAAATCAAGTTGGTTGTAATAAGAAAAAATGAGGCAATTCAGAAAAACATCCTCGCTTCCCATCACGTGAGATAGTGGTTAAGCGCGAGCCTATATTAAGTTAAATTAAAAAAAAACGAATTTGACAAAATATTGGTATTTTTTTGTAAAATATACGCAATATAAACATTATCACCAAGTTTGAAGTTTATAGGTCAATGGCAAGTTAAAATTCTTCAGAACAATTTTTTTAAAAGCTGATTTCGGTGGCTTTTCATTCCTTTGTTTTCCAATATTTTTTAAAACCAAAAGGTACAATATTTATCTAATCAACGATCTCTAAACAACGATACTCCGATCTCCAAACAACGATACTCCACTCGATGGGTCAGGCCAAAAAGATTTTTTTTTGCGCCCCTTTTGTAAAATAATGCTCAATATGTGTGGCTTTGGATCAATAAGATGCGTAAACTGTGTAATTTGAAGACTGTAGCTCCAACCGCTTAGCTGTAAAACCTGTGTGACAGACACGTGAGTGACAGCAATAGGGCTCCGTTTGAACCCCTAAGGTACGGAACCCTAAAAAGTGTCGATTGTTAACAGAACGATGCGTCCGTTCTCTGAATTAGTGGCTAGCACATAAGAACCAACTTATATAAACTGCGGAAATTGCCACAGAGAGATGTACACTGTAAATGCTTGTTCGTTTACGATCCTTCAACCAACCTAGTAATTAGGATGAATCTCCTGGGAGTGCTTTACCGTCTGCTTCCTACGGAGTGTCCTATGTAGGTCGTGTCAATGTAACTAAACCTACGTCGTCGCCGCCAGCCGCATTGTTTTCGCGGTTATTATTTGACATTTAGACTAATGCCGATTTGCGCCCATTTCGGTTTAACCACAGAGAGAGTGATGTTTGCGGTAGGTACTTCTGCCGCGAATAAAAATAACAGATTCATACCTAGCATGAATCGGTTATAAACTTAGGTATGTACGTGGTATGAGGTTACAAGCTAGGTACCGTAGAAACCTGCAAAGAAATAATTACTTGTCGATGCTATTAACAAGGTAAGTACTCGTTTTTCCTGATTATATCCAATTAAAGGGTACCTCTATATAACTACCAAAATACTTACTACGCTTATTTTTGTAAGTATACTTACCTAAATTGTTGGCTAAAGCTAACATTTTTCCTCTAAACATCCCAAAAAACTAAATATTACATATTGTTTTTATCCTTTACCATTTTATCGTGCAACATGCATTTAGGTAGATAGAGATCTATGATGTATTTTTTTAATACATCAATGGTACCTATTAATGGACTTTTGCAAGCAATACCTAGGTACCTATTGTATTTGCATTGGCAAAACAAGGAGCGTTTATATCATGTTTACCATTACCACTATTAATACGCTAAAACCACTATACTATCTACGCTAAAATAACATAAGTTAGGTAATATATATTGATAGATGATTTTGTCGTAGATAACCCTGTTGATGTTTTACTGAGTACCTCATCATCATCATCAGCCTTATAATGATCCCACTGCTGGGACACAGGCATCCTCTCCGTGAGAGAGGTAATGGGCCTTAATCCACCACGCGGGCCCAGGCCACGCTGACACTGAGTACCTACTAGGTACGTATTATTAGCCAGTAAAACAGCAACATTCCTATTGACTGGATAGATCTTATTAATTGAAAGAGATCATGTACCTAGGGCTGCTATTTGAAATCCCAAAAATACTATTAACACTTTACTCAACTACTTCCTTAGGTAATATATGGCGGCAAAGATAAAATCTCAATCTCCACGTTATCTCCTAGAGCCGTGCAAGTATAATATGCTAGAAACTGTGTCAATTAGTGTAGAGATGGATCACAAGGAAATCAAAGTTACTGTAAGCGTGCGTCCAGTTTCTTAAGGAGGAAGCGACGACGTGTAGATACAATACAACAATGCCGCGACGTATTTGACTTTATAAATAGTGCAGCTCGCAATGCTAAGTAGGTACCTGTTCAATAATATTAGCCCACTGGTAGCGAATGCTGCTGGCGAAATTAACATTCAAAGAGCTTTGGACATTTTAGACAATTTTATTTGTGTAGTTTCTGGATAGTTTCTTAACTTTCTGTATAGAATATTATTTTACATAGTTGGTATATAGTGAAATGGTATGGATTAATGTAGAGTTAATTATATTAATTAGAAATATATTTGGTCATGAATATAGAAGGAACCCGTTTTTAGGATTGCTTGTGATTGGGACGGAGAATGTATGCAAGGAGTCGTCATTACAAATATGACCTTTCCGTATTCCGAGGGGTTTTGGAGATCCGATCCGATCAACCCTCATTACGTATCCATTTAGACACCACGAAGCAAACTCCTTCCCTTTCATTTTGTTATATCAACAGTACCTATTCATTGCGTGTTTTACGCTGTCTAGTAGACGGGTTTTTGAACTTGAACATAATTGAAGCAATGAATGCAAGAAGGAAAGCGTACCGTGCGCTATTATTTGAACTTACACAATTAGGTTGCTAGTTACTAGCTGTCAGAAGCTATATAGTCGATATAAAATTAATCATTTATTTTATATAGCTTATCATCAGTGAAATCATTCGCTATACTCAAATGATATATAATATCTTGTTTGGCACCTTACAACGGATGATTAGTCATCATGTTAAATTCTACGGTATTGTACAAATTTGAATGACGTAAGACAAATCGATTTCCTGCTTATAATACAAGTTTTACACACTTGTTTATGTGTTTATATTGAAGTTGATGGTCCAAGGCTCAAAAGCTTCAAGTATTTAATTATCTCATCTCTGTAATTGCATTTCAAATTTCGATAAACTTCGCACAAGATAGAGACTGAATTCAGCTTCAGGCTAATTTCTTTCTAAATTAATAATTACTAATAACTCCAACATGAGTCAGTTATGTACTGTAAAGTACTAAGGATGTGTAATACTAGGTATCTAACTAAATGAATACAATAGAAGGAAAATTCAAAATAATCCACATCAGTCAATTCTACTTGATTGATCCTTGTTTTACTGTGACAAGTTGACAACTTGCAAACCTGTAATTATATAGATGTGTGATGGATGATTATGATAACGATGTTACGACGCCGACTTGCTAATTCGAAGACTTGGACTCGCATCGCACTTACCTTGTCGCAAGCGCCCTATTGACCTGGCAGACGCCGCACCTGCCATCTCAAACAGTACCGGAACCAATTAAGAATAAAATTTAAGTTGAGACTTACACTGTGGGTACGTATTCTTCTGGGAATTCATTCTTCGTGAACACGTAGAGCAGGCAAGTCTTGCCAACCATACCATCGCCAACCACTGTTATCTTCAGTCTTTTCGTCGTCCCCATGGTACGTGTCGCGACATCCGACAAAGTCAAACACAATATTCACACTAACTGACAGTCAAGTCTATTGTTTTACACTTAATTTTATAACTACAGCTGTTGCATAAAGCAGTCGCGGTGTAGGTACTGCTCGCCCGTAACTTGCTCCTTGAATCTTATCACTCAGTGATGTAATGATCTTATCAATCTTATAGAAATACTAATGATAACGAAATTATTGCGGTTGAAACAAGGCGCGCGCGCACACTTTCGCGGTCGAATGCAGAATGTTGAGTAAATGAGTATTCAGTATTCACGACGAAGTGTGAATCAGAATCAGTTCAGCGCACAGCGACTGGTCGGCTGGACGCGAGCGCCGCGGACTGATATTAGTCTCGCTTGTTACGACCGCGTCAGTATCGCAGAGTCGCGGACAAAACTGTTTAATTAATTCTATGGTCGTATTACGTACAGACCCAGCCGCAAATGAGTTAACGTCACGCAGCTCATATTGTTTATTATTGGCATCATTTAGCGTCACCACAAGAGAACGCTGGTTGATTATTTACAATTTAAACATAACAACAAAATATGTAGTGTTCATGATTACCAGAATATTATAGACTATAAACAGCAGTTGACTTTCAGCAAGGTGTGGACGGACAGCATTGCCTGCAGAGTGAGGCCATGGGAAGCGGTTCTTCTTGGAGTATATTTCAATTCGGATTTGGGTATAACTGACTCCAAAGTCGGTTCAAAAAGATATCCAATTCGGCCATGGCAGTTGTTAACCTAATGGCAACTCAACTGGCAAGCTTTTAAATTAATAAGGCGTTGGATTGGGACTTGAGCTTTGGGCCACTGGTCCAGAAAAATAAAAAAACGGTGACCACTCTGGATCCTGCCAAAGTATTTTTCTTTCGAATTATCGTTTGGTTTTCGATCGAACATGCAGCTTAGCATGTCTTCAGAAAAGTTTCGATACCTCCATGTGAATTTCGTGCGATTAGTGATGGTTTCCGTTGCATACAACGTTTCAACCACTTCTCCAGTATATCGCTTCAGGTGATTAAGTACCTGCATCTATAATGTTTTTGGATTCGGACTGCGTAGCTGGAGCCTGATGGCCTGTATATTGTACTATGTTATGTTGATTAGTGTATGTTTAGAATAATATATTAAGGACATGGGCCCTAGGAAGCTACCTTGAGGCATCCCTTGGTTAAAATTTAAACCGCTATATCGCTTGCGATACGATCTTGCATGTAAGGTAAGTCATCATTACCCTTTGTCGCCCGTGTTACTACCAATCTTACTACCAGTAGTAATACCGTTACTTTCGATTACCCTTCCTACTACTCCAGTATTGAGTTGTAAGAAGGGAAATATTAAAAAGCCCGTGTTACTACCGTAAATACCTACTTAAAAAAAACTTATTTTATTCCTAAACTAATTTATTTTTCTTTATATCTTGAACATAAAACAATTTACTTCTAAAATAAAAAAAGGAATTTCTGAGATTTCTGCGTTTAACAACTGCATCTGAATATGTCTGATATTGTCGTCGTTTACAATATCGCGACTTCTCCTTTTCTTAAATTGCTGAGCAATAATTTTTACAAGGCTGTCATCACTTATAGCATTAAGAAGGCGCAATAACGTCTTATTGTTTTTATTTATGATTTAACTTGGCGTGATAGCCCTCAAGAACTTTATTTGTTCTGTGTCTCATACCGAAAACACTGAGCAAATCCAAATATTTCTTTTTAATCCATGTGTGTTGTACGTATTTTATAAATTTTTCAACAGAAAGATGCTCAATTTCCGTTTTTATATAAGCCCAACCTACCTTCCTCGAGCATTTCTCTCGGTAAAAGTGGTAATGCAGAGCACAATGAAACAATGAGATTTTCTGCTCTGCATCTGGATTTTCCCAATAAAGATTCTGCTTTTCTCCACAGGCAACGATGCCATTGATAATAGCAGCCCACTATTTTGGTATCTCCAAAATTATTATTATCATAGCGTTGATGTTCGCAATCTCAAAGTCACAGTGAAATAAGTTTGGTCTGAATTGTGGTAGCTGCGACTTTATAATATGGTACATAGTTTCATAGGTTGACTGTGACTTGTTGCTTAATAGAGCAAATATAACGGGAACTACTCTAGTCGTTTCTGCTGAACTTCCGTATTCACCGTGTATGCTCACAAGTTATTTAAATGGTGGCGGACATGCTTTAAAGGTTGCGTCTACAAAAAATTCAGTTATGGAGCGTAATATTTATTTTTTAGTCGTGCTTCTGGGATACAAAACAGGAGCATATTACGGTCTCCTTCATATAAGTAATCAGCGAGAACGATGTAATGAAACTTTTCAGGTATTTGCACATCTTCTAAGTTCGTAAAAACAGTTTTGGTAACCGATAAAGACTTATTGCGAGTTTCGTAAAGATAATGTTTTATGTTAGTTAAATGTGGATAGTTCCGAGCTGAGTTACCCTCTTTATGAATGAATCTTATTAATGTTTCATTATATAATTTTGGTATTGGTTTATCACTTGTAACAACTTTATTTCTCAATTTTGATACCGAAACAGCAATTTTATTCTTCTCAAAGTCAGGCTTGCATACGTGTTGTGTGTTTCGCACTACATCGCTACCCTTACATGAAAAATATAGTCAGATCGTGATTTAAATGAAAATACACTATAGGTACATTGCAAAACGATACAATATCGAATCTATAATAATAAAATATATCGTATAATTATCTACAAGTAAATGTATCACATTTTGCGAATCGGACATTCTGCGTCATATTCTGTTGACTGCCGAAGAAGGGCTATCACGCCAAGTTAAATAAAATCATAAATAAGAACAATAAGACGTTCGAGGAGGTTCTATGTTCGACTTCAAGTTTGTTTTTTTTTTTTTTTTTTGTGTATGTTCACCGATTACTCCGTCAATTGTGGACCGATTTTGAAAATTCTTTTTTTGTTTAAAAAAGTATGTTCCGAAATTGGTCCCATTTTAATTTGGTGAAGATCTGATGAAGAACTTCGGAGATATACAACAGAACTCTTCAATAAATAACGGCAAATCTCTCGGGATTACTGCAATCGCATTTCTGTTTATTGTTTATACCATTTCATAACATAACATCACGCCAGTACGCTCTTAAGGGGTACGCAGATCTCTCATTTCACCGGATATGTTCAAGTTTCAAGAAATCAATTTTGGCGTTAAAGTTACCTTACTAACTTGCCTATTAGGTACGTACAACTAAAAAGTGAAAAATAACTTAATTTTTTGAAGTCGGTGTCCATAACGCAAAAAAATTGTACCTACGAAAGACACCGACTTCAAAAAATTAAGTTATTTTTCACTTTGTAGTTTAGTATTTGGAAGGCGGTAGTATTTTTTTGCAAAAAGTTTTTTTGTTTATCTGCTCTCATGCGGATAAGTCCGCCTTTTTTCACAAAATTTGTCATAAAATATTATGTTTATGAAAATGTATTGTTTCTTCCGTAGGCGTTTTGAAAACCGTCTTTCTGATTTCTGAGGCACACATTTATGTGAGTTATCTCTAGCTACTAAACTTGAGGTCGTCTTACCTGCAAATTTTTATTAGGTCATTACATATGAAATTGGCGTTTTGTAAGGAACAAAAAGTCGTTTTTTTATTATTAAAATATATTTATTTAATCAAAGTATGAACCATTGCTATCTAACTATGCACTTTTGCCATCTCATAGGTAGTTCATTGATACCTTTATCACAGCCTTTACTAAAAAAAACATTCTGAAAGGTATGGTCTAGCGTTGTCCTGAAGCAGCAGTGGCCTAGAGCGATTGACCAGCCTCGGCTGTTTAGCAGCTAGCTTTTCCATCATGGTTTGCAGTTGCTGACAATAGACATCCGCCGTAATCGTCTGGCCAGATTTAAGAAAGCTTTAGTGAACGACACCAGCACTAGTCCACCAAACGCTCACAAGTATTTTTTTTTTTGAGTCAATTTTCGCTTGGGGCAGGATTTGGTCGCCAGGGTTCAGCCGTTGCGATGAGCGTTTCCGATTATTGTACAGGATCCACTTTTCATCACAGGTAATGATTCGATTTAAAATCCCTTATTGTGCCGGTTAAGTAAAGTAACGCAGCAGTCGACGCGCGTTTGTCGGTTTGCTACACTCAATTCATGAGGTACCCACCTTTCAAGCCTTTTCACCTTACCAATTTGCTTAAAGTGGATTAAAACAGTTTTATCACTAACACCGCAGTCTGCAGCTAACTCGGACCTGGTTTGCGATGGATCCGCTGCCACAATAGCCTTCAATTCTTCATTATCAACTTTGGTCTCCGGCCGTCCACGGGGCTTCTGCAGGTCGAAATTTCCAGAACGAAAACACATACACATCATTAATCCTTCGAGCCGTTTCTGCAGCACTGGTGCCACGATGGAACTCGCACTCGTAAATAACGCGATATTTCAAGGTTTCCATTTTGTAAACTGACTGGCGCAAAGAAAAACCAAAAAGGAAAAATCAAATGAATTACGGTTTTCCAAACACAAAAGCATGAGTAAATAGCTGTATAAATTTAAAATTGGAATTCTAAACAAATAGGACATATTTGATATCAAAGTGGCCAGTACGACAAAACGCCAATTTCATAGGTAAGGACCTAATATTTCAGGTAGATATGACAGAGCTTTGGTTTTGGTTCAAGGATGGCCAATAGGTTTTTGAAATTATGTCAAATTTCTAAGCAAAAATAAAAAAGTAAAAATTGAGGTTGGTAATCAATTTATTTATTTTCTTAATGCAGAAGCTTAGATCAAAACAACATTAGCAACCTTTGGTGAATAACTAAGGGCTAAGCCCCAACAAGTAAAAATGTGTAATACTAGATTAGTTTGTACATAATTCTCAACACTAATTAAGTACTTTAATACTGATAATTGCAATTTAATACTATTCAGTCAGTTAGGTAATTAACATTAAAGCAATTAAAATGTTTAGTCACAGCTCATGCAGGTAACTTAGTTAGATTAAAATTGTGATAACTGGACAGATTAATTCTTTCCATTGTCTAAAGAGAACTGATCCATTCCTCTGAAAATAAGTTCCTCTTTCAGTTTGAGGACTTCTTGTAATAACAATTGATTATTGTGCTCCAGTTTGCTTACTACCCTTTTCAAATGTTTGGTATAATCTTCATTTTCTGATTTCAAACCTTTACATGCCGCATGGGCTGCAAGGGTAGAATGATTATGATTTTCTGAAAAAATAAAAAATAAATTCTAATAAACAATCAAGTTGATGTTAAATAAGGTAATAAATACATAAATCAAGCAAAGATTTCTACTCTTATAGCCAAGGTTTACCTTTATTCCTCAGCCTGTCAGTAAGTTTTTCATTTTGTAATTTAAGTCTTGTTATTTCATTTTGGAGTTTTCTTTCATTAGCGTCTTTCTGTTTAGTGACTTGCAGCAACTTTGCACGAGTGTCTGTCATTTTGTGCAACATCTCCTCTGAATGATCTGATATCCTCTGTGCTGAAGCTACACAAGCTTTGGACTCATTCTTTTCAGAATTTATCTTTTCTTTCAACCTTCCTACTAAACCCTGTTATAAGAAAGATTAGTATTTTTGGAAAATTTATCTCTTTGTTTAATGAATATACAGCAAAATACAGTTTTTTTACATACATTTAGTTGTTTATTATTGTGATCCAGTATATGATTTTGTTCCTCAAGATTTTCAGCTTTTAGTGATACATTTTTATAAGTGTGTAACAACGACCACACTGAGTTGATTAGATTCACCAGAGCTTCCGAGTGTAAATTATTATTGTCTACGTCTAAATGAGGATTAAAAATGTAGCTGATGTTGAGTAGTCCGAACTCCTAAAAAAGGAAGTGGAGAGGGTTAATAAAATTAACTATACAAGTAGGTACCCAGGATAAATCTATAATACTAAAATCAAAGATAAATACTTACTTCACTGAGACCAATTAAGCACTCCTTGATATTTTTAAGCGTGCAGGGTTCGTACGCTGTAGCTCTTTTATGTTTATAATTTTGAATTAGTTCTCTAACCTCTTCGTCTAAAGTTTCAAATTCCTCGACGGTAGCCATTGGGACTATTTTATCAAGTTCGTTATAAACAAAAACAAGAGATAACTTAATTGATAGTTATGTTTGTATAAGTTTATTTTCAAGACTTATTTAACTGTAATTAAACTAAAGTTAAATAAACCCCAACAAAAGAAAAGCGGGAATTATAAATCAGATGTTTTTTTATTGCTCTTTTGTTTACTTTAGCCAACCTCACGACTAATCATGACAACACAGACTACTTAGAGATACTACGTATCATGACAATCAATGACAAATGTACGCAAACAAAAAAAAACTCAAACATTAAGCTCAAACAAATATTTTTCCGGTACGTTGGTATTGGGAGTAAAGGTTACATGGAAGTAGTAAGTGCTACAATGTAACTGACGGACGTGGACGGACACGTCCAGCCCTGACAATAGAAAAATCATAAAAGCCGCACGGATCGTTCTTCAAGGTAAGATCATAGAAACACATAATAACTCGGTAAGGAATCGTCACCGTATCAATCAATTCGAGCCGTGCAGTATTCATAGTATCCGAGAAGTGCACTACTCGGAATCGTACGGTAATCGCCTCGCCTCAGGACCCTCACGAACCACGGTGCGTTGCAAGGTCAACTTGCAGTTCCCGTGCTTACGGCTCGTCGTTTCCACGCTTAAGGCTCGTCAGTCGTCAAATGATCTGGCCAGCCGCGTCAACCAGCGGTCGGGGAAACCGCAAGCGCGGCGGCTCGCCGTCGCCTAGTAGCCGTAACCGAATCGACGTACCTACCGGAGCTGCTGAGCCGAATTGGCTACGTACTTACGTAAGGTTGACGCCTGTTTGACGTCGAGGCGAAAAGCGATGCGGTTACGATACCTTTCCGAGTTGATAAGTGTGCTTGACCTTTATGCAACGCACTCAGAGGTTGGTCCGTAGCTAAATGCCCATTCGTTACACACCAATACTCCTCCATGGGGCCTGGCAAGCACAGTCTACTTAGAGATACTCTGGCAAGCATGTGAAACCAGCATCACAGTTTTTTTTTTAATATTGCAACCCTTTCAACTTGTCAATTTAGATTTGCCATCTAAAACGCCAGATCGCGATTCTATTCGAAAAAGATCGAGTTGTTCTGGAGTATGGTCAAGATAGCTGGCATCAGCATAATCTAGGATGGGAAGAAGAAGAGATTGTGCAGACACAATCTTAGTGGCAGTCGGAAGAAAATTACGCAGTCTCCTCAAAGTTGCAGCAGATGCAAACTACTTGTAGCTGACTTCAGCAGTTGAGCGGTCCAAGAGAAGTTCTTGTCGATAACTATCCCAGAGTTTAATTTAATTACGGAAAGCAAAACAAACCATAATATAATCGATATTTTAATATTTTAACTAATTATAGTTGTTTTTACAGTTGTGATGACAACTCGTCACACTAGCTAAGTGGTTCCTATCCATAATAGGTCACATTCACTAATACGTCACTTTGTACGCCGTTTTTTGACGCCCTCGATAGGAGGGTTCGGACACTGCTGACCGCAAACCGGATGCATCACCCACGATCATCAGTGATTAGACTGTACATCCCGCGGAAGTGTGGGGGTCGAGGCTTTTTAAACTACTAACTGACTACATAGTCAGCTTCCCAATTTGTTGGACGAGTTGGGAAAGAGACGTAATACGGCTTGAGACTCGTTCATGAACGAGCACTTTCCGACCCCGTTTAGGGTATATATCAAAAAGTTAAGGCGGAACCACACTTATGTGGCGTGACGTGTCGTCCACCAATCAAACGACTCTGTACCAGCCTACGTCATAACGCAACGGGTTTTGTAGCCAGAACTGCGTCAGAAGGCGCCACGACACGCCACGCCACATAAGTGTGGTGCCGCCTTAAAGGTATATAGGTGGAAACAGATTAAGGTGGAAACAGATTATTGAAACCCCACCCGACGCCACGCCACCCGACGCCTTCTGACGCATTGAAGTACTAATCAAACCCATACATTTAGTATGGTCAGAGACACATAGTCAACACGCCATGCGATCACACGCATTCCCACGTGTCAACACGCAGTCGGTTTGGATCAGCGTGTTGCCGGGAGTGGGGGAACACCGTTTTGACCGTCTCACGTAACACGACTCAAAATTTAACTTTTACGTAACTTTTAGGTCTTACTCGAAATATTAAAATAAAAATGCATCTAAAAAGCTTTTGTTCGTCATGTTATCGCACCTAACTCACTCACTCACTTATATTTCTAAATCATCCATCCCGCTTACTCCGGCGAGCGAGTGAGCATCGTGTTTTGTTTGCTAAAGTTTTAATATCTCTAAAGAAGAGTAAATAAATACGAAAGTTAATATCTGTGGATGTAATTTTAGTTATTAAATTTATTTCGTCAATTATGTAATGATTGGCTTGTTTTCGACTTGTTTGTGCTAACAATACTTGGTTAGTAAATTTTATATTTATTGTAGTTTTAATTTAATAAATAATTTAAATCAACAACAAAGTCGTTATTTTTGTATCAATCGTCAACTAAATATCAAGATTATCAAGTCAAATAGCTCGTGTAGCTATCAAGATTATCAAGAAGTTCGTGTAGCTATTTATTACTCATTGTTAAGTAACTTTGGTTTCGTTTACAAGAACTACAGTGGGCTAAGTACCTACTGGCCGGCGTAACCTGGATTTGATTTTGTTTATCGATCTTTTCGCTAATGCAACCAAGTAGGTACCTACCCATATAGTTGCTTCTCGTTGTAATTTGAATTTTCTAAACTAATTGCAATAGATTTACCCGTGGTAGTCGCGGGGGAGGGCCCGACCGCGCTAAAATTCGAATAATGGGCGCGTTCCGCTACCTACATAGCAGAAAAATACAAATTATAGTTTTTATTATTTTAGTGACGTTTTCCATATAAAATAAGGTAATGTAACTTTTCTCATGAAAATGTAACTTTTTGGGATGTCTCATGTAACATTTGACTGTCTGCCACTGGCAACATTGCTGCCTGTCTCATTTTCATTTTGGTCCCTTCATGTCAAGTCAAAGTGAAGTGAAACGTTGTTGTTGAGCTGGAAAAACTTGTACCATTTTATTTCACGCACGAAAGTGTTTTGCTAATTTGATGTCTATTTAAACCGCCGCAATATTGTTTGAGAAGAAGTCCTGACGCTATGAATTCATCGGTCGAAATAAGTTCCTACCGTGATCAACATTTCAAGGTAAATAGGTTGCCTTATTTTCTATATAAATTAAGTTATATTTGGGACTTTATTAGTTATATTTCTCATTCATAATATTTGTTTTAATGTTATCATATATTTTCTTCAGGGTTCCCGCAGTGAGCAAGAAAAGTTATTGAAAGCGTCATCAACATTGTACATTGGGAACCTGTCATTCTATACGACTGAAGAACAAATCTATGAATTATTTTCACGATGCGGTGACATTAGAAGAGTAATAATGGGCTTGGATAAGTATAAAAAGACTCCGTGTGGGTTTTGCTTCGTCGAATATTACACGAGACATGATTCTGAAAACTGTATGAGGTTAGTAAAATTAGTACATTGTGGGCTCTATAGAAAGTTAACTTTAAACTTATGTACTGTATTGAGATCTAGTTCTGATTTTTGACTGAATGATATAAGTAAGGCTTCCCTTTCCCTATGAAATAGGAGCATACATTCATTAAAACTGATATCTGTCCTAGTGAAATCTTTTTTGATTACATTAGTAGGCTTGCCGGGTCATCTTATTGACCAAATAAGAACATTGAATAACAATCCTACTTATTCTAAACCCAAAGAATCAGCCAGCTGGATGAACTAGAAGAGGTAGATGTTATTGTCATACTGGTTGCAATTGTAATGTTATGTTACAGATATATTAATGGTACAAGACTTGACGACCGCATCATCCGAAGTGATTGGGATGCAGGCTTTATTGAAGGAAGACAGTATGGTAGAGGCAAAACTGGTGGACAGGTAAAGTGAAACAAAATAATTAGCACATGATTTGTTAATGTTGAATTCTTTTTGAAACCTTCAAAATTTTCAATTTGACTGATTGAGATAATTTTGTGCTTCAACTGAGAATTTTGAGTATTTGGCATAATTTTATTTCTTTCACAGGTTCGAGACGAATACAGAACTGATTATGATGGGGGTCGAGGTGGATATGGAAAGATCATTGCACAAAAAATTACGCCTACTCCTATGGAACGCTGATATGATTTTATATTTAAGTGAAGTGAACACCATGTGCTTTATCATAAGGCTCGAACTTTGAGGAAGACTGTGAAATTGTATTTACAAGTGACTGCATTCAACTACATCTGAGTGTGAATCAATCTACCTAATAATAAATATTTTTCATCCAAACCCTTATTTGCTTGTTTATTGTCAAGTGTTAGATTTTAATTAGGAGATTGCAAGCAAAATTTTAATATCCATCATGAAATTAAACATTGCAAAGACCAAATGCATCTGATCCATCTCAAACTGCATGCAGTTACAAAAACAACCCCATGCGGCTGGAGTGATTTTAAATCCGACCTTAATCCGTTCACCACACTGTGGGTGTATTACTCCTCTGAAACTAAACTTTCGCTGTAATTGAGTAAATCAACGAAAAGGACGGCACACCTCTGTGGTGGTTACAGAACACAACAGCCCTCTGTGAAATGGTGAAAAAACAGTAACTTATTAATTATGTATTACAAGTGTTGCAAGGCTCAGAATTATTTAAGTAGTAGCATCTCGCCCCCGTTTCGCACGGGTAGTAGTGCATAATTATGCCTACATCAAACACACAAACATCACATGTTTTTACAAACAAGGACCTATGTACCATAAACAAAACAAAAATGCTAACTTGAAATCTACCAGTGAAAGTCCCGTCAAAATTGGTCCAGCCGTTTCAGATATTACGCGGAATAAACAGACAGAAGTCTTGCATTAGTAGACAGCTAGATCGAAAAAGTGCAAGATAAAACTTAGCTCTCGGAATGCACTGTACCCAATGATAACTATACCTTGAAAAATTGCGACTAATTAGCTATAAAATTTGGGCAAAAACAGACTACGCTAGTTGTTTTTTTTATTTATATAAAAAAAACGTTGCCCCACATTAGGAATTTCTTCCTGTATCGTGAGTGCGTTTACAAACATATAAACTCACATACACAACACCCAGAGCCAGCACAACTATCTGTAGGTCATACAAATATTTGTTCCGTGCGGGAATCGAACCCGCGACACCCAGCGCAGCAGTCAATCGCTCAACCGATGACCACTGAGGCCAGAATCATGACGAAGTCTTAATATTTGCGGGAGTGGAATCATTACCGGTAAAAACTAATTTAAGTACCAGGACATTATAATCTTGAGAAAGTTTTAAAAAAAAAAAACAAGGTCAAAGAAAAAAAAAACGTTTTTTTTACTTTTCGCAGCAACCTTACAGTATTTTGTTTATTTAATACTTGTTTCTGCAGGTACACCAGAGGTACCAAATTTACTTACACAGTGCACTTAGCTACATAATCTGGTTAGCAGTACACCCGCGGTACTGACATCAGGATGGCGGGTGTACCTAATTTTT
The DNA here is from genome assembly GCA_964057195.1 of Orthosia cruda. Classification (NCBI taxonomy): domain Eukaryota; kingdom Metazoa; phylum Arthropoda; class Insecta; order Lepidoptera; family Noctuidae; genus Orthosia; species Orthosia cruda. Next base: position 20,418,036 of record OZ059825.1, on the reverse strand, counting down.
AATATATCATTTTACGGGTGTAGGTACACAGATTTTCAGGAGAGGTACGTAAAGGTACACAGAAGGTACCAAATAACAGTTATAAATTTATGCAAATCTCAAAAGTACACCCGCCATTCTGATGTACACAATATTCTCTATTTAATTTGGAAAACCTAATAAAACGCCAACCGTGGCTGGTGATAGAATTTGATGAGACGTAATACTACGCTCTCCATACAGAGTAGCATATTTGTTGGGACGTAATATGTGGTCCATAGTTCTAAAGAAGCGAACTTATAAAAACTCGTCCGTATAGATAGAGACGGCGACATTAAAAATATGATCTCGCATGAAAAGGGTTAAAGAAAATTAAACCATTATGTTTTTTATAATATTTATTACACGAAAAATACACATAAATGAAATTTAAAAGTAACAAAAATAAAAAATATGTAATGCTTCAATAAAATACACAAAATAGAATATGCATCTCAACGTAAATGCTTTGTGGCATACATTAGTAATCATAAGCTAAACTTAAAAGTTACTTCGACTTAGTGCTACAACACTTACATTCTCATAAGCAATGTTAAAATGACTATTTATTAAAAGATAAATAAACACTGAAAGCACATATAACAAGTGTAAAAATACATAATTTATTACGAGTTCAACGACATTTGTATATAATATGGAAATAACTACCAAAAGGCAGTCGCACAACATTTCTGACAATAAAAGACGCGACTGTATATACTTTGAACATTCAGCAATCAGATCTGGCATTTGCAATTCGCAAAATATAAAAAGATTCATAAGTACTTTTATATTGGAACATATTTGTGAGTGTTCTCTCTAATCTCTTGGCGATGTCTCCGGCAGAAGGTCAAACCACATGGTTTTTGCTTCACGGAAGTCATACTGGTTGAGATGAACTACCACCTGTAATAAGAAAATATATTGTTTTTCATCCATGTATGTAGATGACTGCTTATTACAGTCAGCACCTATACTCAAAATCAAAAATAGTTTATTTCAAATAACCCATTAGGTACTTATGAACTGTCAAACTAAACAAAAAAAGCTGCACATTCGCAAATGTCAAGGTCTCTAAAAGTCCATCTGAAATAACATTAGTAATCCCTTTTTGCAGCCTGCTCAACCAATTTTCACTTCTATTGCGTTGGTGTTATGACAAATGGCAGCTGTAGTAAAAAGTTGGTTTTGCAACAGGTTTATGCTTTTTGTGCCATCATTTTGTTTACGGAATAAAACTCAAGTCGGAAAAATACATGACAAATCAATTTACTGCTTCTACATATCGGCCCTCAACTATCGCGAACTCGACACCTTAATAAGGCATCTCTCTATTGTTTTCGCTAATAACGACAGTGAAGAACCTTACCTGTCCGACAACGGGGCTCCCGCCCAAGAAGCCCTTGTGGGTGGCCACTGTCACCTCCACCTGCCTGGAGTGCAGCTCAGCTAATGGGATGACCCACTCGAACTGCTCGTCGTATTCCGGCATGCAACTATCCTTCACTACCTGTAAATGCAATCATTCCAGCTTAACACTAAGAAGTTGTGAGGGGTGGTCGTATTAGGGAGACTGTCTTTATGTTTAACGTTGACGGCCAAACGTTCTCGGCCTAATTTTAGAAATGACTTGATTTTTTTATACTATAAACGCAAATCACAAACCATTTAGGGTCAGTCAGACGTGGTATTGGACGCTGCAAAAGAACTCAATGCAAAAGTCTTCTTATGGGATTTTAATTAGTGTTCAGTGTTCAATTTTAACTTACCACAGTTTTACGTTTGGAATCTTTGGAGCGACCAGGTAACAAATATAACTTGACATATGGGTCAGGCACGTTGTTCGGATCCTTCAATGGTATATGCCTGTAATAATCAGGAAACAATTTTATTGACTCGTTAAAAGAAAGATAAAATAAGTGCCTCAAACCAAGTAACTTACATGATTTTGTGGACGACCACGAACAATGTTTGGTTTTGCATGCTGTAACGAAGTGAGAGTAGAATACGCCCAAGGCCAGCTTCTCCAGCAGATCTGAAAAATAAAACTTCTTTGTTCAAAAGTTTATTACCAAAGGCACGGGGGACCCAACGCTAGGAAATAAAATTTTGTTCTAATTAATTTCAACAGATAGTGTGATAAGAATCGATTTGTTTTTGAATTTTGTGTAATATTAAGATTTACATCAGAATCAAAAAAAATATGTTCTTAAAAAAGCTAAAATTATGGAATATTCGGCTAGTAATTCACATTTTTAAATCAAAGATTATTTAAGCAGATAAATTAGAACTCTTTTTACAGTATTGTAACACATTTTTGTACAAAGAAACTGTAGAAAGTAGAAACATGTAAAAAAATACTATAAAATAAATCGTCACTGTATTTAAAGAAAAATATTCACGAACCAAGTAAACCTTTTTCCAAGTCACTGCTAACACCATCTATCACGGTAAGACGAAACCGAATGCTTTCGATGTACTTTTAGTAAATAGTCCGATTAGTCCGTCGAAAAACGCTAGTTACATCGGCACAGTTTCTGTCTATGAGATGGCATCTATATGCTATAGCTTGGCAATCTCGTACGTGACACTCCCACGGTTCGCGCGGGTGGCAGAGGACGTGACGGCGCAATGACGCACTTTTTACCATCCCCTCTGCCTTACGTCCCCCGCTCTCGCGTACCATGGGCTTGTTGGACCATGTCACGTACGAATTTGCCAAGCTATAATTTTATATTATTTGTTCCAAAGGTAAGTCGTGGCCCTCAGGTGAAATGACGAACCACGCATTGGTGACTGAGTTAGATGTGGTTTGATTGGAGAGGCTGTGGACTGTTATTGGTTTATGTGTAATCTGCCACTACGCTTAGGAAATCTACTTTGCTAATACGCTTGCCAACATTTTCTCAAACATTATGGGGTGATTACTCCACTGTTAGGCCTTCTACGTGACCAAAGTGTGATATCGATTTATATCGTCTTTATAGATGCTTTGTTTTTTTTTTATACACTATAGGCTCGCGCTTGACCACTATCTTACCTGATGGTAAGCGATGATGTGGTCGACGGTGAATCACGCACTCCGGCAGGGAATGCCACTCCTTAGCTGTACGCATAATAAAAGTGTTCCCAAAACCTTTTGTGCGTATGGGTGGGATGTCCACCATGTACCGATGGCGCATCGCCGTACGTCTGGTAGTCCGATGATGAAACGGGCTAGGTGGAATCAGATCATGCAATTCCATCGCACACTCGCCGAAGTGTAACCGATAAAAAACCGACAAGCTGGCAACTCGGCGACAATGTTCAAGGCTCTGGAGTTTTGTTTTGACCAGTACTTCATCGCCGATGAGCCTATTTGCCCGCTTTTCGATCGAGTCCAGTGCATTAAGCTGGTATTTGGCAGATCCGACCCAGAGGTGAAAACAGTACTCCATGCATGATCGAACTTGCGCTTGATACAAGTTGAGGCGCTGTTCCGGCGTGAATTACTTTCTCACCTTTGCAAGGATCGACCATTGTACGTATTACATAAAATTACTTTTCTGCTTACGTACTACGTAAGCAGAAAAGTAATTTGAAAGTTATGGTACTTATGAGCCTCGAAAGATAGGTACCGAATAAAGTAATTAGTAACGAATTAAGTGCAACTCTGCTTTTTCACAATAACCGCACAAAAGTTTATAAACCACCACACGAGACAGAAAACGTTTTAGCCACGCCCCCAAATTCGTCCGTGTCCTCGACTAATGTGACCTTAATGTTCCACCCCATTGTTACTAGCCTAAAAATAATTTAGAGCCAGAGGTTGTCTTTACATCTATAAATCAGAGTTAGTTAAAACTTACGTGGTCAACGAGGAGGTCCTATGTACTAACTTAGGTGAGTCGCGACCGGCTGGCGGTGAATATTCTTGAGGAACGTCTATAAAAAAACAAAATTCTTTTGTGAATACAAGATTGGTAAATCCGCATAACAGGACATGGGCTAATCACTCGAGGAAAACATAAAGCAAATAAAATTAATTGGGTACAACTATTGGCAGAGGACATATTTACAAGTTTCCATTACAGAATATATAGTCAGTAACTCAGTACTTACCAACTTCCTTTTCAATATGTTCTAGGGGCACCGACTTTTGTGAACGACATATTTACAAGTTTCCATTACAGAATATATAGTCAGTAACTCAGTACTTACCAACTTCCTTTTCAATATGTTCTAGGGGCACCGACTTTTGTGAACTACTGTCTAGGAGAGCGTCCTCGATATTCATCAACACGGGTTCAGGAAGTACAGTGACTGCAACAATAAGGACAATATTTATCATTTGGCACTAGGGCATGCAATATCGCAAGGTTCTCAATTCCGGAACTGGTAACTTTTAAAGTTTGTTTCAAATCAAACAAGATTTATAATTATATCAGTCTTTTATTTATTGTTAGTAACAAATTAAACATATTAGGTAATCTTTCACCCTTATTACTCTAATTAAACATTTTAAACTGTTAAATCAACAAGGCTTATTCTTCTTGTCGCTGGCACGACAGTCTGCTAAATTTGTTTGGCCCAAAACTTAGTCACCTCCATGACGTCATCTGTGGCAGCACATAGATCACCCTGGTCATGTTTTGGGGGACAGAGCACAGGACAGGGGGTAGAGCATGGTTTGCGACTCAGCACCACATGCACACCCTGGCGCTGTTCCGTCGAGGTAACCCCATTTAACGAGATTGGAGTTACACCTTCCTACCTGGGTTCTGAGGCGGTTCAGGGACTTCCATGTAGACCACAGAAGGTTAGATCCTGCGGGAAGATGCTCGCTTGGAGGTAAATAATATGTTGGTGGGGAAAAGTATTCTGCCACAGTTTGCAGCGGGCGTCGGCCGGGTCTTCTGACAGGGGAACCACCGTTTTCAGGAAGCTTTGTCTGCTTTTCAGCCGTTGCGTCAGTAACTACCGACGTGCACCGAATAGTAGACACCCACTGGTGTCACGCTCCAGCTTTTGTTTCTCGACTGCACTCGCAACTTCCCTTCGGACGTGTTCAGGTGCTATCCCGGCTGTGAGGTATAGTACGCTGACCGGGGTTGATTTGAGGCAACCGGTAATTGTACGGCATGTGTCGTAAAGAGCAACATCTACTTCCTTGGCGTGGGTGGAACGGTGCCACACTGGACACGCATCATCCGAGAAGCAGAGTGCTAGGCCAGTAGTCCGGAAAACGTGAGGTGACGCCCCCCAGTTGGTTCACTTTAGGCGTTGCGAGACCCGATTTATCGCACAATAGAATTAAAAAATAATTAAACGAATAAAAACACACGATATTTGAAACGCAGTATGTGTCACGTGTCCCGAACATTTCATACCACATAGTCTCCTTCCAGTCTTCATCCATATCATCATATCACTCGAAAGATGTCCACTGCTAGCAAATCCCCGCAACCTTCACCAGGTCATCGGTCCACCTGGTGGGAGGCCTTCCAACGCAACGTCTCCGGTTCGCGGTCGTCACTCCAGAATCATTCTGCCCCATCCGCCATCCGTTCTGTGAGTAATGTGCCCTGCCCACTGCCACTTAAGTTTGCCAATTCTTCGGGCTATGTCGGTAAATCTGGTTCTCTTGCGGATCTCTACATTCCTGATTCGATCACGCAAGGAAACGCCAAGCATAGCCCCATTGCCCTTTGGGTGACGGTAAGCTTTCTGACAACACACATTGGTTTTTCACCTTTTTTCAGACGTTCGTCTTGAAACACTGTGGTAAGTAGGACGAGAAGATACCGCGCAACTTCCCAAACGCTGCCCGCCGAGTCGGATTCGACGGTTGAATTCTTTCTCGAAGTTGGCTCTACCCAACTATATCGTTTGTCCCAGGTAGACATTATCGCCCACATCTTCGAGTGTAGAGTCTCTGACCTTGATAGTAGTGGGTGTAACATGGGCATTAAACATCACCTTGGTTTAGTCCATGTTCATCCTAAAACCCACTCTTTCGGAAGCTCTACTGAGGACATCGAGCATTGTACTGAGGTCCTACATGGTCTCAGTCATGACCACTATATATCGTCGGCAAACCGAAGGTGAGTGATGTATTCGCCATTGACGTTTAAGCCTAGTCCTCTCCAGTCCAGAACCTTGAAGACATCCATCAGTGCAGCGGTGAACAATTTCGGCGATATGACGTCACCCTGTTTCCACCTTGCTGCAGAAGGACGGGGGTTACGAGGTCGGATCCTGAAGTCGAACTGACATGGTGGTGTTTTTATACAAACACTTCAACACTTCGATGTACCGGTAGTCAATTTGGCACCGTTGGAGAGACTGCAGTACAGCTCAAGTCTCGATCGAATCTAAGGCTTTTTCGTAGTCCACAAACGCTAAACAGAGTCTTAACATTTTCCTAAATAATAATCAAATTATCATAAATTGATGAATACCGGAATTTCTCCCCTCAATTCCGGAATTGAGAAAAACAGTAAAATTGTTACGGAAATACGAAATTCTTGCATGGCCTATTTGGCACACGTAGAATAACATATGTGAATATTGTGCAGTTCCAACAATATTATTATTAAAAGCAGAGTTGGCACGATTAAATCATTTTCCCATTTTTATTCAATAAAAATCAATGATTTAATCAAATGTTATCATTAATATAATGCTTAAACAAAAAAACTAGTTTGCCAGCCTTTTCAATGCTCAATCGGCTTCTTAATTTACTATGAACAATTCCAAAGGTGGAAAACATTATTTCCGCAGCAGCTGAAGAAGCTATTGCCCCAAACAATTGCTTAACCACTAGGAAAATCTAAAAATAGAGTTAAGCTGTATGATAAAATTAAAAAATCAAAAACATCATGATTCATTAGGATTTTTTCCAACCCTGGTGAAAAACAGGCAACGATCGATGGCTCAGGATGCGATGGACAGAACGTACCGACACTTGAAATATATTATGTATTGGTAAATGTGAAGGACTGCTGTTAATATTTTTGTTGTCTTTAGATTGCTAATTGCTGTTAATATTACAAAATAGAAAATACAGTAGATATAGTTTTATGCACTGCATGGGAGGGAATAGGAAGCCGCTAAGAATATATATCGCTATATCGTACTTTCGACCATGCAAAAAACAATTTTGTCTGTTACAGTCCTTCTTTACCACCTTGCTGCACCACTTAATTATCGGCAATTTGAATTTGACTGACTGCGCGACGCAAAGGTAATGTGTTAAGGTAATTATTAGATATCATCAGTTTATTTTTAAAAACTAGGGCAGTATAGATATTTTATATCTTTATAAATACAGTTTTGCAGTTGACGCTTTTCAAAGCCTACTGCCAATCCTTTTACACGTGCAGCCTGTGGGTGAACTTTACGCAGAGGGCATATGGTGGCCTGCGCACACAATATAACAACACGTTCCGGGTGTTGATAGGGCTGCCACGTTTATAGCGCGTCCGGCATGTTAGCCGACGCGGACGTTGATAGTTTTGCGGCCATCATGCGCAAGAGATGCGCATCTCTGCTACGTCGTGTTCGCGCCAGCCCCAACACCATTCTTATAACGTTGGCTGATGGGTGGGACTCTCCGATCTTGGGGCGATGGATACGACTGCACGCAGTCAAATAGACATTCCCCAACGTAGAATAATTCTTACTAACACTATTTAATAAGTTTACATTGTTACTAACAAATATGGAAGTGAGTTTGAAATAAATGTTTTTAATTTAATTTATCAGAACACAGTATAAAATATTAATTTTGAACGCATCTGTAAAATTACGTTACTAGGGAAGTCCATACTTTAACTAAGATCTATATCGATTTTAATTAATCGTTATTTTTAATCGAAATGAAACCCCAGGCAGTGTCAACTGTTTAAAAATAACGATTTCACATCTTTATCTGGCTTGCATTCGACATTATTTGTAACGTTATGTAAAAAAAAACAGGTGGAAAACCTCTCAATTCAAAAAGCCACAGATAAATTATAATACCAACAAATCAATCTGCCTAGCCTTTTCCCAACTATATTGGGGTCAGCTTCCAGTTTTACCGGATTCAGCTTAGTACCAGTGTTTTACATAGAGCGACTGCCTATCTGACCTCCACAACCCAGTAACTGGGTAACACGGGACTCCTTGGCAAGACTGGTGTCAGATCTCAAGCTTCTGACTACCCGTAACGACTGTCAAAGATCTTGAAATGACAGCCGGGACCAACGGCTTAACGTGCTTTCCGAGGCACGGAGTAAACTCGGTTTGTTGAAATGGTACCAATTATAATACCACCAAACCTCAAAAAACATATTTCTTAATTACTTAACTTTTCCATCTTTTAAATAGTAGATTGTTTATCTAGGGAGGAAACAAATATTTTAATAGCGAGAGATTTTTTTTATCCAGAGCGCAGCGAGGTTTTCAAAGTACTGACGTACTTCGAGCTTAAAATAGTTTAGCTCCCGATATGGACACTCGACTTTTTATCTCTATGCTTCTCTCCTTCCCTCCTCTCTTTTTCTCCTCTATTAGAAAATAAGTAAGTGCAACTTGTGAACAAGAACTTTACGTTTAGTTATTTACATACAATTAGGAACCATAAGACATTTATATTTGAATAATTATGGAAGTGCATCATAACAATTTTCATATTCATACAAAAAAAAACGAAATCAAAATCGGTTTAAGCGTTTAGGAGCTACGATGCCACAGACAAATACACAAACACACAGGCACACACGTAAAAAAAGTTAATGTAAAAAACCCAAAAAACCCGACTGCTTAAGAAGCGAACTAAAAAGGTGTAAACAAGAAGAAAATCATGCTGTGCAGTCAGAGGATACATAATCGCGAGCTGACTGACCAAAACCATATTTATTATATTTTTACATTAACTTTTTATTCTTATTCATAAATAACTATGTTCCTCAAAAACTCACCTGGATCGGTCAGGGGCGGGACAGGTTTATGAGTGTCGATGTCATCAACGGTGACAGGTGGGGAGGGTGGCGCGGCCGGGGTCACCGGGGGCGAGGGTGCGGGCGAGGGCTTCGGCGGCTCTGCTTCTGACTCCTCCTCAAAGTCCTCTTCCTTGATTGCTTCCTTCAAAATCTATAGAGAAAGAAATAGTTTTAAGTTTAACCTGTCAACACCTCAGTGCGTATGATACATTAATCACTTCACTATCACTACATATACGCAGTACTCATAACCGGCGTGTGTGTATGACTAGATGTATGAATGTGAGTGAAGCAAAATACGTATGTAAGGATCGCAGCAGGTGGCGTTCTATAGTTTCTGCCTACCCCCATGGATAAAAGGCGTGAGTTTATGTATGTATAATAAAACAAGGTCCCTTTGCATCCCCTGCCGCGTCTGTCTGTCTATTCGCGATAAACTCAAAAATTGCTCTATCTATTGGCGGTTTTCGCCAATAGACAGAGTAATTTATGAGGAAGGTTTATCTTTATAATTTGTTAAGGTTTTGTAAATTGGTTGAATGAAATATGATGATAATTGTTGAAAATGTCGGCAAAAGTCAAGCTGCTCGGAGCTTTAATCGATAAAGTTGGCCTTTGAGATATAACAAAACAATGTATGGTGGGATATTCCTCTTTTATAGGTCCACAGAAAAGTCCGCGATGGTATATATCTGTCTTTTAAGGATAGTTTACTATACCCATTCTAACTTCTAAAAATCGGTCACGTACAACGGAAATTTGAAAGCTACTTAGACGGATACATTATTAATCCTTATCAACTTAAAAACGTTAGTTACCTAACGTTATTTCATGCACATTTTTTATAATCCTTTAGTCCATATAATTTAAATGAATATATTAGGAGTAATCGCAAAATAAAAATTAACGCGCGCAAAAATTCAAGCGGGGGTCTCACACCCGACGCGCGATGACGGGACCCGCTGTCACCCACTGTTGCTGTATAAGCCAAGCGATAACGCGTGCGATCTACTCTGGCTGGAGACTCGAGTTTAGTGTCCACAGGAAAGCTCGATTAAGAGGAAACACGGTCGCAGACATCCGACTCTCGCCTATTTCCTCCCCCAATATTGGACCAATTTAAAAGATATTCCATAAATTGAATTAAAAAGATATATGTTGTACTTCTATTTCGTGTCCCCTGTGCGGGTCACAAATAAATATACATATTTTCTTTATTTTTCGGCTGAAATCATGACGATGACGTGAGATAAGTTAGTTACAAACCTTCAGTTGTAAAGACAAGATAATCTTCGATTCGGGGCCGGATCTCTGCAGCATGAGCGGCTGAGTCAACAGGCTGAGATCCTTTTGTTTCAACAGGTTTGAGATTCCATACGTCAACTGACCGAGTTGGCCTCCTGTTTTTGAATCCAGGACCTGAAATTAAGAAATTCATATTTAGAAATCATTTCAAGAATATCTACACTGGGCTTCCATTTAGGCTAGTACCTACTCGGTAACGTGTGTATGAATAAGTCAGGTAAAATAAGAGCGATAGCTTTCATCTTACATCACAGGTTAGTAAGTATTCCGCCGAAAATTTTTATTTGAATTATTCGACACGAAAATAAGTTTCCATCTTTATTCGTACACTATGCCACCGCTCTCCGAAGCGAAATAGAGTTACTCGAGCGTAAAATGTCCACTCTATGAAGTTTTATAACAATAGGTTTCATCAAAATTAATAGAACGTTGCTCAAGGTTCGTCTTTAAATGAGTAAAATCAAAACCCAAAAAGATGCCACTAAATATCAGTATTTTTCTTAAAACAACTGCCTATCTGACCTCCACAACCCAGTAACTGGGTAACACGATACCCCTTGGTAAGACTAGGTTCTGGTTTTATGTCTTTGTATTAGCATCAGAATAGATTGCTCCTGAGGGCCAGCATTAGGTCAGGATGCAATCGAATTACCTTAATCTCCAAGTTATCGCTCTCAGGGTTCTGAACGAGGAAAGAGTATCCGATCTCATAGACGGGATCGTCGGTCCTCATCTGCACAGCGCTGTTCTCCGTCTTTCTACCAACTGTTACCGTCAGGTAAGGATCAGGACGAGACTGGGTTCGCGCGTTCTGGTAAAAGGAATTACATTTTTGATAAGAATATTATACACTACTACTTTGGATAGGATTTAAAAGCGCTTTATAATAAATGTACAACTTTTCTTTTAAATATTATTTATAAAATGTAAAAAAAAATAAAGGGAGACCATAAACTTACAGGTAACTTCTTGCACGAGTCGATGTAAACAGATAAGACAGCGGAGCTTAGTTCGCCCGTCTTAATCAGCAGGGTTTCCGTCAGAGCCTGCAATTAATAATATTAAACATAATCTCTACTAAAAGTTACTGATACAAAATGTATAATAAATAACGGTGTACTCCACTTACGCGGCTAAGCTGCGACACATCGGTGGTAAGGCGGTGCCATGAAAGACGCAACTCGATTTTTCCATGTTTGGCTTCCTGAAGAGTTTGCCACTAAAAAAAGGGAATGCCGTTAACATACCTCGTAGTAAACTAATTGAATAAACAGATGCAAGCATTGTGTAAGAGTGTGTTTCGCTTACCGTGTCGAAACGACCGAAGCGTACAACTTGTGAGATATCTAGCGAACACCTGAAATTATAAGAAGTTGTAGTCCCATAAGTCCCACCGAAGTAGACTTTGCCAGATAGATTTGTTAGCACAATAAACATTCCAAAGTGAAAAATTTTGTAGGTGTATTCCCTCCAAATATAAAATTATGGCAACAAAATAGTTGCTATTGGTGAGACCATAGGGATGAAAACGGGAATACACCGCTGTTTTATTTAGAAATAGATAAAGTCAGTGCATAACACAACATTCAGTGAACACAAGCAGATATGTGTAAGTATTGGAATACAGAGAGGAACGGATTGTGGACATACAGTTTGGATTAGTCTACATTAAGGAAAGCTCAGAGTAATAATAAAATTACGTTCATGTTACATTTCAACGTTATTGTGTGATTTTGTAGCGTTAAAATAAAAGCTACATAAAATGTTTTATAGCAATGAATGATCCCTCCCATTTGAGTCGCAATAATACTAACTACCAAATGTGTGTTAAAAAGTAAAGTGATGTGTTACTATGACCCAATAAAATGACACAGCGTTGTGCAATGTATATATAAGTGTCTATGAATGAGTTGTGTGATTTTCCAGCGCAATGTTCGGTCAGTAGCGTTTAATTTCGGTCTCGTGTGCTAAAAGTATGGGCCGTGGTCGCTTTCAGTGACAAGTATGTTAGTTGACTGTGAGAATGTATGTACATTGTCAGATACAGTTGTTCTGTGTAGCGGCAGCGACCGACCTGCCCAGTTTTTCGTCTCGTCCTGTGCGGTCCCAGTCGAAAAGCTTGATGACCAATATCGTCGCGCTGGTGCGGAGTACTGACTGTTACAACCCACCATGTTATATACAAATACATACATATTAAGTTATCGTCGGGAGATTAGAAATTAGTTTTATGTTTCTGTACATTTTTGCTGAGTAATTAAAAGGTTTCAGGGTGTATAGATACATGTTAAATTATTTCAAAATAAGCGCAAGTGTCGTTATTAATTTTTAGTGTAATTTGTAAAGTTAATATTATAAACGGTTAACGGTAGTCAACTTGCCACTTTGATTAAAATATCATATTGTATGTCCCCATATATCTGATCGGTATTCCTATTGAAGGCAAAAATCAATCTCACACACAACAGCTGTAGATATAAAATAGAACACCAAAGTAGTCAAAACAGTTAAAACCAAGATGAATCTTAGCATCACCAGCATGAGATTATGGTAAATCAAAGTTGAGCTATAGAATGCAACGGTGATAATAAGAGTCAAAATTAAAACAAATTAAAAAACACTGCAATGAAATGTCGCTAATGTGTCAATGCACGAGTAGCGCGAGACGGACCTGCCAAGATAATCATCGTTCTGTATGCCCATGCCAGGGTCCCAGTCCCAGAGCTCGAACTGCAGCACTTGACTCGTCCTTGAGCTTATTAACGCCTTGGGACAAAATCACAATTTATCTATATATTAGTTGTATGCCAAACTTTGCCTAAACACACATCTTTCATAGAATTTGGAACACCAATTATTTTTGAATATGTTTTGGCCCGATTTCCTACCCCTGACCATCTGGCAAGTTTATCAATTTGTGTCAACAACATTAATGAGGTCGCTACTTCAAACATGTGACCTCACTAACGTTGTTCTTGTCATGCCTGCATATTAGAAACTTTAGAAGAAAAGAACAGTATAATAATTCATTAAAATATAACAAGACATATCTAGGAAACTCACCTTCACCGTCTACATACTAAATACTAAATGCACTATGGACTACACATGCAGCTATTAGATCTTTTGTAATGGGAGAATCTGTAATAGTACTTTTTACAAGGAAAAATTATGTTATTTACATAAAAAATAAATCATTGTAATTATAAACAATATTTAAAGTTTGTCTAGATCTCTCATTACTTTCTATCGAGGGTATCATTCCAAAGAGCACAAGGACTCGGGGTCGCATGACCTGCTAATACCAAGCCTACGCTACTTTGAGAGGACACCACTCGACGACTGCTTGTTAATTGCTATGCAGTAGGTCATCTAGTTTACAGTGGAACATGGGCCACATGCCACTGTAACTATCAGACAAGCGTCGCGTTGGCCGATGTTTAGAAGCTTCAGGGACAGTTACAATGCGGTGAAGCGAGTGCAACCGTCAGCGTAGCGTATACCCGGTTCCTTGCGCCCTGCCCCCCGCACGTCTACTCCCCCCAACCCCCCCGTCACCGCGTGCACGTACTTACTTGCCGAGCTTGTCGTCATTGTTGCCCTCGTCCTTGTCCAACACTTCTATTTCCAACGCTTGGCCCAGAGATTGCATTATACGCGCCTGTATGCCACACGCGCATAGTCCGACGCAAACATAAGTGAAGAAAACAAAATCTTGTTCATAACTACTTACTTTGTAACATTTCACGACCAATTTCAGCGTGCGGATTACGCCCGCATTTACCTACTGAGTTATATAAAAGCATATTTTACATTGTTAACTAATTTGAAGCCAAAATATTATGTAACTTTGTTATTGTAGAATAATTATCATTTGAAGTAGGTAACTTGAAAACGGTTATCACATTCCTGTTTTTTTTTATTGAGAAAATCTTAATCTTTTAGAAGATATCTTTCTTGAATAATATCATTGACATTGTCAACCTAAGTTAATCTTCTCATGCAAATAAATTATTTAAATAAAATATATTGTTTAATAACCACTCAATTGGCTTAGTTGTTAAAAATGAGAAATAAAGTAATAAAATGCTGAGATTATCATATACTGGAACTGAAAGAATGCTTACTGTTGAGTTTTTGAATTGTTACCCACTGCCAGCCAGTAAACAATCTTCAATATAAAATTAAATAAAAATGCATCGTTGGTCATGCTCATTCCTGATAATGCATTATAAATTGAAATAGCAAAATATTATTATAAAATCACCTTTGCCTGTTTATGTAAAACGTAATTGGTTCATGTATAACACACATAAAAAAAAACTGTCGAATTGAAAACCTCCTCCTTTTTGCGAAGTCGGTTAAAAATGGATATAAAATTACCCATTATTTTAGTGTTTCAGTTTTAATAGGTTGCTACTTCATAATGCCATACAGCTTTTAACTTGCAATTCTCGTCGTGAAGAGAAATTATAGAATATAAAATGCGCGTGTTCAGTGAAGATATGTATACGCAATGCATTTGAATAAATCAGAAATGAGTCAAGACATTACCTCACTTACCAAATATATCCAAAGCCCGATTAATAAAAATAAGCAAGCACATCTTAAATGTTATATACCAACATTAAGAAATAAATCGTGTGCTCGCAAAGCGAACTGTTGAATCTGTTAAAAATCTAAGTATAAAACACTACTTTGTAAAAGTTTTAAATATACCCCATGTGCATAAACAAAATAGTAGATCTACCGGGGAAAAAGCGATGGGTCGTTTGCATGCTTACCTCGCACCAGTAGTCCCAGCGAGGGTTGACGTTATTGTCAATGTGTTTCGTCTTCCATTGCTGCGCGCCCACCGTTATGATCGCGTACGGATCTGACTTACCCTTACCTGGACAACGTACACAAATACTTAGTAAAATTCACTATGTTATAGAAATTTTTCGAGAAATATAAGTAAATGATTTAGATTTTCTTATAAGTTATTTTAAATTATCTCACCAATCATTGAGATATCTTTCTTCATGAGATTCTGAGCTTGAACGAGATGAATACGAAGCACACCCTGTAAACATGATACTGATTTAAATTCCATACAAATAACATTATTATAAAATTTGATGAGAGATCAGTTTTTGTTGGATATGTTTTGGCCCAGGTTTTAGTACTTACCTCAGGTTCGGGCATTCTCAGATCTACAGTAGGTATTTCGTCGCTCAATTTAATAGGCAATTTATTTGGTAGCACCATCATCTTAGCCACTTGCTCAACGATACAGCGACGAAGTATATCACTGGAATAATAATAATTTATTTTAAAAGAAAATTTTAATTTTTTCCGACTTCATAACCTAACTTTATGTATGTATGTCCGAGACTTTCTCAAAAACTGCTGAACCAATTTTGTTTATGAAGTTCTTAATGTTTTTAAATCTTACCTGAATCCAGGCATATCGAGAACGTCAGCGGCGCCGACTAAGTTGAAGTCAATAGACGGATTGTTCAGGAAGAATATCTGAAGTCCGCCCACTAAAGGCATCTTGGTGATAAGGGGCTTCATCACGACGCGCACCATACCGTGGATCTATAAAATAATATTCAAACTATAAGGGATAGGATGGGATAGATGGAACCCCTTTTCCACACTTAAAGACTCACATTTGGTCTGTTGTGCGCGCAGGCCTACCCTTTGTGAGAGGGAATGGGCCGGAATCCACCACGCGGGCCCAGTGCGATCTAGTGGATGACACATGTCTTAAAATTTTTGGTTCTAAGACATGCCGATTTCCTCACGATGTATTCCTAAAGCGCCTGCCTAGGTTCGAACCCACTACCTACAACTTGTATGTCACGGCCGTTACCACTGGCCCACCACTGCTTGCCAAACCATTAGGGATAATTCAACTATCATTTTAAATGTGATAGCCTGGATGGTTGGAAGTTTGTTTAATAAACACGCCTCAACGGATGAACGGATTAAGATAAAACTTAGCACTTAGATAGACCATGTCCTGGTTTAGGTAATAGGATGCTTTTCTAATACGCTTATTGCTTTTTTTTAAATTTCTATGCGGGCGAAACCGCTGGCAGAAGCTAGTCCAATGTAATTGATAAAGATTGAAGAAATCATTCTATACTACATGGCCCACTGGTTCTCACCTGAAGATCTTTGATGCCACCGCGGATGCGTTGCAGAACGAAGGAGATATCACAGTCACCAGCATAGCTGAAATCAATTTGAACGTGTTTGTAACCGTAGCTAATATAGTTCTCGCCAAACTTCTTGGCCGCCCTGAAGTTGGCTACAATGGCTGCGCAGTAGGAAATCTCATACAAAAACAGCACCGTTTCGTGCCTCGCGCATCCGTGAAACCAACTTCAGGGCGGCCAATAAGTTTGGCGCGTGCAATACTAAAGTTCCGTCATTATCGTCAATTGCGATGACAAATACATATGTTTGTCTTATCTTCAACAGTCCTGGTGCATATGAGGACCACTCAAACTATTAATCATCTTATGTAAAGTCAGCAAAGAAAGTAGATTAAAACTCGTATCTAACTAATTGAGCCAAATATATAATTAAATACAGAACAGAAGTAACATATAAAATAATATTAAACATTGACCTTATAGGTGGCAAAAAAAGTATGTAAGGATCGTAGCAGGTGGCGTTCTCCAGTTTCTGCCTACCCCCATGGGAAAAAGGCGAGAGTTTATGTATGTACGTATTAAACATTGAGTCTTATGAAATGCTGAAAAGCATTTTTTGTTAATAATTTTGGCAGTAGTGATGTGTTATTTAGGTATTGTTACTTGGATTTTTTGTTGACTGTACCTACTGAGACCTTATGCATTTCTATCGTCAATTTTAGTTTTTTAGTTACTCACAATAAGTCGATGTCCATAATGATTTCATCTCTAGACAGATTCTTGTCGTAAACTTTCACACCGCCAATCCGCGGCGCCTGTAAGGATTAACATCGTCGTTACAACTACTATAAAAAATGTATAGCACGGGTGACGTCAGCGACACCGTGGAAAGCAAATAGCAATACAACCTACTTTAATACTTCAATTTTTATGACCATGACTTAAATTTAATTAACTACTAACAAAACTAGATAAGTTTCTAGTCGTTTACTTTGAAATCTTATCATTGAATTCGTGATTATTTTCAGTTGCTAGCACGTTTATATTCCATTCCGTTGATACTTCAAGAATTGATTTCACCTTGTTCTAAGGATTTTACATAAAGGTATCCTGACAGCATTTCGACATGCGATAGACTGTGTATTTAACTATTTAGGTTATGAATCAATAGTTAAAACTAATAATACTTACGATAGTACCAAGAATAATACGTTCAAACTTGAAACCACTGAGTTTGAAGTTGGCCAAACTCTCCGCCACTGCCGGCTCAATGGACTCCTTCAGCAGATTGCGTGCGAAGTGGTTCACATTTGGCCACACTTGGAGAAGAATCTGTGATAATGAAATCAGGCCTTTATTGCCTGACGAAGTAACAAGTGTTTAGTGAAGTACACCCACATTTCGTCAGCTACGTTATCAAGTTGTTTGTAATGAGGGTGGAGCTTACTGTCATTTACCGGGCACATATTCAGACACTATGTTTAACAACGTACAAGTCGAAGTCGGTGCGACTTGTGCGGTGAGCAGTCTCAGTAACTGGAGAATCTCAAGAAAACATCCCGACCCCTGGATGATTTAGCTCAGGACCCCTAAGCTTAGCAATCGTGTGTTGTTGAATTATCGTTAGTCAAAGAATATGGCATAATACCTTTCACAATAAGTAGAACATGATATTATGTAGTGTAGAAATGACCTACATAGAATTCCCCGTAAAATCAATAAGTGCGCTGCGAACACTAAGTGACGTAGGAGGGCAACTACATTCGCGGGCAATAACCTGGAATCATTTCATCGCGCGTTTATCAAAGTAAATTTAAACAATTTCTATGTAATGAAATATGGATTGTGGTAGATAAATCCATTCAACCTCTTTCAATATCATCACCAAAGATTTCACCTTATGTCATGGAACGTAAAAACAAAAGACATCAATTTTTTAAACAAAACACCATATTGATTGGTAGTCCTGAAACGCTATAAAAAGTGGCCATTTAAGGCGGATGGAGGAGGAAAATTGGTCATCAGTCCAATGTTCACGTCACTGGGAACACTGAAGCTAAAAGAAAATGGAAACCACACCTATAGAAGCCGCTAAAGTCGTCATCCTTATCCAGCAAGGGTGTCGCAGCGTACTATCGCTGGACAGCTTCATCTAAGCCAGTCTTGTGTTTCGAATCTGGACGACAGCGATGCACTTCGGTGAGAGATGACCGATTTATTGTCACCACTTCTCTTAGAAATCGACACCTGACGGGCGTGGACGCCCAGCAGCAGCTCAGACAAGTTCGAGAGATGGCTATCAGCGAGTGGACTGTGAGGCGAAGACTCAAAGAAGCGAACTGGACCCCAAACATGCCAGCCACCCAAATTGTATCCAGCCCAACGACAAGCCCGGCTTCAGTTTGTTCGCGATTACTTAGATTGAGATTGTTCCATAACAATGGAGTCGAGTCCTGTTCACGATCGATACCAGTATGTGCCTACATGACAGCGACCGTCGATGGAAAGTATATAGGAGACCGGGGCAGCGATTCGCACAATGCTGTTTTGCGGCAATAGTGGCATTTCTATTGAAGCAAAAAGGGAGCTGATATTTGTACCTGGTGGAGGTCGGGGATTACCACAGAAAGATACATCAACGACATAATGCCCGCTGCCACACCGCTGCAGACAGACTAGGCAGTACCTGGAAGAAGTCGGGATACACACAATAGACTGGCCAGCCCTCAGTCCTGACTTAAGACGATTGAAAATGTGGGACGAGCTGAAAAGGCGGGTACGAGGAAGATATCCAGCTGCGGCGTCGATAGATACCTGACAACTGCTTTAGTCTAAAAGTGGCAGGCAATCCCACAGGATTCCATCAGGAAACTCATTTCGGTTAATGACAACAATTTACAGGCAGTCATTAGGGCCACCCGGGTTACACAACCTATTGAGGGGTAAATAACAATATTTGTATATTTTTTATCTTTTCCTATTCATTTAGACGTCCACAACTCCGACCTATTGCAATTTAAATTTCGGTAGAAAGATAAATTAATTTTAAATGATTTTGAAATCATTTTTGAAAAATATCAAAATTACCTATCGAATGATATACCACAATCCATAGTTAATTGCATAGAAATTGTAAAAAAAATGTTTTGAGCAACGCGCGATGAAGTGATTCCAGTTTATTGATCGCGACTGTAGATATGCGAGTATTAACTCGGTGTAGGACGTAGCAGTCATTTGCTAAATTGATATACATTACATACCCTATTCAGCCATTCTGCGCGTTCAACGTCAGGGAAGAATACCTGGAAATGTTTATCAACTGTCAGTTTTTATGCTATTCACATTGTTGATGGATGGAAGTAAACATTTTGTAAAAACACATTAGTCGTTGTTTTACATAAGCGCGTCATGTGTCTTTTTCATCATTGAATTAAGGTTTAAAATGCATTGAATGACGCACGCTCGTAGTAGGTAGGCTAATGCCAAAAAGCTATTAACCGAGATCCAGGCTCGCTCCTCCCAGGTTGTTCAGCGGCCTGGATTGAACTTACAAATGATTACTTACTCATATATTCTAATGACTAGTTCAACAAAAAAGCTTGGTTTCCGATATTCAGAAAAAAAATTGGCTTTATTGAATTTCTCATTGTTTTTTTTTTTAATTTTCTTTTTTTTTTAATTACTGTGTATTATATAACAAAAACATGTCTTCAAACATTTTTTATTGTTAAAGTTTCCGAATTGGGCTTGGCTTGCGCAAACTAGAGTACTCGTTCAGGCCCGTATTTACACCCCTCTGGGAAAATTATAAATATTGGTCCTACAGTGCCGAGATTTCTGACTTTCTTTTAGGAAATTTCCTACACTTTTTGATTCTTTTTTTACATTTCAAAAAATAACTTTGGAAATTTTTACATGCTTTGCCGAATCCAATGGCACCTTGCTCATATTTGTCCAATACTGCCGGCAAAAATTGAACAAAAAAGCATTTGTTGACCAGACTACATACGAACGATGCGGTCAGTTTTGAATTATCTATAACATCTATCAGCCGTTTCTGTAAAAGAAAGTCCGGGCGAAATCAATTTTGGTGGCCGAAACCGAACCTTTGGTGGCACACACACTAATTATGACATCGCGATACACGTTGAGCTACTTCGGTTTATTATGACTAGGAAGACCTCAGAAACCTGTTAAAGGATTTCTTTTCATTTAGTTACTAAAGTTTCAAAACACAAATGTTAACCATTATGGTTTTGCCTATAGATAAAAGTGGTGAGGCGATTCGATCGATTCGAATGATGTCATTGACCTATTAGGTAACACGTGAGGCAATTGTTTTGGTGCCGATTGCTCATGTGGAAGTTAGGCATTTCGTAATAATATCGACTTCGGAATGAATATTGCTGACCCACCTGAATTGGCCTAGTTACTTTACGACGATAGCCGTCCGACCGTCTATGGATTTAGATTGGCATTTTTTCCTGGGTCGATCAGTCTAGGTTTCACGCTAATCAACAATTTCGTGACGAGTTATTTTTAGAAATGACTTTACCTACAGGAATGGGTTTATGTTTTATTATTGTTAAAATCTATTTTTCCTTTTTTGTGCTCCAAATGCCGTTCAGTGACATATCGATATCGTAAAGGATATAAAATATTGGAGTTTTTATATAACGTACATAATCGTAATGGGCGGTATTTTGTTTGTAAAGTCTTGGTATTAGGGCTGCATTGAAATCGATCAGTCCATCACTTACTGAGGATGACGCAACCGGATATAAGCTACTAATGGATTAAAGAAGATTTAAAATAATATGCAGTAATAACCACCGTCACTTTATCTAGGGGAAGATAACCTGTTATTGACACTTTAACAGAGTGCCTTCCCTAGCTCCGTAATGGGTATTTACCCAGGAAATCATATTGAAATGCACTAGCATACAAAAATTATAATGACATCGAAGGAAATATTCTCATCTTTATTTTAAGAGCTGTTTCATCCAGCGAAATAGTAATTTACAATTTTGCAAAATTTTAAAAAAGATATCTAATGTCCTATTACTGGCATAGAAATTTCAACATTGCGTAATCTATGGTTTACCTATTTTTAGCCTATAAACTCAGAAGTGACAATAACAGGAGCGTTTGGGCGGTTTACCCTACTTTGGAAAAGATTCAAATTACAGAGACGCATTTGTTAAATAAATTATGTTTTATAATATCTAATGGAGCGCATTAAAATGGCGCAGCCTGGGTAATCAGCTTAGCTATGTACCAATTACCACCTTGTTGACTGACAAATATTACGCATTTTATTCTTATAGATGATTATATATTTTTTTATATATAGGTACGCGAGACAGAAGAAAAATATCCGACATTGTGACTATTTGTGTGTCCGACCAAAGCTTCGGCTTCTGCCACCTTTTTCCGTTATGAGTTTTAGCCGAGCCGATGATTTCTATCAAGCGCTGAAATTGAATGAACTGTTACGAATGTTACAAAAGTGGTTCAAATTATTTTGAAGCATTATCATTCTTGACAAGTGGCAAGGTAATATCAATAATTTCGTTGAGTGTTTTATTTATAGTCAAAAACATTATTTTCTTACTTAACCAATCTTGAACTGAATTTCATAGGGTTTTAAAACTTCGGATTTGCCCATAAATCGACCTTTGGTCGGAGACTAGATACAAATACAATAACAGGTTGGTATAATTATGTAGAGTTCATGTTCATATATCTTACCCACGCCGGCAAGTCGTCGAGCTTAGCCAAAACAACATCTTTCTCGGATGAAGTGGCCGCGGCCTTGGCCAAGTTGCGTCGGTACTCGTTCTCCTTACGCCATTGGTCGCGCAGTACGGACAGAACAACGGGCCCGATCAGCCACGCCACGCTCCATTGCATGTACCCCACCAGGTACACTGCGCCGACCACCGACACCTGCAGAAATAGTTGATGAAGCATGGCAAAATATTTATACTGCTATTCCTCAAACTGCCGCTATCTGACAAAATTATATTTTGAGATATAGACAAACATCTTTATTCGCGATTAAAAATAGATGCTATTTATCAACAAACTTCTGGTGTCAAAAATAGGCAGATTGTTATTTTATAAATGACATAATATAATAGAAATGCGTTTTATTTTTTTTATCCTGGTATGTATTTACCATAGAAAAATACTGCAGATTTTTTTCGTTGATTTTTGATGGCATCACAAAACTAAAATCAGGTTGATGTCAGATAGTGGACTATTTTAGCTTAAGGATAGCAGCATAGATGTACACAGACCAATCACACAACCATTACATATTATGACATCATTTATTATTTCTGAGCTCATTAAAGGGTGTTCAATGACCATGTTATCATGATGGTAAAAATACTATTACATCGTTCAGTACAACTGTTCTGATAAGATTATTTTTATTGTGCAATATTGATATAATTGTGTATTATTATTGTTGATTATTATCAGTTACCGTGTTTATCAAAAAAATAAACTTATTGTATTATTATTGCTAGAATAAGTGGCAATAAAAAAGGTGGCTGTTTTTTTATTTTATTGGTTTGTTAAAGAGTGTCATAATTATTATCATAATGGAATGAAATTATTATATAGGTTAATGACCTTATCATAACTGATCGATTTAATTTCTGCATTCAATTCAGGTCTTGCCATAAGATGTTATAAAAGAAAAAGTACTGTAACTGTTTGATAATGTGTTACTATTATTATTTTATGTTTATATTTATCATTTACCTACATATTTTAGTACCATTCTTCCTCATTCTATAAATGATTAACCCACCACATAATTTCCTGCCCTGTGGGAAATAATTTAAGAACATGACATCACTTTGTACAACGAGCATGTATGTGAAAATTATACTAATGTGTGTGTGTTTGTACTCATTAACTAAGGTGTGAGGTATGGTACCTATTACCTACTGATAAGCAACACTTACCTCATGCTCTACACATTTCTATTGTTTGAATTCGAATTTAGAATAAGACAGTTTTGTAAGACAACATAAATTTGTAGTCAACTGGATAGTTTATTTACATTATGAACTGAGGAGATTGTTATTCAAATAATGATAATATGATGTAAATCTGTTGGATGATTAATTTGTTTGAGTCTACAATGCATCACAGACTTCACTTTATCACTTACTTAAAACTTCCACCTAATAAATAAACAACAGGAACTAACACTTGAAGGTTGAATGCCCGGCTTGTGATTCAAAGCAGAGCTCTTCAAGGTCACACTGACTCATAACAAGATATCCTCTTTTGTTTGGACAATGCGGTCACACAGCCAATGCATTTCATTCTAATAAGAATGTGCTGGTGATGCCATCTGCCCTAAAATAACATATAACAAACGGCCATTATTAAAAAACTTATTACATACCTTCTTAAAGAATCTGTATATCATAGACAGCACATTGCCACTTTCCTCACTGCTAGGCGGCAGGGCAGGTCTACTTGGAGACACCATTTTCTTCTCATCACTTGCCTAATAACACAATGGTTATGATAGAAAAGCGCATTTCTACTTATAATAAAATATAGAGCAATAATAAAATTGGAATTGACACAAGAATTTGTTAAACAGGGATAAAATAAACAAGTTCCAGGATTACAAGCTTAATACTATGGAATTTTGAAGAAATCTAGTAATCAAATAAATTACAAAAACTTTGTAAATCATTTTCGGAAAAAGCGCATACTTACGACAAGTCACATTTATTTATAGACTCCATGTACGAGCTCTAAACTAAATATATAGAAAATAAAATAAAAGTTGCTAAAAGACGTACCATGCTGAACACTGGAGTGCAGTGGTTGAAAAACGAATAAAAACTAAACACAATACAAAATAAACCGATTACCGAATGCTAATTTCCTGGCGAGGCGAGACTAGCGCATTGTACTCCGCAATGTTAGGTTTATGATTTACCTATTGGGTAACTAAATAAGAAATCATAATTGTTATTTATTATTATTGTCGCTTTTGATTTCACGTGGTAATACTTTCCGTATTACAACAAGTACATAAATGTAGCTATATTAAGCTTTCAACTTTGCCTCCGCCTACACACCGCAACTTTTTGTTAATTTTCAAATCAAATTCGACCTTGCGCCGACTTGCCGACTTGGCTGGCAATGACAGTGACAGATATATGACATTACTCACAACAGAGACATCCGCCCATTGAGCTAGGAAAAATATAGGTCTATGCTAAGGGTCTATGCATCCGCCATTGAGCTAGGAGGAAAAACCATTGACCTAGGAAAAACATGGAGGCGCCCCATTATTCTATACATACATTAGCTTATACAAATATGAGTGAAATACGATACAGAATGTGAAACATCATTTTGCCTCATTTCTTATAATGTAGTAATCGTATTTGACAAAAGAGACAACAATATTTCAGTTCTTGCTCATTAGGGCAACATTTTGTTATGACGTAGTGACAGCTGTCAGTACGTGCCATATTCGCCATATTAGTTGCCGAAATTTGTGGTTGTGTTCGTGGTAGTCCTGCTGTCAAATGGTTGTTTACTTTTTGTATTATTAATGTATGTGTGTTCCGTTATTAACACAACCATAGCATCGGCAGCCATTTTAAGGTTTAGGTAGGCACGTTTTTTTTGTAGGTATTTCGAGTCCATACTGTTTATTAGGTCTATTGGGAAAACATCCGCCGCATTGAGCTAGGAAACCGAGTCAAATTGAATTTGACGCAAGAGACAAGATTGCCAAACGGAAAAAAAAATGGTTCGAGACATGGAATTATTATGTACATATACAGGTTATTTTTAGGGTTTTAGTAAAACATCAAGTATCTTAAGTGTCTTTTCACACGCTCCGGTTGCCGGGTAGCCGCTACCGGGTAACCGGCGTCGAATGTATAGCCACGTGTGAAAGCTTACACACATGGCTAAAGTCTACACTTCGCCGCCGGTTACCCGGTAGCGGCTACACGGCAACCAGAGCGTGTGAAAATGCTTATTAGTTGTTGCATAGTTTGTGCTTAGAAGCTGCACTTTGATATGATTGGTGGTTAATTGCGCGTACAAAACTAAAAAAAAAAAACTTGCAAAGCTTTTTTTACAAGTACTTAGTGATGGGTAACTCGTCATTTTTATATGAGGTTGAGGGAGCACCTCATTTTACCGCGCGAGGTACTCACGAGGTACCCCTCATTTGAGGCGAGGCATCGTATGTCGGCGTATTCACCTCATGAGCCGAGCCCGAGCCGAACTCTGCCGATTGTTAGAGACAGCGGCAAGCGAGGCGAAGAGGCGCGTCGACTCACGAGTACTCACGATTCCGATTTTTATGTCTCCCTCACTCACATAATTTTCTTTCGCTCATAAATTTTAGACCGCCAAAATAAACGAATCATTAACAATTGAATACCAATCTAATGCCAATGGTTTTAGAGTTTATAGTTAAAGTTTAGTGTTCATAGTAATAGCAGTACCTAATAAAAATATTTTATCTTTAATTCGTTTTGAGTACCTAATAAACTAAACTCACTCATCACTCGCTCGCAAGTACTCGCCCGAATACAATGTCAATGTCAATTTTTAAGTGAGGACGCGAGAACGAGTGAGGTGGTTCAATGTTGAAATTCGAGTAACTCTTTCAATTTGCGATCACGAGTACCTCAAATGAGGGACCTCATGAGTGAGGGACACATCTCTACAAGTACTGTGACTATACTTCTTATTGTTAGCCGGTCAAGAGCTATTGTTACTCTTTATAGCACAGTCTACTTAGAGATCAGATGCGTCTCTAGCCTATGTAGCGCCCTAGCGCCCAAAAGCGCGCAGTCAAAATGCAATGGGTACAAATAAAAGCACATTACCACAAACTGTCGAATTTCCCTAATGGATAAAAAACTCTATTGTTTGGAGATTAAATTGAAAATCTATTGAAGAAATTTGTCTGTATTGGATGCCATGATGTGCAGTTGACTGTATTTAGAATTATACAGGGCGTTTACCAAACACCTTGAATGTCAACAGTAAACGCAGATCCGGGTGCAAAACTGCAAATGGTGTAATTTTAAATGATGCCGGTAAATAACAGATACACACACAAACACTAACACAAATACTGAGCCTCGCATCAAGCTTCCTATATCTGTCAAATTTCATCAATATATTTCTTCATTCTAAGGGTTTCTATCAGACAGAGAGCGGTCACGCGGTTAGCCGTTCAAGACAAGAGCGTTCGTTGTGTTGTATTACGTTACATAGATATTCCCACACAGGAGGCATCACACAGTACATTTTGCATTCCGACCGCGTCGGTCAACCAGAACGTCTCGTTCGCGCGTTCACTGCTGTTTCGGTGACCAAATTGGAAGGAAGATGGTTACTGAAAAGCTAAATACGGCAGTTAAAGGCGTTTTGAAGGATAACGATTATAAAAACCGAGGAAAGGTAGCACCAATCTTTCTTTTGCTGAAATGGCTTTCCTTCATTTAGTATCTTGTTAAACTAAGTCATGTTTAACTTTGTCATATAGTTCATTGAAGGAATCAATTGTCAACCGAAAATAATTATAATAAATTTCTTCATCTGTAACCCATTGAGAAAAAAATCTATAAAATTCTCCATCTTGGTATCTATCCTTATTTACTGGGTGACACCCAGTATTTCCTTTTCCGTCTTGATGCTGATAATGACCACAAAATTATGAATGCATCTTCCGATGAAGAACTATCGTCAAAAACATGGTGACAATAGGTGGTACAGCGTAGACCGTCCAACAGCGCGGGGTTCGTGAGGAACTGCACGCGCGAATGCAAAACTGACCTCTTGAACGCTTGACCATGTGACTGCTCTTTGTCTGATAGAACCCTAGACCTCATGTCATACGTACATAGTTCAGTAACTCAATTGGGAACATTTGACAGGTTAGGGAAACTTAATGCGAGGCCCACTGTACATGGGTAAAAAGTATTTTAAGGTAGGAAGGAGTGACAAGAATAACAAAATACAATTGTGTAGTTATTTAAAAGCTCTGACCGTGGTGAAAGTCGCAACAGTTGTGGCAGCTAATAACTAATCATAATTTAATAGGTATATTATAATCAAAAGAAAAGCTGATTTACTTCTTATTACATGTTTCCTCAAACAATCCATTGCGTCAAGGCTTACCTCGCAAAATTACGTATAGCGGTAGAACACAAAGTGCGGCACGCGCAACGCGTAAACACGCTTTTGAGAAATGCCGCGCGCGTGACGTTCGTCCATGGCAATTTGAACTTTATTTTTTATTCTAAACAGCCGAATTATATAATTTTCGTCGTGTTTTCAAACGCATTAAAACGGCACGCGCCTTTGGTAGCGATGCGACACTCACTACTAAACCAATATAATGTCTAATTATCTGTTTTTAGGTTTATTTCATGTTGAAATAAAAGTTACTAAGTATTGTAAAATTTGTAAAAGCCGCTCGTGGTGCGCCTTGCTTTGCTGTAATTCGACATATATTAGAAGAGCTCCAAATGCCTTACAAAATGTATGCAAAACGTGGGTTATTGAAAGTGCCGCGGCCGGAGGGCGCGCGAGTTGCGCTCGGCAGCCCCTAGGCCGCTGCGCCCGTGTGCTACGCACACACTGCACTATAGGTAAAGCCGCCCCTGTTAGAGATACTACGTATGATCCAGGGAGAGGAGCATGAGGCACTTCAAGTTTTTTCTTCTCTAATCGGTCCTTCATTACTGAGAGTGAGGATCGTGTTCACTGGACCCCTATAAGCGGACAATCTGTCTCCATCAATTCCGGTCCAAAGTTGCCATCACCACCTGTTGAAATGTTCAACTATATATAATTTGCCTAGGGATGGCCGTGGTCACTTGAACCCAGTGACCACGATCCTCAGTAATGAGGGACTGATTGGAGAAGAAGAAACTTGAAATGACATCATTTATAAGACTAAGATATAACGAGAAAACATGGAATTACTACATAAAATGAATGATTTGAAAAAAAATACACGCTTGGTCGTGGAGTTGCGGAAAACAGCCCGATTTAACCTAACCCCTTACAGATATTCCGTACCAATATCATAACGCATTCAAAGACCTCGATTTTAGATCGGAAGGTGACGAAAATGATGATGAATATGAAAGTATGTACAATATATGTTTAAGACTAAAATTAAATAAGTACGAAAATATATTTTTATAAGTAATTCTTTATTTCATTTTTAAAGATACAATAATCCTTACGTATAAAAACATTCCATGGACATTAAAAGACGAACCGACATTTCATAAAACTGGCACAATAATAATTTTGACAAAAAATTGAGCATACACTCAACGATCTAGCGTCATCAACTAAGTACTTAATTATGAAATAACATATATTTTAATAGTGTTGATGGAATGATATTTTTCATAATTATGTAACAGTAAAATTATTACGACAAAGTAATGAAATTACAACAAAAAAGACTAGTTATCTGATACATTTTTGTGTTAAATTTTAAAACAGTATCTACAATAATGGTTACTTAAACTATTATAAGTCGTTTCATAATAGGATCTCCATAATAGTTATTATGTCCACTTAAATTACGTTAAGCCGTCTGTGATGATGTCTAATGTCTACATAATGGTGGAATGTGAAAGGAGGTTAGAGGCACCGTAACTTGTAAAAGCCCTTTTATTTGGGATAATCTCACATCCAAAAATGAAGTTAAAGGCAAACAAAAAATAAAATACAGAGGTATATAAAAATCTCAAATGTTGTAACATAGTAAAATTCAAATATGAACTATATTTTCAAGTACAAAAAATTCAAATGCATAGTGTATTAAAATTTCATTAAAATCTTATATAATAATTTCAATAATAGCTTATAGACTAGCTTAAACGAGATACTCAAATTGTATAAAATTAAGGCACATTCTTTTCTAACATAACGACAAGCATCATTATTTCGGCGACAGCGTCCCCGCGATGCCTTATTATCATTATTACTATTCAGTCCCAAAAGTTGCAAAATAACGTTATGACACTCGATTGTGAAGAACACTTTGGTGATTTCAGATAAATTTCAGGATAAAGATAAACGCAATTTGGACAGACAATTAAAAAAACGCATGATAGACGTAAACTCTAAACTTAACTTTACAACACAAACAATTGTATTTTACCTATTCAGAAAGGTAACACAACATTTGCCTTAGAAGATTAAGACATTGTTTTAATTTACAGTCTTAATAATGAGCACAGAAAATAATTGTATTTCTATTTTAAACTCATAAACACACGTGCTCTCTTATTAGTTACTCGTAGGTTGGAAGGTTTTAAAACAATCGCGAAATTCAAAATTTCTTACGTTTAACTACACAACGCAATTCAAAATCATAATTTTTCATGAAATATTCATATTTCCCATCAAATATAACTTTCAGAAACATTCTATCTTCGCTCGAACTAATAAATTACTGCGATAATATGCAATACAAACTAGTAATATGATTTTTAGACTAACTTTAGATATCCATATTGAAAGAATGTAGTTGTAACGCGACTTAACTATTTAGACAAACTGCGTGTGTTTATGGTAACCTTGAAATGATCCTTTTTTTTAATAATAGATAATCTAATAATTCACAGCTATGAATCTCTTACATATTTTCGATTAAGACGTAGTGAGCGAATGGAGTGATAATGAGCCTTATGATAGAGTTTATTGCATGTATAGTTGTCGGCACGTAACTTGGCAAAAGTCGTTAGATGCGCACAAGTCGTTTTTTAGTTATCTTTGGTTGGTCAATTGACACAAGGACTGACTGACCAATCGCGTCGCGTCCACGTTCCGTACGCTCTATCGGTGGTTGGTCAATTCGCGTACTATGCGCGAACTTATCCCCACTACATCAAAACCTTGCCAAGTTACATTCCGGAGACTCAAACATCATTAAATACAATGTCACTGAGGCACGGCATTGGCAAACGTGCACGTCTGCTAACGCCGTGCCATCGTGCGCCATGCGTGCATCTGCAGATGGGTGACTCTCACGACCAGTAAATGCAAATGCTATCTGAAAATATGTGCTTATAAGCACTCTATTCACTTACTACTCCGAAGCTTCGATTCACGTAATAAAAATCAACGCCGCTAGTCTTGTAAAATAAAACTGGCATTCATCTAAATAAAATCTGATTGACTAAAAAATAATTATGGAAGTCATAACTATTTTCTTTTTCCTTAAATATAGTAGGCAAATAGCATAATTTAAGTACTATTTGGTATAATTAAGTACTATCTTACTTAAGCGGTGAGATGTTTGATGCGGTCGAGAAGCGCATCGCAAGTCTTCTTGGCGTCTCCGAGCAACATAGACGTGTTGTTGTTATAGAAGATAGGGTTGTCTACGGCGGCGTATCCTACGCCCATTGATCGCTTCATTACTACCACCTGTGATAATAAAAATATGTAAATGTTAAACAAAGCATTTGATAAAGATGGTTGTTATACAGAGATGGCCAACTGAAAGCAGCCGTAACCTTAGAAGATGTTTTTTTTACCTGATTCGCCTTCCAGACTTTAAGTACAGGCATGCCTGCGATGGGTGACTCGGGGTCGGTTTCAGCTGCGCTGTTCACTGTGTCATTAGCACCTAAAGAAACGAATTAATGTTAGCAGGTAATCTTCGAGGAGATATTGACAAAAAAATGGACCCTATGGTGCAAAACTTAAGATATATTTTCGTAAAAACTTACCAATAACTAATACGAGATCAGTGTCAGGGAATTCATCGTTGATTTCCTCCATTTCGAACACATCATCATAAGGCACGCCAGCCTCAGCGAGCAGCACATTCAACTGTCCCGGCATACGGCCTATAAAAACACAAAAGTTACTGTCATGTTCCAATATGACTCTTAAGGACACAGATATAAATACGGATAATGATCATTAAAATACCTGCAACTGGGTGGATGGCGAAGCGGACTTTCTTTCCAATTCCTTTGAGGATGTCTACCAGCTCTGCAATAGGGTATTGTGCTTTGGCCACGCAGAGACCGTACCCTGCCAAAAAAAGACTCATTTGAACCTTAAAGTAATTAACGAATGGAGTGCTAACCCAAAATTATTAAATATCTACTCGACTAAAAACTGTATTCTAATCCCAAGCTACAGATAATATAATACTAGCATACAGATGCCACATCCCATACACAGAAACCGTGCCGGCGTAACTAGCGTTTTTCATCTGATTAATCTTGTTATTTTTGTAAGTACATCAATCGCGTTCGATCCAGTTTCACGGCAATAGGAACGGCACGGAAAAGGGTTTACTACGTTCGTGAATATGTTTTTCTTTAAATACCGTGAAGGTTCGTTTTATAGTATTATTTTGCACGTTTTTACAGTTTTTTTGCACCAAAATGTGTTACAATGCAAATTTTAACAATCTAGTCGAATGCCTCAGAAATTTAAAAATGCGCCATCTATTGGCATCAATTTTAAATAATCCGTTCAAATAATCTTTGAAATGTGAATTAAGAGCCAATATTCCATAATTTTGTACTAAGGAGAGTTGATTAAACAAGAACATACAATTTTTCTGTTCAATTCCAAAAAATGTTAATTTTACACACAATTATATTGAATTGTGTGCACATGTCGCGCCATCTAGTGAGATTTATTTGAACCAAATTTTCTTTCTTAGCAATGAGACCCCGTGCCCAAGCTAACCATATTGTATGACGGCAGACGCTCAAAATCAGCTAGGTAATTAAGAAAAAAACGAAACTCATAAACAGCTAACTTCAATTCATAAAGAATTGTATTGTACTGTCGTGTTTATACAGTGCGAGTAGCACTATCCTTTGTCCGCGGCGGCATCATGCTAGTATTGAAATAAAATTGTATGGATCCTGAATCACGCGCTTGGTTCGTTTCGTTGGTTTACTTACCAGGCGTGATGATAATATTGGTGGCGCGGTGAATGAGTTCGGCCGCAGAGTCTACATTGACTTCAGTGTGCGTCGCGCCGGACGGACGCGTCGTCCCGCTGCTGGTCACGCCGTATCCTCCCAAGATCACGTTGGGTAGGGACCTGTTCATGGCCTGAAAAACAAATGAAATGTTACATCTGGGAACTCAAAGAACGAATACACTTAGCATGAAGGCCACGCAATAAACGCTTATTACGTTATAGCTTCTTCTGTCCGCGGCTTCAACCGCGTGAAATGTTTTTACTACCCCGAGTGAATATACCGGGTTAAAAAGTTTTGGCGTGATTGAGTAACAAACATCCATCCAATCTTTTGGATTTATAATATTACTGTCAACTAAAGAAATACTGAGTTTATCGTTGTGTAAATAAAGTTGATTTTGGCAACTTCGACGTACTGCACATGATTTACGAACGTTAGACGGAATGTCTGAACAGGCTGAAAAAGTTGGGTTGGAGGGTGGCGGCTTTACACAAATTTATTGCAACATTGCCATGTAGTCAATGCAAGTTGCATTACATTGAGGGTAACCGACGTATATGTAACTGAACTTGCTTGCAAGTGGAAACGCAGCCTGAGACTGGTCGGGTACTAGAGAATCGACTCACCTTGCACATAATATAAGACAGGATAGCACCAGAGCTGCCGATGAGAGCGCCGACGATGGTCATGAGCGAGTTGTTCAACATGAAGCCTTCAGCGCACAGCGCCCAGCCGGAGTAGCTGTTCAGTACGGTGATCACGACTGGCATGTCGGCACCTAATGATCAAATATGAATATTAAATTATGCGTGTATTTACTTACATCGGGCAAACTAGGGCATAATGGCGACTATCACTAAGGGCATAATGGCGAACAGAACTTTCGCGGTATTACTTACGACTTCAGGACTAGTAAATAGATAAGTGCTTCACATTCCGACAGAATTTCATCCAAACTCCATCCTTCCGAATTCAGTACTTTCCAATTCGGATGGAACTCGGATCTCGGACGGAACGTTATTACGTTTGCACACCTTCCGTCAAATTATTTGATTTCTTACTAACCACAATGACTGCTACATATATATCGATATTATTACAAGATTGACCTACCTCCGATGGCGGCAGTAAGAGTGAGCCCCTGTATGCCACTGAGCACGGCAGCTGCAGACAGTAGCGGCAAGCCGGGCAGGTCGGGGAAGGCCATTAGGGCGCCGCCGCATCCCAGCGAGCCGGCCAGTAAGCCCGCGTTGATGGCGTGGCGACCCGGCAGCATTAGAGGCGCGGAGGATAGAGAGCCCTGCAGCTTGCCGTAAGCTACTAGTGAGCCGCTGAAATACATATTCTATATTCAAATCCTTGCTTCCAATTTATGTTTTTTTTTTCATGTAAACGATTATCAACTTTATGTCATGTATATAGAGTTGATTTCAGAATGTTAAGTACTATTGAAAGTCGTAAAAAGCCTAGTGAAACCGGCCGCACAAAATATAGACATGTCATAAAAAAAAATTGTCTTCATCACATTTCCTCTTAAACGCGTATACCGATTTATATTATTTAAACGGATAAAATGGTTCTACGTCTAAACTAAAGAATCATGTAACGAAGTTAAGTAATATATTTTGACTATTTAGTGTCCGCATCGACTGCTCGGATACAGTGTCGTAGAAGAAAACCGTCTACGTAAACATTACGAAGGAATTTATATAATACAAACAATGAAATTCGCAAATTCGTAGACCCAATATTCAGATATTTGTAAAGGTTTAACCATGGCCGCGCGGTCGAGACATGGATAACCACGCGGCACACTAACACTAACCCAGGACGCGGCTTAATTCTCCCACATCGGCGGGATAAATATATAAATAAATATATAAGTTTAACTCTAGAATCTAGATTTACCTCTAAGTCTTGGTGGCGCAAGATGATTTATCTGATTAATCCTAAGCAAGCTGTCAACACCGGGTTATTTTGGATAACCCAGGCACGCGCAAGTTGCCATTAAACGAATATCGACTTTGTACAAAGTTGATTTCAGAATGATTAGTATTGAAAGTCATAAAAATATTTGAAGTTGTAGCGTAAACTGAACTTTATAAGTGGGTTTTAAGTTGTTTTTTCAAATAACACGTACTTGTTTCCTAGTGGATACTTTTAGACAATAAGACATTGATGTTCGTAAATTAATACGGCTCAGTATGGACTACTGCACGAAAGTTCATTTTAATTTTTTATTCTGTTGTCAATTGTTGTGAGCCGGGCAAAGCGCTTTAAAAATATCGAGTATCTTATATCTGCATTTCATTGACAAACACCCACAAGCAATTACAAATTATTAACAATTTTTTTTTGAAAAACAATTGTATGATTAATTTTGATAACAAATACAATTTGGGGCGCGCTTATCTACGTGATGCAGTATTATTCGATTGCATGATAATTATTATTCACACAGGAAAGTAGAAAATCACATGACGACCGATAGTGATGTATAGAAGAAGACCTAAAAGCAAAATATGCCTGCATGCTCAAACTCACGCTATAACCGAACATCTCACGCACTTAATTTTGAACTCTATTATCTATTGATGATATCAATGAATGAAAAACTACTCAAGCTCTATACTCAGCTCTTCTTTGCTATAAGTGCAATGACTTTACATAAGGACCTTCCTTCCTTTCGAATCGGCGTTATTTACTCGTAACTAAGCACTTTATATGGTTTAAGGCAAGTAACCCAGTAATTTTAGTTTAATGCGGCATCGCATCCGCTTTAGGCCATCAAAGGTGCAAGTTAACAGACACTTAGAATACCTTATCATGTGGCGCATGGTAATCAAAAGCCCTTAATATAATTTGGAATAAGAGCAGATGTATGATGACTGTTAAACTTACGTGAATGTAATGCCACCGATGTACGTGCCGAGGAAGAGGGATGTCTTCAGCGTGGCAGCTGTGGGGTCCATCGCCATCGCGGGGAAGTCATGCATGTATGTGGCCAGGCAAGTCAATACTGCTGCCATGCCGACAAGACTGAAAGGGAAAGAAGTCATGACTATTTGTAAATCTTAGTTGATGTTACCATAATCTACACTAATATTGTAAAAACAGATCCCGAATTTTTTGAGTTTGTTCTCACGCGTAGGGTCGTAATCTCTGGAACCACTACACCTATTGGAAAAATCTTTCATCATTTGCTATCTACATTATATTACTAGATGGTTATAGGCTATAAATTATCATGACCCAAGCAAGGCCGAGTAGGCAAGGTGGCCATTAGTGTAAATAAATGACGACGCGCGCTCATTTTTATTTACGACGGCCGACGCTCCACAAAATGGACGTTTTTTCTAAAACTCGATGTTACTCTTAAATGTAATAATAAATTCTGTTACCTGTGGAAACCAGCCACAAGCTGAGGCAGGTCGGTGATTTCAATTTTCTTGGCAATAGTCCCGCCAATGAGACCACCAATACCAGCGACGCCCAACATTTGAGCCAACACTGGGTGGCTCGGTGTAAGCATGCCCAATGTTGCTGCGATGCCTCCCGAAACACCGATCTAAAATAAAAATCGAGACAAAGCTAAATATTTGCAATACAAATATTTATACTGACTTTATAGGGGTTTTCGCAACCTCATATTACTAAAGTGTCATCAAAGTAAAATGTGCCGAGCTGAGCCCAAGTTGCCTCGTTTAATAAATTTAGTGCTATGCGGTATATAAGGCGTTAGATCAGACTCCAAAGCTAATCCTGTAATAGCATAGCTGAACTAGACAAAACTGCTGCATCTTCCATAGATTTATAACGTAATTTTTTTTTATTTAAATGTAGTTTGACTGATATTAAGAACTAAATTATTGATGGCCCAATGCAGAAATTTTGTCAATGTGTTCTATAATATCTCAATGCCTTTACAATGATCAATAGATTAAGACTAATGTCATCAAGATTACAATGAGCGGGTCTTGGGCCGAGTCTGTAGCTGCGGACACTCAAATTAGCAATGTTATGTATGCCTTTTCTAATCATTGGCTGCATAAACCACAACTTTCAATAAAATTGGGATATTTCGTGAAAATTTCTTACCATTCCTAGGTAGTTTCCTTTGCGAGCGGTGCTCTGGGAGCTAAGCCCGGCTAGGGCACCGACACAGCACAAAGACGATGCAAGATAAGCCATCTGGTGGACTTCAGCATAGCCCTAGGAAAAAATAATAATAAATATTTGGATTTGCTTCCTTTTGTTACTTGTCAAAGTCGACACAATAGAAAGATTAGTACACACGAATTTAGTGGCCATTAAGATTGATGCATTCATATTCCAAAGCATCTCTAATGGACAGAACATACACAATGGGAGCTATTAAATTATACAAGATCCAACTATAGTGCTCATGAATTACCTGCATGGCTGTAGTGATGTAGCCTCCAAGGAGAGCTGCAGCAGGAATAGCGTACAGGTACCCATATTCTGGCGGGTCGGTGGGCCTGTGAACACAAAAATCAATCAGGCATAACAAGAGTTACACATAGGTTTCGGTTTTGTCACATTTTACTAAAGTCTAACACACTATTCCCAACCACTGCAAGTCCTGACTCCAGAATCCACAGTGAGGACCACCAGAAACCGCCGAATCAATGAGACTCGACGAGTCCCAAAGAAACTATTCAAAAGTCTTAGATTGCGTAGCTAAATTAATCAGTTGTAAGAAAAACATATCGAGCACTGATAACATGTTTGTCCATTAGAGGATTCTCAGTAATAGACCGAAATTTTTTGTGTAAGGAAAATAAACTCGCGACCTATTACATGGATCTTATAACATGACAAGTAAAATGTGGGGGTTGCAACTTATTAATAGAAGTAAAGGTCTAATGTTCCTTTATTTTTTTGTCTTGCATTTCCAACTTGCGGCAAATCACTTGCGTGGTTCCATCCCCCATTACACTATTTCACGCTACTATTAATATTATTTTAAGCAAACATGCATTGTTACCTTTTGAACATGTCCAGCATACGCTGCGTGACGAGAAAGCCTCCGAACACGTTGATGAATGAAATGAGAGCCGCTGTGCTGGCCAGCCACTGTCAACAGATAATAAAGTTAGTTTGTATGCCCATTGTTCTAGTGCACGATGTTGTGTACTTTAGAATGGTAAATCCGAAGCGCTTTGTTCAATTCAATGTCAATTGAGATAAATTATCTACTTAAATTTTCAAGAATCTCACTCGAATGGTCGGTTTTCGGATTTCTCATAGATTTTATCCTAAATAATTGTATCCATCTGGCGGAGTGCGAGCTTTAAGGGTGCCCTAGTCGGCGGCCCTAACAACTTTGTGGGCGGGTTTAAAATACATGCTGTCATCCGAAAATACGTATGAAAGGGATAGACGCTGTGATGAGCAGTAAGATGCTGGTGTGCGTACGAATACACACTCCTAAAGCTGTGTGACGCATACATACGCAATTTTATTGAAGAAATTTTTATAAACAGACCTTTGGGAAAATACATATCAAGAAAAACTACTGTATGTAATTGTTCAGAATAAAATTATTCGAATTTTGAATTACTAATCTATCCATGCATGGTTGCACTGTTTTGCATTTTCCTTTTTTTATGGTGTTTATTACCGCCCAAAGAAGCGTTAAAATTAGTGTTGCAACATGGAACCTCCGACTCTCATAACTTTCAAATATATGTTTTATTTATTTTTTTGTTTCCGTATAGGGCTAGATAATGAAAAGACAAAGTAATATAATTTTTTATTTTGAAAATACACCGTCAAACAGTGGCGTAATCGCCATAGTAAATTTGTATGGAAGATAGACTGACTAGGGCACATGCGTGTACCATTCTTACTTTCTGACATAAGAGACACAAACATTTATGTAATCTGTAATGTTACCTGTACTGGCGTCTCGGGCAGGTACCCGCCTCCCATGAGCAATAGACCACCGACGGCTGTGATACCCGACACGGCGTTAGTCACCGACATGAGCGGAGAATGCAGTGCGGGCACCACACCCCATACTGTGTGATAGCCTACCACACCTGTACAATAGAAACAAAATTTTATAGTACGGGGAATAACAGCAACGTCAAGTGGTAGAGAGGAAGGAGGAGGGGTGGGAGTGGTTTATCAAAGGAAACCTTGACTTACAATGAAATCGCTATCTTGGTCTTTAATTAATGCACATTCCTTATCTATGTGAGAAGAAGCTCGTGCCCTGCATTAGGACTATTATAGCCCGATATAGTTTTAAAATGGGGTCATGACCAATACACAGTATGAGCGCCGATCATATCAAACTTGAATTTGTTGGTAAGAGGTCAGATTACATATCGAGATCCCTAAAAGGCATTGAGAATACGTAAGACTTGGCCATTAATCATCAGATTTATGCATAGGATACGTGCATCTTCGTTATTTTTAGCTATTTACCTGATAGCGCAAGTGTGGTCGTCATAGTTGTGAAAGCAGGATTAGGCGCCGCCATTCCCAAACCCATCAAACTGGCCATTCCTGAAACAAACAAAATTAGATATAGTACAATGATCGTCATCTGTTTCACTTCTTCCATTGTTTTATATTTGAAATTCGAATGGAAATGTCAACACATATTATTTGAATTACCTACCTGTAGAATATAAGAAAGCATCCTTCAAGGTCTCGTTGAATGGGCTGGGTGGTTCTGCCTTAACGACTGCAGTAGGTGTAGCAGCTGCTTGCACGGTTGCCATGCTTGGGGGAGGCGGAGGCGGCCAGAGAAGCTCTCCTGCCTTGAGGACTATAGCTCCGCGAGTAACTTCATCTTCCAAGTTGATGTGGAAGTGATCGTTGGTACCTACGAGGTAAGATAGGAACATGTATAAATAGAACTTCTGCAAACTGTGTTTGCTTCCAAAACATTAAAAAATCTCTCGTGTCTTAACATATCAAGTCTATTTACGACTTTCTGTAAATATTTTCATTTCGCCGAAACTTCAAGGAAAATGCATATAAACATACATTTATCTAATCAGCTATAAAATTACTTACCTAGGCTAAAGAGGAACCCTGAGATGTTGTTAGCATATAACGTAGACGCGTGCGCCGGCATCCGACTGGGCATGTCAGTCAATCCGATGTGCGTCACTCCGTGCACTTTTGTGATCTCGCCTTTCCTTGTTGTCTGTATGTTGCCTCCCATCTCCGCTGCTAAATCTACTATTACGCTCCCGGGGGCCATGTCGCGGACGGCATCCTAATTGAATGGAAAACTACTGAATTAACTACAAAGCATAAATAATAGCCACAAGGAAATGCTGGTATTATTGTTTCAATTTGTTCAACAGACAGACAGTCCGGATTATAATAATTGACAGTAATTAGCTGCAAAGGCATAGCTTTAGTCCTCGCCCTATTTATTAAAGTCAATATCGCGATCAAGTTTAATCAATTTCGATTTTATCTTGCGCGATTTATTTTGATATTTTCATTTTTATCGCGCGTCCGTAAAATCAATAAGATATCAA
Organism: Orthosia cruda; assembly: GCA_964057195.1. Lineage (NCBI taxonomy): Eukaryota > Metazoa > Arthropoda > Insecta > Lepidoptera > Noctuidae > Orthosia > Orthosia cruda. Next base: position 20,378,062 of record OZ059825.1, on the reverse strand, counting down.
AATGCATTGCTTGAACACTCGAAAATAAGGACGAGAGCAATTTCTGAAGAAAGAGACTTGAACGTTATCATACAATCTTCACGCTTTAGTTTTGAATCGAAAGTGAAACAGCATTGTTTTGTAGACATTGAGTGGTTAATTCCATAATATTTACCCATTAATGCGCTCATAATTTCATATCAATATAACATAAAAAATATCTTTGTCATAACTGTCCCATATTTTTGTAGTGTAGACAAGACATTGATAACCCGCATAAAAACAAGTAAGATATATCGTGACCATAATATCAGTTACGTAATTTAAAAATGATATGGGTTCTTTGGGAATACCACAGCATGAAATACAACATATCGGTGTAATTCTCATATCATATACTGTTCCGCATAATTGGATATGCAATTACCTACGTAGTAAACATTTAGTTAACTACAATACAGCGTGTTCAATTTAATGTTGTCGTTACACAGAATGTCAATGTTATCGACGATTTAAATCAACTTGTTAAAATTAATGTTAACTTATGATAAACATTCATTGTAGGTATCCAAATTTTATTTTAAGAAGATAGTCTGCGTTTGTGGAATGTCAATTAAATTTATAACATAGCGATATTTATTATTAAGCAGAGAGAATCCACAGCATTTTTATTTTTTTTGTGATTTTAGAGCATATACCTAACGAAACTGAACTAATAGATAAAAGGTGCTGTACCATGTTCAACAGTGGACTGCAGTAGGTAGAAAACTTACCTCAAGAATAAGAACCGGTGCTGGTTTTCCAGGGATGAGTGCAGTACTGATAACTACATCAGAATTCCTGGCCTCTTTCCCGAGGAGTGCCCTCTCGGCATCAAGAAACTCTTGGCTCATCTCCTTGGCATATCCGCCTACTCCAGCGCCTTCCTCCTATACGACGCAAATAAACACACGTTAAAACGGTCATTCAACTTGCAAAAAACAAACGGCTGTCGAATATTATTTGAATAAAGAATTGCTAATGTGCGACACTCTCTGGTGTATTTGGCCTTTGAGAATACAAATCTATATCGGTGTATTTGAATTTGTTTTACGTTCAACACATTCAAGATCATTAAACAATAATCTTTATGAACTTTTATCGGTGGTTATTTGCTTTTATCAGTCAGTGAATGTTCATGCGACGTCATATTGTCAATAATTTGTCTGCGTATTGAGAATTATTTATATTATCTTCGGCAATAAACGAAAATTGAGTATTTTCAAGGTTTACAACTTGCAAACATGTTTATAAAAAGTCGTGAAACCGGTCAGTTTGGGGGAGTGACACTTGTGTGAGTAAATAAAAATACAGAGATACATTATTTACACACTGGTCTTTTGAAAATAAAATGTTAAGTTAGATATTTTTTATATCATAATATTGTGTTAGATTTAAGAGAGGTCGTGTAATTTCTCACATGATTAAAATAAGAATATTATGTAGCGCAGACATTCAATTACCACTATGAGCATGCCATAAAGAATGAATAAACAAAAATTAAATTAAAGTAGCAAATCACGTAAAGATAACAAACAATAACTACTCAAGGATTGGTGCATTGAATGTTGCAATTTACATAAAAGATTTAGCGGAACAAAACAAACGTTACAAATAAAATGAATAAATATTACGTGACTACGTATCTAGAACTACGAGTCATTTGATCTGGAAATTACCATTGGCGATAGCAGCCAAGGGCAGGGTGGTCGCTGCACCCCAACCACTAGGATTAGGGTACACCCACCTCTGTAAACAAACGGTTTCATAAGCACAAGTACCCTGATAACACAACACACGTGCACATCGCATCAAACAAGCCTGCGGTCTTTATGAGGAACGCGATATGTATACTTTGACCGCAAACAAGCACAATGTAACATACATGTAGAATAATATCCATCCAGGCGCGGATCCAGAATTTCGCTTAGGAGGGGGCAAATGGTTCTCTAGGGGGGACAAAATGCTGTTCGTACTTTTCGAGTCGTATTAATAACCTCCTGGTTCTGTTCTCCAGTAGGATTTTTGATGAAATGCAAACTTGAAAACCATTGTGGTTAAGAGCGAGCGAAACGATCTAGAAAATTTTAGGACTTCATTGAAAGATATAGCTCAGGTTTTGACCATTCTTTTCATTCATCAGAATGTAGACAACTTTTGTTACGAGAGCGAGAGTAGCAAGCTCGTCAAGTTTGGTCGCGGCCCAGGGGAAGGGTTGAATGACCCCGTTGCCCCCCTCCTATATCCGAGCCTGTATCCATCTCATGAGCAGATATAGGTCACGCTTCGAGATCTAACTGTATGACAGTACAGAGACAGAAACAGCAGAGAGCACTATGATTAATAAATTCAATGTAGCTATTAAGTTTGTTCAGGTGGTGTTATGACTGCAAATAATAATTACAGTTGGGTCGACATTAATTAATTCTCCCTTTCTAATCGTTAGCTCAATGTTAAGAGCGATAGGTAGGTAATAAATAAGTTATGGGTCTTACAAATGACAAGTTTCTTCATACAGGATGTTTGGTAACTCACTGCAAAGCTTAAGGAACCAGTGTGCAGGTGTAGGTGCACAAGCGCGATTACATTCACTGCTAGTTGCCTAAAGGTAGCATTTGATGTTCTACGGCAGACCACAGCCAATGCGACATTGTGTGTAACATGATCATGTCTTACGGCACAATATGTCGTCATCGTTTGCGGTTGTCTCTGTCGTCTGCCGCATTGCACCGAATTCTAACTTAACGAAAAGGATAATTAAACTGCACTAGTGTATTTTTACCCTATCGAATATCAACTGAAATATATGAGAAGCATTGTATTCAAGGCATAGTTAGTACCTATAGGTAGGTGTCGCTCTAACCTTCATATCCATGGTGATGAACTGCGCGCCAAGACTCTCGACCTGCTCGCGTACGGCAGGGCGTGTGTCGAAGGCGCGAACAGCGGCACCCATGCAGCGGGCTTGGGCAGCCGCTGCTAGACCAGCAACTCCTCCACCCACTACCAGTACCCGGCATGGAGGCACCCGCCCCGCAGCCGTCATCTGGCCTGCAAACACCTCACATTTAACCTGCGATCGGAATTCAGCTTCCAATAATGTAAAGATTGGTTTTGGAAAAACCATGTTCATAAAAAAAAGATAGATTCAATCTGTGCTACAATTTCTAACATTTTAATGACTTTTTATATAGTTATACTTATTCTGAATTCAACTTAATTTATATTGACATAAAGTTTATATTTGTTTATAGTCATCGGCACGTAACTTGGCAAGAGTCGTTAGATGCGCAGAAATCGTTTTTTATGTCTCCTTGGTAGTGAAGCGGGACGCGGGATCGCGCCGATCCGAGCGCGCCGATCCGAGCGCGCGGTTGGTGGCTCAGACGACCCTTGCCTCCCGCACCCCGTCCTCTTGCCGTTCGCTCCCGATTACACTCGCGTGCAAGAAAGTTGTACACTTTGTTTTTGTTGAGTTTTTGTTAAGTCAGTTTTTGTTAGGAGTAAATGTTATTGATTTGAATTTAGTTTTTATTACGAGTGTTACTGTTTTATTTTGATAACAATGCCATATTTTTTTCTATCTTTTTCAAATATATTTTTTTAATATTTTATTTATAACACTTAATAAACTTCACGAATTCCTCTCCTTATTTTAACTTTCTTCTAAACATACATGTATAAAAATAAATGATGGCCATAACCATTGAAAAATTACAAGAAATAAAAGTGACCACTTTTTTGTGGCAATAAGTGTACGATCCGCGAACTTACCCCCACTACGCCAAAACCTTGCCAAGTTACGTGCCGATAACTATACGTGGAAATATATTGTATAACAACGATTTGATTGTTGTTTTCTAATCACATATTAGGTACATTGTTCAGACCATTTAACTTCTGATGATCAATTTTCGCTTCTTTGATTCTTACAGCGATCGACAGTACTCAATCGCTAATATGGCGAGTTTTTGAACGAAGTGAACGAGTCAATAATCAATAAAGGCGAACTTTATTTACAAGTATTTGTGTCATAATAACGGCCGTGATAGCACGCGGCCGTTAAACCTGTGTAGAACATATATTTGTTTATAGAATTACCTACACCACTTCTGTTCGCACTATCGGATAACACGGTTATTCACCTTAACCAGATAGATGGTAAGATTTATCATGATGCCCATATAACGAAGTAAAATTTCAATTTGTAACAAATAATATCACGTAAAGTTTAATTGAAAAACAGTTGTTAATTCAAAAAATCAAAAAACCCGTATGCTTAGAAAGCGAACTAAAAAGACATAAACAAGAAGAAAATCATGCTGTGCAGTCGCAGGATACGTATTCGCGAGCTGGCTGACCAAAACCAGATGTATCCTCTGACTGCACAATAATGCTGGGCAGGCGGAGGATACGTATTCGCGAGCTGGCTGACCAAAACCAGATGTATCCTCTGACTGCACAGCATGATTTTCTTCTTGTTTGTCTTTTTAGTTCGCTTTTTAAGCAGTCGGGTTTTTAGATTTTTTAAATTAACTTTTTTTATTTATAACATTTTGTTATTTTTTTTAGATTTTGGTACATTTTAACATATAAGTGTTAGATATTTTTGAAATCACCTCTTAAAACCCTTTATTTTGATACCCAACAGCAACACGATGGGTATGGAAGTAAACATTTTTTATCCCCCACAAAATGGCGCCCAAAATCCGCCATTTTTCTTTTTTTCAATTTTAATGTAGTCAGTGACAATCGCAGGGTTAAGACGAATTGATTGACGTATGAATCATCAAAATCGGCCAACGCGTTTGGTCTCTAGAACGCCACATAGGAACAAACATACATACATATATACAAATATACATACATAGACTGATTAACACTTACCCTCCATCGGCAGTCGAGTAAAAATATTATGCGATTTGACCATAGATTTATTTTGTGATGAAGGGTCTCCCTAGTAACTTTGATAGCAATCGCACTTACTCGGTTTCAGCTAATACTGATGTGACGATAATTGTTTATAGGACATAGAAACCAGCATTCTGGCCAAAGCACTATAAGTGTGGCCTATATTTAATGTCAATTAGATGCATAGAAGTCTTATGTACTAAAACCACGAGTTGATATATTATATAAAAAGTGTCGCAAGTTCTATAACTTTTTTTTTAGTAACTAGCAATAGTAGAATATTTTTTTAAATTCAAGTCTCACCAGAAAAGAATCGTGGAAAATGCGCTGCAGCCTCGATCACAGCTCTGTATCCAGCCACATTCGCCATTGAGCTGAGCGCATCAAACGCTTGAGCCCGACTAATACGAGGAACACAGTCCATTGCTAAAAAAAAAATAACTTCAGTATATCGAGTTTCGGAACGGATATCTTTAAAATAATACATATTCGTGAAGTATCTCACCAAATGCATTCACATTTTTAGCTGATAGCTTCTTTATTAGTTCCTGATTTTGGGCAGGATACAAAAATGATATCAGTGTTCCCTCTGCTCTAACATTTTGTACTTCGTTATCTACAAGTGGACGGACTTTTAAAATGATATCTGAAATTAACAAACACATTAGAACACATTCTTAATTATTTAAAACCCAAAATGAAAGAATCCATGGATAAATGAAAGAATTCATGGATAAATGTTTTGTTGTGTTGTGAATTACCAGACTGGAATGTGTCCTTTAAGCTGGTTACTTTAGCACCTGCCTCTTCATAATTCTTATTTGGAAAATTTGCTAAAACCCCAGCATTTTCTTCAATATTGACACTGAAGCCCTTCTTTACTAATTTGCTAACTACTGCCGGTACTACTGCAACTCTGAAAACAAATTAATAATCAAACATTTTATCACAAAAAATAAACAAACTGGCTTTATTGAACATGTTTTATTAAGACCTTTATCTGGTACCTTTTTTCATTATCCCAAATCTCTTTAGGTATTCCAATGCTTAGTTTAGTGTATGGCACCCCTGGAGTTGGCGGTGCTGTTGCAGAAGAACTTGAAAGTCGGAAGTGCCATGACCGCTGTAATGGCTTGCTGATAGTCAGTAACCTTGTTGAGCCAGACATATTGGCTAATAACTGTAACAAATACACCAATACAATATAAATTAAGATTAATATGGTACAGCTGAAGGGGACGCCCTAGAAGAACTTACAAAGAAAATATTGGTGATGTTCTTCAGAAAGGTGTGTGTAAAACCAGATGAACAAACATAATAAAGCAAAAGGAATGTGTATGCAGCAGGTGGCTGTTGTCTGAAGTTTCTGTAATGCCATGCAAAAAAGGTTTAAGTTATAACAGAACAAGCCCTAAAATATGTCCCTGTGGCATACCATTCTTTTTTATATTTATCTTATAGTTTAATATAGAATTTTCTGTAAAAATGCAGGGTATTGAAAATATGCTAAGAAGTAAATGAGTTAGAAATGGTATGACAATATTTTAATTGAAGAGCTGGGAAAACTAAGTACTAGATATAGTCAAATGCCTTTGTTGATTCTCCAGAAATAAAGTTTTCTTTATCATGTATTTAATAACAGGATTATAGCCATGATTAAGAAAAAAAATCAATCCTTTAAATTCATTTAGCTTCTGGAATACAATACTTAGATGGTTACTGTTTCTTCTAAGAAAAAGAATAAATTTACATATTTTAACAACATTTACTTAAATTACTCTTGCATCATTAATTAATTACAATACTTTGTTTGAAACAATGTAAGTTAATTTACATGAGGAGATAAGGCGAGTAGTATAAAGAAATGTGTTTGTGTGATAACTTATTATCTACATACCTACAACATTATAAAATAACAGCTTGCATTAAGTAAACTCATTTGATCAGAGTATAAATTCTGAAATTTTTACTATGCAGACAGGTCACACATTTAATTTAAACCACTAACTATTTAACAAGTTCATGGGAGCTATAGATAGCAGGCTAATTACTGGAACGGAATGTTTTTATTTTTGTGCTCATGAAACTTGTGAATGAAAATAAAAATTTGCTTGCAAACAAAAAAAAATAATTAAATAATAGCTTATATAAACTGCATGCCAATACCTGCGTCCAAGCCGGCTTCCAAACTTGTGCCTATACTTCGCTAAAAAACTGCAATGGCTCTTGATTGGAATTAAGCTGGTTTTCGTGATTTCAGACGTTAAAAAAGTAACAAAGGAAATATATATAGACAGACAAACCAAAGCCACCACTGGCAAAAACTGAAATTGGAGCACCAAAATGATTATTCTATATTTCGCTAAGAATTTTATTCAATGCCCACAGACGACACCCGCGGCCCGGCGTGCCCGGTACTGCGATAAAGTTGGCATTTGCAATTTATTCACTCGATTCGATAGGTAACAAGAATAACCGCAATATGGTAGCGTAACGGTCTGTGCAACAGGCAATCAGCGGGGCAGGCGGACCGGCGGACAAAATACGGATTCGAGAAGCAACTGTGTTTGTGTGTGTGGGTGCGACACAAAACTAACCGACGCGCGTTTGACGTTTCTAGGGTGCCCCTTGTATATTATTTCAATTTCTACTATATCTCTGCAACAATGCAGTTTATATTAAAAAATCGTATTCGAAAGAGATTTTGTGAATGTGTTGCAGTAAAATAAATATTGCTTCTTATTAGATCGCAGGACTAACTTAATTTGAATATTATTTTTGAAGGTGATTTGTCGTTGTTTTGTATTTGTCCCGTTAGCCGCGTCTCACGTCCTTATCTCAGGAGCGGTCCTTGTCCTTCCTAATACAACAAACGCGTACATCGCGCGAACGCGTACCGCCGCGTTCATTTGTTTGGCAAACACGATGAACGCGTTGTATTATAGCCGTAACACACGCTCGGTTTTCAGAATGTAGGGAACGCTCGAATTTTGTACGGTGGACTAGTACCTCCGCCTACCAAATCCGTTCTCGCTTTCTCGGTACACAGGACCGGATCTGGTTCGGAGGACGTGGACCAACTCCACCTACCAAATCCTAGGGTTGGCGCATTTAGAATATTTTTTCCATTTTAAGCTATTGCATAGCTTCTATCGCGGGCCTGAGCGTGGAGACCGAATCCAGAAATTCCGTAACGAAACGTGACAATGGTGATCAATGTGGACCTTATGCTAATGAGAATAGGGGTCACTTTTGCTTGTCAAAGAAAAGCGACCTTATTTCAATGTGAATAAGGGTCACTTTTTATTTTTTTGCGGGGGGAGGTAATCGGTTAAAAGGGGGGGGTAAATCCTATCTTGTTCTCCTGGATGAAGTAGTTGTGGGCAGGGGGGCAATTTTTTTGTCAGAAATGCGCTAACTCCAACCGTTTCTGAGATATGAGGATTTTAAATTTTTTGTTGGTCGTAAAAAAAAATCCTTTTATCGGTTTCTGAGATGTTTCTGTGACAAAGGTGATCAATGTGGACCTTATGCTAATGAGAATAAAGGTCACTTTTGCTTGTCAAAGAAAAGCGACCTTATTTCAATGTCAATAAGGGTCACTTTATATTGTAGTTTTGTTTTTTTAGAGTTTTATTAATCGGACATAAATGAGGGTTTGGCTCGCTACGTTTTCGAGTTTTTAACGTTTTTATTAATTTAAAGGCTCAAATTCGCTTGGCAATGACAAGTTAAAATAAGAATTTTTGTAGGAAATATTTTTATGTTCTATTGAAGTTGAGGTTCTTTATTTGTATCCTATTTTAAATTCCACCGCGTTCAATGAAGACTTTATGTATGTGGAAATAAGGGTCACTTTGAAAAAGCGACCTTATTATGGTATTTATAGGGGTCACTATTTAAATTTATTATTTGGGGAAAAGGTAAAAAATATGATAATAAGGGGGATGTTAGAGTGTGGCGTTAAGGGTTTATTATTGTGGGTGGACCGTGATCTGCATTTACTATTTGGGAAAAGAAAGTAGATTTTAAGAACAATAGGTGAAAGAAAATAACTTAAATTCTCAAAAATTAAATGCTATGCAATATCTTTACCGCGGTAGTCCCCGAGTGCCACACAACTTTTTTTTTATTTATGACTATTAGTAGAATGTAAAAATATTGGGATATCGGGCGACAATAACCAAAACCAGTAGATCTCCCATAAATCGCGGACCTTTTCAACGCTGGTCGTAGTTGGTACGGCCCAACCAACCGACAACCGTACACACGTCCGGATTTGGTACGGAGCAGACCATATACGATGTGCAAACAAGTGGACCCAGGCGGACTCATAATGTCTGGCGGACCACACTACACACGGTCGGATATGGTTCGGAAGCGTACCATATCCGTGGTCCGCTCGTACCGAATCCGAGAGTGTGTAACGGCTATTAGGATAGCGCCTACTGACCGAACCACATCCAAAATGTGTCCCTACTTATAATTATTCGTAAAATGTTAAGAAGGTGCAGTTGACTAAAGCTATGCACACCACCGACAGGAAGCAGAACAGTTAGAAATGTAGTTCGTAAGAAAAGTTCCAAAAGTTCAAGCGTTCGAGGTGAACCCACTGAAGAGAATGATGAATTTGCAGTTTTACTTACCTCGCTTTTCGTAGACTGCAAGAAGGCACATCATGGACGATAAAGATAGTACTTTCTGTTTAACTTATCAAAATCTACTAAAATAGAAGAAAAAAATACCAGCTGAAACACTGAATGACACTCTAAAATTCCTCTAGTGACGCACTCAGCAGTCAAATTATCGATATAAAATCAAGTTAAATTGGAATAAAAGTGCCTCTGTGTCTGTATATATTTTGTTATCGCATCTTTTTTTCTATTTTCTTGTTATTCGGATAGAATAAAATAAAAATTGTATCAAACCTTTTATTTAAATCATCGTTTTTAACTTGAGTTGCCGCACATAATCCTGTACTTTTATTTATTTATGTATGATCTCCAATACACAATGAGTATTTGAGGTATTTAGTTGGTTCGCGCGCCTCTTTAGAGGAATTGCGGCCGTGTAGGACCGTGGAGGGTAAAGGGGTTGGGTTGGCTGTAGTATCCGGGCGTTCAATTTTGGGGTTGTTAAGGATTGTTTTTTATAGGGGTTGGTTTCCCCATTCAAATGACACCCTCCATAACCCTAGCAAACGCGTAGCTTATTATGTTTTTAAAGTTACGTGCAATGGAAGATCATTATGCGTTTACATGTTCGTTAATAAGTTTTATTTTTATTTTGCCTTTGTCGCAAATAATTCCAGCCCACGTACTTCCGGACGCCGCCGCGCATGCCTTCCCTCTCGCTTTAATGACTATGCACTCGAGGCATAAGAGAGGGCGAGCGAGAACGCAACCTAAACGCTCGCGCGCTGATCAACGTCCGACGCATGCGTAGTACACGCAAGGTCAAGTTTCGAACAGTCGCGCGCGCCCGAGCTCCTAACCGCCGCGCGTTTTCTTAATCGGTTGTATTAGTTAGAAATAGTGTCCTTGTATAATATAAAAATCTGAATGTTAGTGTACCTTTACCGGGATTATAAGACATTCTACCACTCAGTGTTTCATTCCGCAATTACACGATAATCCTATATGAACACAGTTACGAAACCTTTTTATTTTTCATCTTCATCTTCCTGCCCTTTTCCCATGTTACTTGGAGTCGGTGCAGCAAGTTTTCTTCTTCCATTCCGTTCTGTCCCCTGTTACGCTATTACTGACTCCCTTTTCCTTCATATCACTCCTCACACAGTCCATCCATCTTTTCTTTGGCCTTCCTCTTCCTTTCCATCCATCCATATTTATATTCATAACTCTTTCAGTAACATGCGTTTCATCCCTCCTCATCACATGACCATACCAGGCAAAACGGTTTCCCTTCAACTTTTCTGCCACTGGCGCCACTTTCAAATTGCCTCTAATATAGTCTTTTCTCACTTTATCCATCCATATCAACTTTCTCATCTCTGCTACATGCAATCTCCTTTCATCCATCCTTTTCAGCCCAACATTCTGATCCATACAGTATGACAGGTCTAATCACGGACTTGTAGATTTTACCCTTTAACTAGAGGGGCATCCGTGAGTCGCGAGTTGTTCCAGTGACCTGTCGATATTTCATCAATCCTGAGTTGATCCGGTGCGTTACGTCTCGCTCTACCTCGCCATCCCCTTGGACAAGCGACCCTAGATACCGGAAGTCGGAGCAGATTGGTAAGGGCGTTCCAGCGAGAGCTATGGGCAAGGAACTGGAGAGACAGCCAAAATCGCAAAACAAATATTCAGTCAGTGCCACCACATCTCCAATCTGCTCTGGACCTCTAGGCCACTCTCGGCAACCAGCACAATGTCATCCGCATTGCATTTTTTTTTCCCGACTCGTATAGATTAGGTTAGAAGGTGCTGGCGGGATCAAGGAGCGAGTGAAGCTAGCGAACGACCCTGCCACCACCTTCGTGTTTATTTTTTTTAAATCCATGAGCGAGCGAACGACTTTAGGGCCCAGACTCGGGTAGATTAGTTAATTTTTGTGCGTCGACTAAGTAACTCCTATTTCGTTCAGAATACTGAAAAGAAAACCTATTCAAAATGCTAAAATTTTCGAGTTCACTTCGCTCTCTCTTGCATCTAAGGTAAAATTTTGAACCTGAAACAAACCAACTTCTTCCAAGGACCCATACTTAGTAGAATTTGAACTGAACGGGAACTGTCACGTTATATTATACTACTTAATTGTATTTTTCCTAAGAGCTAATAATAAAGTAGCTCTGCACCTTTAAATAAATTTGACTTGATCAAACATAAACAGTTCAGCTAGGCTAGGGCCCCGGTATATTTTTTGCACCTGGGCCTTTGGTTACCTAGCTACGCCTCTGGAAGACATGTGTCATTAACCAACCTGCACTGAACCTTCGTTGTGGATTAAGGCCCATTCCCACACAGAGAGGAAGCCTGTTTCCCAGCAGTGCGATCATTAAAAAGGCTGATGATGATGATGACAAACAAATATGAAACATTTTTTAAATATCTTGATCAGAGACGAACTTATAAAGTGTCAAAGTTAGGAATTAGAAAGAGAAGTCCGACGTGCCATGTGACGTCAGATAGCACGACGCCCATAAAGATTTATTAAAAACTGGAAATATTATTTTCGCCAGTGCAAAATAACTCCTCAAATACGGCCCTGGTGCTAACAGTCACAAAAACAAAGATCAGTTTTGGTTCTACCCTGACTTTTTATCATTTGTGTGTTTCCATTACATTTGGTAGGTATTTTCGAAGATATTTAGCGAGGTATTACGTTTGTAAAGTGATGTGTACAATGTGACCATCTGTCAGCCTTTACTACGGCAGGGTAGGTCGGCTTCCAGTCTTACCGGATACAGCTGAAGACCAGGTTTTTTACATGGAGCGACTGCCTGAGGTCACAGACCTCCACAACCTAGTAACTGGGTAATGCGATAACGGTACCACTAGATGGGTGTCAGATTTTTCTGGCTTTTGACTACTCAATGTACCTACGGTAGTGACTGTCAAATATCTACAAATGACAGACGGAACCAAAAGTTTCAAGTAGTTGTGTACAATGTATACCTCAAATTATAAATTTCGTAATTAGAGGTGTGCACAATACAAATATTCATTGGCAGCGACGAATATGAAGAAGTTTTAGTGTTGTTGTAAATTTCTAGTATATATTTGTCTCTTGCTGCCTAGCTTATTTTCGTAGAAATGTTTTCATTTTCATTGAACGGACCTTTTACCCGACTACCACTAAATATTAATGTCTTTGATTCTGGAAATATAAAAGTACAAAAGCTTTGAATATTATGATACAACCGAAGTGATGTCGATAAAAAAATATCTGCCGTATGTATCAAGGTAACAACACTAGAGTCAACACGTTGTTTATTTGTGCATGTGTGCATTTCTTCTGGCTGGCTGTCTGTCACTCACAGCTCACTTCAATTCACTTCATTCATTCAAGCTTGCCCGGTACCTACCTGACTTGGCAGCAAGCAGCTAAAAAATTCCTCCGTTTGATTGTGTGAAATCGTTTGGTTTTGTGAGATAAATTACTGAAGCAAAAGCGTCACGTATATATTCTGAAAAAATGGCCGGTAACAGCAGAAAGTTATTTAACTATGTTACTGAACTTAGCGGCATCAAGTCGAGAAATTGTAAGTTGTTGTTTTATTCATGACTAGTTTTTTTGGTTAGGTAACGGGGGTATTTAGTTAAATATAAATGAATGAAACTTTTATTTTCGAAAAAATCTTTGTCTTACAGCAGTTTAAAATTGCGCTACTAATTTGACTGACTTATTAAATATTGAAATAAGAACTTTGGCCCAAAGGTCGAAGACCTTTCCTAAAACTGTCTAAAAAAACGCTGAATTATTTGTTGATGAGTGCTATGCTCACATCTGCCTGCTAATAACTCAAGTGGGAGTGTACTGTATTAGCTGTTAATCCCTGTGCGTCGTTAATTAGTAGCAATACCTCTAATTTAACATGGACTTAGCAACTGTGTTAGTAGTGTTAATTTTACGTTTAGACTATGATATAAACAATTTCATCTTCTACAATCACTCTGGGTAATTTAGTTAAAGAATATTTCTTTGTTTGTTAAATTTATTTTCCTTAAAACATTTTGTTGTTACTCCAGTAAATAATCCTTAATTTAAATTATAAATGCGAAAGTTTGGATGGATGTGTGTATGTTTGTTACTCAATCACTCTAAAACAACTGAACGGAACTAGATGAAATTTGGTACAGGGATAGACATAGGCTAATTTACATCCCAGTATAATGTTCCCTTGGGATAAGAAAACCCTTTTCACATGGGTGAAGCCGCTGCCAGAAGCAAGTATTAATATTCTTTTAACAAACAACCATGCATTTTAAGGTGTACCTACAGATATTTCTAACTCATATTATCACACTAAAACAGAAACAAATAATATATTCCATCTTAAAACTGTTGTTATTTCAGATGCAACAGCCAAGAGAGTTGTGGCCAAGAACCCTGTTGTTGAAATGGATGGTGATGAGATGACCCGCATTATTTGGTCCATGATTAAAGAGAAACTTATATTCCCTTATGTTAAGGTAAGTCAGTAAATATAAATATATCAAGAACCAATATTGTTATAGTTCTCGCCAAACTTCTGGGCAGGCCTTAAGTTGGCTTTCCGATGTGCAAGGCACGGCGTGATGCTGTTTTAGTGTGAGATACTACTGCGCAGCCATTGTAGCCAACTTCAGGGCGGCCAAGAAGTTTGGCGAGGCCTATACTGATCTAAAACAGAACACATTTACATCACAAGTCTAAGAAAAATTTCTACAATCGGTAATTTAAAAGATTATGTCTTGAGAGGTCTTTATACAGTAAAGCAATATATCTGTGAGGTGTGCTTTGCCATGTTCTAGAATTTATATAGATCAGGGATTCCCAAACTATTATACTGATACCTCGTAGAGATAGGATTTTTAAAGTAATTTGGCTAAGGGGGTCTTTAGCCAAATTACTTTAAAAATCCTATCTCTCTTAAAAACATTGCGGTTGGTTAAGTGAGTTAATTCAGTAAATACTTAGTGTAATTAATAATTATTAATACAAATTACGTAAAAATACTTAAGTAGGTAATTATTTTTTTATGTGATGGACAGGGACTGAATTACCCAAAAATTAAGGTACCTTAAAATTTCGGTATGACGTCATACCGTTAAATAAGGGTTACCGAAATATTTTGATATCGTTATTTTTAACAGTAGTGGAATTTTGAGGTTTGAATTGCATACCGGTATATTTCGGTAGAAGTACTATAACCTTTTATAAATATTTTGGTAGCGGTACCTAAACCTTAATAAATAGGGGTTTTCTTTGACGCACCGCCTCGCCACTCTGTCTGACGACCTGTCGTGTTATTATAACTCAGTCGGTATTGGTTTTTATTTCCGATCGGAAGGACACGACTGTGGCCGGACTAAGCCGAGTGCCTACCTAAGGTTTTCTTACGTTTCTCTGCTTTCTTTCGATTCTTTCTATGATATTTTCTAAAATGCATATTAGTTAGGTACCTACACTACCTACGTCCCTCTAATAGGTTCATTTAGCAACATTACAATATTGGCATACATGACAGTTACATGCCTGTAACTTGTATAAAAGTGTGCTAGTAGCTTGCATGCCAGTGTGCCATAATAACTTCTGATTGGTTAATGTCATATTGGCATATATGCAAGCTACTTGCACATATTTATGCCAGATACAGGTATGTGTATTTTTATCCATACTCTATTAACCACGTCGGTAGGTAGTTGATTTCGACTAGGTAACTAACTAAGAGGACCCATAAGCAAGCTTACCTACTGGCAATTTGCGAACGTTGGCGTGGCATGTGGTTTAGTAGGTAGGTACATTTAACATGCATGACAGGCCCGCGGAGCGCCCCGGAGCCGGACTCCAGCTTCATTTCCCTTAATTTTTACATCTTTAAATATTTTGGGCCCAGTAGGTGGACACGCCAAGCTAGGCCTAGCTAGGTGCGCAACCGGTTGAGTGCTGCATTATGGGTATGAAACGTGGAAGGTCACAAAGGATACAAAACAAAACATCTAACGCCAATTCAAAGTTTTCGCATTCTCGATATTTACTGGCCCGCGACTATCTCCAACGTAGAGATTTTGGAGAAATGCCACGAGAACCCGATCGAGCACTAGATCAAGCGTCGCAAGTGGAGATAGACTGGCCACAAGCTCCAAAGGGGTCTCGATCACATACCCAAACAAACATTGGACTGGAATCCCCAAGGGAAAAGAAAGCTTGGCCGTCCCCATCAAACCTGGTGTCGCACCATGTTGGCAGAAGCGACGAGCATCGGAATGACGTGGAGCGAGGTGAAGCGCGGGGAGGTAGCCTTTGTACATGTACTTTATTATCACATGTATGTAATGTTGTTTTTAGTGTACAATAAATAATAAAGAAGCGTGAAGCTCAAGACCAATCGCGATGGTGGATATTTGTGGACGCCCTCTGCCCTTTTTTGTTAACCTTCAAAAGGCGCCAGGACTTTTGATTAGGGAGTGTGGTCTTTTTAACTCACTAAAACCACCCCGGCACACATCCATGGGGAGACTAAAAGAGCGTCTCCCCTGAGCCTCGCAGTGCACGGCAGCACGTCATCACTGTGCCACCGTCTTTCCTGGATTCACTTGGTGGGTGGACAGAGTCTCCAGTCTGAGCGCCCATGACCCCGGAATCCCGCCTGCTTATAATGCAGGGAGGGTTTCGACGTTTTAGGCATCGGGGCGATTGGCTTTCCGGCTCCTTCTTTTCCGAGTGGGATCGGCCCTATCACGACCCCGCTCGGCGGCCTTCTTCTGGACCATCACGGTCTCATCGAAGGAGGCCATTTTCCTTCAGTTTTCTATCTCTGCCAGTATGACCCTCAGCACTACTAGAAAAGACAGGTCTGGCCCGATCCTGGCGACTAAGAACTGCCGCTCAGAGGCCCACTGGGCACTCCTCGAGCGTGTGCTGTGCAGAGTCAAGGTCGCCTCCACAGTGGTGGCAATTTGCCGTGGTGTCTCGCCCAATCCTATTCAGATACTCACCGAAGCAACCGTGCCCGGGCAGTACCTGGCTGAGCCTGTAGGAGATGCGTTCCTCTCTTTTCAGCCATGCTTCAAAGTGCGGCAGGACGGCTTCGACAACGTGCTTGTGTAAAAATTGCGGCTGCTGTAGCCGCTCGCGCCACCGCTCGAGCAGCGCGTGTCGCCGTTCCTGCCTTCTCTGCCTAAATACAGCGATTTCTGGCGCGCTATCACCATTCTGGCGGATGCCGCAAATTCGGTTGTAAACCCTCGCTTCCATATCCGCCAGAATATCTAGCAGAGGAAAGCGTGCCAGGAGTGTTGCCGCCTCAAAGGATATCGTTCCGTAACCTCATGCGATACGAATGACCATTTTCCGCTGCAGACTTTTTAGTCCTGCAGCGTCGGACACCTGATAGTCTGCATGACCAAACAGGCGTCCCATTAAGGGCCATCGATCGCAGGACACTGCGTAGAGGCGGCGAACTTCTTCTCATGGTCCCGCGAAGTTGAGTAGTAGTGTCGCGCATGCAAAGCACCCACTACCTTTTCAACGCGAGGGTCTTGCAGGCGCTCGAAATGCTCTTCAAAGCCCCACCAACCATCCAGGGTAAGGCCAAGACAGTCAATGTATCAACCCACCTGGGCTTGCGCATCTCCAACTGTCACTGACAAGCTGGGCGGCTATCTGCCCTTCTCCAGTTTATGAAAACACAGCCTTAGTTTTATGAGGCGCTATCTACAAACCCAGCTCGCAGATCGACGCCACGACTCTTGCCACCCCGAGCTCGGCAAACTGGATGGTCTTGTCGAAAGTGTCCCCGCCGGCTAACACCAGGGTGTTGTCTGCGTAAATAACGATATTAACGCCGGCGGGTGGGTCCACACTAAGGATCAAATCGTATGCAAGATAGTTATCGTCATCATCATCATTTCAGCCGCAAGACGTCCACTGCCGGACATAGGCTTCCCCCAAGCGTTTCAGCCACATTGACCGGTTCCGTGCGTCTCACATTCAGCGGACAGATCAGATCGGTGGTCAGATGGTGACCGGTCTTGATATAGGGGTATCGTATTACCCAGTTACTGGGTTATGGATGTCAGATATGCAGTCCTTTCATGTAAAATACTGGTACTCAGCTGTATCCAGTTACACTGAAAGAAGAGCCCAACCTCTTCTTTCTTTCTATTTAGTTGGAAACAAGGCTTTTTTCATTTCGCCTGATGGCAAGCTATGATGTGGTCGACGGTGAAGCACGCTTGCCTAAAATTAACCAATACACTCTTGACTTAAAGACCCCAAGGTTGTAGCTGTCAGGAAACAAAGACTCCGGCAGGGAATTCCGCTTCTTAGCTGTTCGCATAATGAAAATATTCGCAAAACGCTTTGTACGTAAGGGTGGGAATGGTGGGATGTCCACCATGTACCGGTGGCGCATTGCCATACGTCTTGTTGTCCGATGATGGAAAGGGCCAGGCGGAATCAAATTGTACAGTTCCATCGCACACTCCCCGAAATGTAACCGCTATAAAACCGACAGACTGGCCACTCAGCGTCGATGTTCAATCCTCTGGAGCTTTGACATGACCAGTGCATCGTTGCCGATAAGCCTCTTGGCCCGTTTGTCAATCGACTCATGTGCATCAAGTTGATATTTGGCAGATCCGTCCCAGAGGTGATAGCAGTACTCCATGCATGACCGAACTTGCGCTTTATAAAAGTTGAGCAGCTGTTCAGGCGTGAAGTACCGTCTCACCTATACAAGGATCCCCAACTTTTTTGGAGCCAACTGAGCCTTTGCCTCAATGAATGGACCAAAATTGAGGGTTGGTTACACCACGGAATGATGGATTCGGGTGGAATAGGCTCTTTTTTGCGGCAAAAAGACACGCCTGAGTCCAATCAGCATTGAAACTGTCTGGTTTGGCATCGCCCCATTCGGAGACTGCCTCCAAAGACAGGTTCAAGCGCTCAACCATGGCCTCCCTAGTAGCCCGTGCGCCGGACACGTATCTCTCAGCAACTCCTGAGGGACTCCTGCGTTAATGCCTAACTGACCGGACGAGTAGCCATCGATAACCACTCGGATGGACCGATTCCTCAGGAAGTCAGCAATCCAGTCACACAGACCACTAGGCAGACCGCAGGAAGGAAGTTTACCAATAAGGCTCTCATTTCAGAACCTGTCGAAAGCCTTCGAGATGTCAAGGAAGACAGCAAGCGCATCCCCGTGCCTCTCGATGGCCTCACTCCTGCCGTGAATGGCATACGCTAGAAGATCCCCAGTTGACCGATTTCGGCGGAAGCCGTATTGGTTGTCACTGAGGATGTCGTTGTCTTCTAGGTATGCCAGGAGCTTATTGTTCAGCACATGTTTCATACTCTAGGCAAGACAGATTGATGGATTTCATGTCAGTAAACAAAATTAAATAATACTTTAATTTAACTCAAACATAGCCTCCGATAATTATTAATCCTATTTTTTGCCTTTGCCTAGTGTGGCGGACCACACTCGCAGAGAGCGCAGTTTAAAAAAAGTCCCGGTAGTTTTTTGGGTCCCAGTCCGACGCTGATTTAAGTTGATGAACTATCAGAGTATCAGCGATCTGTTACACGGCCGACCCCGTAGATCTTTTTAAAAATAAACTATTTTCTACCAAACCACTTATTTATTCACAAAAACCCACAATTACACTTTTGATTAAAGTTCTATTTAATAGTACACGAAAATACACCAACCGAAATAACGACTTTCTATAATCTCTTGTATCTCTCGAGATAAGTCTAACGAATTTGGGTTTATGCGACGTCTTCCAGAATCTAACTAACTAAATTAATATTAAAATTTCGCTAATGTGCGATAACTGCAATTCAGCATTGGCTTTGCAATGAAAACTGTGACTATAACTAGAGAATGCAAAAGTTGGCTTTATTGCCTTGTAATAAGGGTTGTAACAGATCGACAAAATAAAAACGTATTGCGCGGCACACAGTCGGCAACGAACATAGAGTTGAGTAAAAGAGTAGGTTCAGCAAACAAATTGTACACAGTTCTAACGTGTTCGACATCCCCGCGCACCCGCCCCTCGCATATTTTTCGGTACCGAAATCGTTTTAAGGTTAAACGCCAACATTTAGCCCAACCTTTATTTATAAATGTATCGGTATAGCTCTACCTTTATTTTAAAGCGGTACCGATATTTTTTGAGGTATCTTAACCTTTAACCGTAACCGCTTTCAGTCCCTGGTGATGGATGAACCTGATGACTTTGTGTGAATTCCTGGGGAACCGATTTTGACCCCAAAGGGGTCTATATCTGCCAATTTGGGCATCCCTGATATAGATCATGAGAAAAAGCTAATGAAAATACTTGATAACTACATGAATCTTATTGTGTGTATTGATCCTTAGGTTTGGTGGTTATAATTTTAACAATTTATTTTCTTCATCAAGTTTGTGTACACACATATAAATTGCCGAAAAGAAGTAATCGAAAAACTAAATACAAATGTAATGCTTATTTCTAAAGAAATCTCTTCCAGCATACCTACGAAAGGATAGTTGGAAAAACCGACACGAAGTGCGTGTCAGTTTTCGCTCATTTAGGGTTCTGTACCAAACCGCAAAATTAAGTTGGTTGTAATAAAAAGAATTTCAAAAAAAAGATGTGATTTATCAATATATTGGCATTTTTTAGAAAAATATACGTAATAATAAACATTATGCCCAAAATTTTAAGTTGTCAAAGTCAATGGGAATAGAAAAAAATCCTTTGGTACAAAATTTTGTAAAAAAGTCTGACTTTGGTGGCTTCTCGTTCCTTTGTTTTCCAATATCTTTCAAAACAAAGAATATACAGTATTTATCTACTCAACGAGCTCTAAACGACGATACCACGTCAAAATAATTTTGCCACGCCCCCTCTTTAGCTGTATGGGATGCCCGCCTTAAAAACATTTTTTATTTTTATTTTTTTATTGCTTTGAGTCAACAAGATGTTTATACTGTGAAAATTTGAAGACTGTAGTTCCAACCGTTTGGATGTAAACCTGTGTGATAGACGACGGACAGACACGTGAGTGACAGCAATAGGGCTCCGTTTGGACCCTTGGAGTACGGAACCCTAAAAAGATATGTAGACACCATGTGTAGGGGTGGGAAAAACTCCATAACACAATATAATATATTTTGATACTTTAGCTACTAGTTTACATAGGTTCCTTTCTTTTCTAAGCTTTTGCGTCAAGAAAGGTACAAAGTACAATAATTATTACAATATTATTATTGTGACCATTCATCTTTGCATCAGTGCAGGTTATCATCATATATTAGAGTTGCTAACTTTCTTATCACAGTTTTAATGTGCCAATGTTACCATTTACTACTCGAGATATCATTTGTAACTAGTGATGGGTCGAGAGAATATTCTCTCACGGAGAAAATTCTCCGATCAAGAATCTTCTGCAATATTCTGCAATGTTCCTTTCAACGGAGAATTTACGAGAATTTATGAGAATTTAAAATTGGAAGTAAGATTGCTCAATTTTAATACACTATATTTGATTTCATGATCTAAAGTCAACTTCTTTTGTTGTTATATCATACTTAACTCGAAAAAACGTTTCTCTATGAGGTTGCAGATTGGAAATTGCTAATGTTATCTATTTAGTACCTTTAAACGAGCAATTCTTGTATATATATATAATCAGAATCTCGGAAACAGCTCCAACGATTTTCGTGAAATTTAGTTTGCAGGGGTTTTCGGGGGCGATAAATTGATCTAGCTAGGTTTCATTTTTAGAAAACGTCGTTTTCTCTATTATCACCATAGCAGATCTCGGTCGCCCAGGTACTAGTTACATTTTAGTTAAGAAATATTGAAAAACATAGACGGATGAGACTTGGGCGTTTATTCTTAACTTGACTGAAGTTTATTCTTAACTTGTATATATATACAAGAACACAGTATTTCAGTTCAACAACTGTTCGAAGAAGTGTCTGAACGTAAATGCGGCACTGGTTTATGGAGCAAAGAGTATATTTAGGAAACAGCTAAAAAAGGCAAGCTAGTTGCATAGTGGCAAACTTTATATTCAAAAACTGAATTAGGAGCAGTTGCTCTGAAAAATTTTACTGCTTCAGCAACTTCTGTTTCTGTGGAACGCTCGTTTTCTTTATTTTCCAACATGCATACTAACAACACCTTCAATATGGGTATCAAATGTAAGAGTTTGACCAGTAGAGTGAAAAATTCCAAATCTAATATGGCCGCCGGTAAAAAATGGCGGATTTCATATATTAAGTCATCATTAATTATCATTTCAAAATCAAAACCAGGTCATCAGTACACATAGTGGGAGGCCTTCCAACGCAGCATCTTCCAACTGGCGGTCGCCACTCCAGAACTTTTCGGTCCCATCGACCATCATCGAGATCTGCGATCAATGTGCCCTGCCCATTCCCACTTGTTTCGCAATTCTTCGGGCTATGTCAGTAACATTGGTTCTCCTGCGGATATCCTCATTTCTGAAGCGATCCCACACGGAAACGCGGTGCAAAACCTTCTCCATCATCCTTTGGGTGACTTTAAAGCCTTCTGATGAGGTCCATTGTGAGCGACCACGTTTCAGTCGCTTAGGTTATCACTGGCAACACACACTAGTTGTGAGACAATGTGGTATATTAGACGAGAAGATACTACGCAACTTCCCGAACGCTGACGAGTCGAGTCGGATTCGCTCTTCTCCCTCGAAGTTAGACCTACCTAACTGGACCTTTTTGTCCCAGATAAATTGATTTGAATTGCATTGTACCATATGGTTTCGAACGTAAAGTATAGCACCAGCCCATATCTCCAAAGGGAGTCATAAGAGATGACTAAGAGAATGGGCATCTGCATTCTCTATGCACTATATGTATCAACCATACAGCCGCCGTACACAAGAAAAAAATGGCCCTTATTGCCCGGCAGCCTGTCTACCCTCGACTATTGTAGGAACTGGCAACATAGGTACATCACGCGTACACTCCAGACCGACGAAAAGATCAACGAACTCGAAGAGGATTTGAGCAAAAAAATATTTTAATTTTTTTGGCGACCATATTGGATTATCATTTTAAGATTTTTCATATTGAAAGAAATGTGGAAAAATAATATGTATGCCGCTATTTTATAGCGGCGGCCAACTTGGATTTACAATGATAAAATAAAATATTAATGAATAATATATTACATTCTATTGTCTTCGGTCTAGGTATACCCAAAAACAGGGCAAGCAAAATAAAACCGTTTAAAAAAAGGCAAAAGAGCAGGCAAAATTTATCTGATTGCTCACAATTGGAAATTTATGAACAAACCAAAACCATTAAACAAAAGTCCAAAAAAACAATCTTTTGTAACACACCTGAAAAATTTAAGAGAATTTATGAGAATTTACTCGGAAATATTCTCGAGAATGTTCTCGCTCAGGAGAATTTACTGAGAATTTAAGTTGTCGAGTAGATTAGTTTGGCGTTAACTTCGTAAAACGTTCAAATGCACTAAAAACTATTACACCAAAAATAAATCGATACAATAGCGTCATCCAATTTTTAAATTCTCGTAAATTCCCTTCCAAAAGAATATTCTCGAGAACTTAACAGCAAAGTTCTCGCAAGGAGAATATTCTCGGGAATTTACCATCACTATTTGTAACACATAAGTCTAGCACATAGATACTACACAGCTTTATCTCTTTGTACACAATTTTGTGAGTTTACCTAATTTATGTTAGGAAATATACAACATGTGTTTTGTAAATGAATGTAAATAATCACTAGTTAAGATAACAATGACCTTCATGATGCAGAAAATCTGCCTTGCATGCAAAAAGGTCACATAGTTAATTAGATAATACAGGATGTTTGTCATTTGATCGCACCAGAGGCTCTAGACTGTCCGTATAAATAAGTTTCTCTGTGCTCTAGACAAGTTTCATTCGATTACAGCAATGGCGATTGTCGAAATGCCAAAATGAAATCGATTGATCACACAACATTTCGATAGCGTTTGACATTTCCATTAATTTTTCCAATCGCTATTGCCACATTTTTGATCACAGAGAAATCTAAGATCAAATAAAAAGCCAAGTTGGAACGTTGCAAACAACAAGGTGAAGCCGCCGGTTAAAACTACGCCTTGCCGTATAGGCGTACCTATACATACACAATTACACGCACACACGTACACGGAACTATGCCTTAGCTTGTCAGTGGAATTTTTTTATTTGATCTGAGAGTCGGCGAATTTAACCGGCGTCACTTTGTTTTTTGCAACGTTCCATCTTGACTTTTTATTTGATCTGAGAGAGAAACTTATATCTTTTGATGATAGAATATAACTTGTCTAGGGCCTCAGGACAATATTAAAATGACTTGTAAATAAACAAACAGTAGTGAATATCTATTGTCATTAAAGCACCAGCATGTCATCTGGCTCTATTGAAAAAAGTATATGGCTGTCAGCAAGGTGGGAGTAGGAGTATGTGGGCTAACTGCCCAGCAACAGCCAGATGTACAATAAAGTGCCTATTGCTTCTTGTGGAGGCTGAGTTTCATTAAATCAGGTTCCATAAGTAGCCTTGTAAATGTTTTGAAGAGATTAACATCATGGAATATTTCTACAGTTGGATTGCTTGTACTACGACTTGGGTTTACCTCACCGCGACGCCACCGATGATCAGGTCACTATTGACGCGGCACACGCCATCCTCAAGCACAATGTCGGGATCAAGTGCGCCACCATTACTCCTGATGAACAGAGAGTTGAAGGTAAGGAATATAAGTACCAAAATAGCACTTAGAATATAAGGACAATGGAGAAGCAGGAGCAAGAGAGCAGTGATTCCGTGCAATTAATAATATATTTTATAATTTGATTGAAATACCGACATCATCATTGCGGGTTAGGTATTATTTCAAAGCTATCACACAAATTGAGATAAGACAAGCCTGTACGTGCTACGCGGTAGCCAAAAAAGCATAAAATGTTGTAAACAAATTATGCCTAACAATTTTTAAAGCTGTAATCCCTTATCACTTTGTATTAGATTGTATAAAATCAATTACTAAGAACCAAATGGCACGTGTACAACGTCGGAATGTCTGGCTTTGGTTCTACTGTTCGAGTCCCGCGAGCATCATCAAATTAGCAAAACATAGGCAATACTTAGATAATACTCTTTTTGCCAAACATACTTTTCCGGACTAGTGTCATGTCAATAACTTGTGTACACGGGTAGAGTTAACGTTATAGTGGCACGGTAGATAAATAACTATACCAATATAGACAGCATTGGGAGAATAGAGTACTAAAACTTGAAAGAATAGAGAGAGTAGCCCCGGCGGGCAAGCTACTCTACCACTTCCCTTCCCCCACCCCGGCGCCCATTTTACCACACACTACCGTCTACACTAGTTACTCTACTAATCATACTATATCACACTAATATTATAAAGGCGAAAAATTGTGAGTGTCTATGTTACTTCATCACGCCAGAACGACTGAACGGAACTTGATTAAATTTGGAACAGAGATATAGTCAGGAATAGCACAAAAAATACTTTTATCCGGGGAATATGTTCCCTCGGAATAATTTGCCGCATTCACGCGGGCGAAGCCGAAATTAGACAGTTAGTCAAATTTATGTATGTACGGCCACGTGTGCCGATACGTGTGAAAGCTAACATACATACCTATACACTTCGCCGCCGGTTACCCGGCACCGGCTTTCCGAAAACCGGGGCGTGTGAAAAGCTGCTAGCTAAGTCCCTTTTCATACGCTCCGGTTGCCGTGTAGCCGCTTCCGGGTACCCGTTGGCAAATGTTTAGCGATTTCCGCCGGTACGTGTGAAAGCTAACATACATGGCTATACACTTTGCCGCCGGTTACCCGGCACCGGCTACCCGGAAACCGGAGCGTGCGAAAAGGCACTTACTCTACTGAAACCGGTAGAGTACTTGGAATTGGTAGAGTAGTAGGCTAGTTGACTCTAGCGTTAACTCTACCCATGTACACCAGATTTTAGGGACTATCCTGGTGAGGTACCTCAATTTAAATTGCATCGATAAGCGATATCGGTTGGTACACGAATTTTCTAAGAAAAAATTAAGTGCAAATCTGTCGAATTGCATAGCTTTGCGCTCTTGTCAACGTACTTGCAATTTAAATCGCCTGTCAGTGTGATGTAAATCGAATCGAGCCATCATGAAGGTCGCTAAATTAACGTAGTTAAGTTTTGCAAGTGGGTCGACCAACCTGCACGAAAAACTTAACTCTAGAGTTAGTGGCTAACATGAGGATAAATTGACAATATTGTATTACAAACTGTCAATCCTCGTGGGCCTTTAGTGTATGTGAATTGTCTAAATAAAAGCAATTAGAATAATACAATTAGCATGCTCATTACACTGAATCTAAATGTGAGAACTAGAAATGACGTTTTTATTTATATTTTAGAGTTCAAGCTAAAGAAGATGTGGCTGAGCCCGAATGGAACGATTCGTAACATTCTGGGAGGCACCGTGTTCCGTGAGCCTATCCTTTGCAAGAGCATCCCAAGAGTGGTGCCTGGATGGACCCAAGCCATGGTCATTGGGCGTCACGCACATGGAGACCAGTATAAGGCACAAGATTTAGTCATACCCAAACCGGGAAAGGTAAAAAAGACAATTTAAGTGCATATGCATTTGATTTATAGTTTTATGGCATAGAAAACATTTTCACAAAAAATAAACGGACTTCAAAGGCAAAACACTAAAAAGTGCAAAATAACTTTCGTTTCGAAAGTCGGTGTCAAAAACTTAAATAAAAATGGTACCAAAGACACCGACTTCCGAAAAGAAAATTATTTTTCGCTTTGTAGTGTTTTGTTTTGTTTTGGCAGTCGGATTATTTTTTTGTGAAACTGTTTTTATTTCTCTCTTTTTAGTTTTAGCACATCATCACTAAAAATGAGGAAGTTCTATAGTAAGGTTTCTAAAGGATTGACAAAATACCCATAATAACTTAATTTACACATTCGTGCTGTTTATCGCTAAGGAGTTCGGTTGTATGCTCCATATCTTGAAAACAGCTGGACCAATTTTGATGAAACTTGCACTATTTTCTAAGATACTCAATCCAACACAAAAATATACATCATGATCCGATAAGCAGTTTCGGACAATTTGGCACACGTGTTTAAGCCCACATATGTGAATACAATATTCCACACCATATTACAGTTCCAACAATATTAAATACATGCGTTTCGAATTGTTTACCTCCTTTTTTGGAATCGGTAAAAATAAACTTTGCCTAGAAGCCAAACTGGGCGTATATTCTAAAACGATATAAAAAAATACACCCGAATTGATAACCACCTCCTATTTTTGCTAGTTGGTTAAAAATATCGGCGTTTTGCGTTTTGGATATTTATTTACCTATGTTTAAAGATTTATGAGGCTAATACATCTCTTATTTTTCAGGTTGAGTTAGTGTACACAGCAGAAGATGGAACAGTAGATAGGCGGCATTTGTACGATTTCAAGAGTCCGGGTGTTGCCTTGGCGATGTACAACACAGATGAGTCTATCCGTGCCTTCGCTCACTCTAGTTTCCAGGTTCGTAATTATACGCATTGTCTCTGGCGTAAAGATCAAGATAAGATAATTTAAATTTGAACTCATTAACCCGGACTTGAAGAATGCTTTATCTAAACTAAAAATAGTTTACATTATTGAAAGGTTATTCATTCGTTTTGTTTGCCAACTTGTTTATTAAAAAAATAACAATAAATCGTGAAAAATAATGTATCAGTATGACGCATTGAGGCAGTCGGACAGTTTAATTGTTCGCGGTCACAGCGACCTTGCTTCAATGAATCTTAATAGGTAGGTATCGAACACGAACTTGTTAGGACTATACATTACTATTTGCACTTATTAATTTGCATTCGCGTCATAAATATGTATTGTCTTTGATCAGGTGGCGTTGCAAAAGAAATGGCCTCTGTACTTGTCTACTAAGAACACTATCCTCAAGAAGTACGATGGCCGTTTCAAGGACATCTTCGAAGAAGTTTATCAGAGGTATTAAAAGAAAGAATTAATTTCGTAATGTTTGGCCACTGATTTAGAGATAAAAAATCGCTTGGGACTTTTGTAATCAAGTCTGCGATTTAATCTATGCTTGATGAATCCGTTGCAATAAGTATTTTATCGTTCATTACCAGTGATTACAAGAAGCAGTACGAAGACGCGAAGATATGGTATGAGCACCGGCTGATCGATGACATGGTGGCGCAGGCTATCAAGGGCTCGGGCGGTTTCGTGTGGGCCTGCAAGAACTATGACGGTGACGTGCAGTCTGACGTAGTCGCTCAGGTTTGTACTTTATTTCAACTCTTTCAATTCTTGACGAGTGTAGAAATGCTAATATTATAAATGAGAGAGTAACTTTGTCTGTCCATTATGCTGCACGCTTAAATATCTGTATCAGTTCAAAAACAATTAATAAAAAAAAGAATTTATTGACACACACAAGTAGTAGAGATAGATTCAATCTTGGAGAAGGACTTAGGGTTATACTTTTTATCTTATCCCGGGAGTGGAACCTACATTCTCTTGTGATACTTTTTGACTTTCACAAGGGCGAAGCCGCTACAGAAGCTAATAGTTCAATAAACACACATTTTAAATAAATACATGCACTTCAATTAATAACAGCACGCTATTTCCAGTTTAAAACCAGAATGAGCTAGAATTCAACATTTTGTTATCAAAGGCACAATTAAAAAAATGTTATCAAAAGAGCACTAGTATAGTTTTATTGTTGTTATTATCTTTGTACGCCACATATATGTGTCAATTACTTTATTAACAATTGTTGACCCGTTAGGCGATAAATGTAGAATTTGTTAAACATTCTGAATGTACAGTCAGCATCAAAAGTACCGAGAAAACAGTCTGTTAAAACAAAATGAACTACTACGAAAATTACACTTGATCCATTGCGCGAGATGTATGTGCAATGGCAGTCTGCCATTAGCAGAACAGCAGCAGAATGGCTGTGTGTTCATACTGAGAACCCATTCAGTTAGTCCAATCATTTTGTACAGTCCGTTCGGCCTAATATTTATGATTCCGACTGTACATTTAACATGCTTTCAAGCACGTCTAAATTATCTGCTTTGCCAGAAAGGATGATAACCGATAATACCCTTAGCGGGGTCATTCCGCTAGACAAGTTCATACATACTGTCGAGGTTATACCTACCTTCTTTGATTTGTCCTGTTTTGTATTTATGGTATGTCTAAAACAGGTTTTTGCACTATATATTATTGTACAACTCACACAATAACGCGAAAACTCGATACTATTATCGCTTCTCACCTATTGTGAGACAACGAAAACTTTGAAAACGGTTTACCTAGTCGATGGCAAACTCTTTATATATTTTGGGCCCAGTAGGTGGCCACGCCGATTGCGGCGTCAGTGGCGAGCATAAGGTCTTCTAAAGTGCAGGTGTATTGGCACTTGGGACACTCCAGCATGTGTGCCATATTCTGCAAAGGGCCCATGGGGGCCCTTTGCAGATTGCAGATTGATCATGGGATCAATCTAGGTATCAGACCCAATTAAAACCCTATTGCGCCAGTTACAGTTTACCTGTTTTACATGGACTAGTTGATGTTGATAATGTATTACTAACACATCTGCGTAAACAGACAAATTCTATGTTCTATTTTAAGTCCAGACATATTTTTCTAGCGTGAGAGAAAAAGTAGAGCAATGTATCTTGAATCATCCCGACTCTTGTCGAGTTTAATCTTAGAGCTATACACTCCCTACCATCTATTGACGTCGACAGAAAAATTCATCGAGCGTTTAACAAATAAAATTATTCTATCCAGGGTTACGGGTCTCTGGGCATGATGACGTCGGTACTAATGTGCCCTGACGGGCGCACGGTGGAGTCAGAAGCAGCTCACGGCACGGTGACCCGCCACTACCGCATGCACCAGCAAGGCAAGCCGACCTCCACCAACCCGGTGGCATCCATCTACGCGTGGACCAGGGGTCTACTGCACCGCGCCAAGCTGGATAACACACCCGATCTTGAGCGGTTCGCACATGCGCTTGAAGATGTAAGTTAATCCAACTATTCATTTGTTTTTTAATCCAGATTTATGGTGGTCAATTTGTGTAAGCTCTTTCTTGAGAAATTCACTGAAATAAAATTAGCCAGTCTTAAATTTACTGTTCTGAAACCATACCTCCATAATTCGTTTCGCATTCTGTGGCTAATCTATGCATGACGCACAAAGTCTGATCTTGGGCATTTCGCTAAGATCAGAGTTTGAATCGGTAGTATTCCAGATTCAAAGATAGTAAGTCCCACAGTAGCAAAAGTCATAATTAAATATTATGTCACCTCTGTGGACGTGGATGTACTTGGGGATCAAATTCGTGTCATGCGAAGTTAAGGAAAACATTAAATATATTTGTCATGTCTCTCTAGGTAATTATGTTTGAACTTGAACAAAATATTATTAATGTTGTTTGTTTGATGCCTTCAGCAAATATTTCTACAGGAAAAACTAACATATTTTTGAAGATAAGATATAATCATGCTATCTAATAACCAAAAAAAACCTTCCTTATCAGCATGAATATAGCAAAACAAGTCGACCCCGTTCTATTTATCAAACATTTACAATTTTGCACTTGATACTCGTATATTAACTGATTTATAATATCACAGTTGGCAATCATTAAGGTGGCGAAAATCAAATTAAGTTAAGCTAGAAAAACGTATTTATGTTTTTATATATCAATGATATAGATATGTGTATTGTAAATATCGAACTTTAAAGGAGATTCTAAAACCTGAATACCCAATTAAATGCGACTCGTCGAGTCTCGGCCGCAAGAGTAACAAATCAAGAAGATCTTGTTTCGAACGGGGTCGTTGACACTGAGAACGACACCTGCGGTTTTATTTTACAGAAATAACTCAATGCTCCTTGAAATATTCAGTAACAACTTGGTACTTGCTGTTGCTACTAGATAACAAGTATTGGACATTCTACACTAGCCTCCTGCTCCTCTTGACTCTTATTTCTACAAGTTTATATTTCACTGAACTTAGGTGTGGGCTATTAATGAACATAATGGTTTTGTTATGTTAAACGATGTTTCAAAGTCATAGTTTGTTTTAGTTGACATAAAGAAAGACAAATGCCACATAATCATACATAAGGGTTTTTCGCTTATGATTTTTGGACTCTTGACATTTTTCCAAAAGTATTCAAGGTTATATAAACAAACAAAAAAAGCATATATCTATACATAAGTTTCCATTTTGCATTACCTACTCGTGAGCACTTTTTGCCTTGTATAAAGGCTCGCCACGTAACATTGGTAAACATTTGAGTCCTTTGACATTCTCAAAGGGCGTCATAAGATCACAATCTAATGAGACAGTCTGTTTTAATATTTATCTTTTTCCTCCATTAGAGATTTAGACCTCTGTATGTAACTTATTACTCATTTGATAGACTGGCCCTGTCGATTTGTCGTTCTCTTCTGTGACTTAAGGGTGCCCTAGTCGGCGGCACAAACTATTTTGTGGGCGGGATTAAAATGCATGCTATCTCAGCCGTGCGAAAGGAATAAACCCTGTGATGAGCAGTAAGAAGCAAGTGCGCGTACGAATATATTGTTTTGCAAAGGAGAAAGAAATCAGTATCGCTTTATAATAAAACAGTATAGCCACAAAACAATACTCATAAATTATACAATATTTTTTCAAGTTTTCTTAGTTAATTTGATCGAAATCGTATGTGGGGTTAATATTTTGTTTTTATTTAGTTATTTATTCAATTTTATTGTTAGTGAAAGCAGTGTTGCCATTTTATGAACATTCCCATAATCGGTGTAACTGATAGTGTAAGGGCAGACGCTGAGTTTTAAAAATAACTTCAAGTATGACATTTCCCGCTTTATATATATTTTTTTTTATATAACAATTAAAATGATATTACTTTATTAATTAAACATCTTTCTCTAATTATCAAATCACTTAAGGTCAGGGTGATTTAGATTAACTGTTGGTAACACTACCACGGGCGATGTAAATGAAAGGTGAACTCTCAAAAATGTCACTGTCAGTGTCAAGTCAAACAAAGCATCGTGTCGGCGCGGCAGCGAACTTTTGTTTTTGCGTTGATAGTTGTTGAGTTTGTTGTGCTAATTAATAAACTTATCATTGCTTCGTTTGTGTTCAGTAGTCTTCGGATTCAAAACTGAAAACAAATGGGAAAAAAAAAACTGAACAGTAAATAGTAAGGTTTTCTTATTGTTTTTACAAACAAAAGCCCCACAAAATAAATGGATATTTTTTATTTCCTTTGAATGTACGACCTCTCCCCTCTTTTATATCCAATTTAAGCAATCATACAAAAAAAAAATGCGCCACTGCGGTCCATAGAAGAATGGGCAATCTCCTTTGTAGCGAGTTGGATGATAATTTAGAAAAAAAACGAGCGAAATTTTATTAACAGACCTTTTGAATTTTTGAACTATTAATCTATTCCTGTATGGTGACTGTTTGACAATTTTCCTTCTTATGGTATGCGACGCGTTATGTGCGTCGAAAGTTCCATATTTCAACACTAATTTGAACGCATCTTAGGGTGGAAATTAATATATATAGACAGCAAACAGGAGGGCTACCTTCAATATACCCTCGGTCTTGTGAGTTTTACTGCATGCCAAAGCACAGAATGTAGGTAATTTATGTGTTTAGAGTTACAGTCCATTGCCCAATTACTAGCAGCAAGTTGACGCGCCAATTTGTAATCACTTTCACTAGCCTGATACTTTTAGACGCAACGCAACTGCACCAATAATTCTACTTATTACACTTAATTGCGATGTACGTCTCTCTCCAGTTCTCTCTAGTTAACCCGCGCCTTCGCGTCTCCCTCCAAATTGTGTGTCACCTTCCTCTAGGATTCAAATCCTTCCTTAGCATTGGACATTGGAGAAAATTAAGTGTTGCCAATTGAATAAAATCCAACTGAGATTTGAATCAGAAGCTAAATGTTGCCAATTAATCAAAACTGTGGATTAATCGCCATATTACGTTTGTATGGAAGAATGACCGACGAGGGCACCCTTAAAGTCTAAAAACACTCATTTACTTTCGCAGGCGTGTGTCGAGACAATCGACAGCGGTAAAATGACTAAGGACCTGGTGATCTGCATCCACGGACTGAAGGGCACCAAGGAGGGCATGTACTTACACACTGAAGACTTCCTCCTCGCCATCGCTGATCAACTCGAGCGTAAATTAACCAAATCATATTGAATGTAGAACACTTTGCTTAGTGGTAAAAGACATGAAATGTTTATACATTGCCTTTTACTACTGATCCACTGGTTACTAGATAAGTATATCAATATTTGGTTCGTAGATAGTTTTAAGTAATTAAATGGTTTATTTTTCAGATCATATCAAGTGTTTCCAACCCAGAAAAACTAAGAATTAGTATGACTCCTAGTTTTTTCTATATAAATTATGTATAAAAATGTTACTTCCATGTATTACTTCTAGTATAAAATAGTTAAATTGTGATTGTATGTCTGAACCTAGTTGAATGGTGCTTTTAATGTAAATAGTAATATCCAGAGTTTTTATCATATCGTGCTGCTTGTTGCGAATTCGTTTTTCAGAACTAGTAAGACGTTAACATGATGAATGGTTTTGCTGATTGTTTGGATGATAAGACTTTTGCATTTCTCGATGTTATGCCATTTATGGTGCACATGATTGCGTGCGTGCAATCACAATGAAATATATTAATTACGTCTTCATCACAAGTGACAGAACTGTTACATTTTTATCAATATGAAATATGATCAAATGAACAAACACACAATGTGATAAAACTTGTATGGGTCAAAAAGTGCCTATGTTAAAGTAAGGTGTGATACGGATTACATGCGTGACAAATATTGAGACTGATAAAAGGCCATATTTGGGAATGGGTATTGAAATATTCATAAATACTCATATGGAGAAGAAGATAGATTAACTCAACTGGTGACTGTAAAAACGGTTGCTTAGTCCTAGTAAATTCTAAAGTATTTGTTCATGCAATTTTTATTATTGGTTATAGGCTGTAGCCCAGCAGTGGGTTGAAACAGGCCAGATAGAGACTGGCTATGACCACCCGCTTTTCAGCCACCAATTGAGTTAATAAAATGTATGGGTAATGTTATAGCACTTAATTTGATAGAAGCCCAATATATTAATTTTTAGAAATTTATTATATATTCTATAAGCTTTATTATTATGTTTATACATATTTTCGTAATGCCATGAGATTAACAAGAGATACAATGAATGATAATATAACAGCTCCAAAATATACTGATGAATTGATGATACAATATATATTTCATAAATAAATCCAATTATTTTAATTTTCACGAGTTTTCTTGTAGCTATCTACACCCGTATATTATAGAAATAGATATAGTGTCTTAGTCTAAATCCTTGAAAAGAGACCTCCGCCGCTTTAACACCGAGCGTATTTAAGAAGCGATTGAGCAAAATAAAGGCTCCAAGGTGTTTTCAAGGGATCTGGCTATAGGGCAGAGACAGTTCACGAAACTGAAGACCGACGACGATGGCAGGATCGTATCCGCCAAACCGGTGATTCTGAGGGAGATCGAGACATTCTATGGGCAGTTGTTGATTGATGTGTAATCAGCAAACCCGTTGCGAATCTACGGCCCTTAGATTGACCCGACACTATATCGAAGACATCCCGGACGTCAGAGATTAGGATGCCCCTGAAACAGCTTAAAAACAACATGGCTGCGACCATGGATGGCCTCAGATGCTCGATGTCCTCATCACCTCAGTAGAGCTGCCGAAAGAGTGGTTCTAAAACTCTTAAAATGAACATGGACCAAACCAAGGTCATGGTGAATGCCCATGTAAAACCCACTCCTATCAAGATCGGAGACTCTACACTCGAAGTTGTTGAAGATTATGTTTAGCTGGGACAAACAATCCAGTTGGGTAGGTCTAATTTCGAGAAAGAGGTCATCCGTCAAATCCGAATCGGCTGGGCGGCGTTCGGAAAGTTTTGCGGTATCTTCTCGTCCAACTTACCACAGTGTCTCAAGACCAAAAGTCTATGACCAGTGTTTGTTGCCAGTAATTACCTATGGGACCGAGACGTGGTTCACAATGGGCCTCATAAGAAAGCTTAAGGTCACCCAAAGGGCAATGGAGAGGGCTACGCTCGGAGTTTCCTTGCGTGATCGAAAATGAGGATATCCGCGGAAGAACCAAAGTTACCGACATAGCCCGAAGAATTGCGAAACTTAAGTGCCAGTGTGCAGGACACGTTGCTCGCAGAACGGATGGTCGATGGGGCCGAAAAGTTCTGGAATGGCGACCGCGAAACGGAAGATGATGCTTTGGAAGGCATCCCACTAGATGGACCGATGACCCGCTTAAGGTTGCGAGAATCCGCTGGATGCGAGACGCACGGGATCGGTCAATGTGGCGAAGCCTAGGTAGGCTTATGTCCAGTAGTCGTCTTTCAGCTGGAATGATGATGATGAGTCTATAGGGTGACATTATAAAAAAAAGAAAATCACTGAACACCGTATTAATACCTAAGTACGTACAATTTTATCAATACATATAATAAATCTGTATATAAGTCTTTTTTTGTACATCGCAAATATTACCAAAAAAAAATAGCCAGGATGTTAAAGGAGAACAAACAGAACCCGTTTCCAGCATTTTTGGATTTTTTGTCTGTTTATTTGTGCACGCATCACGTAAAATCAACGAAATCAATGTAGATAACATTGTTTTTTTTTTTTTATAATCTATAGGCTCGCGTTTGACCACCATCTCGCCTGATGTTAAGCGATGATGTGGTCTACGGTGAAGCACGCTTGCCTAGAAGAAACCTATTAACTCTTGACTTAAAGACCCCTAGGTTGTAGCTATCAGGGAACAAAGACTCCGGAAGGGAATTCCACTCCTTAGCTGTGCGCACAATGAAAGTATTAGCAAAACGCTTTGTGCCTATGGGAGGGATGTCAACCATGTACCGATGGCGCATGGCCGTACGTCTTGTAGTCCGATGATGGAAAGGGCTAGGCGGAATCAAATTGTGCAGTTCCGTCGCACACTCCCCGAAATGTAACCGATAAAAAACCGACAGACTGGCGACTCGGCGTCGATGTTCGAGGCTCTGGAGCTTTGATGCGACCAGTGCGTTGTTGCCAATAAGCCTTTTGGCCCGTCTGTCAATCGACTCAAGTGCATCAAGCTGGTATTTGGCAGATCCATCCCAGAGGTGAGAGCAGTACTCCATGCATGACCGAACTTGCGCTTTATACAAGTTGAGCAGCTGTTCTGGCGTAAAGTACCGTCTCACCCTTGCAAGAATCCCCAACTTTTTTGCAGCTAACTGAGCTTTCGCCTCAATTTAAGGACCGAAGTTGAGAGTCGATGTCAACGTAACACCAAGCAGTTCGAGGTGGTCCGTTAACGGCACGGTTACACCACAGAAAGAAGGAGCCGGGTGGAATTGGCTCTTTTTAGCGGAAAAAAGACACGCCTGGGTCTTAGAAGCATTGAAGCTGACCAGATTGGCATCACCCCATTCGGAGACCGCCTTTAAGGACAGGTTCAAGCGTTCAACCATGGCCTCCCGGAGAGACTGAATCTGAGGCCCAGTAGCCCGTGCGCCGGACACGTATCTCTCAGCAACAGTGCTGTCGTCTGCGTACCCAAAGGTTCCGGGTTTTAGCAGATCATTAATGTGCAGCAAGAATAATGTTGCCGAGAGCACTGACCCCTGAGGGACTCCGGCGTTGATATCTAACTGACCGGACGAGCAGCCGTCGATAACCACTCGGATGGATCGATCCCTCAGGAAGTCCGCAATCCAATCACATAGACCACTAGGCAGACCGAAGGAAGGAAGCTTACCAATGAGGCTTTCGGTACAGACCATGTCGAAAGCCTTCGAGATGTCGAGGGAGACGGCTAGCGCTTCCCCGTGTCTCTCGATGGCCTCACTCCAGATGTGAATGGCATACGCTAAAAGATCCCCAGTTGACCGATTTCGGCGGAAGCCGTATTGGCGGTCACTGAGGATGTCGTTCGCTTCTAGGTATGCCAGGAGTTTACCGTTGAGCACACGTTCCATACTCTTACAGAGGATGGACGTTACAGATATGGGTCTGTAGTTGGCCGGGTCAGCTCGACTGCCCTTCTTGGGCACGGGCTGTACGTTGGCCTGCTTCCAAGCCTTCGGCACTTTTCCAGTCTCTATCGAAAGGCGATATAGGCGTGTCAAGATCGGAGACAATTCAGGTGCACAGGTTTTAAGGACAATTGCTGGTATCCCGTCGGGGCCACTCGCTTTGTTCACATCAAGGCTACGCAGCACCCTACGGACGTCTTTTTGATGGATGCGAATGTCCGACATACTCGTCACACATCCATCAGGAGAAGGGGGAGGCTGCGCGCCATTAGAATTCAGATGCGAAGATCCCGCAAAAAGGGAGGCAAACAAGTTTGCCTTCTCCTCAGCGGAGTGGGCCAGTGACCCGTCAGGTTTCAGCAGTGGTGGTAGTGAGGGGCGACAAAAGTTCGATTCGACCGACTTAGCCAGGGACCAAAACGCTTTGCTACCCGCTGGGTATGAAGCAAGTTTGTGCCCGATTCTGCTAATGTGGTCAAACCGTGCTCTTCGCATCACCTTTTTGCAGGACTTGGCAGCTGTGTTGAAGGCTCTCTTCTTCTGACTCACGTCATTTGCCTTGCGCGTTCGAGCGTCGACCCATACCTGGTAGGCCTTGTGTTTAACCGCGTTGGCGTGGTTACACTCGGCCCCAAACCATGGGCGGTTAACGTTAGACATTGCTACGTCAGAGAATGGAATATAGTACTCCATCCCCCGACGCAACACATCTGTCACAGCATCAGCGCATGACGATGGATCGTCCGAAGAGAAGCAAGTGGGCTGCCAAGGATAGCATGCGAAGAAAGAACGCATCCCATCCCAATCTGCTGACTTGTACCGCCATAACCGCCGGGTGCCTCTTGGGCTGGGATCGGGCGGGGAGTAGACGGACACAGACTTCACCAGACAGTGGTCGGAACTACCCAAAATTGTGCGTAACTTGAAGTAACTATTACTTAGTTTTTGTTTCATCACAATCGGTACACTCTATCAAAAGTTAGATGAATTTAAAATGTTCAAGAAGTAAAATATCGCAACAAATGCAATTCAGATACTCGGATTGTTGAACGTTGAATTCCATATTTAATAGAATAGCGTTATCTATTTCGCGTCATTTTTAACCGACTTCCCAAAAAGGAAGAGGTTTTCAATTCGGCTGTTTTTTTTTTTTTATATCTGTTACCTCAGAACTTGTTACTGGGTGAACCGATTTTGATGATTCTTTTTATTTGAAAGCTGGTGCTTGTCATGTGGTCCCATTTAATATTCATCAAGATCTGCTGAAGAACTTCGGAGATATACATCATAACTCTTCAATAAATGACGGCAAATCACTCGGGATAGCTGCAATCGCATTTCTGTTTATTGTTTACACCATTTCATAACATAACATCACACTAGTACGCTCTAAAGGAGTACGCAGGTGTAAACAGTTCACCTTGGTATACTCTTATTCCACCGGTTTTGTTTGAGTTTCATGTTATTGAGTTAATCTATTCTGGCTTCACTTTGGGCATTATTGGTACCTAGCCTTTATAACTGGTCCATTATATACCACAACTAAAAAGTGAATAATAAAATAAAACTTTTTACAAAAATACAATCGACCGATTTTTTGTAAAAAGTTTTTTGAATGGCTGTGTTAAGCTTTACCGCGGAAGAACGAATATAAAAAATGGTAGGTAGTTATGTGACCTATAACACGCCCGCCGCGCCCCCGTGCGGGGTCTTAGCGAACCAGGGGAGGTCGAATCAACGACCTTCAAGGGCTATTTCAAGTGTGGCTAGAGTAAAAATAATAATTTGGGAGTCGGGACCTAATGCACGAGACTAAAAAAAATTCTTTTTATGAGATTTACTACCAATGTCAATAACGGCGATGACGTGCGTGCAATGTGGTCCGTAATATCGCTGCCGCTATTGCCCTTCTGAATAGCCTAATGATAAACGTGATGGCTTAGGTTGCGAGTCCGAGGTTCAGTTAAGTATAGGTATTTTTAACCGACTTTAAAAAAAGGAGGAGGTTCGTCATTAGGTTATTTTTCCCGCTTTTTCCGTCAATTTTGGACCGATTAGGAAAATTATGTTTTTATTGGTCCCATTTTTTATGTTTGGTGGCGATCTGATGAAGAACCTCGGAGATAATTATACAATAGAACTCTTCAATAAATGACGGCAAATCTCTCGGGATTGCTGCAATCGCATGTCTGTTTATTGTTTATACCATTTCATAACATAACATCAGGCCAGTACGCTCTAAAGGCGTACGCATATGTGTACAGTTCACTTTGGTACACCCTCATTTCACCGTTTATGTCCAAGTTTCATGATATTCGTGTAATCTATTTGGCATTATAGGTACCTTAAAAAAGAACTTTCCTATTAGGTACAACTTAAAAGGAAAAAAAAACCTTACCGACTTCCAATTAAAAACTCTACGAAGTGAAAACGTCCATATAGAAAAATATTGATACCAACCAAAGACACCGACTTCCAAAAAGAGTTCCAAATTTTAATTTGGAAAGTCGGAAGAATTTTTTTGAAAGAATGTTTTTTTATGTTTTAGTTTCGGTGTGGTGTTCTGGAGTGCTACTAGATGGCGCGCAGCAAATCTATACTTATTTTTTTTGTATGAAGTCTATATTCTTCTCCCTAGAGTAAATAGTATTCCGTGCAGCGAACGCTCGATCTAGGTAGGTAGAAAGGTAAGTAAGGTATGTAGGTCTAGGTAAGTAGGGTAGGTACAGGTAGGTAGGTAAGTAAGATAGGATAGGCAGATATAAGGAGCGAAGCCGCGGGCACAGCTAGTTAAAAATAAAAATACACCAAAAAAAACAATCCTTGTTCCTATTTTCGTTTTTCTTTTTTTGACACCGACTTCCGAAATTGAAGTTATTTTTCACTTTGTAGTGTTTTTATTTGGAAGTCGGTTGTATTTTTTTGTACGAAATGATTTTTATTTTATAAATTTTTAGTTGTGGTACATATTGGACCAGTTCTATAGGCTAAGTACCTATAATGCCCAAAGTGATGCCAGAATAGACTAACCCAATAACATGAAACTTGAAACAAAACCAGCGGAATGAGAGTGTAACAGGGTGCTGTTCACACCTGCGTACCCCTTTAGAGCGTACCAGTGTGATGTTAAGTTATGAAATTGTGTAAACATTAAACATAGGTACATGCGATTGCAGCTATCCCAAATGATTTGCCGTCATTTTGAAGAGTTCTGATGTACGAGGGTCATTCAATAAATACTTAGCCTACAAAAAGTAAACGAAAATTTTGGAAAAGTGGCAATTTATTTTTCAACATAGTCTCCTTTTAGTTCGATACACTTAGCCCAGCGATGCTCGAACTTTTTTAACGCGTCGGAAAAATATTTTTTGTCAAACTCTGCAAAATAGGCCTCCGTGGCGGCGATGACCTCATTCGATCCATATCTATTCCCGGCGAGTGATTTTTTCAGATTAGGAAACAGAAAGAAGTCACAAGGGGCCAAATCTGGAGAATACGGTGGATGGGGCAGCAATTCGTAGCGTAATTCGACCAATTTGGCCATGGCAGCGGCAGACGTGTGAACCGGTGCGTTGTCGTGGTGAAACAGCACTTTTTTCTTCGCCAGATGGGGTCGTTTTTTCTTTAATTCGGCGTCGAATCGGCCCAATAAATCGGCATAGTTAAGCCCTGTAATTGTTTTACCCTTCTCGAGGTAATCACACCTTGTGAAGCCCAGAAACCGGTGGCCATCACTTTTCCGGCCGATTTTACAGTTTTCGCCTTCTTTGGAGCACGTTCCCCGGTCTGGATCCATTGTTTTGATTGCTCCTTGGTCTCTGGTGTGTACCAGTGGATCCAGGTTTCATCGACGGTCACAAAACGACGCCAAAATTCCGCTTAAACAGCGCCAAACACGTCTCCGATGTGGTCTCACGGTTGCGCTTGTTTTCTGGTGTGAGTAAACGCGGCACCCATCGCGCCGACAGCTTTCTC
Source organism: Orthosia cruda (assembly GCA_964057195.1). Taxonomy (NCBI): domain Eukaryota; kingdom Metazoa; phylum Arthropoda; class Insecta; order Lepidoptera; family Noctuidae; genus Orthosia; species Orthosia cruda. The sequence goes on along the minus strand of OZ059825.1, from coordinate 20,337,179 downwards.
ATGCCGAGTTCCTTGTGAAGAATATGATGCACTGTTCCTTCTGAAATGCCTACAGTCTCAGCTAGCTCCCGAACCTTCAATCGGCGATCTGCCAATACGAAATCATGGATTTTTTTAATGTTTTCCTCCGTAGCAGCTGTTTTCGGTGCACCTGGACGTGGATCATCAAAAACCGACGTACGGCCACGTGCAAACTCGTTGAACCAATTCTTGACGGTGGCCATCGATGGAGAAGAGTCACCGTACACAGCATCCAAGCGCTCTTTGATTTCGATGCGCGTTTTCCCTTCCAAAAATAGGAATCGAATCACCGAACGATATTGCTCTTTTTCCATTTTTGTAAAACCGATCGACACGTTCGCTTCCATAAGTTGTCAAATTAAAACAAATGAAGGGATTGGAATGAAAATTTGAAAAAAGAATTAATAAAGAATGTGCTACACTGTGGTAAAACTCTTTTGAAACTACAGCGCCCTCTGGCGATGAGGCTAGGTACTTATTGAATGCACCTCGTACATATCTCCAAAGCATTTCATCAGATCTTGATAAAATTAATGGGACCACTTAACAAGCCCCAGCTATCATAAAAAAAGAATGAATCATCAAAATCGGTTAACATAGTAAAAATTTCTGAGTTAACACATAAAAAAATAAATGCAGTACATTTTTAACCTCCTCCTTTTTGGGAAGTCGGTTAAAAATGTACGGAGCGCGTTGTAAAATGCACGGAACCATGAAGTCACACAAGGGGTCACGAGCTCTGCTCGTATGGATTGGCCCAACCCTTAGGCGGTTAAAGGTGTTATTTTACGTAGATAACGGAAGCAAAAAAAATGTTTGCATGCTTTTCTGCTGATTTTAACCGATTACTAATTAATTTTATTTTGCTGGGTTATATAGCAGCCCAGATTCTAGACTTGAGCTTGGATTATGTCCAGTGTCCTTGCCCCTATTATACATATATGCACATATGCAGCGAAACATAGGTGTGCACTTATGCACAAACACAATAACGTATCTGTCAGTAGATTTGCCTACTAGAGTTAGGTTTTGGGAATTTGATATAATTTGTATGAACCTTGAGTAGGTAGCACCACCATGACTTCTAAATTCTAATTCGGTAATAAACAAGATATTCTTGGCAATTAAGCTTCTCAAGTTTCGGTAGGCAAGTAAGGCTGGACACTTAAATAAAGAAAATAACCACTTTAGAAAATAGTTATGTTTATTATGTCTTAATAATTACGAGATTAATTTCAGATCAACATCTTTCACCACATCATACTTCACAAGTTTCACATATTTCTTTAGAAGTTTTCTCCAATAACACTTGACATCCTTATCAGTTAAATGATCCCAAATATGTTGGAAGCCTCTGTTTGCTATCTCATTTGCTAACTCATCATTTCCCTTGAAAAAGTTAATTAATTCCTTTATTTCTGTTTCTGATGCTTTTGGGCTGATAGGTATATAATGTACCCAAGGCTTTAGAGATGGGTAAAAGAATTCGAGCCATTGATCTCCCACATGAAATACTAAAGACTTGCAGAGGAATAAATGCTTGAATCTGAAACTAGCAGCAACACCTCTATAGTTGAATAGATATTTATATTTACAATGTTCTTCAAAGGATACTTCTGTAGCTGGTGGAGCATAAAGTGTGTCCTGAAATGAAATAGTATTCTAGTAAACTATGCAAAAACAAATCTAACTCTGAGTTCTTGACAAGGTGATTATAGATGGTGTGTATTGCAATCAGAGACAATGATTTATTTATAGGAAGGCCATACAACAATTTTAAAAATTTTCACCTTCTTAATTCAAACAACCTTATTTAATATTTTTTGTATAAATACAATTTTGATGGGAGATGGTGACCCTTTTATAAAGAAGCATGTACTTAATATCAGAAAACAATACCATACCATATCAGACTTCCAAGCTTGATTCTTAGTGTACTGAGCATCAACAAGGTCAGGGTCAGACCTAGACAGTAGTATAAGAGCATCCCTTTCTTCACTTGTTCTAGATCCTCTAAAGAATGCCTTATTTTCTTTCTTTTCCCAAGGCCATCTGAAATTTTAGAGATATGGAATTATTTACAACCAGTGCCCAATAGAATGTAACCTTATTAGTGTTAATACCAGTATAAAACAGCTACAAACTTTTCAGCAGCTCCTGATATTGAGATTCTGTGTTTGTCCCATCTGCCAATGCCAGTGGGGTACAAGGATATTGCTGGACCACCTTCCCAGAAACTCCAGGCAGGGTACATTATATCATAATAATCTTTTGTCTGTAAAAAAAATATGAGCCTGATTTACTAATCAGAAATTATTTAATTATTATTTACAAATCAAAATATTATTATTATTCTTCAGCTACTGCTGAAGAATAATAATAATATTTAAGAAGCGGCCAAAGCAAGCAGAATGCTAGATACACCCGATACACCCAATACTTTGTGGGATATTTATTGAAACGCCAGTCTTAGCTTAGTTAGCTGACATAATTGAATTGTTGGTAAGCATTGTTAAGTAATAAATCTTAATATCAGGACCTTACTGAAAGAAAATACTGGTGCTTTAGGATGGCCCCAAGCTTGGTTAATTTGGGGCCAATCTCTGGTATTCAGTGCTATTTCTAAATTAGGCATTTTAGCTGCTAAAGCAGTCAGGTAGTGTTCTACACCTGCACACCTTGCTGGAAAGTGACATTCATTTTCCCTGTACAATTGCCCATCAAATATCTGGAACATAAAAAGTAAAATTGAATATTTTAATTTAAACACAAAAATACTATAAAATCAACAGTGTTTTAAATTATATACCTGGTACTTAGTTGCTTTTACTCTGGCTCTGTTAAATTGTTCCTTGGTAATACCATTTTTGAATGGCACCAGGTCCTGATCAATCACTGAAGCATGACAGCTACAATTATCACTTTTACAAGGAACATATTGGTCAAAAGCAAGGGTAAATGTTTCTCTGTATTTGATAAACTTATCATTAACTTCTGGAAGAAAATATGCAAATCCTTGTTAGTCTATTAACTAAAATCATTATAGGGACCGATAATATTCAGCAATTTACTGTTATGACAAGTCATTGAACAAAATTTGTTGTTTATTACAAACAACTAAAGAAGCCGTAAACAGCAGTTTGCCTTTTTCCTAACAACAACAATACGGCTTATACAATTCGATAGGATAATGATTTTCAACTAATAATGAGACTTTAAAAGTTTGTAATAACCTCTGCTGTATTTGTTGTGATCCTCAGAGCATGATTTTTCATCTTTACTACAAAACTCTTCACTAGTATTGGAACTAACAGAAACAATAATGCAAATTAGGGTAAACAGATGACTATTCATATTTAATTAACATTAAAATAAAAGCAAAACGACGATGATTTTATTTCTTTCCGAAGTAAACAAAAGAAAAATGACAGTCATTGACAGTTAAAATTAAAACACAACCACAGACTACTTAGAGATACTACGTATAACACAACTGGTACTGAATTTAGGGTTACCAACATACTAACTGAACTAACTCCTACAAAAAATACCCCTAAGATCAAGATGAAATACCCCTAAATGCAATATTCAAAAAGCCCCAAAAAGAACCCTGTATTGGGTACGTTTTCAAGGGTATTGTTTAAATGAGTATATTGTTTTACTAAGGTAAAAAATATATAATTATGTTTTAATTACTTTTTATTAGAACTTATTATAACGAATTAAAGATCTACATTGTCAATAATTGTTATTAAATCGTTTATGTTCCAATTTGGCTTTTCATATGAGCGTTCGGAACTCTTGAGGTCATACATGTTTACAATGAACAATGAACTTGTTCGGAGATGGGGTAAATATAACGAATAATCCACCCTCTCGTTTTTAGATGAATCGTGTCATGATTAAGTTTTGTAGTATTTCAAGAGACACACGGTTTCGTTAGTAGTGCATGAAATATTATTTATGCCCCTAAAAAGAGCCCTAAATTTGTTTGGGCCCTAGGATGGATAATTTAACCCTAAATATGGGGCGAAAAGTCGCTGCCCTAAGTTGGCAAGTCAGTGTGACAGCCAAATGACAGCGCGGGACGTCACATTTGCCAACAATACTTTTAAAACACCGAATTTAATCTTTGGTTAACAGTATTTTGAGACACCATGGTGATGATTGTTGCTGGTTATGGCCTATATCTAGCTGTGACAGACACACAAAATCGCCCAATAATGGTGCCTTTCTACCAGTGATGTGCGAGGTGACAAGGCGAAAAAAAAACATCGTTAGTCCACCAACAAAATCACTCTACTTTCCTAGCCTGGTTTGCCGCAGCTCTGGTGGAAAAAGTTAGTGGAGCAAGACATTTGTTCTCACAAAAAAACGAGAGATGCGAGTTAGGTCATAGTTGTGCGCGCACCGCTGAAGAGTCCGTTATGCATCCTCGCGCCGCCTAGGTACCTTGCACCAAAGATAATATAATACTACAGTACAGATACCCAATCCCATACAAAGAAATGTCACCTCCTTAAGTCGGGCTATTTTATCTTTCTCCATATTTTTAACAGGCGGCAGCACCAGTGACTCTTTAATAGCCCGAGACTGTGGTTTTCTAACGCCATCTAGTAGTTTGCCTAGATACTAAATCATATGGCAATTTGAGCGAGGAATCGTATCATGTAGGTACTCAGAGACGTTATTTGCCAGTTGTCTTGTCCTTGAACGCTTACTTCGTATTCATTTCGTAATAATAACATTAGGTATGTTCGGTTCGGGACAGACTCCGTTCAGACAGCGGTAACTTCTTAAATCTAAGTGGTCGCATTGTGTAGCGAATTTCACAATATTCACGAATATGCCAAATCAATCAAAACTATAGAATTCGTTGTAGAATTAAATGTAGGTAGTTAGCTTGCTTCCGCGGCAACGGAATGACACGAAGTAGGTACCTACTTCATGTCATTTTATTATTCACTATAAGGGTTATCCTTTTTTACCCGGCTGCAAGGAAAGGGTTATGTTTTTCGCGCGTATCTTGTATGTAAGTATGTGTGTAATATTCTTTATTACCTCGTATCTTTCAAACCACATGACGGATTTTTATAATTAAGACATCGTTAGATAGGTCTTGGCCACCCAAATATTCTTAGATAAGTGCCATTAAAAAAAAAATGGCGGATTTTGGGCTCCGTATTGTAGAGGTTGCAATTTTTTATCTTCGTAACCCGTCGAGTGGGGTATCAAAATGAAGGGCTTTTAGTGGTGATTACAAAAATACATACCACGTATATGTTTAAAACAATTTATAAAAAAAAAATACTTAAAAGTTGTAAATAAAAAAAGCTAATTTAAAAATCAAAAAGGAAGCGAACTAAAAAGCTGTAAACAAGTAAAAATCGTGCTTTGCCGTCGGAGGACCAGGCAGTTCGCGAATATGTATCCTCCGACTGCACAGCTAGTTATTTTCTTGTTTAGTTTAGTTCGCTTTTTAAGCAGTGGGTGTTTGATTTTTAAATTACCTTTTTTATTTTAGGTTGGTACTTAGATATATAAAGAACAAGATGTTTTTACAAAAATGATTACTTTTAATACTTTAGTTAGGTACGCAGCATGGCAGTACCTACCCTACCCCTCACCCCCGCTGTCACATGAAATTGCTAGCGCGTAATGGCTCACGAAGTGTTTCGAGCCGTTATTAAGTTTGAATCAAACTGTACCTACTATGCGACGCGTAAACTCGGACGGCAAGCGGCACACGCGTCGCGTTATCTCTTATTTTAGTACCCGTGCGATTTGAGTAGGCCCTAGCGCGATACGAGTCCTGTTCCAGCGAGGTATCTAGTTAATTCGACGTGTAAACAAGCTTCACAAAAAAGTGATTTTAAATAATAGACCAAAATTTTAATATTTGAAATTACGCCTATAATAAATAATATCTTTTAAATTACGCCTATAATAAATAATAACTATCCTACAAAATGAATCTTACGAATCCATCGTAAGATTCATTTTGTAGGATAGTTATTATATAGTTTAGGACAAATTGTGAAACACGCCATCTATTGCAAAGAACTCAAAACAAAACGAAAAGTCGATAGCTACTTTCAACTAATTTAACATACAAAGTCTTCACTTATCTTTTTTGTTCAAAAAACCAGATTAATGAGTGTAAATGGATAAATTAACATTAAAGAAGCAAGTTTTGATTTTTACTAAACTTATTTCAGCCTGAATCTGCTGTTAAACATTTTTAATTGATTGTTACTTTCACATTTGTTACCTATGCTGCCATCTATGATCTTTTTTTAATACTAATTATAATTTGTATGAGTTGATACCCCATGCTTGCACTAAGGGTTCCATTTTAGTACGGAACCCTAATCAACACAGCGGCAAGGTTTTCTGGAATGTGAACTGTGGTACAACCCAAGAGGCTTCGCCCTACCTCTCTGTCCCCATCCATTCCACCTCAATCAGTGCAAAATCACTCTTATTAGCTCGTCAATATTCTCAAATAATATGATTTCTTTATATTACCACATGCAGTTATTATTATTACACCTCAATAACTAGCACAAAGTTGGGGTGAAAAATTAAAATATTTTGAAGGTAGATTAAATTTATTAATAAAATTATAATATTTGTTAAACAGACATTTAAAGCAGAAAATAATGCAACAATTTCAAAAGCATTGAAAAATTGTATAATGTAGGTACATACGTATTGTGAAATAATTGTAAGTAAAGAATTTTAGAATATGTAGAAGAAGTATATTTGTAAGTGTAGAGATAGACGCTTAAAGAATTGAAAAAAAAACATAAAATAATCTTATGAGATCTTAATATTAAGGATTTACATGGCTTACTATAATAACAATCAACTGGTCTACAAGTATCTAAATACAATTGACAGTATAATTTTTAACATAAAGATCGAATTAAAATGATTATGATTAAAATCAGTTTGCAGTTAAAAGCTGGTTTATGCAAGACTGCCCCAACATATTAATGATAACATTTTTCTTGGTTTAGCTACTGATCACATTCAGGCAACATGGACTATATTTAGGTCCACCAAAGTATATCATAAACCAGAATTTAATGACACTGCATCACATTTAGTTGAATTCTCTGTCAGGGAGCAAAGCTGGTGCAACCAGGGTCCAGATGTAGAGCCCCACGCACAGCCATGAAGATGTGATCTTAATCCACATTGAGGCGACATTCTCCTTCGAAAGCTGCGAACTCGGGCTGGAAGAAAAAACATTTCGTTATTATTTTTCAGATTAAATTAACTACGAAGGTTTATGCCTGCAATCTGGAATACACGAGAATAGCTAAGAGGGTAGCTGGAGCAGGTGGATTATCTCAGCCCATGATATTGCAGGGTACCCTTCCAGGGAATATGAAGTAATCCACCACGCAGGCATAGTACGGGCTGGTAGATGTTATAAACCTTAGAATTTTCGGTCTTTGAGGACCCTTTTTTGATACATACATACATAAAACTCACGCCCTTTTCCCATGGGAGTAGGCAGAAACTTCACAACGCGAACTCTTGGCGTTTCCACTCACGACTACCTTGTAAAAATGTAGATTTAGAATCGCCTTTCATATTTAGATAGTTTTAGATACTCACTTGTACCAATTTGTGAGTGTCATCATGATGTAAAGCGTAGCGAGCGCAAACACGATGTGGAAGAAGGTCCATGAATAAGCGACGCCATCGCCCTCGTTGTCAAACACCTTGGTCTCCTCAGCGCGGCCCGACTCGCCGCCGTCAGCGCCCTCTATGGAATCATACCCTGCGCTCAGTGAGCATACCAACATGCATTGTTAACTATGTTGATCACAATACCATGTTAACGTGCAATTGAAGCGGTTAAGTGAAATATAAAAGCGAATTGTACGAAATACTTTGCATTTTTTATACAATTTAGATGTTTACAGTATTTTGAAAAAAGAAGACATTCATTCAAAATAAACGGCAACTAACTAAAGAACACAAACTGAAATCTACTGAAACTATTTTAATGAATATGTGGGTCCTTTGAGCTAATTATCTGACAATTATACCTAAAAACAAATCATTTAACCTGGCTTCTTCAAAATACGACTAGGCTTGTTTGATGTTTGGGTTTCTGTAGAAGCTGGCCCTAAGTTAAGCATAAACGAAATTAAGAAAAGATTTTTATTTTCATTTTAACAAAGAAATAAACAGGCATGGAATGATTTGAACACGAATATCATGAAATTAAGAGAAGAAGCAAATAATATGTTAGCGGATAATGAAAAAGATACATGAGTGGTTTGTGTCTGGCATGTATATTGGTTTGTGATTTAAGGCCAAGTGCACATGGTGGCGTTACCTTCGTTAGCAATGAGCCCTCCTTGCCCTTACACAGCGCCGCCGCCGCGCGATATGTCCGCAAAGAATGCACAGTATGCGTTAGTGTTACATAAAAAAAGTAAAAAAAACAAGGTGACAACACAACTGTTTGTGTTTCATCGAAAATATAGGTAATCATCACAATTTAAAAGCCAAAACAATTGGTTTTCATGGCAGTTATAATAATAGCCGCTGATAAGTGTTGTAATTCTGGTAGAAAAAAGTGTAGTGTAAAAATATCATGGCATAAGAATAAAATTGTGAAGCAAAGTTCAAGTCAAATAAGTTGAATCAAAAAACTGGAAGAAAGACATGCAAACTTGAGATCTTAGAAGTAAAGATCGGTGTTGACCAAATTGTGAAACTTAATAATTCAGAAATAAGCTAGAGGACACACTGATAACGATATTGAAATTTCGAAAACATTTCTGGCCAGTTCAAACAAACAGAATGCATATAAGCGATTGTGAAACAGTTACACAGTTCTTACCCTGAACATTTGTTTCCTTTGCAATTAGTGTTGTTAATACTTGCAATATATTAGTTTTAGTACGTGTATAGTGTTTTAGAAGGTTATATTCACCTCCACTTCCTTCCTTGGCGAGGATATGATCCGACATGGTGATTTTGGACGAGGACGACGCGGTTCTGATGGATGAATACAACACGCTGCACACCCAAATGACCAGCCCGATGATCGATTGCTTGTCGAAGGATGACTGTTGAATAAATTCATAATTACATTAATTTCTGTTCTGTACCTGTAGCCAAGTTGACAATCTACATTCGATAACGCTAATAGAAAACTAACCACGTGGTCAAACCAAACAAATAGAAGGAGTTAACGATTGTAGAAAGAAATTCGATACGAAGCATTTGTAACTTGGCTAGGGGGGCTGTTATTGGTTCATATACTCTGCTATTGCTTGGAGTTCAAATTTGTTGCAGAAAGCAATATTAATGGTATGGTTGTGCCCAACCAATCATTGACTGAGTTTTAAAATAGTTGCCCTAGCAGATGCTTATAAGAAAAATTGTGCCGGGCACAACATTTTTTTTCTTGACTACAACACTAATATATTTCTTGGCCTAGGTATAAACTCAAGTCTCATTTTAGGTGCCTTATTACAAAAAGCGCTTTAACTAAAACCCAGTTTTAAACCTTGTTTACACCGTACATTATAGAGTTTTAGAGCTGGCTTTTAGTAAAACCGCTTTATGTAATACGCCTGTGAATGTTTAATTGATCAGTGAAAACAAATGGAAACAAAGTGCTCTTTATACCTAGAACTACTTACCATTTACCAACCTCATAGGAACCTTTTCATTGCAATGTGAATAGAATTTATGATGTGATACTAAAAATAGACATAATAGGAGCCGTTTATACCATTTTACATACCCAGTAAATATCTTCCTTTGTTTCCTGGTTGAGCATTTTCAACATAAATACATTCGTGTTATAATTTACATATTACGATAAATACAGTGAAGATTCAAATTAGAGATGCACCGAATTGTGATTTACTGAATATCGAATATTATTCGGTTTTTACCTTTACCGAACCGGATATTCGGTCGAATTATTCGGTTTACCATTACATTGTTTTGCCGCGTAAACAGGTTCTAACATGTACGCTACGTGTCACTGCTGGCTAGATGGCAAGCGAGCCGTACCTAACCGCCCGCTACCCGCTCACTCACCGCGCTGTTAATTTGCTTCAAAACATCGCACGCGATTAAGTTATAAATAAAAAAAACAAAGATGCTTATCATTACAAAAATATTAATAACATTAACGTCATTGTGTTTGCAATATTAGTGGGCGTAAAAGATCACGTGCTTGGGACTTTTTTGACGAAATGGGAGATGACAAAACAAAAGTTAAGAGCAATTTGTGTAGTTGTGTTATTTCTCGCGGTGAAACAGGGCGCAGTGCGTCGTCGAGTGGTATGACAAATCATTTGAAGCCGAAGCATAAAGACAGCTGCCAGAAATAATGTCTACTTCTGTAAGTGCTTCTGAACATAGCTCAGACACTTTACCTACAACTTCGAGTGTAAGATCTAATATAGACCGGTCTCATTCACAAGGTACACAATGAACTCTAGAGGAGGAGGCTTTGACTTGTAGTCTATATATCGATGCCTTAGTTCACAATTGCACTAACTACAAAATTTTCAATTTTTACTTTTTTAATGCCAAATACACTAAATGTCATGCTCTTTCGTTTCCGCGCATCGAAATACCGTTATTCCGTCTCTATCTACCAAAACCGTGGGTCACAATTGTATTAAATGAGTTCGTTTAATGTTCCATGAATGTGGTATTATACTAATGGTCTTTATTTTTGTAAAACCAATCAAGATATACTTTAACTGATTTTAAGTTTCTCAACTGCATGAAATTTCAAAACACAAACGTATTATATACATTTGCAATATCTGCTCATACTTTTTAGCAGTGCTACAAGAGTGTATTATGTGTTGGTAGTACAAAAGGATCAAGAAAGTTTGATGCCCAAGTGTGCTAAGTACTTTTACTGGGAGGGGTTTGGCAATTTTTTAAGTGCACAAATACATTAAACCGTTTTGAGATATAGTCCGAATTGTACAAGTGTATTAAATAGTTTTACTTGAAGGGGTTTGACAATTTTTTAAGTGCACAAATGTATTAAATGGGGGGTTTTATGTTTATTTGGCCATTTTGAAAAGGTAACGTTTAAACTAATATTACAATATTGAGATATGATGGAGTAAAAGGACTAGTCTTATGAATAGATGCATATTTTTTTTGTTATTTTACTTGGATTTTCTACTGTTCTCGTCTAAACTTTAAAAAACTTTAAAGCTCTCTCCTCAAAAATGAAAATTTTGTAGTTAGTGCAATTGTGAACTAAGGCATCGATATATAAAATTGAAAGGTCCCTCACTCACCTATCACAAAATATCGAAAACCGCTTGACGTTAAAGATAAAATTTGGCATGGAGGTTTCTCAAATGACGTAAGTGCGCCCTAAAAAAGGATTTTTGGAAATTCCACCCCTAAGGGGGTAAAAGGGGGGTTTAAAGTTTGTATGAAGTTTCTACAGTTTGTAAATTGGACACATGAAATTTGATATTTACGCTCTTGATTGATAAAAAGAATTCATGTATTTTTGGAAATTCCACCCGTAAGGGGGTAAAAAGGGGATTGCAGTTTGTATTTAATTTCTATAGTTTGTAAGTTGGACACATGAAATATTTGATTTACGGTCTTCGTTGATAAAAAAAAACAATAATTTAATGGTTTTTGGAAATTCTACCCCTAAGGAGGCGAAAAGGTGGCTTATATATTTGAAACTTGGCATAAATACTAACAGTAAATAGTAATGGAGTAAAAAGTGAGTTGAAAGTTTGTATGAAATTTCTACAGATTGTAAGTTGGACGTGATATTTTAGATTTATGTACGCTGTTGGTTGATATAAAGAATTTATGTATTTATTGGTTTTTGAAAATTCAACCCCTAAGAAGGTAAAAAGGGGGTTGAAAGTTTATATAAAATTAAAGATTTACGCTTTTGGTTGATAAAAAAAATCATGTTTGTATTGGTTTTTGGCATTTCTACCCCTAAGAAGGCGAAAAGGTGGGTTATATATTTGAAACTTGGCATAAATACTAACAGTAAAGGTTTTCATTATTCGTTTTTCAAAACTACTCCTAAAATATGACTAAGGGGATATTAGATATTTACTGTACAAGGCTTCTTTTTATGATGTATGGGAGCACTAAGAAGGATTTTTGGCAATTCAACCTTTAAGGGGGTGAACTAAAAAGTCATCTGTAGGATAAAATACGGATCACGCGAACGAAGTCGCGGGCCAATTGCTAGTATAACATAAATCTTACCTAAGAAGTTTTGTCTTTTAGTTCTACACCATGTCATGTAGCCAAGTAAATAGAAATGCTTGAACCGAATATATACGGTAACAAAACCGAATAATTCGGTTGAATACAAATAGTGGAAAAGATGCCGAATACGCCGAAATCCGAATACCGAGTACCAAACGAAATATTCGGCGCATCACTAATAAAAATGCATATTACATACAAGATACAATACATCTTATTAAAAAGCAGAATAATTAGTGTACCTACCTAATATTTTTTCCAATATTAATACAAACCTCATTTGATCCGGTGATGCTGTTACACTCCTTGGACGCGTTGGAGAGCGCAGACCACGTCAGATACATGACGTATAGCGATACGACGGCCGACTGCAGAAGTCCGGAGCGAGGCTGATGCTCCTGAACCGACGGCAGGATGGAGATGCCGCTCGCGATCACCACCAAGATCAGGTTTATTGAAATGAAGAACTTGGATAGCTCACATCCGCTTGACTGGAAAAGAATGTAGGGTAAGCTTTTCGTTTGTATAATTTTTAAGCTTATTTAGGAGTTACAAAGCTGTATTTTTAGCTCTGTATAGGTACAGAAAATTCCTTCACACCTTAGGAGGTGTGAAGGAATTTTATTTAGGTAATTATTAAGTGCTCATTTTCCAAAGATGAAGGAGAGAAGGTCACTTGAAGCAAAGCTACCGCTAGCGGGGCCCTCCTATGTTTACGAAAATATAGGAACGGAACTTCTATAATTATTTATTGCATTAGGATATATTTAATATTTCTTATAAACAATAAAAAAATAATTACATACAGAAAAATACAAATTTGTAATATTATAGAACAACAATTAGTTAAATAAAAATTCGTAATTAAGTACTACCTTAAGTACTACTTCTACTACTACCTATTTGTCATAAAATAAACTAACTTGTAAGTTGTAACTGTTTCTGAGTTTCTATAAACAGCACAATTATAAATTAATTTCTTAAGACTAGTCGAGTGTCCCGCTCTGCGTACGTACATGAGCGGTCCAACCGATTGTCGCGGTTTCACCGCACTTTCAGCCGCTATTCCAACCGCGTCATGCGGCTGGTCGCTCAAATGAACCGCCTAGGTGGCCAACCGCTAGTGCATAAGGGCCGGGGGCTTTGAGCTATATATTTAAGGTAAGTATGCAACCTATTTTTATCCGACTGCCGAAGGAGGGTAATGTGTTTATCAGTCTGTGTAATGTATTTTTGTTCCTATGTGGCGTTCCAGAGAACAAACGCGTTGGCCGATTTTGATGATTCATACGTCAATAGATTCGTCTTAACCCTGCGAGTGTCACTGGCTACATTAAAATTGGAAAATATAAAAAAAAAACTTCCAAACCCATCGTGTGGGGTATCAAAATAAAGGGTTTCAAGAGGTGATTTCAAAAATATATATCACTTACATATTAAAATGAACCTAAATCTATAAAAAAAATACTAAAAAGATATAAAAAAAAAATACAATACCCGACTGCTTAAAAAGCGAACTAAAAAGACATAAACAAGAAGACAATCATGCTGTGCAATCGGAGGATACATCTAGATTTGGACAGCCAGCCCGCGAATACTTATCCTCCCACTGCACAGCATGATTGTCTTCTTGTTTAAGTCTTTTTAGTTCGCTTTTTAAGCAGCCAAGTTTTTTTTATTTATTTTTTATTTGTTATGAACACATTTGCCAAATGACAGTTCGATTATCCTTTTAAACTCTTTGACATAAAAATATTGCACTTAAGTATTAATTTACCTTGGTGTAGTAGACATAAAGGAGGACGATGCCTATCAATGCGAGAGCGTAGGCTGTCAGCATAGCCAATAGCAGAGCGGCGTACCACCCGCGAGACTGAGTCTCCTCATAGTTTGCTGAAAACAATTTATTTATTTAGTTTGTTACCTTAGGCCTCTTCTTCGCCCGCTGTAAAAGCTTATTATTATCCCAAGGGGTACCGAATTTATTGGGATAATAAAAAGTATCCTTTGTGCTATTCTTAACTATAATCTGTCTGTGTGCCAAATTTCATCCAGATCCGTTAAGCCGCTCTGGCATGATTGAGTAACAAACATACACACATCTAAACTTTCGCATTTATAGGTACTATTAGTAAGATAAGATTGGTAAGATTACACAGACATTCTCAGTTTTCTGCAATGTTTAATAAATCTCCTCATTTAAAATAACTAGCATCAACAATACTGTAGGCAGCATCAACATCCTAAGTACGTTTAGGGCATAGGCCTCTCCCATGCTCTGCCACATTTGAAAATTCCAGTCTATAGTTGTAAATACAGCATAGCAAACCCCTTGTTCTTTTTCTATACAATAAACTTATTACGAGATGTTATAATCTCTCGCATCTAATTCTAGTTTCATAAATACATCTCAAGCCTATTTCCTATGGAGGAAATACAGAATGTTTCCTGCTACAATTCTCACATACTTTTTTTGCTTCCTTACATGCTTTAACAGTTATGTATAGTAAAAACGTGAAGGTTTATATACTTCTAGGAAAATCTGTCATTTACGTCATTAATATTTTGTAGTATGAGCACTTTATCTTAGTGACTCATGTTATTATTCACTAAGGCAATAATATCATCATAGTGGGTTTTTCCTCTATACGAATGTGAATAAATCTTTAGATTTAGAGTAGAAGATATTGCATATAAAACCGCACCTGTATCTACCAGAAGAGGTAGGTAGAAGTAGTCACCATCATAACTGTTTTATTTTTTTTATAAAATTATTATATTATACTTACAAACCCATCTTTCAGCCCAACAATGAGCGAAATCAATAATTAGTATAAGTTGTATGACTATGAAGCAGAATCCTCCAATCATGCCAAACACCATCCAAGTTGAAGCAAATTGTCCCTCCGGAATAAAGAAAGCGCCAATTATACCACCAATTACAATCAGATACTTGATGCCCCAGAAGCTAAAATACAAAACATACATTTATACTTATCACTACAATACAATCGCAAACAATTATTATCAGTCATATAAGCAGACACACTGATAAAGTCGTAAATGTTCAAAACAAGTCAAGATTGAAATGAATACATACCCGTTTTGAATGCCAGCTCGAGGATCTTTGGAGGACTTGACACCAAGTGTTATGAGAGCCATTAAGACAAAGAAGAGACATGCTGCAAAACATATTCTGTAATACAAAAATACAATTAAGTATTTATAAGTAAATTAGTCTCTCAATTTTTGTATATGATTATATACCTCTGTCACTGAAATAGGATAAAAATATTAAAATAATCAAAATACGACTGAACTATAAGACAAATTAAAATAACTTTTATTACTACAACAGTTTAATAATTCTATGGTCATATGACAAAATATTTGCATAGTTTTAGTGATAGAGAAACCATATAATTGTCACTCATGAACTGTGTTTTAGTTGTGGAAACAAAAACATAATATTATTACATTGAATTAAAAAATTACCTGTAAACAGCCAAGTAGCCAACAGCCTGGTCACAGTCCACCTTAAAGTCGCCCGGTATATAGTGCGTTGAGTTTTTACAAAATGGAACCTGGAAGGAACAGATTCTTACAAGGAATACTTACAATTACATACACAATAGCTGATTCACTAAAATGAAAAAAAAAATAGTTTATCATTGAATTTATGGCTTCATCTAATTTTGTTGTGAGTATTAGTTACCAGTATTATGTAATATTTACTTTTATCTTTTTCTGTTTGTCAATTTATATCTTAGGATACCTTTTTCATTTCGTCATGTAGTCCAGGAGCCAGTGTGATGCATGCGGTCACCATTACAAGCAGCAGCATGATAGTGTACATGAGGCGGGTGGATGTGGAGTTGGCGCATGACGGACATGCTGAGCAGCACAGGGAGCATGCTGCGCTGCCACAGCAACATGCCAGCTGCAATAAACAAATATTTATAGATAACATAACCAACCAATATTTTCATTCAATAAGAAACATCAGATTTCTGTGGTATTTCAAACATAAATAAATATTAAGGACTATGTGCATAAGTCAAAATGCCCAATTATGTATTTTTATTTTTCTCTTGCCATTGCTGTCCATTTCCATTTCCAGACATTCTTTTCGCATGCTGTCTCGAACCAGCACTTATTGATTGCGTCCAAATCACCTTGCCACCTCTTTCTGGGCCGGCCTCGACGGCGCCTATTATATAGTAATAATAAACCTTTTTATTCGGACAAAAGATCTGGCCACTCTACTCCATGTTATGCCTGGCAGCTGCCTGTTATCATCTTCCAATCTATTTTTTTGTCTACCTCTTTTCCTTCTCTTGGGTAACATTGTGTAACTATTTTGCTCCACTTGTCCTTACCTCTGATCATTTATTTTTGATGTTACGTCCGTTTTGGTCTTTTTCCTAATGTTGATGTTTCTTATTCTATCCCCCCACTTTATTCCTAGCATGCTTGTCTCCATTGCTCATTGACACATGGCAGTTTTGTTTTTTGTTACAGCCCATGTTTGGCTTCATACATTAAGATTGGTAGAATGCAGACATCGAATAATTTGCTCTTTGTTGGTATAAAGTTTTTATTATTTGTGGATATATAGGTTTATGTCTTTCATTACTTCCCTCAGACCCCAATACCTTTTCCAATTGTTTGCTATCCTTCTTTCGATTTCCTTGTGTATGTTATCTTTAGGTGATATCAGCTTTCCGAGGTATATATATTCTTCAACATAGCTAAATTCTGACTATCCTACATTTATGGTACTTTTATTTCCATTGGTCATTACTATTATTTTTCGGGATTTAATTTTAGTCCTATTTTTCATTTTTCAGATGCTAGTTCGTTTACCATTATATTCAGGTCTCGTGGGGCCTATTATGGTTATCCATGAAAAGTACATTGTGTAGATCAAAAAGATGGCAAAGAAATACAAGTATAATGATTTTATTCTTTTGTCTATTTATTTATAAAGTAGGACCGCTACTTTCTCTTCTTGTTCTATTAATAACTGATCACCATGCACTCGCTAATTGTCTATACAATGATACTGAAATTGCTAATTTTTTTTGTGCCCGTGCACTATTGCTGACAAGTAAATGGGGTAAAGTCGCGACAGAAGAAAAACAAGGTCAACCCAATTAGATAGAACACTGAAAAGGTCAAACTTAGCATGCGTTGAAATTAATGAAATGTTACTGCTTGATCATTTACGAATATATATGCCACTTATTATATAACTATGAACATTATTTATACATACTGATGATTTATTGAGGGAATAACATGTAGGTTGCCTTTGCTGATTGTATAAAAGTAGGAGGGACAGTGAATACTAAGTTTATAATCTATGTTTAAATTCACATAATCACTCATCTTGGAGTGGCATTTGTCTTGTAGTGGGCTGATCTGATCTTGAAGAATAACTCATCTATGATAATTTGTGTACCTAATAAATAATCATCAAAGAGTTTCCGTAGAATTATCACTGTAGATTCTAGGTATGCACTATATTGAATGAGATAATTTTTTGGTAAAAATAGAATTTAATGCGTGTTTAACATGCATAAATCTAAGACCTCGAGAATAGGGCAATTGAACTACATTAATTACTAGAGTTATTCTATTCTTAATTATAACAACACTCACCTGAGCAGCTGAACAAAGACCTAACACTGCACCCATAATGCACTTTTTAAAGCTAGTTAATTATTATTTATCTCCCAGTCACAATTTTAACGTTATTTTTAATATTTTGACAACGATCAAAACAAAATCAATATTTTGTTTCTTGTGTTAATTAATAAACATTGTTCTACTTGAATGAAAAACAAGAAACAAGGTAAATCGATTTGACACACGAATTTTTTTTTTTTTTTTTTTTATTTTTTTTCTGGCTTTGCGTAGTTTGCATTAGCCAATGACAAAGGTAGGGAAACAAAGGATATAAAAATTTAAAAATGGATAATTTGGAATGGGAAAAGGATTGGTTTCTACATAACTAAATACATATAATTACAATACATAGTTTATATATATATTATAGTTTGATATCATTAGTATCAATAAATCTGGCTAATATGCTATATACATCTGCATCGTTATAATGTAGTAAACAAATAATAGAGGTAGGAAATGGGATATGGATCGCCAGTAGTTGAGAGGTAAAAGCAGACCTATCATACAATGTACAGGAAAAAAATATGTGGTTCAAGTCCCCGTATTCTCCACAAGAGCACATAGGATCAGCAACAATTTTAAATTTGAACAAGTGTGCAGGGGTACAAACATGACCCAAACGGAGTCTGCATAGAATAGAAGTAATTCTTTTGCTAAACTGAAAATTGTTAAACCACGGCTTACGTGGAATAGATGTCTGTATTAATCGATAATATTTCCCTTTGGTGACATCATCAACCCAGAGACTACTCCACGCATCATATAAATAAAGTTTGGGCAGAGAAAGCAAGTCATGACAATAATTACTATATGGACATACATCTCCGACATGAATAGCTTCGTTAGCTAACCGATCAGCTTTTTCATTACCAGAAATGCCCACATGACTTGGAATCCAAGCCAAAACGATTCCATAACCCCTTGATGAGCATACGTTTAAAAGGTTTTTAATATCAAAGACAATAGGAGACTGTTTATGAGACTTGAAGGGAAATCGTTGTATAGATTGTAAGGAACTCAGCGAATCACAAAAAATTATTGTTTTTGATAGCTTCAGTAGGAGTACATACTCAATGGCCTTTAAAAGACCATAACATTCACCGGTATATACACTAGATTCGGGAGGTAACTTAATTTTTTGTACAATTTTATATTGTGAATGGTAAACCCCAACGCCAACACAACTGTCATTAGAATGTTTAGACGCATCAGTATAGATTTGATGCCAACCAGTCCAGTCATTGTCAATAATGCGCCTAAATTCAACGTCTTGATTGGTATCGCTCTTTGATACTCCTATATTGAATTCGATTCGTGGTGGTACAATGAGAGAATTGAAATTATGACAATACAAGGGTAATTGATTACTTTGGTATGTTGGAGCTTCTAATTTGTTATATTTACGCAGACTTTTAACAAGACAAGGTGCATCCTTATGCGTCCAATAAGTTGATGAATCTACCTCTTCAGCTAGCCGTTTTAGTTTAGAATGTAACGGATGACATTTCAATTGCAAACTACAGAAATAATAACGATCACTTAGGTACTGTCTTCTTAACGATAAAGGGGGTTCACAGCACTCTACTTGAAGACAATTTATTGGACTAGATTTCATCGCCCCCGTAATAATCCTCAGAGCCTTCGATTGAATGCCATCCAGTTTTTTGAAAGCACCCACATTTCCAGGATGCAATAAAAAAGTTCCGTAATCCAACACACTTCTTATCAGGGCATTATATAAAAGTCTCATGGAAGAAGGATGTGCTCCCCACCAAACACCCGAGAGACATCGCAAAATGTTTAAATTACGCTCACACCTTTTCAAAATATATTCACAGTGAGGAATTCCAGTTAATTTGGAATCTAAAATTACTCCCATAAATTTAGCCTGGTCTTTCACCTGTAAAGATAAACCTCCATACTCAACATTAACCGCTGGCAATTGCCGTTTTCTAGTATATAGTACAACAGAACTTTTTGTTGGTGATAGGGCAAGATCATTGTAATCTAGCCAGACCTTTAACTTAGTCAAAGCCGTGGTTAAAGATTCACAAATATCATCTGTTTTGTACCCAGGAACATAAAGAAGCAAGTCATCCGCATACTGAAGAACATTAGCATATCTAATAAGAGAGCACTCTAAATCATATGTGTATATGTTATACAATATAGGACTAAGCACGCAGCCCTGAGGCAATCCCTTCCAGATTGTTCGACATATGTATGTACTGTCACTTGAATCTATTGGGTATTTAATGAATCTTTCATATAAATAATTTACAATAAAATTTACTAAAAGAATTGGAATATTTAGTAACATTAATTTTTGTTGTAGGATTGAAATATTAACATTATCATATGCCGCACTTATATCTAAAAAGGCTGCAACCACAGAGTCATTCCTAGATAGTGCTAAACGTACATCTGTGGTAAAAATGGCTAAGCTGTCAAAAGTACATTTACCTTTCCTAAAACCGAACTGAGTATTTGATAATAAGTTATTGTGCTCTATAAACCATTCCAATCTATTTTTGACTAAATGCTCTGCAATTTTAGCTAGTACCGAAGACAAAGCTATTGGCCGATACGATGACGGATCTGAACTCGTTTTATTTGGCTTCAATAATAATATCAAAGTTTGAGTTCGCCAAGATTTGGGAATTTTACCAGAGAAGATTACAGTGTTAATTAGAGAAAGGTAATAATTAAGACCATTATTATCAAGTTTAGACAAAAATGAATACGGTATACCATCTTCGCCCGGCGCCGAGTCCTTAACATACGAAAGAATTCCTTTCAGTTCATACAAAGTGAAAGGAGAATTAAGGTCTATTTTATTGTTATTAATATTAGTTAAAGGTGTTGGTACTGAAGATGGAATCAAAACATAATTTTCAGGAACAGAAGGTGGAGCCAAACGGTCCATGATCTGCTCGGCAAGAGTGGGAGTAATTTTATTTTGTTCTGTGTCATTGAAAGCAGACCTATACCTTCTAATATTTTGCCACACAATGGATGGTTTAACACTAGGGCAAAGTGATGCACAGAAACATTGCCAGCCTTCAAACTTTTTTCTTTTAAGTAGTTCCTTGGTATTATTTGCAATTTGTATATAATTAATAAAGTTATTGTCAGACATTTGAATACAATATTGTCTTTCTGCCTCTTTCCTCTTTTTAACTGCATTAGTACACTCTTCATCCCACCATGGTGGAGATGGTATCTTACTAGGTCGAAAATTCTTCAAGGGGAAGGTTTCATTAGCTGCCTTAACTAATATTTTAGCTAACATCTCTGAGCAAATGGATACATTTTCATGAGATACTTGAGGCATTTCTAACACCATCTGCTCAACCCTCCTTCTAAACACACCCCAGTCACCATCATCCAATTTATATTTCATACGTGGTGGCTTTAACTGCCTTGGAGGATTCTTAAAAGGAAAAGTGATTAATAATGGGAAATGATCACTACCATATCTGGATGTCAGAGGGCTCCAAGAAAGGCAGGATGCAAGATCAGGTGTACAAATGGATAAGTCTGGGGCACTGGGGTCTTCCCTAGGCCCACCAAGGCGTGTTGGCAAACCAGTATTCAAAATACATAGATTATGTGAATCAAGAAGATCCAAGAGCTGTTCTCCGTGACAAGAAGAAGAAGAGTAACCCCAACTCTGGTGACGAGCATTGAAATCCCCCATACATACAAAGGGTTTTGGTAATAAATTAAATAGATTGTTAATTTCATTAAAAATTTCGATACTAGGTCGAGGATAATATACAGAAACATAACATATATTATTTACAACAGCAGCAACAATAGACAAATTGTTGCTGTGGGCGGGAACGGATAAAGGAGTAAATGAAAAATGGTTACTTATAAGCATAGCTGCTCCACCATAACCATCATGTCTGTCGTCCCTGAGGCAGGAAAATCCAGTGACTTTAAACACTGAGTCATGTTTCAACCATGTCTCCTGAAGACAGATAAGAAATGGGTCATATTTGTTAATTAAATGGATAAGTTCATGTTTCTTATTATTAACACTTTGACAATTCCACTGAATTGCTGTGGCCATTGTGATTGTTAGAAATTTGATATAAAGCATCAATTACTGTTGCAACGTTGGACGGTGATATTAAGCTTGATTGTGATAATAACTGAATTAAAATTTTGATTATGTCAGATATTTTCATGTTTTCATTATTTTTGTTTACTATGGGTTTTGATTCAGATAATATAGGATCTTTAATAATAGCAGAATGGGCTGCGCGGTCATACGCCTTGGAAAAACTAGGGGGTGTCCTAGGCTTCAAAAAAACAGTTTTTTTGTAAGAATGTGAAGAATTCGATTCATGTATTGGTTCATGCTGAGAAGAATGAATGTTGTTAGGGGATGAGGATTGAGTTGTATGTAGTAAGGCATCAGAATATGAAATCTTTGATACCGGTGGATGTAGCTTAACAGCTTCCATATATGAGATGCAACTCTTGCTCATTGTCTCTTTAATACCTTTTTGTCTATTAAATTCTAAACACTTTCTATCCGTAGCTTGGTGAAGACCTTTACATAAACAGCAAAAATAATCATCTTCTTCAATATTACAATTATCCCCCGAGTGCCCTTGACCACACTTGAAACATCTTGGTGTGGCCCTGCATTGACTTTTAACATGGCCATAACGGCAACAGTTATAACATTGTACAGTTGGGTAAATATATAAGTCCACTGGCAAGGCTGTGTAAAACATGAATACTCGCTTAGGGAGTACCTGACCGTCAAATGTTACAACAATGGTACCAGTATTTTCAAATTGTTTGTTACTATTTACCACAATCTTCTTTTTTATTCTTCTCACTTTTAGAATCGACCCACACCCAATTGGTACATTAATGTTTGCCATAACATCATCATCTGACCAATCTGTGGGAACACCCCTTATAACTCCCATACGTGTTATATTGAAAGTTGGAATGAAAGCTTTATATTTTCCTAATGCAAGGTTTTTATTAGACAAGAAAAAATTTGCATCTTGGAAGTTTGAGAATGCCAAACTTATGCGATTTCGTCCTATTCGTTTGAGACTACCATTCACAATACTCCTAATATCATTGCTTTTCAGGAAACGCCCGAAGGTGACAGGATGCAGGGTTGTTGTATCGTTATTAGTGGAAATTTCTTTTTGAACATGCACCACATATGGTGCAACATCAGTGGCCTGATAAACGGTGCGACCAACTGACACACGGGTTGATTCATTGTTAACTTGGTTAGTATTGTCATGACTAGTGCTATGAATATGTGGTGCTGCTACTGACTGTGACTCAGAAAGGGGAGGACTTGAACCAGTTAACACATTATTAAGCTCTTTATCTTTTATTAAACATTGACAATCAGTCGGCTTTTCCCTTCTACTTCCATTTCTCCTTTTTCTTTTATGACATGACCCACATAAAATTATAGTGTCGGCCCGTTTACGTTTCAGTTTATTGGAGTCTGAAATTGAGGAATCAGTGTCCATGGAGGTCTCAAGTGCTCCTATCAGCATGTCCATGGGCGTTTGAGAAGATGTCCCTCCGCCGGGGTCGACGGGCGGATCACCCATCTTAATAATTTACATAAACTTACTTACCAGTAATATGTACAGCAAATTATACACTTATAAATAAAATATACAATTAAATTAACTACAAACTAACTTATACCGATCCTTTACACCTATTAAAGTTTTAATTAGAAACTCCGAAAGAAAAACCGCGTCTGGATTTTACGAAGTTTCCCGCGCTTTTCCACGAATATTTTTGATTTGACATCACATCACAGAATGAATGACAGAGAAAGAGAATGACATTTTGTTCTTTTTTTTTTTTAGATTATTTATTATAAGGGCATTGGCATACCATCAACCCAACAATCATTACAACATAATCAATTTACATTCTAAAGATTAACACAGAATAATAAAATTCCACCCTGCAGTGTTCCATGTCGAAATAAATTCAAATCAATTTCATTACTCTATGCGAAAATCGACTATGCAGCAGAAACGAGTATAAAATAACAATGAAGAGATCCAGCACAGAGTACGACCAGTGACTAGAGAGCAAGCTTCAAGAGCGTTATAAATGTGCGTCAAACCACAAACGGAGTGAACAGAAATGCAGTGGTGTATAGAAACAAAACTATAAAGGCAATTTGCACGTAATTTGAAATTGTTTCCAGCATTGAAGTTGGTACAATAATTTCAAAATTTACTTAAAAGAAATAATGCTTTGTTTGAAACCAATAAAGTTTTATCAAAGTTAAAGTCCCAAACTCCTAATCAAAGATTTGTCCCCATTCACTCTGCATTCCTATTCACCCCGTTAGTATTCTATCTAATAGTAATCTGTGACCCCGTTTGTAGGTACCTATTTTAGTAGGGTTGGCACAGGAGGATAAAATTAAATAGACAATAAGTTAATCAGCATTTTATTAATTTACTACTAAGTAATATTATTTTAAATTTCCTTTATTCATTGCTTTTCTTATTTGGTACATTTTTAAATATTATTATAAAATATAATAATATTTTTATAAACATTCTGTTAATTTCCATAATGTTTGTTTTTCAATCATTTGTTGTGTCTTTTAATTCAAAAAATCAAAATGTCCGACTGCTTAAGAAGCGAACGAAAAAGACGTAAACAAGCAGTCGGAGAATAAATATGATTGAATTGTAAATAATTCTAAAACTATAGAACGCGTAATACTTTTTATACAAATTGTACTACTATGGTTAGATATGGAGGAAAGAAAATATAATTTTGTCTTATGCTCTTACTACTGACTCTATTATGCGAGCCCAATGATATTCAAATAAACAGATTAGTCTGATTAGTTATACACTCACAAAACAATTGAAAAACGTGTTCCACACTCACACTTTTCATTCATCTGACATTTCAATACAAGTCGAAAGGGATGGCTTGATAAAACCAACAAGAAAAAAAGAGACAGCTAGTGTTTGTCACTTGCGTGTGAATGTAAACAAACATTATTCTGACCACCAATGTTGTTATCTTTTTCTAACCTCCAAATATCAGAATATTAGGAAAAAAAAAAAAAAAATTAGTAAATTGAGGCGTATTGCGTACTTACATACGTTATGAGATCCCTTCTGTTTTATGTACTTTGGTATCATAATAATTTCTAAATACACACGTTGGCATTTTTTTATTTTGTTTTTGTTTCAACAAAGCGTATCGCTCTTCGCCATGCGTGACATAAACTAAAGACTAAAGTTCACAATTGTGACCTATTCGAGTCTTCACAATGCGCAAGCTCATAACATATCTGTTTATTTGAATATCATTGAGCGAGCCCCTTTTGTCCTACCTAATTATT
Organism: Orthosia cruda; assembly: GCA_964057195.1. NCBI lineage: Eukaryota > Metazoa > Arthropoda > Insecta > Lepidoptera > Noctuidae > Orthosia > Orthosia cruda. The sequence continues at coordinate 20,311,807 of OZ059825.1, read as the reverse complement.
TAGTATTGGCGTAGAACTTGAGAGTGACAATAACTGACCATTTTGCTTTTAGGCGATTAATTTTAGCGAGAGAGATATAACCATAAACAAAAAAGGTATGCCGCGAATTTTGCTCTACTGTCTCAACAGTTCAAAAACTTCAAAATACAGTCGACTTTTCTTTTAGAAATTAGAAGTTTCAGCAAAGTTTTCCTTCTTCCAGTGCCATGACCAAAGTTTTCCTTCTTCCAGTGCCGTGACCAAAGTTTTCCTTCTTCCAGTGCCATGACCAAAGATTCTTTATCCTTTCCAAGTTTTCTAAATCGTGTGTTTTCATCAGCATATAAATTCAAATTATCCTGAGTTCCAGGCATCATAAAACGGATGCCGATAGCCGAAAATAACTCATAAGTATGTAAACCATTCTATTTCCTGCTTATTGCTAGACTCGCTCGCTCTCTTAGTTCCAACTTGCATGAAAAAAGGAATTAAGTACATAATGTGATGTTTAATTGCTTATAATTGGTTGGTCTATTCAGTCTGACTGTATGTATTACCTACCTATGCTACGAATTAATTTGTAGGCGTCCAAGCAAAAAGAAGTCCAGTAGTGGGGTATTGAGGTAAGACTAGATTCGGTATCTATACTCAATTGATAATAAGTATTAAAAAAGTATTCAAAAACTTTTTGTATTAGTAACTTTACTAAACTGCGTATCAAGATAATATACGCAACTAAATGCCGAGAACTGGATCCTTTTTACTTGGAAACCCACATTTAATTAAATTATTTTTTATTTTAAAATGTTGAAACATTCCCTTAAACTAGCTTGTCAAGGTCATCATCATTGTTGGTTTCAAACGATTTTAAGTGTCATGCTGCCTGCATATATTTCCTGGTAATTTCTGTATTTATTTGCTTAGGTAAGTACCTAATAATCCACTATGTTCACATTTTTGGAGTATTTTAAATGTTTGTTTTCATCAGGTGCTAAAACAATCGGAGGAAATGAGCTTGTAAATGTAGACTTTAGAAGTCTAATTCATTCAATTGTTTGCGAGTGTACGTAGCCAGAAACTATAGTATGACAGGCGTTTGATTACGTGTTCCAGACAAACAATGCGGCTTTTTAAATTTGGTTACTTTCCATTGAAATAAGGTTGTGCTTTTAATATTGAATTATCCATGCTAATATTATAAATGCGATAGTAACTCTGTGTGTGTATGTCATATCTGGGATCATTTTCACTTGGGATATTTTTCAATGTTTACTGGTGGCAACTGCTGGCAGAAGCTAGTATTGTATAATTCAGAATTAATATCCTGATAAGAAAGCATACTTGTAGTTTCTTTCAGTTTTTATCAACACTTCACTGTTGATTCTAAGTTTTATTGGGCTTTGCCATAATGTAATGTGTCTATTAAATTAGCCCCAAATTTGTCACTTCTGTGCAAATGCTCTCACTTTTCCACAGACATCTGTCCTCTGTTATTGGGTCCCAGTCCTTCTGGTAAGAATCAAATCCATATGATTTTCATCTTGGTCTGCAGTGATGTCGTGGGGTGTTAAATGAGACCTAATAAGATGTTATTTTAGCCCACAGCTCATTAAATTGTAAAATATCAGCATATTGATAGAAAATATTATTTGCTTTGAAGTTTAATGTTACCTTCTTCCATCTTGGACAAACTGGTAAAAAAGGATGGGTTTAGGAAAATAATGCCACTTTGATTCTAGATAATAATTGAAATATATTTTTTAAGGACACACAAAATCAATTCATACTAAACTTACTGAGGTATATTCAGGCAAATAGTCTACTTGAAGTAGCACATAATAAAATAATAACATTTTTATTATATATTTCATAAAACTGTGTAACATTTATTTGTTTAGTAGATACTATATGTACTTATGTAGATAGGTACAATACTTCACAGTCATAAATAGTTCGCTATGAAATGCAATATTATACATTATAGATAGAGAGCTCAAGTGCGGTATACTATGGCTGTTAAGTTTTGTGTTGTATGTATATGTCACCAAATTATTGCATTTTCTGCCAGTTTACGAATTGTCTCGAGAGCTTAAATTAAAGATAAATTGTGAACTGAACAATTCCAAAAGAATATTTGACCAATCAGTGCAGTCTATCATATATATTGTTCTGTGTGCAGTCTTGTTCTATCCGTTTTCGTGTGACGGTAGAATTGTAGACATTAATTGGTCATTGTTGGTGCCAGTACCGTAACACACAGCTCACGTGAATACGATAGAGTTTATAATCTCTCAAGATAGGTACTTCATAAACTTACAGACATTGCAATACACCAATGACATAGGTACATAATTCTGCCTGTTTCAATTTACATTACAAGATAATTTTCAACATACTAACAGAAACATGTAATAAAACTGTAATAACTAGTTATCATCGTTTAATTAATTTGGAACACAGTCTGGACCTTCACGTTAGAGACAATATAAAATAACATTGATCTAAACTACGACGATCTCAGTAAAATATAACATGCTCTGCTTACATTCAATATTATATTTATGAATAATAATTTAGAAAAAAAAAAAATATCACAGTAGTTGCTACCAAAAAAAAAAAGATTCCGACGAATTGAGCACCACCTCCTTTTTTAAAAGTCGGTCTTCTACTTCTTTTCGTGTGAGGATGTGGCCACCTCTGGTGTCAGAGTTAATTAAGCCGCCTCTGGCAACCCCACAGGCCTCTGACTTGGCTATTTCAGACTTACATTAACTGTATAGGTTGATTAAAAATAGATTGTTAAAAGAAAAAGAAATCACAGAAACCATTTTTAGGCAGTCAGAGATAGGAAAATATCGGAATACAATAAACCAAAGATGACAGTTTCGGTATAAACTGCTGTGATATTGACAACTGAATACGAAAATATAATATATATCGAGAGATAATCAACACATTTGATCATATTACGACCTAAAACTACTGGTAACTATTAATAACGAAGTATCGATGCATACACCGGCTCTTAACAAGAAACTAGATACCTAATTGCATCATGTTTCCGAATCTTATGTAATATTGATATTTAAATTTGATACATAGTGGCTTAACAATTGCATTATGTAACTTCCTGTAAGGTAGATTAACGTAAAACCACGTAAACGAAAGTCCTAACTACTACCGCTTCTATGTGATTTTATGTGTTGTGTCCAACTAGGCATATTACGCATTTGAGTTATTATAACCATTCACACGAACCGTACGGAACATCTGTATGAATGTATGGATGTTGGCGTCCAAGCCAAAAGCGAAGTCAATAAATAATTTTAATGTTCCTGTTTTGGGTCTCTGATATTTTTCCATGCTATCCAAACCTTCAGAATTTAAGTATAGATAGATAGACAAACACCTATCCACAAACCTACAACGTGTTTAAAACTATTCTCTTTTTTCGTGATTAATAAATACCGTTGCAATGTGGAAACAATTTGATTTAAGGACGCCTTCCACAACTGGCGTTGGTACTATATTTTAATTAAAGTAATAAATCAAAGATTATGTTCATAATAACTAAATTTAATCAATATTTGCAATAATTATTCATTAACAGGTATTTATCCGTGAGCTTGTCAATTTGATATTGACGCATCATATAATGTGTTATACCTAATTGAACTCTCTTTTTTATTATGCCTCATTTTTATGGCAAACTACAAAATCATTGCATTTGCAGCTAGATATTTTTGTGTTGCGGGTTTGAAACGTTTTCCTGCCATTATTTCAGAAAGTTTATTGTAAATTGTTGCCAACAACAAAAAAGATGATGTTCTCAGCTTTTGTTTACCATGATCGGATTCAAATCAGTTTGCTCGGTGCATCAGTATTCCTTAAATGTTGCGTAACAGTGACATTAAACGTCTAGTATATAGTCAGTGATGTCCGTACAACAAGCATACCATAATATTTATACACAAACCGCTCTTCTATTAGTGTGCGTATTATATCAATTTCCGTTATGTACTATTTTAATATTGGTGTAGCAGATACAAAGTTTGTTAATTTAGTGTTAACATACATTTCAGTGCTTTCCTGTTATCCTTTCTATCAAAACTTTGTAACTGTAAATACCAATTTTAAGAACTAATAACTTGGTTTCTAGTTGTCGTTGTCGGCTATTTATTTTATCTAAGGCTGAGTGCATGGTAGCTTAGTAAAGGAAAATATCTATAGGTAGGTATGCAAAAAGTACTTAATTCGGTACCTACTATAAACAGGAGACATATTTTCATAAACTATAATTGCCCACATCAAAATAAAATTATCTTCATTGGAATAGCAAAATACATAAAGGGTACATTAAATGAAATATGTAATTTATAAAGAATATTTAAAATGGTACCTAAACAATTTACAGTAATAATATAATGTAAGGTAAACATATGAAATAATAGTGACGTAAAACTAAGATAAACATACTATTATGTAAATAAGTGTAGATAAAAATACATGCTAGCTATGTATGTAGGTACCATAACTTTAACTGAAAGTATTTTACAACAAAGGAAACTAAACATAGAACAATATGAAGTAATCTAAGTTCACAAATATACTGTTTAGAATAAAGGTTATATATTATTTTTAAGTAAATATGCTACTCAACTAGAAGGTACAACTTATTTATTACAATGTTGTTAATATCATCAGATTCGTAGATTATAAGTACCGACAGCACTAAGATTACGTTGTTCACTTTTTTTACCAGGTACTTATCATTTTAGACCTTACTAATTTGTGAATTTTACATATTTACATAAATGGTTACTTAGTATAAAATAAAATCGCGTGTCTGGCTGTGTAACCGCGTTTTCTTTTAAACTGCGCAAGGGATTTTTTTGTGGTCACCATAATTTAGAGAATATTTTTGAAGGGTTATAAGTAAAATATAATAATATTATAAAATCCTTTAAATCATGCGAGACAAGGGCGGTTCGCTAATTTGTTAGATCAATTTTGGAGAATAGGTACATAATATATACATTAGGCAAATGTAATGTTGCGTCGTTTTTTAGTTCGAACCTAAATATTTAGTGGATCACGTGCCTAGTTTGGGCTAGTTATCATTTATAACGTTCTGAACATTGGGGATTCACAACTGAACGCACATTCATTAATGTAGTTTTAACGCATATTTGTTATACATATTAATATTAAGAAAATCATTTCATCTCTGATTATGTATTAGGTATACCATACTAGGTAGAGATTGATCACCAACAGGTGTGGTTGAAAACTACATTTGGAAAAGCATACGCTCCTACCTATGTTGCACGAAACGAGGTTCCAACAGTGATAATGTAAACTTAGTTAGCCCATTCATTAGAACATCTACGAGTAAAAACACAAATATCCTTAGCACGGTTTCAATTATGCTTTTTTGTACTGATATGTAGTTTCTTGTTAGTATTATGACTTTGGTGTTGAGTGCATACAAAATTGAGCAAACATTTTGGCTAAATAAATTAATTAGTTACGTAAAAATATTTACAAAACACCTACGAATTAAAAAATAAAGTGTCTTTATTTAAAATAATAAAAAGTAAACTACTATAATTTATATAAAATAAGAAATTATCTATGAATATGTTTTCAAACCTAATTCTAGTAGCTTCGAAAATAAATTGAGATCGGCATCGTATTTATGCATGAATATGAAACTAGCATGCCTTTTGGCTAGGGTTACCAAAATTTATCAAGAGTGATATTAGAGATTTACATTTCGGGTGCCATAAAAATTGCAGACATCAAAAAAATATATAAGTATTTTATTTATTATAAAACAGTGAAAGATTTTTTTTAATACAAGGTTCGGAAACATAAAATTGCACTCTGACAGCAGGACAGTCTTTTGAGTATTTCCAAAATGTGAGAGAGACAGGTGCTTGTCAAGTAATTATATTATCCGTTTCCGAAAGGCAAAGGAAAATAAGCTACTACTCCTATGCAGCAGTTGCATTCACACGACCGATGTAACAAACGAGCTTTTTAAATTGGTGCGATGCTAAAATATAGTAGATTACCTACTATGTATTTTTCAACAGTATATAGTATCTCTGCCGAAAATATAGTAGGATATTAAAACATAAAGTAGATTTGGCAACCCTACATGTGGCGTTTTGTCGACTTCATCAGTAAATAAAGTTGCAGTATTTGTGTAGATCACTTTTGCTTACAGCCCAAGTGTAAATCACACTTTTTTGTTTTAAACTTAACCTCAGTAAGCATGTGCCTAGCACACAAATTTCCAATTTATAAATAAGAGAATATCGTTTTGATTGATTTGGGAAATCAGAATAATTTCGTAGTATCCACAGACATAAATCTATCCAGATGACTCAAATGAATGTATTTCGCGTGTCAAAATGGCGAGCAATGGGCTTCCTTTGACACTGTTTCTTTAGCGTTTTCGGCACCAGACATGAACCGAAATCTAGAAATTTATCTAATTGTGCCGTATTAAGCTGTAATTTTTTTACAAAAAGTTGTCTGAGGCAATGGAAACATTTCCTTTCATCGGTAAGTAAGTTAATTTGTTCTTCCGATGAAAGCCCTGACACCTTTTTCAAGTGCCATGCTTAGTTTTTATACAGATGGAGAACCTTGCGTTATTTAGTTAGATTTATGTATGTGGTAGTATCCTAATATGATATCCAAATTGTTGGTCTTAAACAAATAAAAATAAAATCAAGCCTTTAACCATTTTTTTACAAAGAGATAGCTACAAGAAAACTATATTCAATAGCATTTAATCATGTAGATGTAAGCGATCATCGATCGTAGAAAATAGCTGAATTTATTTACAATATTCACTGCTGTGAAATAACAAATATTAATTAAATATGCGTAATACGTTTATTGTACCTAACATTATTAAATACTATTATTATGACTTCAACTTAAAATACAACTAAGACCTATGTATTTAAAACCTAAGCTGCAGTTATATTCTAGATCCTTACAATATGGCAGTTGTCAAATCGCTAGCTGAGTTGTTGCTTACGACTACAGTGATATTTTGGTTTAGAAACCGCGGAGTTTCATTGCGTCGAGCGTTGTTGTTTTGCTATATTATTATGACAACTTCATGATGCTTTATCACAACCAATATTGCAATGAAATGTATATTTGGTAAGATTTACAGGTACATCACGTAAAATAATCTATGTAATGATAGTACGATATCCAAATAATAATATTAGTTGTATTGAAAGTAAGCACCTGTAAAATATTGTATAACGTAATTTGGCAAGATATATCTACATGGCTCTCGAATTTAAACTCAATTGAATTTGATAAACGTAATTGACAATTAGGTTCAATTAAAATTATTCTCGATTAGAATGCACTTCTTTCATATAATTTTTGTCCTGGATCATGAAGTACCTAATTATTTATAATAGAACTGATGAGGTATACAAAATAGGGGTAAGCAATACAAAAAATACAAAATTATTGTGAATGCCACTAATGTGTATTAAGGGGATTAGAGAATATGTTTTAACAGCGCGGTGTCAAAAATCTTGATCATCGCGTATCTATGTGTATGATCAGATCTAATTTAATTAGATAAAATTTTGAATCCATGAGATTAATGACTATTTTATTATTCACTTCTCTTACGTATAACGTTAATAGCTTTGATATCCGTACGTGTTATTTTATAATTTGTGTAAAACTAAAACAGGCATGGAATTTGGTACGTACATATTCATTTGAAATGTGCGTTATTTGTATCAGTACCGATATAATTAGATAGTTCATAGTGCATAATAATCACATTACGTTTATAATTGTCTAATATTGATGTCACAGTGATTGTATCATTTACGATTGGCACATTTTAAATATTACATACTTATGGTTCTATAACCAGTAGTATTGACAAACTTAGTTTTTTTTCTATTCAAGTCATTTTGTGATTTATTCATACTTGTTATAATTTTATATTTAAAACCAACGAGCCTTGGTAACCATCAAACTAGAAAAATCATATTGCGTCGTGATGCAAGTAGGGACGAAACAAAAATTATCGCGGTTCTTGTTATTAATTGCTGTGCCTAATTACTATCTACATTTTATAAACTCGTTTTTACGAAGCCGTACAAAAGTTATCGATTTAAACAATCACATTAAGTAACAATAATAATATTTTCATAATCATACTTTTATCTATGTACATATCCAAACATTGCTTTTAATTTTTAAATAGGTTGTTACAGAATAATATCTTTTATATAATTCACTATATTATAATTATTATTTACACATTTATCCAATAATACTTAAATGTAATATTGCAGCTCGCAATCGCTTTTTTTCTCAATCTTCCACAGTTCTGCGCCTTTGTTATACATTTTCCTTCTTATCTGTACGTGTAGATATTTTAAGTATAATAAATTTATATGAAATTCCCATCTCAGTTTTTTCCTTCGACGTTAATATTATTAAGACTCAGCTACGAGCGTATATAATATAAACATCGCCTTCTACTGAACTCCGTGATTGCAGATTGTGTGTATAAATTTCAAATATATATTATGTACAGTGTGATGTTGCCTTCATATCTTTTCTTTTCCTGGAAGTCATATCCTTGGGTCTCCTCCCCCTGTGGTTTTCAAATGACAACACGTAGACGCCATCGAAGAGACCACAATAGGGAGATCTTGCGCCGCGTAGTACGCGATCATCTCTTTGAGTATTGTCTCCTTGTTCTCGTAGGACCATTTTTGTATACAACACAGATATGTTCATAAAAATTTAAGTCTAAACAAGTTAGTAGTCTTTTCGTCGAATCTGAGATAACTTACGAGGCTAATTCATATATTATTATAATTTATATTTCATTATTATTTAGTAAATCAGTCAATATACATTTTATATTTAGTGATTAATATCACTGAAGTAATTTCGAAAGCCTGTCGTCGTGTCGTGAACTATCAGTGCACAAGTGAATGTAGTATACATTCGCATACTCAATACGTGGTTGAAATAGTGCGAAAACATTATCCTGAACTCGTGGTCGATTAACAATCGATGCGGCACATTCGAAAATGTGGACGGAATTGACTGACCTTTCACAATGATATCTGATTGAATTCAATTAGGTACCGTGTTAATTTTCACGCAGTAACAAATTGTGACTTTTATTAACAATCATTTGTAGAGACAACCATTTCCAGTCTGTGCAGTAAAATAAGCCTTGGTATTCATGTATCGAATATCTTTTCAGGATCCAATTAAATATTTGCCAACATATGAAAATGTTTTCACACTATTCTTCTCAGTCTAATCTTAAGCTACTTAATGCTAATATTCACAGTCTCCGCCCGAGAGCGTCACACGATTTTGCATTCCACATGTACAATTAAGGCGAATCTACTGCGCTACAAAAATACGTGGGCAATGTCCATATGCAGTCAAAACACACATATAAAGAGAAAAAATATGTCTCCTTAATTTTTTTATACTCCTTTAATATATGTAAATTTATTCTTTCTCTGCTTATAATTATTAAATAAAAACTTTCATTCATAATATATCATTCCTTACAACTAATTTAATCACGACTTCCACACGGAATAGTTCTCGCATACTGCGATTGAATAAAATGTCTCATTTTAGTTTTGTTTGATGATCATTTTAGTCTTCAGCTCTGCTATCATTTGAGTTGCACTGCCCGCAGATATGCGTGCGAGCGACGTGCACGCTAATCGCCGAAACGCGTGCATGCTTTTTTCCACTTGCACTGAGTACACCAGAGATCGCGTTGGTCCATGCCGTATACCTTACGACACTTTTTGTTATCTGAACGCGGCCGCCTTCCGGGGCTGCCTGGTGATCCGCTTGCTGTTGATAGCCGCATATGTTTCTGCAAGTACATTTTCTATCACAAAGAGTTACCTTGGTTTCTTAAAAGTAAAAACATCCCACAGAATTATTCAGAATACTAACCGGTGAATGTGAGTTTGCCCAGTGATGCGTAACGGGAATGCCTACTGGCCGAACGTTCCCATTCTGCATTGTAGATAGCAGTCCTTGCCTGAAATAATATGAAAATAATTATTATATAAAAATATATCAGAATATTTGTAAGTTAAACAAGATTTTATCGAAGAAATTATGCACACCTGTAAGAGCCTACTAGCTGCCGTTGGTACTCTGGATCCTCGTGCGGCGGGCGGCACATGTCTCGGTGGGAGAGAGTGGGTGGCGGCGCCGGGGCTGCCATCTCCCGCTCGTTAAAGTAGAACTCCTCTTCATTGGGACTCTCGCCTTCTTTCTTTGGTCTGCAACGTAATTAAACAAAAATATAAATTTTGGTAAAGATATTTTCAAAACATTCTTTGGTCTAAGTTTTTCAAATACTATTAACCGTAATAGTAATAAATATGACATTTTAAAACGGGCTTTAAACTTTCGGTTTATTTATTTTTAATTAGCTTCTGCCAGCGGCTTTGCCCGCGTGAATGTCGAAAATTATCCCAAGGAAACATATTCTCAGGATAAAAATCCTATGTGCTATTCCATATCCTTTCTAGCGTGATTGAGTAACAAACACACATCCACACACACAGCTATCCAAACTTTCACATATTATTTTAGTAAGAAGTAAGACAGTGTGATGAAAATAAAATGACTAACACATTGTTCATGAAAGGTGTAAGCCAATATCATCTAGGATCACAAACTCTTAAAATCGAACAGTAATTACGTTACGTGACGAACACGTTCGTTATGTAAATATATGTCTGTAAAGTATAATATCATCGGTAGTATAAGAACACACAGGGCAGCGTTACGTAAGTAGCTGACTGCGGGCGTTGGCAAGTGGCCTTGCGCGCGCGGGCGAGGGCGGGACTGTTGCTAGCAACCTTGTCGTGAAGCCTCGCTGCTTCCGGGTCACTAAGGGCCGGCCTTTCAGTGTTCTCTAACTACCTTATGCTGACTAAAAAAATGTCTTCAACCTTGATGCCTACAACAGTATGTTGTAGGCATCAAGGTTGAAGACATTTTTTTTATACATCATTCATTTTTTAAATACATTTTTTTGTTTACTATATTGCGATATAGCAAAATATAATCTCTTACTAACATCGATTAAAATGATTGTTTAGGTTCCGATAATTAATTATTCCAATGTTTTTGAAACTACGAGGTTCATGCAAATTGCTGATGAAAATTTTGTACCAATCAGTATTTGATCTGTAATAATGCGATTATATAACTCGTAACAGTTTAATTATGCGGCCATGAATAGGTACATTTCCATGAATGCTTTCTCTATTGATACAGGAAGCAAGATGTTCGCTAGCGACGCACTGAGGCTGTAACCTTGCCAGCTGGCTTGTTGGCAATGTGCAATTATTATTGCACCTAGCACGTGCATTAGTAGCTCCCGCACGTGACCTTAACGCACGTGACTATTGCATTCTGTTATTTGTGAGTTAATCTACGAGTTACCTACAATGAGAACATTAAGATATTATACCATTGATATCACACGTTTCTAAAAAAAGGTTTCAATATAAATAAAAAACGGCTAAAATAAAAGCAAAATAATAAATATAACAATACTAACCCCAAATGGTTACCCCTGACGTGATTCTCAATTTGTCCTAGAATATTCGTTCTGAATGTGCATCCTCGCCAGCTGCACAGAAATAGGATACGGTTCATCTGTAACAAAAATAAAATCATAAGATTAGAAATGTAGAACGTTACCAAAAGTATTAGATGCATTATTTCTGAGTAGATAAAGAAATTATGATAAATTTGTTAGAAAATTATCTTAACAACCGCTGGAGTTTAAACAGGCGATAGGTAGAATCGAGCGATGATGTAGGGAGACGGAAGCAACTCTAGGTCGTGGCCTTGCGAACACAGCGCGTTGCGGCGCCCTCTTGTACCGCTACTAGTATTCTCTACGGTCCATACAAAGCGTGACCACATCACGTATTGTTAGAAAATATTTGCTCTCCTTGCGACTTTATGTGACCGCATTTAATTTTACATTATGCATTAGGTATTAGCTTGAGTGATTCTAAAATATTTATCTCGGTTTTAAGAGTGATATTCAGGCTTAAATCTTTTTTTACCAATGCTCCCAAAATTCAAGAAGAATTCGCTTATTGTTGTAGTCGCTTGAGTGTGTAATGTTTGTTTAGTTCATGCCACTTTATCATCTTTACTTAGTTTCAAGTAAAATTGATGAAGTAGCGACCCTGCGTTAGTGAGCCTGACGAGGCATAAGCAGGGCCACAGTTGGCGTGTCTTGCCAAAGTTTCTGCATCGACCTTCTGCTCAATGCCACATTATTTCGGCCGGGTTGAGCTACATACACATTCATACATTACAACATACTGTTGGGTTGCTGTCCTGTTACTATGCTGCATTCCGCTTAATCTGACTTTCATCCCAATTGCTACAAAATGCAAATTGCATAGTATCGATTGGAAAATTTAAATTGACTACTTTTTCTCTTCCACCCCTGCTTATAATGTTTAGGTTTATTGTGCATCCAGACTGTTATGAATGAAAACAGACACTTAAATAAAAGGTTTAAGGCCTATCTATATACTGTCAATGCTGTGCCAGATCTAGCAACGAGGCTATATTAAGTGCAATCAAAAGTAGGTTAGGTCACGGGGGAATGAGGTGAAGAGCGCCGTAGTCCGGGGGAGGGGGGGTTGTCCGCGAACTGGGTCGAAGCACCAGGGCCAAGGGTGGTATATGAAGGTTGCACTTCTTTGTCTAATTTAGAGTTAATTCCTTAGGAGGCAAGTCGTTACACCATAGAAAAAGGATCTTTTGCAAAACTTTACTTAACAATAATATCTCTATTACAAATTATAGTTCACATCCAGGATTGATTTATCAAAGAAAATACAAATCTAGGCAGCACTTTAATAGTCTAATACTGCATTGCTAATTGCTTTATTCAAAAACAATCAACTCTAAATATGATGTGTAACTATTTAATATTTGTCCTTACATTTATAGACAGGGTAAATACTAATCATTCACCTTTGTAACTCCTGCAGCAAATCTTACAGAAATATAATGCTGAATATATTAATATTTTCAGAAAGATGAACGTTAATTATGTCATCAAGATATAAATCTATACATTCAAAACGTGATTGCGTACATGACTGCACGTAGATTAACGTCGAAACATAATCTGTCCTCAGTCGTTTTGACTGATCTGATGATATCGGACGGTTAAAATGAACGAATCTGTAGGATTCTTATGTTGGCTGAGCAAATAGTTTATTTTAATATTGCTTCACCTTCCTTTGGTGCGGGTCGAGGGGAGTGCGGATCGAATGTCGGAGCGTGTTTCACTTCAGGAGGGCGCCTCCCTTCCCTTCGCTGCACCACTGACCTACTTTCAGCGTTAGATACATTTTTATTCTCAGTTTCGTCAAAAAACCATTATTAGGACTATTATGATTATGTAACTGCTTCCTTGATAATGTGATGTTAAAATCCTTTGTCCTCGAGGACAAAGGATTTTAACATCACATTATTTTCATGTCAATCAAGCTTGAGTAATAAAGCTAAAAAAAAACGAATATAAAAAGAAATAAAATGAAGTTTAAGTTTTTATTTTCTAGGGACAAGGAAACACGCAAGCGTCATGTTTCTCGTCTAAAATAAAGGTTTGCAAAAACCTTTTCTTTTTATTCATTAAGCTTAATTTGATCAAAATATTTTAAATTTGTCTAATAAATGTTTTTATGTCAGTTAACTATTCATAACCTTAAATATCGAGTTTAATTGCCTTTATTCTAGTAAAAGCGTCTTTATTATTCGAAATCATAAATGTTTTCGGAATAACCCTGCCTCTGGCTTTGTGTGTCGTCTGTACGCTTACACGTGCCGGTTCAGTTCTTTGTGTGCAATGCAGTAGTCTGTGCCAGTGTGCAGTTGTACTACCTATCTATGCATTTGCTTATAAAGCAATGAACAACATGAACATACATCCGTTTTATACGTTGTTCTTTTTATTTTCTAGGGACAAGGAAACACGCAAGCGTCATGTCTCTTTGTTCTAAAATAGATTTGCAAAAAACCTTAACATTTGTTTTTCGTTTTAGATTAAATGGTTCAAAATATTTTAAAAAAACCTGTCTAATAAAGGTTTTTATGTCTGTAAACTATGCATAACATTTTAGTTTTTCATTGTTTGCCGAAAACACTAAAAATTTCGAGTTTAATTGCATTTATTCTAGTTAAAAATGTCTTTACTATTATAGAGATAGATAGGTACTAGAATAACCCTGCCCCTGGCTTTGTGTGTCGTCTGTACGCTTACACGTGCCGGTTCAGTTATTTGTGTGCAATGCAGTAGTAGTATGTGCCAGTGTGCAGTTGTACCTATCTATGCATTTACTTTTATAGCCATGAACATATTTGATGCATCCGTTTTATACGTCAGAGATAGCCTTTGTGACGTAGATTACAAGCGATACATTTAAACAAAACTTGTGACTGAAATCTATTAGGTACCAGTAAAATACGTACCTACTTTGTTTTTGCTTTATTAATTACTAGCTTCTGCCCGTGGCACCGCCCGCGTAAAAAGTGTTTAGTCATACCCAGGGAAAACACTACCGAGATATATATTATGCTATGTCCTTGTCTCAAACTACCAAATTTCATCTAAATCGGTTCAGCATATAGTCGTGAAAAAGTAACAAACATAAAAACAGAGTTACTTTCGCATTTATAAATAGAAATAGAATGGATTATCGTTCATAATCATAATTAATTAGAATCTCATCTACATTGGAAATTGCAGTTCATTAATAAAAATAAAAGTAAGACAATGACAACCGGATGAAACAGTTAAAACGATGTGCACAAAATATCAAAAGTATCTAAAATGGCACGATGTTGGTAGTTTTATATTTATTGGGGGATGATTCTCAGAAGTAGATAGAAAAATTACCGCTTTGCCGTTAGTTAAATAAAGCTACATACAACCAAGCAGTTACAAAATAAATTGACTGCGTTCTTGTGTTAAGTCTGTAAACAAGTCAACGTTGAACAAAATAATGTTATATGCCACCGGAATAAAGTTGAAATTGGAACATGCTATTTACATATAACACACCGGCACAAAATGCCGGTTTGTTATTGCGCTGTCTCTTTCCAACGCGAAACGCCGCGAGATGATGATATTGATTTGTTTTCATTGCGTCTCTTTTTTGCCTAAGAGCAACATACTAAGTCTGTCTCATCTGCTTGACCTTCCTTGTTTACAGGCACACACACGTATAAGCTTAACAGTGCCAGATAAGTTGTTTTCGCGTCATCTCCTTCTAGCTCTAGAAACGAAGCGAACAAGGAAGACGTCATTTAACGAGATATGCTGCGTTACTAGCTGCGTGTTGCTTGCCGGCCGGTACTTTTATGCGGCGTTTGAGTTGTAAGTACGTCCACGGTGCCGGTACTTGTGAATATGATAATGTAGGCCAGTACCCAGCTACTAACGCGCCTTGTACTCTATTGCAGAATGAAATTATTTAGACAAAAAATTAATCTTTAAACCTGTATACCTACGCATTTTCACATAGTTTGAAATCGAAGACCGTAATCAAGAGGCCGTATGTGTACCTAATTTATGTGCAAATATTTTTTTGTTATGGTCGTGTCACGGTGAAATCGTATCTAATTTTATGTTTGAGCCTCCAACTAGAGTGGATATATAGAATAATCACGTGGCTAGGCGTTTTGACTTTGTTTCAAAACAAGCTTGTCGTCTAGTTGCAAGTTTGAAAATAAAAGCCTCTCAGAATCATGGAGTTGTTTAAAAAGTGAATGGAAAAACCGTTTCCGTACGCCATTTCCGTAAATAGTAAGATAACAAACATGCACCTCACCTATTTGGCAAAATATTTTCATCATTATTACTTCATAAAGAAACCAACAGAGCATTTGAATCATTATGTCTTATTAAAATTGTTATTAAAAGCTGAAAAATGTATTGGCAGTTGTTAATATGCAATAGATAGACAATAATCTCTGTTTTACTAGTCGCACAAAGAAATTAGAAGAGATGGCATGATGTCGATGCGCGAGCGAGAAAGCGCACACGGCCTGCACCCCATAAAGCCAAGGGACAACCAGGAGCACGGCAGGTCACTGAACTGTTGATGGTTTACCCTTACGGTTCGGCGAAACGGTATGAACGTCATGTGATATTTGACCCCCTAGTGAGCATATTTTAAGATTTAATATAGCGACAAATAAACTGCCAAACTTTTTAAATACCCTTTAATTCAATTATAAATAACACCCGAACAGAATTTAATATTTAAAAACTGAACTAAATTCAAAAATTCAAACTGAATTCCCGTACGCAAAATACGCGCTTGGTCGTGGAGTTGCGGAAACAGCCCGTCGAAACTAAACTAAACTAAACTGAACTAAATTATGTTAATGCAAAATATTACTAAATAATATAACTAAAAAAGATACGAAAAATGTATGGTATTATAAAAATAACCAAGTTTTGGTAAAGTTAATGTGCTACAGGTGGCGTCACGGATGCATTGAACTCAGGTCCAAAACATTCCCCACGCTGGGCAACCCCACCGGCGCGGCGGGTGCGGGCGGTACGCCCTCACTTCATGTTTTCACTCAACCTAACTGCACCACACACACGTCCCAGAATGTGGACAGAACACATGAAAAACGCCGGGTGGCAAGAAACTACGCAGCGTTCGTTCGCCTCATCTCATTGTGAGAAGTGACTTGCATTGTCTATTGTCTATTGATTTGGATTACCGATGTCATTAGTTCAATTATGTTTGCATGTTTTGTTCTAAACTTTTATAAGTTTTATGTGGTTATCTTACTTGCCACATTTGCATGTATCTTTCTATTAATAAAATTGTAACTGCTTCTTAGCTGTTTGTAAACTTATTTAGACGTATTTAGATAAGTTTGTATAAACATGCAAGGACTTCTTGCTCGTGACCAGGGTCAAAGGTTGCAAACGTCATTAATTGTCGTATGTGATGCTGATATCTAGCTCACCAAAATAGGTCGCTTTAGATCGGTCTATTCATCACTGTTATTCTCTTTCCTAAATAATATTACTATTATTTGTTAGAGTTGGAGTGATTACCTACTAATAATTTTGTATGGTTAATTCTGTTCGTGGTGAGTCACGTCATAATATCACAAAGCTCTCTGGGATGGTAGTGAAAAATATGACGAATCAGACGCGTGGGGCAGTCGCCAATCGGTGTAAAGTTGCGGCGCTGCTTCTTTGGTCACCGACCCCTACAGGTTCTAACTTGTATCCATTTCACTTTTTATTTTATATATAACAGGACCGGCCTACCAGGTATTTATGGAAGGCTAGAAATTAATCGTTTTAAAGTTGTTCATACTTAATTCATGTTACAGTAAATCTTTGACGTTGTGTTTGATGTTAGCTTAGGTAAGAATAGTTATATCGCCTTTATTAAAATAGTTTAATTTTCTTTAACAAAAAATGTGATTGGAATAGTATTCTTGCCTTTATGTTTTACCATGAATAAAGCACATCATGTTATCAGTTGTGATTCACGGCCGTGAGTTTATAAAGAATACTGTTATGTTTCATCACCTCCTATAATTTTATATAAAACTTTTCCATTTCTGGAATTTTATCTGGTGGTTTAAGGTGTCGTCCTAGAAACTGAAACAGATTTTTACTCCACTTTCATAATGAATGGGTTTTATCCACAGAGTTTTTTTTCTGTAACTTAGTTTTGCACTATCGGAAAATTATGGCTTTCATTTTATTTATTTTATTTTGACAAAATCAAATTTTCTTAGAAAAAATAATTACAATACAATAACAGGCATCTCTAATACAGTGATATCACATAAGAAATTGGCAGCTACTCAAAGCTTGCAAACGACACGATTTTAGGGGTATTAAAAGATTGGAACGCTCAAGGAATCTGGCGTAACAATATCAGACATCGCAATATACATTATTTTGTGGAATGAGGAGTTTGTTGAACCCAGAGGACTGCTCATTATCGCGTCTGATGAACTCGTCATGCCATTGTTCCAGCCGGTGATATTCGGAGCTATAAATATACAGGGCTACAGGTTAAGTCGACATAGATCCTTTAAGAAATTGTAGTTTCCATCATTCCTGATTAATTTGGCTATGAAACACCAAACTCCAAACTTAACCGTTTTCAAGATATTGGCCGGTTTTTTGTCTATTGGCCTATTTTCTCGGCTTTATGCCGTACGTTGGGTTACGTGTTTCATAGTAAAATCAGTCGGGAATGATGGAAACTACAACCTCTTAAAAGATCTAGGCTGACTTAACCTGTAGCCCTATATATAGGCATGTGATTTCATAATTATATACTAGTTTATGTGCATTGTGTTCAAGGCGTTTAAGGATTCTCATATCAAAGAGTTAAGCATCAGTTATACCGGTACCTACCCACGAATATTTGGTTAGTTGTTGTTGTCTTTAATTGGTAGTTGAAAATAGTAAGAACGCTAATAAAATAGATAAAAGGCACCTCATTAAACACTAAATACGATGACAATGCGAGCCTAACCATAAAGCCTAAAAATATGTAACTATTGATGGTTATTGATTACCTTCAATGTAGTTAACAGGCTTTTGATACGGTGTGAGTGTGACAATGTGAAGTGAAATGCAAGTGATCCTTCTGTACTTAAAACCCAAGTGTAAACATTTGAACTGTCAAGAACGGGCAGTGAACCGGCCGCTGTGTCATTGCCCTGCCAATGCCGGTTAAAAAAACGCATTGCCGCATTGCCTCTTGTCTATCTATCCTCCGGCGCGATGCTGCCAGACTTGCGTTTGTATCATGATACTCGACTGCTGATTTGTTGTACCTCCGCTTGTACAAAATTTCGAGTAATAACTGATATGTAATCAAAAAATATGAATGAAGTGCAGAAGGCACATATATCTATTTACTTGATTTTAATAAATAACGCTAAAGCATGTTACTTGCGAAATTATTGACAATCAAGATAAGCAACGAAATAAAGCCATCGATGAAATAAGGTGTTGCCACCCACTTCAATATCGTGTTGCACGCAAAATGGTAACCTGTAGCACTTCCTTTGTTCATTTAATTTGTGCAAGGTGGTAGAAATAATAATTGCCCAATGTGGTTACACATCCATAATGGCCGTAACCGCAGCTGGTGTTGGTGTACTCGCCGGGTACTGGTCAATGTCTTGGACGGTGTTTTTGACCGCGTCAAGGTCGCCAGGATAGGGTACGTGAACTTTATGGCGCAATTTTACTCGAAGTTACGGCATTTTCGCTGAAAACTAACATCCTAATGGCTGTAATGAGGCCTTGGTGACGAAACTTCGCACAAATGATAAAATAACCTAGTGATATGCGCAGGGTTATTAGAACGAGGGAGTTGTGTGATGCCAGGGCGATGACCCGCAGAGCGAGACGGAACGACAACAACACTGAAGTTCGTGCAGTGGATGGTGTACGGTGTTTGAGACATTGTTTAATTTCGAATCATATTTCTGTTACTGTTTGAGCAAATTGAGAACAACATTACGTAAGTAAGCGTACAATAGCTTCTATGTGTAATGTTTAATTATTTTTTATCTCATAATTCTATAGACTTTTAACACCAAAAAGAGAGAAGCTAGTTTCGAACCACGTCGGATTCCTATATTTTCAAATAATGCGTTGTAATATTAAAGTCAAACCGTGTCCTTATCTCAGCAGCGCTCGTACTATTTTCGCTATTATTACACAACTCTATCTTACAGAGTACGTATATGAACTAATTGGCTCGGTATTATACCAACTGCTGTTCCAGTTATTCATTCGATCGTCGAACGTGTTGCCTGAACTGCTATCTACTTCGAGAATTTGCTGTGTATTAACAATTACAAAACGTATTGATAAATCTATTATTTTATAGTAAATTATCAACAAAACTTATTAACGACTATCGATGTAAATACTAATTCGGAAAAACTATGGTACAGATTAAAGTCTTTGTAAAGATTATGATTAATTCCAGCTTTTTGTACCTTGAATTAGTAAACTCATAGTTATGACTACAACAGAAAAAAATAATGTGCTACGTACCTACATTAAACAAATATATAGCTGTCTTCTAGAATTAACCTCATATTTTGAGGTTCGGCACCGGGTCGCCTTACATTCGTGACCTACATTGATACCGTAATCATATAGGTACCACGCGCTCTATATTTGTACATTATTTACTGTTGAGTGATTGCCAAAGGCATTGTATTTTCGCGCGTGAGTCTTTGTTAAGACGCTTAAAACAAAAGAAAATTAGCTGCATATTTTTGGTTTTACTTGTCACACCAGTCAATTATTGACGTGGTCTAATGTGACGTAGTAGTGAACAATTTTAACTGCGCGCAGAGGGCTGAAATAAAATCGTGATAGCGTTAGCTACGCCTAGAGCGTGAATGTTCTGTTATCGACTGTTATATCACAGTGCTGTTACCTAATGTGTTTTGAATTACCGCTTAATTGGTTGACAAAGTGACACGTGTGACCAACATTGTTGAGCGGATGTGGGCGCGTTGGGTTTTAGGCCTCTGGTTTAGTTTAGGGTCGCCATCCATCTTATCATGCATATTCTCTTTTAAAGACAGCCGACTACAACTATAAAAATTCTACAGCACAAATCATCACCCATTTTACGTAGATAAATGAATAAATAGACAGTATCTATAGGACTAAACTAAAGTCTGGAAAAGCGCGCATCGCAGGCGAAACAGTAGTTACACACTAACACACCTATTAAAACTGTTTACCAAGCGGGGAGTGATCTGCGCGCTTCTAGTACCGCAATGTCTTCCGCGTTTTAAATATAGAACCCGAAGGTCGGAATATCATTCGCGTTGGAACAACAGTAGGTTGTTTTAATTTAACATAAACCTTGAAATATCACGTTTGTTTTTTTGGACGGCTATCTAACGGGGCACGATGCAAGCTAGTGAACAAGTTTTTGCACATATGGTATGGCTCAGAAAAGAAACAGCGCACTCAAGGTCTAACAAAGGCTAAACAAACAATAACTATAGTGTTGGTGGGGCAGCGGTCACGTTGCGCACGCGCAACGTTTTTCCACTCACGTGAGTTTCGACATTCCCGTGCCTTCGCCGCCAGTAACCTATCTACTTATTGTTTTATCAGCGCCCTTATCGCTTTTGATATTTTTACTCACAGATAGTGCACGCTTCTTAAACTGTTCTTCAGCTATGTAACTAATAATGATTAAACTTCTTAACTACACCTTAGTAATAATATCTCGAAGTTATATGTTCCTTTAGATTAGGCGCAGTTATCAATTATCACTATTTTTTAAACGTATATTAATTTCATCCCATAATTTAAAAAAATACTTCTTCCTAGTATCTTCTAAGTAGGTCCTTTAATAAAACTTTTCCTACGATATTTACAGCGTAGGTAGACCCTATGTACAGTGTTGGACGGTTCCATCTAATAAGTAACTACGTACAGTGACCGTGAGCGACACGCGGAAGTCACCTCGACGCCTTTGTTGATAACGATTGGCGTATTTTATCAGCGGTACGCGATAAAGCGACCTTCATTAAAGCACGTATCTACCGCAAGAATATCATTGTGTCCCTGTTTGCGCGTTTGTTTGAACACTGTTGCTTCTTCAAATCACAGATAAAATAATATTGAAACTAACTTAAAATAAGAAGGTATTTTTGCCATTCAACATAAAGTCAAGTGTTCTATCACCGTGAAAATATTTGTTTCGTACCTATTGCAACGCCTGTTTAACTTTTAGAATAAGATTTAATATTCGTTATGTGTTATTTAAATAAATAATCTTGATTAGTAATAAAACCTTATGTTTAAACTATCAGATAGCAGTCGTCTTGATATAGCCATTAAGGCATAAATACAAGACATGATAAGCTACGAGGAGCCTTCATTTAGTAGCTCTATGTTCAAACAATCTCTTTGTTTATACATGATACCGATAATACCATTGTTCAATAGATGAACAACCCGCATCGCTTGTGAAAATGCTCAAGAAACATGTACCTATTAGAAGATTACTTCATAAATAAATAGGACCTCACGCTAGCGATGCATCTAATACCTTTAAACGCGCAATTCTTGTATATATCTATGTATATATTATATAATCTGTATCTTGAAAACGGCTCCAACGATTTTCATGAAATTTAGTATGCAGGGGGTTTCGGGGTCGATAAATTGATCTTGCTAGGCTCCATTTTTAGAAAACGTCGTTTCCTCTATTTTCACCCGAGCAGAGCTCGGTCGCCCAGGTACTGATAATAAAATGCAGCATTAAGTAATATTTCTGTTACATCGTATTTTATTATTTATTAGTAGAAACTTAATAAAAGCGTTAATCGCCGTTAAGCAGAAAAGAGCTTGTTCCATATTTATTGATCTCATGCGCCGCAAAGGCGATTTATTGCGCATCCGAGGTCACACGTGTATCGACAATAATGAAACTCGTGCAAATTTAAGTGTTGCATGCATGCACTCCAATATCTCGATTTTCCTTATCGCTAGTGTAACTATAGAAACTTTTATGCGGCACTCTACACAGCAGGGCCCGTGTGTGATATTTCCGTATGAACATGGCTCATGGCTATATAGTTACAAGGTACTAGGTTATGCATTGATTTGTCACATTCCAGCTTAAAAGAACTGTTGCCATCGTTTGAACGATTTCCTTGGAGTCATATTATGATCATGTCTATTTAGGGAAATCTGAGCAATAGGGAGTGTTATGTCGGATATACCAACGATCGCGCTCAGGCTGCGCTTGCGCTATGATGCAACGCGCTTGTTGTTACGCCCGGAGTGTGACTACGTCAGCGCATCTGTAGGTGGACGCCTCGTGTGCTGCGCAGCTAGGCACGCAGATCTGCTCAGAATGTAATCATGTGACGAATGCTGATAACATCGTGTTATCTGCCGACGCATTTATGTTTAATGTCCACTTGTCAAATGATGTCCCGATTACATGATTGTAGTACATTATATTATTTTTGTTGTTTAATCCTATCGCTTTGTAAAGTAATAGCTATTCTAAATAATCGAATTTCTACTGTTGATTGTGAACCAATTGGAACAGCAGTGCTGTGTCTAATAATAAATAGTTCTACCGGTAACTCCTTCTTGGAACCTGTAGGTAAAGACAAAGGCAATGGCAGTAAACAGCTATCTACAAATAGATGGTTGCTATTGCTTCACTATGTAGCTAAATAGTGCATCATGGGAACTTATTTCCTAGAGTGATACTATGAATAGGCTATTAGTGTATTGTATTGTTATTATTCATTATACTTAGGCTTTGTAGGAAATTGCCAGATGTCGTTTGTTAGCTGCTTATAAAATGTAAGAGATCTTAGATGTATTTTTCTTTTCCATCATGATATTCAAAAATTAAGTTGTCAAATTTTTGTGACGAATATAGAATAAATATAAAAAATTTGCATTGCATGCAGAATGCTGGCAAGGCCTTGCTTCGCTCTAATAGCTGTGTCCTCCGTCAAGGTCTGCCAGCTGACGTCAGGCTCTTGCTCGGTAACAAGAGATTTTGCATTCAGTTATATTTATAATATGCAGTTATGCACGTCAGTTGCTAATGAACGCGTCTATAAAAGACAATGCATTTGTTACAAGAAAGACGTCAGTTATTTATGTTTATAATCTTGCAAAATAACGAAACTGAGTTCAACAACTTTTGTTTAGCTTTTTTCAGGTAGAGACGATGGCTCACAGTGGGCAGCGGCCGTAAGTGGTGCAGAGGAACTGGTTCCGCACGGATCACATGTGGGCAGGTCACTGAACCCAGGGACTATAATCCGAGGGGTACCGACACCCGCCGGACCGTCATTGCCGCTTCCCACTGTGTTCATATTTGGGCCGCAAGATAAAAGTACTGATTTAATATCTACGTCTTTACGGTTGCGTCACTAGAGTATTTCGAGTCCGTTTACTCATTTAGCGGTGATCTATTAGAAAAAATAAGGTCAACGTCATGGTTTGAGACATGTTTTCAGTTTTAGAAGTTGCACTTTGGTTAAGTTATTACTAAGGGTCTTCGATACCCTGTCGCAAAATTGGTGCTAGATAATAGAACAGTTGGCAACGAAGCTTACGTGATAATTCAGCACGGCGACACAACGTCTGGGGCACGCCATTGTTCTGCTGCACCAATAATAGCCTGTTAGCAATGGCCAGCGTTTGCGTAGGTGCCTGCATGTTTCGATAGACTAGGTATGAATTTAGCAATGCACATTTTCCAGGACCAATACAGTAATTAGACATTTCGGAATGCAATAATTTGCATTCCGAAACAAATAAATTCTATCATTTTCGTGTGCTTTATGTTTTTATAATTTTATATAGGTTGGCTTATTACGGTAGATTACCTAAATAGAGAAGCAGAATTCCTTTCATCCATATCATCTAATGGATTCTAAGATAATGTCAACATGAATAATTCTAATGTAATCAGTCTTAATTATCCGCAAAATTAATAATTACCGTAACTGCCGTAACCGAGTAAAGAATTGGATTCGAAGGTAGTTTTTACTTAGCATGTTTTTGCAGAATCTTCCATTCGATAAGAACAATTATGATGATTAGTAAATTCTCGTATTCACAGTGGGTTACGTAATTGAACAGAAAATATGTAATAGTAGAACGAGCCCGACGAGTCTCCGGTCCGCCCACCACAAGCATTTGGCCGCCAACAATATGTACACAAGGTTATAAACAGAGCGTGGGCCTGTAACGCAAGCCAATACAATGGCAGACACCTATTGTACGTTGTTTGCTGTTTTATTCTGTATATGTGACGATAAAGACCGTTGACAAGATACCGGTTTGTTTCGTATTTTGTGTTTGCCCAGTAGTCCTAGTACCCACTGATACCTCGAGAATAGTATGTCTCAAAATAGTAGGAGATAGTTTAGATAATAGCCGGTAAAGTTATGAATGTAATTTATAACATGAATACAGAGGGCTAATGTAAACGCAAACGCTCTATTGCGGCGTACTCCATAAATGGGTGACCATCTTATTTCGAGCCGCCTTCCTACCTTGGTGAGCTCGGTCTTGATTAGATTTTATACAAATATCTGCGACTAAGCGTTAAGGGTACTCAGAAAACCCGAAGTCAGACAACTAGTCTAACCTTTGAATGTCTGTACAGCTCAGTAATTGGATTGGATTGCCGAGGTCTAATAGCAGTCGCTCTAAGCGTAATATTTGTATTCAGCCGCATCCTATTAGTCTAGAAGCCGATCCAAAATTAGTTGCGAAAATGTCTATTACGTTGATGTAAAAGAAAAATAATTAGATGATCGTCTGAGCTTTGAAATCCAGACAGAATTAAACCAGTGTCTGTAAATTACTGAGAAAACCTATAATCTTGTTATTAAGTACTCACAGAAATAAAAGTTCCGCGATGATTATGGTATAAAAAGCGTTGATTTATTTAAAAGCACAATTGATTAGTGCATTATTAACAAATGTACATCTAATTGTAGATATTACAGTATGAATATAGGACCATATTCCTTTCCAAGCCATTGAGCGCTACGGGCAAGGAAAGGACTTTTCTGCTACGTAACCCTATACCGCGCTAATAAGGCGTAACATATTTATAAATAAAATATCAAGAGAACATAATCATACTAGACAGCAAGATCATCTAACAACAGTAACCTTACGTTGTCACAAAGCATAGTTTAATAATAGGCAGTAACGAGAATCGTCGTAACTACCTGCAATAAAGTATTGGCTGCGGTCGTAGTCACTCACGCAGTCATAAACATTTATGTCAATTTTACAATGGTGTTGCATAAGTGCGGCCGCAGAGCGCTGCGCCGCGCCTTGACATTGTACGACACAGTGAACCGCGCACGTGGATCGTAAATTATATTATATGCACATATGTTTGTTGCAGTCTCTGTTATATCCAATAAACGACAACGCACTGTGGTCATAACCATGTCGGCCAAAGCGTATATCAAAGTGCAAACAGTGAAATAAATTAGGATAGTAGAATTAGATTATTCGTCTGTTACCAGTCGCTACTAATTGAATTGCCTTATCAAGTGACTAAATCAAAAGATATCGATAATTATATATTGCACATTCTGGTAAGGTTATCACCATCAATTGGAATCATTTCTATTCGCGATGCAACGCTGTGTCTTAAGTAATTTAAAAGGAAATTGACTCAGTACCTAAGATTTTTTTCCTAGGTGATACGAGTATATTGATAATATTCACTTGTTAGTTTTTTGTCTTCTTATCCTTTAAGCAGTAATACGTTGCAATCAAATGTTGCTCAGAAGATATTGCTTTAAAATGTCACAGCAAATCTAGTACTTCTAAGCTCTTGTTCAGTAAATGAAGTTAATTGTGTGCGCACAAACAACACTTAATAAATAGGTAAAAACTTATATTGGCTCGACACGTGTCGCAAATGTACCTATTGAGTTGCACAAATATACCTAAACAAAGTGCATAACGAGTCAGTGACTTCTTATCTAACGCATGACTTTGGAATATTAATACCTAGTTGATTGTTATTTTAATCAGGTTTCTTATCAAGTAATAAAGTAAACTACTCATTTGAGTATCAGTGATATAGTAGCTGGATGGGAGTTCGTATGACATTTTTATTTTCCTCTTTGCCTAAGAGACAACAGATTTGCCGAAGTGCTAGTGAACAATGTTACGCAACCGGCCATAACCGGATATCCTTTAACTACTTGACATAAACATATTACAACGCATTTACGAATGACGTAACACCGTTTACTTAGGATGCAGATACCAGTACAAATACCCATAAGGTGAAAGCGGCAGTCAGTCTAACCAGGATGCAATCTGGTCCATTCACTGAATGTCCATAAAAGTAAACAAAAGAAAAATATTCCTGATGTAATACTAAATGTCAACGAGCAAGTGAACCTTGAAGTGCATCTGTGCAGATTGACTCAGTCCTTAGCGGATTATGCGTCACAAAGAATCTTATAACAATGTCTTTGTCGTCGAGCGCAATTCACTACTTATTAATCTATAATTGAATTTAATGTTTAGGAGAACAATGAAATATCTACAGCACCAACAAGATTTCTTTATCTTATGTCAATAGTTACAGTATTCAAGGTGTACATGTGTGTGCCGCCCAATTTAATGGATCTCAATGTAATTAATTTGGTACAGTTTAACGCTATGCAGTAATTTATTAGCGTATTGATGGTAAATGTAAATAAATAGTGTCTGCCCAGAACTACGTAGATACAGTATACCATAATTATATTGCTATGCATTTTTTATTCACACAGAGACATTGAAATTGTACTCAGCGATATTCCTAAATAGGTATTTATCAACAGTCTCCCTGGGTATAGTTCTCATCAGGCAACCCATAGTGGTATTCATACAAACGAAATAGGTATACCACTTCTGTATCTGTAGTCTTCGTAATATGAAAGCGACTACGAAGTGTGTCACGGTCTAATTGAAGTCGTACTGGTGACTGGGCACTGTGGGCACGTTCCACACGACATATCTATATAATTTTATCTTTGGGACCGTTAACGTCTCATTTCATATAAAGTTTTAATATTGTGCAAATATGGGAAACGATGTGCCGCTAAATTATTTACCGAATCCGTTTTCAGTTTCCGTTACTTGGTCATATCGGCAGTCGTAACTATAATATTGGCATAATCTGAGCGAGGTTTTAAAAATAGGTTCATATTACTTACCCTTCTCTTACGCGGGTGGACTTCTTCATAATCCATAGCAATGCCCTCGTCACTGAAGGAGGAAGATGCTGGTGGGGGTGAGGGCGTGCCGGAGCGCCATGACGAGTCTGAGCTGCTGCTGGCTCCTGGAGAGACTGACGAACGACCTCCCCATGCGCCTGTTACAAAAAAGAAACTGTTACTACGTTGTTTTTCTTGTCATTCTTGTGTTTTTTTGTAAAGTCTGTTCTCATATTTTTATACGGTCATACAAAAACCAACAGATATTGGGTACCTATTTTCGTATCGTTTTTCGCAAGGTAGTGATTTTATTTAGTTGTTAGCTATAGTCATACATTTTAACTTATGAATTACATATTACAATGCTTGAATGAATTAAATGTAATAAAGTGCGAAACGGAACTTTGGTCAAACACTTTCACTCACAAGAACGGCAATTTTCTCGCGGCACACATGCGCTGGCGCGTTAGAACAGTCGCTGTTCTCGAGAGCTATCGTAACATTTTATGGGTGCTGTGAATCGCCTTGATTCTCAGCTATAATGTTGCATAAGTTGTTCCGAAAGGCGGTGTACTGCAATTTAAATGTGTGATTTTAATCTAAATTGTTTTATATGTAATTAACCGATGTAAATTACTCCATTTCAAATATCACGAGAACGCAACTTGTAATTTCTATTTTTATATTGATAAATTTATGTTATCTAGCTAGCTAAAGATTTTCAGTCAAGTAAATCTTGTTTGCTTCAATTACTATGTTTGTATTTGAATATGTTTTTGCCGCAATCAATGTTAGACTTTTAACTGCTATAGATACTTTAATAAAATGGTTGAAGCAAATATGCTAGTCGAACAAGAGTACATTTGGTTGAAGCTCATCATGAGAGCGCTGTTACACCAAATACCTGTCTAGACGGTGTCTAGACTACTGTCTAGACGCTATCCACTTTTTGCAGATTTTATCCAGAATTCAACCGCTCCCTTAACCCTTAACAGTCAAAGTATTTTAAAATTAATAATTTTCACAACAAATTTTACCTAATGTCGTAGTTTTAATTGAAATGTAGAAATATAATTGTTCTGCCATATATTAAAATTGAGAGAGGAGAGACCAATTCAAATAATTTTAAATATTTAATATCCGTAGGAATTATATAAACATAGGTTCAAAGCTAGGTAAAGTCCGTATCTTTGCGGAAGAAGCAAAAGCGTGACGTAACGTAGAATGACGTAGTAATAAATGTGAGGACTGACGGACTACCAGTGCTAGAGATCAGCGTTCTCGTAGATTCATAGTAGGTTATGTGTGCGTCGCGTTGCTTTGTCCAAGTTGTGCCATGTGGTGTAGTGGTCGCTGGGTGGGTGTAGTCGAGTCGTGCGACTTACTGGGGCGCGGTGAGTTGGGAGAGCAGCTGAGTGACATGAGCACGAGGGCAGCATTGCACTCATTCATCTGGTCGTCGCGCTCGGCGTAACCAAGGTCGCAGGAGCTGCTGGGCCCACGCTTGCGTGACCTGTAACAATTTATAACATTACTAGCTATACTTTAATAGGATTATATATCATCATCATTATCATCATCAGCCTTTTGATGTTCCCACTGTTGGGACACAGGCCTCCTCTCAGTGTTTTATTATTTATAGGTCGCAAAATACGCGCTTAGACGTGGAGTTGCGGACACCAGCCCGTCTTAATCTAATCTTAATCTAATCTAAATAATAAAACGGCCAAAAGAGCTGGGGGTTGACCATAAGCTCTTAGAATAAGGTTATTTTGAGTGTGTGTAATGGACAGATGTATGCAAGTCATATACACATGTCCCTTACACATGAGTGTTGAGCTGTGATCGGGCGGAAATAAGTGTACCTAAAACAAAAGTATAAATGGCTTGTATGTATACGTTAGTACATAATTAACTATTTAACGCTCTACCATTCAGTACATTGTCTTCATTATGTACTAGCTTCTGCCCGCGGCTTCGCCCGCATAAAAAGTGTTTTATCATCCCTAGGGAATAAAAACTATCCTATGTCGTTCCCACGAACTATCTCCATGCCCAATATCATTTAAATCGGTTCAGGAGATCCAGAGATTACCCCTACAACCTCACAAACTTTACGTCTATATAATACTCGTATTAGTATGGATAAGTTTTACCTATTCCTGAAAACATCACCTTTCATTGTACGTAAAACTAAGGAGTGGCATTGGTTACCTAAACTACCTATTCCTGACTGTACCTGGAAAGGAAAACGCGTAGAATATTTCGATAATTGTAATGCAAAGAATTAAATAAGGCTATGTTTTAACTTCAACATTCAAGATGGCTATAAGTTTTATCATCCCCAAACGGTTCTCGAAACTTACCGAACAAGGTTCACGTCATTGAACAATCAACAAGTCTAGACTAGATTATTGAACTTAGCAGTGGCAGTGTTGGGATGGCGGCGTGAACTGACTCGAGGTCGAGGGGATGCGTGGGGTGGGTGCGTCTGTTGCGCAACCGGCGGCGACCCACAAACGATAGACATTTGGACAAGTCACATAGGACGAAGGCTTTTGCTCAGACCGATCACCCTGCGCCACCTTCATAAGTTATACGTTGTACGGTCGTTCAACTTGACTCGTTCTGCGACTGAACTGAACGCCCAGGCCCAACAACCTCAGCTGTCTACAGTCTACGTCGCGACTTACCCGCTTAAAACATGTTAGTACGACTACACCATATTTATTATAAATATGGTGTATTATTAGAATACTAATAAGATAGATAAGTGTTTGCGTTAATATAAGAAGCATTGTTCAGGATTGTAATATAAATCATTAAATGTATGAATTACGAATTAGTAAGTAATATTGATTGCCATGTTAGGATTGATTGGCATAATTTTTAGGAAGTTTGCAAGAAAGGCTTTGTATTTTTAATAGGCTTGCGTTTATTTGCTGTCACACATCGAAAACAGTTACAGGTATTCTAATAGTTAATGGTTTAATTTACGGCGGCACCTTCTAATTAAATTAAGGTACAACGTCAGTGACAGGTTTCAAAAGTATTACAAAAAATTAACCCTGGTTGAACTTGAGTTCGTTTTGGGAGGCTGTCGCCACGTCCTTGACGGTCTGCAAGTGGCCCCGAGTCCTGACCGGCTGCGTTCACTCAAGATCAGCGACCGGCGCGCGCATCCCATATTCTATAAAGAAAAGTTGCAAAATGCTACCCCAGTCTTGCTTTTACTTTAATAAAATAAAATTAATTAAAGCGTTTACCTACTAAATTAAATATCAAATGTCTTTTTTTAAACTGGTAGAGGCAGGTTATGTTGTGATAGGTTTTGTATATCAACCGTGACCTTTTTAAGATGAAATATTAGTCACAAGTAAAAATATTTAATAAATATCTACTTGTGTTAGTCGACCTGCGAACGCACGCTAGAAACAAGGTGTATTAACCTCGCGCCACAACGACCTTCCACCAGGTTCGTTATCCGATTCAACACAGATACTATATTTTCGCAAGGGTGTACTGTAGGTCACTTTAACATTCGTTGAAAATGCGTTATACAGTTCAATGCATCTGTGGGTAATAGGTACGTCTACAAAAAAAGAAATAAGTAGCACAAATATACGTCCCATGAATAGTTTGAGTCTGCAAGGTGAAATCGTTAATGTATAGAGCGACTAGGTTAACTGACGGGCAACGGGGTCGTTATCGCCCTGAGACGGCGACCGACGCTTACGGAGGTGACATTGCTTTTTTGTTCGCGATAATGGGGATGCTCGCCGGCCGGCGCGCTGTCACATAAGCTAAGTGACGTATTTTCCGGTAGTGACGTAACCAAACATATTGCGAATGCTACGTACCGAGATTACTCATGACGAATTGATAAATTTTGTGTTATCATCACCCTCTGGCCCATCGATTTCTCTGTATGGTGTCGCACATGTATTACGTCAAGAGGACGTTTAGGTGGCGCTGTAGCTCATCTGTCATGAGTTAATCACGTCACCACAAAATTAAAGAAATCGTTATGTTAAGCACGGTCACCGGGTGGGTTGTGCGGTGGCGGCAGCTGTGTATACACCGCGATGCCGTACTACACACGTAACATTGAGAACGACCTTGTCGCTTGTTGCCGGTTAGGCGGCTACCGTACTACTGGTTCAGCACTGATAGCGAAAATATTATGCGAAGATAAAAAACATCATCATATTGTCAAATATACCTACGGTAACGTGAACTCTTGGTTTAGTAAGAAAAAGAATATTATATTTTCGAATTATCATCATCATTTTTTCAGCCTTGTTTCATTTCATTGCAGTGCCGCGGACTATATTACTATTTATGTACGTTCGATTTCTGAATATCACACTTGGTTTATCAACCATTTGTAGGTATAGGCCGAACATGGCGCATTAGAAACCTTGACTTTGTAGTCTCTTTAGTGAGTACAACTACATATTACTGAAACTTTTAATTCGACTAGAGCCAAATAAACTAGTATCTATTAATAATAATAACCGATTTCACTTTGTGCGCGTGTTAGATTTTTTTAACGAAGCACGTGAACATACGATACGCATGATGTCTTCCACTGACACCTACGCACTTCGCGACTGGTAGACGTTTCTAAAACTACGTAGCTAGATAGATTAAATGTTTGGTATAAGTGCTAATAAAATAATAAACTATGTATTATCTATTTAAGCAGCAAATTCGTAATCTTATTTGCTTCATCTACGTTTTTACTACGATATAACAAGATTTCGCCTTCATATTCATAAGAGTGCGTAATTCTGTTATGATCATCACAAATCAATGTAGAAAAACCGTATGGAAACATTCACACTTGCCATTTTTTTGCATTCAATAGAGAATTTACTAAATCAAATTCCTACTCGTTGAATCAATGTCATATTATAATGATGAGCTGATTTGAATATTAAACTAGTGACCTTCAGAGCTAACTGATTGTGTGAATTTCAGCAGTGTTCATTATAGGTACGCTTGAAGTTAATGCGTTTTTTGCCATGTTGATGTAGGTCGGGCGCACGCTTTTTTCTGTGTACAAAAACAGATCCGTTGTGTTGTGATCGAGCATTTAGCCGGCGCGCTGCCAGGCAGGCAGCCTCGGGTGAGTTGAGCCGCACGCGCCCCTCCCTTGGCCAAGGTCGTATTCGGATTCGGATTTTCTCTACTTAGTTCAAATGAAATAATATTTCGTCACGACTTTGAATAAACTATACTTAACCTGCCAAGGTGTTATATTTAGGAAGGTTAGGTAGATCTTTATTAAATTAATGAGTTAGCGGTATAAATAGTAATTTTGAGGATTACGCAATGAATGATGTCCACGAAGTTAGTACATTTAATATTTATGGTAAATAACTACCTGCTGTCTTAATTAAATCGTGGCATATTGCTACAATTTTGAAACTGAACTTCAGCTAAGCGTAGAACTATTAGTTTCTATCGTGAGTACTGATTGTTCCGAAAATTACAAAGAATAATCGCACTCTTGGACTGTTTTTGTTCCGTCGAAGTGTAATAACCTGCAGGTAGGTCGCCGGAAAGTCAAAACAGAGGTGAACATTCCGGATGAGTAATCATGTTCCTTGTTTATGACGTATAAGAATTTTATAGACGTCCTTTGTTCAATTTTGGTGGTGCAGTGAAATGCCGAGAAGTTTTTAAAGAAAGGAGATTCGTTTCTTAATTTCTTTGTTAGATACTTAAAATTTTAAACAGTGAAAATGGCAATTAAATTCTGAGGTTGCATAATGCCTACTGAATACATTTTTGTAACACTTTCTCGAGTTAGTGGCGGCATAACTGCACCTGCCGAATGAGATAACGGGCCTCTTCAACACCAACGAAAGCAAACGTGTACCTATCCAACGTGAAAGTGCCGCCATCGCCCCACCACCTCCCAACGGCTTGCGCGCGCGCCTTCTCTTTACATGTTGCGCAAATTCATGCGGAATGTAAGTTAACGTTTTCTAACTTTGTTTTAAACGTCGGCGTCGTATAAAATACCCATAATTATCTATCGAGTAAACGTTAAAGTTCTTATATAAAAAAGATTTTCAAAGTTATGAAAGGAAACGGCAAGTATGTATATTACTTTAAATTGCTTCAAATAAATACTTAAATAAAAATTGTTAACCGAGAAATCGAAATCTTCGATATGGTTACTTATTATGGTTAGGTACTTATCAGACTTTTTTTAATAACTAATGAACGAAATCCATAAAGGGGAATTCACCTACGATTTATGTAACTAAAATTAATTAACCTAAGGTTGATTGATGTAACGGACGATTCACCTACTGTTTGTTGATTTATCTGTGGTCAATATTTGTAGCCAAATAAGAAAGTTAAGAAAACAAAAAAAAACGTTCAATCACAGTTTCATCATCTTCATCAGCCTGTTCAGGTTTATTTTAAATAGAATTAAGTACTAATAACACTAACATAGCATTTAAGCAGGGCGGCCAATAAGTTTGGCGAGAACTATAGCTATAGTCTAGGCTGGTCAGAGGCGGCCAGCAAGCCGAAGCTGCGGAGGTGATCATGGGTGCTTATCCTTTGTTACGTAAGGGCGAAGGGTTTGCACTTCCCGCAGCGCTGGAGACTATGCAGAATCAACTTTAAGGTTCAATAAAATTATGCTATATAATACCGACATGTTCACTCTGTGCCTGGTTTAGAAAATGTATTATAAAATGATATTTAGTATAATGGTTTATGAACATATGTGAATCAACCGTAGTTATTTAGAAAATAGTTAGACTACGTTTAGATTTTATAATATGTACCTAACCATCGATATTTATACCGTCTTATTGTAGCTATGGAATGTAGATACCTAACGCAGTGATGTAGTCATTCCTCCTCGTGGTAATCAGACGCCTCATTAGCATACAAAAGTACATACCAAAAATGAACAGGACCTGCCATTTCAGTCATTGAAAGAGTGTCACATTATTGAAAACAAAAATTTTGCCGTGGAAAAGTTTGAAATAGTTAATTTTGGATTTTATTTTGAATGAGTTCCTAAGTACATACTAGGTAAGTAATAAATTTAAAAAAAATGTCAATCTCGGTTCGCCTTTCTGCAATAGGAGGCTTTTGCTTTTTGGAATTGCCCAGATACATTAATAACAAAGGAGGTAGGAGCATTTCATAGTTATATACAAGTCAATTTCTTGACTACCAATTGATTAGGTTCTTCAATTAGTTGTCGCCTCGCCTCGGTCGTTGTAGCATTCGCGGATATCGCTGTATACGTACTGTATTATTCTAGTGTGTGTGGCGTTCCATTTCGAAACTGGGTCACTGTGTCACATGGCGGCCGCGCCAAGTACCAGCCGAATGCGACGCCATCTTTAAATTTAGTTGATTCATGTACCAACAAAATCGTTACTATTCATTGTCTAGTCGCTAGAATGTAATGTTGGACATATAAAATTGATTTTAGGTATGCGTTTCATCCGAAAGGCGTGAATTTATACAAGGTAACGCTACTACCGTCGTCGGTCGCTTACTAAAAGAAAATGAATGTTAGCTAACTTTCACTTTGCCATGGCCCGGTCTGTAATTGCGAAATTTTGTACACGAATTCATTTTCTATCTTATCTATCATTACAATTAAATAGAGAGAGAGCTCAACGTGATCTTGTTCGTTGCATACATGATCAGCCTAATATCGTACTAATATTCTTCGTCAGCTTATTCAATCAATAATATAATCCGGTTTTGTAGTTGCAAGCTAAGTATCTCATAACTTCTTAAAGAGTTGGATAAACAAGTTTTATGAAATCACTGCCTCTACGTTAAATATCAACCACTGGCTTTAAGCCTCTACCTGCAGTAATAATACCAACTTCTTGATTATTATTTTTTTACTCGTGCTGACTGACCTTCAACCGTTAGTATCCTTAATTCCGTTAGATTTCTCAATGTTTTGATGATGTAAACATTTGGATTGTTTTTAAACTAGTTACTTAGCAGTCTAAAATTTGAATTCAATGTCTTTGCGTTCACAATTTATTCATTTCGTTTTCAAGACTTTGATTTCCTCGCAGTGTTACAAACTATCACAGACTGTTGAAGTACAAACTAAGGATTGATTTAATCTGTAATGCGGCTGGCGTTGAAGATCTGAAAGCAGATCGCTCTTTTAAGCGTCGGTTTGGTTAGGTATTGTGAAATTTGGACCACGGTGGTGGCCTCGCCTCTCACCACGATCACGATGAAAAGTGAAACTGCGGCGTCGACGAGCGTCACGTCGTGCCAGGCATTTGAGGCTGTTTTTTTTTCCGGTTCTTCTCCAGTACAATATAATCTGCTGTCGCTGACGGCTAGGTAGATACTGTCGTTTTATGAAAGTGTTCTTATTGAAGCGAAATCGTTATATATTTCATTAAGTTTTGATGGAAATATTTTATTTTCAAATAGGTAGGCAACTGAAGTGAGAGCAATTTTAGTGATACTTTTTTATATTAGCTTCTGTACTCTAAAGTCATATATTTTGCTGGCAATGCAATCGGTATTGGTAATTATGTAATCCGTTAGTGTTTTTTTTAATTATTCTCACAACGTTGCATTGTCTGTCCCTGTTAGAGGCGCGGCGCGGTGCAAGAGGCGCGGGCGGCGGGCTCCAGCCACAGAATGTAGGCAAGTGTGACAAGGACACGCCCGTACTCCGCGCCAACACTTCCATCCAGTTTCTAACGTGCTCGGTGCGCGTTTCGCAACGCTCGCCCGCGCCCGGCCCCACTTCGCCGATGCACAGTGCACACTCGTGAACGATTACACCTACCTACAAGGTAACGCACAATACATACTGGTACCTAATGGCTGGGAGCCGTTGTTGGCTGTTAGTGCTCTTTTTGCTTAATTTGATTGTGCCCTTGACGCTTGGCATCTACGAAATAATTCAAAATAAGAACTCAAAGAAATCGTAATACATAACGGTATATCAAATTACTGTCTTCATGAGCTTGTGTGTGTTTTTTGATGGCCTACTTCCTGTAGTTAGGGCAAACCTGTTTGCAAAATCCTGATAAAGAGATTTTCCAAGGCGGCGAGCGGCCATTAGAAATGCAGCGACAGCGGCCTTGCATTGAGCTTGTGGCGAGGTGAGCCGCTACCTCAAGGCGAAATTACGTTGATATTTGTTAATTATATTCCCTGCTCTCCAGATTTACAATATCCGACGAATCGTGACTCTATTTGATATTATATCCCTGCTTTTAATGCAGGATGCATTTTATTCTTATAATATCGATTCTTTGAATTGGAAATTACACAGAACTATAGTCTAACATACCCTTGGATGTGATGTGAAGGTACTTCAATGGTGGCAGAGGCCCGGCGGCGGTCACCGGCCATATCTGCCAATCTGGCAAAATCTGTGTCCACATCAGCCAATCTGGCTGACTTCCGGGACTCCAACAGCCTTATCTCATCTAGTCTTTTCTTTAACTCGATCCCCACCTGAAATAAAACATGTAAATGTATAGTAACCGATAGTAGGTGTTAATGGATTAGAAGAAAATCGTTTCCGCTTTAGTCAATCACTACATTAACTTTTGATAAATCTGACGATGATCCATAGTAAGTTATATGACATGTGAAACTAAAAGTAGATACTTCATTAAAGTACAAATACTAGACCTTGTTTAAGTCTCTCCTTAGGTTCGCTCGAGTTGAATGCATTTCGCGTATGTACAAGGTTTATAAGGCTATAAAATTTATTTTACAGTTTACCTACTTTAAGTGTTTACGAACACGAGATCAATATGGCTGACCTTCGCACGAACTGTGATCGGGTGGACGAGTTACAGTGACGTCATGACCGGGGGTAAATAGTGTGGGATGCACGTTCCGTATCACGGGTTACCATTAGATACCCGCTCTAAGCACCGATTAACCATTACCTCGTTAATTTAATCGATACTTCTACTACTTATTCATTTAACAAAACACAATATAAAACTATTGTTTTCCGTGTACCGCGTTTTGCTGATATACCTACTAATAAAATCACAGTATTTAATGGAAATTCCTAATACCTACTTGTCGCGTTTGTACCTCAGAACAGGAAACACGCAGCTCAAATACTTGTTCGGTAGAGGAAAACAAGTTCTGACTCTTGAGTGTGGTAATCTACGCTACTGGAAACTGAAAAGCGCATTTATAGAATATTACTTTGTATAATGAAAAAAATCAAACACTAGAACTTTCGGAGCAGTAATGTAACATTACTAAAGCTAGGGTTTGTTCAAGATATAAATGATTTCAATTAAACTTTCAGGGGAATTTCCACCATGTTAATACACTGCAATATAATAATTACGTGTGCAATTCGGCAGCGGGGAAGTCCGCAAATACGGAGTTTCCACGTTTCCTACAGCATATCTTAAATGTTTCATGGAATCGATTCAACAGCCATACGGATTCTATAGTATCTAAAGGTTCATATATGACCTGAACTTGTAACACTAGTATTAGGAAGTGGGCTTGTATGACGCATTTATTTCATACTTAACACGCACTGGTAAAGTTGCTCGTATCGCGGTCACACTCTCGGTCAATTATGTGCCACGAGCGGCGAGCTGTCGACTGGTTGACATTGGTTGCGTTTTCGTCGCCGGCTTCCTTCTACGCGGCCACCTTCGTGATTGACACGTTATCTACCTTCATAATGATTGTACGTAGTACTTTGTTAATACGTCATTCGGTACGAACAACCTTGCTGTATTTAGCATCAATTTGAAGCAACGATTGTTTAAATCGACTCATATGAAAGAGGATCAAAACTGCGCATCATCTAAGGTTTTTGACCAGGTATGTTAAAAAATGCCATTCATTAGTGTATCTAAATGATGAAACTTCAACAAAAATCAGGATCACTAACGGAGCGTTAGTGATCCTGATTTTTGTTGAAGTTTAATTCCGTTTTTACAAAGCCGTGTTACAGTTTTTTTCAGTACGCGTGCGCATATATTTAGGTAAATAATAAGATGGAGTTTCACTGGCATTCCCTATATGATCAGTAGGTACAGTTAGCGTTGAGCGCCGGGTCGCTGATCACATCATACTTTCACTTTTACGTGATTTCGTGCGAGTGTAGACGTGCCATGAGCCATGAGACGTGGACGCCGTGCCCCTCACTCGAGCCGGAACAATGAAAGTTGCATTAATGAGTATCTTGATGATTGCTCGACACACATTATGTTTTTGCTGATAGGACATTTATGAATACTTACCAAAAAATTGGTCTTCCACTTGGCAGAATTTGAGAATATAGAAATGACAAGAGAGTGCATGTAACCTCTGTATAATTTTGATTCGATTTGTTAGAGTACTGAGTAGGTATTAGTTATTGGCCTATAGTTATGATAATTATAATTCCATTAGACCTGTAAACGTGATCAGCGAGTCACTTGCCAACGCAGCGTGGTTATGTAAAAAGTGACAACTATTGCACAATTGCTTCATTCGATGGCGAAACGGACGGCTTTGAAATGCCAGTGAAAGTCGCCGAGCGACTTCGCTATATCATGATAACGCTGCATGGCATGAGTATTATACCGAGTTAGACATGTTTATTGCGTCTGATACTTGCTGTAATATTTAATGTTCAGTTAATTTATTTTACGCTGAATAGCGATTATACGTCATTTGAGGGAATGGTCTGCGATCTCCGTAACCGATACACAAAGCGAGTCTTTACTGTTTATGCACAACAACGCATTAGTATTGCTGAATTGCATAATCGGGCGACTATCTCTATCTGTGCTTACAGAAACCTGTCCATGGTGGTACAGCTGGAAGTCCTGCACATCTGGCAGCTAATCACGGTGATGAAATGTGGTTCCATTAGATGTGGTAATGTACCTACCCAGTTAAATATGTTATGCCCTTGAGCAAAACTACGACGAAATAAACTGCGTAGTAAATCCAATGGATAATTGTTATCTTTTATTTAAAGTTAATAGTAGATACGGCATTTTTTTCCTAAGACAGAGGTTCCTGTAATTTGACGAAAATTATAAATATCATATTACCTAATTATATTATACAAAAATCAGGTTCACGGTCATTAGGAAAGGCCATTGTATTGTTGACTGTCGTTTGTGGAGTCATTACGGACCATACAGAATGTCGCATCGTATTTAATGTCAATGTTTTGGTGTCAACAAAGTAATATAATATGTATTGGATTTTAATTTTGTTTGTAATTCTTTTGACCTCCTTTTGCATGAGGATATAGTTAGTGTAAAATTCTTCGAGAGTTAAACCTTATGATTTTATAATTAATAAGTAACCGAATGTTAAAATCACCTGTAGCTAAAATCTGCTGTTAAACATCGTTCAAAACTATAAAATATCGAAATATTTTCCCCATATAACATTCGAGCTTGCCTGACTTGACCTTCCTAGGGAGGTCGTTAAAAATATTTGGATGAGCTATTGTTTTATTCTCGTATTTTAATTCATCAGGTTCGGTACGCAGTCTTGCGGTCGCTGGTCGGTTATTAAGCGGTAGTCGGGTGCTCTTGGCGTCTTAGGATTGCGAAAACTGTCCGCTCTACTGCGCATCGATGTTGCCGCAGCGCAAAACGGATTATCCATGCTCGTAACGCCTCCTCTGTTTTGAAACGTTACATTTTCTGTCTATAATGACCAATAAGGAGAAAATCAGTTCCGTTCTAATCTATTTTACACTTATCAATATCATTACAGTGTGAAATTTTTATCAAATGTTATGAGAGTTTCTACTGTCACGTGTAGAAATTTTATTGGGATCTATAATTCTGTTGTGTGATAAGAGGTGTTCAAATTTTATGCTTGTGATTGCTGCTGATCAGCGAAAGTGTAAAATAAAATGACAAGTGGTATTGACTACAGCCAGGTGAGCCAGGTTTCGCGTTCAGCGTCTCTACAGCCGGCCGGCCGGCTGAACAGATGCGCAATGTACGATGTATGACGCGCGTGCGTGACGACACACGTTACGCCTGCGCCTGCGCCATTCAATACGACTCCACTAAATCAACATGTTTTCATCAATATACTTTCAGTAGTCCAATACCTAAATATCGTGCTACGTAGAACGTAGCTAAAACAAATTAAGAACATGACTTTTTATTACACCAGGTCGTTTCAAGACACGTTAATCTTTTTGGGATTGCCACCATGACAGGGGAAAATTAGCAGTCGACATGGGATCAATAATTAATATCAACCTCG
Organism: Orthosia cruda; assembly: GCA_964057195.1. Taxonomy (NCBI): domain Eukaryota; kingdom Metazoa; phylum Arthropoda; class Insecta; order Lepidoptera; family Noctuidae; genus Orthosia; species Orthosia cruda. The sequence continues at coordinate 20,270,683 of OZ059825.1, read as the reverse complement.
AATCGTTTATTAGGTACGGCACCTGTGTCAGTGATCAGGATTACTTAAGTGACTGGACACACGGCGGCAGGCAGGACAATGCACTTAAAATTCATTACGAAGCGGTGGGGAAAACAATAGTGTACCTACTTCGGATACAACGACCGATAAAATTACTTTGAATTTATCTATTCAGCCATGCCCATGAAATAAACTGAAGTAGGCATCTAAAGTGTGTGGGTTAGTAAACTGTACCTACTAGTAGTTGGTAGGTAGGTACCTAATTAGTTGGTATAATAAATTAAAAACTAAGGCTTTTTACCTTTGACTTATCTAATATCTTATAATATTGTTAAGTTGGAATTAAGGTAATAATACTTTGATAGATACCTAAAGCTAAATTGCTTTTTCATGGTGGGTACGAGTTTACATATACATATGTATTGGAGCTGTACTTTACCTATTATCTTTTAAAATCACTAGGTATTCTTAATTCTCTACGTATGACTAAAAACGAAAGTATTTAGTGGCACCTAAAGATATTGATTGTGCTTGCATTCGTTATTCAGTGAGGCTGCAGTTAAAGTCACGTAGACACGCATGCATAAGCAATTCGGTTGTCGGCGAGCGATCGTGCACTAATAAATGGGTCAATAGCTCTACTTACTACTCGATAATCGGCCTATTGTGCCTCGGCGCCATTGAATTTACCCCAAGAATTTTTCGTTGATTTGCTGCAGAGATCTACTGCTCACTATTATAAATACTTACCAAATGTCAAACGAAAATTTACTTAATAATAGTCTATTGTCACCAACGCCTACATGATCTGCTAATTATTATATTTAGTTCACCTTCAGCCACGTTATCTATGTTAAACGCCTTCTATTGCGTTCGTAGGTATATTATTACTACGTAGGTAAATTAAAGATAAGCTAACAGATAAATGTGGGTGGGTAGGCAGCTATAGTACGCAATATGATGGCACGGGTGATGGTGATCTTTAACTTGAAAGTAAATATGTAGGATTTCACGACGTTGCAGTAGTATACAGGTAGCTAGATACGACATTGAACTATTTAGTTTAAAGTGCTTATTCTGTAACTATTTTCTTTATCTCTTTTCATTTTCTTTTGATTTATTACATTCGTTTAATAACTTGATCGCCAGCACCCATATTAATCACACATTCACTACCAAGCAAACTGCAATGAATACAAATGAAGAGAGCTAGCGTCCTTTCTTTCACTTGTAAGTGAAGGATCAACGTGTTCACTGAGTTGTATATGGATACCAATAAACTATTACTAATGTCCGTACCATATTTGTACGTACTTCAGTGGTACATAATATACTAACATTCATTTGTGAGCTGAAGATAGAAATAGGTGCGTGGGCAGAAGTGAATCAACTTACACGTGTGGCGAAGATATTCGTAGATATATGCAAATATACAACAGATACCTAGCTATACCAAGACATTTAATTTTCTGAATTATTTAACATTTAATTTGCTAAGCTTTATCAAGTTCCTTAACAAATTGTCACAAACAGTATTTACGAATATTGTAAAACCTAGATTATAATATGTAAGATAATATAAATTCATATCTACCAATTTATGACCAGTGTAAGTACTTTTGTCGTATTTTAAATATAAGGTATGTGTCTAGTTTAGAAAAAAAGAGTTCATGAATAAGCTGTTGGAAGCATTATGAGCACTAAAATGCCGCGTGTTGCTACGCTTAATCATCAAATAACGTTCCAAAGATTTAGACTTGGCTACACAGAATTAGCGATACCTATCGGATGTGTATATTTAAGCTGATCAATCAATCGGCACGGTGGCCTTGTATGATTGGTGAATACAAACAGTGTTGGTTGCAAAGCGGATGCAGTGGAAGCAGGCCACGCGAGCGCGGCGCCGCCTCTCGCCCTCCACCAAGCCGCTGCAACCGGCAACCTTGCCCCAAAAATCCGTGACCTACATTTTATACGTCAAAATGCAGCCGGTGTTTTTATTGCAACCATTCTCCTTGGAGAGAACCGTTTAATTTGTTGATTATCGGGCGTTTAATTCTACTTGATAAAAAATAAGAGCACTTTCAGCGTTGCCAAATCGTTTACTCGGGCGTAGCTAATAAATATTGCATTGCTTAGGTAAATTAACTAAATTAAGCAAAAGTATTAAGTATATAGTCTTGCATTGCTTAGGTAAATTGACTAAATTAAGCATTAGTATTAAGTATACTATAGAATGATGAGGAAAACATTATTCATTTTCCTTTGTAAATGAATTACAACTGGGTATTCCTGTTGCAGCTTGCGTTTTGAATTTACTGGAAAATGTCGTCATCGCAAATTAGGTATGGCTCATCGATTGTGCTGTATGCAGGACGAACTAGCGGCCTAGTTGGCGAGCGCCATAGGTCCGCGGGTCGCGATCCTAGCATCTAGGCGGCCCGGTTTCGCCCGGGTAACCTCACCGTGCTCTATTTCTGGGTCTAGTACGGTCAACAATTGCTATAGGTATTTATAGAGCAAGTGCAAATGGTGCCTAAAGATGCTGTAACTTCAGTTACATTAAATAATAACTACTTCACCGTAATTGTAATATGCAGTCTATAATCGTTTCTGGCGTGTATGTTAAGACATATTTTATTATAAGTTAATTTGTAAAAATTGCGCGAGTCAATTTTATTACAGTGGTAGTCGTATGTCGTAATAAAGAATTCTATTATATTACAATAAATCCGAACGACCATGTAGGTCAGCTTCTATCGTCGTCAGGAAATTGATGTTGCATAGCGCCGACAATGATGCAAGCCGAGTGGCAAAGCACGCCCGCGTTTTATATTTATATCAAGTGAGAGATTGATTTGATAGCGGATGACGTCACAGTCCGATGCAATTAGAATTTCTAGGAACGACGTCATAGCGCGTTGGCGAACGATTTAACGTAGGCGCGACGCGACGGTGACGTCACGGGCAAACAAAATGATACGGCTGGCCGCCCTCTCTTGAAAGGCACGCGGCCGCGCGTAGGCGGCTCGGGCGGGCGCGTAATATACTCGACTTACACGTAAATAAAATGGGATGCTATTACGTAATTGAACGTGAAATCTGCACAAGGACGCAATGCCGATGTTTCGACATCACTGACGCCCGGCGTGATGCTATAATCGCATCGTTTACGTGCGACGCTTAGAAAAGTGAGCGTTTCACCTTGAGATGCCTGCAAGCGTGGTTGCCTCTCTATTCTTAGATATCGAAATAGTGCTAAATATGTTCGAGGGGCAGGCGACTAGCACGCAGGCGTCGTGACCCAACCTGACCCAAAAACGGAGTGCGACCCACCGCGCCCCAAGTTGCCAGTTGATAACGGATACGGGAACCTGTTCGCTTCACACGGCCGCAGCATACGCATGGCGGATAGCACCGTTATGCTGTTGACCTGTGATGTGCCAATAGAATAGCTACTTCAAATACTTCATTATTATACTCAAGGAATACCTCATCAAACAAAATCTACGCTGCCATAGGTCAACATCAAATGAATTCTAAGTATCTACAGATTCGTTGCGAACCATCGAAATTGTGGTATGAAAAGGCAACTTCAGTTGTTAACAATGTCTAGTTTTCCAAGTAACTTCAAAAATCATCATCAAATCAGCAATATTTACCATTTAATAAATTTCAGACCATATCCGTAATACACATTGGTTTATTTTGATGACGTCATAATCGCATAATCTTTACTGTTATTTAGATATAAAATCATTTAAACAAATTGCTATATTTGAAGTAGTAAAATAAAGAACAACGCAAGTAGAGGTCGGGTTTCGAATACGGGTTGTGCGTCGCTGCTGGTTCAATATCAGCGATTCTGGGTCAGTGGGTCACCATGCCGGCGCGGTAACGGGCGCGGGGCGCTCCCCGCTTCACCGCACGCTTGCAATTAAACTTGCTCTTCATACGAAAACATTTCGAAATGACGTTACGCATACTCTGCATGCCGAGTATGCCTAGTCAGCTTCATTAATTTAGGACACACAACGGCAACTACAAATTCAAGGGCTCAGAAAAAGTGACAACGGCTTATTCAATTATCTCGATCTGATTTATTAATTTAAATTTGCGTTGGAATTCGGTTTCTTTCCTTCTCACGGTCTTCTCCAATCCATTGTTAGCATACTTGTAATTTGACCTGTTTGTTCAAGATCACACTAAAACATTAATCGTCTTTTAGCGCCGACGACGCCGACGCCGGCATACAAATGTGGATAATATTGCGTAGTCGTAACTGTAGACTTGTGACACTCGCCCACGTAAGTAACGGTCGCGGTGTGTTACTGTTATCTCAAACCCGAAAACGAGTTATTTTGCGTTGCTGAGTCAACCGGCGATGCCGTGCGTGACGCTGCAAGCCAATTGTGAGGTATCCAGACCTAAGGATTATGAATAAGGAGTCAAGAATACGAAGCTGACACGGCATTCATATTAGCCGATTTTCCATGCTCGATTTCTTGCCAATTCAAGGTGCAGATGTGTTCTGATTCAAATGACAAAGTATCGAGATTCACACCTTGTTCTGGGCTAGCTATTTAGATAAGAGACATTAATCATGCAGCTATTCCAAGGCGAATGCAATGAGGTCACTCACAAAGGGCCGGCCTTGCCTTCGCTGCTCGATCGTAGGAGGACCAATATTTATAACACAACAAAAATGTAAGAGTACATGAAAAAAGAGATTTGATCAGATCATACATATTGTAAAAAAACATCACAATATTCTGGAATTTCACAGTCCATATCGTAGATGGGACAGAAACAACATTTAAGTTCGCAACGGTTTTCTGACAACATTAAATGGTCAATCATCTCTGTTTCGGGGCGAATTTGGGTCGAATACATTAGCCAAACTATTTTATCACCAAGCAGGGGAACTATCATGACAAGCGCTTATTAATATGTCAAGGATATATTTTCAAAGCTGTTTTTAATTAGACACAAGTGTGTTTTTATTACACTAGTTTTTGGATTTCAATACATGCCTTTTGAAATCCTATGGGTTTTAATTTATCAAGAATTATATTAATCCAGATTGCGCTATTAGGGAGATAAGAAATAGCTACCTAGCTGGTACCTACATCATTAAAAATTGTGTGGTGTGACGAAATTAAGATTAAAATATTGATAATGTATGAGGACTAATTTAGTATCACAGTTTTTAACAACCTTACTTTATTTATAAAATGTATTAGATAATGGCGTCTGCGGCGTTTCAAATCGCTAACCAAATTTTTTGAGATGGATTTTGATTTGTAGACGTAGTTGCTTATACGAAACTGTTCAATATATCAAATATTGGGTAAATGTGTTGTCAGTATAAAACATTAATGGTTTCTTTACTGAAGCATTAGCGATATAAAAGGGAGCAGGCAAGGCAATATTAACTACTAGTAGTTATCATGCATAACATCAACGCAGCGCGGCAGTGGACGCTCGCGAGATAAATATTATACCAGTTATAAAATAAGAATAAACACGCAACAGGTTGGAACTGCGTAGATAAATATACAAAGTAAATTTGAGCTAAGTGTGATTCCATTGTATGTTTTATGACACGTCCGGCCCGTGGCCTAAATCGGACCCAGCACCTTAAGTAAGCTATCAGTCTCTCAACATTCTGTGGCGTCTTGTACTAACAAATCTCTATCGCAGTTATCTTATCAACCTTGATTTATTTAGAAACCGTGTCACGACTTCACGAGACGATGTTACAACCGTGAAATTAAAAGAATAGATATTTTGTTAGTTAATGTGATATTTTGACATGCAAAACATGGAATATCATTTCAGTAATCCATTATTTTACTTTTAAGCCATGAATTACCTTAAACTACACCATCTAGGTGTAGTTTTAGACCGAGTTATAAATCTTCACGTTATTGTGGTGAGGTTACCTATGCTCAGAGCGCCCGGTGCAAAGGGCGGGTAGTTTTCTCTTCCCATGGTTTCTGCACCAAGGCCTAAATTGTAGTTCTGTTTACGCTTTCATCGATAAAACCTCATGAGGTATGACTTGTAAATCATTAAGAAGAACATCTTGATAGAGATGCATCATGTATTTTCGTTGTTCTGTTTTATTTTAGGAAGATTTTATTCAAATAGTAAGAAGATTACAGTAAGTTACATTATCATGATCGAAGATTTTAAATATATGTACCTATATATTAGTATTACCCATTGGTATTTGGTTGTATAGCAATGAATTAGCAATAAGTCACGTTAGGAAAACATAAACAGAGTACGGTTTGTATAGTTGAGTGAAATTTGCGTCGAGCACGCGACGGCTCCACGCAACGGTAAGCGCCATGAGCATAAGTGTCTTCGTTCCTCGAAAAAAATCTTAACTGGACTGGAAAATCTGGAAAACGCATTTATAATACGCTTTTGAATCATAACAACTTTCGCTGGCTATATAAGTTATGCGATATTAATTACATTGTTGGCAAGTTATTACTGTCTGCCACCCCGGGCCGGACTCGTTTATATTGTTCGGGCACGCGCGGTAGCTTCATAGCTTGTCATTTCAATATATTTATCTATATTACATGCAACTCTATGATAATGTAAATTCCACTCAGTAGTAATAATTCATTGTGTACACTTCGCATCAACTCACATTATTATGGTTGAGTAACCCGTCATTGAAAGGTGAGGTGGAGAAATCAATTCGTACAAAATGAAATACCATTCAATAGATTATGATTACAGGTTTGATTGATTCGATTGCAAAGAATGCACTAATATAAGCTGAAACTTTTGGTGCCTAACACTTTTATCGAACTTGAACAAAACGAAATCAATGAGTCATATGATTTAATTCTTTTAATAAAATTGAAAGTAACACATACTGTAACTTTGGTAGTTTTTGTTAAAGTAAGTTGCATAATTATTTTAAAGAATGTAGTGCTCATACAGCTCAGGTGTAACAATAGTTTAAGTAGTTCATGGTACAAATAAAGTGAATCTGAAACTGTCACTGTACATGGACAATGCAGGTGCGAGCAGCACTTTCACACTCGCCGCGGTCGCGGAGTGTGGAGAGCGTCACTCGCTGGTAGACGACGCCTACGCCGCTCTCAGCCCGCCGCGCCGCGCGCCGGCTCAACTCATTGCTCACTTCGGACCGTTTACGACCTCCGCAAACGAAAGGCGTTCCGCCGGTTACCGATACTGGGGAAATCGTTTTAAATACAGATTACGTAAGTTTCATGTATCAATTCAGATGCAATGTTTTGTTATTTCTCTACATAGAATATTCGAGAGTTATTTACGTTCTAGTTTCGAACGATGCGCGACGGCCAAAAAGTCGTGTTTGTAAATCGAAACAATTCGGGTAGCCATTAACTGCTATTTGTGTTCCACTTAACGGCGGACAAGCTTGTGGTAAGGTTAGCTGATGTCGGGCCGCCATCGCCACCGGCTAACGGTATGGCTGCCGGCGCCGCGCGCACGTGAAAATAATTCTTGACGCGATTTTGTAACGAATACCGTTACTCGGTTCCGGGCCTGCCGGTGACCTTATTTCTCAGCCGAGCACTCTTTATTTTTATATCTTATTGCCTGACGCTGACGTTATGATGGTGTAGCCGCTTTCGACCGTTTTATATACAAGCATGTTATGATGGAATAGAGCTAGGTAGGCTTCAATATTGTAGCAAATCTTTATTATGTAAGTCTTAATAATAATAGGAGATCTACGCATTTAAAGTAAACGACTTAATATGCAGTTATTTATTCATTACGTAATTCTCCTGTCCGGGTTTGCCGGTAAAATAATAGTTGTTTACGAACATGAATGCGGCGGTGAGTCAGCGAGAGGTTTTGTTTGATCGTGTGTCGGTTCTGTACATGTAGAGCAGGTTTGTCAGTGCTCAGTGCTGACGCTTATGAGCGCACAGAGCGGCACCTGGGGAATACCGCGTCACTTCTTTGATAAATCGACTGTTGCTGTAATTGGCGGTTTTTCAATAATTCCTATCTCATTTTGGGTTTCTCCTGCATTTCTACGCCGCGCCGTGTAAAAAATAAACATATGAGTGCTGCCGTTCGATCGCGTGTTATCTATCAACTTGTTTGCATGAAGTGCGCTGCTCTATCTAGCGTGGGGTGACGCAAAAGCTGTTTGATATGCCTACATAACTACGAGTATATTAATGGCTCAATACAACGGTATTCGAACTAGTAAACAAGTGCGTATCGCGCCGTTTACTTTACGTTCTTTGTTGTGAGATTGTTTATGTAGTGGCAACTATTTGTTTAATAATTATTTTGGCATAAAATAAAAGATATTCTTGTTCGCAATTGAGTGTTGTTTCATAGAATATTGTAAGATGTAAAGGTAGTTGTTTACACGTTACGAATAGATAAATAATGATGGCTAGTAAACATGGCATCATCTCTATGAATTAGCTAAAGTGGCGACCGGCAGCCGCGCGTCGCGTCGCGTCACGCTAGTATCGCGTGCTACGTCACAATCTACGCACAACAGCACAAGGCCTGCGCGCGCGCACCTCGCTTCCTTATTGTTATTACTGTTGAAAATCACTGCGCCACTACTTTCTTGATCTTGTCAAGAAAACGTTGAAAACAACTTGTTTTTCGCAACCTATCTAAACGATGTCAGTAAACATAATGAGTAATCATTGTAATTGCTTTACTTCGATCGTTCCCGTTATAGTTTCGCCCTGAATTCGTTGTTGTTTAAAGTTATTCTTATTTTACGACCCGAACTCATCTCAGAAGGTCTTTATTTATCTTTTACGAACTTGATTTCTGTAATCTCATACGCGTTCGCATAAATTGAGTGCTTTATTTTATTATAATGGAAATATAAAAAAGAAGGTAATGCCAGCAAAACCTTTATTGAGCCTTGGCAAACAAATTAACGATGACGCTCAGATTAAAATATTGACTCGGGTCAACCGGCCAATTATGGGCTGTGTAAATTAAACATGAATTTAATATTGTGTACAAATTGTGGCCGGCGATAAGGCAGCCGAAGCAGATGACGCATGAGGCGCGCGCGCCGGCCGGCCGGCGTCGCTCGGCGGACACTACGTATCTACTTTTAATCTGTGGCGAAGTTTCGGAGGACTTGATTATTGTAATCTTTGACTACCTGTTACATGGTGCTCACTAAACTTAGTGTAACGGTCCGACCAGCTTATAAAATTTAGCGCATGCGTGTTCTTACCAACGCGACGCCAAATACGTGCTACGTATTAACCCGTGCCGGACTGATTTCAACAAGTAACTGTAACAACGGCGACACGTGTACGTACTCTTTGTTTATCTACTCGATAGTGCATAGTGCGCCGCGCGCCTGTGTGCGTCCGAGCTGGGTGTATTGGTGTCGTGACCCACTGCTTTATCTAATCTCTATTGTAGAATGATTAAAATGCATTTAGTATTTTCAATGATACGGCATCACCTTGCCAGTGCTGCCGAATTATTAATGATCGATAGTGTTATCTTTGCCCTTGATGTTAAGCTATTTTAATATCTGTATTGTTTGAATTTTAATACACAGTGCGCTTTTGTATCCCACTATTTACCTACCTACCCAAAACAATTAGTACTTATTTTTCCTGTTTTGCCAAAGCATTAAACAGATCATTTTTATAATTTTGTGATGTATTACAATAATACAGGATTACATTATTATAATATTATGCGTGCTGTTCGTATTACATAGGAAAATTATTCATCCGAATTAATGGTAAGAAGCGTACCTTGGTAACAATAAATGATGTCATAGATTTCAATAATTGAATCATGTGCATGACCATGTAACTCTGGGATGGGGGGAACTGATTTGTGAACAGTTATGCATTAGTTTATAGTCGAGACGTGTGATTGTGACCACTGACTAGAGTGCCGGTAGAGTTGCGCTCGCGTGCGTTGTCTGCTGCGATAGATAAGTTGCGTGGCTGCGCGTGCAACGCGCCCGGTTGCTCGACTCTATGGAAGAAGGCGCGCGGCGGCCGGTGCATCGTGCTCGTGCACTGCGCGCTGCACGTGGAGCGGGGTCAATAGCTCGCTCCACCACTCCACTCCACCTACACTACAACCCCGCTCCGAACTGCATGAACTACAAATAACCGATCACTGTCCGCACGCACACTATCTAACACTCTAATTATAAATAAATGCATATCCATAATATTGTCTACGCGTGTTACCCAAAACTACATACTTATTATTTTAAGGTTTTGGAATACAAAGAGCAGGACAATTAATGTATTTTCTAAGTTTAAAAAATCTCGATTTCATAATTATATCGTTGATGTCTTTTGATAGAAAATTGTAAAATTAAGGAACTGATGTAGAGTCCAGATTTGATGTTTGATATCGATAACTTAAATATGGTGTTGAACCGGTTTACTTAGAATTGATTATACTCTGCCGTCAGCCTATACTTATTGAATTAATTATTTCAAAACTTACCTCATTAGTGGGCGAGTGGACTTGGACGCGTAGTTCGTCTGTTTCATAGTCATGGTGCTTGACGTCGGCGCGCACCTCTCTCCCGTTGTATGTGAGGAAGACGCGCTGTCCCTCCTGCAAGCGCACGCCCGTCATGCCGCGGAAGCCGGGCCCGATCAGCTCGGCGTCGCGGTACTCGCGGTTCTTCATCTTCGCGTCAAAACGCACTGTGTAACGAGTGTTCGGAGTCAGGTTGATACAGTTATTGTTCTCCGGGAAGGGCGCCGGCGTCTTCACCGCCTGGATCATCCCCGAATAGTACAGTCCGTCATCACCCAGTGCCGCGACGCGCGTCCCGATGATGGAGCGCTTAGCGAGCCGCTTGCCCGTCGACATGATGCTGAGTCCTCACTCTACTAGTTAAACACTTGCGGCCTCACACCACTGTCTGGTGGCCTAGAAAGTTCTAATCACACCTTCACTCAAAAATCTCAAACCGCCCGGCGTACGCGTTTCGCGGGATAACAAGCACAGAATTTTGGGCAATTGACAGAATTTCGACGCGATTCGGCACGCTGCGCGCGGTCCGGCTCCTCAGTAGGCCGGGGCTGGTTGCGGCTCTCGCGTAGAAACATAATACGAGGGCAGGGTCCTCGAGGATCGGGACAAAGGAAAATCCTTTCGCGGTTCCAAACTTCGTAACCGAGCTCACAGCGGACGACCTCAATAAGCGCGGTTCGAACACGAACTGGCTCGACTGCGTGCGGCGCGCTGCCACCGGCGACACCGGCCGGCCGGCGAGCGGGAGCGGCGACCGCCCGTCTCGCTCCTTTGTTTTGATACTCAGCTGTTCGCGCGAGCGAGACGACCGAGTCAACGGCCGCGCGTCAGAGCTGGATGGGTGCTCGGCTACGCGCGCTCTTCGCCCGGCTTCGGACGGACTCGCTTTTTTCAGCGGGCGGGCGGGTGGCACGCGGAGGGCAGCCGCCCACGGGCGACATTGAGGCGCGCCGGTTCGGTTCGCACGTGGAGCGCTAACGGGATTGCACAACGCACCGACGCCGCCCGTACCCACTGTCCGCGGACGCTTCATACGTGACACAGTTTCTATTCGGATTCGGGGTCGATTCAAATGTCAAGCAGATGCACCCACTTATGCAACGCAGTTAACGTGACCCAACTACGACTACGCACAATTTTAAATATTGATATCAATAATTTCATAATAATACCATATTCTGATACTGTGCGTAGCTGTTGGTAATTATAATTGCAAACGAAAAGTTGCAAGACCTGTTACGCTGAGGTATCTAAGTACATAAAACTTTTTAAACATTCAGTTGCTCTGTTCGAATAAATACTGAACATACCATTTTATTTAACCGCAACAGCTCGCGTCTAAATGGAAAATTAAGTTTAGCTTAGTATTCTAAAAGAACATAGATCATCGAAGTAGATGTGGACGAGCCCAACTCACGTGTCTAAAGTCACAAATCATAGATTATTTTCTTTGGTACACAAAAACGCTTTAATACAGCAGCTAAACAGGATTAGACAAAAACTATTTGAAAGGTTGGTGGCAGCGACGTGGTAGCGCCATCTATTGAGCAAGTAAACCAAGCCACCAACCCACAAAATACATAAAGTTAGAATTTACGAATTTTCATCATGTTCACTTTTGTTGCAAAAAGTAAACTCTAAAGTATTTTGTTTAAAACTTACGAGTAAAGGTTACGAGTAAACCTCGTCAAAAATAAAACCGCTGATTTGATACATAGGTTTAGTTCGAGCTCTCTTAAAAAATAAACAATCTAAATATTAGGTTTTAAAGAAATAAATTCTTACTGCAACCAAAAGCAATTTATCGTCACATGTTTAGTTATAGCCGGCTAACAGGCGCGCACGGAGGCGTTACGTCATCAACCGAACTATTCCATGTGCCTACTTATACTCTGTTTATCAAGTTTATGGTCACATTTGTTTACGTTATGATGTTCAGTTTATACACATTTACGTAACTTTAGTCCCGACAAACGAATCTCATGAATAGAGGTCACTCTCTATTTATCAAGTCCGTGAAAGTTTGTCTCTGGTAAACAAACCCACGCTGTCCGTAAGAATGGAGTAGAAACTGTTATTAATACATGTGTGCACAGTATTGTTTACTAACATTGTTGTTAACTGTTAAAAAACTGTTTGCGCGTGATGTCTGATGACAATAATTTGAGCAATTGTGAAGTAAACTGTTCTACAACTTTTAAACTTTGTTAGGTACTAGTAGTAGGTTACTTACAACTGATTTAGCTGCAAGCAATTAAGTTATATAAACAAAAAGTTGTTTATTTGCGTAAATATAAGTTCACTGAATAAAAGGAAACCTTTTTTTATTGAAGGTTCTAAGGAGCCTTAAGGTCTATCCACACATAGGGCCATGCCCGGGACGTGGACGGACCGTGCCCCGTCAGGGCCTCAAAAAATATCGTTGTGTACATTTTATATGAACTCGTTCACACACGTCCGTGCACGGGCCAGTGACGAAGCTTCAATGCCTGGGCCCGGCCCTGTCACGTCCCGGGCACGGCCATGATAAGTGTGGATAGACCTTTAAGGTCTCCAAACATGTCCAGTGACCAAAGGTTATATGTATTTAATGAATAGCACTCTTGACACTGCATTTTCCTTTGCATCAAGTCTGTACCTACCGGCTAGCACCATTACTTTACAAATGAGCTGTAAATGTCTTACGATCTCATTATCTCCGAAGACGTGACTTGTGGCTGCTCCTAAACGTCATCCCAGAATCAATTCTTTGACAGACAGTCTTTTGACATTTGTAGCTTTAAAAGACACACGCAGCAACGATTGTTGTATAGAGATTTTAGCATACATACTCGTATTATACTCTAACCTTATTCTTTAGTGTCTGAAGACATTCCCTCGACAGACATTTCGCTTATATCTAGTTACAACGAGCTGAAAATTTAAACCACACAGTGATAAATAAACAATTAACAAGGACGTAAATGAGTTTTAATTAGTAATGATAATGACAGATTGTTTCGAACCTTTGCACAAAGGACTGGAAAATAATAATTTGTTTAGCCTTCTGCAAATGAAGCTTCATTGCCAATGCCATGTATTTTAATATACTGCGATGTTCACGGGATATGCTTTGTTTTGGAAACGTGTATGATGGAATTGTTACAAAATGTTCGTTTTACCCGAGTACCTTATGGAGTATGTCTCCTTGCATCAATAACGTGACTCTACATTTCTGTCTTATACTTGAATTATTTCTCTAAACCGCCTAATATCTCTTTTTAATATAGACTAAGAATGTATACTAATTCATTTTATTTTTTCTGCCCGTGTCTTCATCTGGGCAGCATAAGTACTCCGAATAGTTTATTAATTGCTCATTTCTTATTGTAATTTTGTCTTACTGGAGAAATTATTGGTTCACCACACAAAATTCCACTTTTCCACTCCTTTAAGGGGCTCTTCCCAGGGTCTCAACTATCTACGTACCGGTTAAACGGGGTTACATTGAGATCTGGGGTAACTTTGATGATAACTTTATTTTCTTAGGTTTTTAAAGCTAACTCCGTGAAAACGAAACGCACCTCAAATTTGATACTCTGACATGTCAGCCATGTTTTGCATCAACCTCATCGCATGAATAAAGTTTACTTGTAACAGAAAAAAAAAAAAAATTGTAAAATTGAATTGTACAGTGTGAATTCATTAAAAATACATTGTAAATTGGGGTTATTTTATATTGCAATGAAAAAACAATGGGGTATCAAAGTAACCCCATTTTTATTTTAGCGTTCATAGGCTCGTTTTTTTATTCCCTCACAAACTACGAAAAAAAAACTGTATTAGGTAATATATAATCATTTGTGAAGTTGCCAACACTGCATTTTATTCCTATTTTACAAAATATAATTGAAATAGTTATGTCAATTTCAAAATTAATAAATTTAACCTCGTTTTACGGTACCTAATATCATCTTTAATCGGTTCAGCGGGTTAAGCGTGAAAACGTAACAGACAGATAGAGTTACTTTTGCATGTATTAATAATATGTATTAGTATAGATATGGATATATTTTGTTCTATAGCTAATACATTATTCGGAAACTATGTGCATACATAGTTAGTGTACTATCATAGTGTGCGTAGCATTGTTATAAAGTTAATATAAGTTCAGATAACAAAATATCGTTGCATTATTTTTGTACCTACGTTACGTTTACGTACTCCACTATCGGATGATATTCTTCTATAATTTTCCATATGCCGCAATATTTGTAGAATTTTGTACGAAGAACGTGTCTAAAATGAAAATAAATCACGTTTGTTAGCGACATACGTATGTAAGCACATAGGCACGTAGATATAGATTTCTTGCTTCTAGAAAGTTAGAAGAATGTGTACAGACTTGAGGGACGTCAAAGAATAAAAGCAATTGAACATAGTGGAATGCTGGACTTTAGATGCAATATAAACACCCCTTTAAAGGTTAAGGAAGGTGTGGGCGGTTCTGACGCATGACTGCGTGGGCAGTACAGTATTTAGACCTTGGTACAGTAGTGAGAACTTGGTTCATTTGCAGATCTTTGCTTGGATAGCCCACTAACAATTCCGACCCTTAAATCGTGAAAAATTTAACGTCATGGCTAAGTAATAAATTCCACAAGGGTCGATCTTATAGGTTAAGCAAAGCTTACCCAGGTCGGTACAGGGATGGGTGACCATCTTATCATACCGAGACTGACTCTGTTACGGGTAGACAGCAGTCTTAGAAAAGGGTATCGTGTTATCCAGTTACTGGGTTGTAGAGGTCAGATCTCCATGTAAAATACTGTACTCAGCATCCGGTTAGACTAGAAGCAGACCCCAACTTAGTTGGGCAAAGACAGGGCAGATTGATAACGATCATATATAAATCTTTAGTAATAAACTGTGTTACCCAGTTACTGGGTTGTGGAGGTCAGATAGGCTGTCGCTCCATTTAAAACACTGATACTCAGCTGAATCCGGTAAGACTGGATGCCGACCCCAACATAATTGGGAAAAAGGCTAGGCAGATAGATAGCAATAAACTGTCCTATTTTCATAAAACTTCTTTAGACCCTAATACGGAATACAAATACATATTTAGCGGCATTGTAAGCATTCACGCAATTCTAAATAATGATGTAGGTAAGACTATTTACCATAATCTTATCTAGTTAAAACTATTTCTTCACAACATAATACTGCAGCGATGCATTTAATGAACAAAACTATCTTAATATATATAAATCTCGTGTCACAATGTTTGTCCTCAATGGACTCCTAAACCACTTAACCGATTATAATAAAATTCGCACACGATGTGCAGTTCGATCCAGCTTGAGAGATAGGATAGTTTAAATCTCAAATTATAGTCGCAATTTTAATTTATTGCTAATTATTTGTCTGTTATTATTTGACAGTCACAATAACCTGACGCTATAACTCCAGAACGCACGAACCGATTTCCACGGTTTTGCATTCGTTGGAAAGGTCTCGGGCTCCGTGAGGTTTATAGGGTAAGTAGGGTAGGGTAGGGTAGGTAGGGTAGGTAGGGTAGGGTAGGTAGGGCAGGGTAGGTAGGGTAGGGTAGGTAGGGTAGGGTAGGTAGGGTAGGGTAGGGTAGGTAGGGTAGGGTAGGGTAGGTAGGGTAGGGTAGGTAGGATAGGGTAGGTAGGGTAGGGTAGGTAGGGTAGGTAGGGTAGGGTAGGTAGAGTTGGGTAGATAGTGTTAGGTAGGGTAGATGAATGTTTGGTGTTTTTATGGCAAAACAAAGTTTGCCGGGTCAGCTAGTATTATATAAGTTAAGAAGGTTGCAGACGATGTCGATGATAAATGAGTGCATTGCAAATACTGTAATATTATGACTCAAGTGGAATTATTATTTCTATTATTATTTACAGTGACCTTTCTTTTTAAGGACACCTACTTGCTTTCTCAGCGGCCTTTTAGATGGCTCAATGCGATTCGATTTAAATCACACTCAGCAAATTTTACTAAGCGAAATTGGCAGTACGTTCATATAGACGCAATGCAAGCAATTTGTACTTGAAATTATCATATATATTAATATTATAGAGAGGTGAAGTTTGTGAGTTTGTGACGTCCCCAACAACGTCACAAATTCACAAACTTTACTTCTCTATAATCTCTGGATCTACTGAACCGATTTCTTCCTTCTCCGAATTCTTTCACCAGTATAGTCCTCGCCAAACTTCTTGGCCGCCCTGAAGTTGGTTTACCGGATGCGCGAGGCACGAAACGGTGCTGTTTTTGTATGAGATTTACTACTGCGCAGCCATTGTAGCGAACTTCAGGGCGGCCAAGAAGTTTGGCGAGTACTATACAAAGCTACATTATTCCTGAGTGGCATAACAATAATTTATAAAAAAAAAAATAGAGATCCTTATGAAAATTGCAATAATGTAACCCAAAGTCGCAAAATTTAGCTTATAAAATTCATACTATGGCGTGCACTGAGCAAACTATTGATGATGCATAAAAAATATGTACTATATGATTAAATTACTCATTATTACTTACAAAACAATCTGGGAGAGAATATATCTAACTATCATAGTTAGGACACAAAGTAGCTTTTATGTTCTAAATTTAATTAAATCGCCAGTAGGAACAAAAGTTACATTCGTGTTGTAGTATTAATTCTTATTAAAATAAATAGTTTTACAATTTGGCAGGTAGGGTAGGGTAGGATAGGTAGAGTAGGTGGATAGGGTAGATAAGTAGCCAGTTAAGGGGAGCGAAGCCGCGGGGTCAGCTAATAGTAAATACAGGCGGGCTTTTGTCTATCGTTATCGACGCTATTCAAATTGTGTCTTGCCAACAGGAAGATTCCTAAAAATACTAGATTGCATGATTATGTACCTACGTGTGTTGTTACTTGTTTGTTCTCAAAAGTATTTGTTTGCTTGCATTTTTGCTAACCTACTCACCTTCTTGCATTTTAGCGCGTGTGTTAAAATACTTTTCTGCTTAGTTATTAGCTTTCTTGCTTGCTTTTTAGGGTTCCGTACCCAAAGGGTAAAAACGGGACCCTATTACTAAGACTTCGCGGTCCGTCTGTCTGTCTGTCACCAGGCTGTATCTCAAGAACCGTGATAGCTAGAGAGTAAATTTTTTAAAGATGATGCATTTCTGTTGCCGCTATAACAACAAATACTAAAAACAGAATAAAATAAATATTTAAGGGGGGCTCCCATACAAAAAGCGTGATTTTTATGCCGTTTTTTGCTATAATGGTACGGAACCCTTCGTGCGCGAATCTGACTTGCACTTGGCCGGTTTTTATTATTATGCTAGCTTGCTTGAACTTAAATTAGTTTTTTTGCTTACTTGTTCGTTTCTATTTACAGGATTATTCACCTGTTGTGTCCGTTTCTATGCAAGTTTGCATGTGAGCTTATGCATGCTTGCGCAGTGCCAATGTAACTTATATTGCTTTTCTATAAAAGCTTTGACAGCAATGATTATCACTATGTTCAAATAAACGAAATAATTAATAACCAATTACTGTTTACCTCACAATGATCAACTGATAAAACTAAGTTTTCCTGTCAATAATATTTGTACAATTCCGTTTTAATTTGTATTTAGTAGACGCGCGATCGTAATCAATACCTAGATAACGTATCTTACGTTTACATAATATTATCCATTCTAAATGGTGGATGTTTAAAGATTGAATCAATAAAAAACTTATTGTTTTATTACCATTGAAAACTTTTTATTCCATCAACACTTTTTCGTTTTTGTTAAGTGGTTTTACCAATTGGGTCAGTCGATTATTAGAGCATATTTATTAAACAAATAAACTTGAACGTCTTTAACATATATATAGCTATGTGATAAATAAAGTTAAAACATTAAGAATTAAAATAAGTGTGATGTAAATCAACTTTTGTTGGCAATACCTCGTTTGATTTTATAGCAATTCATAAAAGTAAAACCATTTAAATGCTTTTAAATTTTGTAATATAATTTTTATGTCTATTATGTGACCTCGATAATAAGTATTGCTACATCATCTACCGTCGCTGCCGTTTGAGGCCTACGACACAAATCAAAACGTTAACTTTGGCCAACTGGACAGTCGGACACGGCATTTTGTTCAAGATTAAATTTCTTGAACAAATGACGTGTCTGACTGTCCGTATGCTCATCAATGATCAAGGGAAGTAATAAAAAAAAACAACTGGCACGTTTCACCTACGAGGTGGTGCAAGAAAAGATTTTTTGAAAAAACTTGGGCGTAGGTCTTTATTTATTTGACAATTACTAATTAATCTTATAGGTAGGTTAGTGTGCAGTAGTATAGTATAGCAGTGGGACAATATAAGGCAGGGTTAGCGAACCTTTTTTTTTGTTGTAGTGCCATTTTTTATAAACTTTAATAATAATTTTACCAAGGCGTGTATTTAAAGAAAGTGATTTAACAAATCGTATCCCACTAATATTATAAATGTGAGAGTTTGTGAGGATGGTTTTGTTAATCTTTCACGCGAAAACTACGGATTGGATTTTGATGAAACTTTACAGTAATAGAACTTATACATCAGAAAACACAGGCTATACGGATCTGGATGAAAATTGGCACAGAGTTAGATTTTAGTCAGGAATAGCACATATGATACTTTTTATCACAGGAATATGTTCCCTCGGGGTAATTTTCGACAAACACGCGGGCGAAGCTAGTCCTACTTAATATTATAAATGCGAAAGTTTGTGAGGATGGATGTATGTATGTTTGTTACTCTTTCACGCAAAGACTACCGAACAGATCTGGATGAAATTTGGCACAGAGATAGATTATAGTCTGGCATAGCACATAGGTTACTTTTTATCCCCGGTATATGTTCCCTAGGGATAATTTTCGACATTAACGCTGGCGAAGCCGCTGGCAGAAACTAGTAATTTATAAAAATATTAGCTTCTGCCAGCGGCTTCGCAAGCGTGAAAGTCAGAAATTATCTCTCGGGAACCGTATAATTGCCCGGCATAAAAAGTAGCTTAACTGCTATTCCAGACTATAATCTAACTCTATGCCAATTTTTATCCAGATCCCTTAAGCCGTTCTGCCTTGATTGAGTAACAAACATACATCAATCCAAACTTTCGCTTTTACAATATTACTAGCTTTTGCCCGTGATTACGTCCGCGTGAATGTCGGATATCGTGGAATAAGTCATATCATTCGTTTTTTTTTTTCAATAAAGAGTATCCTATGTTACTTCTAATACCTCCAAGAAAATGTTTACAAAGTTTCATTATGATCGGTTAAGTATTTTTCGCGTGAAAGCGTAACAAACAAACTTACATTCACATTTACAATATTAGTATGATGTTATTAAGTAAGATAGTACCTGAGATTTGGGAAGTACACATTCCACGCGGGCAGTGCCGCGGGGAGTAGCTAGTAAGAAACAACCATATTATTTAAAGAAAACAAAATGTGTGATATCTTCTGTTCCATCATCATCATCATTTCGGGCGAAAGACGTCCATTGCTGAATGTATGCCTATATTCAGCACTGGACGTCTTCCCCAAGTATCACCACATTGACCGGCCCCGTGCGTGTCTCATCCAGCGGACTCCCGCCGCCCTCACCTGGTCTTCGGTCCACTTAGTGGGAGACCTTCCAACGCAGTGTCTTCCGGGTCGCAGTCGCCGCTCCAGAACTTTCCCATCGACCATCCGTTCTGCGAGCAATGTCCCCTGCACATTACCACTTAAGTTTTGCAATTCTTCTAGCTATGTCGGTAAATTTGGTCCTCCTGCAAATAACCTCATTTCTGATATGATCATGCAAGGAAACTCCAAGCATAGCACTCTCCATTGCCCTTTGTGTGACTTTAAGTCTTCTGATGAGACCCATTGTGAGCGACCTGTCTCAGTTCCATAAGTCATCACTGGTAACACACACTGGTCATAGATTTTCGTCTTGTCTTGAGACACTTTGGTATCGGTATGTAAGACAAGAAGACACCGCGACCTAACCTAACCTAGCCGAGTCGGATTCGACGGTTGACGTTTTTCTTGACTTTCCTCGACTTTGAGTTACCTAACTGGACTATTCGTCTCAGGTATAATCGCTTACAACTTGGGCATTCAACATGTAAATAAACTGCAAAACAACGATTTTAACTTCAGTGAACAATATAGTGAGACGACTGGCACCAATGTAGGGACATATTCCCATTCTGCTCACTTAGACGCCCATGTGGACCGTTGTGCGTGCAAGCTTTCTCTCTGTGATGCAGCGGTGCCACGGCCTGATTGGTCACAGGTCCGATCGCGCAGGACAGGCGGACAGGCCGTGGAAACCGACACGTCCGATGAAGCCTGTGGTGGCCTGTTGTCGCCCATCCGATCCACCGGTCGGTAAGTTTAAAGGCGCGGCCCGGCGCGGCGTGATGTTATACATGATTTAAACGGACAAATGGTTCCATGTCTATACCTTTCATTTGAGACCAAAGTCATCATACTATCTCCATAAACAAAAAAACATGTTTTCAAGTTAAGTATATATATTATATAGTGGTCAAGCGCGAGCCTATTGACAATAAAATAAAAAAAGTGTATATATTATACTGGAATATTGGAATGGCGTCCAGCAGGCCGCACCAGGCCTTCTAGCGCCGTGGGAAGACCCGGCACGGGCCGCGACAGGCGACAGGCCGTGGGACCGTGGCATGAGAGGGAATGGAACACGCAGGCCCAGTGCAGTGGTGTATGTCTTCGAATTTTTGATTCTAATCATCTGGGGTTTCACCGTTTTGAGAGGAGTAGTGATGAAATAATTTACACAAAGTAAACCGCCTGCCTGGGTTCGATTCGAAGCCTCGACCCACAACTTGTAAGTCGCGGCCGTTACCACTGGGCCACCACTGCTGAACTGAGGTCATCTGACTATCGATAATTTGATGTGCTCGAATTGTTTCAATACGTACCCACTAATGGCACTCGAATCGTTGGCTCGCCATCCCTGGTATAGGCTATTATAAAAAGTTACTAATTAAGTCTTACGTGCTATACACACGAGCATTACTACTTAGTACTATAAACTACTAGAAATAATTCTGATTACTTAACAATCCAGCCACCATAATAACGTGCTCTTTAATAATAATCAAGATCACGAGCAAGCATGATTAATTACGTGTTGTGTACTCTGTCCACATCTTTGTGAATGTATGTATCGACACCTAATACATTATTAATTCATAAAATATATTAATATTATTTGCTGTGGCTGGTATAACTATTATTTGCATTCAGCAACAGAACGTTATACTTATAATTAATAGCAAAATCTCATTATGAGATCTATAGTTATGTTAACTACTAAGTTTTTGCAGCTATATTTACCGATATTACGACTTAGCTTATACGTAATATACATATAACGAAAGATTCATGTTTAAATTAGGATATTCAATATTTCTGATAATTCCCAAACAAAACATCCAAATAAGCTTTCTAGCAACGATCTCGTGATTTTTCTGGTTTCCGTGAGAGGGCAACAGATGCATAAAGGAAAACTGGTCCAATTGTAGATAAATATTTCTGTGTGGGTGTAGATTATTGTCTGTGTGATGGGTCGACCACAAAAACTTGGGGTGACTCCGAAGTTCTAACCAATGGTACGCCGGGAGGGTCACGTGGACGTGGATTTGTTGTCCCGATCAGCTGTTAAGGGAATTCTTACACAAAAAATAAACAAATCTGAGCCAGCCCCCAGCGCAGGTAACAAAGGCACCCGAAATAATAATAGCAGCTTCGATGGAATCTCGCTTCGATTTGTTTGGGTGGAGATTTTGTACTCCTACCCCAAACCGAAAGTTCCGGAATCGTTCGACGTTCATTCCCTCTTGGAGTATTAGTGTTCTGTGTTCATTCCTTTGTCTGTGACGTTAGACAAATGGTGTCTTTTGCGTGGTCTATATCCAGAAAAAGCAAAAAGGTAGTTGTTACCTGAGTTAATTCTGAACATTAAGAAAGTACCTACTAGTTTATTTATGTATTTAATTTATATATTCACACATACATTTTGTTTTAACAGGTAGGACCCAAGCTAACAAAAGAAGTCAATATGTCTCCTTTTAGGGTAAGCTTAATTTTTCGAATGTTAGTCGACAACAGCTGAATAAGTTTGTAGTCACTTCGCTCTAATTATGTGCGTAGACTTTAGGTAGGTACGTAACTATCTAACGTAGGTATCACAAAAAGACACATTGGGATGAGTCTGGAACTCTGCAAAACAATGTGGTGAAGGGTATTTGATTAGTGCTTCATTATCAATCACTCCAGCACAATAAAAATAAGTGTGAGTTGGACTCGCGCACATAGGGTTCCGTACCATTAACGCAAAAAAAGGCAAAAATAAAACACTTTTATTGTATGGTAGCCCCACTTTAATA
The DNA here is from genome assembly GCA_964057195.1 of Orthosia cruda. Taxonomy (NCBI): domain Eukaryota; kingdom Metazoa; phylum Arthropoda; class Insecta; order Lepidoptera; family Noctuidae; genus Orthosia; species Orthosia cruda. Next base: position 20,247,709 of record OZ059825.1, on the reverse strand, counting down.
TTTGTTGTTATAGCGGCAACAGAAATACATCATCTGTGAAAGTTTCAACTGTCTAGCTATCACGGTTCATGAGATACAACCTTTTTTTTTTTTTTTTGGGTTGGAAATCATCCTATGACTTCTCCCGCTCTGGGTGAAACGGGAGGGCGTGTCAGACTTTTACTGACTAAAACCCACCCGTGCTCCTTCAGTTGCTTGAGCCAGGGCCGCGGTAACTCTTTTTCAAATTTATCCGCGACCCAGACAGGCATTGGCCCTAGTTGGCCCCGTCAATTTTGCTGACATCTCTTTGAGGCGCGCGTGGAACACTACGCGCCGTCGACTCGGGCCTGGTCCTTATCGGACGGCGAGCTACCCATTACTCGCCGTCCGCAAGCCCGCGCCTACGGTGGCTGGGAATCAGCTTGCGACTCCCGACGCCCAGAGCGTCTCCTGCGGCGGCTTGGGGCGTGAGGGTGCCTCCGTTGCGTCTCCCTCACGCGTTCTGCCTCCTCCTTTGCGAGCATTACTGCTTCGCAGAAGGAGGTGACAGCTTCCCATGCCCTCTCGCTCCGTACCATGGTCTTGACCAGGGCCAGACGCGAGAGGTCGCCACCGCCGATCGCCTCCACGAGGACACGGCGTTGCTCCGCCCAAGCGGGGCAGACCTCCACCGTGTGTTCTACCGTGTCCTCCGGGCGATCCAAACAATGGTGACACCCGGGCGTTTCCTCCCGCCTTATCCTGAACAGGAACCTCCCGAAACAGCCGTGTCCGGTGAGGACCTGCGTCAGGCGGAAGGTGATGAGATACAGCCTGGTCTGGCCTGGACAGACGGATCTTAGTAATAGGGTCCCGTTTTTACCCTTTGGATACGGAACCCTAAAACGGTTAAATTACGGAAACAACATAGAAGACATTATTAATACAGTTGTAATGATGATAATGATAAGCAAGGCCATTAGAGTCATTCTTGAGTAGTAGTTATTTTGATGGCGATTATTGTTATTGAACAATTAAATCATTAGAGAACTTGTTTATTTTTCCGTTATTCTTATTAAAAGGAAAAACAACTTTAGACACTAATTTGATTGACTTTGGTTTGTAACAAATAGGATAATTTTGAGTTACACAACGTCAAAACAAGTTTCAATTTATTTGTTAGTATACGAATTTGTTTCTCAACCACGTGGCTACTATCGGTTTAAATGTTGTTGGAAGCAGATACATGCTCTAGTTTTGGTTGTGCTAAGCTTCCGGGATAACCGTAACCTATATTCTTGTATTCGTGAAACTTTATCACTTTTAACAGTTCCTAAAATAGTAGCGAACGACGTGTCTTAGGGTTTGGTAAGCTAGCTTTTTAATGTCGTCGTAGCTTGGCAATAATATCACCCTGCAATCATACACATATACGTAGATAAGTAACCTAAATCTGTAGGCACTGGCGGATATACGAACACATTTGCCTATAATTATATTTAAATCTATATAAATAGCCTGCTCAGAGCGTAAAAATGTGGTGTTACCAGTTTCCGCGTGCTTACCAAATAGATTGTATACCAAATGTATCGCAACGGTATTCTACTTATAAAAAATAAATAAAGAAAGAGCTTGATAAATATTGCATAATGGGAACGCATGTTTCGAAAACCGCATGAGATACGTTTGTGCCCGGCGCAGCGCTGCAATGGTAGGGCAAAACCACGGTTGAATATGATAACAATTTGGTACATTGAACCTTGATAACGGTGTAGGTTTACCTATTATGATATTATTCCTATCAGTGGCTTGGGCCCGCCAAATACTAGTCAATTTGCGGTTTCGTGGTTTTTGATTGTGGAAGGCTTTCTTTCTTTCGTTATAAGTAGTGTTACATCATTGAATAATGAATATAGGTACCTACATTTACTTATAGTCGAGCGATACCCACCTATAGGAACTTAATTATAAAGCAGGTAAGTATAAACTCGTTCAACGCTGAGTTAGTTGACCCCTTAGGTTTTTTTCTGTTTATGCGTTCTATTCGTGGCAATCAGCTCGAAAGCCTACTCAATTAAAAAAAAAACAGTCACATTTCTTGTAGTTATAATTTATGTAGCACAAATGATTTCTTTTAAATAAGTATGGAAGAAACCACTGTATCATTACAAACCTTGTTTCCATGCCAATACGGCAGGTTGGCTTACATTATTTTACTCCCTCGGCCATGAATTACATTACCACAATAATGTGTGACATGCGAGCGCAAAGCGACAGACGTCTATTCAGTCAGTCATCTCTTGTAAGGACCTCACGCCGCTTCTAAAGCATACTCCTTAGTAACGGCACAGATAATATAATACTTGCATAGTAATGGCTAGGTCAAAAAGTTTGAAAAATAAAATATTTATAATTTCATGTACCTATATTATTTGTGAAACATGTTTTTTTTTCGTGTAACTAATACGAGTAGTTTTGTGATAAAAAAATATTATCAACACGATAATTTTTCGCTACTTTTGGATAGTCCTCCAAAACGGCTTGGATAATAAAAATATTTTTACACAAAAAAATAATTAATGGCTCGCAGTTTTTCATAACTAAAATAGCATAATTATGTAATACAAAGAATATTTTGCAATCAAAACAGTCCCAAAGAAAGTTCAATATTGATGTTCAGGCTCCAAGCGGACAAACGGCCAGTACTGCGTTAACATTGGGGAATATATGTACGTACCTTAAGTAGAAACAAAATAAATACAAATCGAGTTATTCAGATTTAATGAGACCGAGATTTATCTTTAGAAAAGAAAAACAAAAAGTAATATTGGAGGCGCCGGGTATCGATCCCGGTACCTCTCGCATGCTAAGCGAGCGCTCTACCATCTGAGCTACGCCCCCGTTAACCAAAGCGTTGAAATTGCGTATTACATTCTACACTGAAGACAACCGAAAAATCGCCCTAAATACGACATAACGCCTGTATAAAAATAACTGTACGTTTTTCCATCAAGGTTACAATGGTTTTGATTTCGGCTTTAAATATAAACAATGTAGAAATCAAATTCAAGAATCCTACTAAGGTTGTTGTTGTTTTGTTGAAAGATTGTGATTTTCACAATTTAATTTGAAATTTGATTGAAATGAGTCGCTTCTACACTCATTAAAACAGGCTTCATTGATTCTATTGGTGTAGTTATGTTATCTGTCATTTGATCAGGATGTTCGCGTGTACTAAATATTCATTAATAACAGGGCGTCCTTCATTTGTGGTAATTAACGTAGGTGTAGTAGTCCGGTGATTTTAATGAATAAATACTTAATTTCATGTTTAAATAGTTTATTTATTTTCAACACTGTTAAATAACACATAAAATCAGTATCAAATAGCATTGAATAACATTATACCCAAAATATTAACAGGAAATATAAAAATAAATAGTGTTATCAGTTTCATGGCGGTAAAATATAAATAAACATTTCTATCAACATTTTATGCAACTAGTATAAATGACCTTACCAAAAGAATTAATCAAAATCATAAATTTCGAAGCTTGATAAGATAATTTAATTAAACCGACCAAGTGCGAGTCGGACACGCGCACGAACCATTCGTGCGCGTGTCCGACTCGCACTTGGTCGGTTATCCGTAACATTATCGCAAAAAAAAGGGTTTTTTTTTATTTTATTCTGATTTTAGTATTTGTTGTTATAGCGGCATCACAAATACGTACACCATCTGTGAAAATTTCACATGCCTAGCTATCACGGTTCATGAGATACAGCCTGGTGACAGACAGACAGATGGAGCGCGGCGTCTTAGTAATAGGGTCCAGTTTTTAGCCTTTGGTACAGAACCCTAAAAACTAACTTATGTAGGTACGAGAACCATAGTCCATACCATATTATTATCAAATGCGTCATTCGAGACTTATGACTCGATACTCGCACTTTGACAGCTAAATATTAGCTGTTAAAGTACAAGTAAAAATTTTACTTAGTTCTCATTACACACTAACATGTAAGTAATAAAAAATCATTGTCCTCATTACAATTCATTCATACAAATTATTCATAACAGCGTCGGATTACTAAATAGGTTCTGCAACCGATGGGCCTCGCGCCTAATAAGGGCTTGCGACCACGGACAAGACTCTATGACCATAAGAACAACTGCCGAAATCGCTCATCGTTATGGCTAGCTAGGCTATTGTTCGAAAGTGAAACAAAGCGATCTAAGACTGAGTTAGTCAGTCCTTAAATAAAGTATTTATAAATACTTCGCTCTTATCGACCCAAATAACCTTTTATTTTATGTCACAAAAGCTTTTTGCTGCGGACATTCTAATTATCAGAGAATAACTTTCGCTGCCTCAACAATAGTCAAAGTCGATAGTCTGCGCAATCGCCACAACAGTACCTCAGTGTAATCCGGTTTTGTATTCATGAACTATCTAATGGTTTATGGCTGCGTCATACTGTGAAAGGCCCATTTGTAGTATAAAAGAGCTCGGTTTTTTGGTATGATCAGAATGGTGTTGTTTGAACATAAAAAAAAATTAGGTTCGGTATTTCGGTTTTACCAATTAACTAAATACATTATATTCTAATTAACGTGGCCACATACTTCTGGCAAAACTTCTAATGGTATTTATTTGTTCCAAATAGCTTATCTTTCTAAATGACACACAAGACATTCAACGAGACTGATAAAATATTTGGGCCACTGTGTTCTTGATAGTAAATATGTAAGTGCGCATTACTTTAACCAGTAGCATAGATGTGACTAGGACGTAGATATTCAGCTGTCTCCCTCTAGCATGACCACCTGAGCTCCCTTGCCGACGGAATCCCCGAGGTTGAAAGGTGCCAGAGCTGCGACAACACCATCACGTGGAGAACGCACCACATATTCCATCTTCATGGCTATGACCACGAACAGAGGCTGGCCTTTCACCACCTGGAGAAAGTTACTCTAGTTATTTTCCATTCTTAATGATACTGGCTTGCTGTGTACCTAATCATTATTAAAATATGATTGTGTAAAACTTAATGTAATTATAATGTACCCAATATAAGAATTTTAATGTAAAATATCATATAATAAAGACGTTTGTTTCTTTTTTACCAATAATCATGGAGGTCAGTGTTTGTAGTGAGACGCTGACGACAGCAAATGTTTTAAATAATTTAAGATATATCATGCCCCCAAAATGGATACTATTGCACAGCTTGAGAGAGGCCCAATAGAGATCTGCGATAGGCTGTTTTGATTACATTGCCGAAATAACATATCTTAGAAAATCTTTGTTCGATAAATCAGTAGGTATGAACAATCCCACCAACAACCCATGGCCCCACCGACATCTTGTCATATGGGCCGAATCGTTTAAGGGACCGATGACATTGACTCACTTTGTCTCCCTTATTGACGAGTATCCTCTCCAGCACTCCAGGCGTGGGCGAGGATGCGCTGTTGGCTGTGGCAGCCGCGTCCACAGTGGTTGCCTGGTATTTGGGTCGCGGCAACTCCACTATTGTTTGACCATTCTGTGACAAAAACATATGAAGATGATTTGTTGTGTGGGCGGCGTTGACAAATTCAAATATTTTACGAATCTTTTTTTAGGAAAGCCGAATGTGTCAACAATTTATTTATATGTTGTCGCAGTGGAGCAGTGATGTTAACGTTACTCACAAAAACAGTTTAGGATTTGATTATACTTTGAAATAAGCTGCAGGAGACAGAAAAAGGTCTCACATTTATTTTTGTCAGATCAGATTTTATCGCCTTTGAAATAAAATCAATTCACTAAAATTGGTTTGTTTTGAATAGGAAGGAAAACGTATAAAAGGAAAACGTATAAAATCGTAGGATAATCTGTTAGCGGAAGGCAAATTGCGATGAGCTTTGGCTCATTTAGATAGAGATTTATGGTTATCATAACTTATTATCAGCGGCGCTTATTTGAAATATTTACATACATTCCAAAGGTTAGGCACTACCACTATCACAGGCAATCCTACTTAATATTACAATAAATGTGAAAGTTGATATTATGTGCTACAATCACGCAAAAACGGCTGAACGGCAGGCTTATTACGTATGAAACAGCAATTAGCAATATTTGCGCAGAGATTGTACAATCATCGCGCGATTATCGCTTTACGTCAAAAAATTGGAAGGCTCATTTTTGCGAAATAATTGCTCTTCAATCGCGAAGCCGCATTATAAATGAGCTATAGCCACACCATAATAATTTTACGACAGCACTGCTAACAATAATAATCTGCTAACTGAAATGTGCATTTATCGCAAGGTGATTGCGATCATTTCGTATTACGCATGTTTTTTGACAGCAGAGCGACAGCAATCGGCGAGCAAATGTGGCTGTCAAATTGCGATTACTTTTTCCCTTGTTGTTGTTCGATTGCTAATCGCTCGCTGATGGCTGAGTAGGTACAGAAGTTTTTGAGTTTTTGGCGGCTTTTTTTGTGTGTTATTTTGTGGCTACTTTAATTATCCGCAAATTAGAATAATAATATAAAAATAAATATTGAAATAACAAATTCCTACTGAATATTGTAATGACAAATTGGTGTTGTTTTGAGTCTCTAATGTCTACGCAACTGGACTATTTGTTGAATCATTGAAACAGAAGTGATCACGGTATAGTAGAGGATTTTTTATACTTTAGTGTTGGCTACCTCAGCGAAGCTTATATGTTTACTACTAAATACTTACAAACACATTAGAATGTGATAAGCCCGCAATAAGTATCTTCTATTATATTCTTTTTTATATGGCAAGCGCCGATGTCGACTATTCTGTCAATGTCTAAATTAAATTGGAAAAATCTATTTTACGTTTCATAGCTCAAATACGAGATAATGTAGTCTATTAAGTGTTGTTCTAACGCGTTATCGATTCGATTTCTTATAACAATCGACAATTCGAACAAATTTTAATCGATTTTACACATTGACATTTATGTAAATAAAATGAAAATATCAAATTTTCACTGCCATATTTACTTTAAACAAACACTTTACATCTGCGAATATTAATTTATCGGATTATTGGAGCTAAATAGTAACCAAATTGACTATTAAACAAACAGCCTCCACAAAGTGTTGCTCTTTCATAAGCTGGTTAATTCATCAAACGATACACTTTATAATTTTTCGGACAGATAAAATAGCTTCTGTTAAAAGAGACTAACAAAAAAAAGACTTGTCTTAAAAGCCTCAGTAGCCAGGTCACTAAATTGATCGCGCAATAATTGTACAATTATTGCTACTTGCTGTTCCATACGTAATAAGCCCGCCGGTTAGGATGAAAATTTGCATGCAGATACTTCATAGCCTGGATTATAATGATTCCTTGGAAAATTAAAACAGTGCAGAATGTAATAAGCTCGCGGGTGGTTGTCCCACGATACAACACTGTGACATAGTGTCCTTACCTCATCGTACACGTGCACTTGTTGCTCGTGTGTCATTATTCCCACGTTGCTCTTCTTGTCGCCTATGAACCTGTTCAGTCTGAGTCCTCTCTCGGTGGTTTCAGTATACAACACTGTGACATAGTGTCCTTACCTAATCGTACACGTGCACTTGTTGCTCGTGCGTCATTAGTCCCACGTTGCTCTTCTTGTCGCCTATGAACCTGTTCAGTCTGAGTCTTCGTCGGTGGTTTCACTATACAACACTGCGACATAGTGTCCTTACCTCATCGTACACGTGCACTTGTTGCTCGTGCGTCATTAGTCCCACGTTGTTCTTCTTGTCGCCTATGAGCGTGTTCAGTCTTAGTCCTCTCTCGGTGGTTTCACGATACAACACTGTGACATAGTGTCCTTACCTCATCGTACACGTGCACTTGTTGCTCGTGTGTCATTATTCCCACGTTGCTCTTCTTGTCGCCTATGAACGTGTTCAGTCTGAGTCCTCTCTCGGTGGTTTCATTATACAACACTGTGACATAGTGTCCTTACCTCATCTTACACGTGCACTTGTTGCTCGTGCGTCATTAGTCCCACGTTGTTCTTCTTGTCGCCTATGAGCGTGTTCAGTCTTAGTCCTCTCTCGGTGGTTTCACTATACAACACTGTGACATAGTGTCCTTACCTCATCGTACACGTGCACTTGTTGCTCGTGCGTCATTAGTCCCACGTTGCTCTTCTTGTCGACTATGAATGTGTTCAGTCTGAGTCCTCTCTCGGTGGTTTCACTATATAATACAACACTGTGACATAGTGTCCTTACCTCATCGTACACGTGCACTTGTTGCTCGTGCGTCATTGGTCCCACGTTGTTCTTCTTGTCGCCTATGAGCGTGTTCAGTCTTAGTCCTCTCTCGGTGGTTTCACTATACAACACTGTGACATAGTGTCCTTACCTCATCGTACACGTGCACTTGTTGCTCGTGCGTCATTAGCCTCACGTTGCTCTTCTTGTCGCCTATGAACGTGTTCAGTCTGAGTCCTCTCTCGGTGGTTTCACTATATAATACAACACTGTGACATAGTGTCCTTACCTCATCGTACACGTGCACTTGTTGCTCGTGCGTCATTAGTCCTACGTTGTTCTTCTTGTCGCCTATGAGCGTGTTCAGTCTTAGTCCTCTCTCGGTGGTTTCACGATACAACACTGTGACATAGTGTCCTTACCTCATCGTACACGTGCACTTGTTGCTCGTGTGTCATTATTCCCACGTTGCTCTTCTTGTCGCCTATGAACGTGTTCAGTCTGAGTCCTCTCTCGGTGGTTTCACTATATAATACAACACTGTGACATAGTGTCCTTACCTCATCGTACACGTGCACTTGTTGCTCGTGCGTCATTGGTCCCACGTTGTTCTTCTTGTCGCCTATGAGCGTGTTCAGTCTTAGTCCTCTCTCGGTGGTTTCACTATACAACACTGTGACATAGTGTCCTTACCTCATCGTACACGTGCACTTGTTGCTCGTGCGTCATTAGCCTCACGTTGCTCTTCTTGTCGCCTATGAACGTGTTCAGTCTGAGTTCTCTCTCGGTGGTTTCACTATATAATACAACACTGTGACATAGTGTCCTTACCTCATCGTACACGTGCACTTGTTGCTCGTGCGTCATTAGTCCTACGTTGTTCTTCTTGTCGCCTATGAGCGTGTTCAGTCTTAGTCCTCTCTCGGTGGTTTCACGATACAACACTGACATAGTGTCCTTACCTCATCGTACACGTGCACTTGTTGCTCGTGTGTCATTATTCCCACGTTGCTCTTCTTGTCGCCTATGAACGTGTTCAGTCTGAGTCCTCTCTCGGTGGTTTCACTATATAATACAACACTGTGACATAGTGTCCTTACCTCATCGTACACGTGCACTTGTTGCTCGTGCGTCATTGGTCCCACGTTGTTCTTCTTGTCGCCTATGAGCGTGTTCAGTCTTAGTCCTCTCTCGGTGGTTTCACTATACAACACTGTGACATAGTGTCCTTACCTCATCGTACACGTGCACTTGTTGCTCGTGCGTCATTAGCCTCACGTTGCTCTTCTTGTCTCCTATGAACGTGTTCAGTCTGAGTCCTCTCTCGGTGGTTTCACTATATAATACAACACTGTGACATAGTGTCCTTACCTCATCGTACACGTGCACTTGTTGCTCGTGCGTCATTAGTCCTACGTTGTTCTTCTTGTCGCCTATGAGCGTGTTCAGTCTTAGTCCTCTCTCGGTGGTTTCACGATACAACACTGTGACATAGTGTCCTTACCTCATCGTACACGTGCACTTGTTGCTCGTGTGTCATTATTCCCACGTTGCTCTTCTTGTCGCCTATGAACGTGTTCAGTCTGAGTCCTCTCTCGGTGGTTTCACTATATAATACAACACTGTGACATAGTGTCCTTACCTCATCGTACACGTGCACTTGTTGCTCGTGCGTCATTAGTCCTACGTTGTTCTTCTTGTCGCCTATGAGCGTGTTCAGTCTTAGTCCTCTCTCGGTGGTTTCACGATACAACACTGTGACATAGTGTCCTTACCTCATCGTACACGTGCACTTGTTGCTCGTGTGTCATTAGTCCCACGTTGCTCTTCTTGTCGCCTATGAACCTGTTCAGTCTGAGTCTTCCTCGGTGGTTTCACTATACAACACTGCGACATAGTGTCCTTACCTCATCGTACACGTGCACTTGTTGCTCGTGCGTCATTAGTCCCACTTTGTTCTTCTTGTCGCCTATGAGCGTGTTCAGTCTTAGTCCTCTCTCGGTGGTTTCACTATACAACACTGTGACATAGTGTCCTTACCTCATCGTACACGTGCACTTGTTGCTCGTGCGTCATTAGCCTCACGTTGCTCTTCTTGTCGCCTATGAACGTGTTCAGTCTGAGTCCTCTCTCGGTGATTTCACTATATAATACAACACTGTGACATAGTGTCCTTACCTCATCGTACACGTGCACTTGTTGCTCGTGCGTCATTAGTCCTACGTTGTTCTTCTTGTCGCCTATGAGCGTGTTCAGTCTTAGTCCTCTCTCGGTGGTTTCACGATACAACACTGTGACATAGTGTCCTTACCTCATCGTACACGTGCACTTGTTGCTCGTGTGTCATTAGTCCCACGTTGCTCTTCTTGTCGCCTATGAACCTGTTCAGTCTGAGTCTTCCTCGGTGGTTTCACTATACAACACTGCGACATAGTGTCCTTACCTCATCGTACACGTGCACTTGTTGCTCGTGCGTCATTGGTCCCACGTTGTTCTTCTTGTCGCCTATGAGCGTGTTCAGTCTTAGTCCTCTCTCGGTGGTTTCACTATACAACACTGTGACATAGTGTCCTTACCTCATCGTACACGTGCACTTGTTGCTCGTGCGTCATTAGCCTCACGTTGCTCTTCTTGTCGCCTATGAACGTGTTCAGTCTGAGTCCTCTCTCGGTGGTTTCACTATATAATACAACACTGTGACATAGTGTCCTTACCTCATCGTACACGTGCACTTGTTGCTCGTGCGTCATTAGTCCTACGTTGTTCTTCTTGTCGCCTATGAGCGTGTTCAGTCTTAGTCCTCTCTCGGTGGTTTCACGATACAACACTGTGACATAGTGTCCTTACCTCATCGTACACGTGCACTTGTTGCTCGTGTGTCATTATTCCCACGTTGCTCTTCTTGTCGCCTATGAACGTGTTCAGTCTGAGTCCTCTCTCGGTGGTTTCACTATATAATACAACACTGTGACATAGTGTCCTTACCTCATCGTACACGTGCACTTGTTGCTCGTGCGTCATTAGTCCTACGTTGTTCTTCTTGTCGCCTATGAGCGTGTTCAGTCTTAGTCCTCTCTCGGTGGTTTCACGATACAACACTGTGACATAGTGTCCTTACCTCATCGTACACGTGCACTTGTTGCTCGTGCGTCATTAGTCCTACGTTGTTCTTCTTGTCGCCTATGAGCGTGTTCAGTCTTAGTCCTCTCTCGGTGGTTTCACGATACAACACTGTGACATAGTGTCCTTACCTCATCGTACACGTGCACTTGTTGCTCGTGTGTCATTAGTCCCACGTTGCTCTTCTTGTCGCCTATGAACCTGTTCAGTCTGAGTCTTCCTCGGTGGTTTCACTATACAACACTGCGACATAGTGTCCTTACCTCATCGTACACGTGCACTTGTTGCTCGTGCGTCATTAGTCCCACGTTGTTCTTCTTGTCGCCTATGAGCGTGTTCAGTCTTAGTCCTCTCTCGGTGGTTTCACTATACAACACTGTGACATAGTGTCCTTACCTCATCGTACACGTGCACCTGTTGTTCGTGCGTCAGTAGTCCCACGTTGCCCTTCTTGTCGCCTATGAGCGTGTTCAGTCTTAGACCTCTCTCGGTGGTTTCAAGTGACGCTTCTACTTGACGCCATTCGCCATCTTTGACTTTTACGCGATACGAGTTGGGTGTGCGCTCGTGTTGGACCGTTACTGTGAAATCTGCGAACAATACATGACCGTTAAAATCTGGAATAAACCCTTTCAAATAAAATGGATTTTTCCAAATTGGTTTATAAATGATGGAGTTCTGAGGTGACAAACATAAAAAATACAACCGAATCCCCTCCCCCCTATTTTATTTTAAGTCGGCTAAAAAACGCTTTCATTACAACTGCAAATGATAGAGAAGAACAAAAAAAACAATGATAGAAGGCAGATTATATTTTCGGGAAAAAAGATTCGAACACATTCCTATTCCATAATATCACAATGAGCTCTACAAATGATCGAATGACAAAATTAAATATCCTTGTCATTAGTGCTAATGGTTTTGGAATTTTGATGAATATTAGCGGTTTGACTAAGAGTCGACTTACGATAAGTGATGAGTGTGGTGAATGATGAGTGACTGCACCTTAATTTGATACGTTTGATTGTTTAAACAATATAAGGACGCCTAAACAAATGCATTAAGTTTACCCTACCTCACGTTAGGCAGGTGAAAACCGATGTGTTGATAAAGGGCGAAGAATTGAATCCTGAAAATAGCACAGTATTCTTAGGCTTAACTTTGGATGCTAAGCTTCAGTGGGGCCCACATATAGATAAATTGTCAAAGAAGCTAAGCTCCGCAGCATATGCTGTTAGAACAATTCGTAATTTAACTGACATAGAGACAGCCCGTTTAGTATACTTTAGCTATTTTCATAGTGTAATGTCGTACGGTATTCTGTTGTGGGGAAATGCCGCCGACATCCAGACTATCTTTGTTATGCAGAAAAGAGCTGTTTGATCAATTTATAAATTAAGTCCGAGACACTCTCTCAGAGAGAAATTTTAAGGAGATTAATGTAATGACTGTGCCTTCTCAGTACATTTATGAACTTATTTATCTTTTATATGCCCATAAAAATATAAAATTGTTTAAAAAATAGAGTGATATCCATTACATAAATACTAGGAATAAACACAAATTTGTAGTACCTACAACAAGGCTCAAGAAAATAGGTGGCTCGTTTAGATGCCAATGTGTACGCTTTTATAATAAGCTTCCAAGCCACGTCCAAGATCTAAGTCTTAATAAATTCAAATCTTTCATTAAACGTAAGTTGTGCCAGAAAGCGTTTTATACAACTAAAGATTACCTTGAAGACAAAAAGGCTTGGGATTGAGCTGCTCCAATTAATTTTGTTTTTTTATTAAATTTTGCACCGTGAATTTTGTTATTATAATTTTTTATTTTTTTTTTGGTTTTCTTGCAATGACAAGAATATTTACTTTTAAAGTATTTTATTATTTTATTTTCATTATTGTGAATGTGAAGACTATGTGGATCATTCTTTTTTGTTTTTTTTTGTGATAATTTAAATTTATCTTAGTTTATAATCATGGTCTGGCAGTTTGAGTAGTTTATGCGGCCTACCCGAATGTCCTTTCTTTGGTATTGTTCGTCGAATCGTTGAGCTCCTTAAATTCTGAGTTGAGCTGCTCGGTTATTGACAAATGCGTGCACTGACTGGACAGGTTTACTCAATCTGGCTGGTTCTTTCCTCAAAAGACCATTTCAGACATCAGTCTACATTGTCTTGACATGATCTAACCAATATTTTCTCTGGACTTTTAAAGAGACTGTGACCTCTGAGTTTGTTTCGGCCTTTCTTCTCAGAGCAGTCAGATAGGAAACGCCGACCTCATGTAGTTTTAAAAAATATGTTCGACATGTAAAAGTGTTTGTACAAACCAACTTACAGAAATAAAATCATTTATCATATGTACGTACGGCAGAGAAGAATATATTTTTTACCTTTTTCATCAAACCTCAAAGGAATAGTTTTCTGCAATTCATAGTTTGGTCTCCACGCCTGAGGTTCTACTGAGATGCCCTTCCAGTTGTCCGTTACAGTGTTGGATAGTTGATTGCTCAGCAGCTGAAATAAAACAATTGCTTGAATCGTTCTTAGAATATAACATTAAAATCTCTATTTGGGTCAACTGACATACAAAAGGGTTAGTAAACAAGAAAAACAACATTTACCCATGTTAGTTAACTTATTATCTACTTATTTTGTTAGAAGGTGGTTGTTCCTTATGCATCTCTGAACAACATTACATAATAAAGAAAAGTACCTTCCCACTACGGTCTTCAGGGTGGAATTGGGGATGTGTTAAGAACATTGCTAAGCTATTATATTGCTTAGATAAAAAGCCCAATAAATATCGTTTTAAATAAAAGAAAATGTACCTAATATAAGTTTTCACTGGATATTTTTTTTTCTTTTTTTATTAAACTTCATGCAAGTTAAGACTGTTTATATTTAACATCATTTTGGTACAGCAACGTTGACATACTGATGCAGGAATTCCGGATAAAGGAATGCTTACTTGTCCTAGGGCGGCCTGTATGGCTCGCTCCTCACTCAGCTTGGAGTCGCTCGGCGGGAACAGTTCGCTCTCGTGCTGAGGTATGAATGCAGTATGCACGTCGCCTGCCACGAATGCACTGGCGCCGCTGAGGCGGAGAAGGAAGTTGACGTTTGTTTCTAAACCGGCGACCTGTGAAAGATTTAACCTCGTTTTAGCAACTAACCCTGAGTTAAGTTGTTCGCGCAAGTATGACGAAGAGAATTAGATTGTGCTCGCGTGCTATGCACGTGGTACCATTTTTGCGAGCCACGGTATGACACGCCACACCACCTTGCGGGGGTCTCGCAACTTCCAAGACAGAATTAGATTACAGCCCAAAAGCTCTAATCAGCAGTGCCGCTGAAATGACATTACGCTTATTTTTATCAATTGCCACGAATATTTTTGATCCAGAAAGTAAAACTCAATCCACTATTGCCTATCATTATAGCCTCGTGTTAGTTGAAAAAGCTAGTTCACAATTATATTGGAGACACTTACTTGGTATTCGGAGAGCTTGGCTCGGGTTTTGGCGAGGGCTTCACTGCGGTCGCGACCCCACACAACAAGCTTTGCGATCATGGGGTCATAGTGCACTGATACTTCTTGTCCTTCCCGGACGCCGGTCTCCACCTGGAGAAAATAAAATTAAATAAATCTTGAAGTCTTCTAAATAAAATCGCATATCTCTACAAATGCAGAATAATATTGTCATGAAAATAAAACTTAATAAGTAGGAAGCTCTAGATAACAAAAACATAAGTATGCAAGTGAGAAATTGAGACTGTTTATCCAGCAGGAGCTGAGCACCGGTGGAATAATTTTAACTTCCAAACATTACTAGCACCATCTATCTTCCAAACGCAATATTAATTCATAAACAAGTAAAATTCCAAAATTTAAAAAAACTCCCTACACATTTATCTTGCGAAAACATCCCGATGCATTAGTAAAATGCCCATAACTTTTGAACGGCTGAATTGACTTAAAAAAACTTTTGAAAGCCGATTTTATTCAAAAATAGCTAAGAACACTCTTGACACAATCACCTTTCAAACAAAAAAAACTAAATCAAAATCGGTTCATCCGTTGAGGCGCTGATGCCACAGACAGACAAACAGATACACAGCAACACACGTCAAACTTATAACACCCCTCTTTTTCCGTCGGGGGTTAAAAAGAGCATCTATAATCCTTGACACATAAACTTGAGGTGAAGACAAGCATCGAAATAAATCATGAAACATATTTCTGGCGCCACTTATTTTGTTTCGCGTTGTGTATTACGGATCCAAACTTTTAAATCAAATTAAACAAGACCAACACGACAAGGCTATCGTCTACACCAAGAACACATAACAACGACCACACCAAGCCCTCCCAGGCAACCATAAACAATAAGAAAAAATGGAACACACACACACAACTCATCCAAGCTTGCTGTTCACCGGGGCTGGTAACGACCACAACCCTCCATAAGTTCAGATTAACTACGAAACACACATAAACTTGAGGTGAACTATGACAAGCATCGAAATAAATCATGAAACATATTTCTGGCACCACTTATTTTGTTTCGCGTTGTTTCGGTTTTAGTTTTAGTAGTGTACACCATCACTAAAAAGTGAGCAGATTCTAGAAAGTAAATAAAGCCCACATAGCGTAATATAATTATGCATACATACATACGTATCGAATATAGTTATATTGTTACCTCCATTTTCAAAAGTCGGTAAAAAACACTGGAACGGAACACAAAATGCTCAAGGAGAAGATCTAGTTGCATTTGTCCTGGAACATAAACTATCAATCATGGACCTTTTTTTTTAGAAAAGCACCGGGCGCAAATGGATAACTAGGGCAATTACCAAACGCGCAGTACGAAATTAAAAAAATAATAAACAGACTGTCCTATTTAAACAACCCAAATCCGCCCAAAAAAGAAGAATATTTAATATAAACTGTTCATCCGACCCCGGAATGACAAGGGTAAAACTTTAGAAAATAAAAAACAATTTAAAGTTAAACTATACCGCCAAATACTAGCTACTATCTGGAGGGGAAAAAAAAGCCACGGTAAACAATGATTAATTCAAACATGTTGCAAAAAACCGGCCAAGTGCGAGTCGGAGTCGGGTTCCGTACCA
Organism: Orthosia cruda; assembly: GCA_964057195.1. NCBI lineage: Eukaryota > Metazoa > Arthropoda > Insecta > Lepidoptera > Noctuidae > Orthosia > Orthosia cruda. The sequence continues at coordinate 20,231,238 of OZ059825.1, read as the reverse complement.
TTATCGTAAAAACGTTGTATGGGAGCCAAATATTTGTTTTATTCTGTTTTTAGTATTTGTTGTTAAGGTTACCCTAGTCGACGGCACGAACTATTTTGTGCGCGAGGTTAAAATGCATGCTATTTCATACGACAGCACGTGCGAAAGAGATAGATGCTATGATGAGCAGTTTGCGTACAAATTAGCACTTTTGAAAAATTTGTATCGAAATGGATGATGATTTAGGACGAAAACGAGCGCGCGAAATTTTATAAACAGACCTTTGGGAGTCTAGATATCATAAAAAAACGGCTCAATGTATATTTACAAAATAAAATTATTTGCATTGTTGAATTACTAATCTATCCCTGTATGGAGGCCGTTTTACAATTTTCCTTCTACTTATTGTATTTATTTCTGCCCAAAGATGCGTTAAAATTAGTGTTGAAATATGGAACTTTCGTCGCGCATAACTTTTAAATATATTATTTTATCTTTTTTGTTTCCATATAGAGTTAGATAATGATGAGACAAATTGATATCATTTTTTATTTGAACGTACATCGTCAAGCAGTGGAGTAATCGCCAGACTACGTTTGTATGGAAGAATGATCTATTAGAGTAACCTTAAAGCAACAACAGAAATAAATCATCTGTGAAAATATCAACAGTCATAATTTAAATTTATATGTAATAATAATTGATTCTACCGTCCATACAGAAAAATAGCTTGATAGAGAGAAGAACGGATCAGAAACTCCACAACATGAGGAACAGTACATAAACGTTGATAATGATAGCTATCTAAATTACTAGTATAATAACTTTTGGTCCTATTCAATTTGCAGCTTGAGGAAATTAATCATAAGAACGTTTTGTTTCAGGCCTACATACCTTTTTCAGGAACTGCACTTCATTGTTGATATATTATTATGAGTGTGCTTATTTTTCAAGACTGATTTTAAATATTAGTTATAATAGAATGCTCTAAATGGATTGCTTGCCATACGAATGTTAATCAATATTATATAGTGGGCCTGAATTTTGTGCATTTCTTAAGACGTGTAGGATAATCTCTGGCAACAATACACCTATCTTAAAAAATCTTTCACCTTATAGGTACATTATTCCAGATGGTTATAGGCATTATTATGATCCAGGCAAAGCCGGGTCGGGCCTCTAATATTACTATAAAACATTTGCTTTAACTAATTGTTATTATAATAAATGTTACGATTCTCTCCTCTCGCTCAGTCCTTTCAAAGGTTGTCTGTAAGAGATTGCTCTGTGCGAAAAGACCGCCCATTGTACACTTGCTTTTATGATTGTTTGTCCTGTATATATATTTTTGTGGTGTACAATATGAATATAATAAATAATTGATCTCTAAACAAAAGAAAGGACATTTATCATTATTGCAATCGACACGTAAAGTTTAAAATAAACCGGCCAAGTGCGACTCGGACCCGCGCACGAAGTGTTCCGTGCCATTATCGCAAAAAACGGCGCAAAAATCAAGTTTCTTGTATGGGCACTTAAATATTTATTTTATTCTGTTTTTAGTATTTGTTGTTATAGCAGCAACAGAAATACATCATATGTGAAAATTTCAACTGTCTAGCTATCACGGTTCATGAGATACAGCTTGTTGACAGACGGACAGACAGACAGAGGGATCGCGGAGTCTTAGTAATAGGTAGTTCTGTTTTTAACCGACTTCAAAAAAAGGAGGAGGTTCTCAATTCGACTGTATTTTTTTTTATGTGTATTACCTCAGAACTTGTTACTGGGTGAACCGATTTTGATGATTCTTTTTTTATTTAAAAGCTGGTGTTTGTCATGTGTCTGCAATCGCATTTATGTTTATCGTTTACACCATTTCATAACATAACATCACACTAGTACGCTCTAAAGGGGTACGCAGGTGTAAACAGTTCACCTTGGTATACCCTTATTCGACCGGTTTTGTTTAAGTTTCATGTTATTGGGTAAATCTATTCTGGTACCACTTTGGGCATTATTGGTACGTAGCCTATATAAATTATGTAGCACAACTAAAAAGAGAAAAAAAAAAAAACTTTTTACAATAAATACAACCGACTTCCAAATCAAAAAACTTAAATGTGAAAAATAACTTCAATTTCGGAAGTCGGTGTCAAAAAACGAAGAAAATAAAACAAGAACAGTTTTTTTATTGGGTTCCGTACCCAAAGAGTAATAAAAGAACTATTTACAAAAAATACAACCGACTTCCAAACCAAAAAACTAAAAAGTGAAAAATAACTTCAATTTCGGAAGTCGGTACTTCCGAAATTGAAGTTATTTTTCACTTTTTATTTACCAAGGCATCCGGCCGGCTGGCGAATCAAGTCTGCATTTTGCTTTTTCTTCTTCGTCGGTACACTCTTGGCAGAGCGGTCGTGGTCATCATGTTGCAGTGAGACATCGGGTTGCCATAATTTGCCTAACGATGCGACACCATCCGTCTCTATCGGCTGTTATTTGTGTGCACTCATTCAATGGGCCACCCATTGCAGACTTAATCTGGTCGGTCCATCGCTTGGGTGACCTACCGCGCGCTCTCGTTCCTTCCACTCTACCCTGAACTACAAGCCGCTCGATAGAGTCGTTGCCTCGTCGGGACACGTGTCCAAAGAACTGGAGTATTCTAGCCTGGACCATAGCCGATAGACGCCGCTTAATACCGAGCTCCTGAAGGATGGATATGTTAGTGCGAAACTCTGTCCACGACACTCCAAGCATTTTTCTCCAGCACCACATTTCCAGAGCGTCTATTCTCTTCCTCTCAGTGTCTCTCAGCGTCCAGGTCTCTGCTGCGTAAAGAAATATGGGGAACACAAGTGCCCGTATGAGCCGGGTTTTCGTAGCTTTGTTGATATTGTGATTCCTCCATATTTTCCTCAGCCCATCCATGGCAGACCTGGCCATAGCCATGCGTCGCTTGATCTCGTCCCCGCAACCACCGTGGTTTGATATTAAAGCGCCCAGGTAGACGTATGATTGTACGACGTCGCAATTCGCGATTTTTGTGACTTCTGGCGAATTTTCGTTAATGCGATCGACAATGATCATCTTCGTCTTGGTTCTGTTAATTCTCAAACCGAATGCTGAGCTGGTATGTTCCATTTTGGATAGCAACCGTTCCATGCGTTCGGCATTAGTCGCGAACAGCGTAGTGTCGTCCGCATATCGCAGTTTCGATACTCTTATACCTCGTATCGATACACCGTCCGTCCAGTCCTCAAGGGTAATCCGCATTATAAGTTCAGTGTAGATGTTGAACAGTAGGGGCGAGATTATACAACCTTGACGGACGCCTGCACTGGGATGAAAGACATTCGATAGTACGCCATCAGTCCTCACTGACGCTGTTCCGTCCTCATAAAGACGCCTCAAAAGATGCACAAGGTGTGGGAGTGCCCATAGCAAGAAGGGACCTCCACAGCACTGGCCATTTCACCGAGGCAAATGCTTTGGAGAAGTCAACAAAGCAAATATAAGTGGGCTTGTTGAACTCTCGGGCTTTCTCGATAATTTGACGAACTATGAAGATCTGCTCTCGAGTGCCCCTTCCCTTTACAAACCCTGCCTGTTCAGGTGCAACTTCCTTGGATAAGTAGGCTTTCAGTCGCTCGTTTAACACGTGCAGTAAAATTTTGCTTGCGTGTGATATTAGTGCAATCAGGCAGTAGTTGCTGCACTTCTTTGTGGAACCCTTTTTAAGAAGTGGAATGAAGACAGTGTGAGCCCATTCCTTAGGCCATGTTCAGCTTTGCCATATTTTGTTACAGATTGTATGAATCATCTGTACCCCCTGTTCACCTGCGGCCTTAATGGTCTCTATTGGAATGGCATCTTTGCCAATGGCCTTGTCATTCTTCAGATGTTTGATGGCAGCTTCGACTTCTTCTTTAAGAATGTCTGACTCCATGTCTTCATTGTTGGGTTCCTTAGGAGCAAAATCCTGGGCTAGAGGGTCCTCGTACAAAGATAGGCAGTACTGTTTCCACGTCTCAGAAATATCTTCCAGCTCAAAGACCATTTCCCCTCGACAGTTTTCAATCGCCCAAGTCTTAGAAGAGACTGATTTCGTAATCAAGCGTATTTTGTGTAATTATGTAAATCCCTGGACTCATTTTTATCTATGAGACTCGACTTCTTCGCATATTTTACGTAAGCTGGCGTTCCGGTATCGTCTGCAAGCTGCTTGTATCTGCGCGGACTGTCGGTTGAGGGATCTCACATCAGCGCCCGATGCTTTTAACCTACGTCTTTCCTCAACCAGTGCAAGAGTGCTGTCGCTCATCCACTGTTGGCGTTTACGAACCTCTGCAGGCGGTTTAGAAAAATTGGCTCTCTCTCTATCAGGCTTTTTGCACTGTCCCATAGCTCATCTGGGTTCTTTACTTCTAGATCCGCATCCGCCCACTCACTCCAATTTTGTTTCAATGCTGACATAAATTTTGTGCTGTCCTTCACTTCGATCCTTGAACGCTGGTCGAGTTTTCTGGCTGCTCGCAGCTTGAGATGCAATTTGGAAATGAGCAGTTGGTGATCTGATCCACAGTCCGCTCCGGGTAATGTATGCGCATTCCTGACCGAGGTCCGCCAGCGTGACCTAACGAGTATGTAGTCGATCTGATTACGATACTGTCCATCAGGTGAAGTCCAAGTATACAGCCTACGAGGATGTTGTTGAAATAGGCTGTTTGAAATAACCAGATTGTTATCAGCTACAAACTGTATTAAGCGTTCGCATCTCTCGTTACGGACAGCAACACACGTCAAACTTATAACACCCCTCTTTTTCCTTCGGGGGTTAAAAACAATTACCCACAACTTATAAATTAACGATTAGCACTGTAGATATGTATGGCTTTATTATTTCTGGGCAAGAGTCTCAATATGCATAGCGGGTTCCTGAAGATGGAAGGTGCCGTCAAGGCCGGTCCAGAAAATAGTGGCGAGACGATTTGGTCTCGTACCATGAGGGCTGGTTCGAGACGGCGCGGGAGAAGAATGTTTGGAAAGACCTGAAGGAGGCCTTTGATTAGTAATGGCTAGAAAAAAAAAACTCAACTCACTCTAACGAACTCTTCAGGTACAGGCTGTGTGAGTCTATGTAGCGTGCCGGCGCGAGGGAGGAAGCCCGCTCGGGGCTCCTCGGCGTAGATGCGACACTCGACCGCGTGACCTCGACGAATGATCTGATCTTGAGATAGAGGCAACTGTTCGCCTGCTGCCACACGCAGCTGCCATTCTACTAAGTCCGTGCCTACAAAAATTTAATAAGATTTTAACAAAAACTCAGTTTTATTTTTACTTTACTAGTGAACGTCATAATAAAAGCCTCACGGGTCGATCTTCAAGGTTAAGCAATGCTTGCTGAGTTCGGACCGTGGATATGTGACAATTTTAACATGCCGAGTTTTCCCCGTCGTCCCTCGGAAAGCCCGTTAAATCGTTGGGCCCGTCTACCATTTGTAGATCGTTTATAGTTGTTACCGGTAGTCAGAAGCAATCTGACACCAGTCTTGACAAGGGCTATCGTGATACTCAGAAACTGGGTTGTGGATGTCAGATATCTAGTCACTCAATGTAAATTACTGGTACGCAGCTGCACCTGTGCAGCCTGATTGCGTAAGTGAATTCGGCAAGGCAAAGGGTTACCAATTACAAATTAGGGTTACAAATTATTGCGAAAATGATTGGACGCTTCGGTAATATCTAATTATTTAAAGAGTCATTCTCTTTCATGGGGTCAAACCCTTTGCCTTGCCGATTTCATTTTTGCAATTAGGTTGCAGGTTAGACTGGAGACGACCCCAACATAGGAAAAGACTAAGCAGTTTCACAGGTGAAGGAACATTTCATTAATATGTCTTATTATTAAATATTATTAAAATAAAAATTTGCCTCATACTAGGAATTTCTCCTGTATCGTGGTTACGTTTACAAACATATAAACTCACATACACAAACACCCAGAGCCGGAACAACTATCTGTAGGTTATACAAATATTTGTTCCGTGCGGGAATCGAACCCGCGACACGCAGCGCAGCAGCCGATCGCTCAACCACTGCGCCAACCGTGCGCCCATGTCGTTTCAATATCTTCATACGTAAAAAGACCCATGAGCTATCCTTGACGTAATGCTAATGCCATCATTGTATGAGAAGAAACCTTTGCCCTACGTACCTATAGCGGGACAAGATAGGATAATGTTATTTTGTAGTATTCTTTTATTAGTACAAAAAGTATGAATGGGTTGAATAGAAATTAACATGTCTCTTTACATTTTGTGAATAACTATTAAAAGAAAAAGCTATTTTCGACCTAACCTGTGACGACATCTATACGACAACATAAAGGAGTAAGTACGCAGTCAGGCAACCAACGACCCCCGCTGTTGCACAAATGTCATACGATTTATTCATCGCGCTAGCAAAGATAAATTTAGATCAAGTAGTTTCACTCTTATCTTGCCCAGTGGCGTATTTAAAGATTTGGCGCCCCGGGCCATACAGAATTGCCCGCTGCTTCACTAGGCTGGCGTGATGTTCCAAAATATGAAAATTGCGAGAGCGAGTGAAACAATCTCGAATTTTTTTATCATTTCGTAAAGGTTTTGTTGTCTACTTATGCAGAAAAGCTTCAGAATCATTAGAATTTTAAATGCAAGAGCGAGCGAATCGAATACGAAAATTCATATCAGATATATTTTATATTTCTTTTACAGTAATGTGTAGAGTATAGTACAGCTTGTTTCAGAAAAAAAGGGGCAGCCTGGTTGCCTCGCAATCTGCCACCCAGGCCATGGCTCTCATGGCCTAAGTCTAAATACGCTGCTGATCTTGTGGTCAAATTTCATACATTATACTAGGTACACATACCAGTAATCATCTCAGTAATGGGATGTTCCACCTGCAGACGTGTGTTCATCTCCATGAAGTGGAACTCGTGTGTCTGACGATGCAGGATGAATTCCACGGTTCCCGCTCCCACGTAGCCGACTGCTTTAGCGGCGCGAACTGCGGCCTCACCGAGAGACCTGCGGGTTTCTTCCGAAATACCTGGCTGGAAAACAAGCAATCTTTTTATGAATACCTACTGTTCTAAACTTGCTCGGTTATGTGTGGGTCGAGCGTCATTCCTCGCGCGCAACAAGTGTCTGAAGTTACCGGCCCAAGGCAAAGGGCCACCTGGTGGTCAGACGCGGGGTTCGTGAGTAACCCTCAAGCAAGTGAGCTCCTGTGAGCGAGCTGCATCTCCGGCACTTTCCTGGATAGAAAGTAGAGGACTACCCGTTGGATTAGTTTTCTGGCAACCCAGCTGTAGGCATTGGGTAGATGCGATGATTTGTATTCGAGAGGTGAGCGTGCTTACAGCTCCGGGACCATTCTGGAGAAATGGGAGCCAGCTTCTCTGGCGTCCTTAACGGGGATTGAATCCGCTAGCACCAACTGCGCTGGTGCCGGTGCTTGCACTAGTGCTGGCGTGCTGGGGTGCGTGTGGTGAGCGGCTTTATTGCTCCGGTACCATTCTGGACAAATGGTAGTGAGTAATCACGATGCGACTCACATTTTCTCTTGAGTACCAGGGGCGAGTGCTCTCGGAGGCGTGACCTACCGAAGATGGTCCCAGACACCTCGTAAGGGGTTGCCTGGTATAGTGTGCCGCCCTTTTATACCGAAAGGTGGGTAAAGGTGGCCACTATAGAAAATCTCAGTAGTTTGATTGGGTTATGTTCTAAACTTACTAGGCTAATTTAGCCTGCTGGGCACTTTAACAATTAAAATGAAATATAGTATGGAATTTTCACTATCGCTTCCTCCGAACTACACAGCTTGATACACTAGAGTCGATCGAAAAACGGGCCAAGAGGCTCATCGGCAATGAGGCACTGGTCGAGTCAAAGCTCCAGAGCCTTGAACATCGTCGCCGATTTGCCAGCTTGTCGGTTTTTTGTAGTTTGCATTTCGAGGAATATGCGATGGAATTGCATGATCAATCATCGGACTACAAGACGTATGGCGATGCGCCATCGGTACATGGTGGACATTCCGCCCATATGCACTAAACGTTTTGGGCATACTTTAATCATGCGTACAGCTAAGGAGTGGAATGCCCTGCCGGAGTCTGTGATTCCCGATAGCTACAATCAAGTGGTCTTTAAGAAGTTTTCTTATATGGGTTATAACCTGAAATACATGAATACTTCTAGGCAAGCGTGCTGCACCGTCGACCACATCATCGCTTACCATCAGGTTAGATAGTGGTCAAGTGCTAGCCTATCTTTAATGAATAAAAAGACCACCTAAGGAGAGAAGAAACAAATTGTGGAAAGAGAGATCCACCTTATTACTTCGTTAAGTTCAAAGAGCAAATGTCTCTCGGCCGTTTTTTTTTATTTTTTATTGCGGCGTCTCGCAGTTCAACCAATGTGATTGTCTTCTGCTTAACCGGGCGATCCTGTGGATACTAAGCTATATAGCCTCCAGCCAGGCACAAAAGCTAAACCTAAGCGACCACGCTGAGGGCTACCCCCTGTGGTGTCGAACCTCGGCTTAGGCCTCGCTGGGGGACAGCTAATGCTGGATCTTAATAAAGTGATTCTACCATCCGTTCGGAAAAAGCCTACGTGGAGAAGAACGGACAAGGACTCTCTCAGCCGTGAATTGCAGTGGCTTATATCGATGCCTTAGTTCACAATTGCACTAACTACAAAATTTTCAATTTTTACTTTTTTAATGCCAAATACACTAAATGTCATGCTCTTTCGTTTCCGCGCATCGAAATACCGTTATTCCGTCTCTATCTACCAAAACCGTGGGTCACAATTGTATTAAATGAGTTCGTTTAATGTTCCATGAATGTGGTATTATACTAATGGTCTTTATTTTTGTAAAACCAATCAAGATATACTTTAACTGATTTTAAGTTTCTCAACTGCATGAAATTTCAAAACACAAACGTATTATATACATTTGCAATATCTGCTCATACTTTTTAGCAGTGCTACAAGAGTGTATTATGTGTTGGTAGTACAAAAGGATCAAGAAAGTTTGATGCCCAAGTGTGCTAAGTACTTTTACTGGGAGGGGTTTGGCAATTTTTTAAGTGCACAAATACATTAAACCGTTTTGAGATATAGTCCGAATTGTACAAGTGTATTAAATAGTTTTACTTGAAGGGGTTTGACAATTTTTTAAGTGCACAAATGTATTAAATGGGGGGTTTTATGTTTATTTGGCCATTTTGAAAAGGTAACGTTTAAACTAATATTACAATATTGAGATATGATGGAGTAAAAGGACTAGTCTTATGAATAGATGCATATTTTTTTTGTTATTTTACTTGGATTTTCTACTGTTCTCGTCTAAACTTTAAAAAACTTTAAAGCTCTCTCCTCAAAAATGAAAATTTTGTAGTTAGTGCAATTGTGAACTAAGGCATCGATATGTAAAGCACTGAACCGATTGCATACTCAAATACGGCGCTGCAAATACAATTTACAGCATAAACAGCATAGCGTATGCTCGCATGGTAAAAGATTGTAGGTACTGAGGAGGCCTACTAACCGCTGGTGCTTCTTCAATGATCTTCTGATGACGTCTCTGAACTGAACAGTCTCTCTCGAAGAGATGGACGGCGTTACCGTGCATATCTGCAAATACCTGAAAAAAAAAGTAATCGTTTTTATAATGTTCCAAGACGTACAGCACGGTCAAGATAACTGAGCACCCTAAATGTAAATGTCACTCTGATGTTTGAGTCTCGCTATTCGCTCATGGGGCTCCGACGACCCCACTCCCTGGTACCCGCGCGTACCAGGGAGTGGGGTCGTATGAAATTTTGGGTGTCCAGTTATCTTGACCGTGCTGTATCTGGTATTCCGTATGCCTACATAGATAGTATTTTTTTTCAGAGTTAAGACAAAGGGGCGGGCTGTAAATCAGCTTTGACCAGCGCTGTGGCTATGATGCAAAGCCTTTGCAGGAATAATTTTTTAAATTTCATGAGCCCACTCATTTTACCACACTGAATCTACTCATATGGCCACATCTGTGTTTGATATTATTATTATCGTTTTGGATGGTTATTTTTTTGTATGGTGTTGGTAGTAAATAATTTATTTCTTTATTTCATACCTGCACTTCAACGTGTCTCGGGTCAGTAATGTACTGTTCGAGGAGCATGTTGTCATCTCCAAAGGACTTTAGAGATTCGCGTTTAGCTGACTCCAGCTGCGGCAAGAAGTCTGCTTCGGTCATTGCTATTCTCATTCCCTGTGAAAATACAATGTTGTATTAAAATATTATACCAAATGAAAAAACCTAAAGGTCACACACCACCATCACACAGCACCATCTCTGGCTGGTTTTAAATAATTTTAGTAAAAGTAACGCCCTCTGTACTTAAGGCCGGGAACGCATTTTGTTTGATGCGTTGGTCTGCTCTACAGATGGCGTTATTTGTGATGGAGCAATATCTGGGCAGGAACCAGCGATTAATTTTTGACTAATATTTCATGTCTGAAGAGCCTTTGCCATACAGTAAAAACAGGCTGGAAGTGAAAACTTCTTTAGCGGCGTTGAGCGATTTTTAGTAAGGGAAAACTTATATGCTACTTATACTTACATCGACATGCGAATACAACGGAATAACTGTATTTTTGTGTGACAGACGGAATGTTTTAAGTTTTCACTTCTGTCGGCAGTTCCCATGACTGCATATTTTTATACTATTATTGTTACATTACCTTTCCACCACCACCTCGCACAGCTTTGATCATAAGTGGGAATCCGATCTTTTGTGCTTCAGCTTGTAACTTCTCGATACTCTGCTCCTCTCCATGGTAACCTCTCACAATTGGAACTCCAGCAGCAGACATAATTGATTTTGATGTGCTGGAACCATCAATATTTTGATTTATAAACAATACATAAAATTATTTTACGATTTTAAATAAAACTGTAGTCAATCTAATAGCCGTAACACACGCTCGGATTTGGTACGAGCGGACCACGAATATGGTACGCTTCCAAACCATTTCCGACATTTTGTGGGACGGCCCAACCAACCGACAACTGTATACACGTCCGAATTTGGTACAGAGTAGACGATATCCGATGTGCATACAAGCGGACCGAGGCAGACTCAATTAATAATAATAATGTCTGGCGGACTACCCTACACACGGTCGGATATGGTACGGCTGCGTATCATAAATGCGTGGTCCACCAGTACTAAAATCCTAGCGTGTGTTACGGTTATTATATATAATAATGTTAACACACGTCCGGATTTGGTACGGCCGACTATCTCGGCCCACAAATCCTAGTGTTGCCGTATTTAGAACATTATTTTTAATTTATATGTATGACTAATTTGAATGTAAAAATATCGGGCGACTAACTATAACCAAAATCAGAAGATTTCTCATGAATCGGCGACTTTCTCAACGCTGGTCGTAGTTGGTACAGTCAAACCAGCCGACAACCGTACACACCTCCGGATTTGGTACGGAGTTGACCATATACGACGTGAAAACAAGCGGACCGAGACATAATGTCCGGCGGACCACTCGACATAAGCTCGGATAAGATACGGGTGGACAATCTCCGCCCACAAACCCGTTGCTACATATCAGTAATCTCTGATCCGTTGTCCGCTCGTACCAAATCCGGACGTGTGTTAGCACTATTAACCACAAGCCAAGCAGGCTGCATAAAGATTATGAATATAAATAGTAGTCAGCTCTAGCTGGATACAGAATATGAATGAAAAGATGGATGAGAGATAAGTAAACTATTGTATTTTTGTTGCTAAGTGTTGAACTAATGTATGTTAATTTGCTTGGTACTAAACTCACACCAAATATGTGTCTTTATATGCCTTTATTTAAAATATTACACTTTTCTTTACCTAAATTAAATTAATATAACCTAATACCTATTTGTTTGTTTGTAGTTTGCACAACACTTTGCATTATATCTGTAATGTTAATGTTGTTCATGTACTTCTAAATAACTAAATAAAGAGGGTATGAATTCTCTTTCTTTGTTACCTTTTTATACCCATATCCCTGATAGCTACTGGTGGCGGCCCAATAAATATAATATCCTCACTGGCGCACTTTTCACAAAACTCCACATTTTCTGACAGGAACCCATAGCCAGGGTGAATGGCTTGACTGTTGGATTTCTTGGCCACTTCCAGGATTTTAGACGCATTTAGATAACTCTGAGTGGACGGTGCTGGTCCAATGTGGTAAGCTTCATCTGCCTATAAAAAAAAAGATAAAAAAATATATGACCATGTCTGACTCTTGGACAATTGCAAAAATAATAACTATGCTGGTAATCTGTTTTCAAATGAGCAGTTTATTCATAATTTATCTACAAACCAAAATATGATGATATTTGATGATACTGCCTTCCTAGCAATTGCAATAACAATCATCTGCTTTGTTGGAAAATGGACCAGAGCCCAAACAAGACAAGGTACATTTTTGATTGAAATATGTACAAAATAGAGATTGCTGAGTTGGACATGATGTAAACTGTTGTTATCAAGAAATAAAATACAAACAACATGTACAACTTAACTTACTTGTTACAACTTCTACAGAATAATAATTAATTTGCTTGTTATGTTGCTCCTAATCTTCTATATATATAAAAATGAATCATTATTTCCCTTGGTCATGGCATCACGCATGAACCACTGGACCTATTTTTTTGTTGTGTTTGTTATTGTTAGGAGAATGTTCTAAATAAAAAAAAAATACCTTACCTACATAGGTAGGGTAGGTATGTAGGTAGGGTAGGGTGTAGGTAGGGCAGGGTAGGTAGGGTAGGTAGGGTAGGTAGGGTAGGGCAGGTAGGGTAGTGTAGGTAGGGTAGGTAGGGTAAGATCGGTAGGGTAGATGAAAGTTTGATGTTTTTATGGCAAAACAAAGTTTGACAGGTCAGCTAGTATAATAATATCAACAAGTACTTAATAGATGAACATAATATTGTTCTTACCATTTCAACATGCATGGCATGCTTATCAGCGTCAGAGTACACAGCCACGGTCCTTACTCCCAGTTTCCTGGCGGTCTTCATGACTCGGCACGCTATCTCACCTCGGTTAGCAATCAGTACCTTGCTGATCTGCCTCCTACGGACTTCTTCTTTGAGTTGCTGGGCATGACTGAACCTTGCAGGGTATTGCAAGTGGAGTGACACTCTGGAACATAATAGTTAAGTATTATTTTGTTTATTGCAGCTAGATAAGACATAAAAGATCAGTGTACTAAGTGTTGGAACACATCGGTTTAAGCAACATTACTATGCTGGAATTCGTATTATCAATTAAATGTAGGCAAAACTAAGTAAAAAAATAAAATGTCTGCGCACTCAAACATTTTAATATGCTACATTTAGGAACTTAAATTATTGAAATTAAGTCAAAAACTTACCCATTTATACACAGATGCCTTAAATAAGACATGTTTATTCTTATTGAGAGTGTAGTAGCAATTAAATCAAAGTTTCATAACTTATCTTCTCAGATAATAGGTCCAAATGTGTGGTATGTTTTTAGATTACGTCGGTCGCCAGGCCCCTCCGCGTACTGATAACGCTGAGTAATGATAGTATCGCCGAAGTAATTATCATATTCTTATCAACTCATTAGCAATTTTGGCACAAAATTAAACAACTTCAGTCAACAACTTTCTGAAAGATTATTTTGAATTGAACTGAAGATGTAGTTTTAACTCTGTCAATGGATACGAATAAATACATAATTTCATCATCATATTTTGTAGATAGGTTCATTTGGAATAAACAAAGTTTATTTACATTCGCTGTCGATAACGTTGGATTACTTGGATTGGAACTTGCATACACAGAATAGTAAAGGTGGAAACAGATTATTGAAACCCCACGCGACCCCACGCCACCCGACGTGTCGACACCCGATGCGCACCGTGCACATATACAACACCCCACAACACGTTCGCTAATGTCATAGCCAGTATTGCCAGATCTCGTTTTTGTTTTATCTCAAGTCTGATCTCAATGTACCCTATACTCCATTTGTGATAACATTAGACGTTTAAATTAGCCCATATTACAGCTCATTCAACCGATTTTAACTTCTATTGCGTTTGTGATACGACAAATGATAGCTGAAGTAAACAGTTGGTTTTGGTAACAGTTTTATGTTTTTTATGTCATCCTTATGTTTACAGAATAGAACCCAAAATCGGTTGAACGGACTGTAAAAAGATTTGGAAACATGTCTTGATTTTAAGTTATATAAAAAAATTACAATTTTTTATTAATTTGCTTTCCCTCTCCGTTCTATACATATTTGATACATTTCATGCAAGATTATACATAAGACGAGACATTATAATCTATAATATACATATAATTACAGACCAGTTTTACTATAACAATAATAGAAACCATAACAAAAAACTGGTTATTTTGGGATTTACGTCATTGAGACTATGATAGGCGTATCGAAAAGAAGTTTTAAGAAATTGCGGGTTCAAGGGTAATAACTTAAGTTTAAATTAAGTCCATATCATTGCAAATTTGACTCAAATAAGTTACTAATTTCTATTATAGCATAAACATAAAAAATACCTTCACCGATTTTGTACCCTAAAAATGACCGTGCTGATGAAACTTTGCTCTAAATTAGGGTAAATTTCCCTTTGTTGGCACCACTCTACTGACTGACGCGTGGGATCGGGTGTTAATAGAGACACACTGTGTCGAAACGTCGGGTGGCGTGTGTTCCCCCACTCCCGGCAACACGCTGATCCAAACCGACTGCGTGTTGACACGTGGGAATGCGTGTGATCGCATGGCGTGTTGACTATGTGTCTCTGACCATACTAAATGTATGGGTTTGATTAGTACTTCAATGCGTCAGAAGGCGTCGGGTGGCGTGGCGTCGGGTGGGGTTTCAATAATCTGTTTCCACCTTTAAGGTGGAAACAGATTATTGAAACCCCACGCGACCCCACGCCACCCGACGTGTCGACACCCGACGCGCACCGTGCACATATACAACACCCCACATGATGCTACAACACGTTCGCTAATGTCATAGCCAGTATTGCCAGGTCTCGTTTTTGTTTTATCCCAAGTCTGATCTCAATGTACCCTATACTCCATTTTCGATAACATTAGACGTTTAAATTAGCCCATTTTAAAGCTCATTCAACCGATTTTTTATTCATAATTCATAATCATTTATTTGCTAATATGGGTAATTACATAAAGTTGTTAAAAATAATTAAATTTTAAGTTCTATTGCGTTTGTGATACGACAAATGATAGCTGCAGTAAACAGTTGGTTTTGGTAACAGGTTTATGCTTTTTATGTCATCCTTATGTTTACAGGATAGAACCCAAAATCGGTTGAACGGACTGTAAAAAGATTTGGAAACATGTCTTGATTTTAAGTTATATAAAAAAAAAAAAAATTGCTTTCCCTCTCAGTTCTATATATATTTGATACATTTCATGCAAGATAATACATAAGACGAGACATTATAATCTATAATATAAATACAGACCAGTTTTACTATAACAATAATAGAAACCATAACAAAATCTGGTTATTTTGGGATTTACGTCATTGAGACTATGATAGGCGTATCGAAAAAGAAGTTTTAAGAAATTGCGGGCTCAAGGGTAATATTTAAACTTAAGTCCATATCATTGCAAATTTGACTCACAAAGTTACTAATTTCTATTATAGCATAAACATAAAAATTACCCTCACCGATTTTGTACCCTAAAAATGACCGTGCTGATGAAACTTTACTCTAAATTAGGGTAAATTTCCCTTTGTTGGCACCACTCGACTGACTGACGCGTGGGATCGGGTGTTAATAGAGACACACTGTGTCGAAACGTCGGGTGGCGTGTGTTCCCCCACTCCCGGCAACACGCTGATCCAAACCGACTGCGTGTTGACACGTGGGAATGCGTGTGATCGCATGGCGTGTTGACTATGTGTCTCTGACCATACTAAATGTATGGGTTTGATTAGTACTTCAATGCGTCAGAAGGCGTCGGGTGGCGTGGCGTCGGGTGGGGTTTCAATAATCTGTTTCCACCTTAATGGGAACTTGGAAGAAAATGCAGATGCACGACTCTAGCGACAGATGTGTTTTATGAGATGGATGATATAATTTAGCATTTGTGAAAAAGAGATAGAAGAAATTTAGTCGTGTTTGACAATGACATATGTCATCTGTTTCGATTTGAACGTTTCATTCATGGATGCTAAGAAGTATACACACTTATCAAATCTGCCTAGCCCCGAATGTTGGACTTGGTGTTTGCTTTCAGTAATCTCATTATTCTCATTCACAGTACAGTGCTTATGGATGCAGCTAAGTAACAGTATTTTACATGGGGTGACTGTATATTTGAGAAAATTGGCAAAACTTAAATAGGGCATCATCAATAGTTTGCGTAAACGTATTAAAGTTTTACAACACAGAATGTTAAAAATCTACATAATCTCAACAACAGTCATTGCGGGACACAAAAAGTTATTTCTCTACTTGATACAGTGTGCCACCTAGCGGGAGAAATTGGCACGAAGATATATTGGAGAAGCTGATGTCCAGCAGTGGATTGAGTTAATGATGATGAAGAAAACTATGTATAGTAAATAAAATGAAATAATCATCTGATTTTTATGAGGGATAGTAGGAAAGATCATCTAGGTTTAATTATGCTTGGCTACACTAACTGTCAAGTGTCAGTTCCTTTGTCAAACTGTCAAAATCAAAATAAGGTATCGATTTTTGTAAAATGGTTTTTATGTGCATCGTCTACAGTTTATTTTGGTTTGAGCTGAGCTGGGCTTTAACAATAACAACACAACACAATTATTAGTTAATAATAGTTATAGTAACGAAACGAAAACTGTTTGCCTCGTTTGCCTTGCCGGTTGTTTGAAATGTTGTTTGTTTTCAAAATTTTAGTTGTTTTCTTTTCTTCTCAATATTGTAAAGTTTGAAAGCGTTTATATTTTCAAAATGGGAGTTAAAGGCCTGTGGACTGTGTTGACACCATACAGCGAGAAAAAATCTTTACATGAAGTAAGAGATTTATTTACTGATAGACTTACTTTTAATGTAAACTTAATTATTTTATTAACGGGTGATGATGTAGGGCCATAGATTAGACATATTTTAATTGGATAAAACTGAAAACTTTTTGCTTCAAACTCAAAATTCTATAGTTAATAATTGTATCTTTTGCAGATAAGAGGAGAAACGGTTGCAGTAGATTTATCAGGATGGGTTTGCGACAGCCAGAATGTCACAGAGTATCATATCCAGCCGAAATTATATCTCAGGTAATACTAACAAATAATTTCTAAAGAGAGTATAAAATGTCTAAACTAGAAATCAGAATATTAGAATATTATCATGTTTTAGTACCGTTTATTCTGTATGTAAAGCATAAGTACTTGACAAAGTTCTAATTCCAGCGTTCCAATATGGTCATTAAAAATTCAAACTTAGGGCCATAATAGATGTTTCAAAAATTTATTCTATGTCTGTAGACTTAGAGTGAAAACTTGTTCGTTCACTTTTCAGGAACCTCTTCTTCAGGACTGTATATCTGATACTGGCTGACATACATCCTGTATTTGTGCTGGAGGGTGACGCACCAGAACTCAAGAGAGATGTCATGGCTGCTCGTAATGCTATCCAGTTCAAAGGAGCTGCACCAAGGTCTGACGCTGCAGTTGCCAAGAAGAGACCTGATGTTGCTAGGAAGAGATTTAAAAATGTTCTCAAAGAAGTAAGTATGAAGTAATAAACAAATACTTACCTATCTGCTGATTAGAAGGGAACTGACAAGGATTTTAAGAAGAGAGATAATTTAAGACTGTTTAGTTTTTATAAATAGCAACAAAATTTGAATAAATTTTCAGTCTAATAACTAATGTGGGCCTTTGTCTAGTTGGGGGTTAGAATAACCTAAACAAAAAAAAAAAGTACTCACAATGTATCATGTTTATTGTTCCAGTGTGAATCGCTTCTCAAGACTCTTGGCATACATTGTGTGAAAGGTCATGGTGAGGCTGAAGCTACATGTGCACACCTCAATGCTCAAGGGGTTTGTATTTATTTATTATTGCTTGATGTTTTGTAGCATCAATTATGGAAACCGTGAACCGTGAAACTTTTGCTCCTTACATCATCATCATTTCAGCAAAAAGTTGCCCACTGCTTGATACAGGCCTGCCCCAAGCGTGGCCACACTGATTGGGGCTGTGCGTTTCTCATCCACTGGAGTCCCATTTGCTCCCTTATCTTATCTCAATATAATTCATGATCATAATCTGTTAAATGCATAAGTACTATAATGTTTTTTCATTGTGCTGTTTCCTACACAGTTAGTTGACGCAGTAGTATCTCAAGATTCAGACTGCTTCGCATACGGTGCTAAGCGCGTATACCGTAACTTTAGCGTATCGAACGCTGCCGGGGGCGGCGCCCTACAGGGCTCCGTCGACTGCTACGATGCGGATGCCATGTATAAGAGCAATGGTACGTAATTGATATCTTTAGCACTAAGACCTTGGTTATTGAACACTCGTTACCATCTCGTATCGTCGGTTGAGATAAAAAGTATATGAAATCAGATCAATATGTCAATATGTTCGGGAAGTACCATAAATAGGGAGCCGGACGCCCGGTGTCACCACTGCGTCGACTACCGGGAGGACACGGCGCGGCTTACGCTGGCAGAGTGTGCCGCTTGGGAGGAGCCACACCGTGCCCTCATCTCTTGAAGTAGGCAGTACCTGTCGCTGCCGGCCGTAGTTGAGTCTATGGTCCGAGCGATGAGCGAGGAGTCCTGGGACGCGGTGGTATCCTTCTGCAAAACAGTCGTCTCGCAGAAGGGGGCTGCGGAGGGGGAGAGGGCGATTTCATCCGTTAACCCAATCCGCAGCAGACGCGCCGGGCGTCGGTGGAAGGCGGACAACGCCCTCTGCCGGGGCTGGCAAAATGGCTAAATGTGTCCAGGGGCGACGGACTCGGGAACGTCTGTGGCCCTCCACACATCAGGACCCGAGGTGGCGGCGCGTAGTGTTCCACGCGCGCCCCTCTTAGACGTCGCGGGGGGAGTCCAACACCTCACTCCCCCCGCGACATCACGACCCGAGGTCTTGGCCCGCAGAGGCGGGCCGGCACTAGCCGGGGGTTGCGGCAGTATCGTTGTTCCCGCGACCCCCGGTGTAGGTGTGAGACGGAACACCGGGGTGGTTTTTAGTCAGTACGAGACTGACAGACCCCTTCGCTCCCCAGGGCGGAGGACATCCAATGAGGATTTTACACCCCGGCAAAAAAAGGCGGCACGGACTATTTTGTGGCCGGCGTTAAAATGCATGCTATCTCATCCAACAACACATATGAAAGGGATAGACGCTGTGATGAGCAGTAAGAAGCTAGTGCGCGTACGTATACACACTCATGGTATAAAAATAATAAATGGATAATGATTTAGAACGAAAAGGAGCGCGTGAAATATTATAAATAGACCTTTGAGAGTAATAGTATCATTTAAAAACTACTATAATGTGTTTGTATAAAATACAATTATTTACATTTTTGTTACTGGTAATCTATACCTGTTTTGCAATTTTCTTTCTTTTATGGTATTTATTGCCGACCAAAGACGCGTTGAAATTAGTGTTGAAATATGGAACTTTCGACGCTCATAACTTTCAAATACCTACACATTTTTTTACGTTTTTTTCCATACAGGACTAGATAATGATGAGACAAATTGATACCATTTTAAGGGTTCCGTACCCAAAGGGTAGAAACGGGATCCTATTACTAAGACTCAGCGGTCCGTCTGCCTGTCCGTCTGTCACCAGGCTGTACCTCATGAACCGTGATAGCTAGGCAGTTTAAATTTTCACAGATGATGTATTTCTGTTGCCGCTATAACAACAAATACTAAAAAAAGAATAAAATAAATATTAAAGTGTGGCTCCCATGCAACAAACGTGATTTTTATGCCGTGTTTTCCGATAGTGGTACAGAACCCTTCATGCGCGAGTCCGACTCGCACTTGTTTATTTTGAGCGTACACTGTCAAACAGTGGACTGTAGAGTAATCGCCATACTATGTTTGTATGGAAGAATGACTGACTAGGGCAACCTTAACGCCTTTATTTATTGTAAGGTCATTACACACACAAATATTAAGACACACAAGCACGGCTTTATGTTAACAGTTTTAGACGCTTACGCGCTTATTATACAAAGCCATTGCCCGACATTACTTTTGATCATCATCATATCAGCCGAAAGACGCTGCTGGACATAGCCTCCCCTAAGCGTCGCCGCATTGACCGGTCCCGTGCGTCTCGTATCCAGCGGATCCCCGCGACCTTCACCAGGTCATCGTTCCACCTAGTGGGAGGTCTTCTATCACAACGTGTGCCGGTTCGCGGTCGCCACTCCAGAACTTTTCTGCCCCATAGGCCATCCGTTCTGTGAGCAATGTCGGTAACCCTGCTTCTCTTGCTGATCTCTCCATATTTCTGATTCGATCACGCAAAGAAACTCCGAGCATTATATTTTTATTTTTTTTATTCGTTATAGGCTCGCGTTTGACCACTATCTCGCCTGATGTTAAGTGATGATATGGTCGAAGGTGGAGCACGCTTGCCTAGAAGTAACCTATTCACTCTTGACTTGAAGACCCCTAGGTTGTAGCTATCAGGAAACAAGGACGCTGGCAGGGAGTTCCACTCCTTAGCTGTACGCACAATGAAAGTATTTTCAAAACGCTTTGTGCGTATGGGTGGGATATCCACCATGTACCGATGGCACATTGCCGTACGTCTTGTGGTCCGATGATGGAAAGGGCTTGGCGGAATCAAATTGTGCAGTTCCGTCGCGCACTCCCCGAAATGTAACCGATAAAAAACCGACAGGCTGGCAACTCGGCGTCGATGTTCGAGGCTCTGGAGCTTTGAGGTGACCAGTGCATCGTTGCCAATAAGCCTTTTAGCCCGTCTGTCAATCGACTCAAGTGCATCAAGCTGGTATTTGGCAGATCCATCCCAGAGGTGAGAGCAGTACTCCATGCATGACCGAACTTGCGCTTTATACAAGTTGAGCAGCTGTTCAGGCGTGAAGTACCGTCTCACCTTCGCAATGATCTCCAACTTTTTTGCAGCCAATTGAGCCTTTGACTCAATGAATGGACCAAAATTGAGGGTCGATGTTAACGTAACACCAAGAAGTTCGAGATGGTCCGTTATCGGCACGGTTACACCACGGAAGGATGGAGCCGGGTGGAATTGGCTCTTTTTTGCGGAAAAAAGACACGCCTGGGTCTTAGCAGCATTGAAACTGACTAGATTGGCATTGCCCCATTCGGAGACTGCCTCCAAAGACAGGTTCAAGCGCTCAACCATAGCCTCCCGAAGAGACCGGACTTGAGGCCCAGTAGCCCGTGCGCCAGATACGTATCTCTCAGCAACAGTGCTGTCGTCTGCATACCCAAAGGTTCCGGGTTTTAGCAGGTCATTAATGTGCAGCAAGAACAATGTTGCCAAGAGCACTGACCCCTGAGGGACTCCGGCGTTAATACCTAACTGACCGGACGAGCAACCATCGATAACCACTCAGATGGACCGATCCCTCAGGAAGTCTGCAATCCAGTCACACAGACCACTAGGCAGACCGAAGGAAGGAAGCTTACCAATAAGGCTCTCGTGCCAGACCCTGTCAAAGGCCTTCGATATGTCAAGAGAGACAGCAAGCGCCTCCCCGTGCTTCTCGATGGCCTCACTCCAGATGTGAATGGCATACGCTAGAAGATCCCCAATTGACCGGTTTCGGCGGAAGCCGTATTGTCGGTCACTAAGGAGGTCGTTGTCTTCTAGGTATGCCAGGAGCTTTTTATTCAATACACGTTCCATACTCTTACAGAGGATGGACGTTACTGATATGGGCCTGTAGTTGGCCGGGTCCGCTCGACTACCCTTCTTGGGCACGGGTTGAACGTTAGCTTGCTTCCAAGCCTTCGGCACTTTTCCAGTCACCATCGAAAGGCGATAAAGGCGTGTCAAGATCGGAGACAATTCATTCTCACAAGTTTTAAGTACAATTGCCGGTATCCCGTCCGGGCCACTAGCCTTGTTCACGTCAAGGTTTCGCAGCACCCTACAGACCTCTCTCTGATGGATGCGAATTTCCGACATACTCGTCTTACATCGAACAGCAGAAGGAAGCATAGCCCTCTCCATTGCCCTTTAAAGCAAAGCTAAGCTTTCTGTTGAGGCCCATTGTGAGCGACCACGTCTCACAGCCATAGGTCATCACTGGTCATAGACTTACGTCTTAAGACACAGTGGTAAGATGGACGAGAAGATACCACGCAACTTCCCGAATGCTGCACACCTGAGTCGGATTACCTCTTTCTCGATGTTGGCCTTACCCAACTGGATCGTTTGTCCCAGGTCAGAACATAGTTGTCAACAACTTACAATGTAGTCTCCGACCTTAATAGGATACTTTTGATACTATACTATTTTTATATTGTTATTTCTGTGTACTGCCGTTTTCATGAACCTAAATAAATTTTATTTTTCCTTTCAGTTATGGTTATGACTATTTTTGGCTAAAATTTAAAGACGGTACAATATGTTGCAGGTTTTGGCCGCAACAAGATGGTGGCGCTAGCCCTTCTCTGCGGCTGTGACTACGGGCTCGGTGCGTGTGGCTCGTCCATAGCCACAGTAGTATCGTTCCTGCATACTGTCCCTGAAAAAGATGTTATACCAAGGTATCGTATAAGTGGCAACTTTTTTTTTTAGGTGCTTTTATGTGAATTTAGTTTCCGCCAGCGGTTTTGCCCGTCGGAAGTTGAACCACGGGAACCGTAAGTTTTGCCGGCTAAAAAAGTATTATGTGACTTACACTTGTTTCTGAACACTCGATTATCGGGCTATTAACGTAATCGACGAATAATCGCCGTTTATCTGCTATGATTGTCTGTTGAAAATTAATTCAACCAGACACAACAGATAACGCGTGCTTGACAATTTGTCACATTAATTCTGAGATAATTTAGTATTGAGAAACTTGGCCCTTAACTTTATAAGTGTTTTCCTGTAATTAGTACCCCGTCGTTTTTGCCATGGATTTGGAAGAAGGTTTGTGTATACAATTGGTCCCGTGCAAAGCCTGGATGGGTCGCTAATCGTTGAAAGTATTTTAATGTAGTAAAAAGGTTTGATGTCATTTCCTAAACAGGCTGTTATCATGGGTGACTGATCCCGACCGCTATGAAGAACGCAACTGCTGGTTGTCGGCCCCTGGGCGGTGTGACCGTTGCGGACACTTCGGCAGGACGCACGGCAAGAACGGATGTCCCGTATGTGTAACAAATCGAGGCTGCAACGATACTGGACACAAGTAATGTATATTGAGACTATAAAAAACTGTTTAGAAGAGAGTTACGGGCTATTTTCAGAAAATGTAGATGTAAGAAGTTTGAAGGTTGAATTAGGCTGAATTCTGCTGTGGTGCAAGACCATCTGATCACATAACAAAGGAATTTCAGCCTAAAGCTACACCTGGGACTTGCTCTTTGGTGG
This sequence comes from Orthosia cruda, assembly GCA_964057195.1. NCBI lineage: Eukaryota > Metazoa > Arthropoda > Insecta > Lepidoptera > Noctuidae > Orthosia > Orthosia cruda. Next base: position 20,207,564 of record OZ059825.1, on the reverse strand, counting down.
ATAAGTGCAGCTGCACTCTTTCCCGGTCTTTAAGTTGAGGATTTAGTCGTTGCTAATGACGAGCACACATGTGACTTATATCACCGACATAAGGTTCAAATTGCAACGATAGATGCACTCGTAAATTGCAACAATAAAAAAAACTCAATCTTCATATTCTTTTATTTTCAGAACAAAAGCAGCAGAAGTAAAGCGTGAATTGTCACTTCGTAACAGAGCCTTAACATGTGGAGCCCCGTTTCCGGAACCCAAAGTTATGAAAGAGTTCATGCACACACCCCCAGACGAGATAGATCTGAACAGCTTGAAGAATGCGACGCCTAGTTTAATTCAGTTTATGGTGACTATCTAAATACTTATTAGGTACTTATAGCTTTAATTATAACTATGATAAGATCGCGCTGTCGCATTATGTAAAACCTAGTAGAATTTTGTAAATTACATAAATTATTATTTTGTAAAAGGTAGTAGTGGTACTCAGCTGAATCCGGTAAGACTGGAAGCCGACCCCAATATAGTTGGGAAAAAGGCTAGGCAGATGATGATTAATTTGTAAAAGGTTTTTAAAGTAAACTTTTAGCTGACCGTGCATTGTCATGCAAACTAAACTTGTATGAGAAAATTTTGCTCAGTTGGTTGAGGATAGCAGTTTGCAAGATTTGACTAGTGGTGGTTAATATAACGTAAAGCAACTTTAAGCAGCTTGCTTATTATACATAACATAAAGCAATCGCTATCGTGGCACTCACTTGGCGCTATGCGCTATTTCCTTTATTCATTACTAGCTGTCCCACGCGGCTTCGCTCCCGTCAACTGGCTACCTACCTACCCATCAACCCTACCTACTCTACATACATGATTGTTGTGTAATTAAACCGTTTACGCAGCGCACGCAACGGAAGCTCTCAAAAAGGAATAATTTTGCCCGTTTTTGCAACATTTTTCATTTATGCTCTGCTCCTGTTGGTCGTAGCGTGATGTTATATAGCCTATAACCTTCCTCTATAAATGGACTATCCAACACAAAAAGAATTTTTCAATTCCAACCAGTAGTTTCTGAGATTAGCGCGTTCAAACAAACAAACAAACAAACAAACAAACTCTTCAGCTTTATAATATTAGTATAGATTATGCCAGACCGCGCGAATCGCGCGAATCGCATAAACATAAATAAAGCAAGAAGCAGGTGGCGACGAGGGCGTGGCGACGCGGCGGGGGCCAGTCGTCGCGTGCTAGCTTCTTTATTTACGTTTTTGCGTTGCTGATTGTTATCGGTCGCACGCTTAATTTGCAATCCCGCGCGGCTCACGTAGTATACCTACGCTATTTTGCTTCATGCTTTTTAGTTTAAACAGTGATAGGACACGTAATATTGGTTTAGTATAATTTTGTAAGTAAGGACGATTGATTGAGATATTGCGTTGTTGTTTTATTTTTGTATGTGTATAGTGGACGAAAATGTCTAAACGAAATAGTGATTTACTGAAACGGTGAACTTAAAGTGAAATAAAACTGAAAGTACGAAGGAAAGTTCATTGTTTATGTTTTACTGCTCCATTTTTATCGTAATAATTCATAAAAGCGATGTTATATTTTTAAGCATGATGTCTCTCCAACGAGTCCAACGCTAGGACAGGAGCTGCGATCTAACAGTCACCGCGCTTGCTTTATTCATGCCCGCACCGCGCCGGAGCGTTATAAAAAAGCGCGATATAATATAGCGTGTAAAATAACGCGCTTAAAATATAAAGCTTATAGCATTGAGCAAATTATTGTTATATAGCAACTTTGAACACTACTAGATTTGACCTATACATACTAACCAAGTGTAAAGTGTAGAGTTCGTAGGTAGGTCGCTGGTGTGTTGGGAGGCCGGGGGATGAACGGAAACAACGGTTTTCATCGGTAAACAAACGGCGGGCGAGCGTCCTTCGCGTTGTGTCGCGGTGCGTGTGCGCGTGTTGGAATCTAACGTCTGACTGCGGGGGCCAGGGGGCGCGATGGCGCGCCAACCCTTTCCGCGAATGATTGAATGTAGAAACGAATCGCGGACCGAATGAGCACAGGCGCGAATGGGACGCTCGCGCGGGCATTTCAATTTATTCATAACATCAATAGTTCCACACATAAATACATGAAATAGGCATGGGCAACATACAAGGTAAGTATTTAGTATTAAGACACATTTAGGTTATTTAGCTTTAAGTTATAGTTTTAGGATTAGTTATAAGTTTATTAGCTTAAGTAGGTACACATTACAGGTAAGTATGAATGTGTGATGCGTCGCCTACAATCTGCCTCCTTAGTGCTAACTAGTTAGCGCTATCACTAACCCTAGGTGTAAGTAGAGCGACGCGAGTTACAGGCCTGCGAAACAAGCCGGTGCGAGTGCGCACATCTACTACGCGGACGCGGCCATCTCTACCTGCATGGGTCTCACTTACCACTCCGTGTCGCCAGCAGCTGCGCTCCAAGTTGGGTTCGACGAGCACCACGTAATCGCCAACCTGTAAACCCTCCGACTCTGACGTCCATTTCTGACGAGGTATCAAAGTAGGTAGGTATTCTTTTACCCAACGTGACCAAAACATGTCGGCCAGTCGCTGTGCCACCCGCCAGCGCTTCCTAAGTAATAAGTCAGAATTATCATATTTACCAAACTGTGGGCTAGCGGATGACGAGCCGATCAAAAAATGATTGGGCGTGAGCGCCTCTGGGTAGGACGGGTCGTCAGAAACGTGCGTTATGGGGCGACTGTTAACCAGTGCTTCAACCTCAGCCATCAATGTCAACAACGTGTCAGGATGCGGAGCACGCTCCTTCAAGATTACCTTTAGGGACGACTTGACGGTGCGGATCATGCGCTCCCAAGCACCACCCATCTCAGGTGCGCCAGGGGGGATAAATTTCCACTCTACTCCACGTATGGCTCCAGCCTCGCGCACTGCCTCCTGGTCTAGGTCAGCCATGCTACGCTTCAGCTCCGTGTCGGCGCCACGCAGGTTATTACCATTGTCCGATATTATTACCTGGGGCATACCACGACGAGCGGCCATTCGCCTAAGCGCCATAATGGTGGAGTCTGTGGTGAGGTCCTCGGTCACCTCAATGTGTATCGCGCGTATGGTCAAACACGTGAAGAGCATACAATACCTCTTAGGTCTGCTGCGACCGATGGTTACCTCCAGCGGTCCAAAAAAGTCAACGCCTGTGTACGTAAAGGGACGCCTATTGTGCTGCAGCCGGTCCGGCGGCAGGTCCGCCATGCGCTGCGGCTGCGGCGCGGCGCGTCTGTGGCGGCAGAACAAGCAACGGGCCGCAACGCTGCGGACGGTCGGCCGCAGTCGCAGCACCCAATAGCGCTGCCGTAAATTATTCACGACCAGCTCGTTCGCACCATGTAGTGCTTGCCGGTGTGCGTATTCCACCAACAAACGGGTAATCCTGTGGTGTCCGTCTAAAATAGCTGGTCGCCGTACGTCATCAGGGACTCCTGCAACGGACTCGATACGACCACGAACACGTAAAATACCTGCGTCATCTAAGTACGGCGTAAGTTGACGCAAGCGGCAGCTATGTGGCAGCTGTTTGTTCTGCTTCAAACATGCAATTTCCTTATTAAAACTGTCTAATTGTGATTTTCGAATCAGTAGGTCCTCTGCCTCCTTCATTAGAACAATGTCAAGCTCGCAGGTCTTACGCTGACATTTTTTAATGAACAACAAAACTCTAGCGGTGGCACGGACAAGAGTAATCCAATTAGAAATGTTACCTTCATCAGGCAAAACCGGTGACGAACAGCTGTCTGCAACAACTACATTTACCGCACGTACTTCACACTCGGCGTCCTCCTGCAAATTGGTAAACTTACGATCCTTAGGCCACTGATCTTCTGGCAGCCTCAAAAACGTAGGACCCTGGAACCAGGTACTGGAGTACGCCAGCGGCGGCGCGTCATCACGCGTGGCGATATCCGCCGCGTTGTGTGCCGTTGGGACGTGTCGCCATTCACACGACTTCGTCAACTCATCAATCTCACCCAGTCGGTGAGCCACATAAGGCTTATAATTACGTGGGTCGCTGCGGATCCATTGTAGGACCGTGCTAGAATCCGTCCAGTAATACCTCTTCCCAGGCTGAACATCTTTGTGCTCGCGCTGCGTCGCGGCGGCGAGCCGCGCTCCCAGTAGCGCGCCCTGCAGCTCCAACCTTGGAATAGACACGGGTCGTAACGGGCTTACCCTGCATTTACTGCTTACAAAACACACTAGTACACGGCCATCTGCACGTGTAAAACGAAAATATACTACCGTTGCATACGCTTTTGATGAAGCGTCGCAAAAAACATGCATTTGTACGTTAACAATATCATTTTGGTTCGAATCCGAAATGTTCGATGACCACTGCTCGCCAGTGTAACAATCAATCCACTCGTGTGCGCTGCCATAGTGCCGCGGAATACGAAGCCAACACAGCTGACGTAGGTCGGCGAGCCAACTTACCCAAAGAGTATGTTCCTCGGAATGGATGCGGCAATTCCAATCGACTCCGCTGCGATGAACGTTTTGGAAAATAATTTTACCTTTTATTGTAAACGGAGAAAGGAAACCGTGAATATCATACACTGACATTAAAATGCTTAACATTTGTGCTTTAGTAGGTGATTCGGAACCATCTAAAATAGTAGGAGGTATTCTATCTAACGCAATTTTAAAACCAAAACAGTCATCGCTCGGATACCACATCAAACCGAGCGTGCGCTCATGCGTATTCGTAGCTCCTTGTGTGAGCTCAGTGGCGGCAGGCGCTAGAGCGGCGGGCGGGATTGCGTCGAGAACCGAGCGGCTGTTGCTCGACCAGCGCGTAATTTCAAATCCGCCTGATTTGTGTATGTCGGTTACTTCGCGCACTAATCGGATAGCCTGACTTTCGTCTTCACATGAGTGAAGACAATCGTCCATATAATGGTCTTTGATGATAACATCGACGGCTTCGGGGTACATATCCTGGTATTTAAGAGCATTTTTATTTTTAATGTATTGTGCGACAAAAGGAGAACAAGTGGCGCCAAAAAGTAAACTTTCCATTACACATTTTTTCAAAGGCATATCCGGGCTCTCTTGCCAAAGAAAGCGAAAAACATGTTTATCTTCATGGCGAATTTTAATTTGAACAAAGAAATCTTTAATGTCGGCTATTAATGCAATTTTATGCTCACGAAAACGTAACATAATTCCTAGTAAAGAATTATACAAATCGGGGCCGGTAAGTAAAAAATCATTTAGACAGACACCTTTAACTTTTCCCGCACAATCAAACACTAACCTTAATTTTTCGGGTTTGTTCGGGTTCTGGACTCCAAAGTGCGACAGGTACCATGTATGACTCGGCGAAAGTTCATTGTCCTCTAGTTCTCGCGCGTAGCCGTTGTCAAAGAGCCGCTTCATTTCCTGACAATATTTTTCAGCATACTTACCATCAGCCTGAAATTTCTTTAATAAACCCCTTAATCTAGAATGTGCATAATCAAAAGTGTCCGGGAGAGAAAGCTGGTCTTTAGTAAACGGTAAACCAACTTCCCATTGACCACCGATGTTTCGCGATGTTTCATCCAAAATCTTTACCGCTCTCAAATGTGCCGTATTCTCACGGCGTAAGGTCGAAATTCCAATGGAGTCAAGCTCGAACGACATTTTTACCAATTCGTTTAATTTACTTACGTCACAGCTAGCTTCCGGCTCCGGCTGCGCTTGCGGATGCGTCGAGTGAGCGATATGGAAGGCGTGCGCGTTCACGGGAGAGTGAGTGAGACCATAGCAGCCATGAATGCACCATCCTAACCTGCATCTCGTTGCATACGGTTCCTGCTTGTTACCATGCAGAATCTGTAGGGGGGCTAAAAGAAAGTAATTATCTTCCCCTATCAGTAAACGAGGCACCACACATTCGCTACAGACATAATCGTTGATACCTAACAAATGATTACACTGCAATTGTTTGACGCAAGATAAGTTTTGTTTAGGTAAATTCAAATTATTGACTTGACATAAAGTTACATTGTGATTTTCAGCATTTTGCATACAACCAGAAATGTTAACAGAAACTTTAGGTACTTCTGACTGAAATATTTCGATGCCGAATGCATCTATGAACTTAATCGGACTACATTGTGACGTTTCTAAACCTAGCTCGTTAACTAGAGTCTTATCAATCATAGAAATAGAAGCGCCATCGTCCAGTAACGCGTACGCACTAACGGTGCCCTTGGGGCCACTTAGATTCACTTTTATTACCTTTAGCATCACTTCACTAACCGCTGAAGTCGGGGCTGACGGGGCGCGCGCGCCAAGCGCGGCAGCGGAGCCCGAAACGGCGGGCGCGGGAGGGCGCGTCGCCGCGGCCGTAGTCGCGACGTGCGCCACGGTCTCGTCGCGTGATGGTGACGTAGGCGCAGGTATCGTACTCGTACTCCTTGGGTTGCTGGCGTTGTAGTGCAGAAGCGGATGGTGTGCCATCCCACAGCTATCGATGTCACATACGGGCGCCGGGCACGTGTCACGGCCGTGTCGTGATAACAGGCAGCAGTAGCATAGATTTTCTGATCTTACAAATCTCCATCTGTCCCTCTTCAGTTTGCGTTTGAAGGTACGGCACTCAGTAAGAACGTGAGGTTTCTTACAAAGCGGGCACGAAGTATTATTATTATTACTTCTACTCTCGGGCGTGGCTGTTGTTGCGAACACTGGTCGGCTCGTGAAGTGGCGCTGTCTTTCGTCGTGTTTACGGCTGGGGGGCCCGGGGTCGGGTTTTCTGTAATCCCGTGTCTGTGGTACACCAACAACAGACAACATCTTTGCTTCTCTTTTCAGGAACAATCCAAGTAGTTCAAGTTTAGGTATGTTGTTATGTACGACTTTATCGTGGGCGTAGTCCGTCCACCGGCTGAGTAGCACGCTAGGTAATTTCGATATTATGGTAGCGGCAATCTCGGGGCTTCGTAGATAGTCTCGTTGGTTTAGTGAGTCCAACGTAGCTATGCAGTTATTAACTTTGGTTGCAAAGTTAATTAATTCGTGATGATAATTAGTAGGTAAATGAGGTAATTTCCTTATCTGTGACAAGAGATGTTGAATAATAATATCAGCTTGTCCAAACCTCAATTCTAAGGCTTCCATCACGACGGCTGGTGACGTATTGCCGATGAGTAGGTCGGTGACCGCCTCCCTGGCTTCACCTTTCAATGCTCGGCGTAGTCGCCACAAGTTTTCAGACTCGGTGTAGTTGCAAATATGGGACGACTCTTCGAATGCACTTTTAAAGTGCAACCATTCTATGCAGTCGCCGGAAAAAGTAGGTAGCTCACGTGGGGTGGACAGGCGTGTCAGTAACCTATCCTCTCTTCTGGCAGACGAGGCGTCCATGGAGTCCCTGAGTGCGTAGGCTAGCTGGAGAATACTATCAGCGGGAACGGCGGGGGCGGGTGCGCGGCCATGTTTTTCATTTGGTGCCGGCGCGGCCTCCGTCGGCGCTGTCATCTTTGCTGCCGCGGCGGGCGTCGCCGGCGGCTCCAACATTGCTGCCGCGGCACGTGTCGCCGGCGGCTCTAACGTATGGTCCAGCCATTCATCAATAGTCACAAGCTCAGAGTTTCTCGAGTGAGTTCGAGACACGCGTTCACGTTCGTCTTCAATCAGAGCTAACTCGCATTTTAGCTTTTTATCGATGAGCTCCTTATCAATTGTTGCCTTCGCTTCAGCGGCGGCCAGCTCCAATTGCTGGCGTTTCAGGCGACATGAGATTGAGGCAGACGATGCCAGAGTCACTGCACTTTTTACACTTTTCACGGGCTCGGTAGCCATTTTGTCTTTTCACTCCCGTTTGCGATTTCGCGTCCCCGGCCTAGATCCGGCTCGAGGGACCAGATTGTAAAGTGTAGAGTTCGTAGGTAGGTCGCTGGTGTGTTGGGAGGCCGGGGGATGAACGGAAACAACGGTTTTCATCGGTAAACAAACGGCGGGCGAGCGTCCTTCGCGTTGTGTCGCGGTGCGTGTGCGCGTGTTGGAATCTAACGTCTGACTGCGGGGGCCAGGGGGCGCGATGGCGCGCCAACCCTTTCCGCGAATGATTGAATGTAGAAACGAATCGCGGACCGAATGAGCACAGGCGCGAATGGGACGCTCGCGCGGGCATTTCAATTTATTCATAACATCAATAGTTCCACACATAAATACATGAAATAGGCATGGGCAACATACAAGGTAAGTATTTAGTATTAAGACACATTTAGGTTATTTAGCTTTAAGTTATAGTTTTAGGATTAGTTATAAGTTTATTAGCTTAAGTAGGTACACATTACAGGTAAGTATGAATGTGTGATGCGTCGCCTACACCAAGTAAATTACAAACCCAAGTTAATAAAAGCTTGTAATATGTCGACACGGTTGGCGCAGTGGTTGAGCGATTGACTGCTGCGCTGTGTGTCGCGCGTTCGATTCCCGCACGCAACAAATATTTGTATGACCTACAGATATTTGTTCCGGATCTGGGTGTCTTGTGTGAGTTTATATGTTTGTAAACGCACCCACGATACAGGAAGAAATTCCTAGTGTGGGGCAACGTTTTTTTTTTTTAATAATTTGCTTGTAATAATAAAGATTAATAATAATGTATCATGCATGAGTGTGGTACGAGAGTTTTTTGTACCAACGAATTCGAGCCTATGAGGTTTGGTTGACATTTAAAGAGTTTTTATCGTATGAACCTGTGCCGTATCACGACGCTAGGTTAAGAACAAAAGATGATGGCAGTCAAAACACACCTTTAAGTCTGTGACATATAAAAATACTTTTTTGCAAAAAAATACTACCGACTTCCAAATACAAAAGTACAAAGAGTAAAATAACTTTATTTTTTGAAGTCGGTGTCCATAACGCAAAAAAATGGTATCTACGGAAGACACCGACTTCAAAAAATAAAGTTATTTTACTCTTTGTAGTTTTGTATTTGGAAGTCGGTAGTATTTTTTTGCAAAAAAATATTTTTATTTTTCACTTTTTAGTGGTACCTACCTAATAGGCAATTTAGTAAGGTAACTTGAACGCCAAAATAGATTTCATGAAACTTGAACATAACCGGTGTAATGAGAGATCTACGTACCCCTTAAGAGCGTACTGGCGTGATGTTATGTTATGAAATTGTATAAACAATATACAGACATGCTTGAAGAATTTAACATAATTGAATTTATTGAAGAGTTCTGTTGTATATCTCCGAAGTTCTTCATCAGATCTTCACCAAATTAAAATGGGACCAATTTCGAAACATACTTTTTCAAACAAAAAAAGAATTTTCAAAATCGGTCTACAATTGACGGAGATATCGGTGAACATACACAAAAATAAATACAAACATAATGTCGAACATAGAACCTCCTCCTTTTTGGGCAGTCGGTTTAAAAGTACGATTCTACTGTCAATAAAATATTTTTTAGTGACATTAGATTCTTTTGGTGAACTTATATAGTGTGTCGGTATTACATAACGATAATATCTTTTCAGAAACTGATGACAAAAAAGTTGGACTGGTCAGAAAGATATTGTGTCGAGAAGTTCTTGCCGATTTTAACTAAATGGCACTTTCAAGACAATGTGCCTTGCAGGACTATTAAAGCTACACTTATAAAAAAAAAGAGGAATCCGAGAGGTAAAGACCACTACTGTAACAAGAAATATTTAAAAATAACCCCCAACGCTTTTTATTTCATGCTACATAATTTATCTAGTTGTAGACACGCTTCGATCAACAATCAATTAAATACGTAATTGTGACACGATATCTTGCGAACACCCCGATCCAAACAGTAAAACGCCTATAACTTTTGAACGGCTGAACCGATTCTCATTAAACATAGCTAACACTCTCGATAAATACACCATACAAATAAAAAAAAAAACGATTTCAAAATCGGTTCATCCGTTTAGAAGCTATGATGCCACGATACACAAATACACATACACGCAAACACACAGATACACACACATCAAACTTATATCAACCCTCTTTTTCCGTCGGGGGTTAAAAATAAAAGAGGTTGTATAATTTTTGGAACTTCTTTGATCGTAAACTCTATTACAGGTGTCCCAAGCTTTGTGGTCGTATGGGCGGATATTGAGGGTCAATACGAAGGGCTTATACCTGATGATCAGTTTGATGGTAAGTTTATAATTGGTGTTTTTGCCGAATTCTCATTAACTATAAATTTATACAATATGTCCGGTATTGTAGTACTAAAACTTTAAGCAAAATACACCTATTTTAGTCGATAAAATCACCCTAATGGGTGCAATCACCACACCCTTACAGATAGAGCCATTTTAGTACCTGACTCACTACGGTAACCATATAGTATAACAACTATAACTTTGGACCTAGGTCTCATAGAAGCAAGTGTTATTTTTACGGCCATAGCATAGATAATCTAGAAAATATTCAACTAACACACAAAAGGTAAGATATTTTATTTAATAGAGTCACAAAAGTCAATTTGAAACATATAAACACGTATGCAATTACATATGTTTTTATTGCATTTCCTAAAATTCTATTAGTCTTTGAGTTGTTTGTAAAACTGACGTAAGAATCACAGCTCTAAGCTAATAAGGTTTAATTTTATTGCTGCTTTATAAGAACCCCTGCGCATTTTTGCATTATATTTTTTTGAGAATTTTAGGAAATACAATAAACCCCTTATGTTGGGTGTTTTATAGATAAAATTAAGGCCGCTATATACGGCCTTAAAGTTTTATTACTACTTCCTGGACACGTTGTATACATATATCAGCAATACATGATATCGTACGACTCCTTGTTATATGTATCGTGTGAAATTAAAGAAGTTCTGATGTTCGCAGAAGATGAAGATCCCTTAGTAGCGTGGACTACAACAGAAAGACAAGATTTGATGCGCAAGTACTACCCAGATATAGTAGACGCTTACGAAGAGTCCATCAAGAAACCGCCCAAAGAGAAGAAGACTAGAGCTGGCAAGAAGAAGGAAAATGATAACCCTAACCCTGATAAACCTAAAAGAAAATATAACAGAAAACCTAAACTTATGGAACCAGTTGATAAATTAAACGATTCTATGAAATCTTTAGAACTAAAAGCAAAGGAAACCAATTCAAGTGCATTAAACGTCAGTGTCAATGTCAACAGATTAAAAAGAAAAATTAAAAACAATATGAAGAAGGGACAGAAAACTTTGAACAGCTTTATTGCAATTAAAAAGAGAAGAACTAGTAACAAACAAATGCAGTCTTTACGAAAAAGCTTGAAAAATATGTCCTTGATTTGTGATGATGATAATAAAATGTATAATGTTCCTTTTGATGATGATTGCAAATTCCTAGATGATGAAAAAGATGTTAACAAAGAAAATAAAATAAACCCTCATTATTTAAGTTTGCTGAACAAGACTGAAGATGGTACAAGTGATGGAGATCTATCAGATATTATAGACAAGATTATTTCAAGGCCTACCGAAGTAAAAACTGCTAAAGTAGACAATAAGTTAGTTAGGCTTGTTTTCGAAAAATACTCAACACCTAAGAAAATTAATTTGAGGAAATCTATACTGACTCAAATTCATAATAATTGTTCTACGCCAAGAGAAAGTCCAATAAAAAAGAGTAATTTCAGATTTAGTACGAATAGTAATAATAATTCAATGATTGCTAAGGTGAATACGAGTTATTTCTTCGATAAGTTGACAGAAGATGGCGATGCCTTTGAAATGTCGCTAGAACATAAAAGTGCTGTTTTAAACTTAGATGCTACTGTTGAATATAGTTTACCTGATGTTTGTTTGTATTAAGGTTAAGAAGTTTGTTTGAAATATAATTATTGAGTTTTTATAGAATATTGTAATTTTATTTTCGACCTGCACGTATCATACTTGAACAACGAAAACCGCTCTTACTGCTGTGAATTAAAGACATTAAAAAAAAAACTTGCTACAGAAGTGCAATTGACTGTAGGTACCTACATTTCGCCACGATGGACACACGAACCACAAAATAGACATTATACAGAAGGACCAAGCCCGCCATCCTTGAAAATTGTCAGCTAAACTTGCCGGACTCATTAGGGTTGCTATTATTATATTTTGAATTTAAAAAGGAATAGGTAGTCTACATTTGCAAACATAAATACATCGATTCGTCTAAACATACATCATATCAAGCTTACATGCCTTAGAGGGTAGACAGATCACGACGCCACAATACGGGTAACAGGACGTAACAATAGTGTAATAAAAGCCCACTTAAAACATAAAAATGTGAAAAGCACCAAGCTCGATTAAAATATAAATGCGGAAAAAAATGCTTCAAGGCCTACCAAAATAAAAACTGCTAAAGTAGACAATAAGTTAGTTAGGCTTGTTTTCGAAAAATACTCAACACCTAAGAAAATTAATTTGCGGAAATCTATACTGACTCAAATTTATAATAATTGTTCTACGCCAAGAGAAAGTCCAGTGAAAAAGAGTAATTTCAGATTTAGTACGAATAGTAATAATAATTCAATGATTGGTAAAGTGAATACCAGTTATTTCTTCGATAAGTTGACAGAAGATGGCCATGCCTTTGAAATGTCGCTAGAACATAAAAGTGCTGTTTTAAACTTAGATGCTACTGTTGAATATAGTTTACCTGATGTTTGTTTGTATTAAGGTTAAGAAGTTTGTTTGAAATATAATTACTAAGTTTTTATAGAATATTGTAATTTTATTTTCGACCTGCACGTATCATACTTGAACAACGAAAACCGCTCTTATTGTGCTGTGAATTAAAGACATTAAAACAAACTATTGCTATGGAAGTGTAATTGACTGTAGGTACCTACATTTCGCACGATGGACACACGAACCACAAAATAGAAAGTATACTTAAGGGCCAAGCCCGCCATCCTCGAAAATTGACAGCTAAACTTGCCGGACTCATTAGGGTTGATACTATTATATTCTGAATTTAAAAAGGATTAGGTAGTCTACATTTGCAAACATAAATACATCGATTCGTCTAAACATATATCATATCAAACTTACATGCCTTAGAGGGTAGACAGATCACGACGCCACAATACGGGTAACAGGACGTAACAATAGTGTAATAAAAGCCCACTAAAAACATAAAAATGTGAAAAGCACCAAGCTCGATTAAAATATAAATGCGGAAATTTTTTTTTCAAGGCCTACCTACCGAAATAAAAACTGCTAAAGTAGACAATAAGTTAGTTAGGCTTGTTTTCGAAAAATACTCAACACCTAAGAAAATTAATTTGCGGAAATCTATACTGACTCAAATTCATAACAATTGTTCTACGCCAAGAGAAAGTCCAGTGAAAAAGAGTAATTTCAGATTTAGTACGAATAGTAATACCTAATAATTCAATGATTGGTAAAGTGAATACCAGTTATTTCTTCGATAAGCTGACAGAAGATGGCGATGCCTTTGAAATGTCGCTAGAACATAAAAGTGCTGTTTTAAACTTAGATGCTACTGTTGAATATAGTTTACCTGGTGTTTGTTTGTATTAAGGTTAAGAAGTTTGTTTTAAATATAATTACTAAGTTTTTATAGAATATTGTAATTTTATTTTCGACCTGCACGTATCATACTTGAACAACGAAAACCGCTCTTATTGTGCTGTGAATGAAAGACATTAAAACAAACTATTGCTATGGAAGTGTAATTGACTGTAGGTACCTACATTTCGCACGATGGACACACGAACCACAAAATAGAAAGTATACTTAAGGGCCAAGCCCGCCATCCTCGAAAATTGACAGCTAAACTTGCCGGACTCATTAGGGTTGATACTATTATATTCTGAATTTAAAAAGGATTAGGTAGTCTACATTTGCAAACATAAATACATCGATTCGTCTAAACATATATCATATCAAACTTACATGCCTTAGAGGGTAGACAGATCACGACGCCACAATACGGGTAACAGGACGTAACAATAGTGTAATAAAAGCCCACTAAAAACATAAAAATGTGAAAAGCACCAAGGTCGATTAAAATATAAATGCGGAAATTTTTTTTTCAAGGCCTACCTACCGAAATAAAAACTGCTAAAGTAGACAATAAGTTAGTTAGGCTTGTTTTCGAAAAATACTCAACACCTAAGAAAATTAATTTGCGGAAATCTATACTGACTCAAATTCATAACAATTGTTCTACGCCAAGAGAAAGTCCAGTGAAAAAGAGTAATTTCAGATTTAGTACGAATAGTAATAATAATTCAATGATTGGTAAAGTGAATACCAGTTATTTCTTCGATAAGCTGACAGAAGATGGCGATGCCTTTGAAATGTCGCTAGAACATAAAAGTGCTGTTTTAAACTTAGATGCTACTGTTGAATATAGTTTACCTGATGTTTGTTTGTATTAAGGTTAAGAAGTTTGTTTGAAATATAATTACTAAGTTTTTATAGAATATTGTAATTTTATTTTCGACCTGCACGTATCATACTTGAACAACGAAAACCGCTCTTATTGTGCTGTGAATGAAAGACATTAAAACAAACTATTGCTATGGAAGTGTAATTGACTGTAGGTACCTACATTTCGCACGATGGACACACGAACCACAAAATAGAAAGTATACTTAAGGGCCAAGCCCGCCATCCTCGAAAATTGACAGCTAAACTTGCCGGACTCATTAGGGTTGATACTATTATATTCTGAATTTAAAAAGGATTAGGTAGTCTACATTTGCAAACATAAATACATCGATTCGTCTAAACATATATCATATCAAACTTACGTGCCTTAGAGGGTAGACAGATCACGACGCCACAATACGGGTAACAGGACGTAACAATAGTGTAATAAAAGCCCACTAAAAACATAAAAATGTGAAAAGCACCAAGCTCGATTAAAATATAAATGCGGAAATTTTTTTTTCAAGGCCTACCTACCGAAATAAAAACTGCTAAAGTAGACAATAAGTTAGTTAGGCTTGTTTTCGAAAAATACTCAACACCTAAGAAAATTAATTTGCGGAAATCTATACTGACTCAAATTCATAACAATTGTTCTACGCCAAGAGAAAGTCCAGTGAAAAAGAGTAATTTCAGATTTAGTACGAATAGTAATACCTAATAATTCAATGATTGGTAAAGTGAATACCAGTTATTTCTTCGATAAGCTGACAGAAGATGGCGATGCCTTTGAAATGTCGCTAGAACATAAAAGTGCTGTTTTAAACTTAGATGCTACTGTTGAATATAGTTTACCTGGTGTTTGTTTGTATTAAGGTTAAGAAGTTTGTTTTAAATATAATTACTAAGTTTTTATAGAATATTGTAATTTTATTTTCGAACTGCACGTATCATACTTGAACAACGAAAACCGCTCTTACTGTGCTGTGAATGAAAGACATTTAAAAAAACTATTGCTAAGGAAGTGCAATTGACTGTAGGTACCTACATTTCGCACGATGGACACATGAACCATAAAATAGAAAGTACACAGAAGGGCCAAGCCCGCCATCCTCGAAAATTGATAGCTAAACTTGCCGGATTAGGGTTGTTACATTCTGAATTTAAAAAAGGAATAGGTAGCCTACATTTGCAAACATAAATACATCGATTCGTCTAAACATTCATCATATCAAGCTTACATGCCTTAGAGCAGGGATGGCGAACCTTTATTAGAAAACGTGACATATCTTTTTTATGTGACTATGAAATGCCACCAAAGAATTTTGACTTAAGACAGAGTCAAAATTCTTTGGTGGCATTGATAAAAAATAAAACTCTAAATGATTTGAATTAATCAATTCCTTATTTGCACCCAGAAATTCTTACAGCAATCCTATTATTTATTTACAGTTTTATGTTGTATTTAAATATAAGTAGGAGTTGGTGTCATTTCTGCTGTTGCAAATTACCTAGATGCTAAATAACCTCATTTTAGCGTGCCCAAAATATTTTGTCGTGTGCCACCACAGGCACGAGTGCCATAGGTTCGCCATCCCTGCCTTAGAGGGTTGACAGATCACGACGCCACAATACGGGTAACAGGGGGGTGACCACAAGCTCTTAGAGTAAGGTTTTGAGATCGAGTAAGGGACAGATGTATATGACGTGTATACTTCTGTCACTTACTCGATATCAAAATAACCTTACTCTAAGAGCTTGTGGTCTCCCCCCAGGACGTAACAATAGTGTAATAAAAGCCCACTAAAAACATAAAAATGTGAAAAGCACCAAGCTCGACAAAAATATAAATGTGGAAAAAAAACCTTATAATCAAAGAACCTTTTAAAAGATGTATTTAACTCAACAAGTAATTTCTACTTTATTTTAAATGTTTATGAAATCCTAACTTACTATTATTATAAATGTCTAAGTTTGGATGGATGTGTGTGTGGATGTATGTTTGTTACTCAATCACGCCAGAACGGCATCACGGATCTAGATGAAATTTGGCACAGAGATAGATTATAATCTGAAATAGCACACTTTCTACAAACTTATCATCCCGGTATAATATTCCCTTGGGATGATAATTATAGTAGATTGTTACACGAGGGTCGAAAGGTATCAATTCCCATACGAGTTAACTATTTAGACGCCCGAGCGCAGCGAGGTCGGCTATAGTCCAAGTAGGAATTGATGACTTTCAGCCGTGTTAACACTCTACTTTTCATTTCGAATACCAGGAAAGTAAAAAATAGTAGTTTGTTGTAAATATTTATTGATTCTAGTAACAAGAGTAGTACCTATTTAAAATTAATTGAGAAGTTAGAACAATTTGTGAAAAATGTTACAATTTTGTTCGGCATATTTACGCTGTTTGATATGTTATGAAAAATTTGGCTGTGTTGAATTTCTGAAAAAGTAGGAGACTCCAGTATATGATTAGACGGTGGAATCTCCCTCCGGGCGCAGACTCCCTTGAAGTAGTTGGTTGTGGCGAAGTGGGGCGTAAATTTATAGGCTCAGTTAATTTGTTTGTAATTTTAGTTTTTTTTTGGACAGAGTCCTCAATGTAGCTTTCCGTAACTGTGCTGGATTTCCATCCTCCATGCCTTTTTAACATTGTCGAGTTTGCCCCAGAATCGGTTAACAGTGTCGCTGACGTTCTTTTATAACAATGCCCAGTATACTGTTCACAGTTTGCATGCAGTTTGTTTGTTTGCATGTGCATAGGTTCTGTGATTATCCATTTCTTTCTCTGTCGATGTGAAATGCATGTGATGTGGCTGTGCTATTTTAAATAAATAAATAAATTCAAATATGTTGCTATTTGTTTCGGCATACCTTAGACTTTATTTACCTATCACTTGTTTATAGCATTTTCCCTTTTGGTAGTTGAGAAAAAAGCGATTCGTTTTTATGTCATTAGGTCTGATTTTTTTTTTTACTATTTGTGTACACTCTTCTCATACAACAAAACTGCGCTCAATATTTGTTTATGTTTTATTCAATTTTACGATTAATAACTGGCCTTGATTTTCAAAGTCGTTAATTGTTAAATTTGTGAGTTCACTGCTTCTGCAGGCGCCGCTTATACCGAGTATCAACACCACTGTCAAAAAAATAATTTCTTCATTAATATTAATCTTTTAGGTACCTATGTAGATAGAATAACAATCAGAGATCTTTAACTCCAGAAATGCACGCCTATCCGACGTCTTTACTCTCAATTTACGCGGTCTGGTCAGTGTGCATGGTTGATATTTTTGCCTCTTTTTATGGAAACCTATCTATAATATATATCAGAGTAAAGTCGTTGGGATCGCCGTTTATTTTTAGAGTAAATGACCTCTCCATAACTAGATAAACTTTTATAGCTTACCTTCACTGCCAAATAAGTCTCGTCAGGAGCTTCATTTAAAAATGTTTCCACTTCGTAAGAGGTGAAGAACTCAGATTTTTTGATCTAGAACCCCTGAGACTGTCTTTTCAGAAACGATGTTAGATTATGGTTTTTTTTTAAATCGACATTGTGTTTTACTCTTAGCACGTTGTACTCTTGAGCATTGAATACCTGCTCCATAGCGTAGAAGGATTTATTTTGCCAGATATTCCATTGAAGTATGTAAGAAATACACTTTCGGGAAATGATTTTATTTTCTTATCTGCTCGCCACTTCATAAAGTCATTGTATGTCAAGTATGTATTTAAGTATCTTTCCTTAGAAATTTCTGGTAAAAGATTTTCGATAATTGTATTTGAATCGTATTTATCAGAATCTAGGGTCAACATTTCAGAATCACAAGAACTCATTTTAATAAGATATTAGCAATGATATTCAAATAAACAGATACGTTATACACTCACCAAACAATTGAACAAAGAGTTCCGCGCAGCAGCGGCAGCACACATACACACTTTTCATTCATCTGACATTTAACTACAAGTCGAAAGGGATGGCTTGATAAAACCAACAAAAAAAAAGAGACAGCTAGTGTTTGTCACTTGCGTGTGAATGTAAACAAACATTATTCTGACCACCAATGTTGTTATCTTTTTCTAACCTCCAAATATCAGAATGATAGGAAAAAAAAAATAACAATGATATTCAAATAAACAGATATGTTATGAGCGCGCGCATTGTGAAGAATCGAATAGGTCACAATTGTGACCATTAATCTTTAGTTTATGTCACGCATGGCGAAGACCGATAGGTTTTGTGGAAACAAAAACAAAATAAAAAAAATGCCATCGTGCCTATTTAGAAATTGTACCAATTATGTTACCAAAGTACATAAAACAGAAGGGATCTCATACCACATGTAAGTACGCAATACGCCTCAATTTACTAATTTATTTCATATTTTTCCTAATATTCTGATAGTTATTTGGAGGTTAGAAAAAGATTACAACATTGGTGGTCAGAATAATGTTTGTTTCTGGTTTGTTTACATTCACACACAAGTTACAAATACTCGCTGTCTCTTTTTTCTTGTTGGTTTTATCAAGCCATCCCTTTCGTGTATGTGTGCTGGCGCTGCTGCGCGGAACACTTTTTTCAATTGTTTTGTGAGTGTATAACGTATCTGTTTATTTGAATATTATTGTGAAATAAGTTGAGGCGTATTTTTTGTACTTTGGTATCACAATTGTTACAATTTCTAAATACACACGATGGCATTTTTTAAAATTTTGTTTTTGTTTCTACATTGACATAAACTAAAGACTATTTTGAAGACTCGAATAGGTCACAATTGTGACCTATTTGAGTCTTCAAAATGCGTGCGCTCATAACATATCTGTTTATTTGAATATCATTAGATATTAGTCTTAATCCGAGATTTCGATACAGCTTACAGAGTTAGTATCCCGCCAAATTATATAGTCTATTTATAATTTTAACTATGGAACACAGCGCGTCACTGCCGCGGGCGGACGCGCTTAGTTTTCATTTTAATTCACATTGGCCGTTTATAAACTCACAAGACCGCAGCTTATTTTTCTTAATTATGTTAGATTTTTTACAGCTGACTGCTTAACCAAATTTAGTTCTATTTTTAAAATTTATTATAAGCAATTACTATGAGTCTTACGCGCCCAAAGGTGGGAAGTAGCATCTTCCACCCGCTACTCGGATCAAATAAACACTACTTTCCGAGTATAAGAAATGTAAAAACACTTTTCACGCGGGCGAAGTCACTGGCAGAAGCTTGTGAATATATATGTATAGAATTAATAAAGCAATTTTTTTTTATTAGGGAGCTAAACAATAAGGCCGCGTTCACACAAAACTCGAAAGTCAGCCGCCGATCGCGACTGTGTCACAATCACTAACAGCGTATTAGCTCAAGAATATCGTATTATCGGTTCGGTCAGTGTGGCTATGAAAGAGAAGTTGAAAATATACCTATGTATCTCCATACAGCAGCATTAAGTAGCAGGGAACTCCCTAAGCACGAACTCCGTAGTTTTTTTTCCAATTTATATTCAAATAATTTATTGTGAATGTTCAGGTTCATAAGATTTTGTGATGGTTACAGGTAGATCTGCTATGTCCCGCCGTTGAGGCATACAAAATTCATACTATCAGTCTAGTTAAAATACAATATATCAAAAATTGTCATGCAATACAAATAAAAAAAGTCAAATAGTAATGTGAAATTATTATAGTTTCGGCCTTCGTTACGGGCGTTTCCTACTCCTTATCACCTACGGAAGGATGATTCGTTTGGGGCTCAAACTAAGAATGAATGACAACACGATTTGACAGTTGTCCCAACTCCCGATGTGTACCCTTCCGATAAATTTTACGTGACACTTGTTTTAACGAGTCTACGTATACGGATAACGGTCCGTTACTTCGTTGACGGAGTTAGGATAGAGGTACGAAAACTGCGTGACGTTTGCTCACACGCTCACAGCACGATCCGCGGCTGAAAAAAACGTTTGATGTGTACGCAGCCTTTATATTCAAATTCCTTTAATCCAATATTATAATTAGGTATCTACCTGAAGAATAAGTTAGGTGTTTGTGGAAACCCATTACCAAAGGGCAACTAGAATTACTCAAGTGTCATTCGAAGTCAGAAATGGCGATGGACGAAATTCAAGTTCAAAAAAACCGGCCAAGTGCGAGTTTGAATCGCGCAAAGAAGTTCCGTGTAAACAGCTACAGTCACCAAAATGACTAACGTTCATAAACAATGAAAGCACCGAACATTGTTCTAACGAAGGGATAAAATTGATTTCGCTGTTCGAAAACTGTTGTCCCCCATACATCAATATACAAAATTTATATGTATATTTATTTCATAAGTTGGTCGACTATTACTCGTAAACTTGTAAAGCCTACTTAGCTGTGATAGTTTTTCTTTTAATTTCGTTAGAAATTTACGGCAGTACACATTTCCAAAAGCAACCATTTGGAAGTGACTTGACTAACAAAAAATAGACATTTTTTTGAAACATGGTCTTTTAATATTTTCGAATGGCCTATCCAACGATACCCCGCACCATGGGATAGACGAGAAAATAAAAAATCATCTCCACTTTACGTGTACCTACATCTGGTATACTAAAAAAATATTTTATGGTTTTATTTTACCACGTTGTCGGCGTGATTAATATTTATAGCCATGCTAAATTATAGCTTTCTAGTACTAAGAATCCCTGAGCTGAGCTGCGGACGGACGAACAGACGTACATGGCGAAACTATAAGGGTTCCTTGTTGACTACGGAACCCTAAAAGGTAAAAGATTGATCAAGTGACATTTCGATGCAATCGCTATCGCCACGCTTTCGTTGGTAGGTCACTTGTCTAGGGCCTGGAACACGTTCGACCACGTAGAACCAATTACTAGACACATTTGTCTCTGTATTCTTGTCTTTTCGACTAGATTATAATTGCATTGAATTACGCTGGAAGAAAGGGTTGAGTCAACAGATATTATAAATACTTGAAGAATAACACTCGCCTTTCGTAAGGCTAATTAAAAATGTCACCGCAAGTCAAGCCATTTGATTAGTTTTTGTTAGATATTTCAGTCACCAAACACCAACCACAGCAGTTAATGTTAGCATAAAAGCTCGGCAGATAAAAAAAAAACATCCTTAAGTTAGAATTAAACCCCCTAATATATCTCGTATGGAACTGGATTGGAGTAAACATAATCACCATATTAAAAAAATCTCGTTACTGTTTAGCGATTGCTTAGCACATTCTATATTCTCTATAGGAAATAAGAATAAAGAATCTGCTAATCAGCTCAGAGATTTTATATATAAGGCTCACAAGCAGAAAAGAAAATTTCCCACAAGCAAATAATTGTAATAAAATACATTGGTTAAGTACTGTAGAAAACATCGTGAGGTAATCGGCATGTCCTAGAAACAAAAAATCGAAGACATGTGACATCCACCAACCCGCACTAGGCTCGCGTGGTGGATTATGGCCCGTTCCCTCTTACAGAGAGGAGGCCTGTGTCCCAGCACTGGGAACATTAAAAAAGGCTGATGTTGATGAAGTACTGTAGTAGCCTTGAGGCTAACACAGTAAATAATACGCTATATTTACTAATTATCAAATGACGCACCTAATGCCCTTCAGGCGTCTGCCAAAAGATGACATTCAGATCATTCGAAATACGAGTGACACTTTTTATTTGATCCAGCCAGTCACTAGTATTGAAGAGATCGGAGACTCCTTACAGTACCTACATTATTCTAATAGGTCCAAACCGCGACATCTTTAAGTTACGTAGCTGAAGCGTAGGTAGATATTCTATAAGTCTTATCATTATCTATACCAATATTATAAAGAGGAAAGATTTCTTTGTTTGTTTGTTTGTTTGTACCGAATAGGCTCCAAAACTACTGGACTGATTTCAAAAATTCTTTCACCGTTGGAAAGCTACTCTATCCCCGGGTGACATAGGCTACTTTTTATCCCTGTATTCCCACGGGAACGGGAACTACGCGGGTGAAACCGCGAGGCGTCCTCTAGTTATATTAATAAATATTAACGATAAAACCCTGTCACCAGAATCCGCGTTAATCTTAGAAACACTTGTTATAGCTTTTAGTCGCGGTTTCTTTGCGACAAATCCATTTGAAATTCTGATTGCTGAAAGCCCGTACCACGGCGGGTGACGTGTTTCCACCCGGCTAAAAAATATTAATATAATAATTTCATGCTGTGTTATTATTGTGATTTGTGACCTAAGTAAAAGCATTAAGTAGCTGTATGTTGTGTAATGTGCTTTAACAATGAAAGGCCTTACTAATAAAAATCTCTGAAGTGTTGAGCAACTTATTAACAGATTCTAAAATGAAATTCCCTATACAAAAGCCGGGTTAAACACCTGCTGACCCATAGATTTAGTATGTTTTCGCTAGTACATCTATGTGCTAATCAGTCGTTAAACATCGTATAGACTTATTTATTTAGCCATTTATGTACACACACAATAATAAACAGACAAGAAGAAGGAACAGAAAATAGGTACAAAGATATGCTTTATCATCATATCAGCCGAAAGACTGCTGGACATAGGCCTCCCCCAAGTGTCACCACATTGACCGGTCCCGTTTGTCCCGCATCCAGCGGATCCCCGCAACCTTCACCATCAGTCGACCTGGAGGGAGGCCATCCAACGCAACGTCTTCCGGTTCGCGGTCGCCACTCCAGAACTTTCTGCCCCATCAGCCATCCGTTCTGCGAGCAATGTGCCCTGTCCACTGCCACTTAAGTTTGGCAATTCTTCGGGCTATGTCGGTAACCCTGGTTCTCTTGAAAGATATGATTATTTCTAACGAAATCTCTGCCAGCATACCTGCGAGAGGGGAGTTGAAAAAAATCATATGTAGACATATAAATAAGGGTTCATAGTCTCTTGTGATACTGTTAGTAAGTTAACTTTGTTAGTTACCAATAGATAGGTTAGTTACTTATAAACTGTGGGCGAATATCTCTAACGTAACAATTATCACGTGGTTTATCAAAAATCAAAATGTCTGGCATTGATATCCCAGAAATTATTGCTGCTAGGGATGTTTCTTAGGTAGAAAAATGATAATTCTATTTAGTCCGTCAGTGAGATTATCAAATCAAAAAAAACTTGTGTCCTAATGGACACAAGTATTTTTTGGTTTACCAAATTAATAAAAATTGACAAAGATAAAACGCATCAATGTCCTGGAGTGGGGGCTTGTGACGTCACTTTGCCAGTATAAAGTGTACTAATGGCGTGACGTCACACGATATTACAACAAACAAAGGCATTGCTTGCTTTAAAGGGAAGCTCCAAACACTAAACTTTTATGTAAACTTATGAAGCAATAATATATTTTGTATTTCTTTTTCTTTTAAAAAAAAAATGTTGCCCCACACTAGGAATTTCTTCCTGTATCGTGGGTGCGTTTACAAACATATAAACTCACATACACAACACCCAGAGCCGGAACAACTATAGCTGTAGGTCATACAAATATTTCTTCCGTGCGGGAATCGAACCCGCGACACGCAGCGCAGCAGTCAATCGCTCAACTACTGCGCCAACCGTGCACCCTATTTGCATTTTGTATATCATTGCCAAATTATGTTATGTTGTAAGAAAAAATACGTGTCGAATATTTTTATTAAACTACCTGACGGACCAAAAACAAATTTTCAGTTAACATCCCTAGAAAAATAGTCTGTCTAGGCCCTCTTGAAATAGCAAGCAGTTTATTAACTTTTATAAACAAAATGCATCAAAAGACGGAAGACGCAGCGCTGGTAGACCTCCCACTAGGTGGGCAGAACTCTGGTGAGATCTGCAGAAGTCCGCTGGATGTGGCGACGCTTGGGAGCGGTCTATGTTCAGCACTGGACACCTTCCGGCTGATATGATGATGATGCAACTAAAATAACAGAGGTTATTTAAAAAAAATAACTAGTTTGGAAATAAGTACTTCGTACTCCAGATTCGAGATAACCATTAGAACTAGGCACATTTTTTTAATTTAATAATCGAATGTCTCTCGTTTGACCATTATCTCGCCTGATTGTAAGTGATGATGTGGTGGACCACATCATCGCTTACAATCAATCAACGTAGACGTTGAAATGTTAATAAAATAAATGTATAAATAACGTGTAAATCTCATCAGATAGAATTACCTACGGTTTATAAAACTCTAATAGGATAGAAGTAAAACTAGAACACTCCGTATGGCTGTTAATTAGCCTTCTTGTTTAGTTTTACAAAGTACCAGCAATAATCTTGTTTTGGAAAAAGTAAATTTTATGAGGTAAAATTAAGGCAGGGCACTTTAATTAATTAAATATATTTACAATTTGTTAACTTATATACTAAATAAAGGATACAACATTAACAGAAATACGCAAACTTTGTTATAATAATAGCGCAGTTGTTCTGTACAAATATTTATTTATGTTTTGAATGCGATTATGCAAAAGCTTTCAAACAACAAAAGGAATTAGGGGCTGCGTTAGTGTTTCGCCTGGTGGCCTGCTACGAGGCTACGAATTCGTAGCGCGGTCTACGAACAATTCGTAGCACCGTAGCACTTTACTGGATTGTTTATAAAACGTGGAAATGTATTTTAATTGGTGCTTGCAAAGCTTTAATTAGTTTTTTTTATTGCACAATATTGCTAGTGGGCGCTACTACTGTGCCCGATGTCCTGGGTTTGATTCTCGGGTCGAGAAAATTGTAATTAGGTTTCCCATCAGGATTTTTTTAATAGGCGTTTGGATTAGTGCTGGTTTGATGTCAATACACGTACTTTAAATGTAACTAGCGTAATGTGGGTGTACTATGCCAAGCCCTTTGTATTTCTCAATACAGGCGTGATGTTGTTGTGTATAAAGAACAATGAAAAACAAACTTAACATTTCATTCCCTAATCTCGTTGATATTCTTGTCGAGCGAGAAGCTTTATATTGATATTGTATTAGCCCCTTTTAACGTTTTGTAATTAAGAATTAATTAACCTAATCCTCTTTACACCCGACACGTTTTGGTTCATCAGAAAGGATCCGTGACATGTCAAAGTATCAAAAATGTTCCCCTATTATAACACTTTAGTGAATAATGTTTTGCCTATAATGGGTAGAAGTTTTACTAGAACATCATGTTATCTTAATTTTAAACAGAGTAATGAATAAAATTTAATACAGTTTACATAAACATGCGGTATTATTTGAGTCGAATAGCATCGGAAAAGCAACAAACATAAAGACCTATTAGCAGGCAGCAGCAGTACGCAGGAGGCCGACAGTCGGCACAGCCGCCGCCGCCGGCACAATGGATATGTTTTCCTGAAGTCGGCGACACCTGCCGCGTTCCCAGGGATATCAATTTGCGCAGTTTTAATCGTTTTCGATCACAGCTCAGCACTTTTATTCGAAGAATTTAAATTGTTAAAATGTCAATTTATTTGGAAGTTCTCTTTCAACTTATGGATTTATTAATACTTTAATGAAGACGTATTGATTAAGAGAGATTTAGTTATTTAAGGGCTTCCCCAAGTGTCAATTTACCGGATTTAATACTTTTTCCGTTCTTGATCTTCTTTGTTTGGTGTTTGAATTTCTAACAACCATTCAAGCGGCAGTAGTGATGAAGTTTATAGTGAATCTGAAGGTTGTTCATCTCAAGATTGTAACGCGATTCAGAAGCTTGTCGCGCACCGATTAGGTATCCGATTAACCTCACATGCGACGCCGAGATCTCTAGGATTTATACCCAATTCAGACAAGTTCACAACTGAGATGGAGGCTAAATTTACAAAGTGTACGTTGAGGACGATCGAACCGTAAAATGCTACGAGAAAGTCTAAATCCTTTTTAACCTCGTCACTGTGTTAGAAGGAGAAGCGTGGCGGGTTTGTTCACCCCTGCGTCGTCAGATCTCGGAGCCAATCGGAGAGATTCGGAGGCTGTGTCGCAGAGCGCGCGCGCGTACCCGGCCGCTTCGTCATTGCGACGGAGGCTGTCGTGTGTCGGCGCTGGCCCGTGCGAGCGCTCGTCCCGCACCGTGCGCGAGTCACCTGAGCCGCTGACATCGTCACGCCCTCGTGCCCGGCCACGCCGCGCCACCACGCCGCACGCTCACGCCGAACCCACGCCGCCTGGCCCGAGCCGGTGTGCCGCGTAGTGTCTGTGTCCCTATTCTAGCTCAGTGACCACGTTCCCGGGGACCGGCGATTCTGGCGCGATGTAAAGAAGCCGCGTCTGTCAATTTATGTGTAAGTGGAAGCGTTGCGTGTATCACTAGTCTGCATGACGATTGTCGACACCCGTAACGATTTTCTGCAAGCTAACAGCTCTTGCGAGTGGCATTCGGAATAAAAATGAATGAATTACGAAGCAGACCGCCCAGGGGGAGCAGCCGTTGTATTTTAACCTCTACCCAGCGGGGATAGAGTCGCGCACGTGCGCTGTTGTGCCTGATAAAAATGTATACACTCCTTGACTTTCTCATTGCCAGCCTACACTCAATATCAAAAGCCAACGAATGATTCAGTCCGTCAGCAGGAAATCTCTGAATGTCATCAGATAATACAACACCACCAATGTAACAGGTGTCGCTTAATCTACTGCGAGTGAAACTTGACATTGAAACACAGTTATTGTTAAAACAATCGATATCAGCTATTTACTACAAACT
Source organism: Orthosia cruda (assembly GCA_964057195.1). Taxonomy (NCBI): domain Eukaryota; kingdom Metazoa; phylum Arthropoda; class Insecta; order Lepidoptera; family Noctuidae; genus Orthosia; species Orthosia cruda. Next base: position 20,180,395 of record OZ059825.1, on the reverse strand, counting down.
GTCATTTCAACCACGTTTTCGTTTTACAAGTTTTGACTTAGAGTAGACCTACAACGTAAAAGTTTTCACATATAATGCTTTGTTCTGCTTATACTTTACTAGTGGAGCTTCAGGAAATAGTTATGATAAGTAGATAACAGGAATCATATTCCTATTGAGTCAAATCTCAGCCAATATCATTTAATTTAAATTCTTATTCACAAGTACTAAATTAATTTATCTTAAGTCACAAAGAACAAACAGCTGACACCTTCAGCATTCTCTGCTGAAGTACAGAACTGTATTAATTTCTGAAATAGACAATTTCATCAAGTGAAAGTGATAGGGGAGAAAGCCCGCGCAGAAAATGTAGATGAGGACTGTCATAAGAGGCGAAATCGAATGAATTTCCAGAGGAAATGAAAAAGCATTTGAGTTGCGAACGCGTGTCGGCCACAAACTGTCGAACGGATCTTGTGTTTATATTTCTCACTCAGAGGTTTACGCGAGGTTAAAGGTACTTATGAAGGGCATGTCTTAACGTAATATCCTTTGTAATGTTTTGCTTTCCTAATATATTTATCTTTATTTTAGTAGCTATTACAGCCTTCTTTATCTCAAAGGACAAAGAAAACACAATGCTTCGGGAGATGTTGCCTCATTATAAGCATTTATTTTCTAAGCAGCAAAATGTCGCAGAATATTTCCACTTTAAACGTTTATTTAGGGATTATTACATTTGAATTTAAAAGATTGTTGTTTTCTATCTACAAAAGAAATATGTAGCTTCATAAACACGAACAAAGAGGTTTTCCGAATATACAGAAACATTTTACTGGCTAACCAAACATAAACGATGTTGTAGGCTTTAGGAGAAATAAATGCACTACAGCGTTGTGGAACGGAATGTTGTTTAGTAGATTGTAGGAAAGCTTTTAGGCGAACAGCGAAGCGGTCGTGGTTCACTGACCACCTTATGCCTGTTATATAAATGGAGTATCGACAGAACAGAGGATCAGCTAAGTGGTCCACTTTGGCTCCCATGAGGCAACCTATAATGTTGCATATAAGATTATCCAAACCATGTAACGACCATTATCTTTGTAAGTTATGACGCTGATAATGGTACTAAGCTATAAAATATTAAGGAGAAAATCTCATTTTAATGCTAGCCAAGAGATGCGCTGATCGTACAAGTGGAGCAGTGAGCCATATATTTTGTTTTAATCTTATTAAAAGCGTCTCACAGTGTAAATCGATAGATAGAGTCAAGATTGTGAAACGGTAACGTGTATGAGTAGAACTATTTTCAAGATCGTTGTCGTATTTTATATGGAACGGCGACCACAATGGGCGCAGTCAAAGAAAATGTCAGTATATGAGAATGCTTGCCGACTAACGGCCGAAAAGGTTTTTGGGACACGAACAGCCAGAAAGAAGCGCTTGAGTAAAACTACTGAGTTGCAGAGGACGTACTGCGGAAGCGGAATCTGACGTATATGAGAGCATGTCTCGTTGTAGCGGAGTCTCGAACAACGAAAACATTTGGAGAATGGGCGCGCGTCACAAGCAGGCCGCTGCAAATAAATGGCGCATGTTCCGCACGTGACAGTCGCTGAGCGGATGAGCGCGAGCGGCCCCCACGACGGAAATTATAACTGTTCACTTTTAAATATTTTGTTCGCAATGCTTCCTTTGTGCATCCATGCAAGCTGGTAGTTATGATATTTTCAAAAATACTTGCATAAGGGTATACCGCGCATATTTTATTTTCCGCTTCAAATTGCCGTCAGTCCGAGCACAAAACTTTATTGTAGGAATTTACGGACTCATGTGACATAACTAAAGCTGTTTTTAAAGGTAGCGGGAAAGAAAAAGTTGTCACTAGAATGTAACATCTGCTTACCAAAAGATCTTTAAAGTAAACGTTCCGAAAGAAATGTCTAAAGATTGCTAAGCCAAAAGCAATATACCTACAGTTCTTGACAGATATTTGGACAAAAGTATCATTGAAGGTAACTTACAATAAGGTTCAGCATGAATTATTATTAATATACGTCATTTTATTGAAGTCCTCTCGCTGGAGGCTGAAGGTGTGACATAAAAAATATCTCGTCCCGGTTATAAATGGCAAGGGGACATAAACAGTAAGCTCGGGGAAAACGTAATAAAAGTTAGCAGAAGTATTCGCGCTGCGCTACCTACCTACGTAGGACTGTGATAGATTATTTCTTTGTCTTCTTGAATTTGAAATAAATTCTCGGAAACTTCTCAATTTATAGTCAAATATCCAAGGTACTCGGCATGATATTCTTTACAATGCTGTTACTGCATTTTCGCTGCACAGACACGAGACGAGAGTCTTAACAATCCCTTCACGTTTTATACTTATGATTTCCTAGTTATTCTTACGTCGACTATCTAGGAAAGCTTTGTGGGTAAGCTCTTATCCATATTTTTACATTTTCTGAGAGTTCGCGTCGTCACAAAACAAACTATAGAGCTTTACAAACAAAGGCGCGGCATGAGAATGAGTTATCTCCACAAACTTTCAAGTTCCACATTCTCTATCACCTTGTCAATGCGAACTTGGAATATTTCCTTCACTCCACCTTCTTATCAGAGACAAACTTCCTGAAATGTTTTAATTGAATCCTAGTACAATGAAGATAACTAGCGGACATGAAAATCGAGGGCAACTGTTCATTTACGTTCACGTTTTGGATTGGATGAAGTTTTCAAAATGATTTGAAGTTTTCGTTTTGAAAAGATTCGTTTTCCTATTCCAAGCGCTCTACTGATTTTGATTAAAATGTTGATTTTTGGTCTTCGAGACTGCGTCGTTTTAAAATCCTTTGAGCTCTTGTGGCGTCCATGTTTGACGTTATTTTTGAGAGAAAATTGGATTGATTTTTTAATCGTTACAGTGGTTGTTCGTTCGTGCATCGGTATTCAATGTTGGTTTTGGCTTACCGTCTAATCTATTACTATTTACGTATTCGTCTATCATCTACTACTTTGGATACATATACAGAAAATGTTTCAAATACTATATGTCGAAGCAAATTCGATAGTTTTCTATCAAACGAACAAGTTTACGGGCAAATATTCGGAAAGTAAACATGTTACTTATTTGATTGAAGCCCGAAGCGTGTCTCGTGAAAGATGAGCCCTTTTACAGTGGCTGACATCCATCCGAAATGATGATGAATACTGATACACTTCAGCTTGAGTGTATGAAGTGCTCTTGGTAGGTACTCGTATGTTACGAAAATAAATGGTTGAATGTTACGGCTGGAACTATTTTTACCACTTGTGCCCAAAACTTATATCAGAGTTAGATGCTAACACGAGGTTATATAACAAATATTTCATACATAACTGGCCGGGTTGGCTATTAACTCAGAGTTAGTAAGATAACCCTTTGTGGCGGGCCTTAGGGATTAACCTTACCAATCCTATGCCCTTAATTTATTTGTCTTAAAAAGAGAAGCTTGGACAACAAGCAGGTTATTTAGTTAACCCTTTCAGAGTAGGTACTGTATCTACACTTTTGCAACTTTTCCTCGACCACCTGAACATGCAATGTCAATATTGTAGTTATTGTTATCCAAGATGCAATACGAATATCATACAACCATACGTACATACTTGTCATAATTCTCTCAGATTCGGCATCCTGTTTCCTTCTTCTAGAGGGGTGGCATTTCTCGATCGGCAGGTATGATGGAATCATTTGCTGACTTTAAACGGGACAAAGCGTGAAATGAACAATCCTTTTGTCTAATTTTACCCTAAAATGTGAACCTAAAAGGAAGAGTTATGAATTTATACACCCCGTGTGCTCGTGACGTTTGGTTTTTGCATTCATTTTTCTCTTTTTGAATGTAGGTTACCGAATATGATGAATGAGTCGTCTAGTGAGGCACGGCCCATTTATTTTTATGTACTGAGGTATCTTCCTCTTGCATTCGCTGAGAATATTTGTTAAATATTCTCATATACGTAAGTACTTTTGAAGAACGTATTTGGACACAAGTAAGGCAGTGGCCGATCTTTGTTTGCAGATCATGAACAGTGGGTTGCGTAATCTATAACGTCTTGTTAAAACAAATGACTGGTGTTATCATTTACTTTTAAGCCGTATTCGTTTTTGGCTTTTCTAGAATCTAAATTTCTATAAATAGAACAATCATAAGTTTTATGGTCAAAGTGATAAATACGATTCGAAGATATGTATCAGACAATAATAACCAGTTATTGGTATTTCGATGAACTTTGTGAATAAAAATCGTCGTTAGTAGATTTATTTAATAGATTAATTTTATCATTGTGACCGTAACAAATGCACGAACATATTATTTTAACGTAATACGTATATATTTTTGCCTTCCTATCGATGAGAGTACGAAAGTTTCCCGAGAGTCTCGCAGTTGCAGGCGTAGGCAAGAGTATGAGATATCTTGAAAAATGAGACACTTATGTGAAACACGAAGACTTGTGGAGTACTGAACAACTTGACTGATATTGCGGTTAAAGTTCATATGCTCGATTGTGGAATATTGGAATTACTTACGTATTTCAACTTTATGCAGAAATTGAAAAAGTTAACGAAAATTTCATTTTATTACAACCATGCATAAAGAGATGCCGAGATTAGGATGACTTATATAATGTAGATGCTTTAGTAAAAACATAATTAATATTTATTAAAGGTAAATAAATAAAACCAATAATTGGTAAAACAAGATTGTTAATCAAAAAATTATCGGTCGAATTATTATACTTCACATACCTACTCGAAGCGAATATGAGAAGTTATAATAGGTAAAAATAACAGATTATTAGAAATGTAGAAAGATTTTATTAACAAATATATATTACCTTTACCTAATTAGACCTAGTTAGATGGTCTAAACAATAATGTATCAATCTAACTAACAATGTTAATGTAGACAAGAACGAGTTGGTCCGTGTGCTACTAATAAAGGTCTATTGAGAACTATTGATCTGTCGCCGGTTCTGCCTTGCCGCATTTAGATCGTGTGCACTCGTGTCCGTATCTATTTGTGAAGAACTAGGCCTCAGGCACAGCTCTATTATGTAGGAAGCATAGGCTGACTGACGATGGAATGGGTATAGTTCTTGTTCTGGTATGATCTGAAAATAGAAATGGCTCTTCTGTATTTTTTTATTATTGAAGGGTTCAACTTTGACCACTATCTCACCAAAGTAAGCGATGACTAGGTAGACGATGGAGCATGCTTATCTAGAAGTACACTTGATCATTCACTCTTGACATAAAGTCCTCCAGGTTATAAATGTCAGGAAACATAGACTCCGGCAGAGAATGCCTCTCATTAGCTATACGTATAATAGAAGTAAATATTTCCATAACTTTTTGTGTGTTCGCCATGTTCACTATTTTGTGACGGAAATCGGCAACTTTGTAAAAGTTTTTGTTCGACCTGCCGTCCTACAGTCGTCATCTACAAAATTATATTTTGAGTAAATACATTAACCGCGAAATAATAAAATTCGACGTTTTATAACAACTATCTTTTATATCAATAGTCCGATGAAAAACAATCTAATTGCGTACTTTAGAATAAGCACATTATTATTTTAAAATAATATCTAAAACTTTTTAAAAATACGTTTTTAACAACGCCATTTCAGGCATTTTTATTTTTTTATCCCGAATCCTTTGATTTAGTAAAATACTGCTAGAGAGGTCAATATAGAATTTATTGCTGATAACGGAAGTATTAAAGAGTTAAAAACAGCCAAATATCAGATAGTGACACTGTAGTTATAGGACGGCAGCGTCTGTCGCAGAGATGGTTTACTGCATGGTTTTACAATAATTATATAATCATTTGTTTTTATTTCTGTGAGTTCGTGGCTTTACTTACTTTTATCATCTCATATGATTGGTATGTAAACATGAATATTATTTATTCATCAGACTCATTTTAAACTAAACAATAATAGACGTTAACGGTTAATTTATGTAGGTTTTTATATTGATAATTCCAATTTAGAATCACTTCAGTATTGTTAAATAAAAGTCCTTATAATGTCTGCTGTAGATAAATACGTATTTTAAGGGCGTATTAAAAATAATATAAAAAGAAGAGCCGTTATAGACGCTTCTCACACAAATAAATGCTTCTTATAACGATGTAATTCAATTTAAATCTCAAGTAGGCACAATCTGTGACAAGCATTATTACTGGGTAATTGAATTGAAAACGTCTACATCTGAAGTCTATGTATAGCATTTAATGTTAAAGGTTAGCAGTATTATTGCGGCAGTGAGAGTGATATACTTGGGTTATATTATGTACTAGGATGTTGATGCTTATATGATAAATCCCGAGGCTGCATCTTAATTTGCCTGTTCATAAGCACGCGGGAGAATATATTAGGTGGGGATCTAAACTCCTTCGTGACGTGATTGTTTGATACTGTGAAGCTGTTTTGACGATATTATAAGGGTAGATTGTAGGTGTACCTGTAACCTGAATTTATAAGCTATGATGACGTGATGAATATTATTAAAAAATAAAAACATAATGTAACATATATTTAATTTGTCTTATAAAAAGCAATCTGCCCAAATTAGAGTGGTATGATTTATTAACGGTATGCTTTCCTGTTTAGTTAAATAAAATGGCAAGTATCGATATAAGATGTAGTTTGTTAAGTGGAGGGTAAAAGCACAAAGTACGTAAGCGGCAGCGCGCCGCAGACAGAGAGGCCACTACGAACAAAGCGTCATTTTGCACACACAAATAGACATTGCGATTTTACAGGGAATATTGGGCAATATTGGACCGAGCTCAGTCGCGGCTGTCACGAGTGTTTTGTGCGGGCGTTTGTCACGTCATTCATAAAGTACTGTAACAAGGTTGCATTGGTTGGGTTACCTTTATTTATTATTACAGACCAAATATACTTTAACTTAATTCTTTAAATTCGTTCTTTCATTGTTTCGAAGTTGTATAGGTCATTAAATATTTCAAGATGATAAGTTAGAAATTCAATATCTAGGAAAATAATAAATTATTTTAAGACTATAGACGAAATTGGAAAGGCTATGCAACTTGTCATAATAATAATAATATGGCTTGTTTAAATACATCTTATTAGTTCGGTTCTTAAGCAGTCGGGTTTTCTGATATTATTAACTTTTTTACATTTATATTTTTGTCCAGCTTATTACGAGAGTTAAGGTCGATTCACACATATCAGGGCCGTGCCCGGGACGTGACAGGGCCGGGCCCAATCATTGAAGTTTCGTCACTGGCCCGTACACGGACGTGTGTGAACGAGTTCATATAAAATGTACGCACCGATATTTTTTTATGCCCCTGACAGTGCACGTTCCGTCAACGTCCCGGGCACGCCCCTGATATGTGTGGATAGACCTTTATTGTTACGTCTCGTTGCCCTCCAATCTTCGTCATATGTGGCGTGATATTTAATAGATATTTGATGCTCTGTTTAGCCTCTAAGGCATGTAAGCATGATATATGTTTAGACGAAACAATATATTTATGTTGGTTACTTGTACAACCTACCCTTTTTTAAAATTCGTAATCAATATAGTAGCAGCCTTTGTGAATCTTTAAAGTTTAGCTGTCAATTTTCGAAACAGCGGGAGTGGCCCTTCTGTATACTTTCTATTTTGTGGTAAAAGTAACTCTTAGAAAAAACAAAAAAAAACGTGGTGTATAATTAAGATATCACTCCATAGTGAACCACGGATAAACTACATACGTATCAGCTCTGTTTTGAACGAATTTGTAGACGAGATCGTTCACTGCGGCCTACGGTCACACTACGCACGACACAAATGTCGGCATACAAATGGACCGTGGCAAACCGCTCGGACGGCTCGACGGTGGACTTTAGTCTGCATTCAAATGCTTTTAATTCTTAGGCCCTTTCCTGATGGTGCGACGCAATTAAAATTGCGTCGATAGGCGATATCGCGCACGTATTTATTAAGAATAAATAAGTGCTTATCGGTCGAATTGTATCGTATTGCGTGCATGTGAACATACTTGCAATTTTCTCTAGAAAAATCGCGCATCGGTTAGGTGTAAATCTAATCATCGCACCATCAGTAAAGGCCCTTAGTAAACATTGTAATAAATAACGTGTAGTAAGTAAAGTAACGAGGTGGTTGTGTGCGCAGGCGGCGGGCGGTGAGCGGGAGCGAGCGAGGAACACATGGCCGCGCCGACCAGCTGATAGCATGCCGGCGGCGGCGCGCAGCACCGCCCCGACATAGGCGATCACACGACGAGCGCCACATTCACGGGTACATCACTATCATAGCAACATACACGTCGCAGTCCGAAGCGCCTGCGAGACCTAATGACGAACAGTTGCTCAATTTCGAGTATTTATGCGCCCAGTAACGAGTATATTACGACAGCCAAAAATCTATTTTTTATCGATTTAACTAAATAAATTGTTGTAAAAGAAAATCCAAGAAACAACGACATCCATATTTTTTTTAAGTTTGGCGATTGCAGATAAGTTTTTATTGAAAACTGTGAAGAAACTGCGACGTTTATGTGGTATGCCGTCAGTTCACAGTACGCTTACTAATCGGACACTCGATTTTTTAAATCGTTTTTCACCCTTGCTTATATTAGATGCAATTTGCAGGATATCAACCGCTTTCATGTCGTGACCAAATCCCGTTTTCTAGTTCATATTAAAATAACCATGAAAGAAAAAATTTAGATCAATCGAAAATCATTTTGCATATATTTTAGCAATAAGAAATATTAATATGTAGATGCTTGCTTCAATTTTAAGATAGCAGGGCATTTTTTCTATTTGGCTAGATTTTAATATAATGCTTGAAGTTACACGTGCTTTATATATTACTAAATAGCAATCTAAAAGGTGGAAAATACATACGAGTAATATAAACACAAGAAAACAGTTTAATAGATTTTCTGCTCGGGCGCTAAAGTTTTATGTGAGTTATCTAGCGAATAATAGAGGTTTATTGTTTATACGAAAGGCACAAAGCTTAGCCTTACCACAATTCATTTAATTTTTTTTATAGTCAAGCTTTTTTGCTACATCGTTCTCGGTCATACCTGACATCGGTGAATTTTCTGTATGAGCAGAGGCCTTTTCCCTGCGTTAGGGCAGTAACAGACTGGTATTATTATTATAAACAAACATTTTTTTGCATTGTGTTTGGCCATCTAATAGACTCAAACATTTGATGCCGTAAAATCCTGGTAAATTGGAAAAGAAAGCTTAAAATCAAAACGTAATGTAATTTTAAAGTTGAGTATAGCTCCTGACCAAAGCCGAAATCGAAGACGCCAGGCAAAAAGTTATCAATTTCAATAAGTTGTAATCCACTGGGAATAGTAAACTCAATGGTAACAGCTAGTTAATAAAACACAGTTACAGTTCTCACAACCATTTAAACAATAAAGCGTTTATAATATTAACTTGGTTAAATATTGATGGCCATACTGCACGCTCGTTGGTGTTCTTGACATCGACAGATTGCTCTAATTCACAAACTTGGTTACAAGGGTCGCCGATATCGAATTATGTCCACAAAACTTAGAACCACCCCTTTAGGTACGTAGATATACTGTGGGCTGGTAGTTCCCTTTGTTCTATAACGCGACGGAGCGGTACGATTCGATTTTATCAAAGTTACCATTCTGTAAAATCAACTGTGCTACGGTGCTACGCCGCGCTACGTACGTAGCAACGTAGCGCTACGAGATGCTATGCATTGCGACTTTGTGTTTTGTGCCACTTGACTTTTGACATATTATGTGTTTTTTTTATTATCTCTGACATGGTTTTTATAAATACTTCTTATCGATTTTTTTCAGTTTCAATGGTACTGCTTTATTTTACAAAATTTCTACACTATTTATGTTGTTCTGAAATAAATGACTTATGAAGCTAATGATTGTAACTTGACAATGACGTTCCATGTCGCACGGTTTCTCTCGTGTTTCATTCACTGATCATATACACGGTGGTTTAGGAATAGACCTTTTACTATTATAATAAACTCATTGGCGACTTAAAATAAATTCAAAATACGGTCAAAGGCTGTAAAAAATAGAGCAATAATTAAACGATTTGATATTATCAGAGTTACCATTCAGTAAAGTCAACTGTGATACGCGGCGCGCCGCTTACATACTTTGTGGTGCTACGTTGCTACGCGTTATTGTGCCACTTGACTTTTGATTTTGACTTGACAATGACGTTACATGTCGCATAGTTTGTTTTGTGTTTTATTTACCAATCATAACTGACGATTAGATACGAATAGAACTTTTAACGAATGTAATAGAAATTTGAAAATCCCACTGTGACTTGGAAAGAAGTAGGTGAATTCATTCGGATAATGGACACTTCATTTTCGAAGACACTTTAGCACCATTTTATGAACACAATAAATATTTAGGAAAATTATGGTCAGGAAAGTTTAATGTTATTTATAGGACGTGTTAGTTTACATTATTTTTTATATATTCAGTAATTTCAGGCACATGACTGAAACACAGGCGGTTTATAATTAGTATTTCGCATAAAAATAAAACGCGGCCTATTTGTGTAAAAATGGCTCGCGTCGAACCGATGCTCATGGGAAATTTTTGTCATTGAACAGAACTTCTGCTCATCGGGGAGTCGCTGTTTAACAATTTATGTGTGTGTAGAGTGTTAGCACGTTACCTTCTCGGTTCCACTCCGGTAAATATAAAACATGTGAGAGGTCTCTGCGGCCCGGGGGAAATTTTGTCGATCATTTGTGTCAGCAGGGTAGGTACTTTATCGATACACGCGTTCGTCGGCTCATGCCGTTTATCGTTATTTGTGTGGATAGATCCCGCGTGGATGACGAGAGGATGACCTGATATGTGGAAACTCTTTGCGCAACTTTAGTAACTTCTTTCGATAAATATATCGAATTGTAACAGCATCATCATCATCAATTGCTGGGTAAAAGTACAAAGTAAGTAAGCGGCGTTAGAGATATCTCCGATCATACAACATTTAACTAGATTGTCAGTTATTTTGATTCAACTGCTAACAACACAGCTGTAAGCGTATTTATAACCGAAAGATTATCGAAATCAAATCAGGAAGGCCAATTCTCGTACCTACTTAGAAAACGCATTGATTTCACATTCTCATTTCGGCAACAATCAATGTCAAAATGTATGGAAATTACAGTTTTCTTTTGACAAAAATTGAGACTGCTTAAAATGCGAACGTAACTAAAAAGGGAAGTGCCCTTCAAGTCCCTGAAAACTTGACTTTCTAGGATTGTTTGTACGATCTTTTATTGGAGTTTACACTATCGTGTTATATGAAAGCTGGCCTTTGTCACACACCTTACTAAAACTTTAGGTATGTCCATGAATTCGTACTGCTGGAGTTACTGTGGTGTGTATTCTAGCACCTCCACAGTCATATAGGTATGTAGATTTGTATCTATAAAGTCAAGACTACAAAGGCAGCCTGACTGTTTGTTTGTCTGTTGAGTCGGCTTTGAGGCAACCTGACGTAGTCTTGGCTGCAGGTTCTAGTTTGTTTAGTAACAGCAAGTTCTAAGCCTAAAGCTAGCCAAAATTGAAGGATCAATCTCTACCTGAGTGTTAGTTCCACTTAATAACACTGAATAAATAACAATAGGTACCTAGTACAGTCAAATGTATTTCTGTGATATTCTAATCTATTGATTCAAAGAAAAAAGTAGCCAAAACTTATATGAGTAAAGCCTATGCCTGTTTTCTAACTGTGCCTCGAAACAAAGAATAACATTGCTACAAAAACTCGTTTTATAAACATAATGATCTTGTGAAAACAAATCACTATCTATTGGAAGCTTGCTACCTGGCACCCTAATCACGTTGGTCAACAACATAAGCCCTTCTTAAGCCACACGAGTATTAGGATGTTGTGTTTATCAGAGCGGTGCACCGCACTGTTCTTCGTAAGGATCGCTCAAATCCCACCAAATTGCTAGTTTAGGGGCCCCAATACTCCCTTCTACCCATAATCATATATGAAGGAGGACGACGGATCAGTTCGTGCGTGAAAACGTACCCAAACCCGATAACAGAAATGATGGTTATATTTGGCCATTCGCGTTGTTCTTGTAGAGTACAATAACGATAATGTACCTCAGTTATCACCTCCGTTGTATTTAATCAGACACTATAAATTAACGGCGTGGGCTGTTTACATTTTATTACTGTCAATTTAATATGGTAATGTTGGAATTGGTTATTGCTCTGAATATTTAGTGTACCTTCATACATTTGAAATTGTGGTAATAATAATGATTTAATCATAAAATTACACCCAATTTGTTATGAACGTCGAAATATGAGCTGCTTGTTGTTTAAGGAACAGATGTGGAGGGTCTGTTCCGTGAGCGGTCATTAGTTACGTTTCTCATTTGTCACGTTTTCTTTCTTATTCTGTTCGCGGCCTCTCATTAATGCCCATTTTTGCTGGGATCGCACGCGATGCTTATTAATTTTTCTAATGGGGCGGTCCATGGCCTATAAGCTCTGGACTTTCAAATAGACTACTGGACTCGGCCGGCCTATCAAACTGACTTCCCAAAAAAGTTTTAACGCTCCCCCGACGCGCAGCTGTGTTAAACACAACTTAAATCGCAGACGCGTAATACAAAAAGTTAGTCACTTCCCCAAGGGTGCCTGAAAAATAGAAACTCTATTAAGTTTCAAAATATTATTTTGCTTTATTACCTTCATGGGACTACAGGATGTTATATGCAAAGTTTACATTAGGGTACGCGGTATATACGCAACGGTTTTCCAGTATTATTACCTACATTGTAGTTCGTGTATATATTCGACGCCTGCCATCAAGAGTATCACATTCATGATGTTCAAATTGGACATGAAGAATGGCAAGTATCGACAATTAAAACAATAGATCTACCATAGCATTGTTACTTAAGCGCTAATACAGTTTGTGTTTGTTCTATCTCGAACATAAATAGTTATGTATTCATTTTAGAACACTGTTTGAGTTATCTCGTAGTGGTAATGGTAGGTACGAATACGAAGCTTTATGATTCTGTAAATCTGACCGAGAATTTCATAATTAACATAACAAATAGCCGGGAAGAAAACCCCAAATATTTTTTACTATTCACATAACAAAAAGTCGTTTAACTTTTCGGTTAAGATCTCTTCGTATGCATGAGTGAAAATTCGTTCAGGCAACCGGCAACTTTTCCTCAGGACATGCATGAATAAGTAACGGCATTTGTCGAAGAAAATGAGAGATTTGGCAGTTTAGTTAAAAGTGGTATACAAGCCGACGGTAGTTGGTGTGTTTGCACAGGACAGCGCGGGCGCGCGGAGTGTGACCTGCCGCCTTCAGCCCAGCTCCACAATAGCACATTATTACTATTATTTGCACGACCCGTTTTTGGAATTAGTGTTATAAAAATAGGTATAAAAGTTGTGTACCAAGTTACCAACTGGGTACCAAGTTACCACACGACATGGTAACAGGACATGTTTTCTAGTTAAAAATTAATTCGTCTGTAAATCAGGCGGATGTAATTAAAGCCACACTGTACCCTTGTTTGTAGAGGACTTGAGATGATAATGTAAGAATAAATATTTGCAACCCTTCTACCCTTTAATCGTTTCGAGCTAAATACCTGATTTGTATTTTTGTGCACAAGTAAAGAGAACGCTACCTACGCTTGTTGCCCGTTTGTGTTGTTCACAGTTGTACAGGAAGTCAGCAAAACATTACTAACGACTGCTCTCGCATTAGCTTTGCTCAAAACAACGTTTTTCCGTCATTTGTACCATGAAAAAGAACTCGGTTGTGTTCTCGTGAAACAGTAATAACAAAAAACAAACAAACATTTAATTAGTTGGCGTATTACGTGAAATGTTATTGTTGGAGACAGAGTAAAGGTTGCTTTAATTGACGGATAGAAACAATTCCGCTGTTATTTGGAGCTGCCAGAACTTAATGGACGTTTCGAATTCAATTCCGAATCGGGAGCGATTTTCGTTTGTGTTTCTTAAAGATTTAACGTTCGGTATTGCGCCTTTACATAAACAAGCAGGGAATCTGAAATACACATTTAGAGAAAAATCTGGCGTCACCAATTTGTGAGGTAACCCCCCGCGGCCGCGATAACTTCGCGAAGGGTAGCGTTTGAAGATATAGGTAGCTATTTGATTTTTGTTACGGTAGCAGATCCATCCGTCTTGAATTCAATGTTTCTTTGAGGATTGGTAACGAAATACATTCACAATTTAAGAGTCAGCACGTACTCACACCGACCTTTCAGAAGATACATGAAGGTAAACGGTTATAATGACTAAACTTTCACCAATATCATTTTCGTAGCTTATACAAATATTATTTCGATCCCGACTTAAACTCGGGTGCATCGAAAAATAAATAAAACGGAGTTCCAATACTGCGGCCGCGGAAATGGAAAAATACTTGCCATCCCCCATATGGTACTTTATCATTTTATACTTGGAGTGCAAGCGGAATATAATATTGTTTTCTTGTGTAAACTATAGCGGAACCAATTGCATACAAGTTTAGTTCTTAATATAGATTTATGTCTACCTATATTAACGAGTAGATTCAAAGATATCTCGTTCTCTTTAAAATTAAGATGACTTATTATTCTGTATATGACTTGAATTTTGTACGCGAAAGTTACTACAGTATTTGTCGTGAAATCTGGCGGCATCTACACCAAAGATATCGCAACAGTGGTTTACTAAGAGTGGAAATCTTTGCCGGTAGAAAAATTGTCAAAATTGACACGTTGACTATGAGCGATCTCGTGTGGCCTTTTATACCGACGTCTTATGTTACTACGCTGAATTTTGTGAGGGCCTGTAAAGAGGACATTTTTTGTTTTTTTAAACGTTTAAACATTATTAACAAAGAGGATATATCGGGTCATGGCATCGGAAGACGCTGGCTACATCTACAGGCTCGCACATAGAGAACATTCTGCATAAAGTACATACGTTTACGTGTAAAACCGCCACACAGTACATGCCCCTCGTAAAATGGAAATACACCGGCTTCATTCTGCGTGCTACCTTCGTCCAAAAGGCTTTTTCACAATCGAACTGAATTTAATTGAAAATTCGAAGTGCTTGTGTTTCTGAGGCTTTATATCGTGAAAATTTGTTTTTTTTTTACTGAGGTATAACTCTTTATTACCACACATATGCTACTGTACGAGTATAAAGAACAAATAATTAAACACAAATGAAATTATGTTTTGGCTAAATCCTTCCATTGCGAAAAACGAATATGTGGCAGCAACCCTAAGGGCAAAATTACCCTGCATAAGCATCCGTGAAAAAAATCCAACCTTGTACAGAGAAAAGCAAAAACATTTCGGTATGATCACTGAGACGAAAATCTGGATTAATCCCGGCCAAGACCAATTGCTACAGTTTGCATTTTCCCTTAAAGGTAAGTATGAAAATTACTTTGGTGTATGTGCTTATATTACGAATTACAGAGAGTAACATGACAAACAAAATTACTTTGTACGAATCCTGACAACCCAGGCGACAAAGTGATGTAACATTTCACGTCTGACGCAATGAAGCAGACCCCGAGGCGTAAAGAATGCTAACGGGAGGCAGAAGGACGGAGGGTGCACTAACTAAGCGTACTTTAGTGTTGACATGGAGCACATTTGTGCGCATACTATCACGAGATACGAGGAGTACGGACTCGTTTCGATTAGTTATCCACGTCATAGCGCTCGCGTCTGCGTCACGGCGACGTCACGCTTACGTCATGCCTTTTATGGTCATGCAACCGAGTCCTCGCCCGGTCCATGACCGCGCGAGCGAGACAGCTATATGTACGCACTTGTATTTTGAGGTTCATATTAAAACATTGTTGTTCCTAAACTAGTTTCGGAATTTCCCGATCCACTCGACGTACCTTGAACTCTTACAACTCGTATAAAAGAAAAATGGGAAAAACTGGGAGTAAACAAAAGTTTTCGTGTTCGTGGAAACAGCCAGTTTATCTGTTCCGTTTATGTATGTTACCTGCGGGTGAAGCCGGACTTCGGCCCATAAAACAAAAATAGATTTATTTATTCGACGTTTGTGTGGGCGTGATACTGAATTATTTGATAGTTTATGGTTGTACTGCTCTGCGGATTTGTTCGTATACATTAAACAGTTGTTGTATTAGACTGTTATCATATCGTGTTGTTGTTTTACTTAAATCAAGTTGTGACTCGACTTTGTGAAGATGTTTCAATAGCAATAAATGTCCTGCATACGTTTCGAATGATCGGATAGTCGTATACATATTTTTATACGTACATAGGCAATACGTCTTAGCACGTACGCAGATATAGACCTTAATACAGGCGCTCGTGCCTTTAAGTCGATAGTCGTGATCTATATGGCAACTCATATCCGCTTAATTAAATGCTAGCGCAGTAATCTGATTAAGGAGGTCAGTTAAATCAACGTGTACTTACGAACCGAGCTAAATGTATTTCATACTCGACCCCCATCATTTAATATGGATGCCTTGCTGAAATTTTCGGGCAATATGATTTCTGTACCCGTTAAGTAAAAGGTTATAAAATAATTGAATGACTTTAATAATGATTATAATTTAATTGGTAACGGAAAGAATACCTACAACGCATAATGTTTAATAATACTTTCCTCCTTTAAAGTATTCTATCGAATTTCACAGTTATATTAAATTTCATACCGATACCCAGAATTGCCGGAATAGTTATTTCAGCCTTTATTTCGCGTTACTAAGAGGAATTAAATTTCAACGCAAATAGTTTTAAAATCGATTTGTCGAATACGAAACCTTTTGTATATTTGATATTGGAATTCGAATTGATGAAAACAAAATAAAATTATTATCTAATGCCATTTCAGGCAAGTTTAACAAAATACTGATGAAAGAATACATAGAATAGTAGAATTAGTTCACCCAACAGATATAAATATTAAAAGTATGCGAGAATCGGAGAAACGGAATCAATAGCCCGCTTAATTTGCCATTAGGAGAATAAAGAAATTCAAATTGAAAAAAGGGAAATCCGGATAATCAGATGGAATATAAATCAGCATTGGTGGGTCCGAATTAAGCGCTCAATGCGATCCGCTCGGAGGCTTACGCCCAATCTCTACTAATAGTATCCAATTCAGCAGGAGTACGAGAGTTCTATGCTGTTTGAAATACACCTCGCATGGGATTGATTTTAGAACATAGCTAAGCTTAGCTTGTATTGAATAGTCCATCAAGAGGAGTCACATTATTCAGTATTAAGCTCGGGCTCTGTGAGTTAGATCGTTTTTGTGTATGGTTCATTGGATATGAGATTCATCAATCCAAGCTGAATTTTGGTTTATCATTAAATCTTAGCATTAATCATAACGAAGAAGTAAAGATATAATAACAAAACTCAATTAAGAAATCTTAAATCGTCTTTGAGGAAAAAATATTTAAGCAACAGAACAAACATCAAGACCAAACATTACGTGACGGTAATAAATAATAAACAGAAACAATCTTCTTAAAATTCTAAGTAGTATTATGACAGGATTAACATTTTTAAGATACGGACTCATTTGACATAATCTTTGTTTTGTGCAAAAAGGAATAAAATTATACAAATTAACATATCTTTATTACTGTATCTATAATAATGACTGACAAATAACAATTAACTAAAATATACAAGTTAACAGTAATTATATGTACAAGCGGCGATAAAAACGACACCTTTGAAAGTCAAGGGAGAATAACGCATTGGACATAAAAAAAATCGTCTGCATTGCTGACAATGGGCAAGTGCAAAAAACACAGGCAACAATGCCTATTTTTTGGTCGAAATAAAAGGCCAGTACAGTAAAGAGCCGAGTCCGAATAAAATAAAAAGGGATTCGTACGGTCAACTTACGTATCCCTATATGCAAGTTGGCGCTACGATCCGTAATTTATACTTTAATCAACGGTCGCCGCTCAGCTCCGGATATGAATGACTTCCGCTTTGAATCCACTGAGCAACTCTATAATTTACTCGCGCAATTCTATTATTTATTTTAGTTCTCTGTATTAGTTCGCAGTCTTTTCTAAACGTTTGTTTTAGTCGGTTTTAATCCTCTTTTTGAAAAGAGAACTTTGCAAGGTTGATAGATTTTGCCAATGCAATTCAACATTCAGGTTTTGTTAGGCCCGCATGGTAACAATGATACAACACTATCATCAAAACTTCAACATATCATTTGCCCAGTTGGCAGCCTGTTTTTGGAAGATAGCTAGCAATGTGGGTAGCAATAGTTTCTGATGTCTTACTAGATCAGAAAGTCACATTTAAATCAAAATATCAGCTCGGACTCTCGGTAACAATCAATGCCAATTATTTTTCCTAATGTTAGAGGTGTTTTTGACAGTTTGGAACTGAGATTGAATTGCGAACATTATTTATAACTACGGAAATTTCCCCTCAAATAGATAGCAATAGAGTGGTAGTAGTAGCCTA
The DNA here is from genome assembly GCA_964057195.1 of Orthosia cruda. NCBI lineage: Eukaryota > Metazoa > Arthropoda > Insecta > Lepidoptera > Noctuidae > Orthosia > Orthosia cruda. The sequence goes on along the minus strand of OZ059825.1, from coordinate 20,161,815 downwards.
CTAGATACTTTAGCTGAAAGGCACAGCTCTGTTAAAATAGCTACCCATTCAAGATTCTGAGTCTTCCGTCAGCTCCATCAGTTAACTACCAGCTTCTGCTATCACTTATTTCACCTTACCTCCTTAGAATCCATCTACTCCGTCTATGGAGTAAGTGGCACGTGCACGGAGGCAGCGGTGCACCTATTTATGAGTCGCTTGAGGTGGTACGTGCAAAACATTTTATATCGGCTCTCCTTACCACTATTATGAAATGGTCGACTGCTGAACACACGAGATGCCTGGGTAGGGGTTGGTTTTGAATCATCTAATCTATACCATCTATAAAATATAAGACATAATTTTTAGGGTTCCGTACCCAAAGTGTAAAAACGGGACCCTATTACTAAGACATCGCGGTCCGTCTGTCTGTCTATCTGTCTGTCCGTCTGTCACCAGGCTGTATCTCATGAACCGTGATAGCTAGTTGAAATTTTCAAAGATGATGTATTTCTGTTGCCGCTATAACAACAAATACTTAAAACAGACAACAAACGTGACTTTTTTGCCGTTTTTTGCGATAATGGTACGGATCCCATCGTGCGCGAGTCCGACTCGCACTTGGCCGGTTTTTTTGTTGCTTGTCTCTTCGTGTTCTGCTAAGTTTTATAAACTAGAGGCTGTAGACAAAGTGGTATTTTATTAGCGTCAACGGTTGTGATTTTAGATTTATTAAAATGTAGGTGTGGGATTGACAAGTTTTACTAAAATGTCACGCGGTAAATCCCTCGCTGCCTGCTCCTCGGCTGGGCAGCGTTCGGGAAGTTGACCGGTATCTTCTCGTCAAAATTACGGCACTGTCTCAAGACGAAAGCCTATGACCAGCCCTGTATGTTGCCAGTGATTACATTTGGAACCGAAACATGGTTGCTCACAATGGGCCTCAACAGAAGGCTTAAAGTCAACCAGAGGGCTATTCTCGGAGTTTCCTTGCGTCATGACCTGGTCAAGGCTGTGGGAAACCGGTGGTTTCTACGTGTTTTTACCATAACTACTTAGTTAAAAGCATTTATTTCGAAAGGTTCATGTATCCCTACTTAATAATTTAAAATGGCATAACAAGATATATTGATGTTTTAAATTAGCCGTTTACACTCGAGCGAAGCGGACAGGTTGTTAGTAATGGGTGTAGAAACGTATCAGTCGTAGATCCATGTGGAATTTCAGAAAGCTGGTACTAACTTCAGAGAACCGATCAGTCTTTGTCATAGTTGCAAGTTTGAATGTTCTGTGGCTACTGAGTAATGGGTCTCTGTTATACAGAAGAATGTTTCGTGAAGGTAGGTATTTCTGAGAGGGACTCTACGACTAGACAAACAAATGTATGAATTTTAGTTGTCCTTGATATTGAAAAGTTTAAACAAGACTATTTTTGCTTTATTAATGAAACGTTGAGTAAATGTAGCGTTTTAATTTGTTGGCTATTTCATTGTGCTTTTCCTATTGATGTACTACTGTACTAAAAAGTATATACATATCTATGTTGTCGAATCGGCAACCGAACTTAGTACCGTATATCGGCAATCCAGAAAGTTTGCTAAAAAGGTTTTTCACTAAAGATACCGATTTGCGACACAATGCGAGCAAGAAAAACCCATAAATGATAATGAAGTAACTGATGACACCGATTCATTGTAACCTTCCCGAGTTTTTGCAGTTCACATGTTCCTACATGTGTTCATTAACTTCTTTTAACAGAGCTGGCGCACTTCCAACTCTGGATTCAGGGGCAGAACTTTGTAGTCACTAATCAGCGACTTCCTACTTATTTTTATACTCGTAGTAAGCTTTCTTGTTCAGATATGAGTGTTAATGGCTCGAGTGGGACCGTATATCATATTTCTTATAAGTATTAAGATGTTGTTTGGTTTCAAGGCTGAAGTTTATCTTGGACATCACAGGCAACGGCGAAGGAAAACATCGTGAGGAAACCAGCAGCCTTATTGTGTAATGAATTCGGCTAGGCTTTGTAAAGAGTATGAACAATCGACCAATCTCATGGTGAGACGAAAGACGCAATCTGGATTTCCGTCTATGTGATTGGTCGATTGTTCATACTCTTTGCCCTTTGCCTTGCCGAATTCCTTAAGCAATAAGGCTGCTGGACTTATATAGTTAATTTAAGGTTTCCTCACGATGTTTTCCTTCACCGTTTTGAGAGCGGTGGTGATGAAATAATTTACACAAAGTAAAGCGCCTGCCTGGGGTTCGAACCCAAGACCAATAACTTCTAATCCGCAGCCTTTACCACTGGGCCACCACTGCTCTCAAAACCGCATACCGTCGTCGAATATGTGGCATTATGTCCTAAGAGTGGTCAGTGATATAGATTAGATTAGATTAAGACGGGCTGGTGTCCGCAACTCCACGTCTAAGCGCGTATTTTGCGTCAGTGATATAGTCTATTTTTTTTAAATTTGCGCTATTACAATGAGTTTATTGTAAGTCATCATCATAATATCAGCTGAAAGACGTCCACTGCTAGACATAGGCCTCCCCCAAGCGTCGCCACATTGATCGGTCCCGTGCGTCTCGCATCCAGTGGATCCCCGCAACCCTTAACTGCAATATTGTAAGTAGAGAAACAGTATCGTTTGTGGTTTGACTAGGTAGGTGCGATGTTCGTCGTCAGAGACAGCAGCGCTTACCAACAGGACAGATTACGATAAAAGCGAAGAATAAAGACCGGCCAAATGCGAGTCAGCCTCGCGCACGAAGGGTTCCGTACCATTATTGCAAAAACATCAATAAAATCACCTTTGTTGTATGGGGGCCCCACTTAAATATTTATTTTATTCTGTTTTTAGTATTTGTTGTTATAGTGGCAATACATCATCTGTGAACATTTCAACTGTCTAGCTATCAAAGTTCATGAGATACAGCCTGGTGGCAGACAGACAGACGGACCGCGGAGTCTTAATAATAATAAAGGGTCCCGTTTTTACCCTTTACCCTACGGAACCCTACAAAAATGTAACTATGTTATTGAGACCAAGATTTGAATCGGACCATTCTATTCTCACTTACTGAGTATTTTTGTTATTGAAAATTGAGCCGTTCGTTTTTGTTCTACCATACGCGTTCTTTAGTCGGATTTCGAATAAAGAACGCGTATGGAACGATTCCGTGCTCACAATCGACGTAAAGTAAAATGAGAGATAATTAAACTGAAATAGTAAGAAAATTCAATAGAAGAGAAACGTGGCGGAAAACTGAGCAATAAATAAGGGGTTTACCGGTAAGTAATTTACGTTCGTAAGGGTCGTTTCACATTCAGAAGCGATGCGTCTACTTGCGACGCGATACTTTCTCTTTGGGCACCTTGCAAAAGAGAAAATAAATTTATTTACCTATGGTATAACAAATAAAGGAAAAAATATATCTACAGGAGATATTAAGAAAGTATATAAAATAATTGCTTATTTCTAAATTATTTTTTTATCACATTTAGAAAAGAGCAAGTATATTCTTCGTAAACAGGGACTAAAAAATATAAAATAGCTTATCCCTAGGGACAAACAGTGATTTGAATTTGGAATGTGGATATTGTTAGTAAATCTTCCAATCAGCAAACAGATGAATCACAAAACATGCAGCCTAAATTAGAATTACATCTCTAAATTCGATTACGACGAATGTATGAGGTGAATGGCTAATGAGCGATTCCAAATATATTTCGGACCGCACGGGAACATTATATTGAACAAGTGACTGGCTAGAAAATCGCGCGCGAGCCAAATTATTAAATAAATCTACAACTGTAACGGATGGTACTAATAAAATTGTTACGATGCACTTCCATAATTGTTCAAATATAAACATTAGCCTCTAATTATTTCTATGTCATGCCTTATAGTTCTTAATTGTATGTAAATAAATAAAGGTAACGTTCTTGTTCATAAGTTCCACTTACTTATTTTCTCATAGAGTGTGATAAAAGTAGGGTACCACCCCGGGAGCAACACTATTTTAAGCTCGAGTGACGAATCTCTCGCTGCGCTCAGGATTCTACTTTAGAATCCTCCACTCCACTCTTCTTGCTTTCCTTTAAAATAGTTGTTTGCTCCCTAGATAAACAATCTACTATTTTTGCTAATAGACTGTCGTCATTCTCTTTTTTATCTATATCGCTACCTAAAAAGAGCGCGCAGCGTTGACTCGTTTCGCATCTCAGTTTGAACTCTTCCTAACACCACCATCGATGTAAATGTACAATTTAATAGCTGCAGTTCAAGTAATTGACTAGTTTATTTGTTAGCAACCGTGCACCGGCTTAGTTCTAGAATATTTGATAGAGTTTAAAGTGCCCCTTAATGTTCGCAAAGATTGTGGTCTGAGACTGTTGTGAATTTATTATGAAATGGTTGCTATCCGCGCCTGCTGTACCGTTCCACTGTTGTATCCTTTTGAGGTGGCATATAAATAGGATTTGTGTATCTATGAGATTTTGTTGTGCGTATAATAATAAATAGTTATTCCAGTATGTATACGGTTAACACATAGTACGAGATCCCACCGAAAAATCTGCAGTAATTTGCTTTTTTAATAATTCTGCTACAATCTATTCTACTATCAAGTATCATTCATGAAAATTAGTTTTTTTATCAAAAATTAATTTACCCGTAGATTTACCAACGGTTCGACGACTATTATATGTTTATTGAAAGAATAAATGCAGGAACTGCCGCTTACAAAATATTTTTGAGGTACTACTTATCTTCTTACGATAATGACATCGGCAAACTTTCGTAAAAAAGCAATAAGATCGATTGCTTGCATAATACACTAGCGATAAATTTGAGCGTTGTAGGTAACAGGTAACAGTTAGTCGACTCTTCACATTGTTGGCATTTTTTTGGCCAAAGAATCAGCACTGCCATTCAACGTGGTAATTCGATTCTGACGATTTTTTATGCCCTTTGAAGATGAATAAATTGCTTCATAGATACAGAGATAAGTAATAGGTAAGTAAATGTATCTTAGGTACGGTTTACCTAATTGATAAGCAATCATGTTAACAACATGTTCAATACGATGTTGCAAGATTTTTACATTTAACGAAATGAATAATAAATTATTCGGAGCGAGGCGAATGTTGAATATGTAAATATGAGTAAATGTTTCAACTACATTCACTTTGCATTTTCATTGAGTCACCATGTTCAAATGTCACAGAGCAAAAAAATAACACACACGGGAAATCCTATCCTACCCCTAGCAATATTTGTATACATTTTATGGGAAATGTATGAAATCAGGAATTCTAAAAATTTCCTAGGTAATCTATAGAATTCCGAAAATCGACAAGTATGAAATTAAATTTATTAATCACATTGCCTAGGCATTCTATAAGATTCTTAAACGGCTCTAACGATTTTGGATTTTCTGGGGGCGGTAAATCTATCTAGCTAGCTCTTGGACCTCGGTCGCCCAGGTACTACTATAAAGCAAATAATATTTTTATTCGATAATTTGCAATATAGGGGTTTTCGGTGTCGAAAAACTTATTCGCTATCTCTCTGTAGCATTAAATGCGCGGTTTTTAAAGAACCTTCTTATCTTGTTTTATTAAATGTGGAAAATCAACGTAATATCTTTTCAGAATTAATTATAGCTTGGTATAAAGTCTACAGAAGAGCGCTTTCCTTCTTGCCTTTAAAAGTTAATTTAATGGTGTCTAAATTGAGGGGGTTTTCAATTTCAAAAGGCTTATTAGGCCCTTTTGTTTGACATTTACGAGGATGTTCGCTAAAATACGACGAGATTTTTCTGTGAATTATTTAATGTTATTGTTCAAAAATATATGGTTAAAATTTCAATTGTAAGCTTGTTTAAAATTCATAATAGTACCAGCCTGAAAAGGGACAAGAATTCATTTCCTTGCTCGCGAATTAGCGATTTGTCAAAAGTCAAATTTGCGGTTTGCCAACCTTATCCAACGTTGTCGTTGTTGTAGTTCTCATAAAAAAAAAACATTTTGAAATTGGTGTATTGATAAGACAGCAACAGTAGAGAGCCGACTACGCAGAAGTGGAACAAGTTTTATATTTGCTGTCACAAAATAATTACCTACGTGCGAAGCCCACCGACTCGATAGACTGAATACAAAGTAACATACACCAACAACGGGGTTATTTATAAGGCGAAAAACTTTTACCCCTGAACTAACATAAGACAAAATTATGTTATCTTTAATTACAGCAGGTATCTCTACGGAAGTAAGGCCACATAACAAACAGACGAATAATCACGGGCATTCATAAAAACGAAATTATTTCGAGCATGTGTTACCATGGCGTCGTAACCATGGTCATAAAAATGAAACACATGTATTGGAATGAGGGAAAATTATGACAGTAAATTTACTAAACGTGTTACATAAACATAAGGACTGGACTTTGGGAAAACTGTTTTGTAGGGTTCCGTACCCAAAAGGTAAATTCGGGTCCCTATTACTAAGACGCCGCGGTCTGTCTGTCTGTCACCAGGCTGTATCTCACGAACTGTGATAGCTAGACAGTTGAAATTTTCACAGATGAAGTATTTCTGTTGCCGCTATAACAACAGAATCAAATAAATATTTAAGTGGGGCTCCCATACAACAAACGTGATTTTTATGAAGTTTTTTGCGATAATGGTACGGAACCCTTAGTGCGCGAGTCCGACCCGCACTTGGGCAGTTTTTTTATTGTCTTATTATTCAGCACAATAGCGCATGTATAGGTAAGCCTAAAGGTGCCTAAAGATACAGAACAATGTTACCGTGTGTAAAAAATAAGATCATCATACTATAGAACATTAAATTTTACTACCTATCTGTTTAGGAGTAAATAAAGAAAACATAAAACACTTCGGCCGAAACCGCGTTATTACCCATTTTAACCGACTTCAAAAAAAGGAGGAGGTTCTCAATTCGTCGGAATCTTTTTTTTTTTTTTTTTTATGTATGTTCCCCGATTACTCAAAGACCCCTGGACCGATTTCAAAAATTCTTCTTTTGTTTGAAAGGGTATACTTCCTAGTTGGTCCCATAATCATCAGGTCAGGATCTGATGATGGAATCCTAGAGAAATCGAGGGAACTCCTCAAATATTATAGGCAAACATACAGCGATTTTGGTATTTTCATCAACAATGCAATCATTTGCACTCGGAAAGTACCATTTGGTGGAGTCGAACTGATGAAGAAGGCCACAGATGGCCACTGGAACTCCTAAATGCTAAATATGTCACGGGCATAAGATATCTCGAATAGTAAACCGACTATAATGAAGCAAATACTTATAAATAAATGGTACTGATGAAAATGGCACCATCGAACTGATCTGATGATGAAGCCGGAAGGTAGGCACTGGAACTCTAATATAAAACAATGTATCCTAGTCGTGTTTGGGCTTATTGGAATCGCAATGAGATGTACTTTGGCTGTAAATGATAATCATGTTAATTGGAGGTACCTACCAAAACTAAAAAGAGAAAAATAAAAAACTTTTTAACAAAAAATCAAACCGACTTCCAGAACAAAAAACTACAAAGCAAAAAATAACTTTCTTTTCCGAAGTCGGTGTCGAAAAACTGAAAAAAATGGGTACAAAAGACACCGACTTCGGAAAAGAAAGTTATTTTTTGCTTTGTAGTTTTTTGTTCTGGAAGTCGGTTTGATTTTTTGTTAAAAAGTTTTTTTTGCTATACATATTACAGCCATATTTTCTTGTTTTATCTACAATGCATAAAACGTGGTTCTGCCGCAATGTTTTTGGTTTAAGACAAGTAATTTTACGTAGGAATATAAGAAGTAGTCGCATGGTCCCGGCGGCGGCGCGGAGGGCGTTACCAAGTCTCTCGCCAAGTTTTGAGGTTGTTAACTTTATATTGTGTGTACAAGTTACTATAAGAAAAGTATTGTTAGTAAAACAATGCAGTTTATTAAACTGATATACCTAAGTTTTATGTTCATAATCGTACAACGGACCGGGCATCTAATTGCAGAAAAGGAAGCCCCTTTACTCCTTTTCTGAACGTTCTATGTTCAAAAAGATTACCTAAATCGACATGCTGAAGCGCATTGAAAGTAGATTTACAGGTGGATATTAAATTGTTATTAAAATCGATATTTTTTATTAGAATTGTCTGTAATCTACCACAGTGTTCTTTTCCTAAATCCGCTTCAAAAATAAAGCTACGTCCGCATTAACCAGCACATTGTCCGTAAACACGCCGGAGCAACGAATCGCCCATATTAGAACACATAAAGCAAAATGTCGTCGCCGACGAGTCCCCAGTGAGTCGTCACGACGATCTAGCGCCATCCTATTCTGAGCCTTACCACCTCGTTATTGGAAATCGACAGAACTATCAATATCCAACGCTATTTTTACGCACGGTTTCATAAAAGTGTAGTAGTTGAATAATTATGATCTTTGTCAAAAAGAAAAGGACTTATCAAAGTTGAAAACAAATTAAAAGCCATGTTTTATTATTATACATTTTACGAAAACATCATGTTATAGGTTTTATTGTTAACTAAATAAACCTAAGATTGGAACTTTACAGTAACTAAGTATGAAAGAAACCTGAGATAAGTCTGAACTGTGACATTTCACGTTTTTTACGGCAATAGGTAAACATTTCAAAAAGTGTGGCCATTAGCAGGAACTCTAAAAATAGTTGGCAACACTTCTAATGAAAAATATCGCTTTTTATAAGGTCTTATTAATTTTCATAGCTCCCTTCGGAACGGCCGTCTGCGCCAAACGACTGAATACATTGTTTGTCCTTTCGAGTTTCAAGCTGAAAAATTTAACTAGGCTAATAGAAAAAGTTCCGTAGTCCAATAGCGTCTATAAGGATATACGTTGAGTGTCAAGACTTCAAATTGTATCAAAGCTCAGAAATTTCATGAATATTAATTTTCATGACTATCCTGTAAATAATTGATACAGTAAGGCAAACTGCTTGTAAATTAATCAACCAATCACACTAATATTATAAAGGCGAATATCTGTGAGTGTGTTTGTTACTTCTTCACGCTCAAACGTCTGGGCGGGTGTGGATGAAATTTGGCACTGAGATAGAGTCCCACGTAATAGAGCGAGCCTGTAAAGAGAAATTCCAAATGGAAAAATCAAATAACTGATTTCCCGACCCGGGAACCGAATCCAGGAAAGTTCCAACCAAGCGAACTGGTAGCGCTTGTAACCACTAGATCAACGCGGTAGTCGTAAAAGATTTATGTAGGTAAACGTAACGATTAAAAAAAAAGCAGCAAATAACGGCCAACATCCTGCAAAAATATGATTTCTTTTGTAATACGAATGGATTTCATTACGGAGTATTAGGCCCTAAAGAACTGAACTGATTCCTAATGAGTTGTTGAAAACTTGCTCCGGGAAAAGTTTGTTCGAATGCTGTTTCGAAGTGAACAAGTTGTAAGAGTCAACTGTGGCAAGCGGTCTACGTTGATGATATGCTATGCTAGCCACCTATGTATTTATGCAAGCCTGGTACAATTTGTTTCTGCTACTTTGTATTCCTATCAATATTTAATGATGATACCGTTGCTCGTTATTGAAAACTGTAAACAAAGACAGTTTTCGAGTCTATCTGTGTGAAAGCTTAGTTCTTCTAAACTACACAATAGATTTTAAAGCGGTTTTCACCATCATTTACAAATCTATTTTCTCGAAGTCTTTTTTGTGTATTATGCCAAGCAAGTGGGGTTCTGTAGTTTCTGCCATGGGAAAAGGCGTGAGTTGAAATAGCAATATCTCAATGTTTTGACATGTTGTCACATTGGTAGATGGAAAATGGCGGTGCTTTGGTGGAAGTCACTATTAATATAACTGTGGTATGTCCCTTCCAGGGTACAGTCGTAGGGCGTCCACAGTAGTCTTCAATTACGAACCATCTTGTACTTCACATTTCACCTCGCTCCACGTCATTCCGATACTGGTCGCTCCTGCCACATACGGCAGGTTAAACGAAAATGGCAAAGAACAACAAAGGGAAAAGAGGGGGTTTAACTTACAAAGTATTTTCTTCATCGTGTGGGTATTCCCCATCCGGCTCAATCATATGCACTTACCCGTCTTTGATGTCCTAAATTGCCGGGCCATTAGCGTCTTAATGCGCGCTTAATTCTTAATGAAGCAGCTTGATTCAGTGTGTTCCAGTTGGAGTTGGTGTGTCATGTCAGTTTTGTGTTGTGTACATCTGTATTTAGAGTATGACTATCAGCCTCTTACTCTAAATACAGATGTTAAGGGACGAATGGGAGTGCTTTTAAGCTCAGTAGAGTGTTGGCAAAAGAAAAGAAGTAAGGCCTGATATTCAGGGTAAAGAGTTCAGGAAAACACATGTAAAATATAAATGTACGTAGGAACCTTTTTTATATAAACTCAAAAATAAAACGAATCTTTCTACTTGGTTTTGTGAAAATAACGAGAGGGTTAAACAAGAAGAAGTAAAAATCATGTAAAATAAACACCAATGGAACTATTGAATTTTTGAAAATCGAAATCTTATTTAACTGCATTTAATCATCAAATTCAAGCACTGATCTCTCAAATTAATAGTTTAGGTACAGGCTGAGTTCACAAACATGCACTCTGATTTATTTATAAGTACTTAGGATTTATTGATAGCCATTCATGTCCACACAGTTCTCGTTGTTTATAAAAAAGAGCCCTGTTAACGGAAGCGGATTGGAGCGGAATTCAGCAATTTGATTTGTCTATATTTAGGGTTTAGTTATTAAAGGTCATTTTAACACAGTTATCGATATTTTATAAACTTATAGCTCAAGTTAGAAGATGAAAAAGTCATGTTAACACAGCGTAATCCTGCACGGACACCTCAATCGTGTACTAGCTTATAGTAAGTTAGTTGATGAAGGAACCATGTTAATTGTATGTGTGGTTGCAGGCGCGCTGGAGGGCGGCGCGCTGGGCGGCGGCGGCGGCGGCGGCGCGCTGGGAGCGCTGCGTTCCGCCGGCTCGCCGCCCGCGCCCAGCCTCGGCGCCAGCCGGCACAGCCTCATTGGTCAGTACTGAAGACCCTAGTGTTTGAATTATCCTATTTTAAAAGTTAGATCCTTTGTTTCAATAACCCAAGCAAATTTCCCACGATAAAAGTTCCATAGAAGCACTTATAGAAGAACTATCTTAGACTACGTTGTTTGAATCACCCGTAGAATTTCCTACCATTGCAATCCACTTGCTGTCCTTTTATTAGCACTATCTCAGAATAATAACCCTAGATTATTCCTGTTGGATGGAGAGCTACGGAACCCTGTGACTAACGGACTTCCTGTAAAGTTAGAAATTCTTTTAGTTATGAGTCATAGCATCCTCAGAAGATACAATACCATTTCAAAATATCATAGCTGACAACGTGCAGTGCTGATGCCTGAAAGGTCTTGGATACCTTTCTTGGTATGCTGTGACTCATAATTGGTTTGTTGAACCAATTTTTATTTTGTTAAAAATGGAAAGATCATACATAAGTTTACATACAAAACTATTTTTAGTTTTTTTTTATTCGTTGTAATTACAAAGTAATATCAAATTGAAAAGTTTTTCTTGAATCCAGTACCGAAAACACCTCGACAGTTCCCGAACAAACCCGAGCCCGTGTGACGTCACATCGTTCATTTTTTCTCATTGTAGCACATAGCTGACACGGTGTTTTGTCTTCTAACCGATTCAATCTTGTTATTATCGTCAATATATTGATGAAAATCAAATATATTGATCAAAAATATTGATCCTTAAATGTTATCGTGCTTGCTTTATACCATTATGTACAAATACTATAAAAATCCCCATTATATGTGAATCGCGCAATAGCCAAGTACCTAGCAATCTATACCTACTAAAGTTTTAAGAAATGTTCTATGTCTTACTAGATTCCAAATAGAATGTATTAATTATTACGTTATCTTGTTCTAATTTAGTATTAGATTCGTATTAATATATTACTTTGATAATTACAGACTGAGATTAGTAAATTTTTATGGGAACTTTCGTGCAAAGTTGACATTGTTGTATAATTACGTACTTGAAAACATGATTTTTTGTTTATGGAGATATATTCATTATTTTATACTTAAATGATAGATATAGGCGTAAAACTAATATTTCTGTTTGAATTGTGAAAATCGGTCAACGCATATAAGAGATATTTACTGAAGAATTAGTGTGAAAAAATCTACCAAGTTAATATTTTCACGTTTTTGTTCTACAAAGTTTTTTAGTGTATGTAAATATGTAATTTAAATAATAGTGTTTAATATTATTAAGAGATATGTAAATAATGGTAATTACCGAACATTTTAAGGATTTTGTGCAACAAATAAATATAAATAAAGGCTGCACAGATTTCGGGTTGTATCATATTTAGTGGTATCTAATGAAGATTTTTGATATCCAAAGTCGAAGATTTTTGATATCCAAAGTCGAAGTTGCGCGCCAATCAGAAAACTCCGCCACTACGGGATCCGGAACAGCGCTCTGGATCTTCTTACTTCATATTTGAGTAATAGGATTCAGACCGTTGACGTTAATGGAAAAAGATCTCCTGGATCTATGGTAACAATGGGAGTCCCGCAGGGCTCGATTCTTGGTCCTTTCTTGTTTCTTATTTATATTAATGACTTGCCTTACCTCATAAAGGATAACCATGATATAGTGTTGTTTGCGGATGATACTTCACTTTTGTTTAAACTTAAACGTCAGCAGCTGGATACTGACGATGTAAATAGCGCGATCTCAAAAGTAGTTCACTGGTTCAATGTTAATAATTTACTTCTTAATGAAAAGAAAACCAAATGCATTAAGTTTACCCTACCTCACGTTAGGCAGGTGAAAACCGATGTGTTGATAAAGGGCGAAGAATTGAATCCTGAAAATAGCACAGTATTCTTAGGCTTAACTTTGGATGCTAAGCTTCAGTGGGGCCCACATATAGATAAATTGTCAAAGAAGCTAAGCTCCGTAGCATATGCTGTTAGAAAAATTCGTAATTTAACTGACATAGAGACAGCCCGTTTAGTATACTTTAGCTATTTTCATAGTGTAATGTCGTACGGTATTCTGTTGTGGGGAAATGCCGCCGACATCCAGACTATCTTTGTTTTGCAGAAAAGAGCTGTTCGATCAATTTATAAATTAAGCCCGAGACACTCTCTCAGAGAGAAATTTAAGGAGATTAATGTAATGACTGTGCCTTCTCAGTATATTTATGAAAATCTTTTATATGCCCATAAAAATATAAAATTGTTTAAAAAATACAGTGATATCCATAACATAAATACTAGGAACAAACACAAATTTGTAGTACCTACAACAAGGCTCAAGAAAATAGGTGGCTCGTTTAGATGTCAATGTGTACGCTTTTATAATAAGCTTCCAAGCCACGTACAAGATCTAAGTCTTAATAAATTCAAGTCTTTCATTAAACGTAAGTTGTGCCAGAAAGCGTTTTATACAACAAAAGATTACATTGAGGACAAAAAGTTTTGCAACGACAATATAGTTTATGATATGTAAAGTTTCAAAATAAATTTTAAATATCGTATTTTTTTTAAAATTCAACACCCCAATAGTCCCAAGTCGTGATCTTTAATTGATATTTGATGCTCTGTCTACCCTCTAAGCCATGTAAGCATGATATGATGTATGTTTAGACGAATAGATGTATATACGTTTGTAACTCATACAACCTAATCTTTTTTTAAATTCAGTATCATACGCCTTACAGGAAGGCCGTTAATCGGAGGGCTCAGTAGTTCTTGGGCGATATTTATCCAATTATTTTAGTTCCTGATAGGTAACTACTTAGCAAAGTTTTCTTCCTCTATATAACGTGTTACAATTTTGTCATTCATTTTCAGATTGTCCATTAATTATACTACAGTTATTTCGTTGCTTTAAACACGTTTCCATGTATACGAATTCGTAAGGTATGAAAACTAGTATTTATTTATTAATGTTTATGTATTGATAAACACCAACTAGACATTTACACTACAAAAAACTTACATATAATTTATACATAAAACATCATTCTGTGCAATTATGACTCGTAGGTGAGCACAGCATCTACAAACTTCAGTTTTGATACATTAAATTAGATGTAAGACTGATAAATTAATAAGAACAAACATACAACTAATTTAGGTACGTTATTGATAAAATGACTAGATTATTTTATTTTATGTAATATGTAGTGCTTAGTATTTAATTGAAAATTATGATATCTAACACCAACGTCAAATATAATATTAATACAATCTAATTTAATAATACTAATTTTATAAATACCTCTAAACGTCCAATCACACACAAAAAAAATAACATTTTTTTTTATTTAACAGTAACATCCAATTCCATGCTAAACATTCAATTCCATGTCAACATTCAGATTTCATTGAAAGAAAAACTGCATACCCACATCTGAAATTGGAACCGCTCTAGATAAGCGAAGATAAGCTCACCCGTTGCAAATTGAAGCTTTAACTTGTCAAGAAGGAAATATGGGTTCACGAAAGAGCACGACTACTTTGAAAAAAAACACATAGGTACTTTATTAGCGTCTAGACAGTGTACTAACAGGTTAGTGAAAGCTTATTTCTCAAAGTCAAAATTCCTTTTGTCAATTAGGCCATTAGGCGGGACTTCTGAACGACAAAAAATTAAATATATTAATAATTGATTATACCGTCCTTTTGGAAAAGTAGCTTGATAAGGCATAGACCGGACAAGAAACTCTATACTTACTCTCTTTTACAACATTTTCAGTAATATATTAATTCATATACGTGAGAACGATGCACCCAGACTAACACTACTATTACTATGTATAGGTATAAAGTATTACAAACACTAACAGGTAAGTTCATTCATTTGATAAATAGGAACATGGTTCTCACATACTTACAAATATTGCAAGCATAATCTATTATAAAATAACAAATTAAAGCTAAGAAAAGAAATACTTTTCTTCGTAGTTTTCTAATTTTCCATGTTCGATGATCTTTATGGTAGTCGTGATTTGTCTATTCATTAAGGTCATTGATTCGTACATCCCTTCTAATCGATTAACTTTGTCTGGAGTGTACTTTATGAGTGCTTAGTCTGTGTTACCAATTAGAGATTTTATTGTGGAAGGTGTTAATTATTATGTAAAATCCCAACTATTAGGTAAGGTAATTAAACATACCAGGAATGATTTACGAGGAATATTTTGGACGTAGCTTCGCATAATGTGCATACTTTCGCGAGTGGTGAGCCGCGCTGTATAGCCGCTTTAATTTAGCGGCATAGTTTAATTAACAGTATTCCGAGTCGTATGTCCTGAGGAAATTGATGAGTAGTGTAGTGCGAGGCGCGACGGCGCGTGCCGGTGGTGGGAGGGGAAGGTGCAGGCGTACTCGTAAATCTACACTACGTGGGTTGCCCCACCGCTTGATTAATTTATTTCCAGACAATCCGTATTAATCATCTTAAAAGCGTTATTTAGGCAGGATCCCGTAACCCCGCCCCATCCGTATCACACTAATTTCTTCTGTCAGCCTCTGAATATTTATTCCGCCGACCTACCGATGGTTATGTGGTCGTGAGTCACACGCTGTAATCTATGTAATAGCTTGTAACAAATTAATGTGAGCCGCAGAACCGGACCGGATCATCCGTTACGCGGTTTCCGTCTTTAGAAGTTACAACGTTCCTCCTCGGTTACTGATTTGACTTACAAATGAGTTGTGATAACTGGTATTAATTCTGACGTTTTTCTCCTGCTTATAGAGATTTGGAAGATTTTCTTTTGTGTCTTGAAAATACTCTTAAATATTCGAAGTAATGTATGACTGTCGATTTGTTATCTTATCATCTAGCTAGGGCATCTATATCTACGTGTAAGTTAATTTATAGATCAATCTACATAATATCATGTTATATCTCAACTTCATTTCAAAAAGCAGGTTAAACTAAGAAATTCACAATTTTCTGCGACAAACACCAGACTCACTTCGTAATTTTTTCCTCGCTGATTCAATTTGTCCCACAGAGTAGATAATCTCGACCTTAAACAGAATCCAGTGGATTCTATCAGCGGTGTAAATTGTTCTAAATACGTTATCGACTACATCGAGCTTGTTCTAAGCCGTATTATAATATGTAACCTGGAATTATTCATGTGGGACACAGGATGGGAACATAGAAACGGTTCTCACACATCGACCAAAAGATTAAGTAATTATGCTTAAATATATTCATAAGTCGTACTAAGTACAGATTAACAGATTCTGCTGAAGCTGTTAAAGTTGGTATAATTTGTTAATGAATTAATCATTATGTGGAACTCTCATAACACCTAATAAATTACTTACTCCACGTATTTGAGAGGAAGGTGGGTAAATATGAATCATTATTTTGTAAATCTTATCCTCTTACCACGAATAGATATTATAAACGTCAAAGTTTGTGAGGATGGATGTAAGTTTGTTACTCTTGCACGCATAAACTATTGAACGGATTTTGATGAAACTTTTCAGTTTTTTTTTGTTGTTTTTTTTAAAACGTTGTCCACACTAGGAATTTCTTCCTGTATTGTGGGTGCGTTTACAAACATAGAAACTCACATACACAACACCCAGAGCCGGAACAACTATCTGTAGGTCATACAAATGTTTGTTCCGTGCGGGAATCGAACCCGCGACACGCTGCGCAGCAGTCAATCGCTCAACCACTGCGCCAACCGTGCGCCCTATAATAATGTAATATAGATTATAACATCAGAATAGCACACAGACTATTCGTTATAAAGATGCAATACAAAGTCCACGCGCTTGGAACCGTTGGTTGCAGCTAGTAGTGTTAATGATAAACATCTTCGGCTCATACAAAATTCTTCATCTACGCCTTTGTTCCATCTTACTTTGAGTCGGCGCAACACGTTTTCTTCTTCCATACCCTCCTGTCCCCCGTCACACCATCACTGACTCCCTTTTCTTTCATATCACTCCTCACATAGTCCATCCATCTTTTCTTTGGCCGTCCCCACTCTCTCCACACATCCACATTCACATCCACATTTATATTCATAACTCTTTCATCAAGATGCGTTTCATCATACAAGATTCTTGTTAGATTTAAATAAACCCTTGGTTCCTATAACAGCAATAACTGCACCTCCTACCTGGTCTATACTTTTGTCATACATCGAAGAGGCCATAAATGAAAAGCTGTTAATTGATTCATTATAATAAATAAAGGGAAACGGGACTAACTTACGTCGTATTTCTTAAACCTCCTGGGTATTGTGGGTATAGTCAGCCATTGAGTCGTTTTGGGTTCGTAGTTCCGACATCTTTCATTAATATTTGATTTTATAGGTACCCTTGCACACGATCTTGGGCAAAAGCTAACGCTCTTTAATGAATATTAATATATGCAAATGGATCTGAAATCCTAATGTTTATATTGTTCTAATAAAATACACAATCGGCAGGCTTATTACGTATCTTTTGCAAGAGCAAAACGATAGCGATGAAGCGCTTTATGTCATAATAGTCGGAATTACCTGCAGTGTAGGTATGGTAAGTCCTACACAATCGTTTGCTAATCGCTCGCTGTTTGTCAAATGCAATTATTAAAACAAAAACCGCCAACAACTCTAAAACTATTGTATTGAAGAGCAATTATTGCGCAAATACGCTATCGTTTTGCTCTTGCAAAAGATACGTAATAAGCCCGCGAGCTACTTATAAGTCTCTAGAAAGTATAAGTCTGTATACCCGCAGTTACGATTTACGACTCAAAGTTGTAGAAGTAGCTACTGCTACAAACGCGAGCCTATAGATAAAAAAAGCCAAACTTTTTACTAAAAGAAATCCTCGTTTAAAAATGGGGTACCTACCTAATTACTCCCATTGTTTTCCGTTTCATTCCAGCTCTCTAAATTACTTCGCAGCTCTAAATGTCTGTTGAACGAGACGTTTATGATTGAATTTGTAGCCCGTTCAGGTGTTGGAGTGTAAACCGTGGCGGCAAACAAATCAATGATAGGTGTGTACAGCTGAATACAAACATTCACGTACGTGCGTAAACGGAAAACTTGGAGTCGTGTAAATAGAATCGTACCTTTACGATTTTTGGATAAATCTTTTAAAATGAGAAACGAGAATGTTTTTATGTGAGGGTTTGCTGCGATTTTGGTACCAGCACAATTAAAATGCTTCTTCTTCTTAGCGTGGCGATGAAAAATATATATTATCAATGCTGTGATGTATGCTTTGTTAGATCTGCCGCGATTTACAACGGTCTCTCAGGATTAAATTTAACTGCAACTCAAATCATACCAAGTATAAATAATTAAGTACAATTATGGACTATGTCAGGCTAAGCAAAATTGTATAAAAGCAGACACTACACTAGTGACTAGAGTGTTTGAGTAGTGGTAATTTAACGACTTTGACCTGCATTTTCTCCACTTATCACCACTTGACATCTTTCATCTCATCGCTTAAATAATATGGTAGTTCTCCGATCACCGCGCGACCGCGTTCTCTGGGGTAGTGTACGCGCGCGACACGGAGACATGTGTTGCACACAAACTTTCCTAGATTTTAGTCGTTAAAATCATTTATATTGTTGAATATTATTATTACTATTGGAGGAGGAAGAAGAATACGACGATACATGTCTAAACTGATACTAATTTACTCCGTCTTTTTACTTAAACCTCAATTGCATAAAGTCTACTCATGAATACTGCAAAAATACATTCAGTAAATGCTATTGCTCTGGAATAAGATATTTATTTACCGTAGAAATACCTTCAGCAACAATACTCTTTGTAAAAACATTCTATAAACAAGCATAATTTATGTTTATTTTTCTTCTGCTTTGATGTTGCTAATAGCCAAACCTTTTTATTTAATGTTTGTTTTGTAGTCGTGCAGGTTATACAGTTGTTTACTTATATAATAAAATGTTACTGTAAAAGCCCGCACTACGGTAAATGCTAGGATTCACCGGTAAATCCTAAGATTTACCAAGTCATACTGGTATAAGTTAGAAATTACCTATGACAACCGCTAACTTCGGGCTTTTACCAGCAATCACACATTAGATCTTTTATAAAAGTTTTTTTCAAATTGTGTTTCGAATAAGTACTCGACTTACTTAACCTACTTTAGTGAAGTTAACCTACCAGTGTGTCATAGACATTCAAATTTATCGATATTTACAACTATCTGAAACTCTCAAAGCCCGAAATTAGCGATTATCATTGATCAATTCGGACAGTAAGACGTGGTACATCTTAGGTTTTACGGAAAATCCTAGGTTTTACAGTTTTTCGGGCTTTTACAGTGTCTAACATATACATATAAATGCTCTTGTTTCCTTATTATTATGCTTCCTTTCAACTAACATCGAAGCATGCATTCTGTAACAGATTTGCTTAAACCCCGTAAAAATACCACCAAAATGAAATATTTTTGCTGTGTACATTTTTTTACTGAAACCATCGTTGCCCCGAAGCAATCATGGCTCGACGACCGAAATGCGATTAAAGCAGTAATTTTCCGACGTCACTAGAAATGACAAGTTATTATAAATGTGGTTACGGCGAACATTAAAATGTTATTTCACGTGGCACGGCGGCGGCGGCGCACGGCTGGCTCGCCCGATAATGACATGTTAAACTTATCACGACTGCTGATAGTTTTCGAAATCACTGGCAATTACAGCCTGTATTCGTGTGTACCGTCATACTAGTAACAACGGTGTGAATTTATAGTTCCCGTGTCGCGACTTTATGAAATTAATGCTACACGGTGACGAGTTCGCTTACTTATTTTTTGTTTTGTTTTATTCACTACTTGTGTCTCTAGAGGCGCTACCACCGTAAACACTCTATCCATTTCCACATCCCGTGGTGTGCGGAGTCCGGCAAAAGGGTTAACTTTTATTTTGTATTTGTTGGATATTTGCGCTTTTGAATAAAGTCTCTGTTCATTGGACCCACTCCTAGTGTCCACTCCGGAGTGGGTCTAGCTGCTTATTCGTTAGTTTCTTCTCTTAAAGTTCTTGTTATTTAAAAAACTCTCTAGCCGATCAGTTCGTCGAAAAAATAATTGGACATACCTAACATGAAGTGCCTAAAGTTTCAGTTTTATATCATAAGGTTTCCAGTCCAAAGTTTTTTTTTGCCGCGTCTTAAATAAAACAAAGAAACCGTGAAAAAGAAACCACTTCAATTTGTACCTTGGAACAGACTCAATATTTTAATTTCCACTTATTTCGAATAGTCTTATTACTAATATCGATAACAGTCGAGTGGCGCACTAAGGGCACTCTTTCATGAAAATTACCTTTAGTAATTAATACCTGGCGGGCTGCCTGCATACCGGTTCACGGGAAATACTCCAGACTGCACTACGAAGTATATCTACGTCTATACGAGTGCTTGATACTTTGACATTAGTATATTTTCGCATTTTTGTAACAGTGTTTTATAATACGTAGATGGCTTTCACGGGGCAGGCTTGCTTAAAAAAATATCTTTAGAATCAGAAGTTACCTGTTATTGAACACTTTGGTATGTGATGAAAGAAAGACCAATGAAAAATAATATTATTAAACAAGTTTTTTAGCTTACAGTGCATTGTCATCCAAACCAAATGTGTATGCAAAATTTCATCTTAATCGGTTGAGGATAACTGATAACTGGTCTAAAATTCAGTTGCAAGATTTGACCGCACGGAACAAATATTTGTATGACCTACAGATAGTTGTTGCGGCTCTGGGTGTTTGTGTATGTGAGTTTATATGTTTGTAAACGCACTCACGATACAGGAGAAATTCTTAGTGTGGGGCAACGTTATACATACGACATACAAACAAACATTAGTAGATTACATGAACAAGAATAGTAGAAATTGATTTTGCTTAAACTAAAGCCTGATCGATAGTGTCTGATTTCTATTCCATCGTGCAAATTCACTTTTGCACATGTGTCAAAAGTAGCGCGCTGGATACATCACAGTTTTTTTGAACAAGAACATCAAATCAGCCTTGTTCTTATTCGCACGATCTAAATCTCCCCGTAGAATAGTCAATGTTGTGTTTGCGCCACGGCTCAGGGACGGCACGTTAGCGCCATACGGGTTCCGCATAGCGCACAATCAGCATAATGCTACGGATAGCCGACGAGGGACTACGTGACAAACCGTTCAATGTCTCAATATGCACTCGTTATTTCGACTCAACATACATAAACCATGTAAGCTGTATTTTGAGTGGCAACACCGTTAAGATTGTATATATATATTGGCAGTTAAATCCGAACAAATAAATCTGGTATGGTATGTTAATGATAGTCAAATATCTTAACGTGAATATACACAAGAGCATTTTTGCGAGGATTATAATGTAATGCGTTCTTACGAATTTCCGACGTTGCGTTAAACCACAGTATAAATATGGACAAACAGTATGGAACCTACCTACAAACGCTCGAAACGGAACCATCACACAAACATGCGCATCGACGAGACCTCCAAGCAGCGTCAGCAGTGCTGTCAGTAGTGCGAGCCGCTAAGAGGTCGCCTTAATGCTCGCGGCGAGTGAGCATTTACCTGTAACATTTATTTGTACCGTGCGTTCATTATTGACCTCACTCCATACGTGGATCCTCGAGTACGGGTGACAAACCGCGCTCGTGCCTTTGCTCGATAAAATGTTACACCAAAACGCTCATTGGTTTTTAACCGACTTCCCAAAAAGGAGGAGGTTCTATGTTCGACATTATGTTAGACTTTTTTTTTTTTTTTTTTTCACCTATATCTCCGTCAATTGTGGACCGATTTTGAAAATTCTTTTTTTTTAAATCAGGTTGTAAGAAAAACCGAGCGTCATGTTCGAAGTGCGGTTCGAGTAAATTTAAACACAGCGAATGCTCGATGTTCTGTTACAAGGTAATGCTCTGTCTATACTCCATCTTAAAATGTTTTATCTTGATCAAGTGATAGTTCGGTGGCGCATGTCATTCCCCATACGTTTTATTAGTTGAAGTGTATGGGATCCAAGCGATCTGACTGAATGCATGCACATACGAAATAATCAAATATATCGAACTGATAAGTTTTAATGATTTCCTTCTAATAAGTAGTTACCATATAAGCCGACACAAGCGACCGACCTTAAAACCGTGCTATGTATATCAAAAGGAGATACGTCATGAATCGCGTATAATTCAGATGGATCTGAAGACAGGACTGATCATTTCATACTTTTCTTTCAAACTACCAAGGCAATCTAGATTATTAGAAGCACTCTTCAATTTGCAAATATAATTAAAGTGTAAAATACCATTTCGCCCTTTAAGATTTGAAAAGATAAGCCCAACGAGGGTTTGATGTGGCATGTATTATGTAACTGGTTTTCATAAGATTTTCCAATGATAACTAAGGTGTGTTGTGATCACTTAAGTTGTGCGTATTTATTTCGGTGGCGTAGTTTCTGATAAGCGTAACAAAAAAGTTTGCTGTGAAGAATTGGTGTGAGAGAATTGTTATTAAATATACTTGGGACCTAATTTAAATGAAAAGGCAATGGAACCATAAATATGTAGATAGTTCAACTAGTTTTCAACCATGTTGTTCTGAGTCATCGAGTCTTTGTTGTCTGAGTGTGTCTTTTGTTAGAAAAGTTGAAACGCAAACAATTCGAAAATTGGCTGCGTAGTGAAACGATGTTTATTTATCACATGCACACCAATTTGTGTGATTGCGTGTTGATTGCATGATTTTTAAATCATTCTTATATTCTAAACGAGAAAGTCTGGACGTTTCACAAAAGTGCAAAAAATAATTTGGTTGAAACTTTTCACACTAGGTAGGGTAGACTTGTATTACGATATTGAATTTTTTTATAAAAGTACTACGTTCCCTTGGGACTGAGCTTTACTCGGGCGAAGCCACTTAAAAGTTTTTATATAGCTTAACAGATTGCAAACCAAAGTGACACCGACGCGGTTCGCACCAGCACTGGTGGTGCAAATAAGGCTTACTAGACCCTCTTTTTTCATACCTACCTACTTAGATAAAAAGGTTTTAGATAACACAATTGAAACAGATAAACAACCAATTACTTTTAAATGTTTTCCCATAAACTAAACAAGGACAAATGTCCCCCAACGTGTCCTCGATCATCAGTGATTGATCGCGCGAGGACAGCCGGGAAACCGCGCTGTCACGCGCCGTCAGCACTGTCAAGCGCTGTCAGGCCCTGTCTCACTGAGTTGTCAGGCCCAGCGGCTACAATGCCTGAGCCACTACAATGTTGTTACTCATATGACATATCAATGTAGGTAATTTAGGACGATAACAACTGAAATTGGGTACTTGAGTAGGTATTGTCACCTGAATTATAAAAGTGCTATGTAGGGGTAGTTGGAACTAAATAATTATAAGGTGCTAGCTCTTTATCCGACTTTTTAAGCGACCTTTTTGACCTACAGGTCAAGAAACCGCTTAAAAATATAAATAAAAATGATTTGAAAAAATGCATTTTTTCGGGATTAAACAGCCTATGACACCGAGCGAAAACAGAACAATGTGCTTAGCTTTCAACCAGTAAAACAATTGTCACTAGAATCAGAGAATAGCTACAGTAATATATATATTCTCTGGAAGAACGAAGAACTGATCAACCAATCTAAAGCTTAGATTAAGTAAGCTTTAGATTGGTAGTCAACCCGAAAGTTAATTGCCGATAAACAGGATGCTGTTATATTGTTTAGATGTAGAGTAAATTATTAGTAACGGTAAATCTGGTGGAGTTTTTGTCTCTGTCTAGCACTAATCTATCAGATAAAGTTATCTCAGCCTACCACCCTCGTGCTTTTAGGTAAATTGACTTACGCTGAGAGTACCTCTTAACTTACGACACAATTTAATATTCTTATGTTCACATGTATCCCATAAAAGGAGCAGATTTATAACCGTCACGCCTTAATTCCCAAAAGGTGTAGGCAGGTTTACAGGCTTACAGTTTACCGACTTCGGTATTAAGTCCCAGGGGACGGGAAATTCCGGGTACATTTCTAAAGTTCTTGCTACTGGGTATTTTCTTAAGCCGGTGGCGGTCCGGGGTAGGGCTCGATACATTTTGGGTTACTTACAAGGGGTTCATGTTGCCGAAACTTATTTTTTTATTTCTAAATCATGCCAGTGGCTAATACTATGTCTGTTATGTTAACAGACAATTTGACAGATGATACAGGGTAAGCCGAAACTTGCCACACTGTCTGCAACCGTAAATAGGCCTAGGTAAAAACATATAATATTATAAAAAAACTTTTTGCAAAAAAATACTACCGACTTCCAAATACAAAACTACAAAGTGAAAATTACTTAATTTTTTGAAGTCGGTGTCTTTCGTAGGTACCATTTTTTTGCGTAATGGATACCGACTTCAAAAAATTAAGTAATTTTTCACTTTGTAGTTTTGTATTTGGAAGTCGGTAGTATTTTTTTGCAAAAAGTTTTTTTATTTTTCACTTTTTAGTTGTACGTAGTACCTAATAGGCAAGTTAGTAAGGGAACTATTTCGCCAGAATAGATTTCATGAACCTTGAACATAACCGGTGAAATGAGAGATCTGCTTACCCCTTAAGAGCGAACTGGCGTGATGTTATGTTATGAAATGTTATAAACAACAAACAGACATGCGATTGCAGCAATCCCGAGAGATTTGCTTATTTATTGAAGAGTTCTGTTGTATATCTCCGAAGTTCTTCATCAGATCTTCACCAAATTAAAATGGGACCAATTTCGGAACATACTTTTTCAAACAAAAAAAAGAATTTTCAAAATCGGTCCACAATTGACGGAGTAATCGGTGAACATACACAAAAAAAAAAAAAACAATCATGATGTCGAACATAGAACCTCCTCCTTTTTGGGAAGTCGGTTAAGAATTAAATGTGGAATTTAAATAGCTTCCATGTGTAAGTGTAAGTTTCCGATAAAGGTAAAAATAATCTCTTTGATATGGGGTATGGACTTGTAATTATTCAAAGTAACTTCCAAATTTAAAAAAGGACTTTTTAATTAAAATTAAAAAGGCGAACACAGGCTACGTTCAGGTTTCGACTGGCTCTTGGTGAAACGAAACCTGCTTTTGTATACTTACCTAAGCACCTGTTTATTTACAACCATTATAAGGACTAACCTACAACGAATCTTATCACATGTTTATCACAAGAACAAATAATTAAACTTAGATTACATTTCCCTTTACCTAACACCGTTATAAAAGTAGCAGCTTTATGTGCACAGATGTGGAAAACCCGCGTCAAACACAGAGTATCTTACCATATTAGCTGTATCGCAAGACCTCCAGCCACGTGTGGTATACGAGGTGACGGAAAAACCGCAACGATTTTAATAAAAACCGCTTTCGCTCTGTCTAGCCGGCAAGCGGCAAGCGGGCGGCGGGGGCGATTCGATGAAATATGACGCCGGTATAATAGGTGTGCGGATAAGGGACGTAAAAGTTTCATGACGGGCACGCTCCCTCAATAGCCGGGGTACGGGAGTACGGACCGTACCAACCGACACTATTCGCCCGGACTCGTACGCGATTAACTGAATTTTATGTTACGCTAGCGACCGCATGTCACTTTGGCGGAACACTTTTTGTAAAAAACGTTTTCCTTCACTTCGTTTTCGTGACCTATGCTGTTGATATTACTAGGTTTGACTTTCCTGAAAAGTATAAATTGACACACAATTTAAATTCAATGTCACTCTGAAAATGTTCCAATGACACGGTTCTTTTTATGGTCTTATAAAAATCACTGGGTTGCATCTAATAAAAGATGAAGCTGCCGTCACTACATGACCCTGGTAGTATAATCGTTATCCGTTCAGTTGCTAATGATGAAAAAAAATATAACGTCTTACTAACATCTTCATGAGGAATTTTTATTAACCTACATAGGAATCTAATGATTCTGAAACAACTGTGAACTTGATGAAAAAAACGTAAGCAGTTACAAATTAAGTTCTGCCAAAATTTATCAAATGAGCGAATTTTGCTTCTAATCTTAACTATTGCTCGTATGATTTTCAATAGACACAGATATTGAAACACTCCCCAAGTGTATAATAAAACCCTAACGTGTGTAATGCTCTGCGAACGGCGATAGGTGTCATGTCTTGTGAGAATATACGTCGACTGTCAAGCGAGTGCCGCGCGGTTGACATTCGATTAAGTACTGTTCATAGCGACGAAGGGAGATCGACTCAAACATACACGAGTGTTTATGTGGGACAGCTATTTATAGATCTGCTTTTATGCTTGTTTGTTGAGCATGAAGTTGTGAATTGAGAAACTATATTCAACGTATCGCGTCGTACAGCAATCCCTCTTTCTCGAAGATCACAAAGCTTTGTAAAACAGCTCATAAACCACTATGTCCCTGCCTCTAGGGTCCGCTTCTCTATGTATAAAAAGATAATGAAATTTTCCTAACTCCTACATCAATGTCACCTGAAGCTACCTCGCTACCTCTTCTGAAGATATTTCAAAAGATAGTGGAAAATAATGACATAATATCCCGATAAAAATTGAGCGGGAAGTGAAACTTTTTACAGGATATTCGCATGGCACATTTGCGACGGGCGCTCTCTTGAAATATGACGGGAGTAACAGGTGTAAGTGCTGTGAACCAGGTGATACCTGCCTGCTTTTTGTAAGTCTACCTTTGTCACAGTACGCCTGATTAAAGATGTCACATGTGACATTTTTGGCCCCGTTTTGTTAAATTGCGCCGGTCAACGGCCGGACAGACGGCCAGTTTAATATTCAACCATTTTTGAGCTCAAATAGTGGAAGAGGTAATGCAATTATTTTTGTGACTAGCTCATCATTAAAGGTAATAATACCTTTTAATTAGGCACCTGTAATTGCATCAGTTAACTTGCAAATAGGTAGGTATGTGTACATTGAACATATCCATTCATCACGTAAGTGTCTGGCAGGTAAATTGGCAAGGCACATTCAGCGCTTTGGCGTCGGGCAACTATTATTCAGGTCTTAGCAATTGGTACTAACCCGTCACTCAGTCTCGCTCCTGCGGCAACCAGTTTGTCTGCGGGGAGCAATGGCAGACGACACATGTTCACAACATAATGTATATTCGAATGCACAGTTACGCCTAATTACGTGAATTGCCAATTCCCAAATGCACCGAACATCGACTACCTTAATACGACATTAATTGTTTGCTGGTAATATACGCAGCGGCAAATCTAGCTTTTCAAATACGCAGTTCAATGTTGCCAACTTAGGTCGAGGCTACAATATAAATACGAAGGTAAATGGTGCAAGTTCTCCGTTATATAAGCTTCATTTAGCACGACACGGGTGCCAGAGGGGCTGAAGTGAAGTAGAAAAAAGGTGATTATATATTGCCCCGGTCACATTAGCCAGCCGTGAGGAGCTTTTTATAATAAAATTTTTACTTTATATTTTATACTGAACTTAGAATTACACGACCGGACGGAATTTCATTACACTTAATAAATCGAGTTACTGGTAAATTGCGGAGTGTCAATTGCAATTTGCTACGCCGTAGACACCTCTACGGCGTAGCATCTTGCTACGCCGTAGTTTTCAGATAAACAACAAACAAAATAGGATGCTGATTTTGTTGTTTTCATGTTTATAGTTGACGTTTGCTAGTTAATTTTCATTTAAAGGTTATTACCTCCCTTTTAAGTAAACACCTCAT
Organism: Orthosia cruda; assembly: GCA_964057195.1. Taxonomy (NCBI): domain Eukaryota; kingdom Metazoa; phylum Arthropoda; class Insecta; order Lepidoptera; family Noctuidae; genus Orthosia; species Orthosia cruda. The sequence continues at coordinate 20,133,970 of OZ059825.1, read as the reverse complement.
ATCTTAGGTTATGTATAGAATAAGTAGCTCTGAGGTTACGTGCCAGTACTAAGTCGCTTCATTAATCTCAATATAGAGCGATGAACTAATGTTTGTTGAAGGCTCCCACCTTAATCCGTCAATACTGATACCTACATCACGTTTTGGCAACGGTTTTTGTTCACCCCTTACATTATGATAAATTATGCGAAGCTACCTCAAATATTTGTGTAATGAAAGAAGTAGGTATAATGACCGGATGGATGTTAATAAGAATTTTTGATATATGTTATGATAAAAAATGGCAATTGTCCTTTTAGTCCAAGAAAATTTGTCAAAGTAGGGCAAGAATCTCGGAATAAGAGATAGTCAGCTATACAGTTGTGTAAACCTTTATTTTGACACCCTAAAATCTGTCTCAAAACCTACTTATCGTAGGGTGTCCGCGACTACATATATTCCAAGGCCAAGATCAAAAAATCATTTATTAAACATTTAACTATTTTTTTATTTAGTTAGGAAATAATTAGTATAAATAAGATTAGAATTAAAATGTAATTAAAGAACCCCCTTAATAACTTTATAATTACACGAGTAAGTAAGTGTTATTAAAAGAATAGATACTGAATTATTGTAATAAATATGAATTATAAAAAATAAAAATGCAAATTATTTAGAATTATATATTTATTAATAATTTATAAACTGTATACGGCGGGACTGCAGGTTGACCTCGAATGATACTCTAAATAGTTAAATAATGCGCGCGCCCTGCCCTCTATCTCGAAAATGTTTCAAGATATAAAAAGAAATTAATACAAATGTTGTATAGAATTTATTCCTCTACAATATTTATAATAGGTACATACAAATAGCATAAAACTCATAGGAAACGAGATATTTGCAATAAAAGTGAAAAAAAAGACCTTTGACCTTGGAATATCTGTAGTCGCGGACACTCTACGTTAAGTAGGTTTTAAGACAAGTTAGGGTGTCAAAATAAAGGTTCATACAAGTTTATAGCTGACTATCTCTAATGCCGAGGTGAAACCCCTAATTTTCCTGGACTATCTGTGCAAGAGAGAAAGAGGAAAAAGAACACCAGTGTCAACGTCTTTGCGCAGGAAATTTAAGTCATTTTGAAACAAAGCCTCATTTTAACGAGAGAAGAAAAGCAGGCAATATTGGAAAACGCGAATGACGCCGCGAGCGAACGACAGTTTATTACAACACAATTAATTGGTTCGATGTCGCACAGCCTTTGATGGGTCCTGCATTCTGGCTATATTTTCAATAGCTGGATAACCAATTTTGGTGCGACCTGCTTCTTTTTTCTGGGGCGTTTTTTTATATCAATTCCTTTGCTGAGATATGAGCGTTTATGGTTTCGCACGGGGTTAATATTATTATCTGTATTTCCTATCACAAATAAATTATTTTTCTTTTCTTTCATCTTTCTTTTCAACGGCAAATTGTGCCAGAAGCAAACATTATTGCCAGAGCATTGCATGAGATATTTTGCCGTAATATTTCAACAGAAATGTAGGTAGTAGATGAGTGTCCCATTTAATTTATTGTGCAGTAAAAAGGATCACTCCTGGCACTGGGACAAGAATTTGACCTATTACCAGCCTGGCTGGGTAACGCCGTGAATTTGGATGGCTTGTCAGTTATGAGAGGCAGATCCTATTTTTAGATTGGCACGGCGATATTTTTTTGGGGACTGAAAATTAGTTATTGACGAAATAGTCTGGAACAGCACTCTAATTGTGAGGGTGGGCATTGTTTTTGCAAACTAAGGACTGATTTGTGAATTGAGTATTTGAGGTGAAGAACGAGTTGAATATTTGTCAAACTATTCATCTATCTATTCATCATGTCATGTTATGACGTGGATAACGTAGTGGGCTACGCATATGTACATTTTCTTTTTTTTTGTCTGTGTATTCTTGTGTGTAACTGTTTGTTTTCCCAAAATAAAAAAAAAAAATAATTTATCCTGAAACCCTGTCGAAACTTGGCACTAAGGGGTTTGACTAGTTCTTGACCTCAAATACTCAATTCCGAAATGGGCCCTTTGTTTTAATCACTCACGTTTATCTTTTATTTTGACTATTATCTATTTACTTAAAATAAAAGGGAGAAATTAGAACTACGGTTCTTATAAGTACCTACAATTTAAGAAGTTCGACTACCAAAAAGGAAATTATAAATTATTATTATGGAGTGTCATATAAGGTATTTTTTTTATATTCTTGCTTCTGACAGCGGCTTCGCCCGCGTGAATGTCGAAAATTAACTCCAGGGAACATATTCCCGGGATGAAAAGTATCCTACGTGCTATTCCTGTCTATAATCTATCTCTGTGCTAAATTTCATCAAAATCTGTCCAGCCGAATGAGCGTGAAGAAGTAACAAACATACAAACACACTGACAGACTTTCGCCTTTATCATATTAGTGTGATACATTATTGTACACCAAGATAAAAATAATAATACATAGTAACGAATATACGAATATTGACGAAGTATATAATAAACTGTCAAGCACAACGTCAGCTAGTTAATTATTAATTAGGAACATCTATTACCCGAAAATAATTATCCTGTCAAATCAAAGGCGCATTGAACTTGATATTAATAGTTAACGTCAGTTGCTCACTATAGGTGCACTTAACACAATTCTTGGTACTGGCCGTGTTCAGAAGATAATTATTCTAGATCAGCGGACATAGAGAGATTGGCCTGTGTGCGTCGGGTACAACAAAGTTGTCCGGTATCACTCGACGCATTATGGTACCAGTTTTAAAATGAAAATCACATCAGCTCGTGTTTTTTTTGGAAAAAGTATGTAACATTAGACCATTTTGTTAATAATTTGATATAAGGCAATTTTGAGTTTTATTCGTATAACATAGATAAATTTATAAAGTTATTTATCTACTCCGGTTTCGTTATATTCCAATTATAAAATTGACAGCGGTTTCATTATGATACCCATAACGACATCGGGTTGCATTATGTGCATCGTCATAAATTCTTAAACACAAGCAAAGACATTCTGAACATACAGCCAGGTACCTATAATATTACTTCGAAATCGAGACAATGTAAATGATGTTTTTAAAAATGGAACAAGTTTGGAGCAAAAGTATCGTATACTATTTGGCTGTTGCGGCTACAAGATCTTTGCCTTATACCTAATAATGACTAAATAAAAAAATAAAATAAAAAGTGGGCGCGGTAAAAAAATTCTGAGTGAAATTTTGTTCCAAATTTTATTAAAAATGTCTTCAACATCAAGTGATATTAAAAATACACCACCAGATATAACAAATAAAGCAGTTGCGGCTACAAATAATTTACTACCAGAAAAATCAAGACATGCATATGAGAAATGAAATACTAAAACACACTTCCTGAAATACTTATTTGTCTATATCTGTGTTTTATTCCTTCCTTCGTAGATAAAATCTTGTATGCAACTGTACGTTATTGGTCATTTAATAACTCGTGCCCACCTATTTCGGTACGCGCTACGCTTGTACCGAAAAATGGCACTCGTATTAAAAGACCGTCCATAACGTAACAGTTGCATAAATAGCTATTCTAACACGGAAAAAAAAACGACAGTCGCACCAAAACCGCTAGACGTAATTTAATGAAATTGTCACCATCTCAAAAAAAAAAAAAGTATACATTTTAATCTAAGGCTTTTTTAATGTCATAGAATATTATAGCACGCACAAAAACTACTGAATTTTGGGTCGCGCAGGTTTGAAACGAGTGGTCGTTTTTTTTCCTAAAGTTTGTTGGCGACTGTCGTCGTCTGTTAGTCGTCGGTATTGAAAGGATAGGTACCTGTGACAAAGTACGCTTTGAAGTGTTATATTACTACATGAAACATTGATGTAGCTTATTGATCATCATAAACGTGGTGTCTGTTGGTTTAATGATAATATATCATCACTGTATACCCCGAAGTTATGAAATTTAGTTACAGTACACACATTTTGCCAGTCATGTCTCTATATAAACACACCGGCAAAATTAGCGGAACAAAATAAAAAAGTTTTTTTTTTTAATTCGGTTTAATTGTTTAAATCTTATATTTGGACAGGATTCCTTATTAAAAAGTACACCTTTTGAAATAAAAATGAAAACACATTTAATCTATTTTGTGTGTGTCACATGATTTTTTGTTGTTGATTTTTTAAGGCTACTAAGCAAAGTTAATTAAAAATACATTTATAAAATCAAATTAATATCACATAACATCGAGTATTTTTGCCACGTTTTTTTATACAGTTTTCACCCGCCTAGATATCTTGAGAATAATGGTGTCCATTGTCTCATGTGGTAGTCTCAATCATTCCTGTACAACGGCACTTCGTAGTGCATCCACATTGACAGGTGCAGGTATTATGAATTTTGCCCTTCGTTTTATCAGAACCCAAACGTGTTCTATAGGATCCATAACTGGTGTTATCGCCGGCTATTCCAAAACTGCGATATTGACACTTTTAACATAGGCCAAATTTAAAAAAGTCGTATGTGGCCGAGCATTATCCTGGATCAAAACGAAGTGACCTCTGATAAAAAGGCAAATGATATCACATTTTATTTCTAAATAAACCTTCTACAGCGATTTCGAATAAGATCTCCTCTACCGATTACCACCGAGTCCGTACGAGCTCCAAAACATATCCTACCTGAATCCAATATTGTTCCTCTACCATATGCCACAGTAGATAAAAAATGTTAAAGAGTATGTTGTTCTTATTAATGATAAAACATTTAATGCAGTCCGTCAATTTCATTTAAATTATTTTCACACTCATCACTAAACAGTATTTTACTCCATTAGTCCGTTGGCTAAAGTCGATGTCCGTACGCAAAATACGCGCTTGGTCGTGGAGTTGCAGAAACAGCCCGTCGAAACTAAACTAAACTAAAGTCGATGTTCTCTAGCAAAAGTAATACTGTTTCTAAGGAGTGAGCCTCATGTTATGGACCTTTGGCGGGCACGAATGAACCAAAACCAGCATACTTCAACCTCTTTCGTACTGCAAGCTCACTTACTGTTGCACCTTGATTTCCTAGGAATTGCTCCTCATTACAGTTGCTCATTTCTGGCTTGAACAACCTTCAAACGCAGGTTTTTGCAAGCGCGAAGCTGAACGAAACGATTATTCCTGTTAGAAGTACGGGTTTTCTGAATTGTCCTGATTTTCTCACAAAAACATTTGTCTCTCTCAGTCATTGGAAACTGTAATAAATTGTTGAAACAGGTAAACTATGAATTATGCACATCATCTGTAGGTTTGATCATTTCTACTCGTCTTAAGTGTTCTGGCCCTCTCAGTTCCGATTAAGTTGGACACAATGTCGTCCTTAACTTCGAAAAAGATCTAAACGTTAAAAATAAAACAAATAATTCAGTATGATAACGAATTTTTTTCGTAATTTTAAAACATATCCATAAAGTGGCAATAAGCGAAATTACCTCAAAATTATGTAAGTTCGAATAAAGTTAAAACAATCGCATGAATGATCATGTTCAATTGTTTTATCAATTAGGTATAATTGGTTTTATTATAAAACAAAAGAAAAACCAGATTGCAACGGTAAAAAAAAGAAATACGATATTTTTTTCTCGTTCCGCTAATTTTGCCAGTGTGTGTATATATAAGGGCGAGCTTATTGTCAAGTGGACAAATTGTATTGGAGTAATTAAATATGGGGAAATCCAATAACACTTTTCATGACCCAGGAATGGAACCCAGGATTTTATACTTAGCTTTAATGCCAGACTACTAGACCAAGGTACAATCAGTTGCTAAAAGAAAACCCACAAGCTGCTTCAAGATTTTGTTGCTATACGTATAGTTTGAACACACAGACGAACTCTTTATAGACGATGACAAATGAAACTGATAAGATTTAGTATTATTATAGAATAGAATACTCTATATTATGTACACCATATACTCGTAAGTTATAGAAAGTATAGCCGAAGAAAACATTACATTGGGTGACACAATGGGCGGCCTTATCGCTAAAAGCGATCTTTTCAAGACAACCTTTGGATGGATTTTAAAATGTAAGGAAAGACAGTACGTAGTCTTTGGTGTACTATTTATATATAAAATAATACATATATATTATATAGACAAATATATACACTAATAAGTATGGAACAAAAACACAGAAATCAAGAAAAACAACTATTAAAGAGAGAGGTAGTGATTCTTCACCATAGTTTTAAAAATGGGCAGAGATTTGACCACGCCTTATTGACACGGGCAAAGCATTCCACAACCGCACCGCTTGAACCGTAAAATGGACGGTGGAATGATTAATTCATTCTCTAGTCTCAAGTTTTCCGATGATTATATGTCTGAAAATTCTTTACAAGGTCGATGCTTCGAGTTCTATATATATATATAAAAGAGAAAGTATGTTTGTATGTTCTTTATAGACTTAGAAACGGCTAGACCGATTTTAATGAAATTTGGCATGGAGATAGTTTGAGACCCTGGGAAGGGCATAGGATAGTTTGTATTCACTTGGGATGATTAAACACTTTTAATGCGGGCGAGGCCGTGGGCGTAATCTAGTAAGTATTATACAAGACCTTTTGTCCTAATTAAAACATTGTTGATCGATTAATAGACGTTCTACGAAAAAGGTGTGACAAGATTACATGTAACCGTTGTCGTGGGTTAGGTTGGCATCAGTCAAGACTAAAAATAGCGATGAATATCGATGCAGGTGTGTCCTCGGGCTAACAATAGCTTAACCCAATTCTACTTACTGGACTTCTGAAATACAGGCTTTACTTTACGCTTAGGTACCAGTCTTCCACAGTTTAATTATAGTTAGTGTGTATAATTCTTAATATCAACATAAATGTGCTTCTATATTGTGGCGAGAGATAAATGTTATGAGTGAAAATTCTCGAGCCACGAGAATTCTCGGGTCTTTGATTGTGGAAAGTGACGAGTCGCGGGACTTATCATCATTATGAAAATATAGAATCTTCCCAAACCCTAATCTATCTATAATAGGTATCAAAAGTTTGGCTGTAAGTAACAGGTAGCAACCTATTAATCTTCATCTTCCTGCCCTTGTCCCATGTTACTTGGGGTCGGCGCATCACGTCCTGTCCCCCGTAATGCCATCACTGACTCCCTTTTCTTTCATATCACTCCTCACACAGTCCATCCATTTTTCTTTGGCCGTCCCCTGCCTCTTCTAGTAACATGTGTCTCATCCCTCCTCATCACATGACCATACCAGGACAAACGGTTTCCTTTCAACTTTTCTATTACTGGCGCCACTGTCAAACTTCCTCTAATATACTAATTTGTCACTTTATACATTCTCGTCACCAGCGTCACTCGTCACTCCCCACAATTATCTCGACATTCTTATCTCTCCTAAATGCAATCTCTTTTCATCCATCTTTTTCCCAGCCGAACATTCTGATCCATAGAGTACGACAGGTCTAATCACGGACTTTTAAATTTTCCCCTTTAACTATAGGGGCATCCTTTTAATCTTGATTTAATTTTATTAAAATACTACAATGAAATAAAATAAAGGCTTGTTTAAAAGACCGATGGAAGTAGATAAAAGAATTATAAATAGAGTTCTAAGGTTGTTAACTAAGCTAATTAATTCCCCTTCAAGCGCTGCATAAAAATAACTTGTTTTTCTTTGATGTTTTGTTGTATCTTTTGCGAGGGAGGAAACCCCGGTGCTACAAATTTTAGATTTTATTTTTATTTTAAGATCAGGTCTATTCATTAGATATATATATTTTTTTGTCTATAACCTACTAAAGGTGAAATTGTTTTCTAGATCAGAAGTCGACGCAAAATATTTTTTTATTGTTGCTCTCCATTGCATGTGCAAGGCCTCTATAAAAATGTTTTCTTCCAACTATGCTCTAATTTCATCACAATCACACTAAAAACTCAGTACAAAGCGAGTCTTTAATGCTCTAGAGCAATAAAAATGTATGAAATTTCATTATTGCACAGTTTATTTTTTAATCGCACCAAAAGGTGCCAATCTCAATGGATTAGCTCTATTCAGCCAGCCGATATCAATACTTTTTTTTTTACGTACGTATTATTCGTTTCTGTCCTACTTGTTTCAAATTTTAAAAATGATTGCTGCTAACTCTGATTTAAAAATAAAAGAAATTTAAAAAATGTGGTTTGGCGGGAACTTTGTTAATTTTGCTTGACAATATTTTTGGAAACGATAAAGTGTGATACTATCTGATTTTGAGTGCTTCGGCTTCGAATTAAAATGGAATCATCTAGCGACACATTAACTCCGGAAAACATTCTAAATGAAGCCGACAGTGTTATAGAAAATCTTTTAATTTCAATAATTAAACTTCTATTTTAACTGTTTGATATGAGTTTCTTTTATGTACTATTCCTATAGGTAATAGTTGAAAGAAAAGCAGATTATGCACCTCGCCTTAAGTAATTTATATTGCCCTCGTGCCTGTTAGATTAGAGGAAATCAGGCACTCGGTGCAATAATAAATTACTTTGTGCTCGATGCAATAATCTACTATTTCAACACACTTGCTCATAAAGTGGCTCTAATTTCACCGCAATTAGACACATAATGACACCTGTTATCAAACTGGGACTTTTTCATTGCTATTATTCATAAGTGAGTTAAAGTTATTTTTTAATTTATTGGTTATGTTGCTTTGTTCTTAAAAAAGTTTCGATACAAAAAAGATCGTTCTCAATAGTACAAATAAATTTAATATACCTATTGCTTCCTCATTTCATGCAACTTCGTATTTAAATAGAAAATTTAACTTGTACGTGTTTAATAAATAAAACTTTCACTCAAATATAACTTTTGTTTTTCTCTGTAATAAAGAAAACTTGAAATTCCCCATTTTGTACGTGGCTAAAACGCTATCCGCGAAAAACCAAAAAAAAAAGAAACCTCATTTGTTTAGTCTATGGCCGATCGCCATTGTTAGATGCGCGCGCATAGGAAAACAGTAATTTTTCGCGACATTGCATACATTTTTTCACAACTCGTTTTCGTTTGTTGAAAATTATTTTTTATTATTATTTTCTTCACAAGTGTGTTGAAAAACGTCGTATGATGCACGAGTGTATTGATGATTACCGTCCTCGGCTCTCTTAAGACCCTTACCTAACGGATCGGGTCTCAATGGCGCCTCAGCGGTAATCACCATAATTACACACTTGTACCATAATGTACTATTTCTTTACTTTTACAATTTATGAGCACATTATGAATGGCCCAAGTACAGGTAAATATGTGCAAATAGCAGATTTTGGAGGCTTATACTGCATTATTTTTTGCTTTCATAGGAACCTAGTTATAGTCCACAAGATAACTAACTATTCGTTCAAAAAAACAAAGTAAGTTACTACGGCATTATCACGTACGAGCGATTGTATGAAAAGTATTACGGGTTGGCCGCTCCTGTACACGTAATAAACGAAAATAATTATTTAGAAGTTCCCATCCTACTTAGCAAGCAAAAGACAAAGGTAAAATAGGCTTTAATATTAGATATTATTGTACCTAATATTAAGCTTTTTGAGAAGGCTGTACAGTTTTTAGGTATTTACGTGATACGCCGCCAGTCGATTGCTTATGAACACAAAAATGCTCTTTATTCCGTTGTGGACGTGCAGAAATTAACATTTTCATTCTGACTCGGCAATTAAAGGAGTGTTAAGAAAATTATTCTACCTTTTGAGCAACATTTTGGAACAAGATGTTTTGTAGTTTACGATCAACCATGACCAACAGAATACTTAGTAGTAGTAGTAGTAGTAGGGACTCCCTTTTCCGCACTTAGACTCCCATTTGGTCCGTTGTGCGTGGGGGTACTGGCTAACATAGCCAGCCCAACTCCGCCCAAAAGCACAGAAGCTTCCTGGGAGCTTCACAGGCTTCACGGAGCGACCTCACTGTTCCGAGGGTTTCTTCGCGTTGAGAAGCCACGGCCTCGCATTCCAGGATTACGTGGGCGGCTGATTCTTCGGCGTTAAAACAGCCCCTGCAAAGTGGGCTGTCCGTGGCGCCTATGTTGAATAAATGTTTGCTGGCCTGGAATTATATTCCCTTCTGGGGTTCTATTTCCGTAACCATGCTAGAAAGAGGGGATTATCTTACTTAGGTAAGTGAGAACTGAGAAGTAAAACTCAAGACATTGAATGTTTTTATAGTGAAGCAATCTTCCACCGGCTAGTCTATAAATTTTCATTCAGCCAGTAAAGTCGTCCATTTTATATCTCAATGTTCAGTCGTTAATATTTATTTGAGGCAGTCATCGTGAAATGAGACAATCATTTCTAGTAAAGAGTTTCCCTAAATGCTTCAGAGAATATTTTGATATAAAAACGGCCATAAAGTTTTATTAAGGCGAGAATATGCTTTGGACAAGGCGGGAGTTGCCACAAAGGAGTTTATGCCTCAAGGTTGACACCATTGTTAGAACGTTTTGGCGCTAAGACAGTGGTGCCATCATTAAAGAGCTTCTTAAGAACAGTGTCGACAAGCGCCAACTTTCTAGAAGGCGGTTCTCAGATTTATTGTGGAGAGGAAGGTTCCGTTGCAGTAAAATTATTAATTGTACCAGGAGTGCATAGGTAGTTAAGTGATGCGATACCCACCGGCAAAGCACTTGACTACGGAAGATAATCTACGCCCGCGCTCCGGTAAAACATTTTAGTACTTCGTAAAAAAGATAAGGTGTAATCTATGGATAGAGGATTACTATACAGAATAGGTCAAATGACAAATATGTTATACTATTAACTATTATTATTATTAATATTTAAAAGTTGGCAATCAACTTGTCAAATGGACATGTTGACTGTACCATGGACTTTTATCTATATAATACAATACCACGAAAATAAACACGAATATGATTAAAACTGAATCCTCATAGGAACAATATTGTGGATATACAACTGTATTTATCCTGTTATTGTGTGTAGGGCATATAAACTGTCGGGCGACGCACATATACTTCGCACTCGCAACTCCCTCAGGTGAGACTTCTTGACCCCATCTCTTAAGGATGATTGTCGTCGTCTGCACGACTCAGGTCACCGTTATATTTTACGCAATGTCATAATAAAATTAAGTACACAAAATAAAACTATTAGAGACACAAGTTATATTTCTTGCAACTTAAAGGTAGACGGACTTAATGTATTAGGCATTCTCTACCAGTCAACCATAGGTGGTTGACAGACAACCATAGGTGGTTGGTGTAATAAATACTTATACTTATAGACGATAAGGCTTCAATTTTAAGAGTCTGAAAGATGAGGTCTATGATTATAGAGTGGAAGTAAAATTCCAACTTGGGATAATAAAACTAATTATAAATAATAAAAAATACATAAATACTACCTTTAAATTCATATATCTTTTGATAGAGGGAACCCATTATAACTAGTTAAGACAAAATAAAATACGAAATTAATTCTAGTGCCGTGTCTCGCACAATGGGCAATAATCAAGAAAAGGACGCTCTTGGTGTGGTGTTGCCACCTAATATGGGTGCGTTCTTGTCTTATAATATAACAATCCACAATACGTGACTCTACAAGTACGCATAACCAAAACCTACACTATAAAGTTTAACCCCAAAATATATTGGCTCTCTAAAACGCTGTCCCGAAGGTACAATAAAGACTGTACAACTGAATTCTGACACTTTATTACGAGTGTGGCGGGGTAATGTGTCACCCGACGCAAATAGACGTCGTAACTAAATCAGGTGACCTGGTGCTCTGAGGAATATGTTGGAGCTTGAAGCCTAAATACTTTTGGCTGAAGAAAACGTAAATCATGTAACAACCAGTCAATCTATCTATCGTTGCTTGACAAGCGTGTTGTTATGTTTAAAGTGACCAGCCAGAGCTAGAGGGCAGGCTCTTTCGTCGGCCAAAGATTCAGCATTGTAACGTGGCAATACTGTCAGCGTTCTGGGCACTTCTTCCGCATTGACAGCGATGTGGATGATTTTTTTATGCCCAATGAGTTCTTCCCTCGCCCGCTTTTTTACGGACTTGTAAATTATTATTACTATCTGTTTATATATAAGTTATTTATTAGTCAATAATATTATCTACAATCATATACAATCTACATTTTATTGATGATTGTATTTTTTTTCAAATATACAATCTACATTTTATTGATGATTGTATTTTTTTTCAAATATACAATCTACATTTCAATGTGTCTAAATGTTGTGTTATGAGCTACAGTCGCGCGCGTGCCCCATTACAGCATCAGTATGACATGGACGGTGTAGTTATTCCGCGTGTCTCACATGTACGAGACCTGGGCGTTCAGATGGTGTCAGAGCTGACGTTCCGGAAACATAGTTGAGGTGTGCGGCAGGGCTTTCAGAAATCTCGGATTCATCTTAAGACAGTGTAAGGATTTTACCGATACTGCTCTTGTATAAGTTCTTTATAATGCAATTGTAAGGAGTCACCTCGAAACAAGTGCATTCATTTGGAATCCGCATGAAGAGAAATACAGTCTAATGTTAGAAAAAAATCAAAATAAATTTTCTAGATTTCTTTATTGCAAACTATACGGAGTTTATCCCTTTTATCCCCTGATGTACCCGAGTCTGTTCGTCCTTGGCATGGTTGGGTACACCAGGCTAGCAGTAAGAAGGGACGTCGCGCTGGTTAAATATGTAGCGAGCATCCTACTAGGGTTGCTGCACCACCCGGAGGTGCTGGAAGCGCTGCGACTGCGCGCGCCGGATGGGTGCGTGGGCGCGCGCCGCCGCCCCGCTCTGTTAGACGTGCCAGCGGCTAGGACTAACCTCCTCAAGTTTGCCCCTATCTCACGAGCCGCGCGTATTGTTAATGTGGTTACATTGTCGGAGGACATATTTGGGCAAAACCTGTCGAGATTTATTCAAAGGGCTCAAATAATTATTGAGAGTGGCCTGGAGCATAGACTTTGGCATGTTTAGTAATTTAATTTATTGATGTATATTGTATGTAATTTTGTTGCTAGGTTATTTTAGTATAATGTTATTTTGTGTTTAAATTGTGACTTGTAGCATCATATTGGATCAAACTGTAAAGATGTTATAATTGGTGATACTAAATAAATAAATAATAAATACATTTTAGTGTAATTCTGTTAGAACTAAAGATAAATGAGTTTTTGTTTGAGTTTAAAGTTACAGTTGACAAACTCCAATACTTACAAATGTTAGTCTCGCTAAAAGTCTATCCTCAAAGGAGTAATAAAAGTTTTTCAATTCAGCCATGTTATCTTGTGTGTCTCAGTAGCGTGTTGTTCAACTTACATACGAGTAGACGTCTCCCACAGGTGACTCGTCTTGACCTCTCCGTTAAGGATGATTGTCGTCATTTGTTGGATGACAACACGATATATCTCTGTGACAAAGTGTTGCCATGCCTTAAATATTAAACAGGTCTGTGTAGTTTGTGCGTCGTAAAATTGTTTTTATTTTTGTTTTGTATGTTTTTTTCATATTTTTCATCTTTTAAGATTTAAGTACTTTATGCCCACTCTATTACAAACGCGAAAGTATGTGAGGATGCGTGGATGGATGTTTTTAACTCTTTCACGTTTTGAGTCCCTTTTTTATTTTATTTTTTTGCGTGGATGAATGCTCATGCATACTGCACTTTCACGGGGAGATAGTGCAGTTATGTGGGACTCTAACCCACTAAAACTCCACAGTGTCCTCCTGTGCCGCGCACCCGTTAGCACTCACCGTGTACCCTCCGCGGCTGTCCGTCACCGGACCGTCCTCGGGGGAGTACCCCCCATCACCGGTGCACCAGAACACACTGTACGCCGTGACCACCCCAGGGACTATGGCAGCACATGGGCGGCAGATGACCCCGTGTATGGTACCCTTGGTCCCTCTGTGACGGGTCAAGGTGAATGGCTCTGCCACCTACCATTTTCCGGCCGTAGGGGATAGGGAGAAGAAGAAATACCGACACTCCTCCTCCCCTGCGGCCCCACCGCGTCCGCCATCAGACGGTGGCGACCCCGTCCAGGCCGCGGAAGGTAGGGCGAGCGACGCACCGCAATACCGGCACTCCTCTCCCGCCGCGGCCTCCAAACCTCAGCCGCGACATCGTATGGGATCTGGGACGCTCCATAAGACATCACGGCCCGCCTCAGTTGCGATTTCGCCTGTTACCAAGCAGCACCGCAACCTACTAGTTGGCCGCTACGTCGTCGGCTTAATCGGTAAAAGCCCTGACGAGCGGCACCTCCTCGGGTTCCTCTTCGCTTCACCGTGGGTGACCAAGCCACGGCTAATGATCCCCGCCGCCTAGACAATGCGGGAAGCCACCGGGGGGGAGGGGGGGCGTATTGGTCCGTATTGAACGGATTTTGATGAAACTTTACAGTAGGTAATACCAATAACTTATAACATCCGAATAACACTTACATAGGCATTATATTATTATTATCCGTTTTTAAATATATGGCCGAACCATTGTTTGCATAATGCAATTTGTTTTTAAACACATTAGCTGGCCAAGTGCTATGTTGCAAAAGGTTCTCAAACGGGGCGTATAATTTGGCAACATTTAACACCGCCAAAGGTAAAACTTTGCGAACTTGTGCCTCGTTCACCTTGCACCATCACCGTACATTAGTAAGTTTCGCTGAGCCAATCTATCAGTCGGCTTTGTAGTTGACGGTTCGCTTCACTTTTTGTTATAAAATTGCCTTTTATAATTTCTGCGCTGGCAATATGGTGCGCTGCTTTATACCCAAGTACTTTTATGCTTAATAGAAGCTTCTTTTGTGTTCTCAGAGCAAAACCTTAATGATGTGTATCGACAGTGTCGCAGTTTTCTTATTATAAGTGTTTATTCGCGTTTTTATTCGTTGCCTTTGTCGCAAATCTTTATAAAGTTAACTTTGTTGCTGACACCGCATTTAGATTCAATTAAATCTCGGCAACAGTGCCAGCGAACTCCTAGATTAAGTTAACGTGCAAAGGGCAAGTGAGAGTAAGAGTGAATGGTTATTATAGGCATGATAATGAAAATCACCGAGTTAGTGTGTCGGGGCGACACGGGGAGGCACGGCCATCGCAGCCGAGCGCGCGACAACGACAACAGCTCGCCGCGTATCTACTAATTGAATCAGAGAACTTGCCGAGAACTTGCCGAGACTTTCCGAACTTGCGCGAAATTTGATTAGATCGTCATCTTTCTTTGAGCGTCGAGTTTAATTTTTTTTTTACTCGGGATTACCTACCTATCGTGAAATTAATCATGACATCAGCTGAATCCCGTATAATGATACAAGTTGGAGGGCTGTCGGTAAACAAATTTTATGAGTCACTGCTGTTTTTGCTGATCGGATTAACTAATATAAATTGTGAATTATTACAATGTCGTGTCTGACAGGAACTCTGTCAACTCTTTGCCTGCGGTGTACTACTATAATTGTGTAGGATGTGAGAGTGTCCATTCCCCAGATTAAAATTCCTTACCTAATATCATTTGACAAACACTAATTACCTATTTTGTAAAGCGCGGGCTGTTTTAGTGGTCTGGGAAAAGGTCAATTAGCCAGTTTATATAAATGTACAAACAAAGGAAGACTCCTTTGTTTGTACTTTATACCCTCAGAATGTACTTTTTTAACAGTTGAGCCACGGTAATGGTAATAACATTACCGTGGTTGAGTACAACACATTACCGTAGTGTGAAAGGAGTTTAGAGCCTTAAGCTCGTTACGTGGTGATCAATCACTAAATATTTCACCATCGCCGTGGAGCCTATTTGTTACGACTTGTTTGGTACATTATCTAATTACTTACTTGTAGCTGGTAACACTCCGGCGTTGCCTAAAAGATTGTTATTTATTGGCATGGTTCGGTCGAGCGCGTCGTGAATGCCGCGTCCTATTCCCTAATTTTCGTTGTAATAGCGCTGCGTCACAAGTCTGTTACAGTAACGTGTTACACCGGCTGTTCAGTTTTTATTTTATTTTTAGTTTCATTGTTTGTTGCATAAATACAAACTATGAGAAAAATAAGTTGATGTTAATGTTCAGCGGCGCGAACACATACTTGTTTTACACTTTTACAGCCATTGGGAAAGTCGCCAAGTCGCAACGACCGCAGTCAGCGCCTTAAGGTTACACAAGTCGATCATTCTTCCATACAAACGTAGTCTAGCGATTACTCCACTGTTTGACGATGTACGTTCAAAAATGATATCAATTTGTCTCATCATTATCTAGCCCTGTATGGAAACAAAAAAGTGAAAATAATATATATTTGAATGTTATGTGCGTCGAAAGTTCCATATTTCAACACTAATTTTAACGCATCTTTTGGCGGAAATAAATACCATAAGAAGAAGGAAAATTAATAATACCATAAAAACAATACGGCCTCCATACAGGAATAGATTAGTAATTCAACAATGCAAATAATTGTATTTTCAAAATATACATTTAGTCTTTTTTTTCCTGATATCTAGACTCCCAAAGATCTGTTTATAAAATTGCCCGCGCTCGTTTTCGTCTTAAATCATCATCCATTTCGATACAAATTTGCAAAAGTGCTAATTCGTACGAGAACTAGCTTCTTACTGCTCTTCACATCGTCAGCGTCTATATCTTTCGCACGTGTTGTCGGATGAAATAGCACGCATTTTAACCTCGCGCACAAAATAGTTCGTGCCGTTGACTAGGGGAAACTTAAATAAAAAAAGTTTATTGATACTTCAGTTTACATAAGGGTTTAGTGTCTGGAGCCTCCTTTTAAGCAAATAAAACCACCCAAACCTTAAATACCAGTTGGAATTAAAAGAGGTTATCAAATGGATCTTTTGGAGATATAAAACATTATTATAGACAGTATCTTAAATTAAATAGGTTAATTTATCAGGCGTTCATCTTGCTAAGTACATTTAGATGATCCCAGCTAATTAATTGCTACGGGTTTCGCTCGTCGCGCACTCCGTCGTTATCGCCCTCCAAAAAGTATTAATAAGAGTAATCAACTGGAATTAAAACGGACTTATCGCTTTATAAAAATGTATCTTAAGCTATAAGAAAGATAAAATATTGGCGAAACACTGGAGACGGTGTTTATCTTTTGTAAGTGCCAGCCATGAGAGGAATATTTTCATTTTATGTGTGTACTTATCTGCTAGCGTAGGTACTTCAAATGTATTTGTTTTAAAACTATTAGAGGATAACGAAATACTCTAGGGCTTAAATGCTTGTTATTTCGCTATTTGTGACCGATTTGATCGTCCCAGACTGGGTTACCATTTCGAAAATTGAAAAGGCCGTTATTTTTGTAAGTCCGTTAAAAAGTCGGACTTACATTAAAACCGGCCTTTCTGCATTATCTGAATAATTCATTAGGTATTGAATGATTCAGTTAAAGAAGGTAGAAATAATGATTTTGTTCAAATTATAGGCTCGCTTAATTATATGCATAGCAAATAGTACTCTCTTTCTTCTCCTAATTTTTTTTGTCCGAAAATCATTATACATAACACGTTTGCTTCAGTTCTTCAGAAATTCAGTAACCATAATGTTCAAAATCACGAAATTTTGTTTAACATAATTAATTATCTTTAGTTCCAAAAGTATTCAGTCATAATATCGAATACTATAATAATTTAATCTTCCGTACGCAAAATACGCGCTTGGTCGTGGAGTTGCGGAAACAGCCCGTCGAAACTAAACTAAACTAATTTAATCTTCTAATTTTACATGACCTAGTTATATGTCTTAAGTATTGTGTTAAATAATGCGTCACCGACACCCGACACTGAAAAACAGGCTCCCAGGGTATCAAGAACCTAGCTGACAGAAAGGAGCGAGCGCAGTATAGCGTGAGCGACGACATTTTTGACAGAAAACGAGAGACAATTAAAAATGAGAGCGAAGCGAGCGAGAACGCGACGAGCGCAGCGAGGAGCCAGAAAAAACGATTTAAAACAGTTTAAATATTTTTTTCTGTCTTATGTCTTTTGTGTATTATTTATTGTAATATTTATGACAAACGGATTTAGGACATATTATATTTAGGGATTTCAATTTTATGGCATGTGATATTAAGTTCGGGTAAGTTATCATTCGGACGAATGATGATTAGGACAAAAAAAGTTATGGCTCTTTAAATTATGGATAAAAAAGTTAGGTGACACAATAGAGAACCATAGTAAAGGAATACTCGTCAATAACGTAAGACTGTTTGATGAAATAACTGCTGTCGATTAGTTTTTGTCTCAACAAAACAATGATTGTTTGCCATACAAGGCATAAAGGCCGGAAAAAGTCCAGACTAGTCTGGAGAAATCCGGACGAATGGAGTAATCCAAGTCCCAGATAAAGCATGCGAATAGGTACAGAATTCAATGAAGCCTCTTAAGAACATTATATTAATGTTACCTGTATATTTAATAGCCAATTGATGGCTCCTTTCAGAGGACCTTCCTTTTATAAATATGAAAAGAATTTATACTCGCTTTAGTAACACAAAAAGACGTCGATGACGAAGGCTTATCCTCCTATTGATAAAAACTTGCCATCCAGGAACGTTCGATAAATCTTACCTGACATTTTCTATTTATAAATGGAACAGTAATACAGTTATGAAGCGTTTTATAGAAGAGTTTAAAAAGTAATAGAATGCCAGCATAGCATTAATAAGTTTTGATAATAGGTACTCTGAAAGCTTCATAAAATGTTAGGACGAAGAATGTGAAATATTGAAAACTGAACAAAGCTTAGTATTTTTTCGTCGTTTTCTGAACAGCAGCTGCCAAGTGCGCAGGTTTGCAAATTAAAAACTGTCCGAGTACTTATGCGACATATTCAGAAAGCTTGAAGCTTTTTATCGATATGAACTTCCTCGGTCATAAAAGTTCTTGCTAATGCCAAGTGGAATCTTATTGTTCTTATTTAGTGAGTGTTGTACTGCTTTTTACCCGACTGCCGAAGGAGGGTAATGTGTTTATCAGTCTATGTATGTAGAGACCAAACGCGTTGGCCGTTTTTGATGATTCTTACGTCAATCGATTATTTTTCCTGCAAATATTTTTTTCTTCCAAACCCATCGTGTGGGGTATCAAAATAAAGGGTTTTATGAGGTGATTTCAGAAATATATTACACTTATATGATTAAATGTACATAATTTGAAAAAAAAAACTAAAAAATTATAAATAAAAAAGTAAATTAAAAAAAAACAAAAAACCCGACTGCTTAAAAAGCGAACTAAAAAGACGTAAACAAGAAGAAAAAAATCATGCTGTGCAGCTCAATCATCGATTTTTATCAGTCGGGATTTTTGTTTTTTTTTATTTGCTTTTTTTAAGGGGAAAGCCTCATAGATATCCTCTATCTAGGGAGAATAGACAATAAATCGGCTCCATACCGACTATATTTTAACTCTACGGTTTCTACCGTTATCATGAGTCGGAGGCCCGCGATACAAGTAAATTCGCTCGCAGCTCCAAATGGTTGGCATAGTTCTTTAAAATACATATTATGTTGGGTAGAGTAACCTTGTAAGAAAATGAAATAGAACATTATAATATTTTTCTTTAATAACAAATGTTTGATTAATTCAAAGAAAATATTCGCCATATAAATGCGTACGTCTGTTTAATCTGAAAGCAATAAGTAGGCTTTTATTTTCAAATTCAATCGAAACATTTGAAGGCTTTCAATTTTACGGTTAAATTGGTTTTATAGAAAGATAAACAGTAGGTTTATACGAAAGACGCTGAATTTGGGGCTTCAATATTGAATTGCTGAACAAACTAATTAGTTCAATTACTCGATTGGGAAATGGAATTACTATTAGAATACCGTCTTATATTCCAACGAATTAAAGGTATTATATAACATTTTAGAAGCCTAGATTAATTTGTTTATCTTCAACTTTTCATAAAGGGATGTCTTTTTCAAAGTCATACTTTCTGTAAAAAAACCGGTCAAGTGAAGTCGAACTCGTGCGCCGAGGGTTCCGTACCTACCCATTATACCGCCATAATAAAATTGTTATCATTTTTATTGGTGGCTCAGTTTTAAAGATATGGGCAAATTAAAATTTACGCGAAATCTTATATAAGTACCAAAATTTACCTTAATTTTTAACATTTTTTTTTGGAATTTTCCCTTTATTTGTGCTGTAAGACCTTATTTTTTGCCAAATTTCGTGATCCTAAGTCAACGGGAACTACCATATAGGTTTTCGACCCAAAACCTATAGGGTTTTTCCGGTTGACCTTGAATTATTAATTTTGGTTAAAAGCAAGGTCTTACAGCACAAGTAAAGGGGAAATGCCAAAAAATAAAAAAAGTTGAAAATTAAGGTATATTTTGGTACTTACAAGTATTCGCGAATATCTAAATTTGCTTATATGTTTTTATCGTGTTGACTCAGAACCTTGATTTATACACCTAATAGGGACTATAGACTTCAGTATCTGGTATAAATTTCAACTTACTAGGTCCACCCGTTCCTGAGAAAATCGGTGGTGACACACGGACAGACGGACAAGAAAGTGATCTTATAAGGATTCCTTTTTTAACCTTTTGAGGTACGGAACCCTAAAAATCTGACAAAGATGTTATTCTTTGCTCAAATGCAGAAGGATCAACATCTAAATCAACCATAGAGTAGTTTTAAAGACACTGCAAATAAAATGGAATGGACGTTTTCCCAAAACAAACAAAAGAACAAAAAGTTAATAAAATCCAAATCAAACAAAGATAAAAAGGATCATCAAATCCCCGCGACCCCAAACGTATTTAGTTATACACACTTTCTCCGTTCCGTGGTGGGAAAAAATGCATTTTTTCAGTTGGGCTTCTTGCAAACTTCGCCGTCCGCGCTCATACTTTATTCAAATAGAGTTGCGGACTGGGAAATGTGGGTGAGAGAGAGCGAACTTGTGACGTGAGTCATCGCATAAAAACTGTACCAACTACAATCAATTCGAGACTTTTGCACTTATCCACGCCATTCTTTTGTTGTAAAAAAGACGTTGGCTTCGTGAGGTTGTCACTTTGTTTTTGTTTGAACTAGCGTTTGCTTTGATAAATTCTTTTATGATAGAGGTCTTACGATTTGATGAGATTTAACAACAGTTATTGATATAAGTAGCTTATTGTACTTTCTTAAGTTCTCTGTTTATAAATAAGTTTTTTATATTCATTTTAGCGTGTCTTTATATTTTTTGAGAGATGTGGTGGCCCAGCGGTAAAGGCCGCGACTTTTAACTTGTAGGCCGTGGATTTGAATTCAGGCAGGCGCTTTACTTTGTGTAAATGATTTCTCAAAACGGTGAAGGAAAAAAAGCATTGTGAGGAAACCGGCATGTCCTAGAACTAAACATTAGAAGATATGTGACATCTCGTGGCTAAATAATAACAGCTGCATGGGTCGATCTTCAAGGTTAAGCAAAGCTTGCCGAGGTCGGTCCGTGGATGGGTGGCCATCTTAACATAGCGAGTTTCCTCCGTGCCTCGGAAAGCACGTTTAGCGTTTAGTCCCAGCTGTCATTAAAAGATGTTTAACAATTGTTACGGGTAGTCAGAAGTCTGAGATCTGACACCAGTCTATCCAAGAGGTATCGTGTTATCCAATTACTGGGTTGTGGAGGTCAGATAGGAAGTCGCTCTATGTAAGCTGTCACTGGTACTGAGCTAAGTCTGGTTAGACTGGAAGCTGACCCCAATATGGTTGGGAAAAGGCTAGGCAGATGATCCTACCGTGTCTTATTACATTTCAGTTTTCCTCAAAATGTCCTTTATTTTAGGGTTCCCTACCCGAAGGGTCCAAACGGACACCTATTGCTGTCACTCACGTGTCCGTCTGTCTGTCCGTCGTCTGTCACACAGGTTTTACAGTAAAACGGTTGGAGCTACCGTCTTCAAATTTTCATCAGCAACAACTAGGGAGTCTTTAAGTCAAGAGTGAATAGGTTTCTTCTAGGTAAGCGTGCTACATCGTCGACCACATCATCGCTTACCATCAGGTGAGATAGTGGTCATGCGAGACTGTGGAAAAAAAAAATCTTGTTGATTCAAAGCCATACAAATAGTCAAAAACTATATTTAATGTTCGCAAGGACGGCGCGAAAATAAAAAATTACCTACCCCATCAAGTGGGGTATCGTTGTTTAGAACTCGTTGAGTAGATACATACTGTACATGTACATGTGTACATACTTTTTGTTTTAAAAAATATTGTAAAACATAGGTATGCGAAGCCAATAAAGACAGTTTTTTGGGGTTCCGTAGTCAACAAGGAACTCTTATAGTTTCGCCATGTCCGTCTGTCCGTTCGCAGCTTAGCTCAGAGACTCTTAGTACTATAAAGCTATAATTTGGAATGGTATATCCATATATTAATCACGCCGACAAAGTGGTAAAATAAAATCATGAAAAACGTTTCTTTTTAGTGTTACTCCTGTACACGTAAAGTGGGTTTTTTTTCTCGTCTCTCCCATGGAGTAGGGTATCGTTGAATAGGCCATTCAAAAATATTACGAGTCTGTAATATATATATTGATAAATAAGATTTTTAATTAAAATCCCCTCATTTTTCCTAATAAAACCAACTTTTTGCGGTCAAATGCGTAGCACAGAAAGGATGCGTTACATTTGGTACGGAATGCTAAATGTGCTAAATCCGAAACGCACTGGCCGGTTTTTAGGGTTCCGTAACTTAAGGGTCCAGCTCTTTTGATGTCACTCAAGCGTCCGTTTGTCTGTCTGTCCGTCGTCTGTCACAAATTTTTATAACTTCTTTTGACCTGTCGACTTGAAATCATATCATTATCATCATCTTCATATCATCCGAAAGACGCCCAATGCTGTCGAAAGGCCTCCCCCAAGCATTGCCACATTGACCGGTCCCGTGCGTCCCGCATCTAGCGGATCCACGCATTCTTCACCAGGTCATCGATCCACCTGGTGTGAGGCCTTCCAAAGCAACGACTTCCGGTTCACGGTCGCCACTCGAGAACTTTTCTGCCCCATATCGGCCATCTGTTCTGCGAGCAATGTGACCTTCGGGCTATGTCGGTAACCCTGGTTCTCTTGCGGATCTCAATATGTCTGATTCGACTACACAAGAATACTCCTACTATCCTCTCGCAAGGATATTACGTATATTTTACCAATATTTTGATAAATTAATACGGAATCCAAAATGTGAAAAGTCCGACACGCTCTTGACCGGTTTTTCTTTTCTAACACAACTTTATACAGTCCATATTTTCTTCACATATTACTTGCGGGATTCCAGCAAGTATCACTTTGTCGAGAAAGTGACTTCATCGCCCTACCCAATATTCTGTGGTCGTCGCTGTAAATTGGCTTACATGGGTGCACTGACACGTGAACTGTGATATTTTATGCTGTACACCTACACAGGATGGCTTTATTTCTTAAAATATAATATCACGCCAGAATTCATCGAAGGGTTATGCACCTTTAGTTTATCCACATCTCGTCAGATATGTTAAAGTTTCATTTAAAAGGGGGGTGAGCTTGGTATTAACAGGGCATTAATCTAGATCCTAAGCAGCAGGTGGCGAGGCTTGGGGGAGCCATATGTCCAGCGGACGTCTTTCGGCTGATATGATGATGATGAAGATGAAGCAGCAGGTGGGAAATTCCAGATAGAAAACCAAATAACACTTAGTCCAACACAGAGGCTTTAGTGAAGTGGTATTCGATGTCAGCTAATAGACTAGGGTCTATAATTTTTGAAACGAAATTAAATTATAGTAGAATGAAACCCATTGGAAAAGGAAGAGAATATAACAAAAAATACCTCCAAGTGCAAGTCGGACTCGCGTACGAAGGGTTCCGTACCATTATCGCAAAAAACGGCTTAAAAATCACATTTGTTGTATGGGAGCCCCACTTAAATATTTATTTTATTCTATTTTTAGTATTTGTTGTTATAGCGGCAACAGAAGTACATCATCTGTGAAATTTTCAACTGTCTAGCTATCACGGTTCATGATATACAGCCTGGTGACAGACAGACAGACAGACGGACCGTGGAGTCTTAGTAATAGGGTCCCGTTTTTACCCTTTGGGTACGGAACCCTAAAAAACCGGCCAAGTGCGAGTCGGACTCGCACGCGAAGGGTTCCGTACCATTATCGCAAAAAACGGCTTAAAAATCACGTTTGTTGTATGGGAGTCCCACTTAAATATTTATTTTATTAATTTTTTTGTTATAGCGGTAACAGAAATACATCATCTGTGAAAATTTCAACTGTCTAGCTATCACTATTCATGAGATACAGTCTGGTGACAGACAGACAGACAGACAGACGGACCGCGGAGTCTTAGAAATAGGGTCCCGTTTTTACCCTTTGGGTACGGAACCCTAATGAAAGGAAAAATAATTTACGGGCGATCTGAGGTCGGGCAGTGCAAGTGGGTGAGTTTTTAAGGGTAGAAAACGGTTTATCTTGTATTTCCGCAAAACTACAAGTCCTATGGAAAATAGTTAAATGACAAAGTTAAAGGTAATAAAAAGATCTACAACTTTTGAATTTACTCTTTTTACACATAACCTCAAAATTTTGTGTCAAAAATTCAAAAAACCAAATTTTTGGGCTTTTATTTTTATCTTTAACAAAAAAACTATTATTTATATTTATTTTTCATGTTATTTGGTGAAAACTTACCTTTTTATGTCCCAAACACACTGTAATTTTTTTGATACAAAATGTTATTTTTGCACCTTATTTTGACTTTATATCGAAAAAGCACCCTAATTTTCAATCAAAAATTTTCACGACAAAATAACTGCTTTTTTTTAAAAGTCTTCTGATGGTGTAAAAAAACATACATTACTATGGTAAATTTAACTGCTGGACAAGTGCATGGGGCACTTCCCGACCATAGATCGCCCTTAAATTATTTTTCCTTTCATTTTTGTTATATTCTCTTCCTTTTCCCATGGGTTTCTAATACTATTATTTTTTGTCACTTTTTACCATTTTCAAAGGCTTTGGACCTGGTTTATAAGGCGTTGGTCGATATATCAAAACGTGTTTTTTTGGATTGATCACGTGATTTTTCTATATCGCTTATCAATCCCATACAATTTTGCCTTTTTAACAATCGCTATCGCCACGCTTTCGATGATAGTGTGTCAATTGTCTTGAGCCTCAGGACCTCATGCTCACTTGCAACCATTATGACGCATTATTCCTTCTTATATAGATTCTTGAATCCTGGCGCAAAAAGCTTGCGACAAAAGATTTTGATCACTTCCCTAAGTTGAAGTTAGATTGAGAGACTTTTTGCGAAGCGAAGTCGTCGACTCGTCGCGTCGTTTGCTCTTGTTCTAAAGTGGAGTGCAGTAAGTGCAATGGACTAGACCGAAAAGTTCGATCTATGTTAACTTGGCCGGCCTTAGTCCACATTGCAACAAGTTGTTCGTATAACGACGACATCGAACATTGTTACAGACTTTTTCACATATTTGTTTATCGTTCTCATAATGCGATCGTCATTTTTTTAAAAGATAAATTGTAGAAGAAATTTTTTATTTGGGAAAGGGAGAGCTGAGGACAAAACCCTACGTTTTTGAGATAGAATATTTTCGGTGTTCGCTCACTCTCAGCAAGCCGGCCGCACCTATCCAGTTATCACTTTTCGCACTTTTGGTAATATTTAACGCAAGTTCCCTAGTTGTCTCTTTTTCTATACCGCATGCTAATGGACATATTTTATTACCGCTGTAATAATTGTAAGCATTATACGAATATTACTAAATAATCTCTATTATTTATCAAAAATCAATCACGCACAAAAAATAAAATGCTTTCTCAAATACCCTGACAGCTCCTCCTCTATAGCATTTTATGTTATGACAAATCAATGTAGTGAAGACAAAAGTATCTCTTAGGTAAGCATTATTTATTCAGTGTGTCCGATTGTTAAATAAAACCTTTACAACCGGATAGTGTCCAGATTGCGCGTAATAGAATACGTAATGTTCTTGGGATTGATGTCTTCAGGGGTTTCATGTTTATGTAGAACAGTAGACAGTTAGATACCTTCCTTTTAGCCACCCCTACCAACCTCTAAATAAATCTTTAACCAGTTAATATGGAGCTTCTAGATGTGCCTACTACAACCTAGCATAGCGGACCCTTAGTCATCGCACCTGGGTTTACCCTATCAATGTTTTCAACGTCATTCTCCAGTAAGCACCAGCAATGGTATGGTCCAGTAATAGGAAGGTGCAGATAACTGCAATTTTCTGTTTTCTTTTTTTTAAATCACCTACGATAATCACTCTTATTGATTTGAAATAAAAACGTTGTCATCGACCAATTGTTTGGCAAACACCTAAGATTTGAATGCCAATTTCAGTTAATAAGTATTAAATATTTGTAATTGTATTACTTCGTAAAGGTCTGGTTATTTTAGAACAATTGCTCCATCGACCGTTTCGGGAGTAACACGCATACTTCGGTATATTTAAGATCATAAATAATACCAGTATGTAACTGTCCCACTGCAGGACAAAGGCATCTTCGCATAAAGAGAAGGCAAGAGTATTTCATCACCACGCTTGCTCAAGGCGAGTTTGCGATTGTTGATTTAAGTCAAACTGTTTTGTACATTTTGGTGAACTAAAAAGTACTTAAATCAATCAAACCTGTGCAAATGAAGTTCATCATGTCTTACGACGAAGATTATGCTTCTACAGACAATAATGTCTACTGTCGAATCGAATCGGAAATTTAAGGTACTTTTAAAATCTTCTTAATAATTTTTGATATATGGTTATAAATAATAGTAGCCATGCACATAACACTCTTTCTCAATGATTCAGTTTTATATCCATAACTTGTCTTCGTATTGAGTTCTTAAACTTGTAGACCAGGGGGATGAAAATACTAGAAACAGGGGAAAATACTACAAGTCATATACATCATGTATATGACTTGTAGTATTTTCCCCAGGATCCCAGAGATGTATAATACATCTCTACCTTACATACACTCAAAATAAGAGCTATATACTCTAAGATCTTCCCCACCTGTTTCTAGTATTTTTCAAAGTCGATCGCCGATCATAGAGTTCTTGGGGCACCCATTTGTAAAGCTTTTTTTGCCTTGCCAATTTGACGCAAATGGACCAATATTTTTTTCCAATTTATCGTCGACAGCTGCTGCTAATTCAGCCGTAGATTGAGTATCATTAGCTTGCACAATCACCTTTAATTCGTCAGTGTCGACCAAAACGTTTGGACGACCACGGGGTGTAATTTTCAGGTCGAAATTTCCAGAGCGGAAGCGGGCAAACCAATGGTGTGGTGCATTCGTTTGTAGTGTTCGCTTATGCCGCGTTGCTGCCACGACGGTACTCATATTCCATAATTACTCGAATTTTTAACATATCCATGATGACGAAAAAGATTCAAATGCGATAAAAACATAATGCCAATCAATAAACAAATGACTAATTTTGAAAAAAGAAATCCATGTTTAAAATAAAATTAATTTGAAATTAGAATTCTTATCCACACAAGAAATATTTTGATTTGAAATGGCCAGTACTGCAGAACGGCAATTTCACAGGTAAAGATTGGTTTGGCTGTCCGGGACGACGGACGTCGGCGTCGCAAGTTTACGCGCGATTGCTCACCAGCTGGCCCGGGACCGAGCTCCTACCACGACTTGCTAACTCATTTCTCACTCAGCAAACGAAGAATAAATGAAGAACAACTAATGAAAAAGGTTTCTTTCACTCGAATTCGAGTTCGACAGTCTTAGTAATAACACCTCGGGGCTTCAGCTCGAGTCTTCTAGTTTTCTTGATTTTCACGGACATTTTATTTTGTCTGTGAAATAAAGCGTGTTGAAGGCGCAAAAAGTTTTATCTGTAAAAGTCGACGGAGCACAGAAAAGGCAATGGAGGAAAGTTTCTCGAAACCTCTCCCCGTCACTTTGATGTCTAAGATTCAAAAGCCGATACGATTAAATTTTTGCTTCACATGAGATATAAAGATAGAATTCATTCGAGCTCAACGATCTTTGTGGCTGGAAAAAGGCCCTTAAATGATTTTAGCATGAAGATTTGTTTATAAAAAAAATAAGAAAACTTTGTTGTCCCGCTGGGACAGTCGAGTAAAAAGAAGAAAACAGCACTCGTTTACGCATCCATGTGTGTTTTATGCGCTAAGGACGTTAAAAGTTTGGGTGATGACGTAGATCCTACAGGGAAAAAGAAAAATAAATTGTCTTGGAATGAGGGAGCGAGGTTAAAATAAATAAAAACATACGCCTTGTTCCAACGTAGCAATAGTGGAAAATGGTCGGTATTAAAATAAATACATTATTATAAGTAACATTAGTAATGGGCCTGACTGCCCAAGAACTAACGGATGTTCTTATGGATATTTGAAACGAAATCCGTGAATAATGAGTAGTCTGTAACTATTGTTGTTTGTTTCAGAATTTAAAGAGAATTTGGATAAACGGTGTCTGTTGGCGCGACCCATCTGCGTCTCCCCTCTCAACTTTACGATTTAATTACTTACTGCAAACATACAATCCCATTTAACTCAAGTGGTTTATATTCTCTCCATAAACATTTCAGATATAATTGCTGGAGTGGATGTAGGCGCTTATACTTTTGAAATATTTCTGGAATTGACCTAATTGTTGAATGCTTTAAGTTTTGTTCTTTACTGCGAGTAAGTGAGGTCTATTGCAGCTTACAATATTCTTATTAAGACATGGGCATAAATACACACAAATTGGAACGACTATCAGCAGTGTACTGCTATGCTGATTATTGTCATAACAAAATCAAATGCCTAGATTAGAGTTGTAAAAAAACGGTTTCTTTCTGAGATGAAAAAAAAAAAACGTTTAATTAAAACATGATAAAATACAGTTTTTTTTTCTGGAATAGGTTTTTTATTCTAGAGTACGAAAATATAAATGCATAATTAAAAAAGGCGGTTATCGTATATGAATTGATATTATTATTTTTTTGTTTAAGGTTACAGTCGAAAATTCTTCTATATAAACGTAGTCTGGCGATTACTCCCCTGTTTGACGGTGTACGTTCAAAATAAAAAATTATATCAATTTGTCTCATCATTATCTAGCCCCGTACGGAAACAGAAAAGTTAAAAAAAACAATATTTGAAAGTTATGAGCGTCGAAAGTTCCATATTTCAACACTAATTTTAACACATCTGTGGGCGGAAATAAATACCATAGGAAGAAGGAAAATTGCAAAGCAGCCTCCATACAGGGATAGATTAGTAATTCAACAATGCAAATAATTTTATTTTGAAAATATACATTTAGTAGTTTTTCATGATATCTAGACTCCCTAAGGTCTGTTCATAAAATTTTGCGCGCTCGTTTTCATCCTAAATCATCATCCATTTCGCTACAAATTTGCAAAAGTGCTAAATCGTACTAGAACTAGCTTCTTACTGCTCATCACAGCATCAATATCTTTCGCACGTGATGTCGGATGAGACAGCATGCATTTTAACCCCGCGCACAAAATAGTTCGTGCCGTTGACTAGGGGAACCTTAATAAGAAAATACCATTTGTTTTTTGTTAAATAGTACATAAATGTCTTAAAATAATTGGCAACACCCACTGAAGTTTACCATGTACGGACGGGGATTTTCCTAATTAGAAAGAAAAGATGATTCTTATTGTAACAAATTAAGTATTTTCTATTTTCATATTAATAGGTTACCATTTATTTAAACATAATTTGACTTTAATTAAAACAAAACAACCAAATTTAATGTTTCACTTTTTCTGAAAAAAAAAACCAATAGTAGAAAAAAAAAGACAGTGCCAAGTTTTTTTTATGTTTTTTATGAAGATTGTGAAAAAAAAACAATTGTTTTTTTTTAAATTTACATCTCTAGCCTAGATATTACCCAAATGTGCTGGGTTCGGCTTCGGTATTTTT
The DNA here is from genome assembly GCA_964057195.1 of Orthosia cruda. Lineage (NCBI taxonomy): Eukaryota > Metazoa > Arthropoda > Insecta > Lepidoptera > Noctuidae > Orthosia > Orthosia cruda. Next base: position 20,103,934 of record OZ059825.1, on the reverse strand, counting down.
ACCCGACTACGGCGAAGCTAAAAGAAAGGGTTTTAATTTTGGCAGTATACTTATGCTCCTCCGTAGCGCCTAAAGCTTCATCCGATTTTGATGAATAAAGTGTCAATCGACTCGTTATTATTGTCCTGTAGTATAGGATAAAAAAAACCGTAGTCGGGGTAAAGTTTTTACTATTTTTAGGGTGGTAAAAAAAGGAACTCTTATAAGATCACTCTCTCTTGTCCGTCTGTTCGTGTGTCACCACCGATTTTCTCAGGAATGGGTGGACCTAGCAAGTTGAAATTTATACCAGATACTGATACTGAGGTCTGTAGTCCCTATTAGGTGTATAAAAACCAAGGTCCTAAGGCAATGAGGCAAATTTAGACTTTTGCGAAAACTTGTAAGTACCAAAATTTACCTTATCTTTCAAATTTGTTTAAACATTAAACCGCTGCCTATGTGATTTTCACAACTCAGTACAATATTCCTTAAGGCTTTAACAAACCAACGCCTGTTAAAAAAGCGGCCGGATACTCAGTCCACTTATATTAAACTCAACCATAAACTTGTATCGAAGTTTAATCGTCTCAATACACTAACTTCTCCATCTGTATTCAAGCCGCAATGATCCGTAGTCTCCGTTTACAGGCAAATTAAAATCCACGTCTCTCCTGTATAGGCTAAGCCTTAGAGCCGAAGGTACAGATTTACCTGCAGCTTATCCTAGACGCGTCTTATCGGCTTCTGGGCTTTAGCAGCAAGCATGCCGCAGCCGCAGTGACTGGATACCATTACCATGTCACTTTGTTTTGAGAAAGAACGAAAAAGTGTTGAATTGTTACAAAACGACAGCTATACTAATATGATAAAGAGGTAAAGTGTGTGAGTTTGTGACGTTGTAAGGGGTAATCTCTGGATCTACTGAACCGAATCTGAAAATTCTTTTGCTAGTAGGAAGCTACATTATTCCTGAGTGTCATTGGCTTGAATTAGAGATCTTTATGAAAATTGCAATAATGTAACCCAAGGTAGCAAAATGTTGCCTATAAAATTCATTGTTTGGCGTGCGCTGAGAAAACTATTGATGATAGATAAAAATTTATAGGTAGGGTAGAGTGGGTAGGGTAGGCAGGGTAGGCATGTTAAGCAGGGTAGGTTGCTAGTTGACGGGGGCGAAGCCCCGGGGCTCAGCTAGTACAATATAAGAACATGCTTATGATAAACTCATAACAATAGTATTAGTAGTACTTGAATTAAGTAATTAAAGACGAGACAAATCAAACAATAATAACATATACTACCTACAGGAAAATTCAAGAGGAAGGTTTTATATAAAACTAACTTCTGCACACCGGCTTCGCCCGCGTTTATATATACATATAAACCTTCCTCTTGAAACACTCTATCTATTAAAAAACCGCATCAAAATCCGTTGCGTATTGTTTTAAAGATCTAAGCATACATAGGGACAGACAGACAGCGGGAAGCGACTTTGTTTTATAATATGTGGATAAACGCGGGCGAAGCCGCTGGCAGAAGCTAGTTTTAATTAAAACAGAAAAGAAATAGGGTGAAAAAGATGCCAGGCAGGTGATTGTGGCAAGAAGGCTTCCACTCAGCATAATGTTAAGACTAATACTAATTATGTTAACACTAAAAATAAAAAAAAATGACTTCTAATATTTGAACTAAAAAACGGAGATAAATGAGAAATAAATGAATACTAAAGTTTATATAAAACAAGTGAAATTTCCAAATTTAAAAACCCCCCGACACATTTATTTTGCGAAAACATCCCGATTCAAAGTAAAACGACCATAACTTTTGAACGGCTGAACCGATTTTATTCAAACATAGCTAAGAACACTCTCGATACAATCACCTTTTGAATAAAATCGGTTCATCCGTTGAGGCGCTATGATGCCACAGACAGACACACAAAACACAGATACACGTGTATCTGTGTATCTGTGTTTTGTGTGTCTGTCTCAGCAACACACCTCAAACTTATTACACCCCTCTTTTTCCGTCGGGGGTTAAAAAACAAGCATTTATATTTAAAAAAATCATAGTCACGAGAAACTAACGTGTGTGCATAATTTCAGTTCCATCTAACACCGGAAAATTTTAGTTTGAATAATAAAAATACACAGATACCGGGATAAGTGGAACTAAATAAAAGCTTGTAAAAAGAGGAGACATTTTTTGTTTGTTTGTAGGAGATAATATCCTGGAAGCAGGGATGTTGCGGCTGCAGAATTTTTCACATCCGCGGATGCGGATGCGGCGGCGGATATTTGAAGGCCCACATCCGCCGATGCGGATGCGGATACGGATACGGATATATTTTATTAGAAGCTATATGGTTGGAGATACAAAATAATAAGATTGTAATCTTACTAATATTATAAATGTGAAAGTTTGGATGGATGATATTTGTTACTCAATTATTCAACAACTCCATAATTTAGAATATATATAGATTATAGTTAGGAATAGCACATAAGATACTTTTTGTCCGGTAGTATGTTCCCTCGCGATAATTTTCGACATTTACGCTGGTGAAGCCGCAGCGCTGGTAGAAGCTAGTTTTCAATAAAAAAAAATTATATTTATTAAGTAAAGTTTGGAGCATTATTTTTAATGAAACATAATATTGCCGCCTTTACAGGCACAATTTATTTTATTCGTTTGACATCGCAATGGAACTCCTTGCAACAATTAAACCAATGGAGCACGAACTTATGATAAACATACTATACAAGTCCAGGTTTCCCCATCATGTTTACCATCACCGTTGTTAGCGATGTACAACATAAACTTAGAAAGTAAATATGAATTGAAAAGTCACATTGGTACTTGCCCGGATTCGAACCCACGACCTCAAGCACGAGAGGCGAGGTCTGTTACGCAGTGGTTCGTAAATCAAATTAAACCCGCGCTACTGAACAATAAAATTGTTCGCTAGGATCAGTGGCTGGCGGTGTCACTTAAATCTTCGCTCCTATTGGTCAATGAGCACGCGCGTACGGCACGCGCCAGTCGCCGGTCCAGCCTATTTTCTTTCTTGTCGCGACCTGTGTTGACATCCGCAATAATTATTGCTGATGCGGATGCAGATGTCAAAATTGACGCGGAAACTCCGCAATTGCGAATGCGGGTGCTAATATTCGCAACATCCCTATCTGGAAGTAGTGATCCGATTTTGAAAATTCTTTCACTGATGGAGAGCTACATTATACCTGAGTGCCATATAGGCTTATGCCGGAAAAATGCATAGTTCATGTGTAAGCTCCGGGAGAAAAGCTGCGGTACAAAGCTGACCACTATACCTATATAGTTTAAAACAAAGTCGCTTTCCGCATATGTCTGCACGCAACTGTTATTTTTTGCGATTTCCACAAATTTCAAGGTTTTATATAAAATATTTGCCGTGGACAGCCGGGGCGGGTCGCTTGTTTATAATAGGTACTTAATTTTAAAATTGTTCAACCCACCGTGAATATAGTTCTCGCCAAACTTCTTGGCCGCCCTGAAGTTGTCTACAATGGTTGCGCAGTAGTAAATCTCATACAAATACAGCACCGCGCCGCGCCTTGCGCAACGGAAAGTCAACTTCAGGGCGGCTCATATATAAGCGTGGTGAAATGCTCGTTTGTTCTCGGTACTGGCATATGAAGAGGCCTTTGCTCTATTTTTCCTGCAGTAGGACAATAACAGGGCAAAAGTCTCTAAAACCATGAGTGCAATGACTCCTTTACAAGTTGTATATTAATACTATTATACCTTGTATACTTTGATTGCCAAACCGCTGCCAAAATTGGTGTTTATGGCTATATATTTGTAAATTCTATAAAAGTAATCTGTTAGAAGGCGTTACTTCAGTGGGTTTTTACAGCCTGATATATGATGGGCAATATAAAACACTAGATTTATATCTTAGTACGAATCTTATTATTATGCTAATGTACCATTTACGAGTTAGATACGGACCCTATTGAAAGGATGAAGTTATACCGACCAAAGGCTTGTCTGCATACCAATACTTATTTGTGTTTAGAAATACCTATAAAACACACAGTTACATACTGTGTGTTTTTTTGTGCAGAATCAATTTTTTTATAATAATAATAAATAATAGAATCATCCAAAATTACAATGCATACCTACTTCTATATTTTGCAATATAAATATGATGCTAAAGATTTGGTAACATCAGAGCAACAAAACATTTTAATTCACAATTTTATCATCAAAACTGAGTACCTATAGTATAAAAATTAATTAGCCCGAAGCTACACAAATCTTAACAAGACTGCGGCACGTCTAAGTAATTAGCGAAAAGAGGCGAGACCAACGAGATAAATCATCTCGCTCCCACAGATATGTTGCCGTTTCCCCGCGTCTGTCTACCCAGCGCCACAGCGGGGACGCGACTGCGGGTAGTTCTATCAAATTTACATTAAACTTCAAACGAAACACAAGAAAATTAAGTCTAAATAAGTTAACGACGCGACGCGCGACGCGCGACGTGACTCACAAACTCGTTGCCATTTTCCAGGCATAGTTCACGGCAATAACTAATTAGGGAATTTAAATGTAGCCATGATACAATTAAATGCTTGATTCCTTTCCCGTTATTAACGAAGATTCAGCAAACTACTTTTATGGTAAACACATCGCTTTCTTCCTCTAATCTTGTAGATAGCTCAAAAGATAGAAATCGGGGCATAACGCTAAGTTGCAAAGTATTTATTGAGCCAGATATCAATCTTTTGGAATCCCTTTGTTTATATTTGAGTGTGTGCGTGTCTTTTGTCGCTAAACACCATTAAAACGTTTGCTCGTCCTTCTAATTGGTGTGTGTATCAGTTTGCTTGGATGTTGGATCGCGATCCTCGCACGTAACAGATTCTAGTAAATTTTAATGATGTGTTGCGTCGCAGTGCGGCGTGCCCGCGGCGCCGAGTTATGTGTGCTACTATCACAACTGGTTGACGCCACTTTAGAGTAAGCCCCCGACGACGCTCTCACAAGCGTGTAAGAAAAGATATGCCAGACAGACAGCCCTGGCGAACACGATCGATACATCGATACTACACAATGTTTTTTTATGAAGATATATTCCTAGAAAATCGAGTGGAATATAATGATAACTTTCAAAGATTCTCATTATAAACAACTTTCGAAAAACTCACGAATTCAAAGAATAAAATAATAATAAATAAGGCAATTCAACAAAAATATAAATGCAAATAATAGACTGTTTAAATGAAAAGTCACTCATATCAAGAACTGTATAATTTTTCAGGTGACATTATAAATGCAATGCAAACAAAAAAATTAGAGCCTCTCAAATAAATAATAGTAACAAATACTTTTTTCGAAGAACTCATCTTGCTGTTCAATCGTTTTCGCATTTGATATAAAAGATAATAATGCATCTATTATGAATTTATTTTTTTTTTTTTTATTTATTTGTGTGAGACCCGTAGTGATAGGAGGGAAGTTGTTTGAAATATTAATAATCTTGTTACATAATACGCCGTGGTTGGTTTACCAAGTCTTCAAGATAAAGCTCATATACTTCCAAACTTCTTATATCCCGCAGCTCATTTAACGATGCAAAGGCCCAAAAATGTATTTCAGCGGTGAACATTTTGGCGGAAAGAAAACACCAAAACATGTTCTACTTTTCTCTATTGGCGCGGAAATAGAAAATTATTTGAACGCGGAACTACGCTTCCGAAGTGGAATCGTTTGAGAGGCGTTCGCCTGATGTTAGTAGTGTCTGTTGATTCAATTCGCCTTCTTTGCTTTGTTTTAGTAAGGTTTGGCTTCACAAGATAGTTGCTTTAACATTCGTTCAATTGAACACTACACAAACATCCAAAAATATAAGCATTGTAGAGCTTACTTTAAAAAAGAAATGTTTGACAGCTTACGGCTTTGTGTAACAAAACTAAGTTCACATTCCATAATTGGCTGTGTTATAGTTTCCATCAATATTAATCGTGATTCGATTAGCATATTAATCTATAGCGAAAAGTTTGATTTTAATTATGCAAGAATCCACAATTACTCGGTGCTTATCGAAGCGATGACGTGGCAAACTGGCAAGCTTATTATTTATTGGCCTTTAGTGGCAACGCCCGAGACTCGCCGCGTTGTAGACGACAGAATATTTTGAACGATGTTGGCCGTATTTCCACACTGCTAACTTGATTACCAATAGTTTGGTCGGTTGCTTTGTTCTGCGCTACAGTTGCTCGTGTCCGTAAACGATCAGAAAATATTGTTTTATGGAATCAGAAATACATTTTAGCTACATTTTCGACGCAAAAAGCGCAGTGACCGAACTGCGGCGTTTCGAATTTTCGGCCACATAAAGTTTGGTAAATGCGCTAGATATTTTTTGCTCGCATCGTATAACACTGCTCGGCTTCATCAATGTACGAATTTAAACAATGCCCATTTATTTAGATGCATTTATTTTGGATGTATCCAGTGAATACGACATTGGAATAGGTAAATAAGCTTCGTGAAAATGATAAGCATGGCAACAAGTCGCAGGTTTCCGCACTGCGACGCAACATACCATTAAAATTCACCAAACCTCCGCCTGCCGGAACGAAACAATCCACGTACATACTCGTACATTCGAATTTACGCTACTATTTATGTACGGACGATATAGCTTTGTGCGCTGACGTCATACTGTGAGCTTCGCCGTATAAATAGCTCCTATTAACTTGTTATATTACCGTCACGGCTGCGATGTGATGAGCCTATTTCTGTGCGCATTATGTATGCTATAGTTGCGCCAGCTGCCCGATTGCATCGAGTTTTCATTTTATTTCTAGTTCGTTAGGTAACTTCTGAACGAAGTACGGAGGAGTTTCTTTTCGGACCTCGTAATTTGGACCGGAACTCTCAGAAAGTGGTCGCTTCAATGAACAAATCGTGGCGGGGAGTTTATAAAAAAGAATGGGGACGCAACAATAGCGAGATCATTCGATTTACGCTTTATTCATTTTATTCGTTTCGCCAAGATGGTTCCGTTTTATTATCGTTATTGTTTCCCCATTGTTGAGTGGTTAGCCCTTTGGACGCGGCGGCGGTTCAGAAATTGAAAAAGCGAAATTCAATGTTATCTCATATCTTCATAATTGGTTGGCAACAATGGCACTTAAACACAGCATCACTCTTTATGGGTTGTCTGAGTTTGACGAATACAGTTTCAATGCTGAACATGACAATATAAGTTGGTACATTGTTATAATAATGGGTAAATGACGTCATTGAATTAAACTTAATGCTGTATCACAATATCTCCGAGTAATGGACAGTTCTGAGAGAAACATAACACATCTTTAGGCTTCAGAGAATGATCTGCTCACAAAGGACAAGTGATATGTGATACGATTGTCATAAGTTGCGAGTATTGTTGTGATGTTTTAGACAACAATACGTTTTGAATTTAATGTGAATACAGCTTTAGCTTTCTATAAATGTTTGTAGGAATAAAACGACTGTTATATGGTATTTTACATTAAAGGTGCCGTTGAGATTTTATGCTTTTTTCAAGCTTGTAATTAGCAGTTAAAGTGAAGAAACCAGTCTCACATAAAATAGTGTTTAAATATAAGTTTTTTTTCAAACTAGCTAGTTAGTAACAGGTTGCGGAAAATACAATTATGTTAATCTGGCCGGACTTGGGGAGGCATTTGCCTCACTGCTGGACATTATAGCTAAAAGAAAAATTGACTATTTAAAAAAAAAAACTTTTTGCTTTTAATATAAGATAGGCGTTGCTATGCAATTATCAAAGTTTTGGATTAACCTATGTCTGGGCTAATTCTACGGTCTGGGCAGTCATACGAATACAGCCGCGTAATGAGTTTACAGAGACACCTGAAATTTCTGTATTGTTATTGCCAAATTGAGATACCTTTCGTAGCCGGACGGCAGTTGCTCTGAAATATTTCAATTTAGTTAGTATGGATTTCTAGGCAGCCGACACAATTCTAAATTAGTGGTATACGTTGATTCGTTAGTTCAAATCAACTTAAGATGATTCTTTCAATATAGCCCTCTTTTAAATGAACGCGTACCAAGACGCACTGCAGGAACCGCACGCATCATATCCACTTCTCTACATCTTCAATCTTGTCTATACGGATACGGATGACGTCTCCGTGCCATCCGCGTCGCACTCGCCGCAAATATCGAACGCGCCGAATTTGATCATGTCATCCGCAAGCGCTGGTGGAATATAACTACAGCATTTTACTGAAATGCGGATCGTGCGAAGCGGATAGGTTCACGACGTTGCATGCGATTTAATATAAAGATTTATAAAATGCGATATATGCAGTGCGTGCGGCTTCTGCGGTGCGTCTAGATGCGCGTTTACCTTAAGTTGATTGCAAATTGCGGCACATCATAAAAAAATACTTGGAATCAGAGGCATCTTAAAATTTAAATTGCGTGAGACTGGAGAGATCTATGCCCAGCAGTGTAGACTGCTATCCCTTGATCATAAGGACGGTGATTATTTTGTTTTGTATCTAAAATTTTACATTTGTTTTGTCCTACAGAAATGATGACGTGCCGGCTGGGAGGCCGACGGCTGGGTGGCTCCCGAGGCTCGCTGCAGGCCGGCACCGCTTGCTCTGCCGCCAGCGAGCTGGACCTCTCCTCGCGCTCCAGACGCGCACATAAAGCACGGTAACCTCTTCATCATTACTACTATAATAAAATGACGGCTGGGTGGCCTCGAGGCTCGCTGCAGGCCGGCACCGCTTGCTCTGCCGCCAGCGAGCTGGACCTCTCCTCGCGCTCCAGACGCGCACATAAAGCACGGTAACCTCTTCAAAGACAAAGACAAAGACAAAAGATATTTTATTTCAACTAGGCCACAAAGCGGCACTTTTGAACGTTAGTTACATTAAAATTTACAAGGAATAAAAATTGATTCTACCGTGCATTCGGAAAGTAGCTTGTTATGGAGAAGAACGCACAAGAAACTCCATACTTACTCTTTTAAAAAAAAAAAAAGTTTTTTTTTACAATATTTAGGTACATAAGTACATACATTAATAAATTTATATGTGTGAGGACAATGCACCCAGAATCACTACATACTATACTACGTACAGGTACAAAGTATTAAAAGTACTCACACTACTACTATAATAAAATGACGGCTGGGTGGCCTCGAGGCTCGCTGCAGGCCGGCACCGCTTGCTCTGCCGCCAGCGAGCTGGACCTCTCCTCGCGCTCCAGACGCGCACATACAGCACGGTAACCTCCTCATCATTACTTCTATAATACAATGACGGCTGGGTGGCTCCCAAGGCTCGCTGCAGGCTGGCAGCACTTGCCCTGCCGCCAGCGAGCTGGAGCTCTCCTCGCGCTCCAGACGAGCACATAAATCACGGTAACCTCTTCATCATTACTACTATATTATAATGACGGCTGGGTGGTTCTCGAGGCTCGCTGCAGGCTGCTACGAGCTGGACCTAAACTCATAATTTATAAACAGAGACATAAGGGACTTATAGTTAGGTAGTTTATTTAGATACGAGAGAGATGTATTGTATAGTACCATCTTGATATACTAATAATCCATTGCATGTATCAATCAGTAGGTAGACTTATTCACGGCATTTCATGGAGTGCCGATTAAGCGATACATTTTCAGTTAAAATCAAGTTTCAAAGGCCTGTCATTTTTTAACTGGACGTAACAGAAGAATGAGTTCTCGCGTAACAGCAGTGGGAAATACAAAATGCATTTTTGTAACCGATACTGCACTGCAACTGAACTTTTCCAAAATGTGGCCTGCTGATCTTAACATGCAAATATGTGAAGATAAAAATCTTGTGGAAACATTTAGGAGTAAATACTTATTACACTATGTAGGTTAAGGAATTATTTTAAACATTTCTCGTAGATCCCACTCACGAGTTTATTTCTGTAATTCCTCGTAGAAAATTGTGTGGGCTTATGCAAACATTCAAGTTTTATTATACTTTTAAATATAGAAGTTCCGAGAACGAATTGAAAGAAACTTATGTGGCTTCACAACTGGAAAGGGCTGGGGGCGTTTGCAGCTAAAAATAGAAATAAAAAAAATTGTTTTGAAACTCAGAAAAGGGCATTTAATAAAAGTTTCCCTTTGGTTCCGTGCCGAGTTTTTTTTAATTGATTCGCACTTGTTTGCGGACTCCAAATAATTTGGAGCGCTCGCACCAGCGAACTCCTGATAAAATCCGACACGAGATCGGCTTTAACAAGCCTCCTTGTTGTGAAGCGATTCGTTTGATTTACTAATCGTTGAGGCGAGAGCGGAGAGCAGGCCTCGTTCCACAGAATCATTTTTTCCAAACTTATCGATTTGCAAGGTAATAAGGTATCGAATTTTCCACTACATAAACCCGAGTTCGTTAACGTGGGACGTTTAAAGGCTAAAACGAAATTGAGTCATCTAGTTTCTAATTTGGTAGGTATCTTTTAGCAAAAAGTAAAGGCGACACTTTCAAGAAATGTGCCGCAAATATCTTCTGATAGGAATCTCTCGCAACGAACAGGCTCTTTTTAGGTACATATTTTGAACGCGATGAAAAGATTGGAGTATTGAAAAATATTGGTATTTTCTGCGGTTACTTCAGGTATGAAAAACTTTCGTTCGCGATTCTTGCTTTTATATTAACTTTGCGGCGTTGCTCAGGCAAAGAATATTTGACACAAAAATGCTATTGTGACGCTTGAACTAAAATAATAATGTTGTCTAAGGGCCGATTTCTGAATTGAGTACTTGAGGTTAAGAATGTGTTGAGTATTTGTCAAACTGTACTTCGACCTGCAAACCTGTCAAAAGTTGGCTCTAAACATCTCTTGACATGTTCATGACGCCAAATACTCAATTCAAAATTGGCCTTAAGGCATCCTAATATTGCACAGATTTACTTTGAAGGTTTATTGAAATAATTAACATATAAAAACAGAGCATTAAAAGTAGTGTCTGACGCATTCACAGCCCTACTTATTACTATAAGGACGAAGAGACGACACACTTTTTGTGTTCAGCATTTTACACGTTCGGGGAGCCATCATATTACTTGATATCCTCTTAAACTGGATCTGTCAAACCGCCATGAACGATAAAGGGGATCTACGCGATCATAACACTTCCAACCTCTATGTATTATGGATCCTTTTTTTTAACGTCTCTATGAAATCAAGAATTATTACGGCCTTGATTTCTTTTTCGCCTTTTTATGGAGGCTAATAAGTTAATTTATTGATGTGGGATTCGGCAGAATTCGGAGGAATTGTGAGTGATGATTCTTCTATTCATAGGCTGGCTATCGAGGTTTTTGGTGAATTCACTTTGAAGACTGAATTATGAGGAGCGTGTGCTAGCTTTGTAGATTCGGCTACAGTATTCATTTCAATCACCCACAAACGTTTGAATAAAGAATGTTTTTCGAGTAACGGTTCGAGTAGCGTACCGTATGGCCACGTTATCCATTTGATTGACTAAATCGTTTTACCATGGTTTGAACTCACGATTGTACATACTATAGTCGTGACAATCTAAGGAGTCGGATTTGACAGCTAGAAAAATACTTCTTAATAATTAAATTTGATGCTTACGAATGAAACTCGTAGTCATAATGGTAACTAAATAGTCTTCTTCTTCTTCTTTCGTGTCGATTAACTCAAACTATTTTTTATTAATTTATTTATGTACACACATAAAAACTTACAGAATAAAGAAGCTTTTTCAATAGAAATTTCTTCCAGCAGATCTGCGACAGGAAAGTTGGATGATAGACGAAGACACACTGTTGTAGAAAGAAATAAGGAAACTCAAAATAGACAATATTAAATTAACTAATTATATATAAATCACACATATACCTTTACTACATATATAAAAGATAAAATACATACAACATATAATATAAAAATATATAAAATTACAAGATCGTGGAAAGGTAATGTTCTTTGACCTGCTTCTTGAATAAAGATACATTTTTAGAGTCACGAATTTTAGGTGGATTGAGTTCCACAGTCGTACTGCATGAACAGAGGAGTGGGAATAGAAATTAGTATTGTGGGAGGGGAAGTTTAGATAATGCCTTAGGTGGGATCTACACTGGACATCGGCAGCGCGAGTAAAGGAAAAGCGATCGCGCAAATTTCCAGGGTATGCAGGGTTAAACAGAATGTTAAAGAGGAGTGTGTCTCCTGTATACTCGAGTGTTCCTGCGAAGACGGATCGGGAGCCACTTGAGATCCTTGCGGAACTGAGAGACATGATCGTATTTCCTCAGACCAAAAACAAAACGGATGCACAGATTTTGCTAGCGCTCAAGCTTATTTAAGAGCTCCTCCGTGGCATCCAGATAGCAGGCATCAGCGTAATCGATGATCGGCTGAATTAGAGTTTGAGCTAGATGGATTTTGGTTTATATACTATATATAGTATAGTCTTGACCATTCAGAATTTGTACGATCTGTAGGTAGCTACTTGTTTTTACAGAGGCCAAACTGGGTCCGCAATCGGTTTAGATTGGCCACTGCAGTTCGTTTCCAGGGGGCAGATTCTCTGCCAGAGTGATGAAGTGTGGAGGAGTAGGGTACACACCCAAATTTTTTTTGTTTCTGTAATTCACATCTCTCGTCAGTTGCGCTGGCTTTCGATTTCGAGGAGGTCGTATATCTCAAGAAGCTCTTACGACTCTTCACGCGCGCAGGTTGGAGTTGATGTAATAAATTGGGATTATGAATTTGATTTTTCAATTTCTTACGAACAAAGTTATCGCGGCATGTAAAATGAGAAATGTCATCGGATTTCTTAGATCGTCACGAATATAAGCACATCTCGATATGATAGAAGACCGGTATATAATAGTAATCTTTGGATGACCGTGGACGAACTAAAAACTACACAAGTGTCCAATATTTTTACTACGCATGATTGTCGTGATATTACGTGGTTAAACGTGCTGCCTCCATTAAGGCGACGGTGAAGAGCTTCGGCGGTCGGCTCTTGTTTGCCCAGGAGCACAAGGACACTCTCCTGAAGGGCCGCTTTAATCATAAGTGTTGACTCGATGAGCCTACGGCCTCCCTCCTCCTTGTGGCGAAAAGACTCTCCTTTTGGTGAGTTGACGTAGGCACGTCAAGTTTTAAATAATAAACCTGCCTTATTAAAGGTGCTTATTAAGGTATTATCTAATAACTTTAAACGAGCAATTTTTGTATATTATATAATCTGAATCTCGGAAACGGCTCCAACGATTTTCATGAAATTTTGTATGCAGGAGGTTTCGGGGGTGATAAATCGATCTAGCTAGGTTGCATTTGTAGAAAACGTCGTTTTCTCTGTTTTCACCCGAGCAGAGCTCGGTCGCCCAGGTACTGGCCTATTATAGGAAGAATATGGGAGAGGTCAGGGTCTCGGTGTCCTTTTTGTTTGCCGATCTAATGAAAGAAAGTATTGGTTGTGTTCAGTTTATGTTTTATTATACTTATCTAACCAATTTTCTATACTTTCGAAATTTAACATATCTAGATATCAATAATATACCAATATCTGTTAGTTCATGCAAGTTATGAAGTCTAATTTTTTTTCTAAGCTGCTTCGATTGCGTGCTCAGAGTTGCCAATTCACAAAATGAGGAAAGCAGTGACGACGATAGCCACTGCTGCTGATACGGCTTCTAAAACAATAAAACAAAAGCTTTAAAAATTCCGACTCTAAAAAACCCACAATCTTCAGATAAATAGCCGATAAAAATCGCTCCACTTAATCTATAAAGAGTAGCTGTAAGAGGCTCGCGAAGCCGCGCCGGTAATATTAGCGAGCACCCGTCGACATCGGTACGGCAATACGACCGATCGCATTTTTGAACGGTTTATACCTCATTTTACGGGACAACAGTTCTAGCACAGCACCACACGCCTCTGCCGCTCTGCCCCCACAGAGGTCGCAATGGGAAAACCAATTTCTACCGGTAGCCGCCTGTGTGCCACTAAGTCGATTGGACTTCAAACGATTTCTCGTATCTGCATAAATTTTTAGATTAACACTGGACAGTCGGTGACTTTGTATGTTTCTTTATGGACTGATTTTAATATCGCGTGGGAACGAATAAGCAAGATTTATGAGCTGTTTAATGGCGTTAGTCCGAAAATCGATTATGTATTTACCTAGGTAAGTCATTTATTAACCTACACACAATATTCGTATGGTGTGTGTAGTTTTTATGTATAAAGAACAAAAAAGAGCTCATTTTTGCACAAATTGTATGGTCTTTACTTAATGAAACCATAGGGCGCCCAATGCGGCCGTATTTGTAATCTACTTCAGTATAAAAATTGCATAAACATAAAATAAATAAACGTCTGCCATAAAAGCTCTTTACTGTGTTTTTACCAAATGTTTTGGCCATTTTCTTCCAAAAGCAGCCCCAAAAGCTATCAAATAAAGATTAAAAATAAATGCTTTTTTTTCTTGTTTTAATGGCCTCTGAATTATACAACGTGGCGCTTTAACCAGTATTTGGCTGTTGAAATGTGGAACGAAAAAGGTTGAATACATTTAAAATATGTGTTTGATGGATGTATCATTTCATTGAAAAAATACGAGTATGTATTAATTTATCGTAGTTATTAGGAAAGTTAAAAAAAAAATTGTAAGCAATTATTATCAAATTGGAATTTTTATTGGTATTTTATAGCAAGATCGCCAAATTTTTTTTTGGGTCATAATGGCTGAATGTGAATCATTGTTATTTTCATGCTTCTAGAAGTCATTAGTCTTGTTAATTACGTTTTAATATAAATAAGGACAGGTTTTACTTGGAAATCATTGTGAAAGTTAATTTAATGCTAATTTGCATCAATAAATTGTTAAGTTCAAAAAAGTTAATTCTCTAGGTAAACTAGTAATTTAACAATGGTAAAAGATTATGTTGCCTGCTTTGATTAAAACTATTTATTTTCATAAACTTATGTTAATGTAGCTTATTATATAAGAGGAGCTCGTGGCTAAATATATAAGATATATAAGAGGGGCTCGTGGCTAAATGATAAAAGCCGCACGGGTCGATCTTCAAGGTTAAGCAACGCTTGACGAGGTCGGTCCGTGGATGGGTGACCATTTCAACATACCGAGTTTCCTCCGTGCCTCGGAAAGCACGTTAAACCGTTGGTCCCGGCTGTCATTTGAAGATCTTTGACAGTCGTTACGAGTAGTCAGAAGCTTGAGATCTGACAACAGTCTAGCCAAGGGGTACCGTGTTACCCAGTTACTGGGTTGTGAATCAGAGAGGTCAGATAGGCAGTCGCTCCATGTAAAACACTGGTACTCAGCTCAGGTTAGACTGGAAGCCGACCCCAACATAGTTGGGAAAAGGCTAGGCAGATTGGTATGTTAATGTAGCTTATTGTTGTTAGAATCCTCGGGTTGGTCAGCAAAGATATTTTATTTGCTTGCTAAGATAAATTTGTCTTAAGTAGGTCATGACTTGACCAGAGAATACACATGCCTGTAATTTGCTTAAAAGTGTACAAGTAGCTTGCATGCAATTTGACTAATCAGGAGTTATTATGACACAATGGCATGCAAGGTGCATGTACACTTTTATGAAAGTTACAGGCATGTGTATTTGCGGATTTAGTTGGGTAACGGAAAATAAAGTTTTAATTCATGAATAATTTTTACAATTTGTCTAAGGTGTCTTTGGGTTTGCTTCATTATTTTTACTTGATTCTTTGTACCCAGGTTAAAACTGCTGGGGGCGAGCGGGGAAGCCCCGCTGCTAAGTGGCTGGCGTAGCACACCGCACACGCCTCACGCACCTGCCACGCCAGCGCCACATCACTCACACAACCACTTAGCACCATCACATTGCAATGGAACCGACAGGTATAGTCCAGAATACTTTTCACTTTAAATAAACACACGATAGGACCCCATATCCCTTCCAGCAATACATTGCTACGGCATAGACAGGGATGACCCACGCTAACGCTACATCACGCACACAATTGGCTATTTGACAGATTTCAGAAAAGTATTGTAAAAATCGTAAATTTTATTTTATACCTCTTACAAATGTACTTTTCTTAAGAAAAGCGTTATTAAAAAGAAAAAAATAATTGTTCCATAATAATTTGAAAGGCGCGCGAAAACAGTCGGTCACGTGACCTTTCGGGCTATGACGTCATATCTTAACAAACTGACGCGAACTACGACGAACAACTCTTTGTTTGTTATTTAAAACACAGAACAGAAGAAGAGAAAGTGTATTTTCTGTTCTGTGGTTTAAAATGTGACGTTACAATATGCATCAATCATGGCCGCCTCCGTTATGGATCATTTATTCCATAGATAAAAATGGCAAATTTGTTTCAAAAATAAAAAATATTAACGAAAAAAAAAATTATAATAATAATGTTATAAATAAGTATTGAAGAAAAAAAAATGTACATTTATTATTTACCTACAAGCTGACATTTCCAACACATTCCATATTTTATTGCTATGTCTGTCAAATAGCCAATTGTCTTGTACCAAAACGAAGCAATGAAACCAGTTGGTATATTTTCAAGTAACCTAGATAAGTAATTCGCCACATCGTCTTTTACTAAGCCACACAAATTACTATAAGGCGATTCGCACACTGCAACGCATTACGCAGCGTAGCGCAGAAGTGCGTGTTCTTACGTTGCTTGAAAGTATCTCTCTTTACATTGAAAACACGCATAGTGCAACAGACAGAAAACGCATTCACGCGCAGTGTCGTGACTTCGTCGCCACGCAACCTGCAGCGTATAGCGGGGCAGTGTGTAAATCACCTAATACAGTGCTACGGCGTAGCATGTCCTGTACGCTCACTCAATACACATCAAAACACAACGCACAAAGCCACGCAACGCTCACGAAACGTTCACGCCTTTAACTTTAGGTACCTATGTTTAAACAAACTCATGTAAAAATATCCAAAGATCCCATCCAGTGGATATGGTATTTAACAATAATTATTAAGAAAGCATTTTTTTTAAACATTCTTTTTGTATTGAAAATTACTAGTTATACTAACAATTGTCAAATAAATGACCTCAAACACGATGGTTCAATTTTTTCTGGCTTGTTCCGGCTCCATCATGAGACCAGCTCCATAATATTATTTTAATGTTTCCATAAGTTACATACGCCACACAAAAACGAAAGCAAGGTAATTTAAAACTTGTAAAAGAGCAAAACTAAAATAAATTTAAGTAAATCGTAATATAATAGCAATTGTTTTACGAACACACAAACACTTACCAACACAACACAAATTGCGTCAATATGAACAAGTTATTAAGTTGATTCTACATAATTATGTATCCACAATTATTGTATTGTGAACTTTTTAATCCCATATCATTGTGATATACCTTTTAGAGTACCCGATTCGATTATTGTGCCTGTTTCAAAGGTATATACAGTCATAACGTTATTTATAAAACCACATATCGTTGTAGTTACATTTTGTCGATATTGTACTACAAATAACACTCGAACAAAGCGCTAACTTGTCGACAGAACTAAATAAAATACTGTTTGACAGTCGATACGCTTTGACAGCTCTCACCCGTATTCGCAATAATGCTATTTGGTGTACGTCAAACTACATTGGAATTCGGATATCGGCTTTTGGCAAGAGTTACGATTTATGTTATTTGTTTAGACTTTTATTATCGGATGCCAGATCTTTAGCCAACATTAAGGTAACCAAAAGGATATTGAGGGAGACACGAAAGCTGTGAAGATTAATTGGAGGTATTAGGTCTTTTTCAAAGGTGATTTTACATGCTAAAGTAGCTATGTACCGATATTATATTATATGTAAAGCAAAAAAAGTCAATACAGAGACCCAAACACAAGTTTTAATATTACCAACAAAGTAAAACAACAAACTTTTATGAATACAAAATATGATTTAATACTTAAACTTGAGTTACGAGCCAGTGATTTTACATTAGCCAAAAACCAACCAACCATAAATTTAAAGTTGTGATTTATCTTGTACGAAGTTATTTTCTCGTCTATGTGAATGCGAAGTCTATGCTTTGTTTATATGGCAACATTGTCAGGTCAATATTCGTTTAGTCTTTGTTTCACTTGGCTTGTAGTATCCAGTTTCAATAGAAAGGAAACGTCTGTCTGGACACAGATAGGCTATCATAGCTCTGAGGTTTTGGTATCACGAAAATATTTTGAACGAAATCAGCCTTTGTTGTCATTATCGCAAGCTTCGGTAATCGAGAACCTCTTCAATTGCTTTTCGCCAGTTAGGAAAAGTTGACCTGCCTTTGCCGGTTTCAGCTGAACCAAACGGAATGTAATGTTTATCTCGTAACTGTACCTATGTCGGCGGCTCTCCAATCTGCACTGCCAAATCGGATGAACCCTAGGAGTAAAATGCACTTTTTTTAATAATACTGGGTAGAAGTGGATCTGACAGCGATGTTTTACTAGTTTAATACGAACTTTACGATAGTTTTCGTACGAATGTGGAAGTACATAAGCGAATGAAAAACCTTGTATTAATAAACAACTAACTAGTTATTAAGCCGCGGTCGCATTTGCACGACAACTGTAAGTTAGCTAGCAACTCTAAATTGGTAAATGTTGTTCACAAGTTTAGTGAGGACTCGATATCCAATTTATGTCTGCACTAGCTTTTGCCAGCGGCTTGGCCCGCGTGAAAAGTGTTTTCTTATCCCAAGGGAACATTATACCCGGATAAAAATTAGTCAATGTGCTATGCCAGATTATAATCTATCTATGTGCCAAGTTTCAATCAGATCCGTTCAGCCGTTCTGGCGTGATTGAGTAACAAACATACATCTATCCTTCCAAACTTTCGCATTTATAATATTAGTAAGATTTCTAGTGGGGGGTCGAACTAAATCTTTATGTATTTTTAATTACACATTTTATATTGAAATATGTTTATAGATTTGTCGAAATGGTCCTGTTCTTTAAATTAGTTGCGGTTTATAGCTTTTGATTTGAGTATTTTAAGGAATAAATCTTTGTAAAAATCAGTCTAGTAAAAACAATATTAAGTACATATATAGATAACCTAATATCTAACGTATTGCAACTGTATACAAAGCCAAAGTATTTTTTTTCAATTAGTCCATTAAGCGGCACTTCTGAACTTCGAAAAATTAAATTTAAAAATAATAATAGATGTTCAATCGCCAAGTTAGATGTTAAGGAGAAGAACGGGCAAGAAAATTCTCACAATTTTAAATGTTTTACAATATATATATATCAATTCCAAATTCACCTAGTATAACACTACTAAACTACATATAGGTATTATGAAATTTTAAAAGCTGTACTACAGGTAAATTCATTCATTTTATCAATAGGAAAATGGTCTTTTGTTGTGCACATGGATGTACTATCTTCAAATGCACATTTCTCTACGCAACTGAGGTTTGCTGTTAGAGAACCCAACCATGGGTTAAGCTCGCCTTTGTACATAAACTGTCCTATTGTATTTGTATGTTTCCATGTTTTGTGTACAATAAAGAATAAGAATGGTCCTCATATTTACAAATATTGCAAACATAGGTAAATTACCTAATTCAACAACAATGGAACAGTGTGTGAGTCAATTGTTTTAACAAAAAAAACAATGTACCTAATAATTTTATTATGAATAAAAAAAACACCCAGTTTGATTTTGTCTACTCTTAAAACTGTCCTATGGAGCAGGACCAGCATATTTCCAAGCATTCTTATCTTGAATATAATCATTTAATAAGCATGATTACAAAGTGGGCTTTTAAAAAAAAATATTTTCTTTCATTTGGTTATAATATATCACAAGGTATTTTATTTCTTGTATTACAATTGTGTATATCACTAACTTTACTAAAGAGATGTATATGTTTCCTTGCATATATAATATTTTTATAAATGAATTGGCAAGAAACTGTCATAATATTAAACCTTTTTGAATAGTTCCCGATAAGATCCTCGGCGACTGAGCTTTTATATATGGCTCTGAGCCTCTGACAGGTGTCTTTTAAACCGACTTCCCAAAAAGGAGGAGGTTCTATGTTCGACATTATGTTTGTTTTTTTTTTTGTGTATTTTCACCGATATCTCCGTCAATTGTGGACCAATTTTGAAAATTATTTTTTTATTTGAAAAAGTATGTTACGAAATTGGTCCTATTTTATTTAGTGAAGATCTGATGAACTCTTAAATAAGTAACGGCAAATCTCTCGAGATTGTTGCAATCGCATGTCTGTTTATTGTTTATACCATTTTATAACATAACATCACGCCAGAACGCTCTTAAGGGGTACGCAGATCTCTCATTTCACCGGTTATGTTCAATTTTCGCGAAATCTATTCTGGCGTTAAAGGTACCTTACTAACTTGCCTATTACGAAGGTATAAAAAAAGTGAAAAAAAAAATTGCAAAAAAATACTACCGACTTCCAGTATTATTAGACTTCGGTAGTATTTTTTTGCAGAATGTTTTTTTATGCAAAATAAATATGGATTCAATGTCAGCAGCCCGTCCCCACAGCAAAATCCGTTGACATAATGCTGTGGAATTAACTAAAATAGACCAAAGGCGCGGTTTCTACATCTGTTAACGGTCTTATCTTTATAACAGCATAAGCTGCTGAGCTTAGCCGACCCGCAAGAGATGTTATGTGAGGTCCCCATTGTAGTTTCTCGTCTAAAGTGATTCCTAGTAAAAAAATAATTAACAAAGTATAGTTTTTCCATTAAATATTATGTCGTATTCACTACTTCTAACGTTCGGCAATGTGGATCTAATACATTTGCTTTTTTTCTCATTTAGTACCAAATTGTCTGCCGTGAACCAATTTTGGACCTGATGAAAAGAGTTATATTCACATCATCAAGATTTTGTGACCCCCGATCTATTTTAAATATCAAAGATGTGCAAATAACACCATCTTCGGTTGTTTTAATGTTTGGGATAAACCATTAATGCAAACTAAAAAGAGGAATGGCCCCAAAATCGAGCCTTGAGGAACGCTCATTGTCATTTCAGACCCTAGTGAGTTTACGCTGTTTACCTGAAGTTACCTGAAGTTTACTTTAATATACTGTCCGTGATATTAGGTAATTGAATGTAGATCCTATTGATATCATTGTTATGTAGACGCTTGTATACATACTCTGGCAGTTCTCTGTCGAGATAGCGAGCCTCTAGCTGTATTGTTCACAGCATTCCGTCTGAGCCTGCTCAAGATAATGAAACTGCTATGTTTGGGACCGCAATCCTGTGGGCGTTTCCTCTGACTGTCTTCAGTATCCGGAGGGTTAATTGGATATCGCTTTGGCGAGCCCTCAGGTGGCAAACGCGATATTCAATTATTCCCCAGTCTCAATTACATACACACGGTTACATAAATCCCCGCTCGAGCTAACTCAGTCAATCGGAGTTAACTCCAAACAATCAGCTAATGCAAACAGCGCTGCTTACATTTATCTTTCGCGGTCCGTGCCTGATACCTGTGTACATATGTACACGTTGTAAGCCGGGATGCTTAGCATAGGGAAGTAGGTGTCTTATGTAAACGACTCAATCGTTGATGGGCTTGCGTATTGAATCTGTAATGCCTATATTCGGTACACAGGCTACACACATTTCTAGTCGTGTAGCATACGGAATCATCGATAGGCTGTCGAGATTGAACAAAGATTTATTGTAATTAGCTTGTATCTAATACCTTATCTTAATTGCTACATGTACGTACATTGTTTACATATAATTACGTTAGTTATGTATTGCTATTAGAGTGTTTATAATGTTGTGTATATTTCCGTCAAGACTAAAGGCACTATTTATATAGATTTTATACATCTACGGGCCATAATCTTCGATCAAAAAGGCCTTGTTTATAAAACTCGACGGTGTTTAGCAGTTGCTTAGCAGATGTTTAATTAAAATCTATATAAATAATAATTTAGTATATTTTAATCAGTTGCTAAATACCGTTGAGATTTCTGTAAATAAGGGTGTATATTTTTAACAAACTTGATTATAGTATGTATTTTTTATTTTAATTGCCTTTTGTTATTAACACACTAAAAATCCACCTATTCACCACTTATGCATAACATTCGAGAACTCTAAGACACACAACATAGTATTTATTAAAGAATGAAGAATTTAATATCGTATTGCCCACCCGTGTCCGTATTATGGCAAGATATACAATGTGCGATCGTCTACAATGTTATCGAATAACAAAGGAGCCACGCAAACCTATCTGTCACTAACTTCGATATCAAATGAAGGCAAACTATATATATTGCCGCCATTCGCACACGCTCTACGGCCCGCAAACTCATACTTATATAATATAGATAGAGTACATTGATATATATCCCTGTATATAACTGCTCTCTGTATTTTCTGGTAACTGCGTAATCAAAATATAACTTTGTTAATGATCTCCTTTGTCGATTGTTAGTGACGTAATAATTGTTGTGTTTACTTATCCAACAATAACTTCTCTACATACCAAGATGATGTTATAAGCCCTTAGCTCAAGGGTTAACGTTGAGTGCAACTCTTATTAGATTCGCAGAGAGCGCACACACGTAATGTTATGTAGATTACTTCAAAGGAGAACGGATTTAACGTTGTGTACGTAGTTAAGGCAAACTCTAAGGAATTAAGGTTAAAAGGATCAAACGATATGGGTGATACGATGGTTGATAGAGTATTGTTAACTGCGTCGATGGTCTCGCGGAGTGAGCGGTCCTTGGTTCGAGTCCTAGGTTGAGCAGAGTGTTAATGAGTTGTTCATTAGAATTTCTCACTGGTAGCCCGGAGTTTGAAAGTCAGCGGTGTGAAACTCCGTGCCAGGCCTCTTTCACTCGACCGCACATACAGCCTACAGTTCCGCGCGGTCCCGGCACCGCACCGCCAGTCGGCAGCCTCGCAAGAAACGAGCCGTCACGGATCAACTTGATCTCAGAGAGTGAAATATCTGTTACGCAGTAGTAAGTAATCTGTGCCCGTGCCTCGCCAAGCACGTTAACTTCCTGCGCCTGATCTTTCTCCGGTCGTAATGGACTATGAGACCGAGGGAACAGAGAGTGCAACTGTGTATGCGCACACACTAGTGCACTATAAAATCCCTCGCGCCGATGCCAATTTTGGCCGTCGAGGCCAAAATTGGGTCTCGGGAACTATTGTTTATTATTATTATGTTGTCGTAGCGGCAGCAGGGGGGGGCTGCGGCGGCGGTCCACGTATGCGAGCGGTAGGCTACGTGCGGGTCCACACTGGTCCTTCGTGTTCGACCCCGCTGGCCGCCTGTGCTACTACTGGTCCATGGTCGTCTCCCTCGCCTTCCTCTACAACCTCTGGGTCATAGTCTACAGGTTCGCCTTCCAGGAGATTAACGGTGAGTAACTGAGGATTGTAGAAATTATATAATAATAATTATATAAAAAAATATAGTATTTTCCTCAATTCAGTGTGCCTTTTGGCAAAGGCCTCCTCTAGCTCTTTCCACTGGTTTCTGTCACAAGCCACTCTCTGCCAATTAGGTCCCGCTTTTTGTTTCAGCTTGTCCTCCCATCTTCTTATCTGTTCACCCTTGCTGCGTTTACTATCTCTTGGATACTAATCAGTTATCACCTTACCCCATTTCTCTATACTTGATCTCATCATGTGGCAGAAATTATACTAAGCATATAAGCTCAAGACGATTTGTATCGCTCCTCCTCATTTTCATTGTGGATGAACTTGAAAGCAGGCGCTTAGGTGGATAAAAATCCAATTTTGACTCTGGAGTTTATGCAAAAGACGTCTCCATTTAGATAGCAACCAAGATTAGCGGCAACGATCTGGGCTGCAGCGACTTAGCGCACTCCGCGCATAGTTTCCGCCAACTTGCCCCGCGGTGAATTAAATTACTTACCTAAATAGCTTTTCTGAGTTAAATGTTTCGCACCGGAGACAATGTAATATTTGGCAAGGTAACGTTTGGATGTTTCGCCGCCCAAGTTTTCAATTGTTTTAATACCACTTCGCAGCTGCGATGAGTTTCAACGCCACATAAAATTTGCGAGTCCCTTTCAAGTTCACTTTGTAGTATTGATCTTTTTGTTTTTAGTTTCAAGCGAAAGTTAGGATCAAAGTAAATTAATCCATTAAGGGTGCGAAATTTGATATTAATTTGATGGTTAGGTATTTATTTTGCTCAGGCGCTAATTTGTTTAGACGTGTAATTAACTTGATGTGTTTTGTTTCAGGCGAGACGTTAATAGTGTGGTTTTGTTTGGACTACTTTTCGGATTTCCTTTACTTGGCGGACATTCTGTTCCACTTCCGGACGGGCTACTTGGAGGACGGGGTGCTGCAGACGGACGCGGCCAAGCTGCGCGCGCACTACATGAACTCCACCACGTTCTACATCGACTGCCTGTGCCTGCTGCCGCTGGACTTCCTCTACCTGTCTATCGGGTTCAACTCCATCCTGCGCTCGTTCCGCCTCGTCAAGATATACCGCTTCTGGGCGTTCATGGACCGAACGGAGCGGCATACGAACTATCCCAACTTGTTTAGATCGACCAGTTTAATTCATTATTTGTTAGTGATATTCCATTGGAACGGGTGCTTGTACCATATTATATATAAAAACAATGGGTTCGGTAGTAAAAACTGGGTGTATCATGACACTGAGACTGCGGATGTGGTGAAACAATATTTGCAAAGTTATTACTGGTGCACGTTGGCGCTCACGACGATAGGTGAGTCCTTACTTTATTTAAATTTTAACTGTTCCGTGTGTAGATAACTACGACTTTATATTATCATTTCCTCATGCTAACTGTTAACATGTTCTGTGATATTAATTTTTATGATAAGATTTGCCGGGAAATGATCCTGCTCGTAAGAGTAATTATGAGTTGCCGTCGAATTTTAGTTGCCTTGAACGCGAGAGCATCGCTAACTATATTCGAGACCTCATTTCGCGTCTGCAAATTGCATATAAAGGTGCTCAAATTGTTCAAAGGATGCGAATTATAATGCAAATTATGCTTAAAAGATATTCATTTTGCAATGTAACTTTTACAATAATATAATATAGGCAGAACAAAGCCAAGTTACGCACATTGACTGTCTAAAAATATCATTTTACATTTGTTTGTTAGGTTCTAGAAACTAGTGCGTAATTACATGTATTGTAAGATAAGACAAGATAATTTGTTTGTTAAAATTTGAGTATCACACATGGCATGTAAGATTTTACATTAAATTATATCATTGTCATGTTTTGCCTCAACGGCGTACAAATAAACAAGTAAACCTAATTTATCTACACTCACAACGTAATGTTCCAAATATACATTCAAAAAATATTGTTTAAACATGTATTCCTATCTACTTTATATTCGTGGATAAGTAACATTTAAAAAAAACATTACTGTGCAACATTTTTCTTCGATTTTCAAACAACAACAAATCATAAAATAACTACTGTGTTATTAGTATCAACTCACGCTCGTGTTTTAATAACCTCTATTATATGACCATTGCATAAACTACTATTATTTACAAATTGTGTAACGTGTTTTAGAATAGAAATTATAGTTATGAAATTTAAATAAAGCTGATCATTTCAATTCGGTCTAGGCCAAAGCCTATTGGCATTTAGCAACGCTGGTTATAATTCTATGAAACGTAACACAAATACCAATTTTGAATGTCTATGAAATGAATGTGAGTAAATTTAGATAGCAAGTTCTAGGTTAACATTAGCAAATTAAACATTTTGTTGTGTCCAAAATTTCTAAGGCGAAGCCTTAAAAAATAGTCACCAAGTATTTATTTCTACCAAAGAATAACATCATGGCATGATAAAGAAAGGGAACCTCGAATAAATCTCAGCCGTGTTCCTAATTATACAAAGATAAATTATAATTAAAACAGGCAACTTTGCTCCTATCAGTTTATGTAACAGAAAAAGAAGTCACGTCTGGAAATATTAAAATGAGAGGAGCCAGAAATAATAATGTAAATTGTTCACTTCAACCGTAACAATGTTCATAGAACGGTTAATTAAATTTCATTGGTCTATACAGAATAGAAAATGACGGAGAATTAGTTTCTTAGCGCGGGCGAACGTCAGGTCGAGTGACTGACGACCTGTCGGACACTACCCGCGCCTTTCAATATTTAGTGAATAACACCGTAATAAATAACATAAATATCTTATGAGAAAAGTATTGTAAACGATCACGAAGCGCTATTAAAAAAAGTTTGATTAATGATCCCTTATTTACGCTCCACTTTTAGAATAGTTTTTTTTTAAACGAAAACCTTTTTGCTGATGATTAGGCCTAAACGCCGCTGGCTAAATGGTGCTATAAATACTCTTTGGAACACTAGATTAAATATGTATAAAAGAAGTAAAAGGTCACTGTGTGTAAATGAGTCTGGGATATTTTCATAATAAAAAGTAAGGAAATGGTTGCACTAATTGAAACGCAAAGTTGCGCAACAACTTCTGTAATTCCACTATAACAAATTCCTTTCCGAAACAATGAATTGATGTACCCACAACGTAACACGAGTTTCAATAGATAGATCGAATTCATGAAATTCATTCGAGGTAAATGCCATCACAGTAGTTGTTTCATATACACGCACGGCACGAATTCGCCGAAAGCTTTATTAGGCAAGCTTAATGCAACAACGAAATTTATTACATGTTTCGTTTCGGGGAAAATGAAATGGTAAACGTAACGTAACGTTTAACAATCTCTGATAGTTCAAAGGTAGGTAATTATTAGAAATTGAGCAGACGTCTAATTCATTTTACTATACAAAACTTGAATTCAAAATCTTTTAATCAATTGCTAAACACCTTCGAGAAACTATACATATACAACACTTCTTACGTACGTAATTGATACTGTATCTACGTAGGTCTGTCGCCACAAAAAGTCAGATTTTCCTTCTAAGGAAGCATATTTTGTTTTACCTGCGGAGAGGAACCAAACCCCAAACCGTTAAATAAACGAGGTCTACTTACGGCAAAAAAAAACTGGATTGAAAATAAACAGTAGGGCCATTTCTCCCTAAGAGCGTCCATAACCGCGATTGAACGTGTCGTTTAACTAGATGGGTGCACAGATTACGTGCCACCATTTTATTATAATAACATAATTTATATTCATCTAAATCCCTCATAAATTGCATGCATCACAAAATCAGGCACGTGGATGTCCGATACAAATGATATTTCGGTATTCAATCAAATAGCTTGTCAATTTCGTGCGGTTGTGTTGACGTAATTATTTGGGACTCGGAATTGAATGTCTACAGCAAATGTTCTAGGTGTATTTGTTTTATCATTTTCGTTCGAGTCAGCGTTAAACATTTTACCTTAGTGTTTAACTTACAGTGTAAATCTATCATTTGGTTTGATGAAGGTATTTATTTTATCAACTGACTGAGTCGAGACATTTTGAAAACACACTTTGAGTGTCAGTTAATCAAATCGAAGTCACATTAAGCATTTCAAGTTTTAAAGATTATACCGTAAGTGGTCAATTCAAATATTATAAAAACGAATCGAAAAAAAGCGGTGAAGATAAAAATATTGTGCTTGAGAAGTTCCCTCGAGTCGAGCACTATCGACTTGAAGTGTCTCCGTAGATACTTGTCCATCATCCGGGCTCGTCTCGGCGCGACAAGTCGGCCTGGCGGTTGAACGTCAAGTTGGCCGACGAATTGGCCGATCAGTTGGTAAACTCCACTCACAATATTAGCGCTATATTTTCACAAACGAAGCACCTATGACCGAATAAACAGAAAACGTGCCTGTTTCTTATTGCCTTAGTGACGCCCATATGAAAATTGGTACAATATTAGATGCAGTGTTGCCTTTATAAACATACATATATTGTTATCGTGTCTGTGTTATTTCTGACTGAGTGTTATTAATATGAAACGTGGGACATGCTGGACAAATTTGTATAGTAATTTTTAAGAGCATAATATGTATAAATGATCAGGCACTATATTCAGCTGTATTGGGTTAGACTGGCAGCAGAATCCAACAAAGACGTGAAACGATTAGGCGGGCATATCATGGTGGGATGTCTATCCGGTTTATTAATTTTTTAATTGAATGGCAATTACAGAAGTTGATTAACCATAATTCTCTTCGTAATTTAATTCCACCTCAAAAAATATAGAAAATAAATCATAAAATACAATTTTAATTAATCGTATTAATCGAAGACAGATCCAATTAACCGCTTGAGTATATCGCGTTACCAATTCATAATGATTAGCTGGTTTAATAACAGAGTGCTCCACACAGCGCTGCTAGCCTGGTACCTCCGGTGTACGGGATAGAGGAAAGTTTCCCGGAGGTTAACATTTTCCGACCATAAATAGGGAGATAATTGCACGAGAGATACCGCTTATTTATATTGTTATAAACTATAAATTGAGGCTTTCCGAAGAGGTATTTTAAATTAGATTTCATTATAATATGGTAATATGATAATGGGGTGTTTGTTTACTTACTTTCTGTTGTAGGGAGGGTATTAAATGGTAGGAGATTGTGTGTGTTTAATTAACGAGTGTAGTGAATATTAATTGGCTTCTTTTGTAGCTAGTGTGTTTGACAGTCAGCTGATACAATCTACTTGGAAAAGTTAAAGTCAAGCCATTTATTTCAATTAAACCATTGACAGACACTTTTAAACTGGCTGTTGTGAAACTATAAGTACAACAACCTTTCTAAAATTGTCATTAAATAAGTTTATATAAGTTGTTAAAC
The DNA here is from genome assembly GCA_964057195.1 of Orthosia cruda. Taxonomy (NCBI): domain Eukaryota; kingdom Metazoa; phylum Arthropoda; class Insecta; order Lepidoptera; family Noctuidae; genus Orthosia; species Orthosia cruda. The sequence continues at coordinate 20,075,053 of OZ059825.1, read as the reverse complement.
AAAATTACCGTGATCCCTTCCCAACGGTAATTCATTACTTACCCAAAATTGTTAAAGTTACACACGGAGTATATTAACAGTACACCTTTACCTAGATATTAATACACTGTTACCTCATACAACGAATGTAAGCAAGTACAATAACTTAACATTATTGCGTGGTCGTTCATACGCGAACTTTGTAACTCAGTTAAGTAGTTACGAGCTCCTTGCAGACGAAACTTTTCTTAGTAAACATTGTGAGTATTGCTTCACTACTTATACTTATAATAAACTATACACGCCGTCGGAACTTGGTAACTGTTAATGCTAGGTAGATCTTCGTACGATAATTTGAAAAGAAATTTGCAAGTGACGTCTTAACAAAGGAATTAAACTTCCTTTGTGTTATAATTAAATTAAATTATATTGAAAGCCATATTACGTAATCTGTATTGATAAATTAATAGTAAGGGGAAAACAATTACACAACATTTATTTATAAGACAATAAAACCTCAAATATATGTTGGAATGCTTTCCTTCATTGCAAATGAAAATCAGACAAAATACTTGGCATAAAACACAATAATAGCTTGCATATTGTAGAATTTCTAACAAAAGCACAATTCGAAAGCTTAGCACGTATTAACAAGAACGTTGGAAAATAGCAAGAGGTGTTTCAATGTAGAGCACCATTTCATTTAATGACCACCATTTTGAGTTCCGCGCTCACGAACACTTAAAACATTAAGGGCAAGCACCATGCATTTATGACTGAGATCTCGAAACGACAGGTTGGTTAGAAATGTGATTTCGAAATTACAGCTCCTAAGCTGTAGCCAAGTTGACAATCTACTATCGAAAAAGCTAGTAGAAAATGTATGGAAATGACACATCTGAACGTTAAGTCACGTGGTCAGACCATACAAATAGAAGGCGTTAACGATTAAAGAAAGAGGTTCGATACGAAACGTTTGTAACTTGACTATGGGAGGCTGGTCGGTTAGAACTCGCAATATAGATGTATTAAACCAAACTGGTATTCAATGAACTCGATGCGGAAAGCCACAACTTAAAAGGAACGCACCTTAAAGTTTCTGTTTTGTAAAAAAAAATAGTTTTAAAAGGAATGCTTGCTTACAAAAATGATTATGTTTCATTTTAAATATGCTGAACGAAGGCCATTAAGGCAACGCAATATGTAAAGTAATAAGAATGCAGAATCGCCAAATAGAGTTCCATATTCAATGTTATGAAAATTCCCGGTCCCATTTTTACCGAGTCATTTTCATGCACCTGCTTGCTCCCTGCTTCTAGCCCAGTATTAAATTAAAATACATGGATTTTTTTGAGAATTCACAATCATGTTTTAGCTACGTTCTTTTGTTCAAATTCCTAATTTTATTAAACATTTTTGTAGGTACTGTTAGAGATGAAAACAATGGATTTGGACGTTATTATGTTACAACCTTTTTGTTAGATGTTATTCGGGGCTATATCAATTTCTATACGGATAAACGCGTGTGCCTTTGTCGTAGGATACTGGGACAACCCTTGCCGGCGGCTACTTTCTGGGTTGCGACAGTCAATAACCTGAGAAATAATAATAATTATGGTCTAAAGTTATGTACAAAACGATAAAAAAGCCTTATAGGTATAAATGGGATATTACACAGTTTGTGTTGTCATGATAATGATTAATTTACAGCTTCACTGTTCAGTATCCTGTACATAATCAGAATACAATAAATCCATTGCATATTCAAAATGCGAACTCTGCGTCATAAATAAAGAACAACACAATAATTATATACAAAGCCGTACAATGGTCGTGAGGTAATGGGAAAAGTTTTAAATCAACAAATCCCGCATACTGGATGTGTGCGTAACTCGGGACATAAATTCGGTTTCGTGTGCGTATCTGTTTTGTTGAGACTGGGTAATTATGAACATAAAATCCAAAAGTGTCTAAGTATGGAGCAATTTTAATTAAAGCGATTAAATGACTTGTGTTTACCCACAGTCATTTTCACAGAGAATCATACCATAATTGTCAATCAATCTCCCTAGCTTTTTCCCAAATAAATAATATGTTGGAATCGGGTTGCAGTCTAGATCTATATTCAGTACCATTATTAACCCCCGGCGGAAAAAGAGAGATGTTATAAATTTGACATGTTGCAATGCACACAATTCTTGTGTTTGTGTATCTGTCTCATCATAGCTCCTAAAAGGATGAACCGATTTTGATATAGTTTGATTTTTTTTAAAGGTAACTTTATCTAGAGTGTTCTTAGCTATGTTTAATAAAAATCGGTTCAGACGTTCTAAAGTTATAAGCGCTTTACTGTTTGAATCGGTTTGTTTTCGCAAGATATCGTGTCATAATTACGTGTTCAATAGATTGTCGATCGAAGCGTGGCTAGTACTAGATAAATTATGTAGCATGAAATAAAGATGTGTCGGGGTTTTTTTAGTAATAATGATCTACACAACTCCGTATCTGAATAACACGATACTCTTTGACAAGGCTGATGTTAGATTTTATAGCTTCTGACTACCCTCACGACTGTCGTAGAACTTCAAATGACAGCCGGGACCAACGGCTGGAGGGAACACAGAGGAGTAATCTCCGTATGTGTCATCATCATAATGGTCACCCATCCACGTAAAGACCTCGGCTAGCGTTGCTTAACCTTGATGATCGACCCGTGCGGCTGATATTACTGGGCCACGAGCTCATCCTCACGTAACATTCATGTATCTATTATTAAAGTATCATTTGTGTCATGAATGAACGTAATTATGGTGTAAACAGGCCGCACATAGTGCTAACGATAGATAATGTATTTTTATGAGCACAATAAAAAGGTGTTACAATGTCTTGGAGACCGTTCCCTTTATTGGCGATCGTTTTGCAAGCTTGCCAAGTGTAACGCTCGCAATAAGCTCTAATGGTGTGTATTCATAGCCACATATTTAAAATTCTTAACAATATAAAATTTCTTCCACCTATTTTAGAAATACCAAGAATCGTGACAGAAATCGAATATTTATTATGACAAAGGTAGCGATTTGGGACGTCACTGAAATCAATAAATATAAAACAAGTTTTTTTTGGCTAGAAATGTACCTTCACATCTTATTTTGCCTAAAGTAATTACAATGAAGTATTTGTTTGTAGCTGTTAAAACTGGATAGTAAAGTTACTGTCAGAAGGAAAAACTTTGAGCCATAAAAGAAGTAAAACTATTTGAAAAACTACATCAATTGTTTTATCATCCCAAGGGAATACACACTATCCTATGTCCTTCCCAGGATCTCAAACTATCGCCATGCCAAATTTCATCTAAATCAGATCAGTAGATACAGACATTAACCCCTACAACCTTACAAACTTTACCTCTTTATAATATTAGTATAGATTATAATATTCTCCCTATACCCCTACACCAAAGGTGCTACGAGTTTCGTAGCGCAACGTAGCACGGGCGGTAGCACGGGCTACGAGCGTGCTACGAAACGCTTTTTGTGGCTTGTAAACAATTTATAAAGGACAGTTTACGTGTTCTCTTCGAGGGCTTGCAATTTGGTATAATAACGTAATCCGTAAAAACGGACCCCCGTTGTAACTGTCATGTCTTGAGGGCCATCCGTCTTCTGATCACCTTTGTACCTGCTTATAATATCGTTGAGTGGAGAACGCTCGAAACACTCGTAGGACATTTATTACGATAAGCATTTAACTAAAGGTATTTTGTTGTTGAAAACAGGTTTCCTGCTATCATTTGTTCGGAATTAATAAAAGTCTCATTACTCTTTGTGTGGGTCTGGTCCGACGGTAATGAGTTCACGAGCTTTGTGGTATGCAAGATTTAAACCGTGTTACGTTAATCCGTTGTTTAGGTTATAGTTAGTTAATTTAACGCGCTTAGTAATTACTTCTGTAAACATTAAATTAAAATAGTATTGGTCCCATTTCAACAACTACTCAGCAAATAACTAAAGATCTTTTCGCCTGGCAGATATACATTCCAGGGTACTACTTCGAAACTGGAAAATTTACCGCTATTTTAAAAATAAAAAAACGCTATTTTCTCATCTCGTCACAGGTGGTTGGATAAAGTACTTACACATGAGGCTTAATGTGACATTGACTCGAACGAGACGCAGGGATAAAAGTGGGAGCAACCGCAGCTTGCGAATATATTTTTTGAGCTTATATTTGCAGTAACGTAACTGAATCAACATGAAATAGTCCTTTATTAGTGTTGTTAACAAACGTGTTTGTTTTAGAGTGTTGTTTTGTTGAGGGCAGCAATTACAAAGGTTATGATTTGTTGTCGAGCGCGGTGATGTGGTATGCTGTGACGCGCGCCTACAACCACGTCGTTATAACCGTTGACGTTCGGACAATAAATTAAACGCTGCGCTTGTCACGATACCATTTTTTTGGCTCTTTCACTTCACTGAATATTTAACTGTGCTCTTTGCTGAATAAACGTGAAGTTAATCAGTTTTGCCGCTCATATATATTAATATAAATTATTATTGGGTACCTCGTTGCTGTAGTGTTCGTAAGTGCTATTGTTGAGCATGATATCCTTAGTTCAATAGCGTAGTTTACTGAAAATTAGTTTTTTGTCCGGCAGGTAGATTAATAAAAAATATTGGACACGTATTTTTCTTTTGACACTTAAACATAACGGGACGAGCATATAATGCGTTGAAATATCTTGAAACGTCACGCCGCTAGTACACTTTATATTGTCTTAGTGACGTCACATGCCCCCACTCCGGAACTTTGTTATTTTTATTGATTTGGTAAAGCAAAAAATACGTGTCCAATATTATTTCATAATCTCACTGATGAGCTAAATGGAATTATATTTTTCTACCCAAGAAGCATCCCTATTATCAAGTCGGCCAAAATGTTATCGAATTTTTTTTCATTTTAATTTCTCAGTAGCAGTACTAAGTTCGGATGTATGCCTGGATGATGACAAAAGGATCGCTAATTATTACATAGGACTTAAACATAATTGGCAAAATCGGGTGTACTAGGTATTATATAGATGTCTATATTATACAGGCGCGATGTTGTATAATTATGTTTTCACAGCTTTCTTGTATCGTAACGTAGAAGCGATAAAATCGATGTACAAATAATAAATCACTCGATTTTTCTTGTTTGCCGTTACAATATGATACTGTAGAGTGCAGATCAATTTGCATAGTCAAATCGCTGCGATTTGTCTCTCGATGTGTCTCGGGATGCTTGTGTGTATCGCTTGCCTTGCCAGTGCAGTGGAAATAAGAGGGATGTATTTATTACACATTTGTAAGTGCAGGTGATTTGCCTGGCAGACTTAGTTGAATTAATACGGAAACGTAAATATGTTCTACTAAATAAAACACATTATAATTATATTTATTCATTGAGATATATACAACCGGTGTAACTTTAACGGCTGGTTTAATCATGAAATTTGGTAAAAAAATAACTTTATTTATCGAAGGCACAGATAGTATAATACTAGCATACAGATGCCTCATCCCATACAAAGAAACCTTGCCACGTAACTAGCATTTTTCATCTGATTATAACGATTATTTTTGTAAATCGATCGCGTTCAGTTCCGTTCCACGGCGATAGATAGATCACCATCAATAATCAATCGATATCGATAGATAAATCAAATAATCAGTACAGCACGTCGGGACAGTTTCTTTGTATGGGATGAGACCCCACGACGAAGGTTACCGCTAAATAATGTTTCAGAAAATACTCCTATAGCTGTTGGGCTTCAATATAGAACGAAAGTTGGTATAATAGGTAGTCATTTTTATACATTGGAAATCTCATGGCCACATGGCTTGATAAAAAGTATCAAGGTATGCACAACATGTTTTGTTTTTGCTCAGCAGACAAAGATATGTTTAAAAACTTTTAACACATGCATGAGCGTATTATCTCCAATCAAGCAGTAAGGACGGTGTATCATTTACGCGTCTGTCCTTAACTCGACCGAGCACAAGGTTAAACAATGTTACATGTGTATTTGAGTGTGCAGGTGACTGATCTCGACCGGGCAAGCTTTACTGTTAGAAGCAGTCACCTATGTGGGACCCTAGACAAAGTGACATTACAGCATAAAAGACTGTCTTAAACACAAAATTATTGAAATTAACCAGCACCTGTAGCCAAGTTACAATCGATAACGCTAGTAGAAAACGAATCAATGTATGGGAATGACACTTCTGAACGTTAAGTCACGTGGTCAGACCATACAAATAGAAGGCGTTAACGATTGTAGAAAGAGATTCGATACGGAACGTTTGTAACTTTGCTAGGGGGGCAGGGGCCCTAGACATACGTGTCTAGGGCTGGCATTTGATGCCAGCTAAGGCGATAGTCAAAATGTCATAATGAAGGGATTGATTACGTGATATTACGATATCGTTTATCAATCCCATACAATTATGCCTTTTTGACAATCACTATCGCCACGCTTTGATTCGATTGATTGAGATTGAATCGCCACGCGATTATAGCTTGTAAATTGTCGATATCGCCTCTTCTCAGTCATGACGCCAAAAGCAGCGTGTCTGATAAGAGTGACGAGACAAAAGGCTCTAGACAAGTGTATTCGATGTCAGCGTTAAAATATCTCTAGTCTAGGGCCTAAATAGTGGTCCGTTTTCTGATCAAGGGCCTAATATGACAATGTGAGGTGCGTATACATGGGCTGCATACTCGTGGATTGGGTAGTTGACATTGACACTACCAATCTATAACCGACATCGTGAGGACATATCCAAGCAGCAAAATTTCGAAGGCTTGTGAAATTCACTACTGGGCCCACCTGGTGTATTTCATATTCCCTCTCTCAAAGGAGGAGGCCTCTGATGATGATCGCCAATATTGAACGGCCGATGAGTATGCTGATGACTTCCTTTTAGTAGCAATTTTGTTGATAGAAGTGTACCTCGCGCGTAATTTATAAACAATGAAGTGTGTGGTACAGCAGTTACGTTAATACAATGGCATGGTGCACTGAGTGGTTGAAGGCTGCTGGTTAACGAAACCCGTCAAAGTATTTACTCATATTCCCGTCCCGCGCACTTATTTTTAGTTAACTTCATGCGCAAAATCAGTTTTGATATGACATTGTTTGCTATGTCGCGGGCCGCACAAACATCGTCTGTGTGCCGCAGTTTGACGACCACTGGCCTAAAGTGACATTCTATTAGCAATGCCGAATGACGTAAAGTCATAAATATATGGGATTGACATGCGATATCGAAATGTCATTTGGCAAACCCTAAAAGAGAGAGTTTTTGGCGGGATTTTTTCGGGTGTAGTTTAGCAGCTGTTAATATTATTTGCAGATTGATTCCTAGTGGTTATTGTGATATAAAATTGGTGTAGTTTTGTGTCTCAATTGTCTACAGAAATGGACAATTTGTAAAATCATTGACAGAAGTGATCTCGGGATAGTGGAGAGGAGAATTTTATTGTAGTATTGACTACTACTCCAAAAAACATTAGAATTTGTTACATCCGCATTCTAATGCATATTATAGAATTAAAGAAAGATATGCACTGAAGACGAGGCGTTTCAGAAACATTGATAATTTTAGGTTATGAAAAGACTTCTTCCTCGAAGGATCCAAAAAGCTCAAGATATTAATGAAAAAATAATTAGAAAATTCAATAATACTCATGTGTCTTCACTACACGAGTTTGGCAGGAATTGTCTTCAGTAAATTGCCATAAAAATAAATTAGTAAAAAAACCTAAAATGGAGTATACTTTTGTATATATAGTATCAGGTATACTCTTGTATTACTCTGGTATTGAAATAGTAACAAAACGTAAGTAATCACCAAAACTCGATACAGCATTGATCATGTTGCATAACTGCCGATCGCTATATACATATACGCTTTTGTTTTTATTCCACAATGAACTAGCTTTTGACCTCAATCACGCCTAAGAGAACGAGCGTGTCTAGAAGATGAAGACTGATGCTAAAATTGACATGACCGATAAAGTTCTCAAACTCGATTATACTAGGTGACAATAAGATTATACTAGGTGACAATAAGATTATACTAGGTGACAATAAGATTATACTAGGTGACAATAAGATTATACTAGGTGACAATAAGATTATACTAGGTGACAATAAGAATGTTAAAATTTAAAAAAAATTGGCATAGCTATAAGAAAACTCTACTGAAAATATTATTTGTGTAGGTGGACATTTAATGTTAGCGTTCAGTTAGATTCTTAACCCCGGTTTCTGAATTAAGGTTTTGAACGTATGTTATACAATTTGAATGCCATAAAGGCCCAAAACATGTCAAACTTCGGCATTAAAATAAGATATATATTAAGAGCGTGCAAAACCCTACTTTGGCACGCTCTTAATATAACTATAAATCCTTAAGACAGTAAAAAGGGTAGTTAAGTAAAAAAATCTATTTAGTCCGTCAGTTAGATTACCTGAAAATATGAAACATATAGGTATTTTTCTTTCGCCAGGTAAACAAAAAATTACGACGATACAGTGGGTTGAAATATCGTGTAATGTAACGGTGTGCTACACTTTATACTGACAAAGTGACGTCATAAGCCCCCAGTCCTGGACTTTGATGCGCTTTATCTTTGTCAGTTTTTATTTATTTTATAAAGCAAGAAATACGGTGCCAATATTATTTTATAATCTCACTGACGGACTAAATAGACCCGAAATTTTAATACTTTTTTGTGTACAGGTGACTTGCCCCGACCGCGCAGTAAAGGCGAGTATGTATTCGTCATCGCACAGCTGCTGTTCGGCCTGATGCTGTTTGCCACCGTGCTGGGGCACGTAGCCAACATCGTCACCTCAGTCAGCACTGCCAGGAAAGAGTTTCAAGGTAAGCTTGGCTTATATTTTCTTTTAAGACTCATGCCTGTTTATACTAAGATTAGGTGACACCTTTAAATTACTGCCTAAAAAAGTGCGTTGTTAGATTTTAAACGCACGGGTTAGAACATGAAATAAAAAAGGACATTGTGCTTTAATTTAGGCATTAATTTAGGATTAGTTAAACGATAGTGAAAACGGCATACGGTACAGCTTGCACGGACATCATAACGCACATATTCTTTTATACAGTAATTTGATAAGTGATTGCCACATGTGCCGTTAATCTACTGTTATTATTGCTCTATCTATAAAAACACACTGAAATATTTATTTGCTCCATACAATAAGATAAACCTGCGGTCCGTATATTCGCGTGTTTCGCTAGCTTCCCTAAATAAGCTCTCTTTATGTGTGCCGCGATGAAAGCTCTGAATGTCAATGACACATTTCCGACCAAAGCCGAGGTAAAAGCATTCACAGAAATGTTTAATACAATAAAGTAGGTATGTATTATCCGCTTAATGTATTTTTTTCAATCACATTTTCATAGTCAATATGTGCGTGATTACTTAATTTAATACGAGTATCTAATCTACTTTCGCTTTGTAGGAAATATTGGAATGTAATTTGCGCAATATTTTTTTATTTACCCGTCATTATATTATTATGGTTCCACTTGGGAATGTTTGTCATAGGTCGGCACAGTTCAAGGTTCCTTTTACCGTAGGCTCTATTCATACATATCTCCTTACTCCCACGCTTATCTCGGCCTTAAGCGTTCCTCAGTCCGGATCTGGCGCGCACCATTTAGGTATGTAATATGAAAAACGTTTGAGGTAAGCCGATTACCATATAAGAAGGATTATGCAAAAATAAAACGTTTCGTATAAATATGTGTCGTAGACAAGCTTTGCAAAGTGTTCATTTTCTGTGATGCATTAGATGGTGAACACGATATACGAGTATCATGCGCACGTGTGAAGGTTCAAAGAGTTTGGTCGACATTGTGGGCCGAGCAGCGCGCAGCAGCACGCGGCACGGCGTGGCGTGTCTGTCACATTAGCGTACTAAGCAGGTAGACGTGCCGGCACGCGCCCCGCACCACCGCACCGCGCCCTCCGTGCTCACTCGCTCCTCGACCTTACGTCAAAGTCGACTTCATGGACCAACCATCTGCCCGATATGATACTTATTCTAAATTTACAAACGAAAGCTCTCAACAAAGTTTCCAACTCATAGTTCAATTATCAAAACGCTGCTCTTTAAAATACTAGTTTGAAACTCGTTCAATAAGCAAAAGACTCGAACGTAGGTAATCAATTCGCAGAATGGATTTGTCTGGCATTTTAAACACAGAGGAGCAGCAAAGTGTCAACAACTTTAATTAGCGCTGCAGCTCGGTTGAAAGACAATGGCGCCGCGGCGGCAGAGAGCAGGCTGAATCCGTGACCTTCCTCGGCGGCGCTGCAGCGAAATAGGTCAGCGGCTTGAATGCTATAAATAGCTCGGCGAAAGTCGGGCGCCGCGCCCCATCGCGCCGCGCGCCGGGAGAGCGCGACGCGCGCCCGCCGCATCGATCCGAGCTGCCTCCGCGCGCCCCATCGGCCCATCGCGCCCATCGCACCCCATCGCCCAGAGCCGCCCGAGCCTAACAATCCGAGAATAATTGATCTCTCCACGACACTCACCGCTGGTCATAAGCAATCTGCAGTGTATTGCTAACAGATCTTCACCTTACGCATTGCGTACTACATGAACATCGTATTCATAGTCCAACTAGAGAAAAAAATAACACGTTTCGAATAAAGCAAACCTTGGCAAAACTGAGAGGCTCGTACATAGAAACTTGTTTAGGATTTATTAGAAACAGCAAAACATATCTACAAAATTAACTAAATATCATAAGTCTTCATTACTTAAACATGCTAATAATTTAGATAGAAATACCCACACTCCGTGGAGTATTCAATCTGTTAATCCAAATTTCATTAACCCTAAAACGCTAGGTAAGTAGTATTCACAAGTTAAATATAAGTTGCGCGCCAGTCGCTTACCCGTCTAATGAAATACTAGCTTCTTCGTGATACGCTCACACGTCCGGTGCAAAATGCCTACTTGCAATCTCACACACACAATGTCAAGTTTATCAACTTAGTGAGTAGACGCGAGAATTTTCTAGCTCCTTGCTCGGATTTTAGTTCGCAAATGTTTGCACTGTAAGCTGTTTTTACAGTTAAGGGTAAACAAGTCAAAAATTCTTCCATACAAACGTAGTCTAGAGATTACTCCACTGTTTGACGATGTACTTTCAAAATAAAAAAAGATATAAATTTGTCTCATCGTTATCTAGCCCTGTATGGAACCGAAATAATAAAAAAATTAAATATTTGAAAGTTATGAGCGTCGAAAGTTCCATATTTCAACACTAATTTTAACGTATCTTTGGGCGCAAATAAATACCATAAGAAGAAGGAAAATTAAAAAACGGCCTCCATACAGGGCTAGATTAGTAATCCAACAATCCAAATAATTTTATTTTGATCAGATACATTCAGTAGTTTTTCCATGAAATCTAGACTCCCAAAGGTCTGTTTATAAAATTTCGCGCGCTCGTTTTCGTCCTAAATCATCATCCATTTCGATAAATGATTGCAGAAGTGCTAATTCGTACGCGAACTAGCTTCTTACTGCTCATCACAGCATCTATATATTTCGCACGTGTTGTGGGATGAGATAGCATGCATTTTAACCTCGCGCACAAAATAGTTCGTGCCGTCGACTAGTTTAACCTTAATTCACCATGTGCTTACAAAAGATTGGTCTTAGCAACTCTTTTAAAAATCGCCGGGTCTGCAGACGGAAGTTTATATCATATAATTATTATATTTATACTTACCTAGAGAACCAAAGAACTAGTATGAAGCTGTGATTAGTATACCTACATTCTACGTCATTCGGTTAATGAGAACGTTCGAATATTCCGTGGAGTGTTCTCCGAGTTCAATAGGGAGTTAGAAATTGTCGAACAGGCGGGCGCAATGTAAACAATCGGTGCAGTCGCTCCTACAGTAAGTATCTAGTTTATATTCAAATTGCTGGACGCGGCCTGTCCTCAAATTGTGTACGCAGTCAGCGCTCCCGATCCCGACTAGCTTCGTTTGACTTTCAGACTGAATTGTTGCTGCGTGTACCAATATCATTAAACATAATTGCGCACCGAATTCACGTTTACCCTGAAAGAATTTACTATGGAAAACATGGTGCATTTAAAAAAGAAATCGTGAACGTTCAGTCTAAAATGGTTGTTGTTGGACCACCATGTATAAACTGTCTTTATTCGCCAGAAATGTTTCTTATTTGCATTTAAACATAGAAGCAGGAACACGGACCATAATTTCCTCATTCCAAATTGAGGAAGAGGTTGCGCTAATTTATATAGAGCCTCTGGGACGTTCTTTCCAGCTGGTGTATTTTGCTCGACGAAAACACGGAAACCTCAACAATAATAATGTTTTACTAAATAAACAAGCCTTATTTGTCTCGTTTCCCAAAAAATGTGTTCTAACGTAACTAATGTAGCGTGGCTGGTCGCGCACGAGGCTTATTTCCGTCGGGCGATGCCGCGGCACAGCGCTGTGTTACGCTACGCTACGCGGTGCGGCGGCGGCGAACGGCCGGTTGATTCAGCTCCGCATACACTGGCGACCGCACTCCACCGTCCCCGTACCCGTAACGTGTTTGAGCAAGATTAAATTACTCCAAATGTCGGCATACTAACACCGCGTTCACTGCACAGCAAAGGGTACGCTGTTGACTTGTTTTTGTGACGAAATGTTTATTGTTGCCGGTACTTAGCAAACAATCAGCCCTTTGTTTCTGAGTTCAACATGGGTACGTCTGATCTCAGTTTAAAATTCCTCCCTCAAAAAGAGATGTGTGTTGAGTAGGAGTTCAGCAAATAATTAAAAGACGAAAACAACGGAGTAGGCTTCCACATGGTGGCGTTATAATTCGATGCTTAAAGTAACTATGTATGTGTATGTATTTTATCAATTAGATAGTATTTATGACAAATATAACTTAGCTGGCGTTAACTTATACGTATATGGTGCATTGCGTAGCGTAAATTAGTCTTTAAAATTAAAACCTCCACCAAGGCATTTGTGCTACCCTGCCAAGCCAGTTGGAAAACATTCATTCGCGTTTAAATATTACAATAATTGTGTTCCGCGGTGCCCTGGAGCGCCAGCCACGTTTGAGGGACGTTCAAGCGATTAATTAATGTACGACGTACCTACTTAGCACTCTCGTGGAATAATACTTAGAACTTTTGGTGAGGGAATTGTTAAATATAAAAAATATGCCCACTTTTCAACCATCCAAAACTGGATACAGGAAGAACATAAGTAAAATTTTGTCTTAGTTTTTCGAACATAATGTGTCTACTCTATTCGCAAATGACCAAACATAATCTACAGACACTGAAATTGGCGTAACATCCGTTACACAAAAGGAAAAGCCGAATAACTGGCTGTTGCAATATTTGCGGAATGACTCGCTATAAATTAGGATATGAGAGTCATGCCAGAAGTTATAAGATGTTCTTTGTTTATTTTTGTCTTGAAAGGAGCAATAAAAGAATGCTAAGAAACTTTCAGTACTGGTTTTATGAGTAACTGGCGACCTGCGGCGCACTACACTTTATCGCCCTCTCCAGCCTGCTCCAGTCATTGAATGAAGTTGAACACTTCGCACCTCGCACCGATACGCTTCGCTTACGTGACATAACCTATACCAAAGTTACGTGTATAACCTATCATAAAGTTCGCGAACACGTTGAATACTAAAATTTAATATCATAATAGTTCAAGCGTTCGATTTTCCAATAAGTGGCGATTAGTGCTAACTTATTCCGAACAATTCGAACCACTTGTTACTGAAGCCAGTGAAGATTAGGTGCAGCTCTTTGTTCCCGCTCACCTTTATGCCTGGCTTTGCTTCTTTGTAATGAGTTCTCCACTGTATAAATTTCGTTGCATTAGTTCATGTGTATGGTTCAATTTAATTATGTTGCTGGTTTTAGTATAGGTAACCACTGCCTTTGTGCATACTACATCGGACGCTTTGATTAGTATTTTACTTTTACAGACGGAACACGAAACCGGACATTCTGTATCAGAGTAAATTAGTTTTCATTTGGGTTCGGCGTAGCTTACGTTATTTAATTTGCGGAGTATTTCATTAATTAAATTATTGCCAATGTAGGGTTCTTTTTGTGTACTGTTCGTTTCTTTTGAACTAGTTCTTAGCATAACACATGTCAAAGAAACTTTTATGTGTAGAATATACAGAGGAAACTTGCGTCACGGACGACAGACCCTTTTTACCCAGGTTGTATAAGGTGCTCCTCGGGGACACGGAATGAAATATATCGCTTTACCGCACAATCACGTCTCAACGGATCGATATCCATTAAAGTTGTAACGTCATGTACGGAGAATGTAAACTAGGGTAACATATCGCACACATATAACAAGCACAGGTAGATATACTTAATGCGCACATTACACGTCGTTATTGTGTGTTTGTTCTGAACTAAGTCTGTTATCTCGGGGCAGACATGGCAGCTGGGTTAAACGGTTTTGGTAAACTTGAGATTGCAATTATTTCGTGCTAACATTAAGTTAGCACTTGACATACTGGGCGCTCCACTTAGCTTAACTAACCCTAGTTCTCGGACGGCGACAGGTGAGATTAAGTGCGATCTACGAAACAGTATAAATTCATTTCGTCGCTGCGAAACTTTGTGACAAGTTGATGAATAACATTATCTTTTTGAAATTGAAATTTTGTTTGGAACACTCTAGCCTCTACTTTGGTAATCTCTTCTTAATATTACGGAAGCGGGTCTTGTTTACTTAAGCCACTGATCTTCTGATACAACGAGACATTTATTGTTTGAATAGGATAATTCTTCAGTGGGGTAATCACCCATCTCTTGAAATCTTCGGGATTTGTTGGTTTTAAAACTATTGACTTTTTTTTTATAATCTATAGGCTCTTAAAGACCCCTAGGTTGTAGCTATCAGGACAAAGACTCCGGAAGGGAATTGCACTCCTTAGCTGTGCGCACAATGAAAGTATTAGCAAAACGCTTTGTGCGTATGGGTGGGATGTCAACCATGTAACGATGGCGCATGGCCGTACGTCTTGTAGTCCGATGATGGAAAGGGCCAGGCGGAATCAAATGGTGCAGTTCCGTCGCACACTCCCCGAAATGTAACCGATAAAAAACCGACCGACTGGCGACTCGAAGTCGATGTTCGAGGCTCTGGAGCTTTGATGCGACCAGTGCATCGTTGCCAATAAGCCTTTTGGCCCGTCTGTCAATCGACTCAAGTGCATTAAGCTGGTGTTTGGCAGAACCATCCCAGAGGTGAGAGCAGTACTCCATGCATGACCGAACTTGCGCTTTATACAAGTTGAGCAGCTGTTCCGGCGTGAAGTACCGTCTCACCTTTGCAAGAATCCCCAACTTTTTTGCAGCTAACTGAGCTTTCGCCTCAATCTAAGGACTGAAGTTGAGGGTCGATGTCAACGAAACACCAAGTAGTTCGAGGTTGTCCGTTAACGGCACGGTTACACCACGGAAAGAAGGAGCCGGGTGGAATTGGCTCTTTTTAGCGGAAAAAAAGACACGCCTGTGTCTTAGCAGCATTGAAGCTGACCAGATTGGCATCACCCCATTGGGAGACCGCCTTCAAGGACAGGTTCAAGCGCCCAACCATGGCTGAACTGACTGTAGTATTTACATTAATATTGGCCGTTTACTTTAGTCTCTTTCCAATATTTGATTTATTAATTAAATATATTGTTATAGCGAAACTCGACGGCGTAAAGACCTACATGCGTATGCGGCGGGTACCTACACACCTACAGGTGAAGGTGATCAAGTGGTTCGACTACCTGTGGCTCACGCAGAAGTGCTCCGACGAAGAGAAGGCCGTCTCCTGTCTGCCGGACAAGCTCAAGGCGGAAATAGCTATCAATGTACATTTAGACACGTTGAAGAGGTAAATATTTCTTTCTAGCTTCTGCCAGTGGCTTTGCCCGCGTGAAACGTGTTTTATCATCCCGAGAGAACATTATACTGAGATAAAAATTCTGGTTTAAGTGCAATTCCAGACTATAATCTATCTCCGTGCCAAATTTCATAAGGATCCAATCAGTCGTTCTGACGTGATTTAGTAACAAATATACATCCAAACTGTCGCATTGTAATACTAGCTGCCGGGCGGATCCTCGGGCGTCGCAACGACTAATATCTTTATAAATGATAGCCTATGTGTTATTCTGATGTATAAGCTTTATCCGTTCAGTAGTTTTTGCGTGAAAGAGTAACAAACATCCATCCATCGTCACAAACTTTTAGGTTTTCTCGAAAATTCCCTCGAAATATTGTTTTTTTTTTATAAAAAGTTTCCTATTTTCTTTACTGTACTGTTTGAGTAGTTTCCGCGTGAAAGCGTAACAAACAGACATTCGCATCACACTATCACATCTCACTAATATTATAAAGGCGAAAGATTGTGAGTGTGTTTGTGTATGTTTGTTACTTCTTCACGCTCAAACGGCTGGACCGATCTGGATGAAATTTGGCACAGAGATAGATTAATTCATAGTAAATATAGTAGGATTAGTAGGACTTATAATTTTTTACTTCTTACATGTTGAAAACAGCTTTGCGCTAAATGCGCAGGATGTAGGTATTATTAAGTTATTGAATGATTTATAGACCAATCTTTGAGCCAATTTTACTGTATGGGAAAATGAATCATTACATTCATAACAAAGCCCATAACGTGTGTGTTTATTTATATTAATAACTAGCTTCTGCCCGCGGCTTTTCCCGCGTAAGAAGTGTTTTATCATCCCAAGGGAATACAAACTATCCTATCCCAGTCCTGTCCTTCCCAGGGTCTCAAACTATCTTTAAGCCAAATTCCATCTAAAGCGGTTCTTTAGATCCAGAGATTACCCCCTAAAATTTCACAAACCTTATCTCTTTATAATATTACTAGCTGTCCCACGCGGCTTCGCTCCCGTCAAGTGGCTACCTACCTACCCTTCTATCCTACCTACCCTAAATACATGATTGTTGCGTAACTTAAACCGTTTACGCAGCGCACGCAACGGAAGTTCTCAAAAAGGAATATTTTTTCCCGTTTTGGCAACATTTTTCATTTTTGCTCCGGTCCTATTGGTCGTAGCTTGATGTTATATAGCCTATAACCTTCCTCGATAAATGGAATATCCAACACAAAAAGAATTTTTCAATTCCAACCAGTAGTTCCAGAGATTAGCACGTTCAAACAAACTCCTGAGATTTATAATATTAAGTATAGATTATAGATAAATAGGTGAAGTAAAACTGCCAGCAAGTTCTAAAAATAGCGAGAAGGCGAAGTCAACATTTTATTATTCATATCTACATACATACACAAATGTAGATTCCAGCATTTTCAGTCTAATGGGCATAGTTTGCCAATCTTTTATTTTAGCTAAAATTATTATTAGTGTTCAGCAGCAAACTGTTCCAGATCCCAAGTCGTTTGCAGAAAAGAAGGCGATTAATATTCCTTAGCCGTATTTGAGGCGCAAAATGTAATGTATAAATACAAACGAATAAATATTGAGCCTTGCTCAACTGAATACTGTGGGCCAGGTGTACTACAAACATAAAGAAAGTTCCAAAGAGAAATATTCTTTGATCTTGTAATTGAGTAATTGTGCAGACTCCTCTGATAGACATTACACAATGGCAAAGGACTGTCGGAGCTCAACTTGAAGGATAATGAAGTTATCACTATCGAGCAAATTAGTTAAGGCGCCCAAATGTCTTAGCCTTTAATTTAATTGGCTTTTAGTTTGAGTTGGGGTTCAGGCCATTTAATTTTATTTAGTACAATGCCATCTGTTAATGGCGATTCTTAATTCAGTTAACGAGTTGTCGAATCCTTTCAAAAGTCGATTACGTATGAATGCACGTGGATAGTTATGGCAGTAGGTACGTACCCACCTACCCATCTCACCAACGTTAATGCAGCGTAGCAGTTCAAGCTTAATATCCCGTGTTGTATAATTAAAAAGAGAAACATTCGCTTTTTACGTCCATGAATTATGCATAAGTGTTCGTTTATACGATCCGTAAATTTTTGTCGCCAAATGGCTCTTCTGTGCTTTTCTGTATTTCAGCTGAATTCTGTTACGTACGTTTTAGAGCACCTGTACTCGTAATGTTAAATGCGTAACCTGTATTTACAACATTAATTGGATATAATTGCAAAACATGCTCACAAAATATTTTCAGTATTTTATCAGAAACACGAACTTACTAAATATTTGGAAACATTAAACTTTGCAATTGTCACAAAAAAGAAGTTAATATTAGCACATTTTCGTAATCACAGGGTGGAAATCTTTCAAAACACCGAAGCAGGCTTTTTGTGTGAGTTGGTTCTACGGCTCCGACCAGTCCTGTTCTCACCAGGCGACTACATTTGTAGAAAAGGTACGCTTTGATTTTCTTGAGCTTCTACTTCTTAAAATTTTACATCCCGAAAGAGGAAACAAAATAAAACGAAAACATTTCCGAGTACACTGTTAAAAATTTATATATTTTCCCTAGGCGAAGTCGGGAAGGAAATGTACATAGTCAACCGAGGGAAACTCCAGGTGGTAGGCGACAACGGGAAGACTGTCCTCGCAACACTCAAGGCTGGTTCTTATTTTGGCGAAATTTCCATTCTGAACATGGGCACGGCAGGTAAACAACTTGGTAAATATCGCCAGGGCCCGAGACGCCACGCCATTATTACACTACTCTGTATTCTTGAAAAGTTTTGAAAAGCAAACGTTTCGAGGAGACGCTGCACTCAGGCCGAGGGAGCGGCCGCGACGCTACCAACAGGTTCTGGGACATCATTGTGACGACTGTTACCGCTGTCGGCTGCGACTACACACTACTTGTACCTATAACTAACGTCACTCGACGACTGCCTCGCAAGCACGCACCCGACTAGCGCTAACTAGTTCGTGCCAATTGTATTAGGGAATGCTTTAAAATTTAAATTAATTTACAATTACGCATTTTAGATATGATTTCAGTTTTTTTATATGCTCTTAAAATATTCCTTTTCATATTGATACATACTTCAAAAGAAGAGATATTGTTGTGTGGTAAGCTTAACTACTTTTATTTGTTTCGAATCGGACTTCAATGGCTTCATCTTAGATCCTCATCAAGGATTTGTAGCGTCTTGTGTCATGTGGTTTATTTGCATCTTAGTAACATCTCCTTTGGTTGTATTGAAGGCAGTGTCCCCGATCGCTTTGCATCCTCCCTGATTACCTCATATACTTGGCGTGACTTCTTGGTGCATGATCCCCCAATATTTTAAGTGTCACCCGCGTAAAATCTTATACCATACAATCGGTTATCAAAATTCTTTTTTTCTAACTTCGATATCCTATGCAATCTGACTCGTAGAACTGCTTAGTTCTTTTACGGATTTCATATATCTACTAATTTTATTAATATTTAGCATTCGTATTTTGTATTTTAAAGCTTTGTCTTGGTAATGGAGCACAATAAGAACCCTAGAGATATGGCTTCTTACTCTTTTTTTACGGTCAGTTATTTTTTTTCAAATTGTGAAAGCGATGTGACTCCGGATCCGTTTACCTACCCTTCGTGTTGTCTAAATTCCAAGGTAGTTTCTGAACTTTTTTATTAAACAAGCTTTATTTTAGTTCTTGAACCTGTGACTGAACTTCTCTTGTCATGTTTTCCCTGCCACTAATATCGGTTGTCCTGGTCTGGTTTTTCTTATGACCTGTTCTGTCTATGTGTGTGTCGTGTGGAATGAGGGATCAGAACAGCTCATAAGGGGGGGACCGGACGCCGGTTGGCATGGAGTGTGTGGATGACACGTCGACAGGCAACCGCCGGACAGCGTCGGTGCGGTCTGTGGGTTACTCGGACTTGTTCGTGCTCAGCAAGAAGGACATGTGGGACGTGCTCAAGGAGTATCCTGCCGCCAGGGTGCGCCTCGAGGCAATCGCCGTCAAGAGACTCGAAAAATATAAGAAAGCGCCGCTAGAAAAAGGTAATTTATTTTGCTTATATTCACGATAATAAATGTCCGTTTGATGAAGCTGAACATTTTCCGAATCAATAGATTGTTTCCTAAAACAAACCTTTATTGCTGGTGCGGACATGCTGAATTATTGCTTCCTGTAGGATCCCTTTTCTGTTTATATTGGACATTGACTGAGCTAACTTTGTTAGAATTTTTATTTTACTGTATTTTCACTTACTAGTGGCGACTTTTCATGGATCTTAACGAGTGATTTTGTTGCAGTGGCCATGGGTCGTTGCCAGTCGACGCCCGGGCTGGTGGAGACGAGCGGGCGCGTGCCCATCGAGGACATGAACCTGCCGCCCGCGCCCATGCTGCCGCCCCCACACCCCTCACACCCGCCTACCTACCGGGACCAGCTTTATAGGTGCTGTCATCTTTTCAATATTGTGGTTTCTTCTATGCACCTTCTAAACTATACAGTTCAATGTCACAAATTTTTATTTAAAATGTGTGTCGTTTTTGGTAAGCAAGAATAAAAAAGGACCCATGTACCACATGACCTTGAGGTACACCTAAGGTTGGGTTGCCACGGGGCCGAACACTACAAATTAACTTATACTCGTACTATAACCGATTTCAGGGTTTGTTATTTGACCATGGTGGTACAGAATAATTTTCACCAGCATGTCCCAATATTGTGGTGTAAAAGCTGTGATCAACCCTTGCTGTAAACAGCAAAATCAAAAAAAAATTTCTTACTAAAGAAAATGATATTGTTGTTTATTATGTCGCAGTTCGTCAGTAAGCCCACTACGTGTAGCATCACCGGTCGCATCGTGCGCATCGAGCGCGCGCAGCAGCGGCGCGGGCGGCGGCAGCGTGGCCACCGCGCCGCGCGTCATGCTCGACTCGCACGACGTCCTCGAGTGCGAGATTAAGCGGCTGCGTGAGCGGCTCTACACCGTCGAGACGGAGAACGCCGCCATGTCAGCTAAACTTAGCCAGCAGCAGTGGGAGGTAGATCAACGGTAAGTGCTGATACTTTCGTCAGAAAAACGTGTCATATGCCTGATTAGTCCAGCAATACTTTCACCTTTTCCTGCTGCAGTTATTCCGGTATTTGATCTAATCCAGGCAATTCTACTAAACTAGGCTATTCTGCTAACCTGTATAGACTATGTATTTACTTGAATATCTTGTGTGTCCAGGCTGCAAGAAATAGAGATGCAGATCTGCGGCGGCAGCTCGGTGAGCTCCTTGGAAGAGAACGAGCGGAATCGCGAGAGCATCATTTAACAGCGCGCCTCGCCCGAGCGAGCGTGCCTGGTGCCCATGCAGACGATGCATCTCGCTGCCGTCTACTGAACAACTGACCAATGTATACCCAACCCTAACCCCTACCCCCAACCCACCCGCCTCCTCTTGTGACCTTGTGAACTTCGAAAGTACGATGAATTAGTGTTTTTATGAATAAATATTATTAAGGAATATTTAAATACGAATTAACTTTATCAAATTTATATATACGTAGTATATACGACTCGCTAATATTTGACGAGTGTCGTGGAGTGAGATTTTGCCGAGACAATATTATCTTAAATATCGTTTAGGTATCGAGGTGTAAGAGTGCGTGAAGTGCGTGCGCGCGGTTTGTACCGTTTCGTTGTGTTGCTGCGTCCTACGTCCTGCGTTCTGCGTCCGGACGAGGGCGGTACGACTACTTCTGTTCTTTCTCTCGTGCCCGGTGTAAGCTCTGTGTAACGAACTATAGCTGTACAATCTTACCACTGAGTTTCTCTATGATTCATGTTCAATATCGTGATTCTGTCTGTTTCCGCAATTCTATCTAGTAATGGCGAAATGTTTTCCTTGTAGAATTCGGCAGTTTGTGTACAATGTTATTGTGTATCGTATAATCAATAACTGATGCTGTGTGCCAAATTAAGGCCAAAGTGAATGTGCTATCGATAAGATTTTTGTGTTAACTCATAAATAGAAAATGTAATGGATATTTTCATATCCATTAAATTTGAGCTTTAATTATTATAAAAATCCCGGAAGACTTGATCATTACCCATTTTAAGTGTTATGTTTCAATTGACCTGATCTTTGATATATCGTACCAGTCTAGTGGATAGTTCATTCGTCACTAAATTTGATATAATCTATGTATGTTCACGGAATAATATTATTACATTCTGAAGCAGTTTTGTCAGTTTTAAATACATAAAACGACCACAGTACGTTGTAATTTGTTATATAAAATGGATTTAATACCTATGAATTAAGAGAAGTAGCTTATAACTGATAATAACATCAGTTTTGGTAGGTACCATAAGATCAATACTGCCAAATAAGATTTAAGTAGATACAAAGTTTTAATGTAATGATATTGACAATCGACTAACAATGTTTTGTACTTGAATTATTTTTATTTTGCTTTATGCAGTCGTTATGTAACATCGATGTGTCTGCATAAATGAATTTTATTGTTGAAGCTTTTACAATAATATGTATTTCAGTCTTTACTTTGGAATGTGTTTTGAAATAGACCAGTACACAATATAAAGTGGTACCAAAAATATAAGAACAAACTAGCTTAACTCAGCTCTAAGAAAATTTGTAAATAATTAATATAAAATGTTTATATAAGCTGTTTTCAATGATAAACGATTGATTTGGAAGCAAAGCGACCCGATGTGTATTGTTGAAGGTAAGGAGCGTGGCGTACTGGCGTTGTTGTAGGCTCTCTGTTTGTGTTCACAGTACACTTGCGCTCGGCTCGCACTCGCGTGTCACGTATCGCGCCGTAGGGTGAACTGCCACTCGTCTCGTCAGGTTCAGTTCAAGCGTCGATCACTTATTAGTTAGTTCAAATCGTATTTTTATTTCCTAAACGCCCCAAGAATATAATAGATAGGCGATAAAATTTTTAAACTGTAAATAAAATATTTATTTATTGTTATTATATTCCATAAATTTTTCTTCTTACATATTTCTCGATTATAAAATGGTAAGAGAGATGCATTATGCAATTGAATACTTATATTTAACGAAAAACGAAAGTGCTTTTTATCATAATAACTAGTAGGATTATGTGTCCTGTAACATCAGTGGCGGGCGGTATCGCACGCTCACGACTCAGCTCGAACCGATTCCTTTTGTAATCATTATTATAAGTGCTAATTCGTTTCCTTCACACGAAGCAGACATGTTCCAATGCGGTGATCGTATTATTTGGATGGAAATCGAAACGCGGTTCAGTAGTTTTGCAGTAACCAGGCTTGTGGATCTTAAATTGGAAATTCAATTATGTATAGCACATGATTCATTTTATTGTTATTAAAAAGATTATGATAATACGATTCGTGCTTTTTATTTCTCACAAACCCAAATATATTTAAAGTAAACCGCATCCCAAAACACGGGCCGGAAGGAGAGAAGTCATTCACACTGATGTTTATGGGTATGGTAAAGATTTGTATTAAATTAAATGAAGAAGTGCATGCTCCGAAAGCATATATAACATATCGTAACAATAATGAAGAGGAAAAACGAGAGATACATAACGAAACGTCGGAAGCAAACGGAAAAAGGACGGTAAGTAAAGGGATTAACATATCACGTTTCAATGGGGTTATAGGTATATAGTACCACTCGCAGAAAGGAAAGTGGGAGATTATTTCAAAAGTTTGAATAAAGATCTATGGCACTTGAATGGGCAAGAATATTTTACTGTAGACCGTAAAGCGACTGGTGATCTACACGCTTTGTCTGCCTAACAAAGGATATGCATAGATGATGTTATGTGGGTAAGTTTGTTTGAATAAAAATCTGGTATATCCGTGACCTTTGAACGAACATATAACGGTGCTGATCTGAATATTGAACAAAGAAACGTAGGTTTTGGGAAATTGATAAGCATGTTCATACCTACGAAATGTTAGTCCCTTGTGCACGTAAACGATGTTTCTGAGTAAAAATTTCTTAACTACAAGTTCTTTTAACAGATGGATGAAATTTGCCAAGAACGAGATGCATAGAGTGAATTGGGCACATAAATGTTTAGCAGTTAATGATGAAGGAGTTGTACTAAATGGAACTTATAACTACACGAATCAAACATTTTTAGGGTAGAGTATCGCCGCAATTGAAGATTAATTATTATTTTAACTTTTTGGGATCGTTATTGATTATTTTTAGTAAATTCTATTTCTATTTGAATAAAGAATATATATTCTTTAAGTTTTGATTGAAAATAGATAATCAACTGTCAATCAGGATGGCTTTAAAAGTGTGTAATAGCGTATGGTTTGCGTCGGTATTTGGATTGGTGGAAAAACCGAACTCATTTGGATCAGAGGCAACCTCAATGCTCAGATTTATGCGGAGAGGATTGTTTCAGACGATTCGTTTCGACTAATGCACGACAATGCACGTCCACACAGGACTGGAGTCGTAACACACACTCTTGCCGATGCTCGCATCAACGTTCTGCTGCGGCCAATTCAATCGCCAGACCTCAACCCAATTGAGCACGCATGGGCGATGCATCCATGCGTGCTCAATTGCCAAAGAAGACTCCAAGGAAGAGCTCTGCCGAGTGTGAATGCCGTGCAAACCCAACTTTTTGACTTGTTAGAAAGAACGTGGGCGCCCATTTCTCATAGTGATTTTGATGAACTGATATTAAGCGTTATAAAGAAAATACCTTATTTTTGCCTTTTTGCCATTTAATTGACGACATTAACTTAGGTTAAAAGCCCATAACTTGCAAATATTGCAATTATACTTGGTTTTTACAAAATATAGAGATAAGATTTTTACTTTAACATGAGAATTAAAGTATGGAAGACTTGATTTGGTTAATATTAATTGGATAATTTATTATAGTAAAAATTTACGTCATCCCGATACACTTTTGATGTGTTCTTCTCGCAATAAAGACTTATTCTTAAACTGTGTTCTTATCGCCATATAAGTTCTTCTAACAATAAAAACTTATCTTCCTACCTACCATCTAAATAAACAATCTAATATATATAATTCACCTTTCTACCTAATAATCTTTTCAACTTCGATTTAGAAACGAGTTTTTTGTATCATGAGAATTAAATATTGATACAGCTTTCGCAAGCATTCGCTCTGTAGATGAAAGATCTAAATATGAATGTACATATATGTACAGGCGGGCTGCTATTCAATAGGAAGCAACACTCTTGAGAGGGTGCCTACTTTGTGAGGTTACCGGGATTCCCACTCTCTCTTAATATTTTATTTGGTTCTAACGCGCAATCCTCTGCGTTGCCGTTTGTTCATGTATTTTTATTTACCCACCCGTATTTAAGACAGAATAACTTTTTGTTATACACTCGGCAAGGTTACTTGTTGTTGTTTTATTTGTTATCAACTGTTATAACGTGATTATAAGTATTTTTAGTATGGGAGAGAAAAGGTTTTAACTTTGAAAGCTAGCTGCCTTAAGGTGAATTTTCTGCCGAATTCTCGATTAAGGACTATTCAGTTTCTATCCTTTAAAATTATAACATTTGAATTAGAATATTAGAAATGGTATCTTTAACAAAGTGATCGTAACTATTATCGTTTGTCTGATAATGCCTGGTAAAAGACCCATAAACTGGAAGAATCCTTCAGTCTTTGGCAATAAAACGCGAATGAAATAAATATTAAATTTCAATGCTTCAATAGATCTTCAAACATAGAACTGCACAGTATAATATGTTGATCGCCAATATTTGTACTTGATCGAACTTCCAGAAGATTCAATATTCTTTAAGCGTCAACATAAACAAAGGACAGTGAGAACGATCCCCAGTGGATTAAGTTCCCAAACGTATACATATTGTATAGACGGGGCGTTACTCCTACATATTTTATACTCAAAGGACACCTATTTTAGGTAGTAGAAAAACTGATTGCTCTGCAACTTTTAATAAGCTCAATACTATCGTCACTAGTAAGTGCAAATACTTTACGAGAACATGAGATCCAATTAATTACACAATTCAATACAGTTTTACTACAGTTTCGCGCCACATATACTTAATCTTGCAACCGTACCGTATACTAATTAGGTACAAATACCGCAAGTGAGAGTACAAGTCTTAAGCCGGGTACACATTGGTGCAATGTAACATGTAATGCAACATGCAATGCAAGAATTTGACGTCCACATTGCTGCAATGTATCATGTAAAGTAACAGAATTCCCATAGTGTAGACGCCTTGCGCGCACGAACCGCGTCTACTACGCGCACGAACAGATTGTTGCAACTCTTGCGCGTAGCGACCCGAAATTTGTCGGTTTTTTCCCCGAACACAAAGAGGCGCGCAGTATGCGCGGAGCGTCAGTGTGGACAGGTTGTGTGGTGTGTACGGCTAGACGAGCGCGAACATGGAACAAGACGACGCTACTGCGGCGGAGGAGGCGGTTACATTTACGTGGAGTGAAGAAAAAGTGCTTCAATTAATTGAAGTGTACAGATCAAAGGAAATTTTGTGGAATCCACAACATGAGAATTTTTATAAAAAACATTTTAAAGAGGATGCATGGATGGAAATTGCTAATTTGATGGAAACAACACAAGAAAAATGTTACAGTAAAATGATTAGTATTTTATCATCCTACCGTCGTGAAAAAGCGAAGGAAAAGAAATCGAAAGGAACAGGAAAAGGTAAATAAATAATAATAATTTACTATTTATTATTTATTCATATACTTTATTCTTAGTACAATCGTAGGTTGGAAACCGCAAAAATGTTTGTGTATTGAAATGTAAATTGGCATAGCCGACTAATATTGAAATTGGCTTTTTTCTCTACAAAATGACAACTTTGACAACAACTACAATATTTTAATGGATTGAAATCACAAATTAATTATTAAATGTTATTAATTATTATTAGTCAAGTTTACTTAAAAACAACTATGTTTAAAACTGACTGAATTATGTTTTTTATTTAATTTTTTTCATGATTATTATTTTATTTTTTCAGGTGCCTCGGAGACATACAAAAGTCAATGGTTTGCCTTTGATTCTTTGAAGTTCTTGGACAACCGTAACAAACCGAGAAAGAGAACGAACACGGTAAGTAAAACTGGATTGATTCTTTTACGAACATCTGTCTTGCCAATGAACCTTCCCTTCTTTCATAAAATAATCGGAGAGCTCATCTCTTAACGCATTCAAATGTGCAGGCGATCGTCGAGGAATATTTCTCATAGGTAGTAGTGATCTCATATCTTCATTATTTTGCCTACGTGTGTCTTCATTCGTAACTTCATCTTCAGTGTCATTCATATATGTATTTCTAGAGTGACGTCTCAAATAATTATGTAAAAGGACAATTGCCATAACCACTAGCTCAGCTTTATCAGGCTGTAAAAGCATTGGTTTTCTGAGAACTCTAAAGACAGACGATATGATACCAAATGCATTTTCAACAGTTCTTCTGGCTCTGCTTAGCCTGTAGTTGAATACTCTCTTTGAAGTGCCTTTTGGATGTACCCCAGCATATGGTTTCATCAGATTTTCACTTAAAGCAAAGGCACTATCACCCACAAAGAAATATGGTATTGGAATATGTCTCCGTGGGAGTGAATCAGGTGATGGAAGGTTTATTGTACGATCTTCTATCATTTCACAGAGTTTTGTATCTTTAAAGATGCCACCATCTGAAATCCTTCCTTGGCATCCCACATCTACAAATAGAAAATTATAATCGGCGTCAACCAAAGCAAAAAGAACGATGCTAAAGAAGTTTTTATAGTTGTAGAATTCAGTTCCACTTTTGATAGGTGCCTCAAGCACAACATGTTTTCCGTCCAGTGCCCCTAAACAGTGTGGAAAATTCCACTTCTCTTCAAACTGTTTGCTTATGTTCAACCAAGTTTCTTCTGTCGTTGGAAGCTAAAACAAAAAACTTTTATTTAATTTATGGCTACGAGACAGTCATTGTACTTAGTAGCCCAACACTCGCTGGTGACAATTTTTGAGGTGCCATTATAGTGAGCATCTCTTGATTTTATTGCTAGCTATATTGAACTAGACTAAAAAACGAACTAAATATTTAGTCGTTTCGACATTTGTCCATCGGTGCCACGATACCTACCTTCCTGGAGAGTTATATCTACTATCTAGTAGTTTATATCAAGAGATGGGACCTACAGTTATAAATTATTTTTATGTTTTTCAGGAGGCGGTTCAACAACCGATTAATGAAGAAAATCTGCAGAACGAATTTGCTACTCCACGTACACGGTATGAACCTACGCGAGCTAAACAAGCAAAAAAAGATGAAAGCAGCAGTGTACTGACCGATGTAGTGGGCATATTACAAACTACTGCCAATAAGTTGGGAAATTCAGGCGCTCCAGATTTAACTACAACTTTCGCTTCTTATATATCAGCTAAAATGAATACTTATTCCCTTCAAACCAGGAATTCGGTCGAACATGGAATTTTTGAAATTTTGATGAAGGCTGACAGAGGTTATTATGAATCATCATATCGACAGCAGGATAACTACCCCAGTTCATACCAAGAATCCAATTATGCATCACAGAAGAAAGGACAAGATTATGTGGATCTGACCGGATATGTTAATCGTCCTGGAACTTCCGAATTTAATCGTCCCTCGCCTTCCGCGCAAACTCCAGATACAAATCAAGCCGGACGCTATGGCTATACCACGGCAAGGAACGAAGAATATATGAACCAACAGCCATCGTCTGTAACGTCACTAGAATCTAACCAATCCTATGACGACTTTAATGATTTGATGTGATAATACTGTTCTTTAATTGACTTATTAAGAATAAAACTTACCTTGATATAATCTTTTAATTCCTCAATTATGGCGGAGCATACTTCTGTAATAATGCCACTTATGGCTTGTTTTGATACTCTGAAGGTATACTGTAAACTTGTGTAAGAGTCACCACTAGCTAAAAAACGAAGTGTTATTGCCAGTCTGTCTTGGATTGAAATTGGAGCCCTTAACTGTGTGCGATTCCGAAAAATTCTTGGTCCGACTAATCTGAGTAGATCTTCAAATGTCGTTGGACTCATCCTTAAGAAATTTTGAAATTGTCCAGTTAATCTCATATCGGCCATTAGTTTTGCACCAGCTCTCTGACTATACAACTCTGTACGCCACCAACGTCGATGTCTTCTGCGTTTTATCACATGATTCACTATTAATAATGAAGCACTGACTATCATCAGAGCCCGCAATTGGTCGTCACGATCCATTCCTTTGCGTGTTCTTTTGCAGACTGAGCGATCCGTTCGCGCGCATCTCGGAAACAGATGTGAGTAGGTACATGCGCGGTTCGTGCGCACGTTGTGCGCGCCCCGCGTCTACACTGATGCAATGCTCGTTTCGTGTTGCATTGCATGTTGCGTTGCAGCAGTCTGTACCCGCCTTTAAGTAGCAACCAGTCATTGCCCACCAAAGATGTTTAAAACCACTAGAACATTTGGAAAAAGCCACGATGCCACTGTATACCCAGTATATAACACAATGCCTTAAGTACAAAAGCCAAAATATTGTTGAAAACATTGCAGAGGCATATTAATTACTAAATTCCTGCCGAGTCTTACACTTAATTGGTGATTCCGTGCCTCGTACAGGAATATATGTCACTTGGAGCTTTCTTAATCCCTTGCTCGGCTGTTAAGGAATATCATTCGTCTGCATTCCTTCCGCTCGGCTGCGATTAAATCTGAACCGCAGAGCCTGCGCTGTGCGCCGTGCTGACACCCGCGCCATATATTTAAGGATATTTGCAGCACTCGGCTCTTTGTGCAATTATAACGCTCATTTAAAATGCGAATATTTTAAAAAAGGTAAAATGTTTAGCTAACAAAACGTGGGCTACGCCACAGTGGAGATTTTCTTTCTTGTTTTCTTTAGCAGGAAATAAAATCTCGAGAGGTATTAACACAGCCCGTATTGGAAACGTTTAATTTAAACCATAGTATGGCGATAACTATTGAAAAAATTGAATGAGTAACGGTAAGCCGCTTTTAGCAAACGTTACGAAAGTAACCTAAAGATTACGTAACCCGCGTAAATCACGCTCCAAACGTGTTAATTTTAGATTAAAACATGAGCTGCTACTTTATTCATAACAAAAAAAAAGAAATTGCTTTAGGAAACTGCTTAGACACTGAGTCACCGCACCGCCCGCGCCCGCCAAGATATTCTTTCAAACAACTCCTATTTTTCATCCCTTTGTGTGGGCTTGGTTTTCTGGATTTTATACCGCCTAAATCTAATTCAAAACTCGTTTCGGTATCCATCAATATTATACGATAGACAATAAAAAGTCAGTAACATGGTCGGCGAGACGTGGGTCGAGCCTCAGAGGGGCAGCTTCACAACTTCACACGACGCTGTTACTCACCTATTGAACCTGATTACAGCCCAATCTTGTTTGTTTCTTCGCTCGTGCTAACACAGGCTGGTGGAGGGTATTACCCCCACACTAAAACCGTTGAAATATAACCTTCCGGTTCACCAGAACCCTGAATTTTCTTTATGATAAGTATTCTTTTAAATCCGGACGAATTATAATCCTCTTAAGTAAGCACACTTTTTCCATAACGAATTGCGAAAATAATTTCGTAGGAGATTTTGCGCATAATAAAGACTTTAATGAATGTATTGTAATAAATAAAAGTGAATGATTGAATACCGTATCGTCGAAATATTTAAATAATCCTTACAATTAATTCAGCGATAAACGACTTTTGAACGAAATCGAGCTTTGCATATCATGCGACATGTAAATCCGTAAAGTACATACATACCTTCTAGTGCGCCGATGTAAATAAGAATAAAGTTGCTGCCGAGTGCCGGTACGGTATGGGTTTTGATAGAATTGTATCCAGGTTACATTTGAATGAATATCTCTGAGAAGCTTTACCGACATCAATCGTCTTCAAATAAAATCACAAGAGCGGCAATAGTGAATACCTAACGTGAAATAAATAAATCAATTTGCGTCGCGCTTGAGGAGCGCTTGTTTTCGAAAACAATTTGCATTTGTTTTGAATTAATTTCCTTAATACCGCAATTAAATTGGCAGTGTTGAGGCAGTACGTACTGTTTTCCTAGCGGAAGCGTTGTAATCACCGTGCTGGTGGTTTTATTTCACTTGCCGCCATTGAAAATCCATTAAAATTTTAATTCTCCCAGCGGTAGGGAGAAAGAGCGAAAATGTCGTAATAAAGCAGTAAAAAGTCTTTGCTCAAACAAAATTACTTAAAGCTACACTCGGTTGGCTGGAACTAATGTTTTTGTAAATATTGATTGTTTGCTCTGCGATTTATATGTAGCCGAGTATGTTGCCAGCTCCACATTTTTGGGGATACTGAGGGACGCGTAATAGGGAAAACATGTACAAATTTCATGTTTAATTTGTGAAGTGGTTTTTCTCCACGGTAAGTAATTTAGGACCCGTATTAATGAAACACTCTCACGTGAGGGATCCCTTTTTGGATTGAATACCTCTTGATAAGCTGATTTGATTAAAAAACACCGTGTCGGGATAAACATAGGTGGATTGTTTTAATTTTGGCTCTTGAGTGGTCTCATAAAGTAACTTCTTTAGAAGTGGACTTATGTAATTAGTTCACCCTGAAAAAACAAAATGCTTAAAACTATACCCGTAATATAACTCAACTAATTATGATTGCGTATTGAATGTAATATATATATGTATATAGGTAATATCTAATAGGGGTGGCGTTGTTTTCGATAGGGCTCGAGTAAGCCTTTACAGCGAAAATCGATCCGTTTTCGATAGCACTCGACAGGAGCGTAATCGAGTCGAGTACGTTGTGTTCGCATTTCATGATTTTATGAACCAAGAGTTAGTATTAATCGTTTTTACGGCACAAAGCTGTCAAGAACACGAATTGTTTTGAATTTGAATTTCCTATGATGAAGAGGTATAAAGGATTTTCTTTATGAAGAGCTGCGAGGGTTCTCTAAGAACGAGACGTAAATAATTCCATTTTGTCCGTCTAGTGCAGAACTAGATACCAACCTCCACGGTACTAGTCTTCTTAAAACTGATAAAAACTAAACCAATAGTTTTGATCTTATTACTAATTAGCTGTGCCCGTCAACTGCCTACCGTACCCTACTTACCTACCTACCTACGTCTTACCTAATCTACCTACCTGGGTTGGTACTTTTATTATTATTTACTCTAGGCAGAAGAATATCGATTTCATACAAAAAAAGTAAAGACTGTTTTGCTGAGCGCTATCTAGTAGCACGCCAGAACACAACACCGAAACGAATACAAAAAAACCGACCAAGTGCGAGTCGGACTCGCGCACGAAGGGTTCCGTACCATTATCGAAAAACGGCAAAAAAAAACATGTTTTTGGTATGGGAGCCCCACTTATATATTAATTTTATTCTGTTTTTAGTATTTGTTGTTATAGCGGCAACAGAAATACATCATCTGTGAAAATTTCAACTGCCTAGCTATCATGGTTCATGACATACAGCCTGGTGACAGACGGACAGACAGACAGACAGACGGACCGCGGAGTCTTAGTAATAGGGTCCCGTTTTTACCCTTTCGGTTGACATAGTAGTAATGATTAGAGACCTAAAACGTAACATTTTGTCTCGTTTATATTAAGTCCCGAAAGATTATTTTTACTCTAGCCACACCTGAAATAACCCTTGAAGGTACCTCGTTAATTCGACGTATAGAGTTTGTACTCCTTGCCTACCATAATTGACTTGCTGCCTACCCTTCCTACCTGCCTACCTTACTTGGCTTGCTACCTACCCTACCTACCAATTTTTACGGTTCCGTACGCAAAGGATAAAAACGGGACCCTATTACTAAGACTCCGCGGTCCGTCTTTCTGTCTGTCACCAGGCTGTGTGTCATGAACTGTATTAGCTAGACAGTTGAAATTTTCACACATGATGTATTTCTATTGCCGCTATAACAACACATACTAAAAACAGAATATAATAATATTTAAGTGGGGCTCCCATACATCAAACTTAATTTTGTGCCGTTTTTTTGCGATAATGGTACGGAACCCTACGTGCGCGAGTCTGACTCGCACTTGGCCGGTTTTTTTTCTAATGTAAATTTCCGCGGAGAATCTTAACACCGCCATTCAAAAATGACGTCATATGCACAACGCCATCTCTCGAATATGGAGTTCAACTGTCCGAGTGTATGAATTGCGTGTGTTGTGATATTATACTTCTTGAACACTTTAAATTCATAAATCTTTTAATAGAGTGCACCGATTGTGATGAAACGAAAACTAAGTAATACATCAAGTTACGCATAATTTTTATGTATACAAGTTATCTTCATTGGTTACGTACATTTTACGTGATGCGTGCACAAATAAACAGACAAACAGAAAAACAGACAAAAATTCCAAAAATGCTGGAAATTCGCTCTGTTGGTTATCCTTTAACACCCTGGCTATTATTTTTAAATATTTACAATGTATAAAAACGATTTTTCTCCAGATTTATTATATGTTTTGATTAATAGTATTACTAGCGATACTATTGGTATTTAGTCCATTTCTATCAGTGTCTACCTTACAATTTCCTACTTATTAACTAGAGACGTTCGGATCGTTTAGTTAAAATGCTGCTTACAATTTAATACGAAGGATTATCATATCTGTATTCCAACTTGCAAAAAGGTCAATTTAGTGCCACAGTAGTCTTTATCTAAAACTAATTTTTTCTTGTTTTCCTTACGCAAAGGACACTTTGTACGTTTTTAATTATTGTGTTAATTGCTCCAAACTGTACCAAAGGGCATAGGTTTTTTTTTAACAAAAAATTCAGCCTTTGTTAGCACTCTTTTGTTCTCAGATATTTTGTTAGTTAAATAACAACAGTGAAATATGTTGCATCCGTAACGCTTGGAATACACGTGTGAGTGCGACACAGTTACATCGTGTCGATTCCCAGTGGGGGTGGCAGAGGCTACACTACCCCACGATTCACGTGTTAACCCTAACAAAAGGTACTCCTTTTGACACTTCCACATTCATGGATCTTTCCATACATGTGCGTCGGATACGAGTACGTACTCGAACCTGACCTTTCTGAAGGACATCACTTGGAAGGTCAGTGTATTGTTTTCTATTCTGAGTGCTATCCTACCTCGATTGAAGCATATTATTATTAACTCAGAGCAGCTATAGAAATGAACAAACCTGTAAAAGAGCAATTTCTAACAAAACTTTCAAAAACTTTTATCAAATACTTAGGATGTTACAAAAACTTGTAAAGGAACAAGAATTTGGATGCAATTTTCTCAACAATTGGAAGTTTCTTTGAACAAGTCAAAGGTATTATTTTATGCAAAATCGCATGAACGTTGTGGAAGAAATCTAAACAGGTTATAATTTCTAACAATTATCAAACAGAATGTGTATCAATTACACGTATTATAGCTCTAGAAGTCAAAGCAATCAACCACATGAAACAAGCATGCATTTCTCAGCATGTGTCCCCGTCCTAAAGGGACGGGTTGTGTTCTGACGTCACGTCGCGCCGGGGGGAGTCGGTATATTTAGTACACACTACGCCCTCGTGGCACTGAGGCCTGAAATAGTCGGAGCTTTATATAACACGGACAAGACACACAATTTCTAGCTTTCCACAAAGGTCAAACGTTTTGACAGCTTTGATATAAGACACGAATCAGAATTCATCGTCAGCGTCTTTACAAAACGTACAAATTGTCTTGGCTTTTGAGGAATTAGTAACGTAAATGTAAAAGGTGCAGATAGTTTCTAGAACCTAATGTTATTTTACATAATTATGATGATTGCCTAAAACAATTATTAATAACTGATGCCAATATTAATAACTGATGTCGAAAGGCAAACTTGAGTATCTTACTTACGGACGCCAACAAAGCTTTTTCTTTCATAGGTTCTTGATAATATTGATATGAATAAGCAATTAAACAAAAAACTTACATATTGCCTGTGCAGTAGAATTACATTATCAGGCATTTAGAGAACAATTTCAGGGCAATTATTTACAAATTCGTACAATATATGGAGTACGCCAGGGCTCTTTACAAGTTTTATTACTCCGCACCGCAATCCGCAAGGCAACAACCGGGTCCCAGATGGGCAACACTTATGTAGAACACTATGTAGACACACTTTGTATGTAGAGAGGTAAACTGACCTTTAGGAATGGCTACATTTAGGGTATGTCTGCAATGGAAATGGTGCAATTAAGAACCTCATTGGTCCAGACTCTGGTGTTCCAAGCTCTACTGTTCGGCATGAGGTCCTTGTTTCGATACCGCGAAGGAGGAGGTGGAACGCGTGTGGGAGACACAACGGAGGCGCCCTAACGCCCCTAGCCACCGCAGGAGACGCCCCGGGTGTCGGGAGTCGTAAAACGATTTTCGGCCACCATAGGCGCGAGTTTGTGGACGGCGACTAATGGGTAGGTCGCCGTCCGATAAGGACCAGGCCCGAATCGACGGCGCGTAGTGTTTCTCGCGCGCCTCAAAGAGATAATAGCAAAACAGTTTTCAGTTTTCTTTGTGTTTATCTTTTTTATATTGTGTGCTCTAGTGGCTTCTGACAATTAAATGTATTTTCTTTCTTTCAAAAACTGACGGGCTCCGCTAGGGCCGATGCCAGTCTGGGTCGCGGATAAATTTGTAAGAGGGTTACCGCGGTCCTGGCACAACCAACTGTAGGAACACAGGTGGGTTTTAGTCTTCACCAAGAGCGG
Source organism: Orthosia cruda (assembly GCA_964057195.1). Lineage (NCBI taxonomy): Eukaryota > Metazoa > Arthropoda > Insecta > Lepidoptera > Noctuidae > Orthosia > Orthosia cruda. The sequence continues at coordinate 20,039,204 of OZ059825.1, read as the reverse complement.
GAGAAGTCATTGGATGATAACACAACGAAAAAAAAAATTGGAGCAGACTGATACTGGTGTTTCAGTAACAGCTTGGAGTCTACATAATAAAATATCTGCCCGGTTGATGGGAATTAGCTCACCTTTATTATATGGGAACATAACTAGAGAAAAATGAGAGTACTAGTTATAGGTACTGTACCAAAACCCTTTGGGCAATACATGTTACATATAAATGACACGATTTTATATTTATAATATAACATTAAATCATGTCTTTATTCCTCTAAGGCAGAAGAGTAGATATTTACCTTATTAGTAGTTATCCAGTAAGCGGAATTAACCATACACAGGATTCGCTTTTCCGTCTATATAGCTACGTCCATTTTCTCGAAAAGGCAATAAATAACTAATAATAATAATATAATACATTGAATCTTAAGTTTCAAATATATCCCATGCTGTTATATGATTTAAAAAAAAACAATAGATGATTGGTTAAGATCTATAACATATGACGAAACAGAAAACATTCTGGTCAGGGTAAGCTAACTTCCTGGATACCCAACACATACATATAAACACATAAACACATGCACACGCATATACTCACACAAAGACACGCGCACGCACAAACACACACACAAACGCATTCACAAAACACACACCTACGCACATACAAATACATGCACTCCACACACATCGAGAGCAATTTTAATATAAACAAAAATCAAATATTTTGTTAATTTTTATATATATTCATTAGCTTCATTAAATTCATTGATAAGCTACCACTTAAAGGAAGAGAGAGACAGCTCCGACACAAGTACTATTGTAACTTACTGGGGCTGCCTCAGTTTATGTATGACACAATGTATAAGATGAAATAAATAATTTTGTAATTTGTATTTGTAACTAAAACCAAATGTAACTGCGAATTCTATTAAATATAGATCTCGGTAACGAATCAAAAATTCACAAACAATGTTGCACAAACCGATAAAATTTTCCGTTCAACAAAATATTCAATATCTGTGGTACAAGTTCGTACGGTAGCGATACCGCGATGTGCCTCCACATATTTTCTCCAGCATCTGCGATCTGTTGCAACCGCAGGTACTTATTACTGCCGTTAAGGGAAATCGATTCACCGTTTTCTCTAGTAACATCGAGTAACAAAATGCAGTTATGATGAAAATATTGCTTAAGACAATGCGCTTATCTTGACGTTTGATCGTGAACTGTCAGCGTATAGTCTTAAAGTAGTTGCTGTGATTTTAGGTAATAATTAGTGCACTATTGGGACGGTGATCACAGTAAATAATGTGTGTCATTATACCTAGTAAACGCATGTATTTCCCGAAAGGTAAGGCAGAGGTTTACCTGTAGTAGGTTCACCTACTACAGGTAAACCTCTGCCTTACATTGCCCTCATTTTACCAGTTGCCTGTGTTGTTTATGCAGTTATAGTATATCTAAGCCCCATGTAATGAGGGCTAATGTTTTTTGTGCTCACCAGTTGGCGCCACTGGCGAGTAAGTTTCTTAAATATAGCTAATATACGATGTTAATATGCGCACGGAAGCAAACTTTGCACGAAACAAACAAAAAATTAAAATCATTTCTAATGCCGTAGAAGTGCGATTAAAATCGGGTATGCCAAAGTTTTGCGCAGCCACTTTATTTAGAAATAAAGGAGGCTAACATTTTCAGAAACATAATTAACGCAGTGGTTGGTAAATCCCGTAGGTAACTATCTTGATCTGCCATATTTGCAAAATATTCACAACAGTAAAAAAATGTAAATAAACTCGCTCTAAAAGCCAAGAAACTTTGAAATTTGACATTTTAAAGACCTCAGTCTACACTAGCGCCCCTAGCGGAAAATTCAAACACAATAGTCCTCATTGAGGGCGAGTCTACTGCCATCATCCGAGCACAAATCCAGATTATGGGCTGCTACTTCTCGGAATAATCCCTAAATCATTAAATAAACTTCTCCTTATCTCACGTTATAGCCAGTTAGCAAGCTTGGTAACGGAGCTGGCTGCTAAAAGTGCAAGAGGCTGAAGAGCCACACCGGGACATACATTCCTACCGTAAATTTGTTTGTGAAGGCTCTATTCATTCAGCCCACATCATCTCTCGAGGAAGTGGTCCCTTCCTGGGACACAGTAATTATATTATCCAATATTAATAGGATACACACATGGTTTACAACGTAGGTGACGTACCTACGACGAACGTAGGTGTGTATCCTATTAATATTAGTATCTGGGCGACCGAGCTCTGCTCGGCTGAAAATAGAGACAACGACGTTTTCTACAAATGAAACCTAGTTAGATCGATTTTTCGCCCCCATAACTCCTGCATACTAAATTTCATGAAAATCGTTGGAGCCGTTCCCGAGATTCAGATTATATATAAAGATATATATATACAAGAATTGCTCGTTTTAAAGTATTAGATACATAGATTAGATATGTCTGGATGTTTCTTCATCAATCACGCCTCAACCTCTTTACGAACTTTAAGGAAATAATTTTAATGGCACACGAGAAGACCATTTCCTGTATTAGGAAATTAGACAACTTACAACTTTCACACGGACAAAGCCATTGGTAAAAGCTATAGTAAAATATGCATAAATATTTTATGTAGTTCTATAAAAATATGCAAAAACATTTTGCATTGGCTATAGACCGCAATTGAGAAACTTATATTCGATCGGTGACGCGTGACAGGAAATCACGGACGGACTGACCAACACAATGCAACACCTCACACTGTTCAATATGCATACTGTATTGTTCATAATAATATGCATATAAAGGTGGCGGCAACTTAGGCTGGCTTTCCAACAGATATTTGCTATGCAGTTATGCTGCGAGGATATGAAAGCTAAGCAACGACACTGTGTGACCGTTTGACCTATTGCTTAGCTGTGTAGCGGAGCGAGTAAGATGTGCTATGAAAATGCGTCGCCGCGATGTAGTTGTGCGAGGGAGATGCGCAACTCGAGCTATGCCCTCAATTATTATGATCTCTATCACTCTGAGGTTTGCTGGAAGAAAACTCCATTTTGGAGTTAAGCTCGCCTGTGTACATGAATATTGATTTCACTTTGTTTAAATTTATTTTTTTGGTGTACAATAAAGAATTAAGAATAGCTACACCACTTGCGCATCCATGGCTCTCATCCATAAGGGTGCCTTTCCACCAGAGATGTGCTATGCAGCTGCATAGCACATCTCATCTATGCACAGCATAGCTGTGCTGTTTCCACCAGTGCTATGCTATATGGAACGATGAATATGATTGGCGGATATCAAACGCATCCATAGCATATCTTTGGTGGAAAGGCACCCTAACAAGCATCTTCCCATATAAAAAACATAGCTTAGTTGAAAAATGGCACTCGTATTAAAAGACCGTCCATAACGTAACAGTTGCATAGCTATTATGAAACTGTTGCATAATGAGGGGTTATAAAACATGAGTGTGTGTTTAAAAACCGAGCAGTAGGCGAGGTTTTTAATAGTTTTCACACGAATGTTTTAATACCTAGTTATGTGCAGTTTCATACACTACTTTATCTACACTCATAAATTGGGATTGAACCAATGCTATTCAAATAAACAGATTCGTTATACACTCACAAAACAATTGAAAAAAGTGTTCCGCACTCACACTTTTCATTCATCTGACATTTCAATACAAGTCGAAAGGGATGGCTTGATAAAACCAACAAGAAAAAAAGAGACAGCTAGTGTTTGTCACTTGCGTGTGAATGTAAACAAACATTATTCTGACCACCAATGTTGTTATCTTTTTCTAACCTCCAAATAGCAGAATATTAGGAAAAAAATGAAATAAATTAGTAAATTGAGGCGTATTGCGTACTTACATATGGTATGAGATCCCTTCTGTCTTATGTACTTTGGTATCATTTCTAAATACACACGCTGGCATTTTTTTATTTTGTTTTTGTTTCAACAAAGCGTATAGCTCTTCGCCATGCGTGACATAAACTAAAGTTCACAATTGTGACCTATTCGAGTCTTCACAATGCGCACGCTCATAACATAACTGTTTATTTGAATATCATTGGATTGAACCTACTAAATACCTCTTATTGTATTATCCATGCCATAAAATCGTGATAGCATTTGTCATATACTTTTCTCGACTTTGCTGGTAATAAATTAAGAGTAATTTCCTTCGCCGCATCTAAAATATCGTGCGGAGTAAAATTTTCTTGACATTTACTGATATCAGACATTTTTAAACAATAATTTAAATAACTCATGAAATTCAGTACAGCAAAACTTGCAAAAAGTATGAATGGCGCCAAAACCCAGCACATCACCGCATTAACCGCGCATGCGCTAAGGCTTAGCACGCACAGCGATCTTTATTCGCGCGATTTTTACGGCCCATTCTGCGACCTATGGAATTGTATGAAGTTGTTCACATTGCGGTAAAGAAATCGTGTTTTGCCACAGAATCCACCGCACTACGGCGCGAATTTTATCCGCCCGAATATTTTGAGCTCTATGCACAGGTAGAAGGGAACGAAATTCGCGGGAATAAAAATCGCAGTGTAAAAAATCTGTCTAAAGCGGCCATTGTCATAGACAATTTAAAATTGTGGTCAAATCTTTTTATAATAGGTACTATAAAATGACATTACAAAAAAGTTATTGATGGAAACTTGGATTTGTCCTGTATCGTAATAGAAAAAAAATGGGTTTTCAACACACTTGCTCATAAAGAGGCTCTAATTTCAATTAGGCACATAATGACACCTGTTATCAAACTGTGACTTTTTCATTGCTATTATTTACAAGTGAGTTTATTTAAATTTATTGGTTGAGTTGCTTTGTTCTTAAAAAAAAATCGTTTCAAAAAAGATCGTGCTCAATAGTACAAATACAACACATTTCATGCAACTTTGTTTTTAAATAGATTATTTCAAATTGTTCGTGTTTAATAAATAAAACTTTCACTCAAATATAACTTTTTCAACACACTTGCTCATAAAGTGACTCTAATTTCACCGCAATTAGGCACATAATGACACCTATAATCAAACTGTGACTTTTTCATTACTATTATTCACAAGTGAGTTATAGTATTTTTTTAAATTTATTGGTTGAGTTGCTTTGTTCTTAAAAAAGTTTCGATACAAAATGATCGTGCTCAATAGTACAAATAAATTTATGGACCTACCTATTGCTTGCTCATTTCATGCAAGTTCGTATTTAAATAGATAATTTCGAACTTGTACGTATTTAATAAATTAAACTTTCACTCAAATATAACTTTTCTTATCTCTGTAATAAAGAAAACTTGAAATTCCCCATTTTGTACTTTACACATGTTTGGCTGAAACGCTATCCGCGAAAAGCCAAAAAAAGAAACCTCATTCTTTTAGTCTATGGCCGACCGCCATTGTTAGATGCGCGCGCATAGAAAAACTGATTTATTTTCACCCGCCATTGCGAAAAAAACATTCACAACTCGTTTTCACTGTTGAAAATGTTTTTTTTTGTATTATTTTCTTCACAAGTGTGTTGAAAAACGTCGTATGATACACGTGTGTATTGATGATTACCGTCCTCGGCTCTCTTAAGACCCTCACCTAACGGCTCGGGTCTCAATGGCGCCTCAGCGGTAATCACCAACATTACACACTTGTGCCATAATGTACTATTGTTTTTGTCTGTAATAAAGAAAACTTGTAATTCCCCATTTTGTACGTGGCTCAAATGCTATCCTCGAAAAGCCAAAAATAAGAAAACTCATTATTTTTAGTCTATGGCCGATCGCCATTGTTAGATGCGCGCGCATAGGAAAACTGATTACTTTTGCCCGCCATTGCGAAAACATTTCACAACTTGTTTTCACTGTTGGAAATGATTTTTAGTATTATTTTCTTCACAAGTGTGTTGAAAAACGTCGTATGATACACGTGTGTATTGACGATTACCGTCCTCGGCTCTCTTAAGACGGCTCGGGTCTCAATGGCGCCTCAGCGGTAATCACCAACATTACACACTTGTACCATAATGTACTATTATAGCATTGTTTTGTTAGAGAAATAGTTTTATAAAAATATTCTATTTTTAAATTTCGGTATTGTGTTTATAAAGTATGCTAATATAAACTCGTTTTGAATTTTATTAATTCGAATATTACGATATGAGAGTAGATAAAATTGTTTACAACATGTTTGAAAGCATAAAAATTCAGTTATAATTGTTACGAATGATCCAAACCACCTTAATGTAATATACGACCCGACGGCCGACCCTTTGTAAATCCGTTAACATTTTTCCGTAAAAAATGTTCTTTTATAAAACCGATCCGAGGTCGGTGTTTGAAATTATGAAATTAAATACCTACATGTAGAACGTTCCGTTATACTTGAAATGTAATGAGGTAAATAATAAGCCCTTTGTGGTTTTAATTTTTGTTTACAGTATTACAGAGATAAATGTTTAATATGGAAGATTAATTTGCTTGTAGCTGTAAAATTGTGATATAATGAGGTATTTATTATATTTATTAAGCGTAAGAAGGGTTTTAAATAAATTTAAATATGATTGAAGTTGTAAATGTAGTTTTCTCTTAAATACGTACAGCGCGAAGTGTAAAGCATTATGCTACCTAAGATAATATTGTTTTTATCACATCTATTCAAAAAGAACTCGTTTATTCTTCGTAAAGAGGGACTAAAATAGCTCATTCATCCGTAGGGACTAAAAGTGATTTGTATTTGGAATGTGGATATTGTTAGTAAATGTTCCAATCAGCAAAGAGATGAATCACAATCACATTAGGTTCAATAATAGGATTATATCGCTTAAATCGGTTACGACGAATGTATGAGGTGAATGGCTAATGAGCGTGTGTTATTCTATTTCGGATCGCACGGGAACACTGTACTGAATAAGTGACTGGCTGAGAACCGCGCACGAGCTAAATTAAAAAATAAATCATCAACTGTAACGGATAGTACCAATTATATTCTAATAAACATTTACTAGAACATCATAGTACTAATAAAAAAATATATGGTGCACTTCCATAATTGTTCAAACATAAACGTTAGCTTCTAATTATTTCTATGTTATGCCTTAGGGTTCTTAATTGTATATATATATAAAAAACGTAACGTTCTTGTTCATAAGTTGCACTTACTTATTTTCTCACAGAGGATAATAAAAAATAGAGTCTCCACCTCGGAAACAACACTATTTTAAGCTCGAGTGACTAAGTACGTCACTCGAGTACTACTTTAGAATCCTTCGCTCCGCTCTGGATTAAAAAAAACTCTCTCGCCTTCAAGTAGTTGTTACCTCCCTAGATATACAATCTACTACTTACTTAAACCTATCGTTGTGAAATTCTTCCATTCAATACCCACAAAGGTAGCCAGTTTTATTACACACTGTCTATTTTATGATCACATCTCAGCCCAGAATTTCATCAGATAACATCACTAGAGGTTTCGGTTTATTTTCTCTTGGATATCTCTTCACTATCTTAAACCCTCGAAAATTTATGAAGGTATTACATTCCTTATCTCTATACTGAAACTGTGAAATTATGTGTTAGTTTCGGACCTTTTATTTGTGAATATTTAGGAGAGTGATATTAAATTAAAAGGAAGGAGGCCGGAAGGCGGCATTAAACTCTTGCAAAGACGCAACCACTAACAAAACTATAATTATACATTATTATAAGACAAAAAAAATACATATAATAAATCAGTAGAAAAGTCGTTTTTGTACATCAAAAATATTTACAAATAAAATAGCCAGGACGTTAAAGGATAAACAACTGAACCCATTTTTGGTATTTTTGTCTGTTTGCCTGTTTAGTTGTGCACGCATCACGTAAAATGTTCTAAACTAATGTAGATAACTTATACATAAAAATTGTGCGTAGTTTGAAGTATTACTTAGTTTTTTTTATCGCAATCGGTTCACTCATATCAAAAGATTTATGAATTTAAAGTGTTCAAAAAGGAAAAAAATCACAACACACACAATTCAGACACTCGGACAGTTAAACATTCATTCTGGGATCGGTACAACATTGTACCGACACCAAATAAATTGGGATAGGGGCAAGAGACTGCTGGACAGAAGAAATTGTTGCCATCGCGGTTAGACCCAGGGTGAGGATGCAAAAACAGCAAAAAATTAAGTACAAAAAACAAGTATGCCCAGAAGTGAGCGAAATCGGGCTTTGGATTATGATGATGATGAGTAGCAAGAGAATGATGGCTGAAAGAACGTTTCCATACTAATATTTAGTATTGACTGAAATCATTTTCGTTTTAAATATAGCATAATGTTAGGGCATTTTTGGGTCTTCTACAATAGACTACAACGGTCAGTAAAAGTCAGGCTATTTAGGTTGTCGACAGAATGAAAAAACTTTGTTAGATATCAGCCGATTTTAGGTGTAAGAGAAATGACCCCACTACCTCTGTGAGGGGCTCATTAGCTTAGTGGATCGTGGGCGGGCGAGCGGCGTGCTGAACAAATCGACAACATTCACATCGCGGTCAGCCGCCGGCTTACCGGCTCGCAGCTAATGGACCGGACCTCATATCAAATTGCCGGACGGTACGGCACTGGACGGCTTTCGACAAGCGTAGAGCACGCTCTACGTCTCCTTGCCTTGTGGTTGATAGTCGTTAAGCACATTATTGATAAGCTCACGCAAGGTTAACTGGCATTGAGGAGCTGCTGAAAAGGAAATACGCCCAGTCAAAACTACAAAACATAGTGCAATTTACTTATATACTAATATGGGCCACTTGCGCGTTCCTGGGTTATCCTAAATAACCCAGAGTTAACAGCTAGTTCAGAGTTAATCAGATAATTTAATTTTGTTCCACCAAGAGTAAGAGGTTAATCTACAGTTAAATTTATAAAACTACTTTAATATTTAACCCGCTGATGTGGGCGAGTTAAGTCGCTAAGTCCTTGGTTAGTGTAAGAATTGTCAAAATAAATTACTTACATGATTTTTTATTTATTCAGATATTACTTTAAATCGTAGTGGCTAAGGCTTAGCACGCACTGCGGTTAATATTCGCACGATTTTTGCCGCCTATTCTGCGATATATGAATTGTATGAAGTTGCACGCACTTGCGGTAAAAAAACCTCGCGGAAAAAATTGCATGAATAAAATCGCAGTGCGGCCGCCTAATGGTGAACGAATGATGCAAATACAATACGATTAAAATGAAATGTCATGTTAAAAATTCAGGTTTCGGTACGCGGTTACTTGCCCTCTGACAGCAACGAAACAGCGACCTTATTTTAATATGAATAAAGATCATTGTGATGCAAAATCAGAGGTATAATAACTGTGAACAGACTATATGTATCGTCACAAATTAGAACGCCGCCGCTTACGTACTTTGTGGTATTGTAATATAGTGTAAAAGGAACACACATTTATGTTCCGTTCATAGTTCTTTCATTTATTTTTGGTCGGATTACATTTCAGGGCACAGACATTGACAAATGTCAGGCTAAATACCGACGTAGTAAACCCGGCATTACTTTTTAATCATCCATTGCGTATCATGAGTTAAAATGTTTACGACTTAACTCCGAGTTTACAAACTCTACATTTATTTATTTAACCCGTCTAAACGTGGGCCTAAGTGTTATCAAAAAACAACTGCAGACAGCGGCAGATTTATAAAATTATTTTATTACCTGCGTAAAGATGCTAAATAAAGATATCAAAAGTGCAAAACACAGCATTCACTTCAAACTAGAAATCATAATGCAGTAGAATAAACTCCTGCAATAATGAAATCATCCAAACTCGAGTAGAGTTAGTAACTATTTAATGATCTGAAAAAAGTGAAGATGGTAAATATTGAGTAGCTACGAGAATAAACGGCAGCTGCACAAAGCTGCCGTCCTCTCCTCAAGCTATAGTGCTGCTATCTGACGAAACCATATTTTGAGTTTTATAGAGGAAATAATAACACCGCAAAATAATAAAAATCGATGCTGTTTATCTACAATAAACAACGTGCGAGAGTTGCCGGTGTCAAAAAATGTATCTAAATAGATTGCGATCTTTCGGTTAGACACATTGTAAGAACCTAATTCTGATTAATTAAAAATAATCAAAAATAGGTTTGCAAACTGTAATACGACCGATCAGTGTGGCGACGACGCTTGGTGGAGGCCTTTGTCTAGCAGTGGACGTCTTATGGCTGAAATGATGAAGATGAAGATAATGAAACAGTAATTCGGCGCGTTTTTATGTTTTATTCGGCATCAAACTCTTTTGATAGTAGTTAAATACTGCATAGACAGATCGATAGAGAATTTTTTGTTGATTACGAAGGCATCAAAAAACTAAATTCGGCCAATTGTCAGATAGCAGTACTATAGCTTGGGGGCAGCACAAAGAGCTGTGACGTGGTATAATACTATTCCTGGAAACTCCTGAGCTCTGAGCTATTTTTCCAGCGATTCATATTTATACTAGCTTCTGCCAGCGGCTTCACTCGCGTGAATGTCGAATTTTTTGCCGAGGGAACATATTGCCGGCATAAAAAGTATCATATGTGCTATTCCTGACTGTAATCTATCTCTGTGCCAAATTTCATCCAGATCCGTTAAGCTCTTCTAGCGTGTTTGAGTAACAAACACACAAACACACACGCACATATACACATTTATAATATAAGTAAGATTAACTATTATAGGTGGCACCAAAAGAAAATGCAATACGATATTCAGTTTTGATGGAGCCTTCGATGGAGAATTTCCACTGCACGAGTAATGAAAACGGTTTCATGTTGTGTAGTATTGGCATTTTGGTTGAGTTGAAATTGGCATCGATATTGTTACGCCGGCAGTACATTCTCACGCGAAAGTCCGGGGAAACGCTGTACATTGAGTTTTTAAACAAAATACTTCATGATTGAACTCAGTATTAAGAACAATGTACATCATCCTCGCGGGCTCTCGCGCGAGTGTGTACAGCCGACATTACTGTTCTATGAAGAGCAATAATTATCTCAAATGTCAAACAAGTACCTGGCAATCGTTAGTTGACCTAGTTTTTGAAACAGTCACAGGAGTCAGGGGGCGTGCCCAGTCTGAGGTAATAAATGTGTCGAAAAGCGAAATTCTCCGCTGTAGTTTCATTTATCAAGCGTCACGGAGGTCGCTCCAAATTATATCGTTAGGCCGGTGACTCCCCCATAAATTATTATCTACGCGCGGTTACTTATATAGTCATACACTCCGTTTTAAAATAATTGTATATTTTTTTTTATCCGGTTCCAGACTCGCTACGCTAAGACGTGTTACCGAAGTGCTCTAAAGATTTGCGAATTAAAATCGTCTAAATGTAATTGAATGTCATACAAATCGCGTGAAACTAAGTACAAAACAAGTAAAGTGTGGAAAAGTATTATTTTCTTGCCCAACTAACAGAATCGTGAAGTGTTGTGATATATGAAAAACATAAATATCATTAGGTTGGAGGTTAGGGGAAAACACCGGTTTTGACAAAATATTAATGGCTTGATTCAGAGAGAGATCTTCTTTTCTTAATAGTACCGCCATAAGTTGATTGTTCCTAATGCCCTCAACAATTCAGTCACGTAAAGTTCATCTTTGATGATTTCGGGGTAATGGCATGGTTTAATTAACTTCTTTATGGCCAGCACAAAATCATCAAAGATTTCTTCCGGTATTTGGGTTCTAATGTTAAACAGATAGCGTGACTTTATGTTGTTTGTTTTCTTGATAAATTCTTCTTCTATTTTAGCAAATATTAAGTTTGCCTGTTTTCTATCTTTTACTGTTAAGTTAAAATCCATGTATTTTTTCATAGCTGCACTACCGATAGCATTGAGTAAGATACCAGCTTTGATCTCTTCTATCCTGGTCGCCATTTGTTCATGCCAGTCGCTATGTATATAATAGTTCTCCCACTGGTTACCAATAAACACCATTATATTATCGTACGGATCTCCGGTGCCCACCTCGAGTGGTTGTGGCCATGGCACGCTGACGCTGCTCTTGACGGCGCCAGCGCCTTCTTCGTAATGGTTAGATTTACTCATGCAAAGCTTTTGTTGTTGCAACAACTGTAGTTGCACCTGCATAGTTGTCATTAATTGCGTCTGCTGTTGTGGCTGCTGACGCATAGCATTTTCTTCAGACATTTTGAGATTTCTGACACCATGTTTCTATGTAATAAAACAGTAATTTATAGTTTTAATGTGTATTCAATAATCATATCAGTACGATTGTTCCACATGGTGACACTATGGCGCCAATAGTTCGTGATCACATTGACACTCTTGAAGAAATTCACTAATATTCGATCGGGAACAGTACTGGTCACTAAAAGAGATCATGAAAAGAAGTCTTCAAGACCTGCATACTACCCTGTATTACATACGGATGCGAAACATGGGCATTTACAAAACAACACAGAAACAAATTGCAATACTGCCAAAGAGCCATGGAACAAAGCATGACAAACATACGTAAGGCAGACCATGTAGAAATGAACAACTGAGAGTTAATAGTTTAAAACTACACGATCGGACATCTTGACTAGAAATGACCAACAAAAATGGAGATGGACTGGCCACATGATGAGATCAAGTAAAGAGAAATGTGCTAAGGTGATGACTGATTGGTGCCCAAGTGACAATAAACGCAGCAAGGGGAAGCAGTTATGAAGATGGGAGGACGAGATGAAACAAACAGCGGGCCCCAACTGGAGGAGAGTGGCTCGCGACAGAAATCAGTGGCAAGAGCTAGAGGAGTCCTTTGCCAAAAGGCACACTGAATTGAGGAACATACTGTTACAAATACAAATTAAAATAAACAATACGGAATAAAGACATTATTATTATATTAATTAAAAAGGTACCAACGCTCGCACCCTGTCGAGCGTTTATTTTCATTGCGTTCTTAAAAGTTTTGTCACAAGTTCATAACTCTATGTTTCCGGCGCGCTACACAGAACCAACTCAATATTTTATATTAAATTTTATTCTATCAGTACATTTTGAGGAATGAATTCATTTGCTATGAATTCATATAATTTAATATCAAACTCATTGGAAATTAAACTGAAACCACTCAACTGTTTTTGGAATTAATTAAATCGTGCAAATAGTATACGGTTTGTAAGTTGCAGGTAATATTTCTGCTACTGATATCTTACTAATATTATAAAAATGCGAAAGTTCAGATGGATGGATGGATGTATGTTTGTTACTCAATCACACCAGAACGGCTGAACGGATCCTGTTAAAATTTGGCACAGAGATAGTTTCATCCCGGTACAAATACCGCTGGGATAAGAAAACACTTTTCACGCGGGCCAAACCGCTGGCAGAAGCTAGTACATAACAAAGGTACTTTATGGTCATCAATAAGTAGTGTACAGCCATTCGCAGTCTATCCTCTCCTCACTGAAGATTTTCCCTTATTATCGCACTAGATAACTTATTCGAAACCAGGTTGTCAAAGTAAAAAAAACTACATACACCACCTATATTCTGCTCATACGTAACGTGCATCAATTTTTCTTATATTTTTCATCTTTGTATGCCAGCACATCTATATTACCTACTTCAGTTCACTTTCATTATAAAACCAAATTGAAACAATTCGTAGAACCTCCATAAACCAACGGCTTATTTATTTTTAATCCCACGTCACTCGAACCCGGCAAAATATTTATCAGAGTACAAAAGCAGAGCATTTCATATTAATGTACTGTAATGCTTGTTACACGTCGCGTACAATTTTTATCCACTAGTTACAAAATGCAGCTGCTAAATTGTTATCGAGCGGTGGTTTCCTTTGTTACCTTCCATATAGCATACAATCATTACTTCGTTATAAATAGGAAAATGTATTTTGTATTGAATACGGCAATTTGCTGTGATTGGAGCATTCAAAATCATGTATGGTTCACTTAAATATGTAGCTAGTCGGAACGTTTTAACTTTGATCAATTATTTTTCGTGATTGCTCGGTCGCCCGAGCTTTTGGTGTCTGCATACAAATATCTAGATGCTTGATTTATTCGTTCGGGAGTCTACGCACCTACTAATTTTCAAGTTATTAAATTATATTTCTATAAAAGAGGAGACAATAACATTACATGAAAATAAGGCAAAACACAGAACAGAAAAAACGCCTAGGCAAAACATGGAACCCAGCTAAGTATCCAGTATTAAACATGTTTCCAGCACAAAATGAGTTTGCAATAACGAAAGTAAACACATAAAACAATTCATCATGAAATTACCCTCGAATATATTCAAACAGGCCTACGTTTGTGTACATTTATCGAAATTACCACGATTTGGTTGAAAATGTGATTCTCAGGCTCATTGGTGCCAAAGGGAACCGCGGAGACAATAAATGGAGGACATTTGTTACTGCTTCACCACCATCCTCCATGTTTGTGCTCGTTTTGATCTCTACCAATTATTATTATATTCGAATTTCAAAACGCGATCGTCATTTGTTTTTGAGCTGTTGATTCGTATTTAGCAAGCTTTATATTAACTTGCAATTTATTTATTATGTGTGTACCAATCACATGCGAGATTTCCGTTTCATATGATTGGCCGATTTGGTCGGTTGGATAGAGTTTAAACTCTTTGCGCAGTTACGCAATACGGCTGCAGGGTTACTTCTAGTCATACAGTCTCATATTTATCGATTTAAGTAAGATATAACCGGATTGCTTAGAAGACCTGCTAGAGATAAATCATTCTTACTGGTCGTCTTATACTTATAAATAACAAGGTAGGTACAAAGTAAGTAAGAATAAGTACTAAGTAGAAAGACTTCTTGAAAGAGCAAATTCACTTAAACCACACTATCAGTACAATTTTCATGATTTCCGCTTGTGTGGCTCCACGCGGTCACGCTTCCACATCCCACTCAGCACATTATCTTAAATTTGTTATCTACTGTACGAAACCTTTCCGTTGTCTCATCGTTTTCCGCTAAAACCATTAAAGTTAGTGCTCGAAACCCATAAACGGTTCGAAAAACTAGAACCACGTAATATAGTTTATCTTGTAAAGTGTTGAGTTGTGAGTGGCCGCCTCGTGGTTACCGCGCTGTGTTTAAACTAAACCACCGGTAACTGAAACAAGGCACATATGGGGTTAAATAATTCAGTGGTTGTGCAGCATCGTGTGGCTACTCGTACGAGGCGTAGCTCGTGTCCGTACTAAGGGCCACCGGTACAATCCTGATCGTTACTTTATTTGTTTTGTTCTAGGAGTAACACCTGCTTTCGAATTGAGGCCGGTTACATGTCACTGATATGTTTGCAGGATTTTTCCCAAGATGGGTTAAGTCGAAAATACTAAGGACATGTTAGATGCATAATCACCAAAGTCCCGTATACTTATGAGTGGGTCAGAGATTTTCAAACTGTTTTTCTACAAGGTTCTCCTGGTGAGAATTTTCCAAACACACTAGAAAAACATTTCTGTTAAAAGTAATTTATCGATTTTTACTTTTAGAGGGTAAATTAAAAAGTTAATGTTTGCTGTCTACTGCTTTCAGAAACCGTCACACCCAATTAAAAGCTCATTAATTCTCGACGAAAAAATACCGAAGTTGAGATTAAAAATTTAGAAAGTTTTTGATGTAATCTGTTTGAAGTTGGCTCAAACATTCTGGCTCATGAAGCGAGTATTCATGTTAATTGAATTAGTCGCAATTACAGTTCCTATGTTTCTGATAAAAACCGGCCAAGTGCGAGTCGCACTCGCGCACGAAGGGTTCCGTACCATTATCGCAAAAAATGGCACAAAAATCACGTTTGTTGTATGGGAGCCCCACTTAAATATTTATTTTATTCTGTTTTTAGTATTTGTTGTTATAGCGACAACAGAAATACATCATCTGTGAAAATTTCAACTGTCTAGCTATCGCGGTTCATGAGCTACAGCCTGGTGACAGACAGACAGAAAGACAGACAGACAGACAGACAGACAGACAGACGGACCGCGGAGTCTTAGTAATAGGTTTTAACCTTTTGGGTACGGAACCCTGAAAAGTGTCTTGAAGTTACTTTTACTGGTAGTTCCTAGGTATATGTACTAAGGTTTGAATTGAATATGAACTTAGTTCAGTTATATGCCACCAATGCAACCAATCGCATCGAAAAAGGTAAACAGTATCTACTAACATCTGTTTATTCTTCTACAAGACTCCATAGAGACATCAAAATACTCATCCGTAACGCTATTTACCGGTTATTCAGCGTTGGAAGGGCATTCTCATTTTTAGCTGAAAGAAACGGCCAAACTGTCACTTGACGAAGAATTGAGTAGCTTGTATAAGACGAAATCCTGAAAAACAACCAACCACGTGTTTTTTTTTTTAAATAATATTAAACACAGAGATCCTAAATTGAATTCCTTGCAGCAGCCAACAGAATCAGAACACTTGTGCTAAAAATTATAAATTAACAACTCAAACTATGCTCGAGCTTCTGCGTGTCTAATTATAGGAGGAAATGTACACAAATTTCACAAAGTCTGCGTCGTGCATAAAGAATTAAGGGCCCATGGTGGGTCGTGTATGGCGCAACATTTGGAAGGCGCGTCGGCGGCGTGCGGTCAGCCGCACTGCGGCTCCTGCCGGCCCATCGACGAACCAGCACTACCTGCACCACATCTAATATGCCACTGTGAAAAAGGAATGTGCTCCAAATTACATACGGCCAGAATTCTTCAGTTGACACCGCTGAAATAGTTGCTATAAATAAAATATCCTCTAAAAGTAGGACGAATTTGAAGTGGACGTCTGTTCGCCATAATCATGAAAAGTGCCAACGGAACCTTTGCTGTGTCTTTGTTTCTCGACTTTTACTATATGCTTTATCTCACATTTCAAAAAGGATCGTGGAAATAATGCACACGGTTTTACTTAATAGGTACTTAAGTACTTAAATAGTTGTAACACTACCGAATGACGTGCTGCATGCAGCTAGAACTATTTGCAAAAAACATATTTGAAAACATGTTTGACTGAAACTTTGTTCCGTGTTCAAAATCCCGAGCTTTTTATTTATGCCACTTGTCGCGCCTATCACTTTTATGATACACGGCTAGGGTCTCAGTGGCCTGAAAAGCGTAGTGTACATTGTAGTGAACGACAATTGACACTTGCTAATTAAATTAAATTTGGAAGCGTGCACCCGTTGAGGTTTTTTTTTTAATTTAAATTCGCTGCAGCAATTTTTTATTTAATTTGTTTAAGTTCCCGGACGGGTCGCTGGGTAAAACCGAACGTTCCCGGCGAGTTAATTAAACTAGTTTGCAAAGGACACATTTTAACAGATTTGGAGCGGGAAATTGTCAGAGCAGGTAGGCGACAGCGTGTGATGACGTCTCCTTGACTCTCCGCCCTAAGGAGTGTCGAGTTTGAACAGTGTTTTTTCTCGCTGGGACAAGAATTACCAAGTTCGACTGGTAAATTAAAAGTGTTTCATGCTTATTATATGGCATTATTTGTAATTGTTTAATTTTCTAGATCATTCATCAGATTTTACCATCTAATTTCAATATAATTCGAGATCATAAATTTTTTCTCTACGCGAAGACCAAGCCGAAAATTTCACTAAGAATTGTGTGACATGCAGATCTTATAGATTGGCATATAAATCTACCCCAACAAATGCACCGATCGCAAACACAATAATAAGTAGCTGGCAGCAGTTAGGGACTAGGTAAATGCACAGCTCCGGCAGTGGATACGCTCGTTACAGTCCAGCTCGGATGATTTATAGTCTGTGGCAGGCAGCTCCTGTCCTGTGATTAATTGCTCCCCGTGAGAAAACTATCGTCATGTCTCTGTCACTTCTTTTGTACCGAGCTTATCAAACTTATATTAATCATGGGTCGGTGCATGATGCAAGTGTAGGTTTAATAGGAATGGATGCTCCATAGCTAAACAAAACAATAGTAAGTGTGGTTGTAATCCTCACATGAATCACAATATAAGAAACAGAAAGATTTTCTAATTCTCTTTCGACCATCTGATTATATCCTTAATAGAGCCCAATCTACCGATGATATACCAAAGTATATATAGAGATAACCTACATAAGAACCTTTGTCAAATCAAATGTCATGTCAAATCAAAAAATATCAAATACATTGGTACCTATAAAATTAGTACCTTCTTTTTTAACTATATATATTAATCATTACCTACAAGTTTAACTGATTTTTTTTCAATTATCTCTTATTTTATTCCCGTAGAGTATTTGCATTGTTAGCGTATGTATTAAACTGAAAATTCAATTTGCGGAAGAGCGTGAACAATGTTATCTATCATCGGCTTGCTGCAGCATGTTATTTAAACATAGCCTATCGCCTAACTTCGGCATCGCAACTTCGCCGATCAGCGGTGAGTGTTTCAACTTCCATGTATTATTCAAATTGTTCAATGATCGCGGGCTCGGCGGCTAAGCCGCTCGTTACGCGGCGGGCGGCGTGGAGCGCGGCGTGAGTCGTGAGGCGTGCGCTGCTCCGCACTCAGCTAATGGCACCATTTACCGAGATTGTCTGCAAGCCTCTTAGGCGGTCGCTAACTATACTGATTGGCACTCACTTATATAAGACTGACTTGAAAACTGCCGCCGATCTACGATAACTTTCGCATTGATGTTAGGAATTTTCGCTCGTGATTAAACTAAGCAGTAGTTCGCTATTAGTACTTGAATGATGCATCCTACACTGCATTTTACAAAGCAAAGTATGTGTTTGTGCTAACAAAGGATACTACAACACATTGAACCTGCATGTCTCTGTCGGCGCCACGCGCGCTCTAAACGTTTCCTAGTTAATGGGCTAGTCAGCGGAACTTTTACAATTTTCGGATGCCGTTTCAAAAGCTCAAATTTAATAGCGGTTCGCTTGTCAAGTGTTACTCGAACAGAGCCGGGTGATATATGTCCACACACGACTGCGAACACTCTTATCACAGAGGACCATTGTTGCGTCGAACTACTCAAGTCTCAAAGTAGGGTCGAGTTCGGCTATCTGAAATGTGTTTATTTTAATCTCACGGGAAATCGTACGCCGCAGCAACCTTTCCATATTAACAAAACTTTAATATAACCGGTGCGTCCCAGAGGGGGTGCCACGCTGTAGAGAGGCATAATTTTTGTGGCCAGTAAATTTTCTTTAAGTCCGTCTCGTGGCAGACAGCCAACGCTACCATGTGCTCCTAAAATCTTCTTTTATTTCCGTAGTGGCAACTTTGTTAAAAACACATAAGCGCGCCGCCCTTATTATTTGCGCGGTCTGCAGCTCGCCGTGCTGGTGTCGGCTCGCTCTATTTACAAAACAAACGAAATGTACTCAAGAAATAACTCATCCGAATTTATTCGTACTAACAACACGCTCGTAGCTCGATTCATCTGCAGACAAAATGACGGAGCATATTTCAGGCACTATCAATAACTTTTGCTGTGTATCAGGGTATCGTATCGCTCGCTTGTTTTGCATTTTGTGTTCTTTATTTTGCTTGTGAACAAAAAGCTACGGGAGAGTAGCTGGGTTCTAGTTACGGGAGAGCGGTCTCTTGACAAATTGCGCGCCGACTGTCGTGGTGTGCGGCGAGCCTGCCCGTGTATGCCCTCGCCTTCCCACGTCCGCGCCAACCCCGCCTGCCCGCCTTCCCGCCTGCCCACTTGCCTGCTCCGCCGTCTAGACGTCACTCGGACAAGCCTTGTTCGTGCTAAAATGTGAATGCACTGTATTTTTTTATACAACAAATCCATAACTAACATTTTATACTATGGCAAGGCAAAGCGTTTTGACGCCGTCAATCTACCAATTACATGCGAGAGAAAGACGCAATATGGATTCCCGTCTATGTGATTGGTCGATTGATGGCGGATTAGAATTTGATGAATGGAATAGGAGCACGGCTATGTGACGCTGTTCCCCTGCAGCGCGAGCTGTGTGGAGGCAGCTAATGAAACTAACTTTTTACTCTTGTTATAGTGAAGCTTGGATAGCGTTTTCATTTACTTACTAGTGCCAAAAGAGATTTACCATGATTGCTACATTTTAAAATTAGTATCGTGTATGTAAGTTTTTCGATCAATACACAAAACCCGAGGCACCTCAAACAAAATTATATGACCACGACAGGAATTTCCACAATTTTCACACCGATTCGAGAAATAAAGGTCGAACCGTCATTATCCGGGTCAAAAGGCGGAAGAGGACATAAAAGGTTGTCCCCATCCCGTAGTATTTTACTGATAGCTGTGTTGTACCAATCGCCCGTCATTGTAACACCTACAATAAAAAACAGGGGATTTACATTAAAAAAGAAATTTAAATGTCTAAAAAACGATCGGTAGGAACGAAATAAAACGGCAGTATGGTTTTGAACGTTCCAAAATGATTTTAACGTTACCCGCCCGAATAAAGTCCTACTATAAATTGGGAGATAGAATAGAAAAGGTTTTTATCAGTTACATACTGGACCAGTGGAAAAGTACTGGCATATAAATGAACACTCTGGTTTAACCATTTTTTTTTTTAATCCTGTTGTGGTTTTATTTTTTATAAAAGAGCATGCATTTCGCGCCATTTTATCATGCCTGTTTTTTGGCAATTGATTTATGTATGAGGCTTTTTATTTTCATTTACCTTCTATTGGGAATATTTTATTACATATTTTACTACCTGCAAATGCGTTTTCGTCATAAAAAGTAAATTAAGATTAAGTAGTTTTGATTCAACCTATGTAGGTACGGTATTTTTATTATTTATATATTTATTTAAAATTTCATGCAACATACAGGTACATACTGCCGTGGTATAACTAAAATGCCGTTATCCGACATCTAGTCGATTTTTAACATTTGATGCTATATTAATGAGATAAAAATATCTATCGATCTGTGTATGCGAATTTTCAATACCTCGAATAGTTTTGGCGCGCATTATATGCTGTGTTGATGTTTGATATGGAAGATTAATTTGCTTGTAGCTGTAAAATTGTGATATAATCATTGAGTTAAATGTACTACGTACTAGAGAAGCTATTTCAAACAAAAGATTGCGCGTAATTCGGTGACAGCGGGGCAAGCAGGGGGGGGGTTATGTTCTCACAGATAAACAATCAATGCGCGCAGATGAACTTTTTCTTACTCTTTGACATTTACACAAACATGGCCGCCCTCCCGTCTCCGCGGTGACGCGGAAAATTGATAAAATATAATTAAATTAAGCGTGTTTTCAATTTACTGTTGAAAACTCATTCCTTGACTTATATTTTTATTTCTCGAGTTGTTTGAACAGTATCTCAATACACACGAAGGCATTTTATAAGAAACAAAACTGAGTACTCAAACGTGTCACGTTGCAGCGAGCGCTTGCCACAGACTAAGTGAGTTGGGGTACGCGCGCTCTAACGCATGTTACAAACAATTGAGTTGAGGAGTGCGTAAAGATGCTACTTAAATAAAGATATCAAAAGTGCAAAACACAGCATTCACTTCAAACTAGAAATCATAAAGCAGTAGAATTAACTCCTGCAATAATGAAATCATGCAAACTCGAGGCGAATTAGTAACTATTCAATGATCTGAAAAAAGTGAAGGATGGAATGGAAATATTGAGTAGCTACGAGAATAAACGGCAGCTGCACAAAGCTGCCGTCCTCTCCTCAAGCTATAGTGCTGCTATCTGACAAAACCATATTTTGAGTTTTATAGAGGAAACAATAAAACTGCGAAATAATAAAAATCGATGCTGTTTATCTACTATAAACAACGTGCGAGAGTTGCCGGTGTCAAAAAATGTATCTAAATAGATTGCGATCTTTCGGTTAGACACATTGTGAGAACCTAATTCTGATTAATTAAAAATAATCAAAAATAGGTTTGCAAACTATAATACGACCGATCAGTGTGGCGACGACGCTTGGTGGATGGAAGCCTTTGTCTGGCAGTGGACGTCTTATGGCTGAAATGATGAAGATGATGATGATGAAACAGTGATTCGGCGCGATTTTATTTTAATCGGCATCTTTTGATAGTAGTTAAATATGCAGTAGACAGATCTATAGATATTTTTTTGATGATTACGAAGGCATTAAAAAACTAAATTCGGCCAATTGTCAGATAACGGTACTATAGTTTGAGGACAGCACAAAGAGCTGTGACGTGGTATAATACTATTCCTGGAAACTCCTGAGCTCTGAGCTATTTTTCCAGCGATTCATATTTATACTAGCTTCTGCCAGCGGTTTCACCCGCGTGAATGTCGATTTTTTTCCGAGCGTACATGCTGCATAAAAAGTATCATATGTGCTATTCCTGACTATAACCTATCACTGTGCCAAATTTCATCCAGATCCGTTAAGCTCTTCTAGCGTGTTTGAGTAACAAACACACAAACACACACGCACATCTATCCAACCTTTCACATTTATAATATAAGTAAGATAGTAAGATTAACTACTATAGGTGGCATCAAAAGAAAATGCAATACGATATTCAGTTTTGATGGAGCCTTCGATGGAGAATTTCCACTGCACGAGTAATGAAAACGGTTTCATGTTGTGTAGTATTGGCATTTTGGTTGAGTTGAAATTGGCATCGATATTGTTACGCCGGCAGTACATTCTCACGCGAAAGTCCGAGGAAACGCTGTACATTGAGTTTTTAAACAAAATAGAGCAATGTACATCATCCTCGCGGGCTCTCGCGCGAGAGTGTACAGCCGGCATTACTGTTCTATGAAGAGCAATAATTATCTCAAATGTCAAACAAGTACCTGGAAATCGTTAGTTGACCTAGTTTTTGAAACAATTACTCAGTCACAGGAGTCAGGGGGCGTGCCCAGTCTGAGGTAATAAATGTGTCGAAAAGCGAAATTCTCCGCTGTAGTTTCATTTATCAAGCGTCACGGAGGTCGCTCCAAATTATATCGTTAGACCGGTGACTCCCCCATAAATTATTATCTACGCGCGATTAATTATTCTTATACATAGTATAAGAAAACAAAGTCGATTTCCGCTGTCTGTCCCTATGTATGCTTAGATCTTTAAAACTCCGCAACGGATTTTGATGCCGTTTTTTTTAATAAATAGAGTAATTCAAGAGGAAGGTTTATATATATAATACACGCAGGCAAAGCCGCTGTTAGAAGCTAGTATAGTCATAAATAAATCTCTTCATTTTTATTCGGTATTTTTTTAGACAAATAATGTATCAATGATTTTAACTGGAGAATGAAGAGGACAAGGGTCAAGGTAATTAAAATTTAAAAAATAAACAGTGCTGTCCAACAATTCATATTCATTGTTACCTTTGATTATTATAATCGAGATAAAAGAACTTAATTATAACGTTTTCTTATGTTTAAAGCTGATAGAGGAGAAAAATTTTAAAAATACATTCTTATTATTTAAAATGTGTCATCGTTTTAAAATAATTGTATATTAATTAAAAAGGTAGTAAAGTAAGGTATCAACGCTCGCACCCTGTCGAGCGTTTGTTTTTAGTTGCGTTCTTAAAAGTTTTGTCACAAGTTCATAACTCTATGTTTCCGGCGCGCTACACAGAACCAACTCAATATTTTATATTAAATTTTATTCTGTCAGTACACTTTGAGGGACGAATTCATTTGCTCTGAATTCATATAATTTAATATCAAACTCATAGGAAATTAAACTGAAACCACTCAACTGTTTTTGGAATTCATTAAATCGTGTAAATAGTATACGGTTTGTAAGTTGCAGGTAATATTTCTGCTACTAATATCTTACTAATATTATAAAGGCGAAAGTTCGGATAACACCAGAACGGATCCGGTTGAAATTTGGCACAGAGATAGTTTCATCCCGGTACAATGTACTGTTGGGATAAGAAAACACTTTTCACGCGGGCCAAACCGCTGGCAGAAGCTAGTACATAACAAAGGTACTTTATGGTCATCAATAAGTAGTGTACAGCCATTCGCAGTCTATCCTCTCCTCACTGAAGATTTTCCCTTATTATCGCACTAGATAACTTATTCGCAACCAGGTTGACAAAGTAAAAAAAAACTACACACAGGACCTATTCTGCTCAAACGTCACGTGCATCATTTTTCTTATATTATTCAACTTTTTTATAGCCAGCAAATCTATATTACTTCAGTTCACTTTAATTATAAAACCAACATGAAAACATTCGTAGAACCTCCATAAACCAACAGCTTATTTATTTTCAATCCCACGTCACTCGAACCGGCAAATTTTTCTCAAAAATGGAACGTAATGTCATAACATCTCTAAAAAGTATCCAGAAAGTGAATTCTACCGGAGACTTATTCACAACTGTCCAGGAATAAGCGAGATTTTAAATTTGGAATCACCTACTGTCCAGTTAGTAAGTATGTAATTTACTTACTGGACAGTAGTAGGGATAGGTCGGATATATCAAAACGTAACTTATATCGGATATGTGTTAGATATCATATCATATCGATATCTATATCAAAATAACCGATATCACAAAAACTGTATGTAATAAAAATCTTACTAGCGTGCAAAACGAATAAGTCAAAAATTAAAACCGTAACAATGCAAAAACGTAAAACTACGAACAAAACGCAAACTTTACAAACTATAGGAACCATATGCGCTACCTCTCTTTCTAAGTATTATTTCGCGTTCGTTGTTAGTATGCTCATCTAAATAACATGTTAACTTTTGCAAATTGTACTACTGATATCGATATCTGAAAACCGTTTTCGATATCGATATGAAACTTTATATCAGTTACATAACAGTACCAGGATATATATTATGAGGGAGGCTCCAAATATATATCTATCTCTCTTTTTGGTATGGCATTTTATGAGATAGATATTTTTTCGAGTCCATTAATCAAGCTGTACAGCAAACAAATATAAATAAATGCCCCCGGTAAATCGATCACAATATCTATCAGCAATTGCCCTAATATGAATGTAACCTAATAGCTATTTTTATGCAACTGTTACGTTATGGTCAGTCTTTTAATAAGAGTGCCAATTTTCTTTTTTTGAGTGAAATTGGTGGTCACGATTTATTAAAAAACCAATAACGTACTATTGCATACAAGATTTTATCTACGAAGGAAGGAACAAAACACAGATATAGACAAATAAGTATTTTTTATAGAAACTTAACTATACACTGACTATGGTTTATCCCGCGTCCACTTATTTTTTTATTTAGTCTTTACTAGGTATAAGGCAAAGATATTGTAGCCACAACAGCCAAATAATCATACTTTTGTTCTAATCTTGTTCCATTTTTAAAAACATCATTTACATTGTCTCGATTTCGAAGTCATATTATAGGTACGTGGCTGTATGTTCAGAATGCCTTTGCTTGTGTTTTAGAACTTATGACGACTCGCATAATGCAATCCGATGTCGTTATGGGTATCATAATGAAACCGCTGTTAATTTTATAATTCGAATATAACGAAACCGAAGTAGATAAAATATTAATTAAACGAATTTGTTGTTAAACTTTCTTTAATTTTTGAGAAAAGCATTATACAAGCCTCAACCAGTAAGAAAGCCATCCTGGCCTCGTATATGTATAACCGGACCTCACCTGCGGTTCGGTCCGTTTAACTCATACTTGGCCAGGAAGGCTTACTTACTGGATTCTGCAGTAATGTACTATATCAGAGTACAAAAGAAGAGCATTTCATATTAACGTACTGTAATGCTTGTTACACGTCGCGTACAATTTTTATCCACTAGTTACAAAATGCAGCTGCTAAATTGGTATCGAGCGGTGGTTTCCTTTGTTCCTTTCCATATAGCATTCAATGCTCACTTCGTTATAAATAGGAAAATGTATTTTGTATTGAATACGGCAATTTGCAGTGATTGGAGCATTCAATATCATGTATGGTTCACTTAAATATGTAGCTAGTCGGAACGTTTTAACTTTGATCAATTATTTTTCGTGATTGCTCGGTCGCCCGAGCTTTAGGTGTGTGCATACAAATATCTAGATGATTGATTTATTCGTTCGGGAGTCTACGCACCTACTAATTTTCAAGTTATTAAATTATATTTCTATAAAAGAGGAGACATGAAAATAAGGCAAAACACAGAACAGAAAAAACGCCTTGGCAAAACATGGAACCCAGCTAAGTATCCAGTATTAAACATGTTTCCAGCACAAAATGAGTTTGCAATAACGAAAGTAAGCACATAAAACAATTCATCATGACAAATTACCCTCGAATATATTCAAAAAGGCCTACGTTTGTGTACATTTATCGAAATTACCACGATTTGGTTGAAAATGTGATTCTCAGGCTCATTAGTGCCAAAGGGAACCGCGGAGACAATAAATGGAGGACATTTTGTTACTGTTTCACCACTATCCTCCATGTTTGTGCTCGTTTTGATCTCTACCAATTATTATTATATTCGAATTTCAAAACGCGATCATCATTTGTTTTTGAGCTGTTGATTCGTAT
This sequence comes from Orthosia cruda, assembly GCA_964057195.1. Taxonomy (NCBI): domain Eukaryota; kingdom Metazoa; phylum Arthropoda; class Insecta; order Lepidoptera; family Noctuidae; genus Orthosia; species Orthosia cruda. The sequence goes on along the minus strand of OZ059825.1, from coordinate 20,012,650 downwards.
TTAGCAAGCTTTATATTAACTTGCAATGTATTTATTATGTATGTAAGAATGTGTGTGTGTACCAATCACATGCGAGATGAATGACGCGATGTGGATTTCCGTTTTGTATGATTTGGTCGGTTGGATAGAGTTTAAACTCTTTGCGCATTTGCGCTGCAGGTTTACTTCTAATCATACAGTCTCATATTTATCGATTTAAGTAAGATATAACCAGATTGCTTAGAAGACCTGACAGAGATAAATTATTCTCTATGGTCGTCTTATACTTGTACATAACTAGGAAGGTACAAAGTAAGTAAGAATAACTAACTTCCTGAAAGAGCAAATTCACTTAAACCACACTATCAATAAAATTTTCAGGATTTCCGCTTGTAAACCGTAAAACCTCACTCCGCTGACGAGTGGCTCCACGCGGTCACGCTTCCACATCGCACTCAGCACATTATCTTAATTTTGATATACTGTACGAAACCTTTCTGTTGTCTCATCGTTTTCCGCTAAAACCATTAAAGTAAGTTCTCGAAGCCCATAAACGGTTCGAAAAATTAGAACCACGTAATATAATTTATCTTGTAAAGTGTTGAGTTGTGAGTGGTCGCCTCGTGGTTACCGCGCTGTGTTTAAACTAAACCACGGGTAACTGAAACAAGGCACATATGGGGTTAAATAATTCAGTGGTGGTGCAGCATCGTGTGGCTACTCGTACGAGGCGTAGCTCGTGTCCGTACTAAGGGCCACCGGTAGAATCCTGATCGTTAGTTTATTTGTTCTCGGAGGAACACCTGCTTTCGAATTGAGGCCGGTTACATGTCACTGATATGTTTGCAGGTTTTTTTCCCAAGATGGGTAAGTAGAAAATACTAAGGACATGTTTGATGCATAATCATCAAAGTCCCGTATACTTATAAGTGGGTCAGAGATTTTCAAACTGTTTTTCTACAAGGTCCTCCTAGTCAGAATTTTCCAAACACACTAGAAAAACTTTTCTGTTAAAAGCCATTTATCAATTTATACTTTTAGAAGGTAAATTAAAAAGTTAATGTTTGCTGTCTACTGCTTTCAGAAACTGTCGCACCCAATTAAAAGCTCATTAATTCTCGACGAAAAAATTCCGAAGTTGAGATTAAAAATTTAGAAAGTTTTTGATGTAATCTGTTTGAAGTTGGCTCAAACGTTCTGGCTCATGAAGCGAGTATTCATGTTAATTGAATTAGTCGCAGTAACAGTTTCAGTGTTTCTGATAAAAAGTGTCCTGAAGTTACTTTTACTGGTAGTTCCTATATCTACAAAGGTTTGAATTGAATATGAACTTATTTCAGTACACAAGAAGAGCATTTCATATTAACGTACTGTAATGCTTGTTACACGTCGCGTACAATTTTTATCCACTAGTTACAAAATGCAGCTGCTAAATTGGTATCGAGCGGTGGTTTCCTTTGTTCCTTTCCATATAGCATTCAATGCTCACTTCGTTATAAATAGGAAAATGTATTTTGTATTGAATACGGCAATTTGCAGTGATTGGAGCATTCAATATCATGTATGGTTCACTTAAATATGTAGCTAGTCGGAACGTTTTAACTTTGATCAATTATTTTTCGTGATTGCTCGGTCGCCCGAGCTTTAGGTGTGTGCATACAAATATCTAGATGATTGATTTATTCGTTCGGGAGTCTACGCACCTACTAATTTTCAAGTTATTAAATTATATTTCTATAAAAGAGGAGACATGAAAATAAGGCAAAACACAGAACAGAAAAAACGCCTTGGCAAAACATGGAACCCAGCTAAGTATCCAGTATTAAACATGTTTCCAGCACAAAATGAGTTTGCAATAACGAAAGTAAGCACATAAAACAATTCATCATGACAAATTACCCTCGAATATATTCAAAAAGGCCTACGTTTGTGTACATTTATCGAAATTACCACGATTTGGTTGAAAATGTGATTCTCAGGCTCATTAGTGCCAAAGGGAACCGCGGAGACAATAAATGGAGGACATTTTGTTACTGTTTCACCACTATCCTCCATGTTTGTGCTCGTTTTGATCTCTACCAATTATTATTATATTCGAATTTCAAAACGCGATCATCATTTGTTTTTGAGCTGTTGATTCGTATTTAGCAAGCTTTATATTAACTTGCAATGTATTTATTATGTATGTAAGAATGTGTGTGTGTACCAATCACATGCGAGATGAATGACGCGATGTGGATTTCCGTTTTGTATGATTTGGTCGGTTGGATAGAGTTTAAACTCTTTGCGCATTTGCGCTGCAGGTTTACTTCTAATCATACAGTCTCATATTTATCGATTTAAGTAAGATATAACCAGATTGCTTAGAAGACCTGACAGAGATAAATTATTCTCTATGGTCGTCTTATACTTGTACATAACTAGGAAGGTACAAAGTAAGTAAGAATAACTAACTTCCTGAAAGAGCAAATTCACTTAAACCACACTATCAATAAAATTTTCAGGATTTCCGCTTGTAAACCGTAAAACCTCACTCCGCTGACGAGTGGCTCCACGCGGTCACGCTTCCACATCGCACTCAGCACATTATCTTAATTTTGATATACTGTACGAAACCTTTCTGTTGTCTCATCGTTTTCCGCTAAAACCATTAAAGTAAGTTCTCGAAGCCCATAAACGGTTCGAAAAATTAGAACCACGTAATATAATTTATCTTGTAAAGTGTTGAGTTGTGAGTGGTCGCCTCGTGGTTACCGCGCTGTGTTTAAACTAAACCACGGGTAACTGAAACAAGGCACATATGGGGTTAAATAATTCAGTGGTGGTGCAGCATCGTGTGGCTACTCGTACGAGGCGTAGCTCGTGTCCGTACTAAGGGCCACCGGTAGAATCCTGATCGTTAGTTTATTTGTTCTCGGAGGAACACCTGCTTTCGAATTGAGGCCGGTTACATGTCACTGATATGTTTGCAGGTTTTTTTCCCAAGATGGGTAAGTAGAAAATACTAAGGACATGTTTGATGCATAATCATCAAAGTCCCGTATACTTATAAGTGGGTCAGAGATTTTCAAACTGTTTTTCTACAAGGTCCTCCTAGTCAGAATTTTCCAAACACACTAGAAAAACTTTTCTGTTAAAAGCCATTTATCAATTTATACTTTTAGAAGGTAAATTAAAAAGTTAATGTTTGCTGTCTACTGCTTTCAGAAACTGTCGCACCCAATTAAAAGCTCATTAATTCTCGACGAAAAAATTCCGAAGTTGAGATTAAAAATTTAGAAAGTTTTTGATGTAATCTGTTTGAAGTTGGCTCAAACGTTCTGGCTCATGAAGCGAGTATTCATGTTAATTGAATTAGTCGCAGTAACAGTTTCAGTGTTTCTGATAAAAAGTGTCCTGAAGTTACTTTTACTGGTAGTTCCTATATCTACAAAGGTTTGAATTGAATATGAACTTATTTCAGTAATATTTTATCTATTAAATACTTATTTTAGCGTTTCGGTAACCAATCGCATCAAAAAAGGAAAACAGTATCTACTAACATCCGTTTATTCTTCTACAAGACTCCATAGAGACATCAAAATACTCATCCGTATCGCTATTTACCGGTTATCGGCGTTGGAAGGCCGTTCCCATTTTTAGCTGAAAGAAACGGCCATACTGTCACTTGACGAAGAATTGAGTAGCTTGTATAAGACGAAATCCTAAAAAACAACCAAACATGTGTTTTTGTTTTAAAATAAAATTAAACACAGAGATCCTAAATTGAATTCATTGCAGCAGCCAACAGAATCAGAACACTTGTGCTAAAAATTATAAATTAACAACTCAAACTATGCTCGAGCTTCTGCATGTCTATATATAAGAGGAAATGTACACAAATTTCACAAAGTGTGCGTCGTGCATAAATAATTCAGGGCCCATGGTGGGTCGTGTATGGCGCAACATTTGGAAGGCGCGTCGGCGGCTTGCGGTCAGCCGCACTGCGGCGCCGGCCGGCCCATCGACGAGCCAGCCCTACCTGCACCACATCTAATATGCCTCTGTGAAAAAGGAATGTGCTCCAAATTATATACGGCCAGAATTCTTCAGTTGACACCGCTGAAATAATTGCTATAAATAAAATATCCTCTGAAAGTAGGACGAATTTGAAGTGGACGTCTGTTCGACATAATCATGAAAAGTGCCAACGAAACCTTTGCTGTGTCTTTTTTCTCTACTTTTACTATATGATTTATCTCACATTTCAAATAGGATCATGGAAATAATGCATACGTTTTTACTCAATAGGTACTTATGTACTCAAATAGTTGTAACTCACCGAATGGCGTGCTGCATGCAGTTACCACTATTTGCAAAACGGGTACGGAATGTCGACGAACCAGAAAACATGTTTGAAAACCATTCACTGAAACTTTGTTCCGTATTCAAAATCCCGAGCTATTATTTATGCCGGGGGCACTTATCGCGTCTATCACTTTTATGATACACGGCAGGGGTCTCAGTGGCCTAAAAAGCGTAGTGTACATTGTAGTGAACGACAATTGACACTTGCTAATTAAATTGAATTTGGAAGCGTGCACCCGCAGCGGTTTCTAAACATTTTTATTTAAATTTACGGCAATTTTTAATTTATTTTGTTTCAGTTCTCGGACGGGTCGCTGGGTAAAACCGAACGTTCCCGGTGAGTTAATTAAACTAGTTCGCATCGGACACTTTTTAACAGATTTGGAGCGGGAAATTGTCAGAGCAGGTAGGCGACAGCGTGTGATGACGTCTCCGTGACGTTCCGATCTAAGGAGTCTCGAGTTTGAACAGTGTTTTTCTCGCTGGGACAAGATTTACCAAGATGTAACAGGTAAATTAAAAGAGTTTCATGCTTGTTGTAAGGCAGTATTTGTAATTCTTTATGTTTCTAGATAATTCAACAGATTTTACCATCTAATTTCAATAAAATTCGACATCATTAAATTTTTCTCACCCCAAAGACTTAGCCGAAAATATCACTTAGAATTGTGTGCATTGTTTGTTAGTTGTTTCGTCATCTAACATGCAGATCTTATAGATTGTCATATAAATCTATACCAACCAATGCATTGATCGCAAACACAATAATAAGTAGCTGGCAGCAGTTAGGGACTAGGTAAATGCACAGCTCCGGCAGAGGATACGCTCGTTACAGTCCAGCTCGGATGATATATAGTCTGTGGCAGGCAGCTCCTGTCCTGTGATTAATTGCTCCCCGTGAGAGAACTATCGCCCTGTCTCTGTCACTTCATTTTTACCAAGCTTATCGAACTTACATTAATCATTAGTGGGTGCATGGTGCAAGTTTAAGAGCATGGTTTGTTGAATTGTAGTAGGTCTATGATATGAACGCTGGTTTTTACCTCACTGTCTCAGAAGAAAGGCAATGTTTTTAGTAGACTAGAGTTCTTATAGCTAAAAAGTACACTACCAAGTGTGGTTGTAATCCTGACACATAAACCACAATATAAGAAACAGAAAGATTTTCTAATTTTCTTTCGACTATCTGATTCTATCCTTAATAGTGCCCAATGTACCGATGGTATACCAAATGATATACCTACCTAAGAACCTGTGTCAATCAAATAAATTGGTGTCTGTAAAATAGAGTTCCTTCTTTTTTAATTACATATATTACCTTCAAGTTTAACTGATCTTTTTCACTTACTTTATTCCCGTAGGTAGAGTATGTAGGTAAGCGTATGTAGTAAGCTGAAAATTCAATTTGCGGTAGAGCGTGAACAATTTTATCCATCATCGGCTTGCTGCAGCATGTTATTTAAACGCAGCCTATCACCTAACTTCGGCATCGCAACTTCGCCAATCCGCGGTGAGTGTTTCAACTTCCATGTATTATTCAAATTGTTCAATGATCGCGGGCTCGGCGGCTAAGCCGCTCGTTACGCGGCGGGCGGCGTGGAGCGCGGCGTGAGGCGTGAGGCGTGCACTGCTACGCACTCAGCTAATGGCACCATTTACCGAGATTGTCTGCAAGCCTCTTAGGCGGTCGCTAACTGTACTGATTGGCACTCACTTACATAATACTGACTTGAAAACTGCCGCCGATCTAAGATAACTTTCGCATTGATGTTAGGAATTTTCGCTCGTGATTAAACAAAGTAGTAGTTCACTATTGGTACTTGAATGATGCATCCTACACTGCATTTTACAAAGCAATGAATGTGTTCGTGCTAACAAAAGATACTACAACACATTGAACCTGCATGTCTCTGTCGGCGCCACGCGCGCTCTAAACGTTTCCTAGTTAATGGGCTCGTCAGCGGAACTTTTACAATTTTCGGATGCCGTTTCAAAAGCCCAAATTTAATAGCGGTTCGTTTGTCAAATGTTACTCGAACAGAGCCGGGTGATGTATGTCCACACATGACTGCGAACACTCTTATCACAGAGGACCATTGTTGCGTCGAACTACGGTAGGGTCGAGTTCGAAAATCTGAAATGTGTTTATTTTAATCTCACGAGAAATCGTACGCCGCAGTAACCTTTTCATATTAACAAAACTTTAATATAACCGGAGGGGGGTGCCACGCTGTAGAGAGGCATAATTTTTGAGGCCAGTAAATTTTCTTTTTCTTTCATGTGCTCCTAAAATCTTAGTTTATTTCTGTAGTGGCAACTTTGTTAAAAACACATAAACGCGCCGCCCTTATTATTTGCGCGGTCTGCAGCTCGCCGTGCTGGTGTCGGCTCGCTCTATTTACAAAACAAACGAAATGTACTCAAGAAATAACTCATCCGAATTTATTCGTACTAACAACACGCTCGTAGCTCGATTCATCTGCAGACAAAATGACGGAGCATATTTCAGGCACTATCAATAACTTTCGCTGTGTATCAGGGTATCGTATGGTGGCGTTAAGTCAGACCATACTGGTCAACTAGTATCTTTTGAGTCAGATAAAAAAATTAACCTAGCTAAATCAATTCGATTAAGACCACTTACTAAAAATAAATTAATCTCTTTTAATAATAATGTTTTAAGCAACCTTTGTAACGCCAGTTTTGATTCAAACGACCCCAATATAAATTACGGCACGTTGTTTTCAACAGTTTGCCAAGAATTCAATAAAACGTGTCCTGTAAAAACAGTTAAAGTCAACAATTCCAAATCGAAATTTAGTGAATGGGCCACTGTGGGCATAAGAAAATGCCGAGATATCTTATATAATTTATATTACGAAAAATCTTTGACTTCCGATCAAGTTTTTCACACTTATGTTAGAAACTATTCCAAAATATTCAAAAGAGTCTGCGCTCAAGCAAAATCTCAAATAATAGTTAACAAAATTGGTGTTTCTAATAATAAAATAAAAACTGTGTGGCAATTAATTAATAAAGAAACTGGAAAGATACAACAACGCGATCAGAATGAGTTGTCTTTGAAAATAACTAATCAAACCATTTCTGATAGGCAAGAAGTCGCTGAGACATTAGAAAATTTCTTTACCAACATTCCGTTAGAGGTTACGAAGTCTCTTCCTTCCTCTTCTAAATTAGCTGAAGCTCTTCTTAAAGAAAACTTTACTAAAGACATACCAATCTTTAAATTTAAGCCAATATGTATTGATTCAATTAAAAACGCGTTCAAAAGTCTCAATAAAAAAAATACTGAAGACTTGTGGGGGATATCCGTTAGGGTTCTTGGAGATATTATTGACTCAATTGCTCCTGTCCTAACAGGCATATTCAATCAATGTTTGGACAGCGGCACTTTTCCTGACTTAATGAAACACTGTAAAGTAGTACCAATTTTCAAATCAGGCTGTAAGAGTGATCCTTCTAATTATAGACCTATATCCGTGCTTCCAGCATTGAGTAAAATCTTTGAAAAAATCATGCTGGAACTGGGAGTAATTATGGGCATGGGCCCTGAATTCTTTATGCACGACGCACACTTTGGGAAATTTGTGTACATTTCCTCTTGTAATTAGACACGCAGAAACTCGAGCATAGTTTGAGTTGTTAATTTATACTTTTTAGCACAAGTGTTCTAATTCTGTTGGCTGCTGCAAGGAATTCAATTTAGGATCTCTGTGTTTAATTTTATTTTATAACTAAAACACATGGTTGGTTGTTTTTCAGGATTTCGTATTATACAAGCTACTCAATTCTTCGTCAAGTGACAGTATGGCCGTTTCTTTCAGCTAAACGCCGAATAACCGGTAAACAGCGATACGGATGAGTATTTTGATGTCTCTATGGAGTCTTGTAGAAGAATAAACGGATGTTAGTAGATACTGTATTCCTTTTTCGATGCGATTGGTTACCGAAACGCTAAAATAAGTATTTAATAGATAAAATATTACTGTACTAATTTTATATTTAATTCAAACCATAGTAGATATAGGAACTACCAGCAAAAGTAACTTCAGGACAGTTTTTTATCAGAAACACTGAAACTGTTACTGCGACTAATTCAATTAACATGAATACTCGCTTCATGAGCCAGAACGTTTGAGCCTATATAGCTATTTATGCAACTGTTACGTTATGGTCAGTCTTTTAATAAGAGTGCCAATTTTCTTTTTTTGAGTGAAATTGGTGGGCACGATTTATTAAAAAACCAATAACGTACTGTTGCATACAAGATTTTATCTACGAAGGAAGGAACAAAACACAGATATAGACAAATAAGTATTTTTTATAGAAACTAAACTACACACTGACTATGGTTTATCCCGCGTCCACTTTTTATTTTAGTTTTTTTATTTAGTCTTTACTAGGTATAAGGCAAAGATCTTGTAGCCACAACAGCCAAATAATCATACTTTTGTTCTAATCTTGTTCCATTTTTAACCGAGTTCCCAAAAAGGAGGAGGTTCTATGTTCGACTTCAAGTTTTTTTTTTTTTTTTGTGTTTGTTCACCGATTTCTCCGTCAATTGTGGACCGATTTTGAAAATTCTTTTTTTGTTTGAAAACGTATGTTCCGAAATTGGTCCCATTTTAATTTGGTGGAGATCTGATGGAAAACTTTGGAGATATACAACAGAACTCTTCAATAAATAACGGCAAATCTCTCGGGATTGCTGCAATCGCATGTCTGTTTATTGTTTATACCATTTCATAACATAACATCACGCCAGTACGCTCTTAAGGGGTACGCAGATCTCTCATTTCAGCGGTTAAGTTCAAGTTTTATGAAATCTATTTCGGCGTTATAGTTACCTTACTAACTTGCCTATTAGGTAGGTACAACTTAAAAGTGAAAAATAAAAAAACTTTTTTGCAAAAAAATACTACCGACTTCCAAATACAAAACTACAAAGTGAAAAATAACTTTAATTTTTGAAGTCGGTGTCCATAACGCAAAAAATTGGCACCTACGAAAGACATTTACATTTACGTCTCGATTTCGAAGTAATATTATAGGTACGTGGCTGTATGTTCAGAATGCCTTTGCTTGTGTTTTAGAATATATGCCGATTCGCATAATGCAATCCGATGTCGTTATGGGTATCATAATGAAACCGCTGTTAATTTTGTAATTCGAATATAACGAAACCGAAGAAAAACCGAATTTATCGATTTAATTAATATTTTAATTCGTTTAATTAAAATATTAATTAAACGAATTTATTGTTAAACTTTCTTTCATTTTTGAGAAAAGCATTATACAAGCCTCAACCAGTAAGAAAGCCATCCTGGCCTCGTATATAACCGGACCTCACCTGCGGTTCGGTCCGTTTAACTCATACTTGGCCAGGAAGGCTTACTTACTGGATTCTGCAGTAATGTACTATATCAGAGTACAAAAGCAGAGCATTTCATATTAACGTACTGTAATGCTTGTTACACGTCGCGTACAATTTTTATCCACTAGTTACAAAATGCAGCTGCTAAATTGGTATCGAGCGGTGGTTTCCTTTGTTCCTTTCCATATAGCATTCAATGCTCACTTCGTTATAAATAGGAACATGTATTTTGTATTGAATACGGCAATTTGCAGTGATTGGAGCATTCAATATCATGTATGGTTCACTTAGATATGTAGCTAGTCGGAACGTTTTAACTTTGATCAATTATTTTTCGTGATTGCTCGGTCGCCCGAGCTTTTGGTGTCTGCATACAAATATCTAGTTGCTTGATTTATTCGTTCGGGAGTCTACGCACCTAATAATTTTCAAGTTATTAAATGATATTTCTATAAAAGAGGAGACAATAACATTACATGAAAATAAGGCAAAACACAGAACAGAAAAAACGCCTAGGCAAAACATGGAACCCAGCTAAGTATCCAGTATTAAACATGTTTCCAGCACAAAATGAGTTTGCAATAACGAAAGTAAGCACATAAAACAATTCATCATGACAAATTACCCTCGAATATATTCAAAAAGGCCTACGTTTGTGTACATTTATCGAAATTACCACGATTTGGTTGAAAATGTGATTCTCAGGCTCATTAGTGCCAAAGGGAACCGCGGAGACAATAAATGGAGGACATTTGTTACTGTTTCACCACTATCCTCCATGTTTGTGCTCGTTTTGATCTCTAGCAATTATTATTATATTCGAATTTCAAAACGCGATCATCATTTGTTTTTGAGCTGTTGATTCGTATTTAGCAAGCTTTATATTAACTTGCAATGTATTTATTATGTATGTAAGAATGTGTGTGTGTACCAATCACATGCGAGATGAATGACGCGATGTGGATTTCCGTTTTGTATGATTTGGTCGGTTGGATAGAGTTTAAACTCTTTGCGCACTTACGCAATACAGCTGCAGGTTTACTTCTAGTCATACAGTCTCATATTTATCGATTTAAGTAAGATATAACCAGATTGCTTAGAAGACCTGCCAGAGATAAATTATTCTTTATGGTCGTATTATACTTGTACATAACTAGGAAGGTACAAAGTAAGTAAGAATAAGTAACTTCCTGAAAGAGCAAATTCACTTAAACCACACTATCAATAAAATTTTCAGGATTTCCGCTTGTAAACCGTAAAACCTCACTCCGCTGACGAGTGGCTCCACGCGGTCACGCTTCCACATCCCACTCAGCACATTATCTTAATTTTGTTATACTGTACGAAACCTTTCTGTTGTCTCATCGTTTTCCGCTAACACCATTAAAGTAAGTGCTCGAAGCCCATAAACGGTTCGAAAAACTAGAACCACGTAATATAATTTATCTTGTAAAGTGTTGAGTTGTGAGTGGCCGCCTCGTGGTTACCGCGCTGTGTTTAAACTAAACCACGGGTAACTGAAACAAGGCACATATGGGGTTAAATAATTCAGTGGTGGTGCAGCATCGTGTGGCTACTCGTACGAGGCGTAGCTCGTGTCCGTACTAAGGGCCACCGGTACAATCCTGATCGTTAGTTTATTTGTTCTCGGAGGAACACCTGCTTTCGAAATGACGCCGGTCACATGTCACTGATTTGTTTGCACGTTTTTTTCCCAAGATGGGTTAAGTCGAAAATACTAAGGACATGTTAGATGCATAATCACCAAAGTCCCGTATACTTATGAGTGGGTCAGAGATTTGCAAACTGTTTTTCTACAAGGTTCTTCTAGTGAGAATTTTCCAAACACACTAGAAAAACATTTCTGTTGAAAGTAATTTATCGATTTTTACTTTCAGAGGGTAAATTAAAAAGTTAATGTTTGCTGTCTACTGCTTTCAGAAACCGTCACACCCAATTAAAAGCTCATTAATTCTCGACGAAAAAATTCCGAAGTTGAGATTAAAAAATTTAGAAAGTTTTGATGTAATCTGTTTGAAGTTGGCTCAAACGTTCTGGCTCATGAAGCGAGTATTCATGTTAATTGAATTAGTCGCAGTAACAGTTTCAGTGTTTCTGATAAAAAACTGTCCTGAAGTTACTTTTGCTGGTAGTTCCTATATCTACTATGGTTTGAATTAAATATAAAATTAGTTCAGTAATATTTTATCTATTAAATACTTATTTTAGCGTTTCGGTAACCAATCGCATCGAAAAAGGAATACAGTATCTACTAACATCCGTTTATTCTTCTACAAGACTCCATAGAGACATCAAAATACTCATCCGTATCGCTGTTTACCGGTTATTCGGCGTTTAGCTGAAAGAAACGGCCATACTGTCACTTGACGAAGAATTGAGTAGCTTGTATAATACGAAATCCTGAAAAACAACCAACCATGTGTTTTAGTTATAAAATAAAATTAAACACAGAGATCCTAAATTGAATTCCTTGCAGCAGCCAACAGAATTAGAACACTTGTGCTAAAAACTACAAATTAACAACTCAAACTATGCTCGAGTTTCTGCGTGTCTAATTACAAGAGGAAATGTACACAAATTTCCCAAAGTGTGCGTCGTGCATAAAGAATTCAGGGCCCATGGTGGGTCGTGTATGGCGCAACATTTGGAAGGCGCGTCGGCGGCGTGCGGTCAGCCGCACTGCGGCGCCCGGCCGGCCCATCGACGAGCCAGCCCTACCTGCACCACATCTAATATGCCTCTGTGAAAAAGGAATGTGCTCCAAATTATATACGGACAGAATTCTTCAGTTGACACCGCTGAAATAGTTGCTATAAATAAAATATCCTCTGAAAGTAGGAAGAATTTCAAGTGGACGTCTGTTCGGCATAATCATGAAAAAGGCAACGGAATCTTTGCTGTGTCTTTTTTCTCGACTTTTACTATATGATTTATCAGACATTTGAAAATGATCGTGGAAATTAAGCATACGTTTTTACTTAACAGGTACCTATGTACTCAAATAGTTGTAACTCACCGAATGAGGTGCAGTACGCCATTCGGTGAGCTACAACTATTTGCAAAACAGGTACGGAATGTCGACGAACCAGAAAACATGTTTGAAAACCATCCACTGAAACTTTGTTCCGTATTCAAAATCCCGAGCTATTATTTATGCCGGGGGCACTTATCGCGTCTATCACTTTTATGATACACGGCAGGGGTCTCAGTGGCCTAAAAAGCGTAGTGTACATTGTAGTGAACGACAATTGACACTTGCTAATTAAATTGAATTTGGAAGCGTGCACCCGCAGCGGTTTCTAAACATTTTTATTTAAATTCACGGCAATTTTTAATTTATTTTGTTTCAGTTCTCGGACGGGTCGCTGGGTAAAACCGAACGTTCCCGGTGAGTTAATTAAACTAGTTCGCATCGGACACTTTTTAACAGATTTGGAGCGGGAAATTGTCAGAGCAGGTAGGCGACAGCGTGTGATGACGTCTCCTTGACGTTCCGATCTAAGGAGTCTCGAGTTTGAACAGTGTTTTCCTTGCTGGGACAAGATTTACCAAGATCTAACAGGTAAATTAAAAGAGTTTCATGCTTGTTGTATGGCAGTATTTGTAATTCTTTATGTTTCTAGATAATTCAACAGATTTTACCATCTAATTTCAATAAAATTCGACATCATTAAATTTTTCTCACCCCAAAGACTTAGCCGATAATTTCACTTAGAATTGTGTGCATTGTTTGTTAGTTGTTTCGTCATCTAACGTGCAGATCTTATAGATTGTCATATAAATCTATACCAACCAATGCATTGATCGCAAACACAATAATAAGTAGCTGGCAGCAGTTAGGGACTAGGTAAATGCACAGCTCCGGCAGAGGATACGCTCGTTACAGTCCAGCTCGGATGATATATAGTCTGTGGCAGGCAGCTCCTGTCCTGTGATTAATTGCTCCCCGTGAGAGAACTATCGCCCTGTCTCTGTCACTTCATTTTTACCAAGCTTATCGAACTTACATTAATCATTAGTGGGTGCATGGTGCAAGTTTAAGAGCATGGTTTGTTGAATTGTAGTTCTATGATATGAACGCTGGTTTTTACCTCACTGTCTCAGAAGAAAAGCAATGTTTTTAGTAGACTAGAGTTCTTATAGCTAAAAAGTACACTACCAAGTGTGGTTGTAATCCTGACACATAAACCACAATATATGAAACAGAAAGATTTTCTAATTTTCTTTCGACTATCTGATTCTATCCTTAATAGTGCCCAATGTACCGATGGTATACCAAATGATATACCTACCTAAGAACCTGTGTCAATCAAATAAATTGGTATCTGTAAAAGTGAGTTCCTTCTTTTTTAATTACATATATTACCTTCAAGTTTAACTGATCTTTTTCACTTACTTTATTCCCGTAGGTAGAGTATGTAGGTAAGCGTATGTAGTAAGCTGAAAATTCAATTTGCGGTAGAGCGTGAACAATTTTATCCATCATCGGCTTGCTGCAGCATGTTATATAAACATAGCCTATCACTTAACTTCGGCATCGCAACTTCGCCGATCCGCGGTGAGTGTTTCAACTTCCATGTATTATTCAAATTGTTCAATGATCGCGGGCTCGGCGGCTAAGCCGCTCGTTACGCGGCGGGCGGCGTGGAGCGCGGCGTGAGGCGTGAGGCGTGAGGCGTGCGCTGCTACGCACTCAGCTAATGGCACCATTTACCGAGATTGTCTGCAAGCCTCTTAGGCGGTCGCTAACTATACTGATTGGCACTCACTTACATAAGACTGACTTGAAAACTGCCGCCGATCTACGATAACTTTCGCATTGATGTTAGGAATTTTCGCTCGTGATTAAACTAAGCAGTAGTTCGCTATTAGTACTTGAATGATGCATCCTACACTGCATTTTACAAAGCAAAGTATGTGTTTGTGCTAACAAAGGATACTACAACACATTGAACCTGCATGTCTCTGTCGGCGCCACGCGCGCTCTAAACGTTTCCTAGTTAATGGGCTCGTCAGCGGAACTTTTACAATTTTCGGATGCCGTTTCAAAAGCTCAAATTTAATAGCGGTTCGCTTGTCAAGTGTTACTCGAACAGAGCCGGGTGATATATGTCCACACATGACTGCGAACACTCTTATCACAGAGGACCATTGTTTCGTCGAACTACTCAAGTCTCAAAGTAGGGTCGAGTTCGGCTATCTGAAATGTGTTTATTTTAATCTCACGGGAAATCGTACGCCGCAGCAACCCTTCCATATTAACAAAACTTTAATATAACCGGTGCGTCCCAGAGGGGGCGCCACGCTGTAGAGAGGCAAAATTTTTGTGGCCAGTAAAATTTCTTTCAGTTAAAAGTCCGTCTCGTGGCAGACAGCCAACGCTACCATGTGCTCCTAAAATCTTATTTTATTTCCGTAGTCGCAACTTTGTTAAAAACACATAAGCGCGCCGCCCTTATTATTTGCGCGGTCTGCAGCTCGCCGTGCTGGTGTCGGCTCGCTCTATTTACAAAACAAACGAAATGTACTCAAGAAATAACTCATCCGAATTTATTCGTACTAACAACACGCTCGTAGCTCGATTCATCTGCAGACAAAATGACGGAGCATATTTCAGGCACTATCAATAACTTTCGCTGTGTATCAGGGTATCGTATCGCTCGCTTGTTTTGCATTTTGTGTTCTTTATTTTGCTTGTGAACAAAAAGCTACGGGAGAGTAGCTGGGTTCTAGTTACGGGAGAGCGGTCTCTTGACAAATTGTGCGGCGAGCCTGCCCGTGTATGCCCTCGCCTTCCCACGTCCGCGCCAACCCCGCCTGCCCGCCTTCCCGCCTGCCCACTTGCCTGCTCCGCCGTCTAGACGTCACTCGGACAAGCCTTGTTCGTGCTAAAATGTGAATGCACTGTATTGTTTTATACAACAAATCCATAAATAGCGCGTCCAACTGAATGTGAACAGCAGCATAACTGTGTATGTGACTATGGCAAGGCAAAGCGTTTTGACGCCGTCAATCTACCAATTACATGCGAGAGAAAGACGCAATATGGATTCCCGTCTATGTGATTGGTCGATTGATGGCGGATTAGAATTTGATGAATGGAATAGGAGCACGGCTATGTGACGCTGTTCCCCTGCAGCGCGAGCTGTGTGGAGGCAGCTAATGAAACTAACTTTTTACTCTTGGTATAGTGAAGCTTGGATAGCGTTTTCATTTACTTACTAGTGCCAAAAGAGATTTACTATGATTGCTACATTTTAAAATTAGTGTCGTGTATGTAAGTTTTTCGATCAATACACAAAACCTGAGGCACCTCAAACAAAATTATATGACCACGACAGGAATTTCCACAATTTTCACACCGATTCGAGAAATAAAGGGCGAACCGTCATTATCCGGGACAAAAGGCGGAAGAGGACATAAAAGGTTGTCCGCATCCCGTAGTATTTTACTGATAGCTGTGTTGTACCAATCGCCCGTCATTGTAACACCTACAATAAAAAACAGGGGATTTACATTAAAAAAGAAATTTAAATGTCTAAAAAACGATCGGTAGGAACGAAATAAAGCGGCAGTATGGTTTTGAACGTTCCAAAATGATTTTAACGTTACCCGCCCGAATAAAGTCCTACTATAAATTGGGAGATAGAATAGGAAAGGTTTTTATCAGTTACATACTGGACCAGTGGAAAAGTACTGGCATATAAATGAACACTCTGGTTTAACCAATTTTTTTTTAATCCTGTTGTGGTTTTATTGTTTTTTAAAAGAGCATGCATTTCGCGCCATTTTATCATGCCTGTTTTTTGACAATTGATTTATGTATGAGGCTTTTTATTTTCATTTACCTGCTATTGGGAATATTTTATTACATATTTTACTACCTGCAAATGCGTTTTCGTCATAAAAAGTAAATTAAGATTAAGTAGTTTTGATTCAACCTATGTAGGTACGGTATTTTTATTATTTATATATTTATTTAAAATTTCATGCAACATACAGGTACATACTGCCGTGGTATAACTAAAATGCCGTTATCCGACATCTAGTCGATTTTTAACATTTGATGCTATATTAATGAGATAAAAATATCTATCGATCTGTGTATGCGAATTTTCAATACCTCGAATAGTTTTGGCGCGCATTATATGCTGTGTTGATGTTTGATATGGAAGATTAATTTGCTTGTAGCTGTAAAATGTTGGTTATGTTCTCACAGATAAACAATCAATGCGCGCAGATGAACTTTTTCTTACTCTTTGACATTTACACAAACATGGCCGCCCTCCCGTCTCCGCGGTGACGCGACGTCACGATATACACTAAATTGATAAAATATAATTAAATTAAGCGTGTTTTCAATTTACTGTTGAAAACTCATTCCTTGACTTTTATTTATATTTCTCGAGTTGTTTGAACAGTATCTCAATACACACGAAGGCATTTTTTTATAAGAAACAAAACTGAGTACTCAAACGTGTCACGTTGCAGCGAGCGCTTGCCACAGACTAAGTGAGTTGGGGTACGCGCGCTCTAACGCGTGTTACAATCAATTGAGTTGAGGAGTGCGTAAAGATGCTACTTAAATAAAGATATCAAAAGTGCAAAACACAGCATTCACTTTAAACTAGAAATCATAAAGCAGTAGAATTAACTCCTGCAATAATGAAATCATGCAAACTCGAGGCGAATTAGTAACTATTCAATGATCTGAAAAAAGTGAAGGATGGAATGGAAATATTGAGTAGCTACGAGAATAAACGGCAGCTGCACAAAGCTGCCGTCCTCTCCTCAAGCTATAGTGCTGCTATCTGACAAAACCATATTTTGAGTTTTATAGAGGAAACAATAAAACTGCGAAATAATAAAAATCGATGCTGTTTATCTACTATAAACAACGTGCGAGAGTTGCCGGTGTCAAAAAATGTATCTAAATAGATTGCGATCTTTCGGTTAGACACATTGTGAGAACCTAATTCTGATTAATTAAAAATAATCAAAAATAGGTTTGCAAACTATAATACGACCGATCAGTGTGGCGACGACGCTTGGTGGATGGAGGCCTTTGTCTGGCAGTGGACGTCTTATGGCTGAAATGATGAAGATGATGATGATGAAACAGTAATTCGGCGCGTTTTTATTTTTAATCGGCATCTTTTGATAGTAGTTAAATACTGCATAGACAGATCGATAGATATTTTTTTGTTGATTACGAAGGCATTAAAAAACTAAATTCGGCCAATTGTCAGATAACGGTACTATAGTTTGAGGAAAGCACAAAGAGCTGTGACGTGGTATAATACTATTCCTGGAAACTGCTGAGCTCTGAGCAATTTTTCCAGCGATTCATATTTATACTAGCTTCTGGCAGCGGTTTTGTCGAATTTTTTTCCGAGCGTACATATTCCCTGCATAAAAAGTATCATATGTGCTATTCCTGACTATAACCTATCACTGTGCCAAATTTCATCCAGATCCGTTAAGCTCTTCTAGCGTGTTTGAGTAACAAACACACAAACACACACGCACATATATCCAACTTTTCACATTTATAATATAAGTAAGATAGTAAGATTAACTACTATAGGTGGCATCAAAAGAAAATGCAATACGATATTCAGTTTTGATGGAGCCTTCGATGGAGAATTTCCACTGCACGAGTAATGAAAACGGTTTCATATTGTGTAGTATTGGCATTTTGGTTTAGTTGAAATTGGCATCGATATTGATACGCCGGCAGTACGTTCTCACGCGAAAGTCCGAGGAAACGCTGTACATTGAGTTTTTAAACAAAATAGAGCAATGTACATCATCCTCGCGGGCTCTCGCGCGAGAGTGTACAGCCGGCATTACTGTTCTATGAAGAGCAATAATTATCTCAAATGTCAAACAAGTACCTGGAAATCTTTAGTTGACCTAGTTTTTGAAACAATAACTCAGTCACAGGAGTCAGGGGGCGTGCCCAGTCTGAGGTAATAAATGTGTCGAAAAGCGAAATTCTCCGCTGTAGTTTCATTTATCAAGCGTCACGGAGGTCGCTCCAAATTATATCGTTAGACCGGTGACTCCCCCATAAATTATTATCTACGCGCGATTAATTATTCTTATACATAGTATAATAAAACAAAGTCGATTTCCGCTGTCTGTCCCTATGTATGCTTAGATCTTTAAAACTCCGCAACGGATTTTGATGCCGTTTTTTTTAATAAATAGAGTAATTCAAGAGGAAGGTTTATATATATAATACACGCAGGCAAAGCCGCTGTTAGAAGCTAGTATAGTCATAAATAAATCTCTTGATTTTTATTCGGTATTTTTTTAAACAAATAATGTATCAATGATTTTAACTGGAGAATGAAGAGGACAAGGGTCAAGGTAATTAAAATTTAAAAAATAAACAGTGCTGTCCAACAATTCATATTCATTGTTACCTTTGATTATTATAATCGAGATAAAAGAACTTAATTATAACGTTTTCTTATGTTTAAAGCTGATAGAGGAGAAAAATTTTAAAAATACATTCTTATTATTTAAAATGTGTCATCGTTTTAAAATAATTGTATATTAATTAAAAAGGTAGTAAAGTAAGGTATCAACGCTCGCACCCTGTCGAGCGTTTGTTTTTAGTTGCGTTCTTAAAAGTTTTGTCACAAGTTCATAACTCTATGTTTCCGGCGCGCTACACAGAACCAACTCAATATTTTATATTAAATTTTATTCTGTCAGTACACTTTGAGGGACGAATTCATTTGCTCTGAATTCATATAATTTAATATCAAACTCATAGGAAATTAAACTGAAACCACTCAACTGTTTTTGGAATTCATTAAATCGTGCAAATAGTATACGGTTTGTAAGTTGCAGGTAATATTTCTGCTACTGATATCTTACTAATATTATAAAAATGCGAAAGTTTGGATGGATGGAATGTATGTTCATAACTCAATCACACCAGAACGTCTTTTCATCCCGGTAAAATGTACCGTTGGGATAAGAAAACACTTTTCACGCGGGCCAAACCGCTGGCAGAAGCTAGTACATAACAAAGGTACTTTATGGTCATCAATAAGTAGTGTACAGCCATTCGCAGTCTATCCTCTCCTCACTGAACCTTTTCACTTATTATCGCACTAGATAACTTATTCGCAACCAGGTTGACAAAGTAAAAAAAAACTACACACAGGACCTATTCTGCTCAAACGTCACGTGCATCATTTTTCTTATATTATTCAACTTTTTTATAGCCAGCAAATCTATATTACTTCAGTTCACTTTAATTATAAAACCAACATGAAAACATTCGTAGAACCTCCATAAACCAACAGCTTATTTATTTTCAATCCCACGTCACTCGAACCGGCAAATTTTTCTCAAAAATGGAACGTAATGTCATAACATCTCTAAAAAGTATCCAGAAAGTGAATTCTACCGGAGACTTATTCACAACTGTCCAGGAATAAGCGAGATTTTAAATTTGGAATCACCTACTGTCCAGTTAGTAAGTATGTAATTTACTTACTGGACAGTAGTAGGGATAGGTCGGATATATCAAAACGTAACTTATATCGGATATGTGTTAGATATCATATCATATCGATATCTATATCAAAATAACCGATATGACAAAAACTGTATGTAATAAAAATCTTACTAGCGTGCAAAACGAATAAGTCAAAAATTAAAACCGTAACAATGCAAAAACGTAAAACTACGAACAAAACGCAAACTTTACAAACTATAGGAACCATATGCGCTACCTCTCTTTCTAAGTATTATTTCGCGTTCGTTGTTAGTATGCTCATCTAAATAACATGTTAACTTTTGCAAATTGTACTACTGATATCGATATCTGAAAACCGTTTTCGATATCGATATGAAACTTTATATCAGTTACATAACAGTACCAGGATATATATTATGAGGGAGGCTCCAAATATATATCTATCTCTCTTTTTGGTATGGCATTTTATGAGATAGATATTTTTTCGAGTCCATTAATCAAGCTGTACAGCAAACAAATATAAATAAATGCCCCCGGTAAATCGATCACAATATCTATCAGCAATTGCCCTAATATGAATGTAACCTAATAGCTATTTATGCAACTGTTACGTTATGGTCAGTCTTTTAATAAGAGTGCCAATTTTCTTTTTTTGAGTGAAATTGGTGGTCACGATTTATTAAAAAACCAATAACGTACTATTGCATACAAGATTTTATCTACGAAGGAAGGAACAAAACACAGATATAGACAAATAAGTATTTTTTATAGAAACTTAACTATACACTGACTATGGTTTATCCCGCGTCCACATATTATTTTATTTTTTTATTTAGTCTTTACTAGGTATAAGGCAAAGATATTGTAGCCACAACAGCCAAATAATCATACTTTTGTTCTAATCTTGTTCCATTTTTAAAAACATCATTTACATTGTCTCGATTTCGAAGTCATATTATAGGTACGTGGCTGTATGTTCAGAATGCCTTTGCTTGTGTTTTAGAACTTATGTCGACTCGCATAATGCAATCCGATGTCGTTATGGGTATCATAATGAAACCGCTGTTAATTTTATAATTCGAATATAACGAAACCGAAGTAGATAAAATATTAATTAAACGAATTTGTTGTTAAACTTTCTTTAATTTTTGAGAAAAGCATTATACAAGCCTCAACCAGTAAGAAAGCCATCCAGGAAGGCTTACTTACTGGATTCTGCAGTAATGTACTATATCAGAGTACAAAAGAAGAGCATTTCATATTAACGTACTGTAATGCTTGTTACACGTCGCGTACAATTTTTATCCACTAGTTACAAAATGCAGCTGCTAAATTGGTATCGAGCGGTGGTTTCCTTTGTTCCTTTCCATATAGCATTCAATGCTCACTTCGTTATAAATAGGAAAATGTATTTTGTATTGAATACGGCAATTTGCAGTGATTGGAGCATTCAATATCATATATGGTTCACTTAAATATGTAGCTAGTCGGAACGTTTTAACTTTGATCAATTATTTTCGTGATTGCTCGGTCGCCCGAGCTTTAGGTGTGTGCATACAAATATCTAGATGATTGATTTATTCGTTCGGGAGTCTACGCACCTAATAATTTTCAAGTTATTAAATTATATTTCTATAAAAGAGGAGACAATAACATTACATGAAAATAAGGCAAAACACAAAACAGAAAAAACGCCTAGGCAAAACATGGAACCCAGCTAAGTATCCAGTATTAAACATGTTTCCAGCACAAAATGAGTTTGCAATAACGAAAGTAAGCACATAAAACAATTCATCATGACAAATTACCCTCGAATATATTCAAAAAGGCCTACGTTTGTGTACATTTATCGAAATTACCACGATTTGGTTGAAAATGTGATTCTCAGGCTCATTAGTACCAAAGGGAACCGCGGAGACAATAAATGGAGGACATTTGTTACTGTTTCACCACTATCCTCCATGTTTGTGCTCGTTTTGATCTCTAGCAATTATTATTATATTCGAATTTCAAAACGCGATCATCATTTGTTTTTGAGCTGTTGATTCGTATTTATCAAGCTTTATATTAACTTGCAATGTATTTATTATGTATGTAAGAATGTGTGTGTGTACCAATCACATACGAGATGAATGACGCGATGTGGATTTCCGTTTTGTATGATTTGGTCGGTTGGATAGAGTTTAAACTCTTTGCGCATTTGCGCTGCAGGTTTACTTCTAGTCATACAGTCTCATATTTATCGATTTAAGTAAGATATAACCAGATTGCTTAGAAGACCTGACAGAGATAAATTATTCTCTATGGTCGTCTTATACTTGTACATAACTAGGAAGGTACAAAGTAAGTAAGAATAACTAACTTCCTGAAAGAGCAAATTCACTTAAACCACACTATCAATAAAATTTTCAGGATTTCCGCTTGTAAACCGTAAAACCTCACTCCGCTGACGAGTGGCTCCACGCGGTCACGCTTCCACATCGCACTCAGCACATTATCTTAATTTTGTTATACTGTACGAAACGTTTCCGTTGTCTCATCGTTTTCCGCTAAAACCATTAAAGTAAGTTCTCGAAGCCCATAAACGGTTCGAAAAACTAGAACCACGTAATATAATTTATCTTGTAAAGTGTTGAGTTGTGAGTGGCCGCCTCGTGGTTACCGCGCCGTGTTAAACTAAACCACGTGTAACTGAAACAAGGCACATATGGGGTTAAATAATTCAGTGGTTGTGCAGCATCGTGTGGCTACTCGTACGAGGCGTAGCTCCTGTCCGTACTAAGGGCCACCGGTACAATCCTGATCGTTAGTTTATTTGTTCTCGGAGGAACACCTGCTTTCGAATTGAGGCCGGTTACATGTCACTGATATGTTTGCAGGTTTTTTTCCCAAGATGGGTAAGTAGAAAATACTAAGGACATGTTTGATGCATAATCATCAAAGTCCCGTATACTTATAAGTGGGTCAGAGATTTTCAAACTGTTTTTCTACAAGGTCCTCCTAGTCAGAATTTTCCAAACACACTAGAAAAACTTTTCTGTTAAAAGCCATTTATCGATTTATACTTTTAGAGGGTAAATTAAAAAGTTAATGTTTGCTGTCTACTGCTTTCAGAAACTGTCGCACCCAATTAAAAGCTCATTAATTCTCGACGAAAAAATTCCGAAGTTGAGATTAAAAATTTAGAAAGTTTTTGATGTAATCTGTTTGAAGTTGGCTCAAACGTTCTGGCTCATGAAGCGAGTATTCTTGTTAATTGAATTAGTCGCAGTAACAGTTTCAGTGTTTCTGATAAAAAGTGTCCTGAAGTTACTTTTACTGGTAGTTCCTATATCTTCAAAGGTTTGAATTGAATATGAACTTATTTCAGTAATATTTTATCTATTAAATACTTATTTTAGCGTTTCGGTAACCAATCGCATCAAAAAAGGAAAACAGTATCTACTAACATCTGTTTATTCTTCTACAAGACTCCATAGAGACATCAAAATACTCATCCGTATCGCTATTTACCGGTTATTCGGCGTTGGAAGGCCGTTCTCATTTTTAGCTGAAAGAAACGGCCATACCGTCACTTGACGAAGAATTGAGTAGCTTGTATAAGACGAAATCCTGAAAAACAACCAACCACGTGTTTTTTTTTAATAAAAATAAACAGAGAATCTAAATAGAATTCCTTGCAGCAGCCATCGGAATCAGAACACTTGTGCTAAAAATTATAAATTAACAACTCAAACTATGCTCGAGCTTCTGCGTGTCTATATATAAGAGGAAATGTACACAAATTTCACAAAGTGTGCGTCGTGCATAAAAAATTCAGGGCCCATGGTGGGTCGTGTATGGCGCAACATTTGGAAGGCGCGTCGGCGGCGTGCGGTCAGCCGCACTGCAGCGCCCGGCCGGCCCATCGACGAGCCAGCCCTACCTGCACCACATCTAATATGCCTCTGTGAAAAAGGAATGTGCTCCAAATTATATACGGCCAGAACTCTTCAGTTGACACCGCTGAAATAGTTGCTATAAATAAAATATCCTCTAAATGTAGGACGAATTTGAAGTGGTCGTCTGTTCGCCACAATCATGAAAAGTGCCAACGGAACCTTTGCTGTGTCTTTATTTCTCTACTTTTACTATATGCTTTATCTCACTTTTCAAAAAGGATCGTGGAAATAATGCATACGTTTTTACTTAATAGGTACTTATTTACTCAAATAGTTGTAACACTACCGAATGACGTGCTGCATGCAGCTAGAACTATTTGCAAAAAACATATTTGAAAACATGTTTGACTGAAACTTTGTTCCGTGTTCAAAATCCCGAGCTTTTTATTTCTGCCACTTGTCGCGCCTGTCACTTTTATGATACACGGCAGGGGTCTCAGTGGCCTGAAAAGCGTAGTGTACATTGTAGTGAACGACAATTGACACTTGCTAATTAAATTAAATTTGGAAGCGTGCACCCGTTGCGGTTTTTTTTAATTTAAATTCGCTGCAGCAATTTTTTATTTAATTTGTTTAAGTTCTCGGACGGGTCGCTGGGTAAAACCGAACGTTCCCGGCGAGTTAATTAAACTAGTTTGCAAAGGACACATTTTAACAGGTTTGGAGCGGGAAATTCTACAGGTAGGCGACAGCGTGTGATGACGTCTCCTTGACTCTCCGCCCTAAGGAGTGTCGAGTTTGAACAGTGTTTTTTCTCGCTGGGACAAGAATTACCAAGTTCGACTGGTAAATTAAAAGTGTTTCATGCTTATTATATGGCATTATTTGTAATTGTTTAATTTTCTAGATCATTCATCAGATTTTACCATCTAATTTCAATATAATTCGAGATCATAAATTTTTTCTCTACGCGAAGACCAAGCCGAAAATTTCACTAAGAATTGTGTGACATGCAGATCTTATAGATTGGCATATAAATCTATCCCAACAAATACACCGATCGCAAACACAATAATAAGTAGCTGGCAGCAGTTAGGGACTAGGTAAATGCACAGCTCCGGCAGTGGATACGCTCGTTACAGTCCAGCCTGGATGATTTATAGTCTGTGGCAGGCAGCTCCTGTCCTGTGATTAATTGCTCCCCGTGAGAAAACTATCGCCCTGTCTCTGTCACTTCATTTGTACCGTGCTTATCGAACTTATATTAATCATGGGTCGGTGCATGGTGCAAGTGTAGGTTTAATAGGAATGGATGTTCCATAGCTAAACAAAACAATAGTAAGTGGGCTTGTAATCCTCACATGAATCACAATATAAGAAACAGAAAGATTTTCTAATTCTCTTTCGACCATCTGATTATATCCTTAATAGAGCCCAATCTACCGATGATATACCAAATAATATATAGAGATAACCTACATAAGAACCTTTGTCAAACAAATATATTGGTACCTATAAAATTAGTACCTTCTTTTTTAACTATATATATTAACCATTACCTACAAGTTTAACTGATTTTTTTTCAATTATCTCCTATTTTATTCCCGTAGAGTATAATGTAAGCGTATGTATTAAACTAAAAAATCAATCAAAAATTCAAATTTGCGGAAGAGCGTAAACAATGTTATCTATCATCGGCTTGCTGCAGCATGTTATTTAAACGCAGCCTATCGCCTAACTTCGGCATCGCAACTTCGCCGATCGGCGGTGAGTGTTTCAACTTCCATGTATTATTCAAATTGTTCAATGATCGCGGGCTCGGCGGCTAAGCCGCTCGTTACGCGGCGGGCGGCGTGGAGCGCGGCGTGAGGCGTGAGGCGTGCGCTGCTCCGCACTCAGCTAATGGCACCATTTACCGAGATTGTCTGCAAGCCTCTTAGGCGGTCGCTAACTATACTGATTGGCACTCACTTACATAAGACTGACTTGAAAACTGCCGCCGATCTAAGATAACTTTCGCATTGATGTTAGGAATTTTCGCTCGTGATTAAACTAAGCAGTAGTTCGCTATTAGTACTTGAATGATGCATCCTACACTGCATTTTACAAAGCAAAGTATGTGTTTGTGCTAACAAAGGATACTACAACATATTGAACCTGCATGTCTCTGTCGCGCGTGGCGTGTTTCTAAACGTTTCCTAGTTAATGGGCTCGTCAGCGGAACTTTTACAATTTTCGGATGCCGTTTCAAAAGCTCAAATTTAATAGCGGTTCGCTTGTCAAGTGTTACTCGAACAGAGCCGGGTGATATATGTCCACACACGACTGCGAACACTCTTATCACAGAGGACCATTGTTGCGTCGAACTACTGAAGTCTCAAAGTAGGGTCGAGTTCGGAAATCTGAAATGTGTTTATTTTAATCTCACGGGAAATCGTACGCCGCAGCAACCCTTCCATATTAACAAAACTTTAATATAACCGGTGCGTCCCAGAGGGGGTGCCACGCTGTAGAGAGGCAAAATTTTTGTGGCCAGTAAAATTTCTTTCAGTTAAAAGTCCGTCTCGTGGCAGACAGCCAACGCTACCATGTGCTCCTAAAATCTTATTTTATTTCCGTAGTAGCAACTTTGTTAAAAACACATAAGCGCGTCGCCCTTATTATTTGCGCGGTCTGCAGCTCGCCGTGCTGGTGTCGGCTCGCTCTATTTACAAAACAAACGAAATGTACTCAAGAAATAACTCATCCGAATTTATTCGTACTAACAACACGCTCGTAGCTCGTTTCATCTGCAGACAAAATGACGGAGCATATTTCAGGCACTATCAATAACTTTTGCTGTGTATCAGGGTATCGTATCGCTCGCTTGTTTTGCATTTTGTGTTCTTTATTTTGCTTGTGAACAAAAAGCTACGGAAGAGTAGCTGGGTTCTAGTTACGGGAGAGCGGTCTCTTGACGAATTGCGCGCCGACTGTCGTGGTGTGCGGCGAGCTTGCCCGTGTATGCCCTCGCCTTCCCACGTCCGCGCCAACCCCGCCTGCCCGCCTTCCCGCCTGCCCACTTGCCTGCTCCGCCGTCTAGACGTCACTCGGACAAGCCTTGTTCGTGCTAAAATGTGAATGCACTGTATTGTTTTATACAACAAATCCATAAATAGCGCGTCCAACTGAATGTGAACAGCAGCCTAACTGTGTATGTGACTATGGCAAGGCAAAGCGTTTTGACGCCGTCAATCTACCAATCACATGCGAGAGAAAGACGCGATATGGATTCCCGTCTATGTGATTTGTCGATTGATGGCGGATTAGAATTTGATGAATGGAATAGGAGCACGGTTATGTGACGCTGTTCCCCTGCAGCGCGAGCTGTGTGGAGGCAGATAATGAAAGTAACTTTTCTTTTTACCCTTGTTATAGTGAAGCTTGGATAGCGTTTTCATTTACTTACTAGCGCCAAAAGAGATTTACCACGATTGCAACATTTTAAAATAAGTATTGTTCAAACGTTTCAAATTTACAGATTAATAACAGTATTCCTACCATCGACAATATCCACCATAATGACAGTATTACCTACCTGCTCGAGACAATCAAACTGATATCTCATTAGCTATGCAGTTCATTGTGACTGACCGACACCGATACATAATGACAGTGTTGATTTACTGCAACTAACTACACATGTTAATTACCATAAATTATATGCCAAGTTATGATTGAAAGCAATTGTTCAGGATACACAAAATAAGCCGGTGGTCCGCCATGTTGACGGAACACGTCCGATGACACAATTTCACATTTACATTTCAACCGTAAATTGTTTTGTGAAATATCATTTCGATGTTGAGTTCACTGAAGGATATAAAAAAGAACCGTGATGACACACGCGCTTCGGCAAAGTACACTTTGCTGACGTATGAAATGAAAAGATAGCAGCACGCTCTCAATAGCTACGACATTTTCATTATAATAACAAAAAGGTTTGTTTTTCTGAAGTTTAATTATTGAAACCGCTTCTGTTTTATTCAACGTTGTCACAAGGGAGAGTGACATAATTAACACAAGCTCATTAGTCATGCAGCGTGTGAGTTTATTGTAACGCGAGGATGCCATTGTCGTACTTTTTGTTACAATCGTTTAATCACTATTAAGACATCCTTGTAAAGAGAAGGTGGGTTTAGACCAAACGGACTTAGGAGCAGCCCATTACAGAGTATTGGTTTTTTATATTTTATTATGGAGAGACCAACAATTGTATGCTCTTATCCTGTTCATTGTAGGGAGAAGATGTACATTCGCCACTGATCTAAACCGACCTTTAGGCGTGGTTTCTGCAAGCAGAAAGAAGGAAACAAATACTGTTTAAAAAAAAAAAAAACAGAACAGAATAGAACACAGAACACATCTCCGATTATGGTATTTAAAGATGTAAGGGCCTGGACACATTACCAAGACGTGGTGCCGTCACCGTTCAGCGGCGCGGGCGTCGCCACCGTGGAACAGCACGCCGCCTTCCTCACGATGTTTTCCTTCACCGTTTTGAGAGCAATGGTGAAGAAATAATTTACACAAAGTAAATCACCTGCCTGGGTTCGAACCCACGCAGGTGACCTACAACATGTCAGTCGCGGCCGTTACCACCACCGCTCTCTATAATTATTAGCTGAGCACTCCGGGCTGCTACTAAGAAATTCGTGATGGAAAAATGCAATAACACTGCCCAACCAAAGACCCATCTATACGACCATCTATCTATATATCTATTGTCCCATCTGTACGACCCGAACAGATGGGGGCTTTCGCAGCTGGAACTACGGGTCCGGCTGTTTGGATCAGGGTACGCGGGGTCAGGTAGGCCCTCCACCATTGCAAGCGCAAAGGTGGTACCTGACATTGAGGTTGGACTCGCGGTGGTCTATGTGGTGGTTGCAGAGGAGTGGCATGTTGTCTGCTCGGCTATGTGTGGGCCGAGCGTCATTCCTCGCGCGCAACAAGTGTCTGAAGTTACCGGCCCAAGGCAAAGGGCCACCTGGTGGTCAGACGCGGGGTTCGTGAGTAACCCTCAAGCAAGTGAGCTCCTGTGAGCGAGCTGCATCTCCGGCACTTTCCTGGATAGAAAGAAGAGGACTACCCGTTGGATTAGTTTTCCGGCAACCCAGCTGTAGGCATTGGGTAGATGCGATGATTTGTATTCGAGAGGTGAGCGTGCTTACAGCTCCGGGACCATTCTGGAGAAATGGGAGCCAGCTTCTCTGGCGTCCTTAACGGGGATTGAATCCGCTAGCACCAACTGCGCTGGTGCTGGTGCTTGCACTAGTGCTGGCGTGCTGGGGTGCGTGTGGTGAGCGGCTTTATTGCTCCGGTACCATTCTGGACAAATGGTAGTGAGTAATCACGGTGCAACTCACATTTTCTCTTGAGTACCAGGGGCGAGTGCTCTCGGAGGCGTGACCTACCGAAGATGGTCCCAGACACCTCGTAAGGGGTTGCCTGGTATAGTGTGCCGCTTTCCATAACGTAAGGTTGGTGAAGGAGGCCACTATAGGAAAACTCAGTAGACAAATAGGGGTACGTGCCCAACCAAAGAATTTTACCTCATGGTCAGCAGTATATAGTGCTTGCAATCACCAGACAAATGAAGCAGGTCTCAGAAATAGGTAGCTATGGCAAAAGGTGCAAAATACTGTCTACTCTGTATGTAGTATATTTCAACACCAGCGCTGTCCTCGTCAATGTTCGCTTATGAAATATCGTTTCTACAAATAGTTATTCCGCTCCACTTTTTAACCCGTCAATGCTAAACCGAAATGTTTGTTGCAGCACGACAGCGTGTAGCCGACAGCTTTCAGCAGAAAAAATTACAAAAATCAATTTGCCTAGATTTTGCCCAAGTACGTATATATGTTTAGACTCAGATGCATCGGTATAGTATACTTTGCTCACCGTAACCGCTGTACCACGTCTTAGGAAGGCACGGCGAGGTGGGGACGGGAAGGAAAGAGCGTGGTTCACATGAGACCGATGTTGTCGGACAGATCTTGCGATATTATAAAGCTATACAGATATAGCTTTGTATAAATATTAGGAAATATTCAACTACTGTAACGGTAAGTGAAATAAGTAACTAGGTACGTCTTAATAAAAATTGTAATTCTTGTTTAAATATTTTCTGTTTCATACTTATTATAAGACTATCGGAACCAAAATTAAACAAATTAAAACATATATTTATTAAATTAACTACAGTTATTCTGCCATAGATTCTGCTTCATCTTCCGTCTCGCCGCGCACATACCTAAGGCGTGGTACAGCGGTCTCGGTCAAACTATAGCACATATTTTACATGAAACAATTGCCCGCATCAGTTACCGGGTAATACGGTAACCCATAGCTACAAATGACAGCCAGGACCATCGGTTAAACATGCGTACGATATGTAACGGTTGGTCACCTATCCAAGAGTTGAACTCAGCAAGCCTTGCGTAACCATGAAAATAGAGTCCCTTATAACAACATTACAAGAGCTCAATATTACATCTTCGTTCATATAAAATGATAAATGACAAAGGAAAGAACAAAGAGGAATCGTAAAACATTTTATTGTTTTCTCCTTTTATTTTTGCTAAATTCAATATAAATGAGTATTATCTCGACAGCGAATGCTTGGCGACACAAAAAGCGTGGCGTTATCAGTGGGAAGACGGACGCGGGGTTATTTGTCGCGTCTCGAGTAACCACAGCGGGACGATAAAGAATGGCCGGCTTGCTCGCTATCTGTTGTCTGACCGCGCGACTTAGTCCAGACGACAAGTAATCGCGACGACTTGATAATTCGCTCTCTTTAGCTCGCTTAGTACATGAAAAGAGCTGTTTTTGCGTAATGTCTTTGTAACTGAATAATGTTGTGGTACCAATGGCGGCAACTAATTTTGAAAATAATGTTGTACATTACGTTTTATGACATAGAGTAAGGGCCACTGCTCTCAAAACGGTGAAGTAAAACATCGTGAGGAAACCGGCATGTCCTAGAATCAAAATTTTGAAGACATGTGACATCCACCAACACGCACTGGGCCCGCGTGGTGGATTACTGTCCATTCCTTCTCACAGAGAGGAGGCCTGTGATGATGTGATGTGAAGGGTCTCTATTGAAGACATTGACTTGAGGTATCGTTATGTTCATTTTATAATCACAGTTTGTAATTTGCGTAAGTTTTCCGATCAATACACAAAACCCGAGGCAGCTCAAACAAAATTATGTGACCACGACAGGAATTTCCACAATTTTCACACCGATTCGAGAAATAGGTCGAACCGTCATTATCAGGGACAAAAGGCGGAAGAGGACATAAAAGGTTGTCCCCATCCCGTAGTATTTTACTGATAGCTGTGTTGTACCAATCGCCCGTCATTGTAACACATACAATAAAAAACAGGGGATTTACATTAAAATAGTAGATTATTGCATCGAGCACAAAGTAATTTATTATTGCACTGAGTGCCTGATTTAGAGCCCGAGCATTAGCGAGGGCTCTAATCTAACAGGCACGAGGGCAATATAAATTACTTAAGGCGAGGTGCATAATCTGCTTTTCTTTCAACTATTACCTATAGGAATAGTAGATAAAAGAAACTCATGTCAAACAGTTAAAATAGAAGTTTAATTATTGAAATTAAAAGATTTTATATAACACTGTCGGCTCCATTTATAATGTTTCCCGGAGTTAATGTGTCGCTAGATGATTCCATTTTTATTCGAAGCCGAAGCACTCAAAATCAGATAGTATCACACTTTATCGTTTCCAAAAATATTGTCAAGCAAAATTAACAAAGCTCCCGCCAAATCACTTTTTTAAATTTCTTTCATTTTTAAATCAGAGTTAGCAGCAATCATTTTTTAAATTTGGAACAAGTATGATAGAAACGAATAATACGTGCGTAAAAAAAAAGTATTGATATCGGCTGGCTGAATAGAGCTAATCCATTGAGATTGGCGCCTTTTGGTGCGATTAAAAAATAAACTGTGCAATAATGAAATTTCATACATTTTTATTGATCTAGAGCATTAAAGACTCGCTTTGTACTGAGTTTTTAGTGTGATTGTGATGAAATTAAAGCATAGTTGGAAGAAAAAGAAATATAAATGTCTAAAAAACGATCGGTAGGAACGAAATAAAACGGCAGTATGGTTTTGAACGTTCCAAAATGATTTTAACGTTACCCGCCCGAATAAAGTCCTACTATAAATTGGGAAATAGAATAGAAAAGGTTTTTATCAGTTACATACTGGACCAGTGGAAAAGTACTGGCATATAAATGAACACACTGGTTTAAAAAATTTCTTTTTTTTAAATCCAGTTATGTTTTTATTTTTTATAAAAGAGCATTCATTTCGCGCCATTTTATTATGTCTGTTTTTTCGGGCATTGATTCTCATGGTTATTTTTTGCATGAGGCTTTTTATTTTCATTTACCTGCTATTGGGAATAGTTTTCGTCATAAAAGAAAATTAAGATTCAGTAGTTTTGATTCAATCTATGTAGGTACGGTGTTTTTTTATTATTTATTAATTTAAAGCTTCATGCAACATACAGGTGCATACTGCCGTGGTGTAACTAAAATGCCGTTATCCGATATCTGGTCGATTTTTCACTTTTGATGCTATATTAATGAGATAAAAATATCTATCGATCTGTGTATACGAATTTTCAATACCTTGAATAGTTTTTGCGCGCATTTAAATGTTAAATATGGAAGATTAATTTGCTTGTAGCTGTAAAATTGTGATATAATGAGGTATTTATAATATGGATTAAGCGTAAGAAGAGTTTGAATAAAAAATAGATATGACTGAAGTTGTAAATGTAGGTTTCTTTTACCTAAGAAAATATTGCTTTTATCACATCTATTCAAAGAGAGCTAGTTTATTCTTCGTAAACAGGGACTAAAATAGCTCATTAATCCGTAGGGACTAAAAGTGATTTGAATTTGGAATGTGGATATTGTTAGTAAATGTTCCAATCAGCAAAGAAACAAACACATGCGGTTCAAAAATAGGATTATATCGCTAAATCGGTTACGACGAAAGTATGAGGTGAATGGCTTATAATGAGCGATTGTTATTCTATTTCGGATCGCACGGGAACACTGTATTGCACAAGTGACTGGCTGGGAAACCGCGCGCGTGTCAAATCAAAAATAAATCTACTAATGTAACGATTGGTAAAAAAAAAAAAAAAAAAAATGGTACTAATAACTGGCTGGAAAAATGGTACTAATAAAATTGTTACGATGCACTTCCATAATTGATTAAATAAAGCTAGAGGCTAAATCAAATAAAATCTAATTATTTATATGTTATAAATTAATAAATAATAATTTATTTTACTTAAAAGCCTGTCTTACAAACATTCATAGTAGTTAAAAATATAAAAAGCTTTTATTATTTGGTCATTTTTAGATACTCTGACTCCTAAACTAGGTGTATGTTCCTGTGACTTAGGAGTCAGTGATCCTCCGTAGCAACAGAACCATAAAACATGTATAAAACAGTCATTTAATCATTTTAGAATAAATAATACAAAAGAGAGAAAATAATGATACCATCAAATAATTTAAAACATCATTACAATAATAATTAATATAGTTACTAGGAATATTTGTATAATTAATATACTAATAATATCATACAATTTAATAATATGGTGGAGCTTTTGGTGCCTGCATACAAATATCTAGATGATTTATTTATTCGTTCGGGAGTCTACGCACCTACTAATTTTCAAGTTATTAAATTATATTTCTATAAAAGAGGAGACAATAACATTACATGAAAATAAGGCAAAACACAGAACAGAAAAAACGCCTAGGCAAAACATGGAACCCAGCTAAGTATCCAGTATTAAACATGTTTCAGCACAAAATGAGTTAGCAATAACGAAAGTAAACACATAAAACAATTCATCATGACAAATTACCCTCGAATATATTCAAACAGGCCTACGTTTGTGTACATTTATCGAAATTACCACGATTTGGTTGAAAATGTGATTCTCAGGCTTATTAGTGCCAAAGGGAACCGCGGAGACAATACATGGAGGACATTTGTTACTGCTTCACCATCCTCCATGTTTGTGCTCGTTTTGATCTCTACCAATTATTATTATATTCGAATTTCAAAACGCGATCATCATTTGTTTTTGAGCTGTTGATTCGTATTTAGCAAGCTTTATATTAACTTGCAATTTATTTATTATGTGTGTACCAATCACATGCGAGATGCATGACGCGATGTGGATTTCCGTTTCGTATGATTGGCCGATTTGGCCGGTTGGATAGAGTTTAAACTCTTTGCGCACTTACGCAATACGGCTGCAGGGTTACTTCTAGTCATACAGTCTCATATTTATCGATTTAAGTAAGATATAACCGGATAGCTTAGAAGACCTGCCAGAGATAAATCATTCTTACTGGTCGTCTTATACTTATAAATAACTAGGTAGGTACAAAGTAAGTAAGAATAAGTACTAAGTAGAAAGCTACTCGTACGAGGCGTAGCTCGTGTCCGTAGTAAGGGCCACCGGTACAATCCTGATCGTTAGTTTATTTGTTCTCGGAGGAACACCTGCTTTCGAATTGAGGCCGGTCACATGTCACTGATATGTTTGCTCGTTTGTTTCCCAAGATGGGTTAAGTCGAAAATACTAAGGACATGTTAGATGCATAATCACCAAAGTCCCGTATACTTATGAGTGGGTCAGAGATTTTCAAACTGTTTTTCTACAAGGTTCTCCTGGTGAGAATTTTCCAAACACACTAGAAAAACATTTCTGTTAAAAGTAATTTATCGATTTTTACTTTCAGAGGGTAAATTAAAAAGTTAATGTTTGCTGTCTACTGCTTTCAGAAACCGTCACACCCAATTAAAAGCTCATTAATTCTCGACGAAAAAATTCCGAAGTTGAGATTAAAAATTTAGAAAGTTTTGATGTAATCTGTTTGAAGTTGGCTCAAACGTTCTGGCTCATGAAGCGAGTATTCATGTTCATTGAATTAGTCGCAGTTACAGTTTCAGTGTTTCTGATAAAAAGTGTCCTGAAGTTACTTTTACTGGTAGTTCCTATATCTACTATGGTTTGAATTGAATATGAACTTATTTCAGTAATATTTTATCTATTAAATACTTATTTTAGCGTTTCGGTAACCAATCGCATCAAAAAAGGAAAACAGTATCTACTAACATCCGTTTATTCTTCTACAAGACTCCATAGAGACATCAAAATACTCATCCGTATCGCTATTTACCGGTTATTCGGCGTTGGAAGGCCGTTCTCATTTTTAGCTGAAAGAAACGGCCATACCGTCACTTGACGAAGAATTGAGTAGCTTGTATAAGACGAAATCCTGAAAAACAACCAAACACGTGTTTTTTTTTTTTTAAATAAACAGAGATTCTAAATAGAATTCCTTGCAGCAGCCAACAGAATCAGAACACTTGTGCTAAAAATTATAAATTAACAACTCAAACTATGCTCGAGCTTCTGCGTGTCTATATATAAGAGGAAATGTACACAAATTTCACAAAGTGTGCGTCGTGCATAAAAAATTCAGGGCCTATGGTGGGTCGTGTATGGCGCAACATTTGGAAGGCGCGTCGGCGGCGTGCGGTCAGCCGCAATGCGGCGCCCGGCCGGCCCATCGACGAGCCAGCCCTACCTGCACCACATCTAATATGCCTCTGTGAAAAAGGAATGTGCTCCAAATTATAAACGGCCAGAACTCTTCAGTTGACACCGCTGAAATAATTGCTATAAATAAAATATCCTCTAAATGTAGGACGAATTTGAAGTGGACGTCTGTTCGCCATAATCATGAAAAGTGCCAACGGAACCTTTGCTGTGTCTTTGTTTCTCGACTTTTACTATATGCTTTATCTCACATTTCAAAAAGGATCTTCGAAATAATGCATACGTTTTTACTTAATAGGTACTTATGTACTCAAATAGTTGTAACATTACCGAAAGACGTGCTGCATGCAGCTAGAACTATTTGCAAAAAACATGTTTGACTGAAACTTTGTTCCGTATTCAAAATCCCGAGCTTTTTATTTATGCCACTTGTCGCGCCTGTCACTTTTATGATACACGGCAGGGGTCTCAGTGGCCTGAAAAGCGTAGTGTACATTGTAGTGAACGACAATTGACACTTGCTAATTAAATTAAATTTGGAAGCGTGCACCCGTAGCGGTTTTTTTTTAATTTAAATTCGCTGCAGAATTTTTTTATTTAATTTGTTTAAGGTCTCGGACGGGTCGCTGGGTAAAACCGAACGTTCCCGGCGAGTTAATTAAACTAGTTTGCAAAGGACACATTTTAACAGATTTGGAGCGGGAAATTGTCAGAGCAGGTAGGCGACAGCGTGTGATGATGTCTCCTTGACTCTCCGACCTAAGGAGTCTCGAGTTTGAACAGTGTTTTTTCTTGCTGGGACAAGATTTACCAAGTTCGACTAGTAAATTATAAGAGTTTCATGCTTGTTGTATGTCATTATATGTAATTGTTTATTTTTCTAGATAATTCAACAGATTTTACCAATAATTTCAATAAAATTGGACATCATAAATATTTTCTCACCGCAAAGGCATGGCCGAAAATTTCACTTAGAAAGTGTAGCATTGTTTGTTAGTTGTTTCGTCATCTAACATGCAGAGGTAAATGCACAGCTCCGGCAGAGGATACGCGCGTTACAGTCCAGCTCGGATGATTTATAGTCTGTGGCAGGCAGCTCCTGTCCTGTGATTAATTGCTCCCCTTGAGAAAACTATCGCCCTGTCTCTGTCACTTCATTTGTACCGAAGTTATCGAACTTATATTAATCCTTAGTCGGTGCATGGTGCAAGTGTAGGTTTAATAGGAATGGAGCATGGTTTGTTGCATTGGCCTATGATATGAATGCTGGTTTTTAACTCACTGTCTCAGAAGGAAGGCAATGTTTT
The DNA here is from genome assembly GCA_964057195.1 of Orthosia cruda. Taxonomy (NCBI): domain Eukaryota; kingdom Metazoa; phylum Arthropoda; class Insecta; order Lepidoptera; family Noctuidae; genus Orthosia; species Orthosia cruda. The sequence continues at coordinate 19,975,532 of OZ059825.1, read as the reverse complement.
TAGTAGACTAGAGTTCTTATAGCTAAACAAAACAATAGCAAGTGTGGTTGTAATCCTGTCACATGAACCACAATATAAGAAACAGAAAGATTTTCTAATTCTCTTTCGACCATCTGATTCTATCCAAGGTCTATCCGTGTGGATGTCCGTCAGAGCCGTGCCCGGGACGTGACAAGGCCGGGCCCAATCTTTGAAGCTTCGTCACTGGCCCGTGCACGGCCCGTGCACGGATTTGTGTGAACGAGTTCATATAAAATGTACACAACGATATCTTTCTGAGCCCCTAAAGGGGCACGGTTCGTCCACGTCCCGGGCACGGCCCTGATATGTGTGGATAAATCTTTATAGTGCCCAATGTACCGATGGTATACAAAATAATATACCTACCTAAGAACCTTTGTCAAATAAATTGGTACCTATAAAAATTAGTACCTTCTTTTTTAACTATATATATTAATCATTACCTACAAGTTTAACTCATTTTTTTGACTTTTCACTTACTTTATTCCGGTAGAGTATGTAGTAATCTGAAAATTCAATTTCCGGAAGAGCGTGAACAATGTTATCTATTATCGGCTTGCTGCAGCATGATATTTAAACGCATCCTATCGCCTAACTTCGGCATCGCAACTTCGCCGATCCGCGGTGAGTGTTTCAACTTCCATGTATTATTCAAATTGTTCAATGATCGCGGGCTCGGCGGCTAAGCCGCTCGTTACGCGGCGGGCGGCGTGGAGCGCGGCGTGAGTCGTGAGGCGTGCGCTGCTACGCACTCAGCTAATGGCACCATTTACCGAGATTGTCTGCAAGCCTCTTAGGCGGTCGCTAACTATACTGATTGGCACTCACTTACATAAGACTGACTTGAAAACTGCCGCCGATCTAAGATAACTTTCGCATTGATGTTAGGAATTTTCGCTCGTGATTAAACTAAGCAGTAGTTCGCTATTAGTACTTGAATGATGCATCCTACACTGCATTTTACAAAGCAAAGTATGTGTTTGTGCTAACAAAGGATACTACAACACATTGAACCTGCATGTCTCTGTCGGCGCCACGCGCACTCTAAACGTTTCCTAGTTAATGGGCTAGTCAGCGGAACTTTTACAATTTTCGGATGCCGTTTCAAAAGCTCAAATTTAATAGCGGTTCGCTTGTCAAGTGTCACTCGAACAGAGCCGTCGCCATATATGTCCACACACGACTGCGAACACTCTTATCACAGAGGACCATTGTTGCGTCGAACTACTCAAGTCTCAAAGTAGGGTCGAGTTCGGCTATCTGAAATGTGTTTATTTTAATCTCACGGGAAATCGTACGCCGCAGCAACCCTTCCATATTAACAAAACTTTAATATAACCGGTGCGTCCCAGAGGGGGTGCCACGCTGTAGAGAGGCATAATTTTTGTGGCCAGTAAAATTTCTTTAAGTCCGTCTCGTGGCAGACAGCCAACGCTACCATGTGCTCCTAAAATCTTATTTTATTTCCGTAGTGGCAACTTTGTTAAAAACACATAAGCGCGCCGCCCTTATTATTTGCGCGGTCTGCAGCTCGCCGTGCTGGTGTCGGCTCGCTCTATTTACAAAACAAACGAAATGTACTCAAGAAATAACTCATCCGAATTTATTCGTACTAACAACACGCTCGTAGCTCGATTCATCTACAGACAAAATGACGGAGCATATTTCAGGCACTATCAATAACTTTCGCTGTGTATCAGGGTATCGTTTCGCTCGCTTGTTTTGCATTTTGTGTTCTTTATTTTGCTTGTGAACAAAAAGCTACGGGAGAGTAGCTGGGTTCTAGTTACGGGAGAGCGGTCTCTTGACAAATTGCGCGCCGACTGTCGTGGTGTGCGGCGAGCCTGCCCGTGTATGCCCTCGCCTTCCCACGTCCGCGCCAACCCCGCCTGCCCGCCTTCCCGCCTGCCCACTTGCCTGCTCCGCCGTCTAGACGTCACTCGGACAAGCCTTGTTCGTGCTAAAATGTGAATGCACTGTATTGTTTTATACAACAAATCCATAAATAGCGCGTCCAACTGAATGTGAACAGCAGCCTAACTGTGTATGTGACTATGGCAAGGCAAAGCGTTTTGACGCCGTGAATCTACCAATTACATGCGAGAGAAAGACGCAATATGGATACCCGTCTATGTGATTGGTCGATTGATGGCGGATTAGAATTTGATGAATGGAATAGGAGCACGGCTATGTGACGCTGTTCCCCTGCAGCGCGAGCTGTGTGGAGGCAGCTAATGAAACTAACTTTTTACTCTTGGTATAGTGAAGCTTGGATAGCGTTTTCATTTACTTACTAGTGCCAAAAGAGATTTACTATGATTGCTACATTTTAAAATTAGTATCGTGTATGTAAGTTTTTCGATCAATACACAAAACCCGAGGCACCTCAAACAAAATTATATGACCACGACAGGAATTTCCACAATTTTCACACCGATTCGAGAAATAAAGGTCGAACCGTCATTATCAGGGACAAAAGGCGGAAGAGGACATAAAAGGTTGTCTCCATCCCGTAGTATTTTACTGATAGCTGTGTTTTACCAATCGCCCGTCATTGTAACACCTACAATAAAAAACAGGGGATTTACATTAAAAAAGAAATTTAAATGTCTAAAAAACGATCGGTAGGAACGAAATAAAGCGGCAGTATGGTTTTGAACGTTCCAAAATGATTTTAACGTTACCCGCCCGAATAAAGTCCTACTATAAATTGGGAGATAGAATAGAAAAGGTTTTTATCAGTTACATACTGGACCAGTGAAAAAGTACTGGCATATAAATGAACACTCTGGTTTAACCAATTTTTTTTAAATCCTGTTGTGGTTTTATTTTTTATAAAAGAGCATGCATTTCGCGCCATTTTATCATGCCTGTTTTTTGGCAATTGATTTATGTATGAGGCTTTTTATTTTCATTTACCAGCTATTGGGAATATTTTATTACATATTTTACTACCTGCAAATGCGTTTTCGTCATAAAAAGTAAATTAAGATTAAGTAGTTTTGATTCAACCTATGTAGGTACGGTATTTTTATTATTTATATATTTATTTAAAATTTCATGCAACATACAGGTACATACTGCCGTGGTATAACTAAAATGCCGTTATCCGACATCTAGTCGATTTTTAACATTTGATGCTATATTAATGAGATAAAAATATCTATCGATCTGTGTATGCGAATTTTCAATACCTCGAATAGTTTTGGCGCGCATTATATGCTATGTTGATGTTTGATATGGAAGATTAATTTGCTTGTAGCTGTAAAATGTTGGTTATGTTCTCACAGATAAACAATCAATGCGCGCAGATGAACTTTTTCTTACTCTTTGACATTTACACAAACATGGCCGCCCTCCAGTCTCCGCGGTGACGCGACGTCACGATATACACTAAATTGATAAAATATAATTAAATTAAGCGTGTTTTCAATTTACTGTTGAAAACTCATTCCTTGACTTTTATTTATATTTCTCGAGTTGTTTGAACAGTATCTCAATACACACGAAGGCATTTTATAAGAAACAAAACTGAGTACTCAAACGTGTCACGTTGCAGCGAGCGCTTGCCACAGACTAAGTGAGTTGGGGTACGCGCGCTCTAACGCGTGTTACAAACAATTGAGTTGAGGAGTGCGTAAAGATGCTACTTAAATAAAGATATCAAAAGTGCAAAACACAGCATTCACTTCAAACTAGAAATCATAAAGCAGTAGAATTAACTCCTGCAATAATGAAATCATGCAAACTCGAGGCGAATTAGTAACTATTCAATGATCTGAAAAAAGTGAAGGAGCTGCCGTCCCCTCCTCAAGCTATAGTGCTGCTATCTGACAAAACCATATTTTGAGTTTTATAGAGGAAACAATAAAACTGCGAAATAATAAAAATCGATGCTGTTTATCTACTATAAACAACGTGCGAGAGTTGCCGGTGTCAAAAAATGTATCTAAATAGATTGCGATCTTTCGGTTAGACACATTGTGAGAACCTAATTCTGATTAATTAAAAATAATCAAAAATAGGTTTGCAAACTATAATACGACCGATCAGTGTGGCGACGACGCTTGGTGGATGGAGGCCTTTGTCTGGCAGTGGACGTCTTATGGCTGAAATGATGAAGATGATGATGATGAAACAGTAATTCGGCGCGTTTTTATTTTTAATCGGCATCTTTTGATAGTAGTTAAATACTGCATAGACAGATCGATAGATATTTTTTTGTTGATTACGAAGGCATTAAAAAACTAAATTCGGCCAATTGTCAGATAACGGTACTATAGTTTGAGGAAAGCACAAAGAGCTGTGACGTGGTATAATACTATTCCTGGAAACTGCTGAGCTCTGAGCAATTTTTCCAGCGATTCATATTTATACTAGCTTCTGACAGCGGTTTCACCCGCGTGAATGTCGAATTTTTTTCCGAGCGTACATATTCCCTGCATAAAAAGTATCATATGTGCTATTCCTGACTATAACCTATCACTGTGCCAAATTTCATCCAGATCCGTTAAGCTCTTCTAGCGTGTTTGAGTAACAAACACACAAACACACACGCACATATATCCAACTTTTCACATTTATAATATAAGTAAGATAGTAAGATTAACTACTATAGGTGGCATCAAAAGAAAATGCAATACGATATTCAGTTTTGATGGAGCCTTCGATGGAGAATTTCCACTGCACGAGTAATGAAAACGGTTTCATGTTGTGTAGTATTGGCATTTTGGTTTAGTTGAAATTGGCATCGATATTGATACGCCGGCAGTACGTTCTCACGCGAAATTCCGAGGAAACGCTGTACATTGAGTTTTTAAACAAAATAGAGCAATGTACATCATCCTCGCGGGCTCTCGCGCGAGAGTGTACAGCCGGCATTACTGTTCTATGAAGAGCAATAATTATCTCAAATGTCAAACAAGTACCTGGAAATCTTTAGTTGACCTAGTTTTTGAAACAATAACTCAGTCACAGGAGTCAGGGGGCGTGCCCAGTCTGAGGTAATAAATGTGTCGAAAAGCGAAATTCTCCGCTGTAGTTTCATTTATCAAGCGTCACGGAGGTCGCTCCAAATTATATCGTTAGACCGGTGACTCCCCCATAAATTATTATCTACGCGCGATTAATTATTCTTATACATAGTATAATAAAACAAAGTCGATTTCCGCTGTCTGTCCCTATGTATGCTTAGATCTTTAAAACTCCGCAACGGATTTGATGATGCCGTTTTTTTTAATAAATAGAGTAATTCAAGAGGAAGGTTTATATATATAATACACGCAGGCAAAGCCGCTGTTAGAAGCTAGTATAGTCATAAATAAATCTCTTGATTTTTATTCGGTATTTTTTTAGACAAATAATGTATCAATGATTTTAACTGGAGAATGAAGAGGACAAGGGTCAAGGTAATTAAAATTTAAAAAATAAACAGTGCTGTCCAACAATTCATATTCATTGTTACCTTTGATTATTATAATCGAGATAAAAGAACTTAATTATAACGTTTTCTTATGTTTAAAGCTGATAGAGGAGAAAAATTTTAAAAATACATTCTTATTATTTAAAATGTGTCATCGTTTTAAAATAATTGTATATTAATTAAAAAGGTAGTAAAGTAAGGTATCAACGCTCGCACCCTGTCGAGCGTTTGTTTTTAGTTGCGTTCTTAAAAGTTTTGTCACAAGTTCATAACTCTATGTTTCCGGCGCGCTACACAGAACCAACTCAATATTTTATATTAAATTTTATTCTGTCAGTACACTTTGAGGGACGAATTCATTTGCTCTGAATTCATATAATTTAATATCAAACTCATAGGAAATTAAACTGAAACCACTCAACTGTTTTTGGAATTCATTAAATCGTGCAAATAGTATACGGTTTGTAAGTTGCAGGTAATATTTCTGCTACTGATATCTTACTAATATTATAAAAATGCGAAAGTTTGGATGGATGGAATGTATGTTCGTAACTCAATCACACCAGAACGTCTTTTCATCCCGGTAAAATGTACCGTTGGGATAAGAAAACACTTTTCACGCGGGCCAAACCGCTGGCAGAAGCTAGTACATAACAAAGGTACTTTATGGTCATCAATAAGTAGTGTACAGCCATTCGCAGTCTATCCTCTCCTCACTGAACCTTTTCACTTATTATAGCACTAGATAACTTATTCGCAACCAGGTTGACAAAGTAAAAAAAAACTACACACAGGACCTATTCTGCTCAAACGTCACGTGCATCATTTTTCTTATATTATTCAACTTTTTTATAGCCAGCAAATCTATATTACTTCAGTTCACTTTAATTATAAAACCAACATGAAAACATTCGTAGAACCTCCATAAACCAACAACTTGTTTATTTTTAATCCCACGTCACTCGAACCGGCAAATTTTTCTCAAAAATGGAAAGTAATGTTGTCATAACATCTCTAAAAAGTATCCAGAAAGTGAATTCTACCGGAGACTTATTCACAACTGTCCAGGAATAAGCGAGATTTTAAATTTGGAATCACCTACTGTCCAGTTAGTAAGTATGTAATTTACTTACTGGACAGTAGTAGGGATAGGTCGGATATATCAAAACGTAACTTATATCGGATATGTGTTAGATATCATATCATATCGATATCTATATCAAAATAACCGATATCACAAAAACTGTATGTAATAAAAATCTTACTAGCGTGCGAGAACGAATAAGTCAAAAATTAAAACCGTAACAATGCAAAAACGTAAAACTACGAACAAAACGCAAACTTTACAAACTATAGGAACCATATGCGCTACCTCTCTTTCTAAGTATTATTTCGCGTTCGTTGTTAGTATGCTCATCTAAATAACATGTTAACTTTTGCAAATTGTACTACTGATATCGATATCTGAAAACCGTTTTCGATATCGATATGAAACTTTATATCAGTTACATAACAGTACCAGGATATATATTATGAGGGAGGCTCCAAATATATATCTATCTCTCTTTTTGGTATGGCATTTTATGAGATAGATATTTTTTCGAGTCCATTAATCAAGCTGTACAGCAAACAAATATAAATAAATGCCCCCGGTAAATCGATCACAATATCTATCAGCAATTGCCCTAATATGAATGTAACCTAATAGCTATTTATGCAACTGTTACGTTATGGTCAGTCTTTTAATAAGAGTGCCAATTTTCTTTTTTTGAGTGAAATTGGTGGTCACGATTTATTAAAAAACCAATAACGTACTATTGCATACAAGATTTTATCTACGAAGGAAGGAACAAAACACAGATATAGACAAATAAGTATTTTTTATAGAAACTTAACTATACACTGACTATGGTTTATCCCGCGTCCACTTATTATTTTATTTTTTTATTTAGTCTTTACTAGGTATAAGGCAAAGATATTGTAGCCACAACAGCCAAATAATCATACTTTTGTTCTAATCTTGTTCCATTTTTAAAAACATCATTTACATTGTCTCGATTTCGAAGTCATATTATAGGTACGTGGCTGTATGTTCAGAATGCCTTTGCTTGTGTTTTAGAACTTATGTCGACTCGCATAATGCAATCCGATGTCGTTATGGGTATCATAATGAAACCGCTGTTAATTTTATAATTCGAATATAACGAAACCGAAGTAGATAAAATATTAATTAAACGAATTTGTTGTTAAACTTTCTTTAATTTTTGAGAAAAGCATTATACAAGCCTCAACCAGTAAGAAAGCCATCCTGGCCTCGTATATAACCGGACCTCACCTGCGGTTCGGTCCGTTTAACTCATACTTGGCCAGGAAGGCTTACTTACTGGATTCTGCAGTAATGTACTATATCAGAGTACAAAAGAAGAGCATTTCATATTAACGTACTGTAATGCTTGTTACACGTCGCGTACAATTTTTATCCACTAGTTACAAAATGCAGCTGCTAAATTGGTATCGAGCGGTGGTTTCCTTTGTTCCTTTCCATATAGCATTCAATGCTCACTTCGTTATAAATAGGAAAATGTATTTTGTATTGAATACGGCAATTTGCAGTGATTGGAGCATTCAATATCATATATGGTTCACTTAAATATGTAGCTAGTCGGAACGTTTTAACTTTGATCAATTATTTTCGTGATTGCTCGGTCGCCCGAGCTTTAGGTGTGTGCATACAAATATCTAGATGATTGATTTATTCGTTCGGGAGTCTACGCACCTAATAATTTTCAAGTTATTAAATTATATTTCTATAAAAGAGGAGACAATAACATTACATGAAAATAAGGCAAAACACAAAACAGAAAAAACGCCTAGGCAAAACATGGAACCCAGCTAAGTATCCAGTATTAAACATGTTTCCAGCACAAAATGAGTTTGCAATAACGAAAGTAAGCACATAAAACAATTCATCATGACAAATTACCCTCGAATATATTCAAAAAGGCCTACGTTTGTGTACATTTATCGAAATTACCACGATTTGGTTGAAAATGTGATTCTCAGGCTCATTAGTGCCAAACGGAACCGCGGAGACAATAAATGGAGGACATTTGTTACTGTTTCACCACTATCCTCCATGTTTGTGCTCGTTTTGATCTCTAGCAATTATTATTATATTCGAATTTCAAAACGCGATCATCATTTGTTTTTGAGCTGTTGATTCGTATTTATCAAGCTTTATATTAACTTGCAATGTATTTATTATGTATGTAAGAATGTGTGTGTGTACCAATCACATACGAGATGAATGACGCGATGTGGATTTCCGTTTTGTATGATTTGGTCGGTTGGATAGAGTTTAAACTCTTTGCGCATTTGCGCTGCAGGTTTACTTCTAGTCATACAGTCTCATATTTATCGATTTAAGTAAGATATAACCAGATTGCTTAGAAGACCTGACAGAGATAAATTATTCTCTATGGTCGTCTTATACTTGTACATAACTAGGAAGGTACAAAGTAAGTAAGAATAACTAACTTCCTGAAAGAGCAAATTCACTTAAACCACACTGTCAATAAAATTTTCAGGATTTCCGCTTGTAAACCGTAAAACCTCACTCCGCTGACGAGTGGCTCCACGCGGTCACGCTTCCACATCGCACTCAGCACATTATCTTAATTTTGTTATACTGTACGAAACGTTTCCGTTGTCTCATCGTTTTCCGCTAACACCATTAAAGTAAGTGCTCGAAGCCCATAAACGGTTCGAAAAACTAGAACCACGTAATATAATTTATCTTGTAAAGTGTTGAGTTGTGAGTGGCCGCCTCGTGGTTACCGCGCCGTGTTAAACTAAACCACGTGTAACTGAAACAAGGCACATATGGGGTTAAATAATTCAGTGGTTGTGCAGCATCGTGTGGCTACTCGTACGAGGCGTAGCTCGTGTCCGTAGTAAGGGCCACCGGTAGAATCCTGATCGTTAGTTTATTTGTTCTCGGAGGAACACCTGCTTTCGAATTGAGGCCGGTTACATGTCACTGATATGTTTGCAGGTTTTTTTCCCAAGATGGGTAAGTAGAAAATACTAAGGACATGTTTGATGCATAATCATCAAAGTCCCGTATACTTATAAGTGGGTCAGAGATTTTCAAACTGTTTTTCTACAAGGTCCTCCTAGTCAGAATTTTCCAAACACACTAGAAAAACTTTTCTGTTAAAAGCCATTTATCGATTTATACTTTTAGAGGGTAAATTAAAAAGTTAATGTTTGCTGTCTACTGCTTTCAGAAACCGTCGCACCCAATTAAAAGCTCATTAATTCTCGACGAAAAAATTCCGAAGTTGAGATTAAAAATTTAGAAAGTTTTTGATGTAATCTGTTTGAAGTTGGCTCAAACGTTCTGGCTCATGAAGCGAGTATTCATGTTAATTGAATTAGTCGCAGTAACAGTTTCAGTGTTTCTGATAAAAAGTGTCCTGAAGTTACTTTTACTGGTAGTTCCTATATCTTCAAAGGTTTGAATTGAATATGAACTTATTTCAGTAATATTTTATCTATTAAATACTTATTTTAGCGTTTCGGTAACCAATCGCATCAAAAAAGGAAAACAGTATCTACTAACATCTGTTTATTCTTCTACAAGACTCCATAGAGACATCAAAATACTCATCCGTATCGCTATTTACCGGTTATTCGGCGTTGGAAGGCCGTTCCCATTTTTAGCTGAAAGAAACGGCCATACCGTCACTTGACGAAGAATTGAGTAGCTTGTATAAGACGAAATCCTGAAAAACAACCAACCACGTGTTTTTTTTTAATAAAAATAAACAGAGAATCTAAATAGAATTCCTTGCAGCAGCCAACGGAATCAGAACACTTGTGCTAAAAATTATAAATTAACAACTCAAACTATGCTCGAGCTTCTGCATGTCTAATTATAAGAGGAAATGTACACAAATTTCACAAAGTGTGCGTCGTGCCTAAATAATTCAGGGCCCATGGTGGGTCGTGTATGGCGCAACATTTGGAAGGCGCGTCGGCGGCGTGCGGTCAGCCGCACTGCAGCGCCCGGCCGGCCCATCGACGAGCCAGCCCTACCTGCACCACATCTAATATGCCTCTGTGAAAAAGGAATGTGCTCCAAATTATATACGGCCAGAACTCTTCAGTTGACACCGCTGAAATAGTTGCTATAAATAAAATATCCTCTAAATGTAGGACGAATTTGAAGTGGTCGTCTGTTCGCCACAATCATGAAAAGTGCCAACGGAACCTTTTCTGTGTCTTTATTTCTCTACTTTTACTATATGCTTTATCTCACATTTCAAAAAGGATCGTGGAAATAATGCATACGTTTTTACTTAATAGGTACTTATGTACTCAAATAGTTGTAACACTACCGAATGACGTGCTGCATGCAGCTAGAACTATTTGCAAAAAACATATTTGAAAACATGTTTGACTGAAACTTTGTTCCGTGTTCAAAATCCCGAGCTTTTTATTTCTGCCACTTGTCGCGCCTGTCACTTTTATGATACACGGCAGGGGTCTCAGTGGCCTGAAAAGCGTAGTGTACATTGTAGTGAACGACAATTGACACTTGCTAATTAAATTAAATTTGGAAGCGTGCACCCGTTGCGGTTTTTTTTAATTTAAATTCGCTGCAGCAATTTTTTATTTAATTTGTTTAAGTTCTCGGACGGGTCGCTGGGTAAAACCGAACGTTCCCGGCGAGTTAATTAAACTAGTTTGCAAAGGACACATTTTAACAGGTTTGGAGCGGGAAATTCTACAGGTAGGCGACAGCGTGTGATGACGTCTCCTTGACTCTCCGCCCTAAGGAGTGTCGAGTTTGAACAGTGTTTTTTCTCGCTGGGACAAGAATTACCAAGTTCGACTGGTAAATTAAAAGTGTTTCATGCTTATTATATGGCATTATTTGTAATTGTTTAATTTTCTAGATCATTCATCAGATTTTACCATCTAATTTCAATATAATTCGAGATCATAAATTTTTTTTCTACGCGAAGACCAAGCCGAAAATTTCACTAAGAATTGTGTGACATGCAGATCTTATAGATTGGCATATAAATCTATCCCAACAAATACACCGATCGCAAACACAATAATAAGTAGCTGGCAGCAGTTAGGGACTAGGTAAATGCACAGCTCCGGCAGTGGATACGCTCGTTACAGTCCAGCCTGGATGATTTATAGTCTGTGGCAGGCAGCTCCTGTCCTGTGATTAATTGCTCCCCGTGAGAAAACTATCGCCCTGTCTCTGTCACTTCATTTGTACCGTGCTTATCGAACTTATATTAATCATGGGTCGGTGCATGGTGCAAGTGTAGGTTTAATAGGAATGGATGTTCCATAGCTAAACAAAACAATAGTAAGTGGGCTTGTAATCCTCACATTAATCACAATATAAGAAACAGAAAGATTTTCTAATTCTCTTTCGACCATCTGATTATATCCTTAATAGAGCCCAATCTACCGATGATATACCAAATAATATATAGAGATAACCTACATAAGAACCTTTGTCAAACAAATATATTGGTACCTATAAAATTAGTACCTTCTTTTTTAACTATATATATTAACCATTACCTACAAGTTTAACTGATTTTTTTTCAATTATCTCCTATTTTATTCCCGTAGAGTATAATGTAAGCGTATGTATTAAACTAAAAAATCAATCAAAAATTCAAATTTGCGGAAGAGCGTAAACAATGTTATCTATCATCGGCTTGCTGCAGCATGTTATTTAAACGCAGCCTATCGCCTAACTTCGGCATCGCAACTTCGCCGATCGGCGGTGAGTGTTTCAACTTCCATGTATTATTCAAATTGTTCAATGATCGCGGGCTCGGCGGCTAAGCCGCTCGTTACGCGGCGGGCGGCGTGGAGCGCGGCGTGAGTCGTGAGGCGTGCGCTGCTCCGCACTCAGCTAATGGCACCATTTACCGAGATTGTCTGCAAGCCTCTTAGGCGGTCGCTAACTATACTGATTGGCACTCACTTACATAAGACTGACTTGAAAACTGCCGCCGATCTAAGATAACTTTCGCATTGATGTTAGGAATTTTCGCTCGTGATTAAACTAAGCAGTAGTTCGCTATTAGTACTTGAATGATGCATCCTACACTGCATTTTACAAAGCAAAGTATGTGTTTGTGCTAACAAAGGATACTACAACACATTGAACCTGCATGTCTCTGTCGGCGCCACGCGCACTCTAAACGTTTCCTAGTTAATGGGCTAGTCAGCGGAACTTTTACAATTTTCGGATGCCGTTTCAAAAGCTCAAATTTAATAGCGGTTCGCTTGTCAAGTGTCACTCGAACAGAGCCGTCGCCATATATGTCCACACACGACTGCGAACACTCTTATCACAGAGGACCATTGTTGCGTCGAACTACTCAAGTCTCAAAGTAGGGTCGAGTTCGGCTATCTGAAATGTGTTTATTTTAATCTCACGGGAAATCGTACGCCGCAGCAACCCTTCCATATTAACAAAACTTTAATATAACCGGTGCGTCCCAGAGGGGGTGCCACGCTGTAGAGAGGCATAATTTTTGTGGCCAGTAAAATTTCTTTAAGTCCGTCTCGTGGCAGACAGCCAACGCTACCATGTGCTCCTAAAATCTTATTTTATTTCCGTAGTGGCAACTTTGTTAAAAACACATAAGCGCGCCGCCCTTATTATTTGCGCGGTCTGCAGCTCGCCGTGCTGGTGTCGGCTCGCTCTATTTACAAAACAAACGAAATGTACTCAAGAAATAACTCATCCGAATTTATTCGTACTAACAACACGCTCGTAGCTCGATTCATCTGCAGACAAAATGACGGAGCATATTTCAGGCACTATCAATAACTTTCGCTGTGTATCAGGGTATCGTTTCGCTCGCTTGTTTTGCATTTTGTGTTCTTTATTTTGCTTGTGAACAAAAAGCTACGGGAGAGTAGCTGGGTTCTAGTTACGGGAGAGCGGTCTCTTGACAAATTGCGCGCCGACTGTCGTGGTGTGCGGCGAGCCTGCCCGTGTATGCCCTCGCCTTCCCACGTCCGCGCCAACCCCGCCTGCCCGCCTTCCCGCCTGCCCACTTGCCTGCTCCGCCGTCTAGACGTCACTCGGACAAGCCTTGTTCGTGCTAAAATGTGAATGCACTGTATTGTTTTATACAACAAATCCATAAATAGCGCGTCCAACTGAATGTGAACAGCAGCCTAACTGTGTATGTGACTATGGCAAGGCAAAGCGTTTTGACGCCGTGAATCTACCAATTACATGCGAGAGAAAGACGCAATATGGATACCCGTCTATGTGATTGGTCGATTGATGGCGGATTAGAATTTGATGAATGGAATAGGAGCACGGCTATGTGACGCTGTTCCCCTGCAGCGCGAGCTGTGTGGAGGCAGCTAATGAAACTAACTTTTTACTCTTGGTATAGTGAAGCTTGGATAGCGTTTTCATTTACTTACTAGTGCCAAAAGAGATTTACTATGATTGCTACATTTTAAAATTAGTATCGTGTATGTAAGTTTTTCGATCAATACACAAAACCCGAGGCACCTCAAACAAAATTATATGACCACGACAGGAATTTCCACAATTTTCACACCGATTCGAGAAATAAAGGTCGAACCGTCATTATCAGGGACAAAAGGCGGAAGAGGACATAAAAGGTTGTCTCCATCCCGTAGTATTTTACTGATAGCTGTGTTTTACCAATCGCCCGTCATTGTAACACCTACAATAAAAAACAGGGGATTTACATTAAAAAAGAAATTTAAATGTCTAAAAAACGATCGGTAGGAACGAAATAAAGCGGCAGTATGGTTTTGAACGTTCCAAAATGATTTTAACGTTACCCGCCCGAATAAAGTCCTACTATAAATTGGGAGATAGAATAGAAAAGGTTTTTATCAGTTACATACTGGACCAGTGAAAAAGTACTGGCATATAAATGAACACTCTGGTTTAACCAATTTTTTTTAAATCCTGTTGTGGTTTTATTTTTTATAAAAGAGCATGCATTTCGCGCCATTTTATCATGCCTGTTTTTTGGCAATTGATTTATGTATGAGGCTTTTTATTTTCATTTACCAGCTATTGGGAATATTTTATTACATATTTTACTACCTGCAAATGCGTTTTCGTCATAAAAAGTAAATTAAGATTAAGTAGTTTTGATTCAACCTATGTAGGTACGGTATTTTTATTATTTATATATTTATTTAAAATTTCATGCAACATACAGGTACATACTGCCGTGGTATAACTAAAATGCCGTTATCCGACATCTAGTCGATTTTTAACATTTGATGCTATATTAATGAGATAAAAATATCTATCGATCTGTGTATGCGAATTTTCAATACCTCGAATAGTTTTGGCGCGCATTATATGCTATGTTGATGTTTGATATGGAAGATTAATTTGCTTGTAGCTGTAAAATGTTGGTTATGTTCTCACAGATAAACAATCAATGCGCGCAGATGAACTTTTTCTTACTCTTTGACATTTACACAAACATGGCCGCCCTCCAGTCTCCGCGGTGACGCGACGTCACGATATACACTAAATTGATAAAATATAATTAAATTAAGCGTGTTTTCAATTTACTGTTGAAAACTCATTCCTTGACTTTTATTTATATTTCTCGAGTTGTTTGAACAGTATCTCAATACACACGAAGGCATTTTATAAGAAACAAAACTGAGTACTCAAACGTGTCACGTTGCAGCGAGCGCTTGCCACAGACTAAGTGAGTTGGGGTACGCGCGCTCTAACGCGTGTTACAAACAATTGAGTTGAGGAGTGCGTAAAGATGCTACTTAAATAAAGATATCAAAAGTGCAAAACACAGCATTCACTTCAAACTAGAAATCATAAAGCAGTAGAATTAACTCCTGCAATAATGAAATCATGCAAACTCGAGGCGAATTAGTAACTATTCAATGATCTGAAAAAGTGAAGGAGCTGCCGTCCCCTCCTCAAGCTATAGTGCTGCTATCTGACAAAACCATATTTTGAGTTTTATAGAGGAAACAATAAAACTGCGAAATAATAAAAATCGATGCTGTTTATCTACTATAAACAACGTGCGAGAGTTGCCGGTGTCAAAAAATGTATCTAAATAGATTGCGATCTTTCGGTTAGACACATTGTGAGAACCTAATTCTGATTAATTAAAAATAATCAAAAATAGGTTTGCAAACTATAATACGACCGATCAGTGTGGCGACGACGCTTGGTGGATGGAGGCCTTTGTCTGGCAGTGGACGTCTTATGGCTGAAATGATGAAGATGATGATGATGAAACAGTAATTCGGCGCGTTTTTATTTTTAATCGGCATCTTTTGATAGTAGTTAAATACTGCATAGACAGATCGATAAATATTTTTTTGTTGATTACGAAGGCATTAAAAAACTAAATTCGGCCAATTGTCAGATAACGGTACTATAGTTTGAGGACAGCACAAAGAGCTGTGACGTGGTATAATACTATTCCTGGAAACTCCTGAGCGTTGAGCTATTTTTCCAGCGACTCATATTTATACTAGCTTCTGCCAGCGGTTTCACCCGCGTGAATGTCAAATTTTTTTCCGAGCGTACATATTCCCTGCATAAAAAGTATCATATGTGCTATTCCTGACTATAACCTATCACTGTGCCAAATTTCATCCAGATCCGTTAAGCTCTTCTAGCGTGTTTGAGTAACAAACACACAAACACACACGCACATATATCCAACCTTTCACATTTATAATATAAGTAAGATAGTAAGATTAACTACTATAGGTGGCATCAAAAGAAAATGCAATACGATATTCAGTTTTGATGGAGCCTTCGATGGAGAATTTCCACTGCACGAACAATGAAAACGGTTTCATGTTGTGTAGTATTGGCATTTTGGTTGAGTTGAAATTGGCATCGATATTGATACGCCGGCAGTACATTCTCACGCGAAAGTCCGGGGAAACGCTGTACATTGAGTTTTTAAACAAAATAGAGCAATGTACATCATCCTCGCGGGCTCTCGCGCGAGAGTGTACAGCCGGCATTACTGTTCTATGAAGAGCAATAGTAGACGAGCTCGTGGCTAAATAATAACAACCGCACGGGTCGATCTTAAGGTTAAGCAACGCTTGACGAGGTCGGGCCGTGGATGGGTGACCATTTCAACATACCGAGTTTCTTCCGTGCCTCGGAAAGCACGTTAAGCCGTTGGTCCCGGCTGTCATTTGAAGATCTTTGACAGTCGTGACGAGTAGTCAGACGCTTGAAATCTGACACCAGTCTAGCCAAGGGGTACCTACCGTATTACCCAGTTACTGGGTTGTGGAGGTCAGATAGGCAGTCGCTCCATGTAAAACACTGGTACTCAGCTGAATCCGGTTAGACTGGAAGCCGACCCCAAAATAGTTGGGAAAAGGCTAGGCAGATGATGAAGAGCAATAATTATCTCAAATGTCAAACAAGTACCTGGAAATCTTTAGTTGACCTAGTTTTTGAAACAATAACTCAGTCACAGGAGTCAGGGGGCGTGCCCAGTCTGAGGTAATAAATGTGTCGAAAAGCGAAATTCTCCGCTGTAGTTTCATTTATCAAGCGTCACGGAGGTCGCTCCAAATTATATCGTTAGACCGGTGACTCCCCCATAAATTATAATCTACGCGCGATTAATTATTCTTATACATCTTAATATATATAAATCTCGTGTCACAATGTTTGTCCTCAATGGACTCCTAAACCACTTAACCGATTATAATAAAATTCGCACACCATGTGCAGTTCGATCCAACTTGAGAGATAGGATAGGGTAGGGTAGGTAGGGTAGGGTAGGGTAGGTAGGGTAGGGTAGGTAGGGTAGGGTAGGTAGGGTAGGGTAGGTAGGGTAGGGTAGGTAGGGTAGGGTAGGTAGGGTAGGGTAGGTAGGGTAGGGTAGGTAGGGTAGGGTAGGTAGGGTAGGGTAGGTAGGGTAGGGTAGGTAGGGTAGGGTAGGTAGGGTAGGGTAGGTAGGGTAGGGTAGGTAGGGTAGGGTAGGTAGGGTAGGGTAGGTAGGGTAGGGTAGGTAGGGTAGGGCAGGTAGGGTAGGGTAGGTAGGGTAGGGTAGGTAGGGTAGGGTAGGTAGGGTAGGGTAGGTAGGGTAGGGTAGGTAGGGTAGGGTAGGTAGGGTAGGTAGGGTAGGTAGGGTAGGTAGGGTAGGTAGAGTAGGTAGGGTAGGTAGGGTAGGTAGGGTAGGTAGGGTAGGGTAGGTAGGGTAGGGTAGGGTAGGTAGGGTAGGGTAGGTAGGGTAGGGTAGGTAGGGTAGGTAGGGTAGGTAGGGTAGGTAGGGTAGGTAGGGTAGGTAGGGTAGGTAGGGTAGGTAGGGTAGGTAGGGTAGGTAGGGTAGGTAGGGTAGGTAGGGTAGGTAGGGTAGGTAGGGTAGGTAGGGTAGGTAGGGTAGGTAGGGTAGGTAGGGTAGGTAGGGTAGGTAGGGTAGGTAGGGTAGGTAGGGTAGGTAGGGTAGGTAGGGTAGGTAGGGTAGGTAGGGTAGGTAGGGTAGGGTAGGTAGGGTAGGGTAGGGTAGGTAGGATATTTAGTAGATGAATGTTTGGTGTTTTTATGGCAAAACAAAGTTTGCCGGGTCAGCTAGTAGTATAATAAAACAAAGTCGATTTCCGCTGTCTGTCTCTATGTATGCTTAGATCTTTAAAACTCCGCAACGGATTTTGATGCCGTTTTTTTTAATAAATAGAGTAATTCAAGAGGAAGGTTTATATATATAACACACGCAGGCAAAGCCGCTGGTAGAAGCTAGTATAGTCATAAATAAATCTCTTGATTTTAATTCGGTATTTTTTTAGACAAATAATGTATCAATGATTTTAACTGGAGAATGAAGAGGACAAGGGTCAAGGTAATTAAAATTTAAAAAATAAACAGTGCTGTCCAACAATTCATATTCATTGTTACCTTTGATTATTATAATCGAGATAATAGTACATTATGGTACAAGTGTGTAATGTTGGTGATTACCTCTGAGGCGCCATTGAGACCCGAGCCGTTAGGTGAGGGTCTTAAGAGAGCCGAGGACGGTAATCATCAATACACACGTGTATCATACTACGTTTTTCAACACACTTGTGAAGAAAATAATACTATAAAAATAATTTCCAACAGTGAAAACGAGATGTGAAAACTTTTTCGCAATGGCGGGCAAAATTAATCAGTTTTCCTATGCGCGCGCATTTAAAAATGGC
This sequence comes from Orthosia cruda, assembly GCA_964057195.1. NCBI lineage: Eukaryota > Metazoa > Arthropoda > Insecta > Lepidoptera > Noctuidae > Orthosia > Orthosia cruda. The sequence goes on along the minus strand of OZ059825.1, from coordinate 19,956,829 downwards.
GATCGGCCATAGACTAAAAATAATGAGTTATCTTTTTTTTGGCTTTTCGCGGATAACGTTTTTGCAACGTACAAAACGGGGAATTTCAAGTTTTCTTTATTACAGACAAAAACAAAAGTTATATTTAAGTGAAAGTTTTATTTATTAAACACGTACAAGTTGAAATTATCTATTTAAATACGACGAGTCATAGGAAATTAAACTGAAACCACTCAACTGTTTTTGGAATTCATTAAATCGTGCAAATAGTATACGGTTTGTAAGTTGCAGGTAATATTTCTGCTTCTAATATCTTACTAATATTATAAATGCGAAAGTTCGGATAACACCAGAACGGATCCGGTTGAAATTTGGCACAGAGATAGTTTCATCCCGGTACAATGTACTGTTGGGATAAGAAAACACTTTACACGCGAGCCAAACTGCTGGCAGAAGCTAGTACATAACAAAGGTACTTTATGGTCATCAATAAGTAGTGTACAGCCATTCGCAGTCTATCCTCTCCTCACTGAAGCTTTTCCCTTATTATAGCACTAGATAACTTATTCGCAACCAGGTTGTCAAAGTAAAAAAAACTACACACAGGACCTATTCTGCTCAAACGTCACGTGCATCATTTTTCTTATATTATTCAACTTTTTTATAGCCAGCAAATCCATATTACTTCAGTTCACTTTAATTATAAAACCAACATGAAAACATTCGTAGAACCTCCATAAACCAACAGCTTATTTATTTTTAATCCCACGTCACTCGAACCGGCAAATTTTTCTCAAAAATGGAACGTAATGTTGTCATAACATCTCTAAAAAGTATCCAGAAAGTGAATTCTACCGGAGACTTATTCACAACTGTCCAGGAATAAGCGAGAAATAACTAACTTATAACGGATATGTGTTAGATATCATATCATATCGATATCTATATCAAAATAACCGATATCACAAAAACTGTATGTAATAAAAATCTTACTAGCGTGCGAGAACGAATAAGTCAAAATTGAAAACCGTAACAATGCAAAAACGTAAAACTACGAACAAAACGCAAACTTTACAAACTATAAGAACCATATGCGCTACCTCTCTTTCTAAGTATTATTTCGCGTTCGTTGTTAGTATGCTCATCTAAATAACATGTTAACTTTTGCAAATTGTACTACTGATATCGATATCTGAAAACCGTTTTCGATATCGATATGAAACTTTATATCAGTTACATAACAGTACCAGGATATATATTATGAGGGAGGCTCCAAATATATATCTATCTCTCTTTTTGGTATGGCATTTTATGTGATAGTTATTTTTTCGAGTCCATTAATCAAGCTGTACAGCAAACAAATATAAATAAATGCCCCCGGTAAATCGATCACAATATCTATCAGCAATTGCCCTAATATGAATGTAACCTAATAGCTATTTATGCAACTGTTACGTTATGGTCAGTCTTTTAATAAGAGTGCCAATTTTCTTTTTTTGAGTGAAATTGGTGGTCACGATTTATTAAAAAACCAATAACGTACTATTGCATACAAGATTTTATCTACGAAGGAAGGAACAAAACACAGATATAGACAAATAGGTATTTTTTATAGAAACTTAACTATACACTGACTATGGTTTATCCCGCGTCCACTTATTATTTTATTTTTTTATTTAGTCTTTACTAGGTATAAGGCAAAGATCTTGTAGCCACAACAGCCAAATAATCATACTTTTGTTCTAATCTTGTTCCATTTTTAAAAACATCATTTACATTGTCTCGATTTCGAAGTCATATTATAGGTACGTGGCTGTATGTTCAGAATGCCTTTGCTTGTGTTTTAGAACTTATGACGACTCGCATAATGCAATCCGATGTCGTTATGGGTATCATAATGAAACCGCTGTTAATTTTATAATTCGTATATAACGAAACCGAAGTAGATAAAATATTAATTAAACGAATTTGTTGTTAAACTTTCTTTAATTTTTGAGAAAAGCATTATACAAGCCTCAACCAGTAAGAAAGCCGGAGTTGGAAAGCTGAGTTAAACGGACCTCACCTGCGGTTCGGTCCGTTTAACTCATACTTGGCCAGGATGGCTTACTTACTGGATTCTGCAGTAATGTACTATATCAGAGTACAAAAGAAGAGCACGTACTGTAATGCTCGAGCGGTGGTTTCCTTTGTTCCTTTCCATATAGCATTCAATGCTCACTTCGTTATAAATAGGAAAATGTATTTTGTATTGAATACGGCAATTTGCAGTGATTGGAGCATTCAATATCATGTATGGTTCACTTAAATATGTAGCTAGTCGGAACGTTTTAACTTTGATCAATTATTTTTCGTGATTGCTCGGTCGCCCGAGCTTTTGGTGTGTGCATACAAATATCTAGATGATTGATTTATTCTTTCGGGAGTCTACGCACCTACTAATTTTCAAGTTATTAAATTATATTTCTATAAAAGAGGAGACAATAACATTACATGAAAATAAGGCAAAACACAAAACAGAAAAAACGCCTAGGCAAAACATGGAACCCAGCTAAGTATCCAGTATTAAACATGTTTCAGCACAAAATGAGTTAGCAATAACGAAAGTAAGCACATAAAACAATTCATCATGACAAATTACCCTCGAATATATTCAAACAGGCCTACGTTTTTGTACATTTATCGAAATTACCACGATTTGGTTGAAAATGTGATTCTCAGGCTCATTAGTGCCAAATTCTCAGGCTCAAATGTCCTCCATTCATTTACATTTTAACAGATTTGGAGCGGGAAATTGTCAGAGCAGGTAGGCGACAGCGTGTGATGACGTCTCCTTGACTCTCCGACCCAAGGAGTCTCGAGTTTGAACAGTGTTTTTTCTTGCTGGGACAAGATTTACCAAGTTCGACTAGTAAATTATAAGAGTTTCATGCTTATTGTATGTCATTATATGTAATTGTTTATTTTTCTAGATAATTCAACAGATTTGACCAATAATTTCAATAAAATATGACATCATAAATATTTTCTCACCGCAAATGCATGGCCGAAAATTTTACTTAGAAAGTGTAGCATTGTTTGTTAGTTGTTTCGTCATCTAACATGCAGATCTTATAGATTGTCATATACATCTATACCAACCAATGCATTGATCGCAAACACAACAATAAGTAGCTGGCAGCAGTTAGGGACTAGGTAAATGCACAGCTCCGGCAGAGGATACGCTCGTTACAGTCCAGCTCGGATGATTTATAGTCTGTGGCAGGCAGCTCCTGTCCTGTGATTAATTGCTCCCCGTGAGAAAACTATGGCCCTGTCTCTGTCACTTCATTTGTACCGAGCTTATCGAACTTATATTAATCATTAGTCGGTGCATGGTGCAAGTGTAGGTTTAATAGGAATGGAGCATGGTTTGTTGCATTGGCCTATGATATGAATGCTGGTTTTTAACTCACTGTCTCAGAAGGAAGGCAATGTTATTAGTAGACTAGAGTTCTTATAGCTAAACAAAACAATAGCAAGTGTGGTTGTAATCCTGTCACATGAACCACAATATAAGAAACAGAAAGATTTTCTAATTCTCATTCGACCATCTGATTCTATCCAAGGTCTATCCGTGTGGACGTCCGTCAGAGCCGTGCCCGGGACGTGACAGGGCCGGGCCCAATCTTTGAAGCTTCGCCCGTGCACGGCCCGTGCACGGATTTGTGTGAACGAGTTCATATAAAATGTACACAACGATATCTTTCTGAGCCCCTAACGGGGCACGGTTCCTCCACGTCCCGGGCACGGCCCTGATATGTGTGGATAAATCTTTATAGTGCCCAATGTACCGATGGTATACAAAATAATATACCTACCTAAGAACCTTTGTCAAATAAATTGGTACCTATAAAAATTAGTACCTTCTTTTTTAACTATATATATTAATCATTACCTACAAGTTTAACTCATTTTTTTGACTTTTCACTTACTTTATTCCGGTAGAGTATGTAGTAATCTGAAAATTCAATTTCCGGAAGAGCGTGAACAATGTTATCTATTATCGGCTTGCTGCAGCATGATATTTAAACGCATCCTATCGCCTAACTTCGGCATCGCAACTTCGCCGATCCGCGGTGAGTGTTTCAACTTCCATGTATTATTCAAATTGTTCAATGATCGCGGGCTCGGCGGCTAAGCCGCTCGTTACCCGGCGGGCGGCGTGGAACGCGGCGTGAGGCGTGAGGCGTGAGGCGTGCGCTGCTACGCACTCAGCTAATGGCACCATTTACCGAGATTGTCTGCAAGCCTCTAAGGCGGTCGCTAACTATACTGATTGGCACTCACTTACATAAGACTGACTTGAAAACTGCCGCCGATCTAAGATAACTTTCGCATTGATGTTAGGAATTTTCGCTCGTGATTAAACTAAGCAGTAGTTCGCTATTGGTACTTGAATGATGCATCCTACACTGCATTTTACAAAGCAATGAATGTGTTCGTGCTAACAAAGGATACTACAACACATTGAACCTGCATGTCTCTGTCGGCGCCACGCGCGCTCTAAACGTTTCCTAGTTAATGGGCTCGTCAGCGGATTTTTTTAAATTTTCGGATGCCTTTTCAAAAGCCCAAATTTAATAGCGGTTCGCTTGTCAAGTGTTACTCGAACAGAGCCGGGTGATGTATGTCCACACATGACTGCGAACACTCTTATCACAGAGGACCATTGTTGCGTCGAACTACTCAAAGTAGGGTCGAGTTCGGCAATCTGAAATGTGTTTATTTTAATCTCACGGGAAATCGTACGCCGCAGCAACCTTTCCATATTAACAAAACTTTAATATAACCGGTGCGTCCCAGAGGGGGCGCCACGCTGTAGAGAGGCAAAAATTTTTTGACCACTAAATTTTCTTTAAGTCCGTCTCATGGCAGACAGCCAACGCTACCATGTGCTCCTAAAATCTTATTTTAATTCCGTAATGGCAACTTTATTAAAAACACATAAGCGCGCCGCCCTTGTTATTCGCGGGATCTGCAGCTCGCCGTGCTGGTGTTGGCTCGCTCTATTTACAAAACAAACGAAATGTACTCAAGAAATAACAAAATATCCGAATTTATTCGTACAATACATCTTGTACTTACAACGTAGCTCGTTTCAGCTGCAGACAAAATGACGGAGCATATTTCAGGCACTATCAATAACTTTCGCTGTGTATCAGGGTATCGTATCGCTCGCTTGTTTTGCATTTTGTGTTCTTTATTTTGCTTGTGAACAAAAAGCTACGGGAGAGTAGCTGGGTTCCAGTTACGGGAGAGCGGTCTCTTGACGAATTGCGCGCCGACTGTCGTGGTGTGCGGCGAGCTTGCCCGTGTATCGCCTTCCCACGTCCGCGCCAACCCCGCCTGCCCGCCTTCCCGCCTGCCACTTGCCTGCTCCGCCGTCTAGACGTCACTCGGACAAGCCTTGTTCGTGCTGAAATGCGAATGCACTGTATTTTATACAACAAATCCTTAAATAGCGCGTCCAACTGAATGTGAACAGCAGCCTAATTGTGTAAGTGAATACGGAAAGGTAAAGCGTTTTGACGCCGTCTATCTACCAATCACATGCGAGAGAAAGACGCGGTATGTATTCCCGTCTATGTGATTTGTCGATTGATGGCGGATTAGAATTTAATTAATGGAATAGGAGCACGGTTATGTGACGCTGTTCCCCTGCAGCGCGAGCTGTATGGAGGCAGCTAATGAAACTTACTTTTTACCCTTGTTATAGTGAAGCTTGGATAGCGTTTTCATTTACTTACTAGCGCCAAAAGAGATTTGCCATGATTGCTACATTTTAAAATTAGTATCGTGCAAAATAATAATTACGTTTCTAATTTACAGATCAATAACAGTATTCCTACCATCGACAATATCCACCATATACCATATATATGGGGGGCTGCACTAAAGACGCATTTCATTAGGGCAGAACGCGCACAACGGGCCGTTCTCAAGGTAGCTTATAAAAAACCAAGGCGATTTCCAACAAACACCTTATATCAAGAGACGGGTACAATGCGCGTGCGACAGATATACATTATGGCCGTAGCCCTAAGGTTCCATAAAGATGCTCTAGTCAATGTGGACTCCAATGCACATTCCCGAAGGAAGCCTAGATGGCGTAAGCCAAAGCGTAGACTTGATTTTGGGAAAAGGTGTTATCAATATATGGGGCCACACCTTTATAATAAGATTAATGATAAAATTAACATATTAACCTTGACAAAATCAAAATGCAAATCATGCATCAAAACTTACCTAAAAGGTCTGGATTACGACAACACAGAGAAACTTTTAAATACTTCGTAAAAATAGAACTTATTTTTTCTATAATGTTAGTTTTGGAGACATACCCCACACAAACACACACACACACACACACATCCACGCACCACATCATACAAACACACACACCACACACATACACCCACACATACAACACGCACACACACTTAATACACGCACCAACGCCACTTGACTCACACTTTTGCACACACTGCAAGATACCATGCATCCCCTTATTTATTTATTTTTTTGTTTAACTTATCCTTTTTGTTACTGCTACAATAAAACTGTATTTCTGAACAATGATGAAAGAGACTGGCCTCCGCGACACAGGGAATCCTAGTGTGGAGATCAGTGATGTATCTGATATAAAATGTATTTTTCTTGAACAATAAAGATTATTATTATTATTATTATTATTACCATAATGACAGTATTACCTACCTGCTCAAGACTATCAAACTGATATCTCATTAGCTATGCAGTTCATTGTGACTGACCGACACCGACACATAATGACAGTGTTGATTTACTGCAACTAACTACACAAGTTAATTACCATAAATTATATGCCAAGCTATGATTGAAGGCAATTGGACAGTATATACAAAATAATCCGGTGATCCGCCATGTTGACGGAACACCTCCGATGACACAATTTCACATTTACATTTTAACCGTAAATTGTTGTGTCATTTAAATGTTGCGTTCACTGAAGGATATAAAAAAGAACCGTGATGACACACGCGCTTCGGAAAAGTACACTTTGCTGACGTATGAAATGAAAAGATAGCGGCACGCTCCCAATAGCTACGACATTTTAAAAACAAAAAGGTTTGTTTTTCTGAAGTTTAAATAATGAAACCGCTTCTGTTTTATTCAACGTTGTCACAAGGGAGAGTGACATAATTAACACAAGCTCATCAGTCATGCAGCGTGTGAGTTTATTGTAACGCGTGGATGCCATTGTCGTACTTTTTGTTACAATCGTTTAATCACTATTAAGACATCCTTGAAAAGAGAAGGTGGGTTTAGACCAAACGGACTTAGGAGCAGCCCATTACAGAGTATTGGTTTTTTATATTTTATTATGGAGAGACCAACAATTGTATGCTCTTATCCTGTTCATTGTAGGGAGAAGATGTACATTCGCCACTGATCTAAACCGACCTTTAGGCGTGGTTTCTGCAAGCAGAAAGAAGGAAACAAATACTGTTTAAAAAAAAAAAAAACATCAAAACATATAGAATGGAATAGAACTGAACAAAAAAGAACAGAACGGAATGGAACAGAACCGAATAGAACAGAACAAAAAAGAACAGAACGAAATGGAACAGAACAGAATAGAATAGAACACAGAACACATCTCCGATAATGGTATTTAAAGATGTAAGGGCCTGGACACATTACCAAGTCGTGGTGCCGTCACCGTGCAGCGGCGCGGGCGTCGCCACCGTGGAACAGCACGCCGGTTTCAGCAAGCCAGTTCAGAGCAACGGTGAAGAAATAATTTACACAAAGTAAATCACCTGCCTGGGTTCGAACCCACGCAAGTGACCTACAACATGTAAGTTGCGGCCGTTAGCACTGGGCCACCACCGCTCTCTATAATTATTAGCTGAGCACTCCGGGCTGCTACTAAGAAATTCGTGATGGAAAAATGCAATAACACTGCCCAACCAAAGAATTTTACCTTATGGTCAGCAGTATATAGTGCTTGCAATCACCAGACAAATGAAGCAGGTCTCAGAAATAGGTAGTTATGGCAAAAGGTGCAAAATACAGTCTACATACAGAGTAGTATATTTCAACACCGGCGCTGTCCTCATCAATGTTCGCTTATGAAATATCGTTTCGACGAATAGTTATTCCGCTCCACGTTTTAACTCGTCAATGCTAAACCGAAATGTTTGTTGTACGACAGCGTGTAGCCGAAAGCTTTCAGCAGAAAAAATAACAAAAATCAATTTGCCTAGATTTTGCCCAAGTACGTATATATGTTTAGACTCAGATGCATCGGTATAGTATACTTTGCTCACCGTAACCGCTGTACCACGTCTTAGGAAGGAACGGAGAGGCATGGGACGGGAAGGAAAATGCGTGGTTCACATGAGACCGATGTTGTCGGACAAATCTTGCGATATTATAAAGCTATACAGTTATAGCTTCGTATAAATATTAGGAAATATTCAACTACTATAACGGTAAGTGAAATAAATAACTAGGTACCTCTTATTAAAATTGTAATTCTTGTTTCAATATTTTCTGTTTCATACTTATTATTAGACTATCAGAACCAAAATTAAAACATATATTTATTAAATTAACTACAGTTATTCTGCCATAGATTCTGCTTCATCTTCCGTCTCGCCGCGCACATACCTAAGGCGTGGTACAGCGGTCTCGGTCAAACTGTAGCACATTACATGTTACATGAAACAATTGCCCGCATCAGTTACCGGGTAATACGGTAACCCATAGCTACAAATGACAGCCAGGACCATCGGTTAAACATGCGTAACGGTTGGTCACCTATCCAAGAGTTGAACTCAGCAAGCCTTGCGTAACCATGAAAATAGAGTCCCTTATAACAACATTACAAGAGCTCAATATTACATCTTCGTTCATATAAAATGATAAATGACAAAGGAATGAACAAAGAGGAATCGTAAAACATTTTATTGTTTTCTCCTTTTATTTTTGCTAAATTCAATATAAATGAGTATTATCTTGACAGCGAATGCTTGGCGACACAAAAAGCGTGGCGTTATCAGTGGGAAGACGGACGCAGGGTTATTTGTCGCGTCTCGAGTAACCACAGCGGGACGATAAAGAATGGCCGGCTTGCTCGCTATCTGTTGTCTGACCGCGCGACTTAGTCCAGACGACAAGTAATCGCGACGACTTGATAATTCGCTCTCTTTAGCTCGCTTAGTACATGAAAAGAGCTGTTTTTGCGTAATGTCTTGTAACTGAATAATGTTGTGGTACCATGACCAATGGCGGCAACTAATTTTGAAAATAATGTTGTACATTAAGTTTTATGACATAGAGTAAGGGCCACTGCTCTCAAAACGGTGAAGTAAAACATCGTGAGTAAACCGGCATGTCCTAGAATCAAAATTTCGAAGACATGTGACATCCACCAACACGCACTGGGCCCGCGTGGTGGATTACTGTCCATTCCCTCTCACAGAGAGGAGGCCTGTGATGATGTGATGTGAAGGGTCTCTATTGAAGACAGTGACTTGAGGTATCGTTATGTTCGTTTTATAATCACAGTTTGTAATTTGCGTAAGTTTTCCGATCAATACACAAAACCCGAGGCAGCTCAAACAAAATTATGTGACCACGACAGGAATTTCCACAATTTTCACACCGATTCGAGAAATAGGTCGAACCGTCATTATCAGGGACAAAAGGCGGAAGAGGACATAAAAGGTTGTCCCCATCCCGTAGTATTTTACTGATAGCTGTGTTGTACCAATCGCCCGTCATTGTAACACATACAATAAAAAACAGGGGATTTACATTAAAATAGTAGATTATTGCATCGAGCACAAAGTAATTTATTATTGCACCGAGTGCCAGATTTAGAGCCCGAGCTAATGCGAGGGCTCTAATCTAACAGGCACGAGGGCAATATAAATTACTTAAGGCGAGGTGCATAATCTGCTTTTCTTTCAACTATTACCTATAGGAATAGTAGATAAAAAAAACTCATGTCAAACAGTTAAAATAGAAGTTTAATTATTGAAATTAAAAGATTTTATATAACACTGTCGGCTTCATTTATAATGTTTCCCGGAGTTAATGTGTCGCTAGATGATTCCATTTTTATTCGAAGCCGAAGCACTCAAAATCAGATAGTATCACACTTTATCGTTTCCAAAAATATTGTCAAGCAAAATTAACAAAGTTCCCGCCAAATCACTTTTTTAAATTTCTTTCATTTTTAAATCAGAGTTAGCAGCAATCATTTTTTAAATTTGGAACAAGTATGATAGAAACGAATAATACGTGCGTAAAAAAAAAGTATTGATATCGGCTGGCTGAATAGAGCTAATCCATTGAGATTGGCGCCTTTTGGTGCGATTAAAAAATAAACTGTGCAATAATGAAATTTCATACATTTTTATTGCTCTAGAGCATTAAAGACTCGCTTTGTACTGAGTTTTTAGTGTGATTGTGATGAAATTAAAGCATAGTTGGAAGAAAAAGAAATTTAAATGTCTAAAAAACGATCGGTAGGAACGAAATAAAACGGCAGTATGGTTTTGAACGTTCCAAAATGATTTTAACGTTACCCGCCCGAATAAAGTCCTACTATAAATTGGGAAATAGAATAGAAAAGGTTTTTATCAGTTACATACTGGACCAGTGGAAAAGTACTGGCATATAAATGAACACACTGGTTTAAACAATTTCTTTTTTTTAAATCCAGTTATGTTTTTATTTTTTATAAAAGAGCATTCATTTCGCGCCATTTTATTATGTCTGTTTTTTCGGGCATTGATTCTCATGGTTATTTTTTGCATGAGGCTTTTTATTTTCATTTACCTGCTATTGGGAATCGTTTTCGTCATAAAAGAAAATTAAGATTCAGTAGTTTTGATTCAATCTATGTAGGTAGGGTGTTTTTTATTATTTATTTATTTAAAGCTTCATGCAACATACAGGTGCATACTGCCGTGGTGTAACTAAAATGCCGTTATCCGATATCTGGTCGATTTTTCACTTTTGATGCTATATTAATGAGATAAAAATATCTATCGATCTGTGTATACGAATTTTCAATACCTTGAATAGGTTTTGCGCGCATTTAAATGTTTAATATGGAAGATTAATTTGCTTGTAGCTGTAAAATTGTGATATAATGAGGTATTTATAATATAGATTAAGCGTAAGAAGAGTTTGAATAAAAAATAGATATGACTGAAGTTGTAAATGTAGGTTTCTTTTAACTAAGAAAATATTGCTTTTATCACATCTATTCAAAGAGAGCTAATTTATTCTTCGTAAACAGGGACTAAAATAGCTCATTAATCCGTAGGGACTAAAAGTGATTTGATTTTGGAATGTGGATATTGTTAGTAAATGTTCCAATCAGCAAAGAAACAAACACATGCGGTTCAAAAATAGGATTATATCGCTAAATCGGTTACGACGAAAGTATGAGGTGAATGGCTTATAATGAGCGATTGTTATTCTATTTCGGATCGCACGGGAACACTGTATTGCACAAGTGACTGGCTGGAAAACCGCGCGCGTGTCAAATCAAAAATAAATCTACTAATGTAACGATTGGTATTAATAAATGGTACTAATAACTGGCTGGAAAAATGGTACTAATAAAATTGTTACGATGCACTTCCATAATTGATTAAATAAAGCTAGAGGCTAAATCAAATAAAATCTAATTATTTATATGGGTCATATTCAAAATAATTGTAATAATTATACTGTCATAGTGTCCAACCCAATTATTTTTATAACGAGATACAACTGACTAGAATTTCATAAACAAACAGATTAAATGTTTATTTGAATTTAATAAAAAACAACGAAATATTTTATATAGCTAAACAATTCATTAAAAAAAAATGAAACCAAACATTGCGTAGATTCCGTTTCATACAAGTACTCAATGTCCACGTCTTTGACTGTTAACTAAAAAAAATAATTTAATTATTAACTATTACACAAAGGTTAAAAAAAAACTATATTCAGAGAATACTGTTTAAACTTTCAACACTTCACTAAACAAAATATAAAATACTATTTATTATTCTTCAAATTTAATTTATTAATGAGTCTCCTGATTTTACACATATCTGTTATTCTTCTCTGTTATGCTATTTTAACATTATTTCCATGGTAATAAAGAAATTTGATATACTGGCAAAATTAGTCCACTACCTGTCACTACACGACGTAAAAATAAATGATCGCCCATTTTGTTCAATATAGTTTCTCAGCTCGTTTCGTTGTCGAAGAAAATTAGACTTTTAAAAGTAAATATTTAATGTGAGACATTTAAAATAGCGGTAAGTAAGTTTACTGTTTTATTACCCATACTAGGAAATAACTGTATTGTGCTAATTATTATAAATATTCGTATAACATTTAAATTAATGTGGAAATAAATAGATTTGTAGGTTAGACACGTGCAATTAATTCATATACGTTATTTTATCCATCACTTTTTCTGTTACGTAACAGATATGAATGATTAGGCGTTATTCACATAGTGTCATATATGAATTAATGATAATAAAATATTATTCAACTTGCTGCACCGCAGGTTAGCCAAAACTTTGTTTTTTTCTTTTTATTTGAAGTACCATGTATAGGTAGTGATAGTGGTGATGGTATTCTACTATCCCAGGTGTTTCAATTAGATCAATGTTAATTATTTATTTTACAAATGTATGCTATTTAAACTTGCCCTAATCATTCCTTTCTGTTATTTTTCTGTTACAATAAAATAATATTCATATTTGTTTCCTATCCGTAACTTACAATTATTTTGAATATGACCCATATGTTATAAATTAATAAATAATAATTTATTTCACTTAAAAGCCTGTCTTACAAACATTCATAGTAGTTAAAAATATAAAAAGCTTTTATTATTTGGTCATTTTTAGATACTCTGACTCCGAAACTAGGTGTATGTTCCTGTGACTTAGGAGTCAGTGATCCTCCGTAGCAACAGAACCATAAAACATGTATAAAACAGTCATTTAATCATTTTAGAATAAATAATACAAAAGAGAGAAAATAATGATACCATCAAATAATTTAAAACATCATTACAATAATAATTAATATAGTTACTAGGAATATTTGTATAATTAATATAATAATAATATCATACAATTTAATAATATGGTGGAGCTTTTGGTGCCTGCATACAAATATCTAGATGATTTATTTATTCGTTCGGGAGTCTACGCACCTACTAATTTTCAAGTTATTAAATGATATTTCTATAAAAGAGCAGACAACATTACATGAAATGAAGGCAAAACATAGTACCCAGCTAAGTATCCAGTATTAAACATGTTTCCACCACAACATGAGTTTGCAATAACGAAATTAAACACATAAAACAATTCATCATGACAAATTACCCTCGTATATATTCAAAAAGGCCTACGTTTGTGTACATTTATCGAAATTACCACGATTTGGTTGAAAATGTGATTCTCAGGCTCATTAGTGCCAAAGGGAACCGCGGAGACAATAAATGGAGGACATTTGTTACTGCTCACCACCATCCTCCATGTTTGTGCTCGTTTTGATCTCTACCAATTATTATTATATTCGAATTTCAAAACGCGATCATCATTTGTTTTTGAGCTGTTGATTCGTATTTAGCAAGCTTTATATTAACTTGCAATTTATATATTATGTGTGTACCAATCACATGCGAGATGCATGACGCGATGTGGATTTCCGTTTCGTATGATTGGCCGATTTGGCCGGTTGGATAGAGTTTAAACTCTTTGCGCACTTACGCAATAAGGCTGCAGGGTTACTTCTAGTCATTCAGTCTCATATGTATCGATTTAAGTAAGATATAACCGGATAGCTTAGAAGACCTGCCAGAGATAAATCATTATTTCTGGTCGTCTTATACTTATAAATAACTAGGTAGGTACAAAGTAAGTAAGAATAAGTACTAAGTAGAAAGCTACTCGTACGAGGCGTAGCTCGTGTCCGTAGTAAGGGCCACCGGTAGAATCCTGATCGTTAGTTTATTTGTTCTCGGAGGAACACCTGCTTTCGAATTGAGGCCGGTCACATGTCACTGATATGTTTGCTCGTTTGTTTCCCAAGATGGGTTAAGTCGAAAATATTAAGGACATGTTAGATGCATAATCACCAAAGTCCCGTATACTTCTGAGTGGGTCAGAGATTTTCAAACTGTTTTTCTACAAGGTTCTCCTGGTGAGAATTTTCCAAACACACTAGAAAAACATTTCTGCTAAAAGTAATTTATCGATTTTTACTTTCAGAGGGTAAATTAAAAAGTTAGTGTTTGCTGTCTACTGCTTTCAGAAACCGTCACACCCAATTAAAAGCTCATTAATTCTCGACGAAAAAATTCCGAAATTGAGATTAAAAATTTTGAAAGATTTGATGTAATCTATTTTAAGTTGGCTCAAACATTCTGGCTCATGAAGCGAGTATTCATGTTAATTGAATTAGTCACAGTAACAGTTTCAGTGTTTCTGATAAAAAGTGTCCTGAAGTTACTTTTACTGGTAGTTCCTATATCTACTATGGTTTGAATTGAATATGAACTTATTTCAGTAATATTTTATCTATTAAATACTTATTTTAGCGTTTCGGTAACCAATCGCATCAAAAAAGGAAAACAGTATCTACTAACATCCGTTTATTCTTCTACAAGACTCCATAGAGACATCAAAATACTCATCCGTATCGCTATTTACGGGTTGTTCGGCGTTGGAAGGTCGTTCTCATTTTTATCTAAAGAAACGGCCATACCGTCACTTGACGATGAATTGAGTAGCTTGTATAAGACGAAATCCTGAAAACAACCAAACATGTGTTTTTGTTTTAAAATAAAATTAAACACAGAGATCCTAAATTGAATTCATTACAGCAGCCAACAAAATCAGAACACTTGTGCTAAAAATTATAAATTAACAAATCAAACTATGCTCAAGCTTCTGCGTGTCTAATTATAAGAGGAAATGTACACAAATTTCACAAAGTCTGCGTCGTGCATAAAGAATTCAGGGTCCATGGTGGGTCGTGTATGGCGCAACATTTGCAAGGCGCGTCGGCGGCGTGCGGTCAGCCGCACTGCGGCGCCCGGCCGGCCCATCGACGAGCCAGCCCTACCTGCACCACATCTAATATGCCTCTGTGAAAAAGGAATGTGCTCCAAATTATATACGGCCAGAATTCTTCAGTTGACACCGCTGAAATAATTGCTATAAATAAAATATCCTCTGAAAGTAGGACGAATTTGAAGTGGACGTCTGTTCGACATAATCATGAAAAGTGCCAACGGAACCTTTGCTGTGTCTTTTTTCTCTACTTTTACTATATGATTTATCTCACATTTCAAATAGGATCATGGAAATAATGCATACGTTTTTACTCAATAGGTACTTATGTACTCAAATAGTTGTAACTCACCGAATGGCGTGCTGCATGCAGCTACCACTATTTGCAAAACGGTACGGAATGTCGACGAACCAGAAAACATGTTTGAAAACCATTCACTGAAACTTTGTTCCGTATTCAAAATCCCGAGCTATTATTTATGCCGGGGGCACTTATCGCGTCTATCACTTTTATGATACACGGCAGGGGTCTCAGTGGCCTAAAAAGCGTAGTGTACATTGTAGTGAACGACAATTGACACTTGCTAATTAAATTGAATTTGGAAGCGTGCACCCGCAGCGGTTTCTAAACATTTTTATTTAAATTCACGGCAATTTTTAATTTATTTTGTTTCAGTTCTCGGACGGGTCGCTGGGTAAAACCGAACGTTCCCGGTGAGTTAATTAAACTAGTTCGCATCGGACACTTTTTAACAGATTTGGAGCGGGAAATTGTCAGAGCAGGTAGGCGACAGCGTGTGATGACGTCTCCTTGACGTTCCGATCTAAGGAGTCTCGAGTTTGAACAGTGTTTTCCTTGCTGGGACAAGATTTACCAAGACCTAACAGGTAAATTAAAAGAGTTTCATGCTTGTTGTATGGCAGTATTTGTAATTCTTTATGTTTCTAGATAATTCAACAGATTTTACCATCTAATTTCAATAAAATTCGACATCATTAAATTTTTCTCACCCCAAAGACTTAGCCGATAATTTCACTTAGAATTGTGTGCATTGTTTGTTAGTTGTTTCGTCATCTAACGTGCAGATCTTATAGATTGTCATATAAATCTATACCAACCAATGCATTGATCGCAAACACAATAATAAGTAGCTGGCAGCAGTTAGGGACTAGGTAAATGCACAGCTCCGGCAGAGGATACGCTCGTTACAGTCCAGCTCGGATGATATATAGTCTGTGGCAGGCAGCTCCTGTCCTGTGATTAATTGCTCCCCGTGAGAGAACTATCGCCCTGTCTCTGTCACTTCATTTTTACCAAGCTTATCGAACTTACATTAATCATTAGTGGGTGCATGGTGCAAGTTTAAGAGCATGGTTTGTTGAAT
Source organism: Orthosia cruda (assembly GCA_964057195.1). Lineage (NCBI taxonomy): Eukaryota > Metazoa > Arthropoda > Insecta > Lepidoptera > Noctuidae > Orthosia > Orthosia cruda. The sequence continues at coordinate 19,940,322 of OZ059825.1, read as the reverse complement.
TGTAGTTCTATGATATGAACGCTGGTTTTTACCTCACTGTCTCAGAAGAAAAGCAATGTTTTTAGTAGACTAGAGTTCTTATAGCTAAAAAGTACACTACCAAGTGTGGTTGTAATCCTGACACATAAACCACAATATATGAAACAGAAAGATTTTCTAATTTTCTTTCGACTATCTGATTCTATCCTTAATAGTGCCCAATGTACCGATGGTATACCAAATGATATACCTACCTAAGAACCTGTGTCAATCAAATAAATTGGTATCTGTAAAAGTGAGTTCCTTCTTTTTTAATTACATATATTACCTTCAAGTTTAACTGATCTTTTTCACTTACTTTATTCCCGTAGGTAGAGTATGTAGGTAAGCGTATGTAGTAAGCTGAAAATTCAATTTGCGGTAGAGCGTGAACAATTTTATCCATCATCGGCTTGCTGCAGCATGTTATATAAACATAGCCTATCACTTAACTTCGGCATCGCAACTTCGCCGATCCGCGGTGAGTGTTTCAACTTCCATGTATTATTCAAATTGTTCAATGATCGCGGGCTCGGCGGCTAAGCCGCTCGTTACGCGGCGGGCGGCGTGGAGCGCGGCGTGGAGCGCGGCGTGAGGCGTGAGGCGTGCGCTGCTACGCACTCAGCTAATGGCACCATTTACCGAGATTGTCTGCAAGCCTCTTAGGCGGTCGCTAACTGTACTGATTGGCACTCACTTACATAAGACTGACTTGAAAACTGCCGCCGATCTAAGATAACTTTCGCATTGATGTTAGGAATTTTCGCTCGTGATTAAACAAAGTAGTAGTTCACTATTGGTACTTGAATGATGCATCCTACACTGCATTTTACAAAGCAATGAATGTGTTTGTGCTAACAAAAGATACTACAACACATTGAACCTGCATGTCTTTGTCGGCGCCACGCGCGCTCTAAACGTTTCCTAGTTAATGGGCTCGTCAGCGGAACTTTTACAATTTTCGGATGCCGTTTCAAAAGCCCAAATTTAATAGCGGTTCGTTTGTCAAATGTTACTCGAACAGAGCCGAGTGATGTATGTCCACACATGACTGCGAACACTCTTATCACAGAGGACCATTGTTGCGTCGAACTACGGTAGGGTCGAGTTCGAAAATCTGAAATGTGTTTATTTTAATCTCACGGGAAATCGTACGCCGCAGTAACCTTTTCATATTAACAAAACTTTAATATAACCGGAGGGGGTGCCACGCTGTAGAGAGGCATAATTTTTGAGGCCGGTAAATTTTCTTTTTCTTTCATGTGCTCCTAAAATCTTAGTTTATTTCTGTAGTGGCAACTTTGTTAAAAACACATAAGCGCGCCGCCCTTATTATTCGCATGGTCTGCAGCTCGCCGTGCTGGTGTTGGCTCGCTCTATTCACAAAACAAACGAAATGTACTCAAGAAATAACTCATCCGAATTTATTCGTACAATACATCTTGTACTAACAACACGCTCGTAGCTCGTTTCAGCTGCAGACAAAATGACGGAGCATATTTCAGGCACTATCAATAACTTTCGCTGTGTATCAGGGTATCGTATGGTGGCGTTAAGTCAGACCATACTGGTCAACTAGTATCTTTTGAGTCAGATAAAAAAATTAACCTAGCTAAATCAATTCGATTAAGACCACTTACTAAAAATAAATTAATCTCTTTTAATATAATGTTTTAAGCAACCTTTGTAACGCCAGTTTTGATTCAAACGACCCCAATATAAATTACGGCACGTTGTTTTCAACAGTTTGCCAAGAATTCAATAAAACGTGTCCTGTAAAAACAGTTAAAGTCAACAATTCCAAATCGAAATTTAGTGAATGGGCCACTGTGGGCATAAGAAAATGCCGAGATATCTTATATAATTTATATTACGAAAAATCTTTGACTTCCGATCAAGTTTTTCACACTTATGTTAGAAACTATTCCAAAATATTCAAAAGAGTCTGCGCTCAAGCAAAATCTCAAATAATAGTTAACAAAATTGGTGTTTCTAATAATAAAATAAAAACTGTGTGGCAATTAATTAATAAAGAAACTGGAAAGATACAACAACGCGATCAGAATGAGTTGTCTTTGAAAATAACTAATCAAACCATTTCTGATAGGCAAGAAGTCGCTGAGACATTAGAAAATTTCTTTACCAACATTCCGTTAGAGGTTACGAAGTCTCTTCCTTCCTCTTCTAAATTAGCTGAAGCTCTTCTTAAAGAAAACTTTACTAAAGACATACCAATCTTTAAATTTAAGCCAATATGTATTGATTCAATTAAAAACGCGTTCAAAAGTCTCAATAAATAAAATACTGAAGACTTGTGGGGGATATCCGTTAGGGTTCTTGGAGATATTATTGACTCAATTGCTGCTGTCCTAACAGGCATATTCAATCAATGTTTGGACAGCGGCACTTTTCCTGACTTAATGAAACACTGTAAAGTAGTACCAATTTTCAAATCAGGCTGTAAGAGTGATCCTTCTAATTATAGACCTATATCCGTGCTTCCAGCATTGAGTAAAATCTTTGAAAAAATCATGCTGGAACTGGGAGTAATTATGGGCATGGGCCCTGAATTCTTTATGCACGACGCACACTTTGGGAAATTTGTGTGCATTTCCTTTTGTAATTAGACACGCAGAAACTCGAGCATAGTTTGAGTTGTTAATTTATACTTTTTAGCACAAGTGTTCTAATTCTGTTGGCTGCTGCAAGGAATTCAATTTAGGATCTCTGTGTTTAATTTTATTTTATAACTAAAACACATGGTTGGTTGTTTTTCAGGATTTCGTATTATACAAGCTACTCAATTCTTCGTCAAGTGACAGTATGGCCGTTTCTTTCAGCTAAACGCCGAATAACCGGTAAACAGCGATACGGATGAGTATTTTGATGTCTCTATGGAGTCTTGTAGAAGAATAAACGGATGTTAGTAGATACTGTATTCCTTTTTCGATGCGATTGGTTACCGAAACGCTAAAATAAGTATTTAATAGATAAAAAATTACTGAACTAATTTTATATTTAATTCAAACCATAGTAGATATAGGAACTACCAGCAAAAGTAACTTCAGGACAGTTTTTTATCAGAAACACTGAAACTGTTACTGCGACTAATTCAATTATCATGAATACTCGCTTCATGAGCCAGAACGTTTGAGCCTATATAGCTATTTATGCAACTGTTACGTTATGGACAGTCTTTTAATAAGAGTGCCAATTTTCTTTTTTTGAGTGAAATTGGTGGGCACGGTTTATTAAAAAACCAATAACGTACTGTTGCATACAAGATTTTATCTACGAAGGAAGGAACAAAACACAGATATAGACAAATAAGTATTTTTTATAGAAACTAAACTATACTCTGACTATGGTTTATCCCGCGTCCACTTTTTATTTTATTATTTTATTTAGTCTTTACTAGGTATAAGGCAAAGATCTTGTTAAACAGCCAAATAATCATACTTTTGTTCTAATCTTGTTCCATTTTTAACCGACTTCCCAAAAAGGAGGAGGTTCTATGTTCGACTTCAAGTTTGTTTTTTTTTTTGTGTTTCTTCACCGTTATCTCCGTCTATTGTGGACCGATTTTGAAAATTCTTTTTTTGTTTGAAAACGTATGTTCCGAAATTGGTCCCATTTTAATTTGGTGGAGATCTGATGAAGAACTTTGGAGATATACAACAGAACTCTTCAATAAATAACGGCAAATCTCTCGGGATTGCTGCAATCGCATGTCTGTTTATTGTTTATACCATTTCATAACATAACATCACGCCAGTACGCTCTTAAGGGGTACGCAGATCTCTCATTTCAGCGGTTAAGTTCAAGTTTTATGAAATCTATTTCGGCGTTATAGTTACCTTACTAACTTGCCTATTAGGTAGGTACAACTAAAAAGTGAAAAATAAAAAAACTTTTTTGCAAAAAAATACTACCGACTTCCAAATACAAAACTACAAAGTGAAAAATAACTTTAATTTTTGAAGTCGGTGTCCATAACGCAAAAAATTGGCACCTACGAAAGACATTTACATTGTCTCGATTTCGAAGTAATATTATAGGTACGTGGCTGTATGTTCAGAATGCCTTTGCTTGTGTTTTAGAATATATGACGATTCGCATAATGCAATCCGATGTCGTTATGGGTATCATAATGAAACCGCTGTTAATTTTGTAATTCGAATATAACGAAACCGAAGTAGATAAAATATTAATTAAACGAATTTATTGTTAAACTTTCTTTCATTTTTGAGAAAAGCATTATACAAGCCTCAACCAGTAAGAAAGCCATCCTGGCCTCGTATATAACCGGACCTCACCTGCGGTTCGGTCCGTTTAACTCATACTTGGCCAGGAAGGCTTACTTACTGGATTCTGCAGTAATGTACTGTATGTTGTATCAGAGTACAAAAGCAGAGCATTTCATATTAACGTACTGTAATGCTTGTTACACGTCGCGTACAATTTTTATCCACTAGTTACAAAATGCAGCTGCTAAATTGGTATCGAGCGGTGGTTTCCTTTGTTCCTTTCCATATAGCATTCAATGCTCACTTCGTTATAAATAGGAAAATGTATTTTGTATTGAATACGGCAATTTGCAGTGATTGGAGCATTCAATATCATGTATGGTTCACTTAGATATGTAGCTAGTCGGAACGTTTTAACTTTGATCAATTATTTTTCGTGATTGCTCGGTCGCACGAGCTTTTGGTGTCTGCATACAAATATCTAGATGATTGATTTATTCGTTCAGGAGTCTACGCACCTAATAATTTTCAAGTTATTAAATGATATTTCTATAAAAGAGGAGACAATAACATTACATGAAAATAAGGCAAAACACAGAACAGAAAAAACGCCTAGGCAAAACATGGAACCCAGCTAAGTATCCAGTATTAAACATGTTTCCAGCACAAAATGAGTTTGCAATAACGAAAGTAAACACATAAAACAATTCATGATGACAAATTACCCTCGAATATATTCAAACAGGCCTACGTTTGTGTACATTTATCGAAATTACCACGATTTGGTTGAAAATGTGATTCTCAGGCTCATTAGTGCCAAAGGGAACCGCGGAGACAATAAATGGAGGACATTTGTTACTGCTTCACCACCATCCTCCATGTTTGTGCTCGTTTTGATCTCTAGCAATTATTATTATATTCGAATTTCAAAACGCGATCATCATTTGTTTTTGAGCTGTTGATTCGTATTTAGCAAGCTTTATATTAACTTGCAATGTATTTATTATGTATGTAAGAATGTGTGTGTGTACCAATCACATGCGAGATGAATGACGCGATGTGGATTTCCGTTTTGTATGATTTGGTCGATTGGATAGAGTTTAAACTCTTTGCGCACTTACGCAATACAGCTGCAGGTTTACTTCTAGTCATACAGTCTCATATTTATCGATTTAAGTAAGATATAACCAGATTGCTTAGAAGACCTGCCAGAGATAAATTATTTTTTATGGTCGTATTATACTTGTGCATAACTAGGAAGGTACAAAGTAAGTAAGAATAAGTAACTGCCTGAAAGAGCAAATTCACTTAAACCCCACTATCAATAAAATTTTCAGGATTTCCGCTTGTAAACCGTAAAACCTCACTCCGCTGACGAGTGGCTCCACGCGGTCACGCTTCCACATCCCACTCAGCACATTATCTTAATTTTGTTATACTGTACGAAACCTTTCTGTTGTCTCATCGTTTTCCGCTAACACCATTAAAGTAAGTGCTCGAAGCCCATAAACGGTTCGAAAAACTAGAACCACGTAATATAATTTATCTTGTAAAGTGTTGAGTTGTGAGTGGCCGCCTCGTGGTTACCGCGCTGTGTTTAAACTAAACCACGGGTAACTGAAACAAGGCACATATGGGGTTAAATAATTCAGTGGTTGTGCAGCATCGTGTGACTACTCGTACGAGGCGTAGCTCGTGTCCGTAGTAAGGGCCACCGGTACAATCCTGATCGTTAGTTTATTTGTTCTCGGAGGAACACCTGCTTTCGAAATGACGCCGGTCACATGTCACTGATTTGTTTGCACGTTTTTTTTCCCAAGATGGGTTAAGTCGAAAATACTAAGGACATGTTAGATGCATAATAATCAAAGTCCCGTATACTTATGAGTGGGTCAGAGATTTTCAAACTGTTTTTCTACAAGGTTCTCCTAGTGAGAATTTTCCAAACACACTAGAAAAACATTTCTGTTGAAAGTAATTTATCGATTTTTACTTTCAGAGGGTAAATTAAAAAGTTAATGTTTGTTGTCTACTGCTTTCAGAAACCGTCACACCCAATTAAAAGCTCATTAATTCTCGACGAAAAAATTCCGAAGTTGAGATTAAAAAATTTAGAAAGTTTTGATGTAATCTGTTTGAAGTTGGCTCAAACGTTCTGGCTCATGAAGCGAGTATTCATGATAATTGAATTAGTCGCAGTAACAGTTTCAGTGTTTCTGATAAAAAACTGTCCTGAAGTTACTTTTGCTGGTAGTTCCTATACATATATATTTTGAATTAAATATAAAATTAGTTCAGTAATATTTTATCTATTAAATACTTATTTTACCGTTTCGGTAACCAATCGCATCGAAAAAGGAATACAGTATCTACTAACATCCGTTTATTCTTCTACAAGACTCCATAGAGACATCAAAATACTCATCCGTATCGCTGTTTACCGGTTATTCGGCGTTTAGCTGAAAGAAACGGCCATACTGCCACTTGACGAAGAATTGAGTAGCTTGTATAATACGAAATCCTGAAAAACAACCAACCATGTGTTTTAGTTATAAAATAAAATTAAACACAGAGATCCTAAATTGAATTCCTTGCAGCAGCCAACAGAATTAGAACACTTGTGCTAAAAAGTATAAATTAACAACTCAAACTATGCTCGAGTTTCTGCGTGTCTAATTACAAGAGGAAATGTACACAAATTTCCCAAAGTGTGCGTCGTGCATAAAGAATTCAGGGCCCATGGTGGGTCGTGTATGGCGCAACATTTGGAAGGCGCGTCGGCGGCGTGCGGTCAGCCGCACTGCGGCGCCCGGCCGGCCCATCGACGAGCCAGCCCTACCTGCACCACATCTAATATGCCTCTGTGAAAAAGGAATGTGCTCCAAATTATATACGGACAGAATTCTTCAGTTGACACCGCTGAAATAGTTGCTATAAATAAAATATCCTCTGAAAGTAGGAAGAATTTCAAGTGGACGTCTGTTCGCCATAATCATGAAAAAGGCAACGGAATCTTTGCTGTGTCTTTTTTCTCGACTTTTACTATATGATTTATCAGACATTTGAAAATGATCGTGGAAATTAAGCATACGTTTTTACTTAACAGGTACCTATGTACTCAAATAGTTGTAACTCACCGAATGAGGTGCAGTACGCCTTTCGGTGAGCTACAACTATTTGCAAAACAGGTACGGAATGTCGACGAACCAGAAAACATGTTTGAAAACCATCCACTGAAACTTTGTTCCGTATTCAAAATCTCGAGCTTTTTATTTATTCCGGGGCACTTGTACTGCCTGTCACTTTTATGATACACGGCTAGGGTCTCACTGACCTAGCGTAGTGTACATTGTAGTGAACGACAATTGACACTTGCTAATTACATTAAATTAAATTTGGAAGCGTGCACCCACGTGCAGCGGTTTATAAACATTTTAATTTAAATTCGCTGCAGCAATTTTTAATTTAGATTGTTTAAGTTCTCGGACGGGACACTGGGTAAAACCGACCGTTCTCGGTGACTTAATTAAACTAGTTTGCAACGGAGACTTTTTAACAGATTTGGAGACACGCTCTCGCCAACTGCTCTGACAATTTTGTCAGAGCAGGTAGGCGACAGCTTGTGATGACGTCTTTTTGACGCTCCGACCTAAGGAGTCTCGATTTTGACACACAAACTCGATAATCCTTAGGTTTTTCCTTGCTGGGATAAGATTTACCAAGATCTAACAGGTAAATTAAAAGAGTTTCATGCTTATTGTATGACAGTATTTGTAATTGTTTATTTTTCTAGATAATTCGACAGATTTCACCATCAAATTTCAATACAATTCGACATCATTAATTTGTTCTCACCGCAAAGACAAAGCCGAAAATTTCACTTAGAATTGTGTAGTATTGTTTGTTAGTTGTCTTGTCATCTAACATGCAGATCTTATAGATTGTCATATAAATCTATACCAACCAATGTATTGATCGCAAACACAATAATAAGTAGCTGGCAGCAGTTAGGGACTAGGTAAATGCACAGCTCCGGCAGAGGATACGCTCGTTACAGTCCAGCTCGGATGATTTATAGTCTGTGGCAGGCAGCTCCTGTCCTGTGATTAATTGCTCCCCGTGAGAAAACTATCGCCCTGTCTCTGTCACTTCATTTGTACCGAGCTTATCGAACTTATATTAATCACTAGCTGTCCCACGCGGCTTCGCTCCCGTCAACTGGCTACCTACCTACCCATCAACCCTACCTACTCTACATACATGATTGTTGTGTAATTAAACCGTTTACGCAGCGCACGCAACGGAAGCTCTCAAAAAGGAATAATTTTGCCCGTTTTTGCAACATTTTTCATTTATGCTCTGCTCCTGCTGGTCGTAGCGTGATGTTATATAGCCTATAACCTTCCTCAATAAATGGACTATCCAACACAAAAAGAATTTTTCAATTCCAACCAGTAGTTTCTGAGATTAGCGCGTTCAAAAAAACAAACAAATAATATAGATTATAAGAATATTAGTATAGATTACCTACAAGTTTAACTGATTTTTTTTCAATTATCTCTTATTTTATTCCCGTAGAGTATGTAGGTAAGCGTATGTATTAAACTGAAAATTCAATTTGCGGAAGAGCGTGAACAATGTTATCTATCATCGGCTTGCTGCAGCATGTTATTTAAACGCAGCCTATCGCCTAACTTCGGCATCGCAACTTCGCCGATCAGCGGTGAGTGTTTCAACTTCCATGTATTATTCAAATTGTTCAATGATCGCGGGCTCGGCGGCTAAGCCGCTCGTTACGCGGCGGGCGGCGTGGAGCGCGGCGTGAGGCGTGAGGCGTGAGGCGTGCGCTGCTACGCACTCAGCTAATGGCACCATTTACCGAGATTGTCTGCAATCCTTTAAGGCGGTCGCTAACTATACTGATTGGCACTCACTTACATAAGACCGACATGAAAACTGCCGCCGATCTAAGATAACTTTCGCATTGATGTTAGGAATTTTCGCTCGTGATTAAACTAAGCAGTAGTTCGCTATTAGTACTTGAATGATGCATCCTACACTGCATTTTACAAAGCAAAGTATGTGTTTGTGCTAACAAAGGATACTACAACACATTGAACCTGCATGTCTCTGTCGGCGCCACGCGCGCTCTAAACGTTTCCTAGTTAATGGGCTAGTCAGCGGAACTTTTACAATTTTCGGATGCCGTTTCAAAAGCTCAAATTTAATAGCGGTTCGCTTGTCAAGTGTTACTCGAACAGAGCCGGGTGATATATGTCCACACACGACTGCGAACACTCTTATCACAGAGGACCATTGTTGCGTCGAACTACTCAAGTCTCAAAGTAGGGTCGAGTTCGGCTATCTGAAATGTGTTTATTTTAATCTCACGGGAAATCGTACGCCGCAGCAACCCTTCCATATTAACAAAACTTTAATATAACCGGTGCGTCCCAGAGGGGGCGCCACGCTGTAGAGAGGCAAAATTTTTGTGACCAGTAAATTTTCTTTAAGTCCGTCTCGTGGCAGACAGCCAACGCTACCATGTGCTCCTAAAATCTTATTTTATTTCCGTAGTCGCAACTTTGTTAAAAACACATAAGCGCGTCGCCTTATTATTTGCGCGGTCTGCAGCTCGCCGTGCTGGTGTCGGCTCGCTCTATTTACAAAACAAACGAAATGTACTCAAGAAATAACTCATCCGAATTTATTCGTACTAACAACACGCTCGTAGCTCGTTTCATCTGCAGACAAAATGACGGAGCATATTTCAGGCACTATCAATAACTTTCGCTGTGTATCAGGGTATCGTATCGCTCGCTTGTATTGCATTTTGTGTTCTTTATTTTGCTTGTGAACAAAAAGCTACGGGAGAGTAGCTGGGTTCTAGTTACGGGAGAGCGGTCTCTTGACAAATTGCGCGCCGACTGTCATAGTGTGCGGCGAGCCTGCCCGTGTATGCCCTCGCCTTCCCACGTCCGCGCCAACCCCGCCTGCCCGCCTTCCCGCCTGCCCACTTGCCTGCTCCGCCGTCTAGACGTCACTCGGACAAGCCTTGTTCGTGCTAAAATGTGAATGCACTGTATTGTTTTATACAACAAATCCATAAATAGCGCGTCCAACTGAATGTGAACAGCAGCCTAACTGTGTATGTGACTATGGCAAGGCAAAGCGTTTTGACGCCGTCAATCTACCAATTACATGCGAGAGAAAGACGCAATATGGATTCCCGTCTATGTGATTGGTCGATTGATGGCGGATTAGAATTTGATGAATGGAATAGGAGCACGGCTATGTGACGCTGTCCCCTGCAGCGCGAGCTGTGTGGAGGCAGCTAATGAAACTAACTTTTTACTCTTGGTATAAAGCTTGGATAGCGTTTTCATTTACTTACTAGTGCCAAAAGAGATTTACTATGATTGCTACATTTTAAAATTAGTATCGTGTATGTAAGTTTTTCGATCAATACACAAAACCCGAGGCACCTCAAACAAAATTATGTGACCACGACAGGAATTTCCACAATTTTCACACCGATTCGAGAAATAAAGGTCGAACCGTCATTATCCGGGACAAAAGGCGGAAGAGGACATAAAAGGTTGTCCCCATCCCGTAGTATTTTACTGATAGCTGTGTTGTACCAATCGCCCGTCATTGTAACACCTACAATAAAAAACAGGGAATTTACATTAAAAAAGAAATTTAAATGTCTAAAAAACGATCGGTAGGAACGAAATAAAGCGGCAGTATGGTTTTGAACGTTCCAAAATGATTTTAACGTTACCCGCCCGAATAAAGTCCTACTATAAATTGGGAGATAGAATAGAAAAGGTTTTTATCAGTTACATACTGGACCAGTGGAAAAGTACTGGCATATAAATGAACACTCTGGTTTAACCAATTTTTTTTTAATCCTGTTGTGGTTTTATTGTTTTTTAAAAGAGCATGCATTTCGCGCCATTTTATCATGCCTGTTTCTTGGCAATTGATTTATGTATGATGTTTTTTATTTTCATTTACCTGCTATTGGGAATATTTTATTACATATTTTACTACCTGCAAATGCGTTTTCGTCATAAAAAGTAAATTAAGATTAAGTAGTTTTGATTCAACCTATGTAGGTACGGTATTTTTATTATTTATATATTTATTTAAAATTTCATGCAACATACAGGTACATACTGCCGTTGTATAACTAAAATGCCGTTATCCGACATCTAGTCGATTTTTAACATTTGATGCTATATTAATGAGATAAAAATATCTATCGATCTGTGTATGCGAATTTTCAATACCTCGAATAGTTTTGGCGCGCATTATATGCTGTGTTGATGTTTGATATGGAAGATTAATTTGCTTGTAGCTGTAAAATTGTGATATAATCATTGAGTTAAATGTACTACGTACTAGAGAAGCTATTTCAAACAAAAGATTGCTCGTAATTCGGTGACAGCGGGGCAAGCAGGGGGGGGGGTTATGTTCTCACAGATAAACAATCCATGCGCGCAGATGAACTTTTTCTTACTCTTTGACATTTACACAAACATGGCCGCCCTCCCGTCTCCGCGGTGACGCGACGTCACGATATACACTAAATTGATAAAATATAATTAAATTAAGCGTGTTTTCAATTTACTGTTGAAAACTCATTCCTTGACTTTTATTTATATTTCTCGAGTTGTTTGAACAGTACCTCAATAAACACGAAGGCATTTTATAAGAAACAAAACTGAGTATTCAAACGTGTCACGTTGCAGCGAGCGCTTGCCACAGACTAAGTGAGTTGGGGTACGCGCGCTCTAACGCGTGTTAGAAACAATTGAGTTGAGGAGTGCCTAAAGATGCTACTTAAATAAAGATATCAAAAGTGCAAAACACAGCATTCACTTCAAACTAGAAATCATAAAGCAGTAGAATTAACTCCTGCAATAATGAAATCATGCAAACTCGAGGCGAATTAGTAACTATTCAAAGATCTGAAAAAAGTGAAGGATGGAATGGAAATATTGAGTAGCTACGAGAATAAACGGCAGCTGCACAAAGCTGCCGTCCTCTCCTCAAGCTATAGTGCTGCTATCTGACAAAACCATATTTTGAGTTTTATAGAGGAAACAATAAAACTGCGAAATAATAAAAATCGATGCTGTTTATCTACTATAAACAACGTGCGAGAGTTGCCGGTGTCAAAAAATGTATCTAAATAGATTGCAATCTTTCGGTTAGGCACATTGTAAGAACTTATTTCTGATTAATTAAAAATAATCAAAAATAGGTTTGCAAACTATAATACGACCGATCAGTGTGGCGACGACGCTTGGTGGATGGAGGCCTTTGTCTGGCAGTGAACGTCTTATGGCTGAAATTATGAAGATGATGATGATGAAACAGTAACTCGGCGCGTTTTTATTTTTAATCGGCATCTTTTGATAGTAGTTAAATACTGCATAGACAGATCGATAGATATTTTTTTGTTGATTACGAAGGCATTAAAAAACTAAATTCGGCCAATTGTCAGATAACGGTACTATAGTTTGAGGACAGCACAAAGAGCTGTGACGTGGTATAATACTATTCCTGGAAACTCCTGAGCTCTGAGCTATTTTTCCAGCGATTCATATTTATACTAGCTTCTGCCAGCGGCTTCACTCGCGTGAATGTCGAATTTTTTGCCGAGGGAGCATATTGCCTGCATAAAAAGTATCATATGTGCTATTCCTGACTGTAATCTATCTCTGTGCCAAATTTCATCCAGATCCGTTAAGCTCTTCTTGCGTGTTTGAGTGATAAACATACAAACACACACGCACATCTATCCAACCTTTCACATTTATAATATAAGTAAGATAGTAAGATTAACTACTATAGGTGGCATCAAAAGAAAATGCAATACGATATTCAGTTTTGATGGAGCCTTCGATGGAGAATTTCCAATGCACGAGTAATGAAAACGGTTTCATGTTGTGTAGTATTGGCATTTTGGTTTAGTTGAAATTGGCATCGATATTGATACGCCGGCAGTACATTCTCACGCGAAAGTCCGGGGAAACGCTGTACATTGAGTTTTTAAACAAAATAGAGCAATGTACATCATCCTCGCGGGCTCTCGCGCGAGAGTGTACAGCCGGCATTACTGTTCTATGAAGAGCAATAATTATCTCAAATGTCAAACAAGTACCTGGAAATCTTTAGTTGACCTAGTTTTTGAAACAATAACTCAGTCACAGGAGTCAGGGGGCGTGCCCAGTCTGAGGTAATAAATGTGTGGAAAAGCGAAATTCTCCGCTGTAGTTTCATTTATCAAGCGTCACGGAGGTCGCTCCAAATTATATCGTTAGACCGGTGACTCCCCCATAAATTATTATCTACGCGCGATTAATTATTCTTATACATAGTATAATAAAACAAAGTCGATTTCCGCTGTCTGTCCCTATGTATGCTTAGATCTTTAAAACTCCGCAACGGATTTTGATGCCGTTTTTTTTAATAAATAGAGTATAATTCAAGAGGAAGGTTTATATATATAATACACACAGGCAAAGCCGCTGGTAGAAGCTAGTATAGTCATAAATAAATCTCTTGATTTTAATTCGGTATTCTTTTAGACAAATAATGTATCAATGATTTTAACTGGAGAATGAAGAGGACAAGGGTCAAGGTAATTAAAATTTAAAAAATAAACAGTGCTGTCCAACAATACATATTCATTGTTACCTTTGATTATTATAATCGAGATAAAAGAACTTAATTATAACGTTTTCTTATGTTTAAAGCTGATAGAGGAGAAAATTTTTAAAAATACATTCTTATTATTTAAAATGTGTCATCGTTTTAAAATAATTGTATATTAATTAAAAAGGTAGTAAAGTAAGGTATCAACGCACGCGCCCCGTCGAGCGTTTGTTTTTAGTTGCGTTCTTAAAAGTTTTGTCACAAGTTCATAACTCTATGTTTCCGGCGCGCTACACAGAACTAACTCAATATTTTATATTAAATTTTATTCTGTCAGTACACTTTGAGGGACGAATTCATTTGCTCTGAATTCATATAATTTAATATCAAACTCATAGGAAATTAAACTGAAACCACTCAACTGTTTTTGGAATTCATTAAATCGTGTAAATAGTATACGGTTTGTAAGTTGCAGGTAATATTTCTGCTACTAATATCTTACTAATATTATAAATGCGAAAGTTCGGATAACACCAGAACGGATCCGGTTGAAATTTGGCACAGAGATAGTTTCATCCCGGTACAATGTACTGTTGGGATAAGAAAACACTTTTCACGCGGGCCAAACCGCTGGCAGAAGCTAGTACATAACAAAGGTACTTTATGGTCATCAATAAGTAGTGTACAGCCATTCGCAGTCTATCCTCTCCTCACTGAAGATTTTCCCTTATTATCGCACTAGATAACTTATTCGCAACCAGGTTGACAAAGTAAAAAAAAACTACACACAGGACCTATTCTGCTCAAACGTCACGTGCATCATTTTTCTTATATTATTCAACTTTTTTATAGCCAGCAAATCTATATTACTTCAGTTCACTTTAATTATAAAACCAACATGAAAACATTCGTAGAACCTCCATAAACCAACAGTTTTTTTTTTTTTTATCCCACGTCACTCGAACCGGCAAATTTTTCTCAAAAATGGAAAGTAATGTTGTCATAACATCTCTAAAAAGTATCCAGAAAGTGAATTCTACCGGAGACTTATTCACAACTGTCCAGGAATAAGCGAGATTTTAAATTTGGAATCACCTACTGTCCAGTTAGTAAGTATGTAATTTACTTACTGGACAGTAGTAGGGATAGGTCGGATATATCAAAACGTAACTTATATCGGATATGTGTTAGATATCATATCATATCGATATCTATATCAAAATAACCGATATCACAAAAACTGTATGTAATAAAAATCTTACTAGCGTGCGAGAACGAATAAGTCAAAAATTAAAACCGTAACAATGCAAAAACGTAAAACTACGAACAAAACGCAAACTTTACAAACTATAGGAACCATATGCGCTACCTCTCTTTCTAAGTATTATTTCGCGTTCGTTGTTAGTATGCTCATCTAAATAACATGTTAACTTTTGCAAATTGTACTACTGATATCGATATCCGAAAACCGTTTTCGATATCGATATGAAACTTTATATCAGTTACATAACAGTACCAGGATATATATTATGAGGGAGGCTCCAAATATATATCTATCTCTCTTTTTGGTATGGCATTTTATGAGATAGATATTTTTTCGAGTCCATTAACATTCACAGTTGTCATTGTACTGCCGGTGTGAAAAATGTCGAGTTCAAAAACTGTTAAGTGTACGACGTGTAACATCGTAATAAATGAACTTTTGGCCTTTGTGCAAAACAAATATGAAGTTATGGACAATGAAAGCATGATTCAGATCTGTGCTGCGGGTTTTTCAACGGAGGATATCGACCGTGCCAAGTCGTTATTATTTGAATCCTTGTCGAGTAGCAAGAAGAAAATATCTCGAAGAAAAGATAAACGGCTTAAGGACCTGGAGGACATCATAACATTGCTGAAGATGACAGATCCTGACCTGATTCCCATTTTTATGGCCAAAGACTTGGGAAAATTGCCTCCCGTAACTTTCGACCATGTTGATGTGACGGGATTGTTGAAGGACTTATTGGTGATAAAATCTGAAATCAAGACTATTAAAAGTTCGTATGCAACTATTAAGCAGTTGGAGGAAATAAAAGAGGAGCTACATAGTTGCAAATATGGGTCAATCCTAGCAGTAGATGAGGGTAATATAAATATGCGTCGACGCGGAGCATTTTGTATGGATAGTGGGCCGGTAGGCATATCACCTATGTTAAACCGAACAACAGCGCCAACACAACGAATATTAGACAGCGAGAGTACTCCATGTCGGCTATCTCTTTCACTCCCGTACGCCGACGAGGACTCAGTGTGTGAGACCGGCAAGTCTGAGCGGGACAGCGATAAGTACGGTGTTGAGACAGTTGGTAAAAGCTGTGCTTCGAATGTCGTGTTTTCGCGTGCAGCTGTCAAGGAGGTACCTACGACCACAGTGATTAATAAAATTAGTGCAGAGTCCATCGCTCAGTGGTTTAAGAAAACTGCTCGATATTTGTGAGTCATATGCTGCGGCCCACGGTCTGAGGTACAACGAGAAGAAGAGTTTGTGTATGGTCATAAGAGGTGGTATTAAACAACCGGAGCATGTACCACCTGTCTATCTGAACGGAGTACCTTTAGAACGTGTCGCTCAGTTTAAGTATCTAGGGCACTTTGTGACAGAGACCCTGAAAGATGATGCGGATGTAGAGCGAGAACGAAGAGCGCTGTCGGTGCGTGCTAACATGTTGGTTCATAGATTCTCAAGGTGTTCAGTAGACGTGAAAGTGACACTGTTCAGAGCCTACTGCCAAAACTTTTACTCCAGCGCTTTATGGTTCAACTTCACCCAGCGGGCCTACAGAGCTCTTCGTGTACAATACAATGACGCCTTTAGGATTCTGGTGAGGCTCCCCCGATTCTGCAGCGCGTCGGGCATGTTTGCTGACGCTAGAGTCGATGACTTTTATGCCATGATGCGCAAGAAAACTGCTTCTCTGATGCGTCGGATTCGGGGGAGCGACAACGGAATCCTAAGGATGTTTTCTGAGAGGCCAGACTCTGAGATGTTGGGAAGAGTCATCCAGCTTCACGTGACGAGATGATACAATAAGTTAACTAACATACTTTTAAGACCTTTGTTACTAACAACTATGGACATGTAATTAGTCTGCAATACATGGATTTATTATTATTATTATTAATCAAGCTGTACAGCAAACAAATATAAATAAATGCCCCCGGTAAATCGATCACAATATCTATCAGCAATTGTCCTAATATGAATGTAACCTAATAGCTATTTATGCAACTGTTACGTTATGGTCAGTCTTTTAATAAGAGTGCCAATTTTCTTTTTTTGAGTGAAATTGGTGGTCACGATTTATTAAAAAACCAATAACGTACTATTGCATACAAGATTTTATCTACGAAGGAAGGAACAAAACACAAATATAGACAAATAAGTATTTTTTATAGAAACTTAACTATACACTGACTATGGTTTATCCCGCGTCCACTTATTATTTTATTTTTTTATTTAGTCTTTACTAGGTATAAGGCAAAGATCTTGTAGCCATAACAGCCAAATAATCATACTTTTGTTCTAATCTTGTTCCATTTTTAAAAACATCATTTACATTGTCTCGATTTCGAAGTCATATTATAGGTACGTGGCTGTATGTTCAGAATGCCTTTGCTTGTGTTTTAGAATTTATGACGATTCGCATAATGCAACCCGATGTCGTTATGGGTATCATAATGAAACCGCTGTCAATTTTATAATTCGAATATAACGAAACCGAAGTAGATAAAATATTAATTAAACGAATTTGTTGTTAAACTTTCTTTAATTTTTTGGGATTAGATTAAAACCACGGAAGCCATTTTTGATATGTAGCGTGTATTTCACTTTATTTCCATTACCACCATAGACACAATAGACCACAACCAATAGACAACTTACATACTAGGGATTGCTCAATACAATCGTACAATAGAGATGTCCAACACTCCCTCTCAATTTGAAATCTCTTAAACAAAATAATTTTAAATTGTCTCTCATTAATACAGTGTTTACTCTGACAATAGAAGATTATTAGACACACTTTGTACCTAAGTCTAACACAATAAAATATAATACTGAACTACTACATTTGTTCATTTACTTAAAACATTCAACTTAAATACCTATTCAATATTCAGAAACACAAAATAACAATGTAACTCAGACTAAGTTAGAACCCCCTTTTTTTATATCTATACTTCTACCTACTTGAAATACAGTTAAATTAAAATATAGTTTACAAACAAAAATATATTTTATTTACTCAGTGTTACAACAAGAAGCTAGTTTGAAGTTTAAACTTACATTATATTCATTTTAAAAGTTAGATAAGAATGTTGATTACTTGACAATGCTTTAGTAAATATATCAGAAATATTTTTACTACTTTCCACATAAGCTAATGATATTAATTTCTTTGCTATGATGTTTTTTATATAGCGAGCTTTAATGTCTATGTGTTTTGACCTTTTGCTATTCTCATAACTCTCAATCAATCTTAAAGTACTTTGATTATCTATTAATAATTTGCAACAAATGTTTCCTGAGTTGAGATCCAACAAGACACCCCTTAAATTAACAAATTCACAAACTGCTTGAGCTCCTGCTAAATACTCTGCCTCGGCAGTTGATAAGGCAACTGAAGCTTGTTTCTTGGAATACCAAGAGATCAGTTTCCCACAATAGAAAACTGCACAGCCGCTTGTACTTTTTCTATCACATTTGTCACTAGCCCAGTCTGCATCGGAAAATGTCATCAAATCCTTGGGACTTCCTTTAGATCTATATACTAAACCTTTATCTTTGGTGCCCTTAAGGTAACGTAATACTCTCTTTCCTGCTTTCCAAATGTTTTCTGTAGGTTTATCTAGGAAACGACTTAAGTACGAAACCGCAAATGTAATATCAGGTCTACTATTTGATGATATAAACAAAAGAGAGCCAATAAGTTCTTTATAGGGTACATTAATTATGTTTTCAGTTTGATCTGCATTAAAGCCAGCTTCCATAGGTGTAGATGCTTCTCTATATTCTGTCATTTTGAACTTCTCTAGTATTTTATCTATCTGTTTAGTTTGACTTATCTTAATTCCATTTTCTAATTTCTTAATTTCCATACCCAATAATGTTTGTATCTCTCCTAAATATTTTGTATTAAATTCCTTGTATAGTATTTCTTTTATTCTCTTTATTTCCTCTTGTTTTCCCATTAATAATATGTCATCAACAAATACTAAGAGTTTCACATCCTCATTGAAGTATAAGCAAAAATCATGACCTGACCTTTTCAATCCTGCTTTTAGCATACTATTGTTAAACTGTTTATTCCAACACTTAGGACTTTCCTTCAATCCATAAAGACTGCTCCTCAGTTTTAATATTTTGTTTCCTTTGACATTAATTCCTTGTGGAACTTTAATATAAATATCTGGTTCCAATATTCCGTTTAAAAACGCTGTTGGCACATCAAGTTGATAAACAGGTAGATTTTCTTGTACTGAATGTGCTAAGAATGCTCGTACAGTGGACATTCTAGCCACTGGTGCATAATTTGTCTCAAAATATTTATCTGCTATTTGAAAACCTTTTACCACCAATCTTGCCTTCTTGATACCATTTTCTTTGATATTAAAAATCCATCTAGTGTCAATAGCTTTTATTCCTTCTTTGTTTTCAGTAACTGTCCAAGTTTCTAGTTTCTCCAATGATTCAATTTCTTTATTTATTGCTTTTCTCCATTCCTTGTCTTTTACAGCTTCATTATAAGTTTGTGGTACTTGATCTTCAGTATTAGTTATTAAACAATATGCTGTGTACAACTCATAGTCCTGATAACTTGTAGGTTTATTAATTATCCTTCCAGATCTTGTTCTTTCACCTTCTTCTTCTCTATTATTTTCTTCAGTTTCTTTTTCTGGTGTTTCCTCAATTTTATTCTTCTTTTGGTTATCTATCCCTTCTTCATACCTTATTCTTTTCTCATTGTCATGTAGTTTTTCTTGATTATCATTCTCTTCATCTTCATACCTTAACATTTCCTCCTTTTCATTTTCTTCTCTTTTTCCTTCTAACTCATTTTCTTTGGTAGTAAATTTAGTTTTCTTTTCATCAAATATTACATCTGTAGAAATAACAATTTTGTTATTTTCAGGATCCCACAGCCTATATCCGGACTTTGTGTAACCAACCATAATCATAGGTTCTGCTCTTGCTTCTAGTTTACTTGGTTTTGGTATTGTAACTCTCCATGCCTTAGATCCAAACACTTTTATTCTGTCAATTTTATTTGATCCAAGCCATATCATAGCTGGTGTTTTGTAATTCAATACTCTACTAGGACATCTATTTAATTCATATGCTGAACAACATACAGCTTCTCCCCACAATTGCCTCGGTAGTTTTGTCTCTGCAAATTTTGTCCTTGTTCTGTCTAATAATGACCTGTTCATCCTTTCACTGGTTCCGTTTTGCATTGGAGTGTGAGGTGTTGTATACTGCAGTTCAATACCCTTTTGTCTACAGTAATTTTTAAAAAAGTTCGATGTAAACTCACCTCCATTGTCCAGTCTTATCTTTTTAGTTTTAAAATTCAGTTGTGTCTTAACTTGTTTAATATAATCTATCAAATTCTGTTCTGCTTCATTTTTCAGCTTCAATAATTTAACTGTAACGAAATGAGAATAATCATCTACTATAACCTGAAAATATTTTTCTCCATTAATGTTTTCTGGTCCAATAGGGCCGCATACATACGAATGAATCAAATCTCCTATCTGTTTTGAATATTTTCCTTTTTCTTGAAAAACTCTTCTTGTGCTCTTACCTTGCGTACAGCTATCACATTTTTCATTAGATACTGGTAACCCTAAAATTTTTAAACCTTTTCTATTCAAGTGGCCCAGCCGTCTGTGCCATAAAGAGATGTCTTTGTCTTTCTCTCCACTCAACATACATCTGTTAGAACCTATCTCTAAATTTATTATATATAACCGTGACTGTAATTGTCCTTGAATAACTTTTTGTCCTTTACAAATTGACACAACATTTTCATGGAATTTTACTTGTAAACCTTTGGCTAATAACTGCCTAACTGATAATAGATTATATGAAAGATTTTGAACAATTAAACAATCAATAGTAATCTGTTCATTTTTCCAAGTAACAGATATTTTACCCTTCTCTTTACTAGTTAAATACTCACCATTTGCTACAAAGATTTTAATCTCATTAGTCTCTACAATATCAAACATAAAACATTTATAATAATCTTTTATCAGATGTTCGGTGGCTCCCGAGTCTATAATAAACTTAATTGAATTAGTACTGTAATTATTTTTACCATCATTATGTTTTTCCTCTTCTTTTTCCCCAAAAGGTGTAAATACCCACTGATCATTAGTTACCTCCTCATCATCCATTGCAAAGGTTGCTCTACTTGGCGCACCTCTTCCTCGTCCTCGTGTTATTGGTCTTTGCTGCCATGCTCTTCCTCGTCCTCTGGTATTAACTGGTCGTCGTCCATATGATGTTGAATTATTCCTTCCTTGCCCATAATATCCTTGTCCGTGTTCTCTGTCACCTTGTCCCCGTCCATTTGCGTTGCATACAAACGATTTATGACCTCTTTTTCCACATGTATAGCATGAGAATGCCTTTTCTAAAGTTGTTTCTTTATTTGTAAATTTGATTTCGGCATCCAACAACCTTGCTTTTATAAATTCAATATTTATCTTGCTGTCAGTTGACATAGTTTCAATAGATGTTATAACTGCTTCATATTCTGGTGGCATAGCCGCTAATAAGTAACATATTTTGTCTTCTTCTTCTATATTACTACCAATGCCAGTCAATTCTCTGCCCAAACCGTCGAATAACATAAAGAAATCTTGCAATTTTGTACCATACGCACACTTTAAGGTTATTAATTTCCTTCTAAGATGTAGTTTATTGAATATACTTTTTCTTTCAAAGAGTTGTTCTAATGCATCAATCATTCCTAATGCTGTAGCACTGTTTTTAATTATTTCCAAATATTTGTCACTCAGGCACTGCACAATAAGGCATTTTGCTTTATTGTCTTTCTTTTGGAAGTTTTTGTCGTCATCTTTATTGTAACATTTATCTATTGTATGTTCAACTTCTTTTTCTTGCAGTAGCATTTTTACGCGGTACTTCCAGTTTGAAAACGAATCGCCTTCCTTCAATATGGGTAACAACTTTTCCATTTTGTTGGTTGATTAAAGTAGCACTCGATTTACCAAAATAAACTTTCACTGTTTCTTGCATTTATCCGCAATGCCACATAGTATGACTTTTTATTGCTTTTATTCAACATTTAACTTTTTCTTCTCTTATGTTTTCGCGCAGTGGAAGCATGCTTTTGGGATTAGATTAAAACCACGGAAGCCATTTTTGATATGTAGCGTGTATTTCACTTTATTTCCATTACCACCATAGACACAATAGACCACAACCAATAGACAACTTACATACTAGGGATTGCTCAATACAATCGTACAATAGAGATGACCAACATAATTTTGGAGAAAAGCATTATACAACCAGTAAGAAAGCCATCCTGGCCTCGTATACAACCTCGTTTAACTCATACTTGGCCAGGAAGGCTTACTTACTGGATTCTGCAGTAATGTACTATATCAGAGTACAAAAGAAGAGCATTTCATATTAACGTACTGTAATGCTTGTTACACGTCGCGTACAATTTTTATCCACTAGTTACAAAATGCAGCTGCCAAATTGGTATCGAGCGGTGGTTTCCTTTGTTCCTTTCCATATAGCATTCAATGCTCACTTCGTTATAAATAGGAAAATGTATTTTGTATTGAATACGGCAATTTGCAGTGATTGGAGCATTCAATATCATGTATGGTTCACTTAAATATGTAGCTAGTCGGAACGTTTTAACTTTGATCAATTATTTTTCGTGATTGCTCGGTCGTCCGAGCTTTTGGTGTGTGCATACAAATATCTAGATGATTGATTTATTCGTTCGGGAGTCTACGCACCTACTAATTTTCAAGTTATTAAATTATATTTCTATAAAAGAGGAGACAATAACATTACATGAAAATAAGGCAAAACACAAAACAGAAAAAACGCCTAGGCAAAACATGGAACCCAGCTAAGTATCCAGTATTAAACATGTTTCCAGCACAAAATGAGTTTGCAATAACGAAAGTAAGCACATAAAACAATAAATTCATCATGACAAATTACCCTCGAATATATTCAAACAGGCCTACGTTTTTGTACATTTATCGAAATTACCACGATTTGGTTGAAAATGTGATTCTCAGGCTCATTAGTGCCAAAGGGAACCGCGGAGACAATAAATGGAGGACATTTGTTACTGCTTCACCACCATCCTCCATGTTTGTGCTCGTTTTGATCTCTACCAATTATTATTATATTCGAATTTCAAAACGCGATCATCATTTGTTTTTGAGCTGTTGATTCGTATTTAGCAAGCTTTATATTAACTTACTAGCTGACCCTCGGGGCTTCGCTCCCGTCAACTGGCTATCTACCTACCTACCCTGCCCCTTCGCCAACCCTGCCTACCCTGCCTTCCCTGCCTATCCTGCCTTCTCTGCCAACCCTGCCTACCCTGCTAACCCTGACTGCCATGCCTACCCTGCCTACCCTGCCTTCCCTGCCTATCCTGCCAACCCTGCCTATCTTGCCTATCCTGCTAACCCTGCCTACCCTGCCTACCCTGCCTAACCTGCCTAACCTGCCTACCCTGCCTACCCTGCCTACCCTGCCTAACCTGCCTACCCAGCCTACCCTGCCTACCCTGCCTACCCTGCCTACCCCGCCTACCCTGCCTACCCTGCCTAACCTGCCTACCCTGCCTACCCTGCCTTCCCTGCCAACCCTGCCTACCCTGCCTGCCGCGCCTACCCTGCATTCCCTGCCTATCCTGCCTACCCTGCCTATCCTGCCTAATATGCCTACCCTGCCAACCCTGCCTACTCTGCCTACCCTGCCAACCATGCCTATCCTGCCTACCCGGCCAGCCCCGCCTAATCTGCCTACTCTGCCTACCCTGCCAACCATGCCTATCCTGCCTACCCTATACCTTACCTACTATTTTTATCTATCATCAATGTTTTTCTCAGCGCACGCTAAAGAATGAATTTTATAGGGAACATTTTCCTACCTTGGGTTACATTATTGCAATTTTCATAAGGATCTCTAATTTTTTTGAAAATTTATTATAGCCTATGACACTCAGGAATAATATAGCTTTCTACAGGTGAAAGAATTTTCAAAATCGGTTCAGTAGATCCAGAGATTACCCCTTACAACGTCACAAACTCACAAACTCACAAACCCACAAACTTTACCTCTTTATAATATTAGTATAGATTATGTATGTAAGAATGTGTGTGTGAACCAATCACATGCGAGATGAATGACGCGATGTGGATTTCCGTTTTGTATGATTTGGTCGGTTGGATAGAGTTTAAACTCTTTGCGCACTTACGCAATACAGCTGCAGGTTTACTTCTAGTCATACAGTCTCATATTTATCGATTTAAGTAAGATATAACCAGATTGCTTAGAAGACCTGACAGAGATAAATTATTCTCTATGGTCGCTTCCTGAAAGAGCAAATTCACTTAAACCACACTATCAATAAAATTTTCAGGATTTCCGCTTGTAAACCGTAAAACCTCACTCCGCTGACGAGTGGCTCCACGCGGTCACGCTTCCACATCGCACTCAGCACATTATCTTAATTTTGTTATACTGTACGAAACCTTTCTGTTGTCTCATCGTTTTCCGCTAAAACCATTAAAGTAAGTTCTCGAAGCCCATAAACGGTTCGAAAAACTAGAACCACGTAATATAATTTATCTTGTAAAGTGTTGAGTTGTGAGTGGCCGCCTCGTGGTTACCGCGCCGTGTTAAACTAAACCACGTGTAACTGAAACAAGGCACATATGGGGTTAAATAATTCAGTGGTTGTGCAGCATCGTGTGGCTACTCGTACGAGGCGTAGCTCGTGTCCGTACTAAGGGCCACCGGCACCGGTACAATCCTGATCGTTAGTTTATTTGTTCTCGGAGGAACACCTGCTTTCGAATTGAGGCCGGTTACATGTCACTGATATGTTTGCAGGTTTTTTTCCCAAGATGGGTAAGTAGAAAATACTAAGGACATGTTTGATGCATAATCATCAAAGTCCCGTATACTTATAAGTGGGTCAGAGATTTTCAAACTGTTTTTCTACAAGGTCCTCCTAGTCAGAATTTTCCAAACACACTACAAAAACTTTTCTGTTAAAAGCCATTTATCGATTTATACTTTTAGAGGGTAAATTAAAAAGTTAATGTTTGCTGTATACTGCTTTCAGAAACTGTCGCACCCAATTAAAAGCTCATTAATTCTCGACGAAAAAATTCCGAAGTTGAGATTAAAAATTTAGAAAGTTTTTGATGTAATCTGTTTGAAGTTGGCTCAAACGTTCTGGCTCATGAAGCGAGTATTCATGTTAATTGAATTAGTCGCAGTAACAGTTTTAGTGTTTCTGATAAAAAGTGTCCTGAAGTTACTTTTACTGGTAGTTCCTATATCTACTATGGTTTGAATTGAATATGAACTTATTTCAGTAATATTTTATCTATTAAATACTTATTTTAGCGTTTCGGTAACCAATCGCATCAAAAAAGGAAAACAGTATCTACTAACATCCGTTTATTCTTCTACAAGACTCCATAGACACATCAAAATACTCATCCGTATCGCTATTTACGGGTTGTTCGGCGTTGGAAGGTCGTTCTCATTTTTATCTAAAGAAACGGCCATACCGTTACTTGACGATGAATTGAGTAGCTTGTATAAGACGAAATCCTGAAAACAACCAAACATGTGTTTTTGTTTTAAAATAAAATTAAACACAGAGATCTTAAATTGAATTCATTGCAGCAGCCAACAAAATCAGAACACTTGTGCTAAAAATTATAAATTAACAAATCAAACTATGCTCAAGCTTCTGCGTGTCTAATTATAAGAGGAAATGTACACAAATTTCACAAAGTCTGCGTCGTGCATAAAGAATTCAGGGTCCATGGTGGGTCGTGTATGGCGCAACATTTGGAAGGCGCGTCGGCGGCGTGCGGTCAGCCGCACTGCGGCGCCCGGCCGGCCCATCGACGAGCCAGCCCTACCTGCACCACATCTAATATGCCTCTGTGAAAAAGGAATGTGCTCCAAATTATATACGGCCAGAATTCTTCAGTTGACACCGCTGAAATAATTGCTATAAATAAAATATCCTCTGAAAGTAGGACGAATTTGAAGTGGACGTCTGTTCGACATAATCATGAAAAGTGCCAACGGAACCTTTGCTGTGTCTTTTTTCTCTACTTTTACTATATGATTTATCTCACATTTCAAATAGGATCATGGAAATAATGCATACGTTTTTACTCAATAGGTACTTATGTACTCAAATAGTTGTAACTCACCGAATGGCGTGCTGCATGCAGCTACCACTATTTGCAAAACGGTACGGAATGTCGACGAACCAGAAAACATGTTTGAAAACCATTCACTGAAACTTTGTTCCGTATTCAAAATCCCGAGCTATTATTTATGCCGGGGGCACTTATCGCGTCTATCACTTTTATGATACACGGCAGGGGTCTCAGTGGCCTAAAAAGCGTAGTGTACATTGTAGTG
This sequence comes from Orthosia cruda, assembly GCA_964057195.1. NCBI lineage: Eukaryota > Metazoa > Arthropoda > Insecta > Lepidoptera > Noctuidae > Orthosia > Orthosia cruda. The sequence continues at coordinate 19,913,652 of OZ059825.1, read as the reverse complement.
AACGACAATTGACACTTGCTAATTAAATTGAATTTGGAAGCGTGCACCCGCAGCGGTTTCTAAACATTTTTATTTAAATTCACGGCAATTTTTAATTTATTTTGTTTCAGTTCTCGGACGGGTCGCTGGGTAAAACCGAACGTTCCCGGTGAGTTAATTAAACTAGTTCGCATCGGACACTTTTTAACAGATTTGGAGCGGGAAATTGTCAGAGCAGGTAGGCGACAGCGTGTGATGACGTCTCCTTGACGTTCCGATCTAAGGAGTCTCGAGTTTGAACAGTGTTTTCCTTGCTGGGACAAGATTTACCAAGATCTAACAGGTAAATTAAAAGAGTTTCATGCTTGTTGTATGGCAGTATTTGTAATTCTTTATGTTTCTAGATAATTCAACAGATTTTACCATCTAATTTCAATAAAATTCGACATCATTAAATTTTTCTCACCCCAAAGACTTAGCCGATAATTTCACTTAGAATTGTGTGCATTGTTTGTTAGTTGTTTCGTCATCTAACGTGCAGATCTTATAGATTGTCATATAAATCTATACCAACCAATGCATTGATCGCAAACACAATAATAAGTAGCTGGCAGCAGTTAGGGACTAGGTAAATGCACAGCTCCGGCAGAGGATACGCTCGTTACAGTCCAGCTCGGATGATATATAGTCTGTGGCAGGCAGCTCCTGTCCTGTGATTAATTGCTCCCCGTGAGAGAACTATCGCCCTGTCTCTGTCACTTCATTTTTACCAAGCTTATCGAACTTACATTAATCATTAGTGGGTGCATGGTGCAAGTTTAAGAGCATGGTTTGTTGAATTGTAGTTCTATGATATGAACGCTGGTTTTTACCTCACTGTCTCAGAAGAAAAGCAATGTTTTTAGTAGACTAGAGTTCTTATAGCTAAAAAGTACACTACCAAGTGTGGTTGTAATCCTGACACATAAACCACAATATATGAAACAGAAAGATTTTCTAATTTTCTTTCGACTATCTGATTCTATCCTTAATAGTGCCCAATGTACCGATGGTATACCAAATGATATACCTACCTAAGAACCTGTGTCAATCAAATAAATTGGTATCTGTAAAAGTGAGTTCCTTCTTTTTTAATTACATATATTACCTTCAAGTTTAACTGATCTTTTTCACTTACTTTATTCCCGTAGGTAGAGTATGTAGGTAAGCGTATGTAGTAAGCTGAAAATTCAATTTGCGGTAGAGCGTGAACAATTTTATCCATCATCGGCTTGCTGCAGCATGTTATATAAACATAGCCTATCACTTAACTTCGGCATCGCAACTTCGCCGATCCGCGGTGAGTGTTTCAACTTCCATGTATTATTCAAATTGTTCAATGATCGCGGGCTCGGCGGCTAAGCCGCTCGTTACGCGGCGGGCGGCGTGGAGCGCGGCGTGGAGCGCGGCGTGAGGCGTGAGGCGTGCGCTGCTACGCACTCAGCTAATGGCACCATTTACCGAGATTGTCTGCAAGCCTCTTAGGCGGTCGCTAACTGTACTGATTGGCACTCACTTACATAAGACTGACTTGAAAACTGCCGCCGATCTAAGATAACTTTCGCATTGATGTTAGGAATTTTCGCTCGTGATTAAACAAAGTAGTAGTTCACTATTGGTACTTGAATGATGCATCCTACACTGCATTTTACAAAGCAATGAATGTGTTTGTGCTAACAAAAGATACTTCAACACATTGAACCTGCATGTCTCTGTCGGCGCCACGCGCGCTCTAAACGTTTCCTAGTTAATGGGCTCGTCAGCGGAACTTTTACAATTTTCGGATGCCGTTTCAAAAGCCCAAATTTAATAGCGGTTCGTTTGTCAAATGTTACTCGAACAGAGCCGGGTGATGTATGTCCACACATGACTGCGAACACTCTTATCACAGAGGACCATTGTTGCGTCGAACTACGGTAGGGTCGAGTTCGAAAATCTGAAATGTGTTTATTTTAATCTCACGGGAAATCGTACGCCGCAGTAACCTTTTCATATTAACAAAACTTTAATATAACCGGAGGGGGTGCCACGCTGTAGAGAGGCATAATTTTTGAGGCCGGTAAATTTTCTTTTTCTTTCATGTGCTCCTAAAATCTTAGTTTATTTCTGTAGTGGCAACTTTGTTAAAAACACATAAGCGCGCCGCCCTTATTATTCGCATGGTCTGCAGCTCGCCGTGCTGGTGTTGGCTCGCTCTATTCACAAAACAAACGAAATGTACTCAAGAAATAACTCATCCGAATTTATTCGTACAATACATCTTGTACTAACAACACGCTCGTAGCTCGTTTCAGCTGCAGACAAAATGACGGAGCATATTTCAGGCACTATCAATAACTTTCGCTGTGTATCAGGGTATCGTATGGTGGCGTTAAGTCAGACCATACTGGTCAACTAGTATCTTTTGAGTCAGATAAAAAAATTAACCTAGCTAAATCAATTCGATTAAGACCACTTACTAAAAATAAATTAATCTCTTTTAATATAATGTTTTAAGCAACCTTTGTAACGCCAGTTTTGATTCAAACGACCCCAATATAAATTACGGCACGTTGTTTTCAACAGTTTGCCAAGAATTCAATAAAACGTGTCCTGTAAAAACAGTTAAAGTCAACAATTCCAAATCGAAATTTAGTGAATGGGCCACTGTGGGCATAAGAAAATGCCGAGATATCTTATATAATTTATATTACGAAAAATCTTTGACTTCCGATCAAGTTTTTCACACTTATGTTAGAAACTATTCCAAAATATTCAAAAGAGTCTGCGCTCAAGCAAAATCTCAAATAATAGTTAACAAAATTGGTGTTTCTAATAATAAAATAAAAACTGTGTGGCAATTAATTAATAAAGAAACTGGAAAGATACAACAACGCGATCAGAATGAGTTGTCTTTGAAAATAACTAATCAAACCATTTCTGATAGGCAAGAAGTCGCTGAGACATTAGAAAATTTCTTTACCAACATTCCGTTAGAGGTTACGAAGTCTCTTCCTTCCTCTTCTAAATTAGCTGAAGCTCTTCTTAAAGAAAACTTTACTAAAGACATACCAATCTTTAAATTTAAGCCAATATGTATTGATTCAATTAAAAACGCGTTCAAAAGTCTCAATAAATAAAATACTGAAGACTTGTGGGGGATATCCGTTAGGGTTCTTGGAGATATTATTGACTCAATTGCTGCTGTCCTAACAGGCATATTCAATCAATGTTTGGACAGCGGCACTTTTCCTGACTTAATGAAACACAGTAAAGTAGTACCAATTTTCAAATCAGGCTGTAAGAGTGATCCTTCTAATTATAGACCTATATCCGTGCTTCCAGCATTGAGTAAAATCTTTGAAAAAATCATGCTGGAACTGGGAGTAATTATGGGCATGGGCCCTGAATTCTTTATGCACGACGCACACTTTGGGAAATTTGTGTGCATTTCCTTTTGTAATTAGACACGCAGAAACTCGAGCATAGTTTGAGTTGTTAATTTATACTTTTTAGCACAAGTGTTCTAATTCTGTTGGCTGCTGCAAGGAATTCAATTTAGGATCTCTGTGTTTAATTTTATTTTATAACTAAAACACATGGTTGGTTGTTTTTCAGGATTTCGTATTATACAAGCTACTCAATTCTTCGTCAAGTGACAGTATGGCCGTTTCTTTCAGCTAAACGCCGAATAACCGGTAAACAGCGATACGGATGAGTATTTTGATGTCTCTATGGAGTCTTGTAGAAGAATAAACGGATGTTAGTAGATACTGTATTCCTTTTTCGATGCGATTGGTTACCGAAACGCTAAAATAAGTATTTAATAGATAAAAAATTACTGAACTAATTTTATATTTAATTCAAACCATAGTAGATATAGGAACTACCAGCAAAAGTAACTTCAGGACAGTTTTTTATCAGAAACACTGAAACTGTTACTGCGACTAATTCAATTATCATGAATACTCGCTTCATGAGCCAGAACGTTTGAGCCTATATAGCTATTTATGCAACTGTTACGTTATGGACAGTCTTTTAATAAGAGTGCCAATTTTCTTTTTTTGAGTGAAATTGGTGGGCACGATTTATTAAAAAACCAATAACGTACTGTTGCATACAAGATTTTATCTACGAAGGAAGGAACAAAACACAGATATAGACAAATAAGTATTTTTTATAGAAACTAAACTATACTCTGACTATGGTTTATCCCGCGTCCACTTTTTATTTTATTATTTTATTTAGTCTTTACTAGGTATAAGGCAAAGATCTTGTTAAACAGCCAAATAATCATACTTTTGTTCTAATCTTGTTCCATTTTTAACCGACTTCCCAAAAAGGAGGAGGTTCTATGTTCGACTTCAAGTTTGTTTTCTTTTTGTGTTTCTTCACCGATATCTCCGTCTATTGTGGACCGATTTTGAAAATTCTTTTTTTGTTTGAAAACGTATGTTCCGAAATTGGTCCCATTTTAATTTGGTGGAGATCTGATGAAGAACTTTGGAGATATACAACAGAACTCTTCAATAAATAACGGCAAATCTCTCGGGATTGCTGCAATCGCATGTCTGTTTATACCATTTCATAACATAACATCACGCCAGTACGCTCTTAAGGGGTACGCAGATCTCTCATTTCAGCGGTTAAGTTCAAGTTTTATGAAATCTATTTCGGCGTTATAGTTACCTTACTAACTTGCCTATTAGGTAGGTACAACTAAAAAGTGAAAAATAAAAAAACTTTTTTGCAAAAAAATACTACCGACTTCCAAATACAAAACTACAAAGTGAAAAATAACTTTAATTTTTGAAGTCGGTGTCCATAACGCAAAAAATTGGCACCTACGAAAGACATTTACATTGTCTCGATTTCGAAGTAATATTATAGGTACGTGGCTGTATGTTCAGAATGCCTTTGCTTGTGTTTTAGAATATATGACGATTCGCATAATGCAATCCGATGTCGTTATGGGTATCATAATGAAACCGCTGTTAATTTTGTAATTCGAATATAACGAAACCGAAGTAGATAAAATATTAATTAAACGAATTTGTTGTTAAACTTTCTTTCATTTTTGAGAAAAGCATTATACAAGCCTCAACCAGTAAGAAAGCCATCCTGGCCTCGTATATAACCGGACCTCACCTGCGGTTCGGTCCGTTTAACTCATACTTGGCCAGGAAGGCTTACTTACTGGATTCTGCAGTAATTTACTATATCAGAGTACAAAAGCAGAGCATTTCATATTAACGTACTGTAATGCTTGTTACACGTCGCGTACAATTTTTATCCACTAGTTACAAAATGCAGCTGCTAAATTGGTATCGAGCGGTGGTTTCCTTTGTTCCTTTCCATATAGCATTCAATGCTCACTTCGTTATAAATAGGAAAATGTATTTTGTATTGAATACGGCAATTTACAGTGATTGGAGCATTCAATATCATGTATGGTTCACTTAGATATGTAGCTAGTCGGAACGTTTTAACTTTTACAATTATTTTTCGTGTTTGCTCGGTCGCCCGAGCTTTAGGTGTGTGCATACAAATATCTAGATGATTGATTTATTCGTTCGGGAGTCTACGCACCTAATAATTTTCGAGTTATTAAATGATATTTCTAAACATTACATGAAAATAAGGCAAAACACAGAACAGAAAAAACGCCTAGGCAAAACATGGAACCCAGCTAAGTATCCAGTATTAAACATGTTTCCAGCACAAAATGAGTTTGCAATAACGAAAGTAAACACATAAAACAATTCATGATGACAAATTACCCTCGAATATATTCAAACAGGCCTACGTTTGTGTACATTTATCGAAATTACCACGATTTGGTTGAAAATGTGATTCTCAGGCTCATTAGTGCCAAAGGGAACCGCGGAGACAATAAATGGAGGACATTTGTTACTGCTTCACCACCATCCTCCATGTTTGTGCTCGTTTTGATCTCTAGCAATTATTATTATATTCGAATTTAAAAACGCGATCATCATTTGTTTTTGAGCTGATGATTCGTATTTAGCAAGCTTTATATTAACTTGCAATGTATTTATTATGTATGTAAGAATGTGTGTGTGTACCAATCACATGCGAGATGAATGACGCGATGTGGATTTCCGTTTTGTATGATTTTGTCGGTTGGATAGAGTTTAAACTCTTTGCGCACTTACGCAATACAGCTGCAGGTTTACTTCTAGTCATACAGTCTCATATTTATCGATTTAAGTAAGATATAACCAGATTCCTTAGAAGACCTGCCAGAGATAAATTATTCTTTATGGTCGTATTATACTTGTACATACCTAGGAAGGTACAAAGTAAGTAAGAATAAGTAACTTCCTGAAAGAGCAAATTCACTTAAACCACACTATCAATAAAATTTTCAGGATTTCCGCTTGTAAACCGTAAAACCTCACTCCGCTGACGAGTGGCTCCACGCGGTCACGCTTCCACATCGCACTCAGCACATTATCTTAATTTTGTTATACTGTACGAAACCTTTCTGTTGTCTCATCGTTTTCCGCTAACACCATTAAAGTAAGTGCTCGAAGCCCATAAACGGTTCGAAAAACTAGAACCACGTAATATAATTTATCTTGTAAAGTGTTGAGTTGTGAGTGGCCGCCTCGTGGTTACCGCGCTGTGTTTAAACTAAACCACGGGTAACTGAAACAAGGCACATATGGGGTTAAATAATTCAGTGGTTGTGCAGCATCGTGTGGCTACTCGTACGAGGCGTAGCTCGTGTCCGTAGTAAGGGCCACCGGTAGACTCCTGATCGTTAGTTTATTTGTTCTCGGAGGAACACCTGCTTTCGAAATGACGCCGGTCACATGTCACTGATTTGTTTGCACGTTTTTTTTTCCCAAGATGGGTTAAGTCGAAAATACTAAGGACATGTTAGATGCATAATAATCAAAGTCCCGTATACTTATGAGTGGGTCATGATTAGTCAGAGATTTTCAAACTGTTTTTCTACAAGGTTCTCCTAGTGAGAATTTTCCAAACACACTAGAAAAACATTTCTGTTGAAAGTAATTTATCGATTTTTACTTTCAGAGGGTAAATTAAAAAGTTAATGTTTGTTGTCTACTGCTTTCAGAAACCGTCACACCCACTTAAAAGCTCATTAATTCTCGACGAAAAAATTCCGAAGTTGAGATTAAAAAATTTAGAAAGTTTTGATGTAATCTGTTTGAAGTTGGCTCAAACGTTCTGGCTCATGAAGCGAGTATTCATGATAATTGAATTAGTCGCAGTAACAGTTTCAGTGTTTCTGATAAAAAACTGTCCTGAAGTTACTTTTGCTGGTAGTTCCTATATCTACTATGGTTTGAATTAAATATAAAATTAGTTCAGTAATATTTTATCTATTAAATACTTATTTTAGCGTTTCGGTAACCAATCGCATCGAAAAAGGAATACAGTATCTACTAACATCCGTTTATTCTTCTACAAGACTCCATAGAGACATCAAAATACTCATCCGTATCGCTGTTTACCGGTTATTCGGCGTTTAGCTGAAAGAAACGGCCATACTGTCACTTGACGAAGAATTGAGTAGCTTGTATAATAAGAAATCCTGAAAAACAACCAACCATGTGTTTTAGTTATAAAATAAAATTAAACACAGAGATCCTAAATTGAATTCCTTGCAGCAGCCAACATAATTAGAACACTTGTGCTAAAAAGTATAAATTAACAACTCAAACTATGCTCGAGTTTCTGCGTGTCTAATTACAAGAGGAAATGTACACAAATTTCCCAAAGTGTGCGTCGTGCATAAAGAATTCAGGGTCCATGGTGGGTCGTGTATGGCGCAACATTTGGAAGGCGCGTCGGCGGCGTGCGGTCAGCCGCACTGCGGCGCCCAGCCGGCCCATCGACGAGCCAGCCCTACCTGCACCACATCTAATATGCCTCTGTGAAAAAGGAATGTGCTCCAAATTATATACGGACAGAATTCTTCAGTTGACACGGCTGAAATAGTTGCTATAATTAAAATATCCTCTGAAAGTAGGAAGAATTTCAAGTGGACGTCTGTTCGGCATAATCATGAAAAAGGCAACGGAATCTTTGCTGTGTCTTTTTTCTCGACTTTTACTATATGATTTATCAGACATTTGAAAATGATCGTGGAAATTAAGCATACGTTTTTACTTAACAGGTACCTATGTACTCAAATAGTTGTAACTCACCGAATGAGGTGCAGTACGCCATTCGGTGAGCTACAACTATTTGCAAAACAGGTACGGAATGTCGACGAACCAGAAAACATGTTTGAAAACCATCCACTGAAACTTTGTTCCGTATTCAAAATCTCGAGCTTTTTATTTATTCCGGGGCACTTGTCGTGCCTGTCACTTTTATGATACACGGCTAGGGTCTCACTGACCTAGCGTAGTGTACATTGTAGTGAACGACAATTGACACTTGCTAATTACATTAAATTAAATTTGGAAGCGTGCACCCACGTGCAGCGGTTTTTAAACATTTTAATTTAAATTCGCTGCAGCAATTTTTAATTTAGATTGTTTAAGTTCTCGGACGGGACACTGGGTAAAACCGACCGTTCTCGGTGACTTAATTAAACTAGTTTGCAACGGAGACTTTTTAACAGATTTGGAGACACGCTGTCGCCAACTGCTCTGACAATTTTGTCAGAGCAGGTAGGCGACAGCGTGTGATGACGTCTTTTTGACGCTCCGACCTAAGGAGTCTCGATTTTGACACTGTTCAAAAGTACAAACTCGAGACTCCTTAGGTTTTTCCTTGCTGGGATAAGATTTACCAAGATCTAACAGGTAAATTAAAAGAGTTTCATGCTTATTGTATGACAGTATTTGTAATTGTTTATTTTTCTAGATAATTCGACAGATTTCACCATCAAATTTCAATAAAATTCGACATCATTAATTTGTTCTCACCGCAAAGACAAGGCCGAAAATTTCACTTAGAATTGTGTAGTATTGTTTGTTAGTTGTCATCTAACATGCAGATCTATGATATGAACGCTGGTTTTTACCTCACTGTCTCAGAAGAAAGGCAATGTTTTTAGTAGACTAGAGTTCTTATAGCTAAAAAGTACACTACCAAGTGTGGTTGTAATCCTGACACATAAACCACAATATATGAAACAGAAAGATTTTCTAATTTTCTTTAGACTATCTGATTCTATCCTTAATAGTGCCCAATGTACCGATGGTATACCAAATGATATACCTACCTAAGAACCTGTGTCAATCAAATAAATTGGTATCTGTAAAAGTGAGTTCCTTCTTTTTTAATTACATATATTACCTTCAAGTTTAACTGATCTTTTTCACTTACTTTATTCCCGTAGGTAGAGTATGTAGGTAAGCGTATGTAGTAAGCTGAAAATTCAATTTGCGGTAGAGCGTGAACAATTTTATCCATCATCGGCTTGCTGCAGCATGTTATATAAACATAGCCTATCACTTAACTTCGGCATCGCAACTTCGCCGATCCGCGGTGAGTGTTTCAACTTCCATGTATTATTCAAATTGTTCAATGATCGCGGGCTCGGCGGCTAAGCCGCTCGTTACGCGGCGGGCGGCGTGGAGCGCGGCGTGGAGCGCGGCGTGAGGCGTGAGGCTTGCGCTGCTACGCACTCAGCTAATGGCACCATTTACCGAGATTGTCTGCAAGCCTTTAAGGCGGTCGCTAACTATACTGATTGGCACTCACTTACATAAGACTGACTTGAAAACTGCCGCCGATCTAAGATAACTTTCGCATTGATATTAGGAATTTTCGCTCGTGATTAAACTAAGCAGTAGTTCGCTATTAGTACTTGAATGATGCATCCTACACTGCATTTTACAAAGCAAAGTATGTGTTTGTGCTAACAAAGGATACTACAACACATTGAACCTGCATGTCTCTGTCGGCGCCACGCGCGCTCTAAACGTTTCCTAGTTAATGGGCTCGTCAGCGGAAGTTTTACAATTTTCGGATGCCGTTTTAAAAGCTCAAATTTAATAGCGGTTCGCTCGTCAAGTGTTACTCGAACAGAGCCGGGTGATATATGTCCACACACGACTGCGAACACTCTTATCACAGAGGACCATTGTTGCGTCGAACTACTCAAGTCTCAAAGTAGGGTCGAGTTCGGCTATCTGAAATGTGTTTACTTTAATCTCACGGGAAATCGTACTCCGCAGCAACCCTTCCATATTAACAAAACTTTAATATAACCGGTGCGACCCAGAGGGGGTGCCACGCTGTAGAGAGGCAAAATTTTTGTGACCAGTAAATTTTCTTTAAGTCCGTCTCGTGGCAGACAGCCAACGCTACCATGTGCTCCTAAAATCTTATTTTATTTCCGTAGTGGCAACTTTGTTAAAAACACATAAGCGCGCCGCCCTTATTATTTGCGCGGTCTGCAGCTCGCCGTGCTGGTGTCGGCTCGCTCTATTTACAAAACAAACGAAATGTACTCAAGAAATAACTCATCCGAATTTATTCGTACTAACAACACGCTCGTAGCTCGTTTCATCTGCAGACAAAATGACGGAGCATATTTCAGGCACTATCAATAACTTTCGCTGTGTATCAGGGTATCGTATCGCTCGCTTGTTTTGCATTTTGTGTTCTTTATTTTGCTTGTGAACAAAAAGCTACGGGAGAGTAGCTGGGTTCTAGTTACGGGAGAGCGGTCTCTTGACAAATTGCGCGCCGACTGTCGTGGTGTGCGGCGAGCCTGCCCGTGTATGCCCTAGCCTTCCCACGTCCGCGCCAACCCCGCCTGCCCGCCTTCCCGCCTGCCCACTTGCCTGCTCCGCCGTCTAGACGTCACTCGGACAAGCCTTGTTCGTGCTAAAATGTGAATGCACTGTATTGTTTTATACAACAAATCCATAAATAGCGCGTCCAACTGAATGTGAACAGCAGCCTAACTGTGTATGTGACTATGGCAAGGCAAAGCGTTTTGACGCCGTCAATCTACCAATTACATGCGAGAGAAAGACGCAATATGGATTCCCGTCTATGTGATTGGTCGATTGATGGCGGATTAGAATTTGATGAATGGAATAGGAGCACGGCTATGTGACGCTGTTCCCCTGCAGCGCGAGCTGTGTGGAGGCAAGCAATGAAACTAACTTTTTACTCTTGTTATAGTGAAGCTTGGATAGCGTTTTCGTTTACTTACTAGTGCCAAAAGAGATTTACTATGATTGCTACATTTTAAAATTAGTATCGTGTATGTAAGTTTTTCGATCAATACACAAAACCCGAGGCACCTCAAACAAAATTATATGACCACGACAGGAATTTCCACAATTTTCACACCGATTCGAGAAATAAAGGTCGAACCGTCATTATCCGGGACAAAAGGCGGAAGAGGACATAAAAGGTTGTCCCCGTCCCGTAGTATTTTACTGATAGCTGTGTTGTACCAATCGCCCGTCATTGTAACACCTACAATAAAAAACAGGGGATTTACATTAAAAAAGAAATTTAAATGTCTAAAAAACGATCGGTAGGAACGAAATAAAGCGGCAGTATGGTTTTGAACGTTCCAAAATGATTTTAACGTTACCCGCCCGAATAAAGTCCTACTATAAATTGGGAGATAGAATAGAAAAGGTTTTTATCAGTTACATACTGGACCAGTGGAAAAGTACTGGCATATAAATGAACACTCTGGTTTAACCAATTTTTTTTTAATCCTGTTGTGGTTTTATTGTTTTTTAAAAGAGCATGCATTTCGCGCCATTTTATCATGCCTGTTTTTTGGCAATTGATTTATGTATGAGGTTTTTTATTTTCATTTACCTGCTATTGGGAATATTTTATTACATATTTTACTACCTGCAAATGCGTTTTCGTCATAAAAAGTAAATTAAGATTAAGTAGTTTTGATTCAACCTATGTAGGTACGGTATTTTTATTATTTATATATTTATTTAAAATTTCATGCAACATACAGGTACATACTGCCGTGGTATAACTAAAATGCCGTTATCCGACATCTAGTCGATTTTTAACATTTGATGCTATATTAATGAGATAAAAATATCTATTGATCTGTGTATGCGAATTTTCAATACCTCGAATAGTTTTGGCGCGCATTATATGCTGTGTTGATGTTTGATATGGAAGATTAATTTGCTTGTAGCTGTAAAATGTTGGTTATGTTCTCACAGATAAACAATCAATGCGCGCAGATGAACTTTTCTTACTCTTTGACATTTACACAAACATGGCCGCCCTCCCGTCTCCGCGGTGACGCGACGTCACGATATACACTAAATTGATAAAATATAATTAAATTAAGCGTGTTTTCAATTTACTGTTGAAAACTCATTCCTTGACTTTTATTTATATTTATCGAGTTGTTTGAACAGTATCTCAATACACACGAAGGCATTTTATAAGAAACAAAACTGAGTACTCAAACGTGTCACGTTGCAGCGAGCGCTTGCCACAGACTAAGTGAGTTGGGGTACGCGCGCTCTAACGCGTGTTACAAACAATTGAGTTGAGGAGTGCGTAAAGATGCTACTTAAATAAAGATATCAAAAGTGCAAAACACAGCATTCACTTCAAACTAGAAATCATAAAGCAGTAGATTTAACTCCTGCAATAATGAAATCATGCAAACTCGAGGCGAATTAGTAACTATTCAATGATCTGAAAAAAGTGAAGGATGGAATGGAAATATTGAGTAGCTACGAGAATAAACGGCAGCTGCACAAAGCTGCCGTCCTCTCCTCAAGCTATAGTGCTGCTATCTGACAAAACCATATTTTGAGTTTTATAGAGGAAACAATAAAACTGCGAAATAATAAAAATCGATGCTGTTTATCTACTATAAACAACGTGCGAGAGTTGCCGGTGTCAAAAAATGTATCTAAATAGATTGCGATCTTTCGGTTAGACACATTGTGAGAACCTAATTCTGATTAATTAAAAATAATCAAAAATAGGTTTGCAAACTATAATACGACCGATCAGTGTGGCGACGACGCTTGGTGGATGGAGGCCTTTGTCTGGCAGTGGATGTCTTATGGCTGAAATGATGAAGATGATGATGATGAAACAGTAATTCGGCGCGTTTTTATTTTTAATCGGCATCTTTTGATAGTAGTTAAATACTGCATAGACAGATCGATAGATATTTTTTTGTTGATTACGAAGGCATTAAAAAACAAAATTCGGCCAATTGTCAGATAACGGTACTATAGTTTGAGGACAGCACAAAAAGCTGTGACGTGGTATAATACTATTCCTGGAAACGCCTGAGCTCTGAGCTATTTTTCCAGCGATTCATATTTATACTAGCTTCTGCCAGCGGCTTAACCCGCGTGAATGTCGATTTTTTTTTCCCAGGGAACATATTCCCTGCATAAAAAGTATCATATGTGCTATTCCTGACTGTAATCTATCTCTGTGCCAAATTTCATCCAGATCCGTTAAGCTCTTCTAGCGTGTTTGAGTAATAAACATACAAAAACACACTCACATCTATCCAACCTTTACATTTATAATATGACTAAGATAAGAACTACTATAGCTGGCATCAAAACAAAATGCAATACAATATTCAGTTTTGATGGAGCCTTCGATGGAGAATTTCCACTGCACGAGTAATGAAAACGGTTTCATGTTGTGTAGTATTGGCATTTTGGTTGAGTTGAAATTGGCATCGATATTGTTACGCCGGCAGTACATTCTCACGTGAAAGTCCGGGGAAACGCTCTGCATTGAGTTTTTAAACAAAATACTCCATGATTGAACTCAGTACTGAGAGCAATGTACATCATCCTCGCGTCCTCTCGCGCATGAATATACAGTCGGCATTACTGTTCTATGAAGAGCAATAATTATTTCAAATGTCAAATAAGTACCTGGAAATCGTTAGTTGACCTAGTTTTGGAAACAATAACTCAGTCACAGGAGTCAGGGGGCGTGCCCAGTCTGAGGTAATAAATGTGTCGAAAAGCGAAATTCTCCGCTGTAGTTTCATTTATCAAGCGTCACGGAGGTCGCTCCAAATTATATCGTTAGGCCGGTGACTCCCCCACCCATAAATTATTATCTACGGATTTTTATTCGAAACCTTTTTCATTTATATCACTTTCCCAGTGATTTTAATTGGAAAACGAAGATGATAATGATAAAGTTAATTAAAATTTTACAAATAGACAGTGCTGTCCAACAATTGATATTCATACCTTTGATATTATAATCGAGGTTTTAAGAACTTAATTATGACATTTTCTTATGATTAAATCTGGTAGATGAGAATATTTTAAAAATAAATTATTAATAATTAAAATGTGTCATCGTTTTAAAATAATTGTACATTAATTAAAAAGGTAGTAAAATAAGGTACCAACGCACGCGCCCCGTCGAGCGTTTGTTTTTAATTGCGTTCTTAAAAGTTTTGTCACAAGTTCATAACGAGTGTCATTCTGAATTTCGACAGTTAATTATTTCGACAGAGTCTCAATTTCGAAAAACAGTAGTTCGACAACTCATTGCTTCGACAGAACATATATTCGACTAGCATTAGTTCGACAGATTATACTTCGACAACACATATCTTCGAAGAACACTACTTCGACAAAACCATTCTTCGATATGCACTTGTTCGGCGGATCTCTAGTTCGACGGAACATAACTTCGACATAATACTACTCTGAAATGTGACAATAAGATCACGTGTCGGCGTTTCGGACTGAATTGAACTGGCTGCTGATTCGGCGTCGTCGAGATACTCATATCCTATTTCTTCTCTATACTATCCTACACAATCCTAATTCTCCTCAATAACTTCGTGAACGCTTTGGGTACTTTGTCCCGAGGGGTAAACCCTGTCGCACTTCCACTTCTCTTCTCCTTCGTACCCCACGTCACACTTCTAGCCGCTATGATGGCTTCTTCTCTGTTACTGCAGTGCGTCTCTGGAACTCTCTACCACATTCCCTACGCGACAGCCCTTCTCTGAATTTCTTCAAGAGGAAAATCAAGGATCATTTTCTGACTCGTACTTGAGCGGTTCTTTTTTTTTACGTAATGTCTCGCGGGCGTTGGTAGCCTTTTTGACCCCTACAGACTCGAATAACCCAGCCTTAAAGCAGTGTTACCATTACATAAATTGTACATGCTGAAATCGGAAAACCTGATTTTCGGGCGAGAGTAGAGTAGCTTCGCGCATGCAAAAACTAATAGGCAAGAAGTTATTGTAGTCAGTCATACTCGATTTTTTTCGAAGGAAATATTTATTTATTTATTAAAACTTTATGCACAAATACAAAGGCGGACTTAATGCCTTGGGCATTTCCTACCAGCCGACCTTAGGTGGTGCAGAGATAAAACATGGCAGGTGCAATTAACTGAAAGAACGAGTAGAAAAAAATAAAATAAAAAGAAATTACTAAACTTACTACTTTAAAAATATATACTTAGATACATACACATATATATAAAATTTATACATGAACAGTGTCATTGAGAAACCGAATCCAACAAACTAACTGTGTCAAGTTTCTGCCTCAGATCAAATAAAAAGTCAAGATGGAACGTTGCAAACAACAAAGTGAAGCCGGTTCAAACTAAGCCTTGCCGTACAAATACACAATTACACGCACTCAAGGACAACGAAACTACCCCTTAGCTTGTCAGTCGAGCTTTATTATTTGATCAATGAGCTCGAATGACAAGCTTGGGCGTAATTTCGTTGTCCATGAGTGCGTGTAATTGTGTATTTGTACGGCAAGGCTTAGTTTGAGCCGGCTTCACTTTGTTATTTGCAACGTTCCATCTTGACTTTTTATTTGATCTAAGGTTTCTGGAGTAAATGTATGTCTGATTTTTCGGCAATAAATGTATAGGGGTCTCATTATCCTAATGTGCCCAGGGCCTCCAATAGGTTTAAGTCGGCCCTGCCTCATCGGTTTTGTTTTCTTTCTTTTAGATTGGTCACTGCCTGCCTACAACTTCATATAAAGCGAAATTCAATTATTATTGTCACATTTCAGAGCAGTATTATGTCGAAGTTATGTTCCGTCGAACTAGAGATCCGCCGAACAAGTGCATATCGAAGAATGGTTTTGTCGAAGTAGTGTTCTTCGAAGATATGTGTTGTCGAAGTATAATCTGTCGAACTAATGCTAGTCGAATATTATGTTCTGTCGAAGCAATGAGTTGTCGAACTACTGTTTTTCGAAATTGAGACTCTGTCGAAATAATTAACTGTCGAAATTCAGAATGACACTCGTTCATAACTCTATGTTTCCGGCGCGCTACACAGAACAAACTCAACATTTTTTATTAAATTTTATTCTGTCAGTACACATTCATTGGCTATGATTTCATATAATTTAATATGAAACTCATAGGAAATTTAACTGAAACCACTCAACTGTTTTTGGAATTCATTAAATCGTGCAAATAGTATACGGTTTGTAAGTTGCAGGTAATATTTCTACTACTGATATCTTACTAATATTATAAATGCGAAAGTTCGGATGGATGCATGTATGTTCGTAACTCATGATTGAGTTACGAACGTCTTTTCATCCCGGTAAAATGTACCGTTGGGATAAGAAAACACTTTTCACGCGGGCCAAACCACTGGCAGAAGCTAGTACATAACAAAGGTACTTTATGGTCATCAATAAGTAGTGTACAGCCATTCGCAGTCTATCCTCTCCTCACTGCAGCTTTTCCCTTATTATCGCACTAGATAACTTATTCGCAACCAGGTTGTCAAAGTAAAAAAAACTACATACACCACCTATATTCTGCTCAAACTTCACGTGCATAATTTTCTTATATTTTTCAACTTTGTTATAGCCAGCACATCTATATTACTTCAGTTCACTTTAATTATAAAACCAACATGAAAACATTCGTAGAACCTCCATAAACCAACAGCTTATTTATTTTTAATCCCACGTCACTCGAATGCGGCAAAATATTTATCAGAGCACAAAAGCAGAGCATTTCATATTAACGTACTGTAATGCTTGTTACACGTCGCGTACAATTTTTATCCACTAGTTACAAAATGCAGCTGCTAAATTGGTATCGGGCGGTGGTTTTCTTTGTCCCCTTCCATATAGCATTCAATCCTCACTTCGTTATAAATAGGAAACTGTATTTTGTATTGAATACGGCAATTTTCTGTGATTGGAGCATTCAATATCATGTATGGTTCACTTAGATATGTAGCTAGTCAGAACGTTTTAACTTTTACAATTATTTTTCGTGTTTGCTCGGTCGCCCGAGCTTTTGGTGTGTGCATACAAATATCTAGATGATTGATTTATTCGTTCGGGAGTCTACGCACCTACTAATTTTCAAGTTATTAAATGATATTTCTATAAAAGAGCAGACAACATTACATGAAAAGAAGGCAAAACATAGTACCCAGCTAAGTATCCAGTATTAAACATGTTTCCACCACAACATGAGTTTGCAATAACGAAATTAAACACATAAAACAATTCATCATGACAAATTACCCTCGTATATATTCAAAAAGGCCTACGTTTGTGTACATTTATCGAAATTACCACGATTTGGTTGAAAATGTGATTCTCAGGCTCATTAGTGCCAAAGGGAACAGCGGAGACAATAAATGGAGGACATTTGTTACTGCTTCACCACCATCCTCCATGTTTGTGTTCGTTTTGATCTCCACCAATTATTATTATATTCGAATTTCAAAACGCGATCATCATTTGTTTTTGAGCTGTTGATTCGTATTTAGCAAGCTTTATATTAACTTGCAATTTATTTATTATGTGTGTACCAATCACATGCGAGATGCATGACGCGATGTGGATTTCCGTTTCGTATGATTGGCCGATTTGGTCGGTTGGATAGAGTTTAAACTCTTTGCGCACTTACGCAATACGCCTGCAGGGTTACTTCTAGTCATACAGTCTCATATTTATCGATTTAAGTAAGATATAACCGGATTGCTTAGAAGACCTGCCAGAGATAAATCATTCTTACTGGTCGTCTTATACTTATAAATAACAAGGTAGGTACAAAGTAAGTAAGAATAAGTTCTAAGTAGAAAGACTTCTTGAAATAGCAAATTCACCTTAATCACACTATCAGTAAAATTTTCACGATTTCCGCTTGTAAACCGTAAAACCTCACTCCGCTGACGAGTGGCTCCACGCGGTCACGCTTCCACATCCCACTCAGCACATTATCTTAAATTTGTTATCTACTGTACGAAACCTTTCCGTTGTCTCATCGTTTTCCGCTAAAACCATTAAAGTAAGTGCTCGAAGCCCATAAACGGTTCGAAAAACTAGAACCACGTAATATAATTTATCTTGTAAAGTGTTGAGTTGTGAGTGGCCGCCTCGTGGTTACCGCGCTGTGTTTAAACTAAACCACGGGTAACTGAAACAAGGCACATATGGGGTTAAATAATTCAGTGGTGGTGCAGCATCGTGTGGCTACTCGTACGAGGCGTAGCTCGTGTCCGTACTAAGGGCCACCGGTACAATCCTGATCGTTAGTTTATTTGTTCTCGGAGGAACACCTGCTTTCGAATTGAGGCCGGTTACATGTCACTGATATGTTTGCAGGTTTTTTTCCCAAGATGGGTAAGTAGAAAATACTAAGGACATGTTTGATGCATAATCATCAAAGTCCCGTATACTTATAAGTGGGTCAGAGATTTTCAAACTGTTTTTCTACAAGGTCCTCCTAGTCAGAATTTTCCAAACACACTAGAAAAACTTTTCTGTTAAAAGCCATTTATCGATTTATACTTTCAGAGGGTAAATTAAAAAGTTAATGTTTGCTGTCTACTGCTTTCAGAAACCGTCACACCCAATTAAAAGCTCATTAATTCTCGACGAAAAAATTCCGAAGTTGAGATTAAAAATTTAGAAAGTTTTTGATGTAATCTGTTTGAAGTTGGCTCAAACGTTCTGGCTCATGAAGCGAGTATTCATGTTAATTGAATTAGTCACAGTTACAGTTTCAGTGTTTCTGATAAAAAGTGTCCTGAAGTTACTTTTACTGGTAGTTCCTATATCTACTATGGTTTGAATTGAATATGAACTTATTTCAGTAATATTTTATCTATTAAATACTTATTTTAGCGTTTCGGTAACCAATCGCATCAAAAAAGGAAAACAGTATCTACTAACATCCGTTTATTCTTCTACAAGACTCCATAGAGACATCAAAATACTCATCCGTATCGCTATTTACCGGTTATTCGGCGTTGGAAGGCCGTTCTCATTTTTATCTAAAGAAACGGCCATACTGTCACTTGACGAAGAATTTAGTAGCTTGTATAAGACGAAATCCTGAAAAACAACCAAACATGTGTTTTTGTTTTAAAGTAAAATTAAACACAGAGATCCTAAATTGAATTCATTGCAGCAGCCAACAGAATCAGAACACTTGTGCTAAAAATTATAAATTAACAACTCAAACTATGCTCGAGCTTCTGCGTGTCTAATTATAAGAGGAAATGTAAACAAATTTCACAAAGTCTGCGTCGTGCATAAAGAATTAAGTGCCCATGGTGGGTCGTGTTATTCGTGTATGGCGCAACATTTGGAAGGCGCGTCAGCGGCGTGCGGTCAGCCGCACTGCGGCGCCCGGCCGGCCCATCGACAAGCCAGCCCTACCTGCACCACATCTAATATGCCTCTGTGAAAAAGGAATGTGCTCAAAATTATATACGGCCAGAATTCTTCAGTTGGCACCGCTGAAATAATTGCTATAAATAAAATATCCTCTAAATGTAGGGCGAATTTGAAGTGGTCGTCTGTTCGCCATAATCATGAAAAGTGCCAACGGAACCTTTGCTGTGTCTTTGTTTCTCGACTTTTACTATATGCTTTATCTCACATTTCAAATAGGATTGTGGAAATAATGCACACGTTTTTACTTAATAGGTACTTATGTACTCAAATAGTTGTAACTCTACCGAATGACGTGCTGCATGCAGCTAGAACTATTTGCAAAAAACGTGTTTGAAAACATGTTTGACTGAAACTTTGTTCCGTATTCAAAATCCCGAGCTTTTTATTTATGCCACTTGTCGCGCCTGTCACTTTTATGATACAGGCTAGGGTTTCAGTTGCCTGAAAAGCGTAGTGTACATTGTAGTGAACAAAGACATTATACGTATTTCTTACTACGAAGTATAAGGTCTTTGGTAGTGAACGACAATTGACACTTGTTAATTAAATTAAATTTGGAAGCGTGCACCCGTAGCTGTTTTTTTTTAATTTAATTTCGCTGCATCAATTTTTTATTTAATTTGTTTAAGTTCTCGGACGGGTCGCTGGGTAAAACCGAACGTTCCCGGCGAGTTAATTAAACTAGTTTGCAAAGGACACATTTTAACAGATTTGGAGCGGGAAATTGTCAGAGCAGGTAGGCGACAGCGTGTGATGACGTCTCCTTGACTCTCCGACCCAAGGAGTGTCGAGTTTGAACAGTGTTTTTCTTGCTGGGACAAGATTTACCAAGTTCGACTGGAAAATTAAAAGAGTTTCATGCTTATTATATGGCATTATTTGTAATTGTTTAATTTTCTAGATAATTCATCAGATTTTACCATCTAATTTCAATTTAATTCGAAATCATAATTTTTTTCTCTCCGCGAAGACCAAGCCGAAAATTTCACTAAGAATTGTGTGACATGCAGATCTTATAGATTGGCATACACATCTATACAAACCAATGCACTGATCGCAAACACAATAATAAGTAGCTGGCAGCAGTTAGGGACTAGGTAAATGCACAGCTCCGGCGGAGGATACGCTCGAGGATAAGCTCGGATGATTTATAGTCTGTGGCAGGCAGCTCCTGTCCTGTGATTAATTGCTCCCCGTGAGAAAACTATCGCCATGTCTCTGTCCCTTCATTTGTACCGAGCTTATCGAACTTATATTAATCATTAGTCGGTGCATGGTGCAAGTGTAGGTTTAATAGGAATGGAGCATGGTTTGTTGCATTGTAGGTCTATGATATGAACGCTGGTTTTTAAACCAGGCAATGTTTTTAGTAGAGTTCTTATAGCTAAACAAAACATTACCAAGTGTGGTTGTAATCCTGTCACATGAACCACAATATAAGAAACAGAAAGATTTTCTAATTCTCTTTCGACCATTTGATTATTTATATCCCTAATAGTGCCCAATGTACCGATGGTATACCAAATCATATACCTACCTAAGAAACTTTGTCAATCAAATAAATTGATACCTATAAAAATGAGTACCTTCTTTTTAACTACATATATTAATCATTACCTACAAGTTTAACTGATTTTTTTTTACTTTTCACTTACTTTATTCCCGTAGGTAGAGTATGTAGGTAAGCGTATGTAGTAAGCTGAAAATTCAATTTGCGGTAGAGCGTGAACAATTTTACCCATCATCAGCTTGCTGCAGCATGTTATTTAAACGCAGCCTATCACCTAACTTCGGCATCGCAACTTCGCCGATCCGCGGTGAGTGTTTCAACTTCCATGTATTATTCAAACTGTTCAATGATCGCGAGCTCGGCGGCTAAGCCGTCGTTACCCGGCGGGCGGCGTGGAGCGCGGCGTGAGGCGTGAGGCGTGAGGCGTGCGCTGCTACGCACTCAGCTAATGGCACCATTTACCGAGATTGTCTGCAAGCCTTTAAGGCGGTCGCTAACTATACTGATTGGCACTCACTTACGTAAGACTGACTTGAAAACTGCCGCCGATCTACGATAACTTTCGCATTGATGTTAGGAATTTTCGCTCGTGATTAAACTAAGCAGTAGTTCGCTATTAGTACTTGAATGATGCATCCTACACTGCATTTTACAAAGTAATGTATGTGTTCGTGCTAACAAAGGATACTACAACACATTGAACCTGCATGTCTCTGTCGGCGCCACGCGCGCTCTAAACGTTTCCTAGGTAATGGGCTCGTCAGCGGAACTTTTACAATTTTCGGATGCCGTTTCAAAAGCTCAAATTTAATAGTGGTTCGCTCGTCAAGTGTTACTCGAACAGAGCCGGGTGATATATGTCCACACACGACTGCGAACACTCTTATCACAGAGGACCATTGTTGCGTCGAACTACTCAAGTCTCAAAGTAGGGTCGAGTTCGGCTATCTGAAATGTGTTTATTTTAATCTCACGGGAAATCGTACGCCGCAGCAACCCTTCCATATTAACAAAACTTTAATATAACCGGTGCGTCCCAGAGGGGGTGCCACGCTGTAGAGAGGCAAAATTTTTGTGACCAGTAAATTTTCTTTAAGTCCGTCTCGTGGCAGACAGCCAACGCTACCATGTGCTCCTAAAATCTTATTTTATTTCCGTAGTGGCAACTTTGTTAAAAACACATAAGCGCGCCGCCCTTATTATTTGCGCGGTCTGCAGCTCGCCGTGCTGGTGTCGGCTCGCTCTATTTACAAAACAAACGAAATGTACTCAAGAAATAACTCATCCGAATTTATTCGTAGATACTAACAACACGCTCGTAGCTCGTTTCATCTGCAGAAAAAATGACGGAGCATATTTCAGGCACTATCAATAACTTTCGCTGTGTATTAGGGTATCGTATCGCTCGCTTGTTTTGCATTTTGTGTTCTTTATTTTGCTTGTGAACAAAAAGCTACGGGAGAGTAGCTGGGTTCTAGTTACGGGAGAGCGGTCTCTTGACAAATTGCGCGCCGACTGTCGTGGTGTGCGGCGAGCCTGCCCGTGTATGCCCTAGCCTTCCCACGTCCGCGCCAACCCCGCCTGCCCGCCTTCCCGCCTGCCCACTTGCCTGCTCCGCCGTCTAGACGTCACTCGGACAAGCCTTGTTCGTGCTAAAATGTGAATGCACTGTATTGTTTTATACAACAAATCCATAAATAGCGCGTCCAACTGAATGTGAACAGCAGCCTAACTGTGTATGTGACTATGGCAAGGCAAAGCGTTTTGACGCCGTCAATCTACCAATTACATGCGAGAGAAAGACGCAATATGGATTCCCGTCTATATGATTGGTCGATTGATGGCGGATTAGAATTTGATGAATGGAATAGGAGCACGGCTATGTGACGCTGTTCCCCTGCAGCGCGAGCTGTGTGGAGGCAAGCAATGAAACTAACTTTTTACTCTTGTTATAGTGAAGCTTGGATAGCGTTTTCGTTTACTTACTAGTGCCAAAAGAGATTTACTATGATTGCTACATTTTAAAATTAGTATCGTGTATGTAAGTTTTTCGATCAATACACAAAACCCGAGGCACCTCAAACAAAATTATATGACCACGACAGGAATTTCCACAATTTTCACCCTGATTCGAGAAATAAAGGTCGAACCGTCATTATCCGGGACAAAAGGCGGAAGAGGACATAAAAGGTTGTCCCCATCCCGTAGTATTTTACTGATAGCTGTGTTGTACCAATCGCCCGTCATTGTAACACCTACAATAAAAAACAGGGGATTTACATTAAAAAAGAAATTTAAATGTCTAAAAAACGATCGGTAGGAACGAAATAAAGCGGCAGTATGGTTTTGAAAGTTCCAAAATGATTTTAACGTTACCCGCCCGAATAAAGTCCTACTATAAATTGGGAGATAGAATAGAAAAGGTTTTTATCAGTTACATACTGGACCAGTGGAAAAGTACTGGCATATAAATGAACACACTGGTTTAAACAATTTCTTTTTTTTTAATCCAGTTATGTTTTTATTTTTTATAAAAGAGCATTCATTTCGCGCCATTTTATCATGCCTGTTTTTTGGCAATTGATTTATGTATGAGGCTTTTTATTTTCATTTACCTGCTATTGGGAATATTTTATTACATATTTTACTACCTGCAAATGCGTTTTCGTCATAAAAAGTAAATTAAGATTCAGTAGTTTTGATTCAACCTATGTAGGTACGGTATTTTTATTATTTATATATTTATTTTCTTCCAACTATGCTTTAATTTCATCACAAACACACTAAAAACTCAGTACAAAGCGAGTCTTTAATGCTCTAGAGCAATAAAAATGTATGAAATTTCATTATTGCACAGTTTATTTTTTAATCGCACCAAAAGGTGCCAATCTCAATGGATTAGCTCTATTCAGTCAGCCGATATCAATACTTTTTTTTTTACGTACGTATTATTCGTTTCTATCCTACTTGTTCCAAATTTAAAAAATGATTGCTGCTAACTATGATTTAAAAATGAAAGAAATTTAAAAAAGTGATTTGGCGGGAACTTTGTTAATTTTGCTTGACAATATTTTTGGAAACGATAAAGTGTGATACTATCTAATTTTGAGTGCTTCGGCTTCGAATTAAAATGGAATCATCTAGCGACACATTAACTCCGGAAAACATTCTAAATGAAGCCGACAGTGTTATAGAAAATCTTTTAATTTCAATAATTAAACTTCTATTTTAACTGTTTGATATGAGTTTCTTTTATCTACTATTCCTATAGGTAATAGTTGAAAGAAAAGCAGATTATGCACCTCGCCTTAAGTAATTTATATTGCCCTCGTGCCTGTTAGATTAGAGCCCTCGCTAATGCTCGGGCTCTAAATCAGGCACTCGGTGCAATAATAAATTACTTTGTGCTCGATGCAATAATCTACTATTAAAATTTCATGCAACATACAGGTACATACTGCCGTGGTATAACTAAAATGCCGTTATCCGACATCTGGTCGATTTTTAACTTTTGATGCTATATTA
Source organism: Orthosia cruda (assembly GCA_964057195.1). Classification (NCBI taxonomy): domain Eukaryota; kingdom Metazoa; phylum Arthropoda; class Insecta; order Lepidoptera; family Noctuidae; genus Orthosia; species Orthosia cruda. Next base: position 19,888,953 of record OZ059825.1, on the reverse strand, counting down.
ATGAGATAAAAATATCTATCGATCTGTGTATGCGAATTTTCAATACCTTGAATAGTTTTGGCGCGCATTATATGCTGTGTTGATGTTTGATATGGAAGATTAATTTGCTTGTAGCTGTAGTAGAATTAACTCCTGCAATAATGAAATCATGCAAACTCGAGGCGAATTAGTAACTATTCAATGATCTGAAAAAAGTGAAGGATGGAATGGAAATATTGAGTAGCTACGAGAATAAACGGCAGCTGCACAAAGCTGCCGTCCTCTCCTCAAGCTATAGTGCTGCTATCTGACAAAACCATATTTTGAGTTTTATAGAGGAAACAATAAAACTGCGAAATAATAAAAATCGATGCTGTTTCAACGTGCGAGAGTTGCCGGTGTCAAAAAATGTATCTAAATAGATTGCAATCTTTCGGTTAGGCACATTGTAAGAACTTATTTCTGATTAATTAAAAATAATCAAAAATAGGTTTGCAAACTATAATACGACCGATCAGTGTGGCGACGACGCTTGGTGGATGGAGGCCTTTGTCTGGCAGTGAACGTCTTATGGCTGAAATTATGAAGATGATGATGATGAAACAGTAATTCGGCGCGTTTTTATTTTTAATCGGCATCTTTTGATAGTAGTTAAATACTGCATAGACAGATCGATAGATATTTTTTTGTTGATTACGAAGGCATTAAAAAACTAAATTCGGCCAATTGTCAGATAACGGTACTATAGTTTGAGGACAGCACAAAGAGCTGTGACGTGGTATAATACTATTCCTGGAAACTCCTGAGCTCTGAGCTATTTTTCCAGCGATTCATATTTATACTAGCTTCTGCCAGCGGCTTCACTCGCGTGAATGTCGAATTTTTTGCCGAGGGAGCATATTGCCTGCATAAAAAGTATCATATGTGCTATTCCTGACTGTAATCTATCTCTGTGCCAAATTTCATCCAGATCCGTTAAGCTCTTCTTGCGTGTTTGAGTAATAAACATACAAACACACACGCACATCTATCCAACCTTTCACATTTATAATATAAGTAAGATAGTAAGATTAACTACTATAGGTGGCATCAAAAGAAAATGCAATACGATATTCAGTTTTGATGGAGCCTTCGATGGAGAATTTCCAATGCACGAGTAATGAAAACGGTTTCATGTTGTGTAGTATTGGCATTTTGGTTTAGTTGAAATTGGCATCGATATTGATACGCCGGCAGTACATTCTCACGCGAAAGTCCGGGGAAACGCTGTACATTGAGTTTTTAAACAAAATAGAGCAATGTACATCATCCTCGCGGGCTCTCGCGCGAGAGTGTACAGCCGGCATTACTGTTCTATGAAGAGCAATAATTATCTCAAATGTCAAACAAGTACCTGGAAATCTTTAGTTGACCTAGTTTTTGAAACAATAACTCAGTCACAGGAGTCAGGGGGCGTGCCCAGTCTGAGGTAATAAATGTGTGGAAAAGCGAAATTCTCCGCTGTAGTTTCATTTATCAAGCGTCACGGAGGTCGCTCCAAATTATATCGTTAGACCGGTGACTCCCCCATAAATTATTATCTACGCGCGATTAATTATTCTTATACATAGTATAATAAAACAAAGTCGATTTCCGCTGTCTGTCCCTATGTATGCTTAGATCTTTAAAACTCCGCAACGGATTTTGATGCCGTTTTTTTTAATAAATAGAGTATAATTCAAGAGGAAGGTTTATATATATAATACACACAGGCAAAGCCGCTGGTAGAAGCTAGTATAGTCATAAATAAATCTCTTGATTTTAATTCGGTATTCTTTTAGACAAATAATGTATCAATGATTTTAACTGGAGAATGAAGAGGACAAGGGTCAAGGTAATTAAAATTTAAAAATAAACAGTGCTGTCCAACAATACATATTCATTGTTACCTTTGATTATTATAATCGAGATAAAAGAACTTAATTATAACGTTTTCTTATGTTTAAAGCTGATAGAGGAGAAAAATTTTAAAAATACATTCTTATTATTTAAAATGTGTCATCGTTTTAAAATAATTGTATATTAATTAAAAAGGTAGTAAAGTAAGGTATCAACGCACGCGCCCCGTCGAGCGTTTGTTTTTAGTTGCGTTCTTAAAAGTTTTGTCACAAGTTCATAACTCTATGTTTCCGGCGCGCTACACAGAACCAACTCAATATTTTATATTAAATTTTATTCTGTCAGTACACTTTGAGGGACGAATTCATTTGCTCTGAATTCATATAATTTAATATCAAACTCATAGGAAATTAAACTGAAACCACTCAACTGTTTTTGGAATTCATTAAATCGTGTAAATAGTATACGGTTTGTAAGTTGCAGGTAATATTTCTGCTACTAATATCTTACTAATATTATAAATGCGAAAGTTCGGATAACACCAGAACGGATCCGGTTGAAATTTGGCACAGAGATAGTTTCATCCCGGTACAATGTACTGTTGGGATAAGAAAACACTTTTCACGCGGGCCAAACCGCTGGCAGAAGCTAGTACATAACAAAGGTACTTTATGGTCATCAATAAGTAGTGTACAGCCATTCGCAGTCTATCCTCTCCTCACTGAAGATTTTCCCTTATTATCGCACTAGATAACTTATTCGCAACCAGGTTGACAAAGTAAAAAAAAACTACACACAGGACCTATTCTGCTCAAACGTCACGTGCATCATTTTTCTTATATTATTCAACTTTTTTATAGCCAGCAAATCTATATTACTTCAGTTCACTTTAATTATAAAACCAACATGAAAACATTCGTAGAACCTCCATAAACCAACAGTTTTTTTTTTTTAATCCTACGTCACTCGAACCGGCAAATTTTTCTCAAAAATGGAAAGTAATGTTGTCATAACATCTCTAAAAAGTATCCAGAAAGTGAATTCTACCGGAGACTTATTCACAACTGTCCAGGAATAAGCGAGATTTTAAATTTGGAATCACCTACTGTCCAGTTAGTAAGTATGTAATTTACTTACTGGACAGTAGTAGGGATAGATCGGATATATCAAAACGTAACTTATATCGGATATGTGTTAGATATCATATCATATCGATATCTATATCAAAATAACCGATATCACAAAAACTGTATGTAATAAAAATCTTACTAGCGTGCGAGAACGAATAAGTCAAAAATTAAAACCGTAACAATGCAAAAACGTAAAACTACGAACAAAACGCAAACTTTACAAACTATAGGAACCATATGCGCTACCTCTCTTTCTAAGTATTATTTCGCGTTCGTTGTTAGTATGCTCATCTAAATAACATGTTAACTTTTGCAAATTGTACTACTGATATCGATATCTGAAAACCGTTTTCGATATCGATATGAAACTTTATATCAGTTACATAACAGTACCAGGATATATATTATGAGGGAGGCTCCAAATATATATCTATCTCTCTTTTTGGTATGGCATTTTATGAGATAGATATTTTTTCGAGTCCATTAATCAAGCTGTACAGCAAACAAATATAAATAAATGCCCCCGGTAAATCGATCACAATATCTATCAGCAATTCTATACCTCTGGGCTCAAAGGGCGTATAGCACAAAATAACCCAAGTTGTTTTGTGCTTTACGCCCTTTGAGCAAAGCATAAAATAACTTATGTTTGTTTTGTGCTTTACGCCCTTTGAGCCCAGAGGTATCGAATTGTCCTAATATGAATGTAACCTAATAGCTATTTATGCAACTGTTACGTTATGGTCAGTCTTTTAATAAGAGTGCCAATTTTCTTTTTTTGAGTGAAATTGGTGGTCACGATTTATTAAAAAACCAATAACGTACTATTGCATACAAGATTTTATCTACGAAGGAAGGAACAAAACACAGATATAGACAAATAAGTATTTTTTATAGAAACTTAACTATACACTGACTATGGTTTATCCCGCGTCCACTTATTATTTTATTTTTTTATTTAGTCTTTACTAGGTATAAGGCAAAGATATTGTAGCCACAACAGCCAAATAATCATACTTTTGTTCTAATCTTGTTCCATTTTTAAAAACATCATTTACATTGTCTCGATTTCGAAGTCATATTATAGGTACGTGGCTGTATGTTCAGAATGCCTTTGCTTGTGTTTTAGAACTTATGACGACTCGCATAATGCAATCCGATGTCGTTATGGGTATCATAATGAAACCGCTGTTAATTTTATAATTCGAATATAACGAAACCGAAGTAGATAAAATATTAATTAAACGAATTTTTTGTTAAACTTTCTTTAATTTTTGAGAAAAGCATTATACAAGCCTCAACCAGTAAGAAAGCCATCCTGGCCTCGTATATAACCGGACCTCACCTGCGGTTCGGTCCGTTTAACTCATACTTGGCCAGGAAGGCTTACTTACTGGATTCTGCAGTAATGTACTATATCAGAGTACAAAAGCAGAGCATGTCATATTAACGTACTGTAATGCTTGTTACACGTCGCGTACAATTTTTATCCACTAGTTACAAAATGCAGCTGCTAAATTGGTATCGAGCGGTGGTTTCCTTTGTTCCTTTCCATATAGCATTCAATGCTCACTTCGTTATAAATAGGAAAATGTATTTTGTATTGAATACGGCAATTTGCAGTGATTGGAGCATTCAATATCATGTATGGTTCACTTAAATATGTAGCTAGTCGGAACGTTTTAACTTTGATCAATTATTTTTCGTGATTGCTCGGTCGCCCGAGATTTAGGTGTGTGCATACAAATATCTAGATGATTGATTTATTCGTTCGGGAGTCTACGCACCTAATAATTTTCAAGTTATTAAATTATATTTCTATAAAAGAGACAAAACAGAAAAAACGCCTAGGCAAAACATGGAACCCAGCTAAGTATCCAGTATTAAACATGTTTCCAGCACAAAATGAGTTTGCAATAACGAAAGTAAGCACATAAAACAATTCATCATGACAAATTACCCTCGAATATATTCAAAAAGGCCTACGTTTGTGTACATTTATCGAAATTACCACGATTTGGTTGAAAATGTGATTCTCAGGCTCATTAGTGCCAAAGGGAACCGCGGAGACAATAAATGGAGGACATTTGTTACTGCTTCACCACCATCCTCCATGTTTGTGCTCGTTTTGATCTCCACCAATTATTATTATATTCGAATTTCAAAACGCGATCATCATTTGTTTTTGAGCTGTTGATTCGTATTTATCAAGCTTTATATTAACTTGCAATGTATTTATTATGTATGTAAGAATGTGTGTGTGAACCAATCACATGCGAGATGAATGACGCGATGTGGATTTCCGTTTTGTATGATTTGGTCGGTTGGATAGAGTTTAAACTCTTTGCGCATTTGCGCTGCAGGTTTACTTCTAGTCATACAGTCTCATATTTATCGATTTAAGTAAGATATAACCAGATTGCTTAGAAGACCTGACAGAGATAAATTATTCTCTATGGTCGTCTTATACTTGTACATAACTAGGAAGGTACAAAGTAAGTAAGAATAACTAACTTCCTGAAAGAGCAAATTCACTTGAACCACACTATCAATAAAAATTTCAGGATTTCCGCTTGTAAACCGTAAAACCTCACTCCGCTGACGGGTGGCTCCACGCGGTTACGCTTCCACATCGCACTCAGCACATTATCTTAATTTTGTTATACTGTACGAAACCTTTCTGTTGTCTCATCGTTTTCCGCTAAAACCATTAAAGTAAGTTCTCGAAGCCCATAAACGGTTCGAAAAATTAGAACCACGTAATATAATTTATCTTGTAAAGTGTTGAGTTGTGAGTGGCCGCCTCGTGGTTACCGCGCTGTGTTTGAACTAAACCACGGGTAACTGAAACAAGGCACATATGGGGTTAAATAATTCAGTGGTTGTGCAGCATCGTGTGGCTACTCGTACGAGGCGTAGCTCGTGTCCGTACTAAGGGCCACCGGTACAATCCTGATCGTTAGTTTATTTGTTCTCGGAGGAACACCTGCTTTCGAATTGAGGCCGGTTACATGTCACTGATATGTTTGCAGGTTTTTTTCCCAAGATGGGTAAGTAGAAAATACTAAGGACATGTTTGATGCATAATCATCAAAGTCCCGTATACTTATAAGTGGGTCAGAGATTTTCAAACTGTTTTTCTACAAGGTCCTCCTAGTCAGAATTTTCCAAACACACTAGAAAAACTTTTCTGTTAAAAGCCATTTATCGATTTATACTTTTAGAGGGTAAATTAAAAAGTTAATGTTTGCTGTCTACTGCTTTCAGAAACTGTCGCACCCAATTAAAAGCTCATTAATTCTCGACGAAAAAATTCCGAAGTTGAGATTAAAAATTTAGAAAGTTTTTGATGTAATCTGTTTGAAGTTGGCTCAAACGTTCTGGCTCATGAAGCGAGTATTCATGTTAATTGAATTAGTCGCAGTAACAGTTTTAGTGTTTCTGATAAAAAGTGTCCTGAAGTTACTTTTACTGGTAGTTCCTATATCTACTATGGTTTGAATTAAATATAAAATTAGTTCAGTAATATTTTATCTATTAAATACTTATTTTAGCGTTTCGGTAACCAATCGCATCGAAAAAGGAATACAGTATCTACTAACATCCGTTTATTCTTCTACAAGACTCCATAGAGACATCAAAATACTCATCCGTATCGCTGTTTACCGGTTATTCGGCGTTTAGCTGAAAGAAACGGCCATACTGTCACTTGACGAAGAATTGAGTAGCTTGTATAATACGAAATCCTGAAAAACAACCAACCATGTGTTTTAGTTATAAAATAAAATTAAACACAGAGATCCTAAATTGAATTCCTTGCAGCAGCCAACAGAATTAGAACACTTGTGCTAAAAAGTATAAATTAACAACTCAAACTATGCTCGAGTTTCTGCGTGTCTAATTACAAGAGGAAATGTACACAAATTTCCCAAAGTGTGCGTCGTGCATAAAGAATTCAGGGCCCATGGTGGGTCGTGTATGGCGCAACATTTGGAAGGCGCGTCGGCGGCGTGCGGTCAGCCGCACTGCGGCGCCCGGCCGGCCCATCGACGAGCCAGCCCTACCTGCACCACATCTAATATGCCTCTGTGAAAAAGGAATGTGCTCCAAATTATATACGGACAGAATTCTTCAGTTGACACCGCTGAAATAGTTGCTATAAATAAAATATCCTCTGAAAGTAGGAAGAATTTCAAGTGGACGTCTGTTCGGCATAATCATGAAAAAGGCAACGGAATCTTTGCTGTGTCTTTTTTCTCGACTTTTACTATATGATTTATCAGACATTTGAAAATGATCGTGGAAATTAAGCATACGTTTTTACTTAACAGGTACCTATGTACTCAAATAGTTGTAACTCACCGAATGAGGTGCAGTACGCCATTCGGTGAGCTACAACTATTTGCAAAACAGGTACGGAATGTCGACGAACCAGAAAACATGTTTGAAAACCATCCACTGAAACTTTGTTCCGTATTCAAAATCTCGAGCTTTTTATTTATTCCGGGGCACTTGTCGTGCCTGTCACTTTTATGATACACGGCTAGGGTCTCACTGACCTAGCGTAGTGTACATTGTAGTGAACGACAATTGACACTTGCTAATTACATTAAATTAAATTTGGAAGCGTGCACCCACGTGCAGCGGTTTTTAAACATTTTAATTTAAATTCGCTGCAGCAATTTTTAATTTAGATTGTTTAAGTTCTCGGACGGGACACTGGGTAAAACCGACCGTTCTCGGTGACTTAATTAAACTAGTTTGCAACGGAGACTTTTTAACAGATTTGGAGACACGCTGTCGCCAACTGCTCTGACAATTTTGTCAGAGCAGGTAGGCGACAGCGTGTGATGACGTCTTTTTGACGCTCCGACCTAAGGAGTCTCGATTTTGACACTGTTCAAAAGTACAAACTCGAGACTCCTTAGGTTTTTCCTTGCTGGGATAAGATTTACCAAGATCTAACAGGTAAATTAAAAGAGTTTCATGCTTATTGTATGACAGTATTTGTAATTGTTTATTTTTCTAGATAATTCGACAGATTTCACCATCAAATTTCAATAAAATTCGACATCATTAATTTGTTCTCACCGCAAAGACAAAGCCGAAAATTTCACTTAGAATTGTGTAGTATTGTTTGTTAGTTGTCTTGTCATCTAACATGCAGATCTTATAGATTGTCATATAAATCTATACCAACCAATGTATTGATCGCAAACACAATAATAAGTAGCTGGCAGCAGTTAGTGACTAGGTAAATGCACAGCTCCGGCAGAGGATACGCTCGTTACAGTCCAGCTCGGATGATTTATAGTCTGTGGCAGGCAGCTCCTGTCCTGTGATTAATTGCTCCCCGTGAGAAAACTATCGCCCTGTCTCTGTCACTTCATTTGTACCGAGCTTATCGAACTTATATTAATCATTAGTCGGTGCATGGTGCAAGTGTAGGTTTAATAGGAATGGATGTTCCATAGCTAAACAAAACAATAGTAAGTGGGCTTGTAATCCTCACATGAATCACAATATAAGAAACAGAAAGATTTTCTAATTCTCTTTCGACCATCTGATTATATCCTTAATAGAGCCCAATCTACCGATGATATACCAAATAATATATAGAGATAACCTACATAAGAACCTTTGTCAATCAAATACATTGGTACCTATAAAATTAGTACCTTCTTTTTTAACTATATATATTAATCATTACCTACAAGTTTAACTGTTTTTTTTTCAATTATCTCTTATTTTATTCCCGTAGAGTATAATCTAAGCGTATGTATTAAACTGAAAATTCAATTTGCGGAAGAGCGTGAACAATGTTATCTATCATCGGCTTGCTGCAGCATGTTATTTAAACGCAGCCTATCGCCTAACTTCGGCATCGCAACTTCGCCGATCAGCGGTGAGTGTTTCAACTTCCATGTATTATTCAAATTGTTCAATGATCGCGGGCTCGGCGGCTAAGCCGCTCGTTACGCGGCGGGCGGCGTGGAGCGCGGCGTGAGGCGTGCGCTGCTACGCACTCAGCTAATGGCACCATTTACCGAGATTGTCTGCAAGCCTCTTAGGCGGTCGCTAACTATACTGATTGGCACTCACTTACATAAGACTGACTTGAAAACTGCCGCCGATCTACGATAACTTTCGCATTGATGTTAGGAATTTTCGCTCGTGATTAAACTAAGCAGTAGTTCGCTATTAGTACTTGAATGATGCATCCTACACTGCATTTTACAAAGCAAAGTATGTGTTTGTGCTAACAAAGGATACTACAACACATTGAACCTGCATGTCTCTGTCGGCGCCACGCGCGCTCTAAACGTTTCCTAGTTAATGGGCTCGTCAGCGGAACTTTTACAATTTTCGGATGCCGTTTCAAAAGCTCAAATTTAATAGCGGTTCGCTTGTCAAGTGTTACTCGAACAGAGCCGGGTGATATATGTCCACACATGACTGCGAACACTCTTATCACAGAGGACCATTGTTGCGTCGAACTACTCAAGTCTCAAAGTAGGGTCGAGTTCGGCTATCTGAAATGTGTTTATTTTAATCTCACGGGAAATCGTACGCCGCAGCAACCCTTCCATATTAACAAAACTTTAATATAACCGGTGCGTCCCAGAGGGGGCGCCACGCTGTAGAGAGGCAAAATTTTTGTGGCCAGTAAAATTTCTTTCAGTTAAAAGTCCGTCTCGTGGCAGACAGCCAACGCTACCATGTGCTCCTAAAATCTTATTTTATTTCCGTAGTCGCAACTTTGTTAAAAACACATAAGCGCGCCGCCCTTATTATTTGCGCGGTCTGCAGCTCGCCGTGCTGGTGTCGGCTCGCTCTATTTACAAAACAAACGAAATGTACTCAAGAAATAACTCATCCGAATTTATTCGTACTAACAACACGCTCGTAGCTCGATTCATCTGCAGACAAAATGACGGAGCATATTTCAGGCACTATCAATAACTTTCGCTGTGTATCAGGGTATCGTATCGCTCGCTTGTTTTGCATTTTGTGTTCTTTATTTTGCTTGTGAACAAAAAGCTACGGGAGAGTAGCTGGGTTCTAGTTACGGGAGAGCGGTCTCTTGACAAATTGCGCGCCGACTGTCGTGGTGTGCGGCGAGCCTGCCCGTGTATGCCCTCGCCTTCCCACGTCCGCGCCAACCCCGCCTGCCCGCCTTCCCGCCTGCCCACTTGCCTGCTCCGCCGTCTAGACGTCACTCGGACAAGCCTTGTTCGTGCTAAAATGTGAATGCACTGTATTGTTTTATACAACAAATCCATAAATAGCGCGTCCAACTGAATGTGAACAGCAGCCTAACTGTGTATGTGACTATGGCAAGGCAAAGCGTTTTGACGCCGTCAATCTACCAATTACATGCGAGAGAAAGACGCAATATGGATTCCCGTCTATGTGATTGGTCGATTGATGGCGGATTAGAATTTGATGAATGGAATAGGAGCACGGCTATGTGACGCTGTTCCCCTGCAGCGCGAGCTGTGTGGAGGCAGCTAATGAAACTAACTTTTTACTCTTGGTATAGTGAAGCTTGGATAGCGTTTTCATTTACTTACTAGTGCCAAAAGAGATTTACTATGATTGCTACATTTTAAAATTAGTGTCGTGTATGTAAGTTTTTCGATCAATACACAAAACCTGAGGCACCTCAAACAAAATTATATGACCACGACAGGAATTTCCACAATTTTCACACCGATTCGAGAAATAAAGGGCGAACCGTCATTATCCGGGACAAAAGGCGGAAGAGGACATAAAAGGTTGTCCGCATCCCGTAGTATTTTACTGATAGCTGTGTTGTACCAATCGCCCGTCATTGTAACACCTACAATAAAAAACAGGGGATTTACATTAAAAAATAAATTTAAATGTCTAAAAAACGATCGGTAGGAACGAAATAAAGCGGCAGTATGGTTTTGAACGTTCCAAAATGATTTTAACGTTACCCGCCCGAATAAAGTCCTACTATAAATTGGGAGATAGAATAGAAAAGGTTTTTATCAGTTACATACTGGACCAGTGGAAAAGTACTGGCATATAAATGAACACTCTGGTTTAACCAATTTTTTTTTAATCCTGTTGTGGTTTTATTGTTTTTTAAAAGAGCATGCATTTCGCGCCATTTTATCATGCCTGTTTTTTGGCAATTGATTTATGTATGAGGCTTTTTATTTTCATTTACCTGCTATTGGGAATATTTTATTACATATTTTACTACCTGCAAATGCGTTTTCGTCATAAAAAGTAAATTAAGATTAAGTAGTTTTGATTCAACCTATGTAGGTACGGTATTTTTATTATTTATATATTTATTTAAAATTTCATGCAACATACAGGTACATACTGCCGTGGTATAACTAAAATGCCGTTATCCGACATCTAGTCGATTTTTAACATTTGATGCTATATTAATGAGATAAAAATATCTATCGATCTGTGTATGCGAATTTTCAATACCTCGAATAGTTTTGGCGCGCATTATATGCTGTGTTGATGTTTGATATGGAAGATTAATTTGCTTGTAGCTGTAAAATGTTGGTTATGTTCTCACAGATAAACAATCAATGCGCGCAGATGAACTTTTTCTTACTCTTTGACATTTACACAAACATGGCCGCCCTCCCGTCTCCGCGGTGACGCGACGTCACGATATACACTAAATTGATAAAATATAATTAAATTAAGCGTGTTTTCAATTTACTGTTGAAAACTCATTCCTTGACTTTTATTTATATTTCTCGAGTTGTTTGAACAGTATCTCAATACACACGAAGGCATTTTTTTATAAGAAACAAAACTGAGTACTCAAACGTGTCACGTTGCAGCGAGCGCTTGCCACAGACTAAGTGAGTTGGGGTACGCGCGCTCTAACGCGTGTTACAATCAATTGAGTTGAGGAGTGCGTAAAGATGCTACTTAAATAAAGATATCAAAAGTGCAAAACACAGCATTCACTTCAAACTAGAAATCATAAAGCAGTAGAATTAACTCCTGCAATAATGAAATCATGCAAACTCGAGGCAAATTAGTAACTATTCAATGATCTGAAAAAAGTGAAGGATGGAATGGAAATATTGAGTAGCTACGAGAATAAACGGCAGCTGCACAAAGCTGCCGTCCTCTCCTCAAGCTATAGTGCTGCTATCTGACAAAACCATATTTTGAGTTTTATAGAGGAAACAATAAAACTGCGAAATAATAAAAATCGATGCTGTTTATCTACTATAAACAACGTGCGAGAGTTGCCGGTGTCAAAAAATGTATCTAAATAGATTGCGATCTTTCGGTTAGACACATTGTGAGAACCTAATTCTGATTAATTAAAAATAATCAAAAATAGGTTTGCAAACTATAATACGACCGATCAGTGTGGCGACGACGCTTGGTGGATGGAGGCCTTTGTCTGGCAGTGGACGTCTTATGGCTGAAATGATGAAGATGATGATGATGAAACAGTAATTCGGCGCGTTTTTATTTTTAATCGGCATCTTTTGATAGTAGTTAAATACTGCATAGACAGATCGATAGATATTTTTTTGTTGATTACGAAGGCATTAAAAAACTAAATTCGGCCAATTGTCAGATAACGGTACTATAGTTTGAGGAAAGCACAAAGAGCTGTGACGTGGTATAATACTATTCCTGGAAACTGCTGAGCTCTGAGCAATTTTTCCAGCGATTCATATTTATACTAGCTTCTGGCAGCGGTTTCACCCGCGTGAATGTCGAATTTTTTTCCGAGCGTACATATTCCCTGCATAAAAAGTATCATATGTGCTATTCCTGACTATAACCTATCACTGTGCCAAATTTCATCCAGATCCGTTAAGCTCTTCTAGCGTGTTTGAGTAACAAACACACAAACACACACGCACATATATCCAACTTTTCACATTTATAATATAAGTAAGATAGTAAGATTAACTACTATAGGTGGCATCAAAAGAAAATGCAATACGATATTCAGTTTTGATGGAGCCTTCGATGGAGAATTTCCACTGCACGAGTAATGAAAACGGTTTCATGTTGTGTAGTATTGGCATTTTGGTTTAGTTGAAATTGGCATCGATATTGATACGCCGGCAGTACGTTCTCACGCGAAAGTCCGAGGAAACGCTGTACATTGAGTTTTTAAACAAAATAGAGCAATGTACATCATCCTCGCGGGCTCTCGCGCGAGAGTGTACAGCCGGCATTACTGTTCTATGAAGAGCAATAATTATCTCAAATGTCAAACAAGTACCTGGAAATCTTTAGTTGACCTAGTTTTTGAAACAATAACTCAGTCACAGGAGTCAGGGGGCGTGCCCAGTCTGAGGTAATAAATGTGTCGAAAAGCGAAATTCTCCGCTGTAGTTTCATTTATCAAACGTCACGGAGGTCGCTCCAAATTATATCGTTAGACCGGTGACTCCCCCATAAATTATTATCTACGCGCGATTAATTATTCTTATACATAGTATAATAAAACAAAGTCGATTTCCGCTGTCTGTCCCTATGTATGCTTAGATCTTTAAAACTCCGCAACGGATTTTGATGCCGTTTTTTTTAATAAATAGAGTAATTCAAGAGGAAGGTTTATATATATAATACACGCAGGCAAAGCCGCTGTTAGAAGCTAGTATAGTCATAAATAAATCTCTTGATTTTTATTCGGTATTTTTTTAAACAAATAATGTATCAATGATTTTAACTGGAGAATGAAGAGGACAAGGGTCAAGGTAATTAAAATTTAAAAAATAAACAGTGCTGTCCAACAATTCATATTCATTGTTACCTTTGATTATTATAATCGAGATAAAAGAACTTAATTATAACGTTTTCTTATGTTTAAAGCTGATAGAGGAGAAAAATTTTAAAAATACATTCTTATTATTTAAAATGTGTCATCGTGTTAAAATAATTGTATATTAATTAAAAAGGTAGTAAAGTAAGGTATCAACGCTCGCACCCTGTCGAGCGTTTGTTTTTAGTTGCGTTCTTAAAAGTTTTGTCACAAGTTCATAACTCTATGTTTCCGGCGCGCTACACAGAACCAACTCAATATTTTATATTAAATTTTATTCTGTCAGTACACTTTGAGGGACGAATTCATTTGCTCTGAATTCATATAATTTAATATCAAACTCATAGGAAATTAAACTGAAACCACTCAACTGTTTTTGGAATTCATTAAATCGTGCAAATAGTATACGGTTTGTAAGTTGCAGGTAATATTTCTGCTACTGATATCTTACTAATATTATAAAAATGCGAAAGTTTGGATGGATGGAATGTATGTTCGTAACTCAATCACACCAGAACGTCTTTTCATCCCGGTAAAATGTACCGTTGGGATAAGAAAACACTTTTCACGCGGGCCAAACCGCTGGCAGAAGCTAGTACATAACAAAGGTACTTTATGGTCATCAATAAGTAGTGTACAGCCATTCGCAGTCTATCCTCTCCTCACTGAACCTTTTCACTTATTATCGCACTAGATAACTTATTCGCAACCAGGTTGACAAAGTAAAAAAAAACTACACACAGGACCTATTCTGCTCAAACGTCACGTGCATCATTTTTCTTATATTATTCAACTTTTTTATAGCCAGCAAATCTATATTACTTCAGTTCACTTTAATTATAAAACCAACATGAAAACATTCGTAGAACCTCCATAAACCAACAACTTGTTTATTTTTAATCCCACGTCACTCGAACCGGCAAATTTTTCTCAAAAATGGAAAGTAATGTTGTCATAACATCTCTAAAAAGTATCCAGAAAGTGAATTCTACCGGAGACTTATTCACAACTGTCCAGGAATAAGCGAGATTTTAAATTTGGAATCACCTACTGTCCAGTTAGTAAGTATGTAATTTACTTACTGGACAGTAGTAGGGATAGGTCGGATATATCAAAACGTAACTTATATCGGATATGTGTTAGATATCATATCATATCGATATCTATATCAAAATAACCGATATCACAAAAACTGTATGTAATAAAAATCTTACTAGCGTGCGAGAACGAATAAGTCAAAAATTAAAACCGTAACAATGCAAAAACGTAAAACTACGAACAAAACGCAAACTTTACAAACTATAGGAACCATATGCGCTACCTCTCTTTCTAAGTATTATTTCGCGTTCGTTGTTAGTATGCTCATCTAAATAACATGTTAACTTTTGCAAATTGTACTACTGATATCGATATCTGAAAACCGTTTTCGATATCGATATGAAACTTTATATCAGTTACATAACAGTACCAGGATATATATTATGAGGGAGGCTCCAAATATATATCTATCTCTCTTTTTGGTATGGCATTTTATGAGATAGATATTTTTTCGAGTCCATTAATCAAGCTGTACAGCAAACAAATATAAATAAATGCCCCCGGTAAATCGATCACAATATCTATCAGCAATTGCCCTAATATGAATGTAACCTAATAGCTATTTATGCAACTGTTACGTTATGGTCAGTCTTTTAATAAGAGTGCCAATTTTCTTTTTTTGAGTGAAATTGGTGGTCACGATTTATTAAAAAACCAATAACGTACTATTGCATACAAGATTTTATCTACGAAGGAAGGAACAAAACACAGATATAGACAAATAAGTATTTTTTATAGAAACTTAACTATACACTGACTATGGTTTATCCCGCGTCCACTTATTATTTTATTTTTTTATTTAGTCTTTACTAGGTATAAGGCAAAGATATTGTAGCCACAACAGCCAAATAATCATACTTTTGTTCTAATCTTGTTCCATTTTTAAAAACATCATTTACATTGTCTCGATTTCGAAGTCATATTATAGGTACGTGGCTGTATGTTCAGAATGCCTTTGCTTGTGTTTTAGAACTTATGTCGACTCGCATAATGCAATCCGATGTCGTTATGGGTATCATAATGAAACCGCTGTTAATTTTATAATTCGAATATAACGAAACCGAAGTAGATAAAATATTAATTAAACGAATTTGTTGTTAAACTTTCTTTAATTTTTGAGAAAAGCATTATACAAGCCTCAACCAGTAAGAAAGCCATCCTGGCCTCGTATATAACCGGACCTCACCTGCGGTTCGGTCCGTTTAACTCATACTTGGCCAGGAAGGCTTACTTACTGGATTCTGCAGTAATGTACTATATCAGAGTACAAAAGAAGAGCATTTCATATTAACGTACTGTAATGCTTGTTACACGTCGCGTACAATTTTTATCCACTAGTTACAAAATGCAGCTGCTAAATTGGTATCGAGCGGTGGTTTCCTTTGTTCCTTTCCATATAGCATTCAATGCTCACTTCGTTATAAATAGGAAAATGTATTTTGTATTGAATACGGCAATTTGCAGTGATTGGAGCATTCAATATCATATATGGTTCACTTAAATATGTAGCTAGTTGGAACGTTTTAACTTTGATCAATTATTTTCGTGATTGCTCGGTCGCCCGAGCTTTAGGTGTGTGCATACAAATATCTAGATGATTGATTTATTCGTTCGGGAGTCTACGCACCTAATAATTTTCAAGTTATTAAATTATATTTCTATAAAAGAGGAGACAATAACATTACATGAAAATAAGGCAAAACACAAAACAGAAAAAACGCCTAGGCAAAACATGGAACCCAGCTAAGTATCCAGTATTAAACATGTTTCCAGCACAAAATGAGTTTGCAATAACGAAAGTAAGCACATAAAACAATTCATCATGACAAATTACCCTCGAATATATTCAAAAAGGCCTACGTTTGTGTACATTTATCGAAATTACCACGATTTGGTTGAAAATGTGATTCTCAGGCTCATTAGTGCCAAAGGGAACCGCGGAGACAATAAATGGAGGACATTTGTTACTGCTTCACCATCCTCCATGTTTGTGCTCGTTTTGATCTCTACCAATTATTATTATATTCGAATTTCAAAACGCGATCATCATTTGTTTTTGAGCTGTTGATTCGTATTTATCAAGCTTTATATTAACTTGCAATGTATTTATTATGTATGTAAGAATGTGTGTGTGTACCAATCACATACGAGATGAATGACGCGATGTGGATTTCCGTTTTGTATGATTTGGTCGGTTGGATAGAGTTTAAACTCTTTGCGCATTTGCGCTGCAGGTTTACTTCTAGTCATACAGTCTCATATTTATCGATTTAAGTAAGATATAACCAGATTGCTTAGAAGACCTGACAGAGATAAATTATTCTCTATGGTCGTCTTATACTTGTACATAACTAGGAAGGTACAAAGTAAGTAAGAATAACTAACTTCCTGAAAGAGCAAATTCACTTAAACCACACTATCAATTAAATTTTCAGGATTTCCGCTTGTAAACCGTAAAACCTCACTCCGCTGACGAGTGGCTCCACGCGGTCACGCTTCCACATCGCACTCAGCACATTATCTTAATTTTGTTATACTGTACGAAACGTTTCCGTTGTCTCATCGTTTTCCGCTAAAACCATTAAAGTAAGTTCTCGAAGCCCATAAACGGTTCGAAAAACTAGAACCACGTAATATAATTTATCTTGTAAAGTGTTGAGTTGTGAGTGGCCGCCTCGTGGTTACCGCGCTGTGTTTAAACTAAACCACGGGTAACTGAAACAAGGCACATATGGGGTTAAATAATTCAGTGGTGGTGCAGCATCGTGTGGCTACTCGTACGAGGCGTAGCTCGTGTCCGTACTAAGGGCCACCGGTACAATCCTGATCGTTAGTTTATTTGTTCTCGGAGGAACACCTGCTTTCGAAATGACGCCGGTCACATGTCACTGATTTGTTTGCACGTTTTTTTCCCAAGATGGGTTAAGTCGAAAATACTAAGGACATGTTAGATGCATAATAATCAAAGTCCCGTATACTTATGAGTGGGTCAGAGATTTGCAAACTGTTTTTCTACAAGGTTCTCCTAGTGAGAATTTTCCAAACACACTAGAAAAACATTTCTGTTGAAAGTAATTTATCGATTTTTACTTTCAGAGGGTAAATTAAAAAGTTAATGTTTGCTGTCTACTGCTTTCAGAAACCGTCACACCCAATTAAAAGCTCATTAATTCTCGACGAAAAAATTCCGAAGTTGAGATTAAAAATTTAGAGAGTTTTTGATGTAATCTGTTTGAAGTTGGCTCAAACGTTCTGGCTCATGAAGCGAGTATTCATGTTAATTGAATTAGTCGCAGTAACAGTTTCAGTGTTTCTGATAAAAAACTGTCCTGAAGTTACTTTTGCTGGTAGTTCCTATATCTACTATGGTTTGAATTAAATATAAAATTAGTTCAGTAATATTTTATCTATTAAATACTTATTTTAGCGTTTCGGTAACCAATCGCATCGAAAAAGGAATACAGTATCTACTAACATCCGTTTATTCTTCTACAAGACTCCATAGAGACATCAAAATACTCATCCGTATCGCTGTTTACCGGTTATTCCGCGTTTAGCTGAAAGAAACGGCCATACTGTCACTTGACGAAGAATTGAGTAGCTTGTATAATACGAAATCCTGAAAAACAACCAACCATGTGTTTTAGTTATAAAATAAAATTAAACACAGAGATCCTAAATTGAATTCCTTGCAGCAGCCAACAGAATTAGAACACTTGTGCTAAAAAGTATAAATTAACAACTCAAACTATGCTCGAGTTTCTGCGTGTCTAATTACAAGAGGAAATGTACACAAATTTCCCAAAGTGTGCGTCGTGCATAAAGAATTCAGGGCCCATGGTGGGTCGTGTATGGCGCAACATTTGGAAGGCGCGTCGGCGGCGTGCGGTCAGCCGCACTGCGGCGCCCGGCCGGCCCATCGACGAGCCAGCCCTACCTGCACCACATCTAATATGCCTCTGTGAAAAAGGAATGTGCTCCAAATTATATACGGACAGAATTCTTCAGTTGACACCGCTGAAATAGTTGCTATAAATAAAATATCCTCTGAAAGTAGGAAGAATTTCAAGTGGACGTCTGTTCGGCATAATCATGAAAAAGGCAACGGAATCTTTGCTGTGTCTTTTTTCTCGACTTTTACTATATGATTTATCAGACATTTGAAAATGATCGTGGAAATTAAGCATACGTTTTTACTTAACAGGTACCTATGTACTCAAATAGTTGTAACTCACCGAATGAGGTGCAGTACGCCATTCGGTGAGCTACAACTATTTGCAAAACAGGTACGGAATGTCGACGAACCAGAAAACATGTTTGAAAACCATCCACTGAAACTTTGTTCCGTATTCAAAATCTCGAGCTTTTTATTTATTCCGGGGCACTTGTCGTGCCTGTCACTTTTATGATACACGGCTAGGGTCTCACTGACCTAGCGTAGTGTACATTGTAGTGAACGACAATTGACACTTGCTAATTACATTAAATTAAATTTGGAAGCGTGCACCCACGTGCAGCGGTTTTTAAACATTTTAATTTAAATTCGCTGCAGCAATTTTTAATTTAGATTGTTTAAGTTCTCGGACGGGACACTGGGTAAAACCGACCGTTCTCGGTGACTTAATTAAACTAGTTTGCAACGGAGACTTTTTAACAGATTTGGAGACACGCTGTCGCCAACTGCTCTGACAATTTTGTCAGAGCAGGTAGGCGACAGCGTGTGATGACGTCTTTTTGACGCTCCGACCTAAGGAGTCTCGATTTTGACACTGTTCAAAAGTACAAACTCGAGACTCCTTAGGTTTTTCCTTGCTGGGATAAGATTTACCAAGATCTAACAGGTAAATTAAAAGAGTTTCATGCTTATTGTATGACAGTATTTGTAATTGTTTATTTTTCTAGATAATTCGACAGATTTCACCATCAAATTTCAATAAAATTCGACATCATTAATTTGTTCTCACCGCAAAGACAAAGCCGAAAATTTCACTTAGAATTGTGTAGTATTGTTTGTTAGTTGTCTTGTCATCTAACATGCAGATCTTATAGATTGTCATATAAATCTATACCAACCAATGTATTGATCGCAAACACAATAATAAGTAGCTGGCAGCAGTTAGTGACTAGGTAAATGCACAGCTCCGGCAGAGGATACGCTCGTTACAGTCCAGCTCGGATGATTTATAGTCTGTGGCAGGCAGCTCCTGTCCTGTGATTAATTGCTCCCCGTGAGAAAACTATCGCCCTGTCTCTGTCACTTCATTTGTACCGAGCTTATCGAACTTATATTAATCATTAGTCGGTGCATGGTGCAAGTGTAGGTTTAATAGGAATGGATGTTCCATAGCTAAACAAAACAATAGTAAGTGGGCTTGTAATCCTCACATGAATCACAATATAAGAAACAGAAAGATTTTCTAATTCTCTTTCGACCATCTGATTATATCCTTAATAGAGCCCAATCTACCGATGATATACCAAATAATATATAGAGATAACCTACATAAGAACCTTTGTCAATCAAATACATTGGTACCTATAAAATTAGTACCTTCTTTTTTAACTATATATATTAATCATTACCTACAAGTTTAACTGTTTTTTTTTCAATTATCTCTTATTTTATTCCCGTAGAGTATAATCTAAGCGTATGTATTAAACTGAAAATTCAATTTGCGGAAGAGCGTGAACAATGTTATCTATCATCGGCTTGCTGCAGCATGTTATTTAAACGCAGCCTATCGCCTAACTTCGGCATCGCAACTTCGCCGATCAGCGGTGAGTGTTTCAACTTCCATGTATTATTCAAATTGTTCAATGATCGCGGGCTCGGCGGCTAAGCCGCTCGTTACGCGGCGGGCGGCGTGGAGCGCGGCGTGAGGCGTGCGCTGCTACGCACTCAGCTAATGGCACCATTTACCGAGATTGTCTGCAAGCCTCTTAGGCGGTCGCTAACTATACTGATTGGCACTCACTTACATAAGACTGACTTGAAAACTGCCGCCGATCTACGATAACTTTCGCATTGATGTTAGGAATTTTCGCTCGTGATTAAACTAAGCAGTAGTTCGCTATTAGTACTTGAATGATGCATCCTACACTGCATTTTACAAAGCAAAGTATGTGTTTGTGCTAACAAAGGATACTACAACACATTGAACCTGCATGTCTCTGTCGGCGCCACGCGCGCTCTAAACGTTTCCTAGTTAATGGGCTCGTCAGCGGAACTTTTACAATTTTCGGATGCCGTTTCAAAAGCTCAAATTTAATAGCGGTTCGCTTGTCAAGTGTTACTCGAACAGAGCCGGGTGATATATGTCCACACATGACTGCGAACACTCTTATCACAGAGGACCATTGTTGCGTCGAACTACTCAAGTCTCAAAGTAGGGTCGAGTTCGGCTATCTGAAATGTGTTTATTTTAATCTCACGGGAAATCGTACGCCGCAGCAACCCTTCCATATTAACAAAACTTTAATATAACCGGTGCGTCCCAGAGGGGGTGCCACGCTGTAGAGAGGCAAAATTTTTGTGGCCAGTAAAATTTCTTTCAGTTAAAAGTCCGTCTCGTGGCAGACAGCCAACGCTACCATGTGCTCCTAAAATCTTATTTTATTTCCGTAGTCGCAACTTTGTTAAAAACACATAAGCGCGCCGCCCTTATTATTTGCGCGGTCTGCAGCTCGCCGTGCTGGTGTCGGCTCGCTCTATTTACAAAACAAACGAAATGTACTCAAGAAATAACTCATCCGAATTTATTCGTACTAACAACACGCTCGTAGCTCGATTCATCTGCAGACAAAATGACGGAGCATATTTCAGGCACTATCAATAACTTTCGCTGTGTATTAGGGTATCGTATCGCTCGCTTGTTTTGCATTTTGTGTTCTTTATTTTGCTTGTGAACAAAAAGCTACGGGAGAGTAGCTGGGTTCTAGTTACGGGAGAGCGGTCTCTTGACAAATTGCGCGCCGACTGTCGTGGTGTGCGGCGAGCCTGCCCGTGTATGCCCTCGCCTTCCCACGTCCGCGCCAACCCCGCCTGCCCGCCTTCCCGCCTGCCCACTTGCCTGCTCCGCCGTCTAGACGTCACTCGGACAAGCCTTGTTCGTGCTAAAATGTGAATGCACTGTATTGTTTTATACAACAAATCCATAAATAGCGCGTCCAACTGAATGTGAACAGCAGCCTAACTGTGTATGTGACTATGGCAAGGCAAAGCGTTTTGACGCCGTCAATCTACCAATCACATGCGAGAGAAAGACGCGATATGGATTCCCGTCTATGTGATTTGTCGATTGATGGCGGATTAGAATTTGATGAATGGAATAGGAGCACGGTTATGTGACGCTGTTCCCCTGCAGCGCGAGCTGTGTGGAGGCAGATAATGAAAGTAACTTTTCTTTTTACCCTTGTTATAGTGAAGCTTGGATAGCGTTTTCATTTACTTACTAGCGCCAAAAGAGATTTACCACGATTGCAACATTTTAAAATAAGTATTGTTCAAACGTTTCAAATTTACAGATTAATAACAGTATTCCTACCATCGACAATATCCACCATAATGACAGTATTACCTACCTGCTCAAGACAATCAAACTGATATCTCATTAGCTATGCAGTTCATTGTGACTGACCGACACCGATACATAATGACAGTGTTGATTTACTGCAACTAACTACACAAGTTAATTACCATAAATTATATGCCAAGTTATGATTGAAAGCAATTGTTCAGGATACACAAAATAATCCGGTGGTCCGCCATGTTGACGGAACACGTCCGATGACACAATTTCACATTTACATTTTAACCGTAAATTGTTCTGTGATATATTATTTCGATGTTGAGTTCACTGAAGGATATAAAAAAGAACCGTGATGACACACGCGCTTCGGAAAAGTACACTTTGCTGACGTATGAAATGAAAAGATAGCGAGGCGCTCCCAATAGCTATGTCATTTTCATTATAATAACAAAAAGGTTTGTTTTTCTGAAGTTTAATTAATAAAACCGCTTCTGTTTTATTCAACGTTGTCGCAATGGAGAGTGACATAATTAACACAAACTCATTAGTCATGCAGTGTGTGAGTTTATTGTAACGCGAGGATGCCTTTGTCGTACTTTTTGTTACAATCGTTTAATCACTATTAAGACATCCTTGAAAAGAGAAGGTGGGTTTAGACCAAACGGACTTAGGAGCAGCCCATTACAGAGTACTGGTTTTTTATATTTTATTATGGAGAGACCAACAATTGTATGCTCTTATCCTGTTCATTGTAGGGAGAAGATGTACATTCGCTACTGATCTAAACCGACCTTTAGGCGTGGTTTCTGCAAGCAGAAAGAAGGAAACAAATACTGTTTAAAAAAAAAAAAAACATCCAAACATATAGAATGGAATAGAACTGAACAAAAAAGAAAAGAACGGAATGGAACAGAACAGAATAGAAAACAGAACACATCTCCGATTATGGTATTTAAAGACGTAAGGGCCTGGACACATTACCAAGACGTGGTGCCGTCACCGTGCAGCGGCGCGGACGTCGCCACCGTGGAACAGCACGCCGGTTTCCTCACGATGTTTTCCTTCACCGTTTTGAGAGCAATGGTGAAGAAATAATTTACACAAAGTAAATCACCTGCCTGGGTTCGAACCCACGCACCCAGGCAGGTGACCTACAACATGTCAGTCGCGGCCGTTACCACCACCGCTCTCTATAATTATTAGCTGAGCACTCCGGGCTGCTACTAAGAAATTCGTGATGGAAAAATGCAATAACACTGCCCAACCAAAGAATTTTACCTCAAGGTCAGCAGTATATAGTGCTGGCAATCACCAGACAAATGAAGCAGGTCTCAGAAATAGGTAGCTATGGCAAAAGGTGCAAAATACTGTCTACTCTGTATGTAGTATATTTCAACACCAGCGCTGTCCTCGTCAATGTTCGCTTATGAAATATCGTTTCTACAAATAGTTATTCCGCTCCACTTTTTAACCCGTCAATGCTAAACCGAAATGTTTGTTGCAGCACGACAGCGTGTAGCCGACAGCTTTCAGCAGAAAAAATTACAAAAATCAATTTGCCTAGATTTTGCCCAAGTACGTATATATGTTTAGACTCAGATGCATCGGTATAGTATACTTTGCTCACCGTAACCGCTGTACCACGTCTTAGGAAGGCACGGCGAGGACGGGAAGGAAAGAGCGTGAGTTCACATGAGACCGATGTTGTCGGACAGATCTTGCGATATTATAAAGCGATACAGATATAGCTTCGTATAAATATTAGGAAATATTCAACTACTGTAACGGTAAGTGAAATAAGTAACTAGGTACGTCTTATTAAAAATTGTAATTCTTGTTTCAATATTTTCTGTTTCATACTTATTATAAGACTATCGGAACCAAAATTAAAACATATATTTATTAAATTAACTACAGTTATTCTGCCATAGATTCTGCTTCATCTTCCGTCTCGCCGCGCACATACCTAAGGCGTGGTACAGCGGTCTCGGTCAAACTGTAGCACATGTTTACGTTCATGTTTTACGTGAAACAATTGCCCACATCAGTTACCGGGTAATACGGTAACCTATAGCTACAAATGACAACCAGGACCATCGGTTAAACATGCGTCCGATATGTAACGGTTGGTCACCTATCCAAGAGTTGAACTCAGCAAGGCTTGCGTAACCATGAAAATAGATTCCCTTATAACAACATTACAAGAGCTCAATATTACATCTTCGTTCATATAAAATGATAAATGACAAAGGAAAGAACAAAGAGGAATCGTAAAACATTTTATTGTTTCCCCCTTTTATTTTTGCTAAATTCAATATAAATGAGTATTATCTCGACAGCGAATGCTTGGCGACACAAAAAGTGTGGCGTTATCAGTGGAAAGACGGACGCGGGGTTATTTGTCGCGTCTCGAGTAACCACGGCGGGACGATAAAGAATGGCCGGCTTGCTCGCTATCTGTTGTCTGACCGCGCGACTTAGTCCAGACGACAAGTAATCGCGACGACTTGATAATTCGCTCTCTTTAGCTCGCTTAGTACATGAAAAGAGCTGTTTTTGCGTAATGTCTTTGTAACTGAATAATGTTGTGGTACCATGACCAATGGCTGCAACTAATTTTGAAAATAATGTTGTACATTACGTTTTATGACATAGAGTAAGGGCCACTGCTTTCAAAACGGTGAAGTAAAACATCGTGAGGAAACCGGCATGTCCTAGAATCAAAATTTTGAAGACATGTGACATCCACCAACACGCACTGGGCCCGCGTGGTGGATTACTGTCCATTCCCTCTCACAGAGAGGAGGCCTGTGATGATGTGATGTGAAGGGTCTCTATTGAAGACATTGACTTGAGGTATCGTTATGTTCGTTTTATAATCACAGTTTGTAATTTGCGTAAGTTTTCCGATCAATACACAAAACCCGAGGCAGCTCAAACAAAATTATGTGACCACGACAGGAATTTCCACAATTTTCACACCGATTCGAGAAATAGGTCGAACCGTCATTATCAGGGACAAAAGGCGGAAGAGGACATAAAAGGTTGTCCCCATCCCGTAGTATTTTACTGATAGCTGTGTTGTACCAATCGCCCGTCATTGTAACACATACAATAAAAAACAGGGGATTTACATTAAAATAGTAGATTATTGCATCGAGCACAAAGTAATTTATTATTGCACCGAGTGCCTGATTTAGAGCCCGAGCATTAGCGAGGGCTCTAATCTAACAGGCACGAGGGCAATATAAATTACTTAAGGCGAGGTGCATAATCTGCTTTTCTTTCAACTATTACCTATAGGAATAGTAGATAAAAGAAACTCATGTCAAACAGTTAAAATAGAAGTTTAATTATTGAAATTAAAAGATTTTATATAACACTGTCGGCTCCATTTATAATGTTTCCCGGAGTTAATGTGTCGCTAGATGATTCCATTTTTATTCGAAGCCGAAGCACTCAAAATCAGATAGTATCACACTTTATCGTTTCCAAAAATATTGTCAAGCAAAATTAACAAAGCTCCCGCCAAATCACTTTTTTAAATTTCTTTCATTTTTAAATCAGAGTTAGCAGCAATCATTTTTTAAATTTGGAACAAGTATGATAGAAACGAATAATACGTGCGTAAAAAAAAAGTATTGATATCGGCTGGCTGAATAGAGCTAATCCATTGAGATTGGCGCCTTTTGGTGCGATTAAAAAATAAACTGTGCAATAATGAAATTTCATACATTTTTATTGATCTAGAGCATTAAAGACTCGCTTTGTACTGAGTTTTTAGTGTGATTGTGATGAAATTAAAGCATAGTTGGAAGAAAAAGAAATATAAATGTCTAAAAAACGATCGGTAGGAACGAAATAAAACGGCAGTATGGTTTTGAACGTTCCAAAATGATTTTAACGTTACCCGCCCGAATAAAGTCCTACTATAAATTGGGAAATAGAATAGAAAAGGTTTTTTTCTCAAAAATGGTATGTAATATTGCCATAACATCTCTAAAAAGTCTCCAGAAAGTGAATTCTACCGGAGACTTATTCACAACTGTCCAGTAAGTAAGTACTCAATACTCAATACTCAATACTTTATTGCATTCCATATGTATTACAAAGATGGTATAGACATGGTAAAAGATCAATATGGACCCCGTCGGGCACAGCAAAAATTAGGAGAGAGGAAGGGGTGGCCCCCTCTTCAGTAGTATTTCAAGGCATTACATAGAATCAAAAAAAAAAATTTACAAAAATATTACAAATGTCAAATTGGATGTATAATTATGTCTGTGTTTATAGGTATGTATATATTGATTGAATAGGAATAGTAAATAAGTAATTATTATAAAATTGATTGAGGTATTTTCATTAAGATTAAATTATGTTATTAATGTTATTTATTATATTTGGCTTTTGTAAGCACCTATTTCAAGCAATTTACCCATTTTATTATATATATTTCGTAATTTTTGGTGGATAATTGAGGGAATTTTTTTATTTTGCAATCGATTTGTCATTAAAAAACTCCTTAACTGAGTAATATGACTTGGATTCAAGAAATTGTTTCACTTTATTAATAAATATATTTGTTTTGTTTATTTCTCTAATATCATTTGGCAGTTTGTTATAATTTTTTATGGACATTACTAAAGGGCTGGTTGAGTGCATTTTAAGTCGGGATTGAGGTATGTTTATTTTGTTTTTGTTGTGTCTAAAATTGAATCTAGTTTGTGTTTCTTCGCAAGTTGTGTAAAAATCTGGATGTTTTCTGACAAATTTACATAATTCTAGGATGTATAAACAGGGAAGCGTGAGTATTTTGTGTTTTCGGAAGTGTGGTTTGCAGCTATCCATTTGATCTATATTGGTTATAATTCGAATTAACTTTTTTTGTAAAATAAATATGGTTTGTGAATCTGTACTGTTACCCCACAGCATGACCCCATAGCTAAGCCACGCCTGGGCATATGCATAGTAGGTGACAAATGCAGTCTGCAGGTTTGTAGTTCTTTTAATTTCGCGCAAGGCATATGCAAATTTTGATAGTTTGGTTCTTATTTTCTGTATATGGGATTTCCAGTTTAAGTGGGTGTCTATAGACAAACCGAGAAGGGTAAATTCGCTTACCTGTTCAAGTTTTGCATTATTAAAAGTAAAATTTATTTTTAATGGGGGTTTTTGATGGGGATGAAAAGTAATTAATTTTGTTTTTGTGTAGTTAATTTCTAGATTATGGTTATCCATCCAGTTTACAGCTGTTGAGAGAAGGGAGTTCAATTTGGTGTTTATATTGTCATCGCTCTGACATGAGGTGAGCAGAGAGATATCGTCCGCAAATAGAACACATGGTCCATTTATAATTTTAGGAAGGTCATTTATGTAGATAAGAAACAACAAGCAGCCTATTACACTCCCTTGGGGAATTGACGCGTTAACTACTCTACTGTCAGATCTCATTTTAATTATTTCATTTGTGTTCTTATCAAAATGTAATTTACTTACTGGACAGTAGTAGGGATAGGTCCGATATATCAAAACGTTACTTATATCGGATATGTGTTAGATATCATATCATATCGATATCAATATCAAAATAACCGATATTACAAAAACTATATCTAATATGACTGTACTACTAATACCGATATCTGAAAACCGAACCAAACCATATATTTTCAAAATCAATGACGAACAACGAACAAAAATAATTATGCCCGCGTTAGGCCTTTTTATTCGCGCGATTTTTCGCTTATTCTGCGGCCTATGGAATTGTATGAAGCTGCACGCATTGCGGTAAAAAACTGCATAAATCCGCGCAAATAAAATCGCAGTGCCTGCTAAGCCTTAAAGTGTTCATCTGTTTTTTTTTTCAATAAACAGCTTTCTATTAGCAAGCCAGTTCGAAATTTAAATAAAATCTTTGATAAGTTACCTCCATGGTTGCCATATTTCGGTGAAAAAGATCGTTCCATTTTTTAATTACACGACAGATATGAGTTTACTATGTACTTTATTTGGCCGCTACACACTGCAGATATGGATTTTCATACAACTGTTGCCGGCCGCTGCTCTCATGTATTTGGTCTGTACTGCAATTTCGATTTTTCTCGAAGAAGGTTGTCAAAATAATTCTCAAATTTCCAAGCATGTTTGAGAAAATATAAATAAATGCCCCCGGTAAATCGATCACAATATCTATTAGTAATTGCCCTAATATGAATGTAACCTAAAATATTAATTAAACGAATTTGTTGTTAAACTTTCTTTCATTTTTGAGAAAAGCATTATACAAGCCTCAACCAGTAAGAAAGTCATCCTGGCCTCGTATATAACCGGACCTCACCTGCGGTTCGGTCCGGTTAACTCATACTTGGCCAGGAAGTCTTACTTACTGGATTCTGCAGTAATGTACTATATCAGTTACATACTGGACCAGTGGAAAAGTACTGGCATATAAATGAACACACTGGTTTAAACAATTTCTTTTTTTTTAATCCAGTTATGTTTTTATTTTTTATAAAAGAGCATTCATTTCGCGCCATTTTATTATGTCTGTTTTTTCGGGCATTGATTCTCATGGTTATTTTTTGCATGAGGCTTTTTATTTTCATTTACCTGCTTTTTATTGGGAATCGTTTTCGTCATAAAAGAAAATTAAGATTCAGTAGTTTTGATTCAATCTATGTAGGTACGGTGTTTTTTATTATTTATTAATTTAAAGCTTCATGCAACATACAGGTGCATACTGCCGTGGTGTAACTAAAATGCCGTTATCCGATATCTGGTCGATTTTTCACTTTTGATGCTATATTAATGAGATAAAAATATCTATCGATCTGTGTATACGAATTTTCAATACCTTGAATAGGTTTTGCGCGCATTTAAATGTTTAATATGGAAGATTAATTTGCTTGTAGCTGTAAAATTGTGATATAATGAGGTATTTATAATTTGGATTAAGCGTAAGAAGAGTTTGAATAAAAAATAGATATGACTGAAGTTGTAAATGTAGGTTTCTTTTACCTAAGAAAATATTGCTTTTATCACATCTATTCAAAGAGAGCTAGTTTATTCTTCGTAAACAGGGACTAAAATAGCTCATTAATCCGTAGGGACTAAAAGTGATTTGAATTTGGAAAGTGGATATTGTTAGTAAATGTTCCAATCAGCAAAGAAACAAACACATGCGGTTCAAAAATAGGAATATATCGCTAAATCGGTTACGACGAAAGTATGAGGTGAATGGCTTATAATGAGCGATTGTTATTCTATTTCGGATCGCACGGGAACACTGTATTGCACAAGTGACTGGCTGGAAAACCGCGCGCGTGTCAAATCAAAAATAAATCTACTAATGTAACGATTGGTATTAATAAATGGTACTAATAACTGGCTGGAAAAATGGTACTAATAAAATTGTTACGATGCACTTCCATAATTGATTAAATAAAGCTAGAGGCTAAATCAAATAAAATCTAATTATTTATATGTTATAAATTAATAAATAATAATTTATTTCACTTAAAAGCCTGTCTTACAAACATTCATAGTAGTTAAAAATATAAAAAGCTTTTATTATTTGGTCATTTTTAGATACTCTGACTCCGAAACTAGGTGTATGTTCCTGTGACTTAGGAGTCAGTGATCCTCCGTAGCAACAGAACCATAAAACATGTATAAAACAGTCATTTAATCATTTTAGAATAAATAATACAAAAGAGAGAAAATAATGATACCATCAAATAATTTAAAACATCATTACAATAATAATTAATATAGTTACTAGCAATATTTGTATAATTAATATACTAATAATATCATACAATTTAATAATATGGTGGAGCTTTTGGTGCCTGCATACAAATATCTAGATGATTTATTTATTCGTTCGGGAGTCTACGCACCTACTAATTTTCAAGTTATTAAATGATATTTCTATAAAAGAGGAGACAATAACATTACATGAAAATAAGGCAAAACACAGAACAGAAAAAACGCCTAGGCAAAACATGGAACCCAGCTAAGTATCCAGTATTAAACATGTTTCAGCACAAAATGAGTTAGCAATAACGAAAGTAAACACATAAAACAATTCATCATGACAAATTACCCTCGAATATATTCAAACAGGCCTACGTTTGTGTACATTTATCGAAATTACCACGATTTGGTTGAAAATGTGATTCTCAGGCTCATTAGTGCCAAAGGGAACCGCGGAGACAATAAATGGAGGACATTTGGTACTGTTCACCACTATCCTCCATGTTTGTGCTCGTTTTGATCTCTACCAATTATTATTATATTCGAATTTCAAAACGCGATCATCATTTGTTTTTGAGCTGTTGATTCGTATTTAGCAAGCTTTATATTAACTTGCAATTTATTTATTATGTGTGTACCAATCACATGCGAGATGCATGACGCGATGTGGATTTCCGTTTCGTATGATTGGCCGATTTGGTCGGTTGGATAGAGTTTAAACTCTTTGCGCACTTACGCAATACGGCTGCAGGGTTACTTCTAGTCATACAGTCTCATATTTATCGATTTAAGTAAGATATAACCGGATAGCTTAGAAGACCTGCCAGAGATAAATCATTATTTCTGGTCGTCTTATATTTATGAATAACTAGGTAGGTACAAAGTAAGTAAGAATAAGTACTAAGTAGAAAGCTACTCGTACGAGGCGTAGCTCGTGTCCGTAGTAAGGGCCACCGGTACAATCCTGATCGTTAGTTTATTTGTTCTCGGAGGAACACCTGCTTTCGAATTGAGGCCGGTCACATGTCACTGATATGTTTGCTCGTTTGTTTCCCAAGATGGGTTAAGTCGAAAATACTAAGGACATGTTAGATGCATAATCACCAAAGTCCCGTATACTTCTGAGTGGGTCAGAGATTTTCAAACTGTTTTTCTACAAGGTTCTCCTGGTGAGAATTTTCCAAACACACTAGAAAAACATTCCTGTTAAAAGTAATTTATCGATTTTTACTTTCAGAGGGTAAATTAAAAAGTTAATGTTTGCTGTCTACTGCTTTCAGAAACCGTCACACCCAATTAAAAGCTCATTAATTCTCGACGAAAAAATTCCGAAGTTGAGATTAAAAATTTAGAAAGTTTTGATGTAATCTGTTTGAAGTTGGCTCAAACATTCTGGTTCATGAAGCGAGTATTCATGTTAATTGAATTAGTCACAGTAACAGTTTCAGTGTTTCTGATAAAAAGTGTCCTGAAGTTACTTTTACTGGTAGTTCCTATATCTACTATGGTTTGAATTGAATATGAACTTATTTCAGTAATATTTTATCTATTAAATACTTATTTTAGCGTTTCGGTAACAAATCGCATCAAAAAAGGAAAACAGTATCTACTAACATCCGTTTATTCTTCTACAAGACTCCATAGACACATCAAAATACTCATCCGTATCGATATTTACCGGTTATTCGGCGTTGGAAGGCCGTTCTCATTTTTAGCTGAAAGAAACGGCCATACTGTCACTTGACGAAGAATTGAGTAGCTTGTATAAGACGAAATCCTGAAAAACAACCAACCACGTGTTTTTTTTTAAATAATAATAAACAGAGATTCTAAATAGAATTCCTTGCAGCAGCCAACAGAATCAGAACACTTGTGCTAAAATTATAAATGAACGACTCAAACTATGCTCGAGCTTCTGCGTGTCTAATTATAAGAGGAAATGTACACAAATTTCACAAAGTGTGCGTCGTGCCTAAAGAATTCAGGGCCCATGGTGGGTCGTGTATGGCGCAACATTTGGAAGGCGCGTCGGCGGCGTGCGGTCAGCCGCACTGCGGCGCCCGGCCGGCCCATCGACGAGCCAGCCCTACCTGCACCACATCTAATATGCCTCTGTGAAAAAGGAATGTGCTCCAAATTATATACGGCCAGAACTCTTCAGTTGACACCGCTGAAATAGTTGCTATAAATAAAATATCCTCTAAATGTAGGACGAATTTGAAGTGGTCGTCTGTTCGCCACAATCATGAAAAGTGCCAACGGAACCTTTTCTGTGTCTTTATTTCTCTACTTTTACTATATGCTTTATCTCACATTTCAAAAAGGATCGTGGAAATAATGCATACGTTTTTACTTAATAGGTACTTATGTACTCAAATAGTTGTAACACTACCGAATGACGTGCTGCATGCAGCTAGAACTATTTGCAAAAAACATATTTGAAAACATGTTTGACTGAAACTTTGTTCCGTGTTCAAAATCCCGAGCTTTTTATTTCTGCCACTTGTCGCGCCTGTCACTTTTATGATACACGGCAGGGGTCTCAGTGGCCTGAAAAGCGTAGTGTACATTGTAGTGAACGACAATTGACACTTGCTAATTAAATTAAATTTGGAAGCGTGCACCCGTTGCGGTTTTTTTTAATTTAAATTCGCTGCAGCAATTTTTTATTTAATTTGTTTAAGTTCTCGGACGGGTCGCTGGGTAAAACCGAACGTTCCCGGCGAGTTAATTAAACTAGTTTGCAAAGGACACATTTTAACAGGTTTGGAGCGGGAAATTCTACAGGTAGGCGACAGCGTGTGATGACGTCTCCTTGACTCTCCGCCCTAAGGAGTCTCGAGTTTGAACAGTGTTTTTTCTCGCTGGGACAAGAATTACCAAGTTCGACTGGTAAATTAAAAGTGTTTCATGCTTATTATATGGCATTATTTGTAATTGTTTAATTTTCTAGATCATTCATCAGATTTTACCATCTAATTTCAATATAATTCGAGATCATAAATTTTTTCTCTACGCGAAGACCAAGCCGAAAATTTCACTAAGAATTGTGTGACATGCAGATCTTATAGATTGGCATATAAATCTATCCCAACAAATACACCGATCGCAAACACAATAATAAGTAGCTGGCAGCAGTTAGGGACTAGGTAAATGCACAGCTCCGGCAGTGGATACGCTCGTTACAGTCCAGCCTGGATGATTTATAGTCTGTGGCAGGCAGCTCCTGTCCTGTGATTAATTGCTCCGCGTGAGAAAACTATCGCCCTGTCTCTGTCACTTCATTTGTACCGTGCTTATCGAACTTATATTAATCATGGGTCGGTGCATGGTGCAAGTGTAGGTTTAATAGGAATGGATGTTCCATAGCTAAACAAAACAATAGTAAGTGGGCTTGTAATCCTCACATGAATCACAATATAAGAAACAGAAAGATTTTCTAATTCTCTTTCGACCATCTGATTATATCCTTAATAGAGCCCAATCTACCGATGATATACCAAATAATATATAGAGATAACCTACATAAGAACCTTTGTCAAACAAATATATTGGTACCTATAAAATTAGTACCTTCTTTTTTAACTATATATATTAACCATTACCTACAAGTTTAACTGATTTTTTTTCAATTATCTCCTATTTTATTCCCGTAGAATATAATGTAAGCGTATGTATTAAACTAAAAAATCAATCAAAAATTCAAATTTGCGGAAGAGCGTAAACAATGTTATCTATCATCGGCTTGCTGCAGCATGTTATTTAAACGCAGCCTATCGCCTAACTTCGGCATCGCAACTTCGCCGATCGGCGGTGAGTGTTTCAACTTCCATGTATTATTCAAATTGTTCAATGATCGCGGGCTCGGCGGCTAAGCTGCTCGTTACCCGACGGGCGGCGTGGAGCGCGGCGTGAGGCGTGAGGCGTGCGCTGCTACGCACTCAGCTAATGGCACCATTTACCGAGATTGTCTGCAAGCCTCTTAGGCGGTCGCTAACTATACTGATTGGCACTCACTTACATAAGACTGACTTGAAAACTGCCGCCGATCTAAGATAACTTTCGCATTGATGTTAGGAATTTTCGCTCGTGATTAAACTAAGCAGTAGTTCGCTATTAGTACTTGAATGATGCATCCTACACTGCATTTTACAAAGCAAAGTATGTGTTTGTGCTAACAAAGGATACTACAACACATTGAACCTGCATGTCTCTGTCGGCGCCACGCGCGCTCTAAACGTTTCCTAGTTAATGGGCTAGTCAGCGGAACTTTTACAATTTTCGGATGCCGTTTCAAAAGCTCAAATTTAATAGCGGTTCGCTTGTCAAGTGTTACTCGAACAGAGCCGGGTGATATATGTCCACACACGACTGCGAACACTCTTATCACAGAGGACCATTGTTGCGTCGAACTACTCAAGTCTCAAAGTAGGGTCGAGTTCGGCTATCTGAAATGTGTTTATTTTAATCTCACGGGAAATCGTACGCCGCAGCAACCCTTCCATATTAACAAAACTTTAATATAACCGGTGCGTCCCAGAGGGGGTGCCACGCTGTAGAGAGGCATAATTTTTGTGGCCAGTAAATTTTCTTTAAGTCCGTCTCGTGGCAGACAGCCAACGCTACCATGTGCTCCTAAAATCTTATTTTATTTCCGTAGTGGCAACTTTGTTAAAAACACATAAGCGCGCCGCCCTTATTATTTGCGCGGTCTGCAGCTCGCCGTGCTGGTGTCGGCTCGCTCTATTTACAAAACAAACGAAATGTACTCAAGAAATAACTCATCCGAATTTATTCGTACTAACAACACGCTCGTAGCTCGATTCATCTGCAGACAAAATGACGGAGCATATTTCAGGCACTATCAATAACTTTCGCTGTGTATCAGGGTATCGTATCGCTCGCTTGTTTTGCATTTTGTGTTCTTTATTTTGCTTGTGAACAAAAAGCTACGGGAGAGTAGCTGGGTTCTAGTTACGGGAGAGCGGTCTCTTGACAAATTGCGCGCCGACTGTCGTGGTGTGCGGCGAGCCTGCCCGTGTATGCCCTAGCCTTCCCACGTCCGCGCCAACCCCGCCTGCCCGCCTTCCCGCCTGCCCACTTGCCTGCTCCGCCGTCTAGACGTCACTCGGACAAGCCTTGTTCGTGCTAAAATGTGAATGCACTGTATTGTTTTATACAACAAATCCATAAATAGCGCGTCCAACTGAATGTGAACAGCAGCCTAGCTGTGTATGTGACTATGGCAAGGCAAAGCGTTTTGACGCCGTCAATCTACCAATCA
This sequence comes from Orthosia cruda, assembly GCA_964057195.1. NCBI lineage: Eukaryota > Metazoa > Arthropoda > Insecta > Lepidoptera > Noctuidae > Orthosia > Orthosia cruda. Next base: position 19,853,496 of record OZ059825.1, on the reverse strand, counting down.
CATGCGAGAGAAAGACGCAATATGGATTCCCGTCTATGTGATTGGTCGATTGATGGCGGATTAGAATTTGATGAATGGAATAGGAGCACGGCTATGTGACGCTGTTCCCCTGCAGCGCGAGCTGTGTGGAGGCAGATAATGAAAGTAACTTTTCTTTTTACCTTTGTTATAGTGAAGCTTGGATAGCGTTTTCATTTACTTACTAGCGCCAAAAGAGATTTACCACGATTGTAACATTTTAAAATAAGTATTGTTCAAACGTTTCAAATTTACAGATTAATAACAGTATTCCTACCATCGACAATATCCACCATAATGACAGTATTACCTACCTGCTCGAGACAATCAAACTGATATCTCATTAGCTTTGCAGTTCATTGTGACTGACCGACACCGATACATAATGACAGTGTTGATTTACTGCAACTAACTACACATGTTAATTACCATAAATTATATGCCAAGTTATGATTGAAAGCAATTGTTCAGGATACACAAAATAAGCCGGTGGTCCGCCATGTTGACGGAACACGTCCGATGACACAATTTCACATTTACATTTTAACCGTAAATTGTTCTGTGATATATCATTTCGATGTTGCGTTCACTGAAAGATATAAAAAAGAACCATGCTGACACACAAGCTTCAGAAAAGTACACTTTGCTGACGTATGAAATGAAAAGATAGCGGCACGCTCCCAATAGCTATGACATTTTCATTTTAATAACAAAAAGGTTTGTTTTTCTGAAGTTTAATTAATAAAACCGCTTCTGTTTTATTCAACGTTGTCGCAAGGGAGAGTGACATAATTAACACAAGCTCATTCGTCATGCAGTGTGTGAGTTTATTGTAACGCGTGGATGCCATTGTCGTACTTTTTGTTACAATCGTTTAATCACTATTAAGACATCCTTGAAAAGAGAAGGTGGGTTTAGACCAAACGGACTTAGGAGCAGCCCATTACAGAGTATTGGTTTTTATATTTTATTATGGAGAGACCAACAATTGTATGCTCTTATCCTGTTCATTGTAGGGAGAAGATGTACATTCGCCACTGATCTAAACCGACCTTTAGGCGTGGTTTCTGCAAGCAGAAAGAAGGAAACAAATACTGTTTAAAAAAAAAAACATCAAAACATATAGAATGGAATAGAACTGGAAAAAAAAGAACAGAACGGAATGGAACAGAACAGAATAGAACACAGAACACATCTCCGATTATGGTATTTAAAGATGTAAGGGCCTGGACACATTACCAAGTCGTGGTGCCGTCACCGTGCAGCGGCGCGGGCGTCGCCACCGTGGAACAGCACGCCGGTTTCCTCACGATGTTTTCCTTCACCGTTTTGAGAGCAATGGTGAAGAAATAATTTACACAAAGTAAAGCACCTGCCTGGGTTCGAACACACGCAGGTGACCTACAACATGTAAGTCGCGGCCGTTACCACCACCGCTCTCTATAATTATTAGCTGAGCACTCCGGGCTGCTACTAAGAAATTCGTGATGGAAAAATGCAATAACACTGCCCAACCAAAGAATTTTACCTTATGGTCAGCAGTATATAGTGCTTGCAATCACCAGACAAATGAAGCAGGTCTCAGAAATAGGTAGGTATGGCAAAAGGTGCAAAATACTGTCTACATACAGAGTAGTATATTTCAACACCAGCGCTGTCCTCGTCAATGTTCGCTTATAAAATATCGTTTCTACAAATAGTTATTCCGCTCCACGTTTTAACTCGTCAATGCTAAACCGAAATGTTTGTTGCAGCACGACAGCGTGTAGCCGACAGCTTTCAGCAGAAAAAATAACAAAAATCAATTTGCCTAGATTTTGCCCAAGTACGTATATATTTTTAGACTCAGATGCATCGGTATAGTATACTTTACTGACCGTAACCGCTGTACCACGTCTTAGGAAGGCACGGCGAGGACGGGAAGGAAAGAGCGTGGTTCACATGAGACCGATGTTGTCGGACAGATCTTGCGATATTATAAAGCTATACAGATATAGCTTCGTATAAATATTAGGAAATATTCAACTACTGTAATGGTAAGTGAAATAAGTAACTAGGTACGTCTTATTAAAAATTGAAATTTTTGTTTCAATATTTTCTGTTTAATACTTATTATAAGACTATTTACCAAAATTAAAATTAAACAAATTAAAACATATATTTATTAAATTAACTACAGTTATTCTGCCACAGATTCTGCTTCATCTTCCGTCTCGCCACGCACATACCTAAGGCGTGGTACAGCGGTCTCGGTCAAACTGTAGCACATTACATGTTACAAGAAACAATTGCCCACATCAGTTACCGGGTAATACGGTAACCCATAGCTACAAATGACAGCCAGGACCGTCGGTTAAACATGCTTCCGATATGTAACGGTTGGTCACCTATCCAAGAGTTGAACTCAGCAAGCCTTGCGTAACCATGAAAATAGAGTCCCTTATAACAACATTACAAGAGCTCAATATTACATCTTCGTTCATATAAAATGATAAATGACAAAGGAAAGAACAAACAGGAATCGTAAAACATTTTATTGTTTTCTCCTTTTATTTTTGCTAAATTCAATATAAATGAGTATTATCTCGACAGCGAATGCTTGGCGACACAAAAAGTGTGGCGTTATCAGTGGGAAGACGGACGCGGGGTTATTTGTCGCGTCTCGAGTAACCACAGCGGGACGATAAAGGGTGGCCGGCTGGCTCGCTGTCTGTTGTCTGACCGCGCGACTTAGTCCAGACGACAAGTAATCGCGACGACTTGATAATTCGCTCTCTTTAGCTCGCTTAGTGCATGAAAAGAGCTGTTTTTGCGTAATGTCTTTGTAACTGAATAATGTTGTGGTACCATGACCAATGGCGGCAACTAATTTTGAAAATAATGTTGTACATTAAGTTTTATGACATAGAGTAAGGGCCACTGCTCTCAAAACGGTGAAGTAAAACATTGTGAGGAAACCGGCATGTCCAAGAATTAAAATTTCGAAGAATTGTGACATCCACCAACCCGCACTGGGCCCGCGTGGTGGATTACGGTCCATTCCCTCTCACAGAGAGGAGGCCTGTGCCCCAGCAGTGGGAACATGAATAGGCTGATGATGTGATGTGAAGGGTCTCTATTGAAGACATTGACTTGAGGTATCGTTATGTTCGTTTTATAATCACAGTTTGTAATTTGCGTAAGTTTTCCGATCAATACACAAAACCCGAGGGGTAGTATTTAAACGCAAATCAAAAAATATCCTTTTTCTACGCAATAAGATTCCGAATTCCCATCAAAATTACTGATTGCACAGCAAAATATTCAACTCAAAATATCACTAAAAACACTACAATTTATTTTCGCAGCGTACAGCGATTTTTCCTAAAGCAAAAGCTTTTTCATCAATGCACAGCTAATAATCTTAATGCACATTATACATGTTAACTCTTTTTCTTTTAAATATAGCTTCTATTTTTATATTATGTATCAATGTCGACGGAGCCCCGCTGCCGGGGCTGCCGGGGCTCCTATTTCTGTACGCAGGGTCTAAAGTAACCTAACACGAACGAGATGACGGGAGATGAGTTCGCTCGCTTTGCTCGCTCACTTCAGCTCCCGTCATCTCGTTCGAACCTAACCTGTCCGTGTCGGGGTGCCCTAGGCTCCCGAGCTCGCTTCGCTCGCTCTTGGACTGTAGGAATATGGAAAATTTGCTGTGCAGTCAGTATTTATGCTATGTATGTAGTATTTTTGTACAAAAATAAATTTAACAGTATTGCATTATGAGGAAAAAAGTAATGTTATATTGATGTATAATTTCTTTTTATCTGCAGTTTGAGTTTTGTTAAACATTTAGTTTATTTGTAGTGAAGTAAGTTATTAGATGTAAATAAGAATATAAATGATGAGTATGTATTGATAGGCGATTATTTATTTGATATGCAATTTATAATATCCCAAAACCCGAGGCACTTCAAACAAAATTATGTGACCACGACAGGAATTTCCACAATTTTCACCCCGATTCGTGAAATAAAGGTTGAACCGTCATTATCAGGGACAAAAGGCGGAAGAGGACATAAAAGGTTGTCCCCATCCCGTAGTATTTTACTGATAGCTGTGTTGTACCAATCGCCCGTCATTGTAACACCAACAATAAAAAACAGGGGATTTACATTAAAAAAAAAAAATAATGTCTAAAAAACGATCGGTAGGAACAAAATAAAACGGCAGTATGGTTTTGAAAGTTCCAAAATGATTTTAACGTTACCCGCCCGAATAAAGTCCTACTATAAATTGGGAGATAGAATAGAAAAGGTTTTTATCAGTTACATACTGGACCAGTGGAAAAGTACTGGCATATAAATGAACACTCTGGTTTAATCAATTTCTTTTTTTTAATCCAGTCGTTTTTTTATTTTTTATAAAAGAGCATTCATTCCGCGCCATTTTATTATGCCTGTTTTTTGGAAATTGATTCACATGCTTATTTTATGCATGAGGCCAATGATATTCAAAAACACAGATATGATATGAGCGCGCGCATTGTGAAGACTCGAATAGGTCACAATTGTGAACTTTAGTCTTTAGTTTATGTCACGCATGGCGAAGAGCGATACGCTTTGTTGAAACAAAAACAAAATAAAAAAATGCCAGCGTGTGTATTTAGAAATTGTACCAATTATGATACTAAAGTACATAAAACAGAAGGGATCTCATACCATATGTAAGTACGCAATATGCCTCAATTTACTAATTTATTTAATTTTTTTCCTTATATTCTGATATTTGGAGGTTAGAAAAAGATAACAACATTGGTGGTCAGAATAATGTTTGTTTACATTCACACGCAAGTGACAAACACTATATGTCTCTTTTTTCTTGTTGGTTTTATCAAGCCATCCCTTTCGGCTTGTATTGAAATGTCAGATGAATGAAAAGTGTGTGTGCGGAACACTTTTTTCAATTGTTTTGTGAGTGTATAACGAATCTGTTTATTTGAATATCATTGCATGAGGCTTTTTATTTTCATTTACCTGCTATTGGGAATATTTTATTACATATTTTACTACCTGCAAATGCGTTTTTGTCATAAAAGAAAATTAAGATTCAGTAGTTTTGATTCAATCCATGTAGGTACGGTGTTTTTTATTATTTATTTATTTAAAGCTTCATGCAACATAAAGGTACATACTGCCGTGGTATAACTAAAATGCCGTTATCCGACATCTGGTTTTGATGCTATATTAATGAGAAAAAAAAACTATCGTTCAATGTATGCGAATTTTCAATACCTTGAATAGTTTTGGCGCGTATTTCAGCCAGTCAACCATGGGTGGTGGAGAGATAACATGTTAGATGCATAAAAAGATATTGCAGTAATATTGAAGTACAATTGTATAACAACAAATATATAGTAGCTAAAATACACATACATATATATATTTACAATATAAAAATACAATAAATACCTTTATATATGTACATATATATATGAATAGAAAGGTGATTGAGACGACTCTGCTAATGGTGCAGAAAATAATGTCGCAACCAGTGTGTGGTGTGTGTGTATATTGACTGGTGGCCGTGCTGATATCGATAGGAAGCGCATTCCAGAGAAGAATGGACTCAATATGATATATGGAAGAATGAATAAAGTCTGAAGTATGAGAATATTGTTAGACGCAGATTTCTAGCGTGTGAAGTACACAGATATTGAAAGTGAGGGATTACATAAGAAGGAGGGGTGGGAGAGTAGGGTAGAGGGAAAAGCGTGGCCAAAGCACGTAAATTTCGATTCTGCCGAACGGGCATCTATTATAACTGAGATCTACAGCTCGACACATGGTCGTATTGTCGCAGGTTCGAACCAAGAACGGCGGTTTACTTTTGTATATTATTTCATCAACTCTCAAAGCAGTGACGAAAAACATTGCAAGGAAATCGGCACGTCCTAGTACCAATAATTCGAAACCATGTGCCAGTCACCAACCTGGGCCTGTGGTGCAATACTGTCCAATTAGTCTCACAGATAGGAGGCTACCGGAAGGGGGAACAGTAAACGCTGACTGTGAATGCTACGATTTTTGCTCTCCAAATGGTCATCCAACAATTATTAAAGAGGCTAGTCAAAAAAATTTCCTTTGATATTTAAACCTGTACTCAAATCAACAAAAAAAAACAGCAACATTTGTAAGAGCTTATCACATTTACGAGGAACAAACACTAACACCTGCAATGTCCAACGGCAGGTACTTATTGAGTAGCAGAGCTACAGATAATAATTAAGCCGGTGTACGCTACCAATATTTCAATATATTTCACAACGAGAGCCATAATGGATGACACGCCAGTATTGATCGCGCCGCTTTACTACCGAGATGAATGATGCTGTAATTACCGATATATTTATTGTTTTCTCAATATTATTGGCAGCTGTTACTGTCATTTGGAGTTAGAAGTAAAGCTACATGCTACATTAGAAACTTAGACTGGTGGGTGCAAGTCATGAGGACATTAGACGTAGTGAAATTCTGTAAGCGCCGCGTTAAATATGTATTGTCTAAACATGTTTGGGTTTAACATGCCATGTGTTTAATTCGAAACATATTAGGCTTTTGACAGTCCTTATCACTGATAGTACCTCACTTTTTCAAGAGACCAAAATCTCATTTAACGATTCTAAGAAAATTATACTGAAGGCAGAGTCTAGAGGATAATCTCGTAGCTCGTAGCACATCAAGAAATAAAGCAAGTATATTTAATATCATAGAATGGAAGCTGCTAATTGGATATCGCACTTATAAGAAGTATAAATAGAAACTTAAGTTCCTTAAAGATATTTTCAGCGACATAAGTATTCAACCTCTGCGAAAATGCTACGAAATGCTACGCGCTACGAACCCCTACGCGCGTAGTCTGATGTTTTCGTGTATTATTTTGGGCATCATTAGATATCACCCTGAGCAAAAGGACAACCTTTTGTACATTTCTGTTTCTATTTTCCATGTTCAATAACCGTTTTTGTGTTGTACTTCCAAGTAAATTGTTTTATTTTGAAATGCTCCAACCTTTTACGGTATTGATATCTAGCCCCGCAAACACTTCCATTCCAAATAATTCACAATAAATGTATATCATAACCAAGTTCTATGCTTAATATCAATAATATTTACATTTCAAATCTATTCCAAATGCCTGTTTAAGTACAAAAGTAGAGAAAACTTTGTTAAAATATATATAACAAGTCGGCAAATGGTGTGCAAATTTGCGCCGTGATGAGAGCGCATTAGCATAACGTCAGTATCATAACTTACCAGGGATGGCATATTTGACGGTCCCTGAGACCCCGGCCCGGGCAATACTAACGTTCATAAAAGGATATTTGAATACCCCCAAAAATGTACACTTTTTAGTTTGATTCTTAAGCAGTCGGGTTTTTCGATTTTGAATTAACTTTTTTTATTTATAACTTTTTAGTTAACATTTTTTTTAATTAGGTCCCTTTAAGCATATAAATGTCATATATTTTTGAAATCACCTCTTAACATTCTTTATTTTGATACGTGTGGGGTATGTTGGAATGGGTATGGATCTGGAAGGAAAATAAAAATTGGGCTCTCACAATATGGTGGCCAAAAGCTGCCATTATTATATTTTCAATTTAAATGTAGCCAGTGACACTCGCAAGGTTAAGACGAATCAATTGACGTAAGAATCACCAAAATCAGCCAACGCGTTTAAATGTAAAAACGTGAAAAACATATTACCCTCCTTTGGCAGTCGGGTAATAAATAGAGGAGTAGCTGTGATATATTAGGTACAGAAACTCCTTGCTGTATGAAAGAGAAATCCACCAACCCGTAATGGGCCCACGTGGTCGATTACGGCCCAGTTCCTCTCCCAGAACCGGGCTACTTTTTTTGATGATTTGTTTTTGAAACGATGGTAACTCTGTTAAAACATTAGATAAATGGAGCAAATACCGTTATTCTATATTTTTATATGGCAAGCAAAGCCGATTTCGACTATTCGGCCAGTATCGAAAGTTAACTGGAAGAGCAAGTATGTTTTATTCGTAATCTTCTTCTTTTCGTGTGAGGTGTGGCCACCTCTAGTGTCAGAGTTAACTAAGCCGCCTCTGGAAAACCCCACAGGCCTCTGACTTGGCTATTTCAGACTTACATTAACTATATATAAGTACAGGTTCCTCGCGAAATTTTCCTTCACCGTTGCCTGTGATATCCAAGATAAACTTAGAAAGTACATGTGATTTGAAAAAGTCACATTGGTACTTGCCCGGATGAGAACCCACGATTTCAAGCACGACAGGCGAGGTCTTAGCCACTGGGCCACCACGACATTACTGGGCCACCACGACATTTATTCGTATTTAAAAGCAGGAACTGTAGACACAAACTAAATTCTTCGATTAATACAAACACCCCTAAACTTGCAGTTTAAATTAATGGATATCACGTGTTTTTCATCAACATTAAGATAAGATAAGATAAGATCATTTATTTGTCCAAAACATGAGTATACACACACATGGCATGCAAGATGTTACAATAAAATTTATCACTGTCATGTTTTGCCTCAACGGCGTACAAATATAACAAGTAAACATCAAATAATTACAAATTTATCCATTATACAAAACAATACAAATTTAAACCTAAAAATTAAAAATATGCCACAGCATAGTGATGTCATCAACACGTTAAATAAATACAACATTCAATAATATAAAAAAAACTTTTTGCAAAAAAATACTACCGACTTCCAAATACAAAACTACAAAGTGAAAAATAACTTAATTTTTTGAAGTCGGTGTCTTTCGTAGGTACCATTTTTTTGCGTTATGGACACCGACTTCAAAAAATTAAGTTATTTTTCACTTTGTAGTTTTGTATTTGGAAGTCGGTAGTATTTTTTTGCAAAAAGTTTTTTTATTTTCACTTTTTAGTTTACGTACCTAATAGGCAAGTTAGTAAGGGAACTATTTCGACAGAATAGATTTCATGAAACTTGAACATAACCGGTGAAATGAGAGATCTGCTTACCCCTTAAGAGAGAACTGGCGTGATGTTATGTTATGAAATGTTATAAACAACAAACAGACATGCGATTGCAGCAATCCCGAGAGATTTGCCGTTATTTATTGAAGAGTTCTGTTGTATATCTCCGAAGTTCTTCATCAGATCTTCACCAAATTAAAATGGAACCAATTTCGGAACATACTTTTTCAAACAAAAAAAGAATTTTCGAAATCGGTCCACAATTGACGGAGTAAACGGTGAACATACACAAAAAAAAAAAATAACAATCAAACATGAAGTCGAACATAGAACCTCCTCCTTTTTGGGAAGTCGGTTAAAACTGTCACACAGTTGTATATAATAAGTTATCACCATCCAAAGTCAGAAGCAGGTCGCTGTTCAAAGTGTCACCCTTCAAAACTTGATCTAACAATCTCTTTGATAACAAATTAGGCTGTTACCTTCGTCATCTAAAATTAGGCGCGCGTCACACGGAAGGCGGAGTGGGAAGGATTAGGAACACCCCCTTCCATCAGGTTTCACCTTCCTTTTGTCTGTCAAACCCTTAAACTATTGTTCGAGAATAACTTATTTTATTTGAGCGTTTAAAGTAAAGCGATCGTAAAACGCTTGTCATTTATCTTTGTGTCTATGGGAGACTATTATTGGCAATGTCTTCGGCAAATGAACATCTTATGGTGGCACTTCACATCGCTATTCGTGTTCGCGTATTTGTCTTATTCTCCCAAATAGGACGATGTGAAGTAGCTCTAATCGCCTCTATATTTGCCGTTTCTCACAAACAAGACGAATACGCCAAATACCCGCCCGGCTGTCGGTTTTTTGCAACATATCAAAGGCTTGCGAATATGTTCGTTTACCGGCCACACATGACACATCGCTCGCTCAGTAGTGTGCCTGTGCGGTGCGCGTCAGCGGCGGACTTGCATAAGTATTTATGTAGTTTGATTCCAGCTTGTTCGCGCCAAAATGGATTGTACATATGACCTTGTTATACAATTTTTGATTGATGATTAGCACAATGGAAGTAATAAGCCGCTGCTGCAGTTAACACGTCCATCGTAAACTATAGCAGAAATATTCGTAAATGTTCGGCATATTTGCTGTTCATGAACGATGTGTAGTCGGTGTATTCGTGTTATTCAGAATTCAACACGAATATAGCGAACAAAGACGAAAAAAACGCGAACATCGAATAGGGATGTGAAGTGCCATTATAAATAGTCAGAGTCAAGAAAAAAGTTAAAATGATTTTGGTTTTAAGATGTTATTTCCGATAGAAAAGTACCTAGCTTAAAGGTAATTTTCATAAAATGCCAGGTCCAATAGATTAGTAGTTGGTACCTACCTAAATATACGCTTGTTATTTGAGCGTACATTATGAATATTAAAATACTACTCTCACTGCAAGTGCGAGTGGTTTGCGGAACTGTCTGACAAATATTATAAAACTTTTAATTAAAAGCCGAGTTGGAACATCACTTCGGACCATAAAGTAATGCCACCAACATTAGACACGTCATATTTTCTACCGATATCAGTTAGAAAGAACTTCATACAAACTTACCTAATGCAAAAAAAAACTGTCATCCATTCAGCCACTCAGAGCATAGGAATGATATAGTGCATTTGAGCGATCGGTGAATGGCTTTGTGCCTCGCTTTGTGCCACCAATAACTTGTCACTAGCTTGCCACGCTCTATGAAAATAGCAGCGAGGTGCTATTGTAGCAGTGTGGCACTGCTTTCTGCTTTGTGTTGTACGTAGTTTGTCAAAGCCAGTGGCGTTTTTGAGGCAAAATGGCGTGATTGGCCATTTAAGGCGCAGTAGTCAAAAATAAGGCTTTCTTGTAAACATTTTTAAGCAAATTTATTGAAGATGTGGAAGCGAAAAAAAAAATTATACTTGAACATATGTCTGAAAACTTACGGCGTATATATTCCCCAATGTTAACACAGCAATGGCCGTGCGGCCGCTCGGAATCAGAATATCAATATTGAACCTACTTTTGAACAGTTTTGATTGCAAAATATTCTTATATTTACATATGCTTTTTCAGTTATAAAGAAATTCTAGCCATCAAATTTTCTGTGCACAAATATTATGTCCTTACCTATGAAATTGGCGTTTTGTCGTACTGACCACTTTGATCTCAAATATCTCCTCTTTGGTTTGGAATTCCAATTTTAAATTTATAAAGGTTTTGTGTTTGGAAAACCGTAATTCATTGTTTTTTCCTCTTTAAGTTTTTTCTTTGCGCCAGTCAGTTTACAAAATGGAAAACTTGAAATATCACGTTATTTACGAGTACGAGTTTCCATCGTGGCACCAGTGCTGCAGAAACGGCTCGAAGGATTAATGATGTGTATGGCGACGGTGTCGCAAAAGAAAACACAGTGCGTTTTTGGTTCCAACGTTTTTGTTTTGGAAATTTGGACCTGCAGAACAAGCCCCGTAGACGGCTGGAGACCAAAGTTGATAATAAAGAATTGAAGGCTATTGTGGAAGCGGATCCATCGCAAACCACGATCAAGTTAGCTGCAGGCTGCGGTGTTAGTGATAAAACTGTTTTAATCCACTTGAAGCAAATTGGGAAGGTGCAAAGCTTGAAAGGTGGGTACCTCATGAATTGAGTGCAGGAAATCGACAAACGCGCGTCGACTGCTGCGTTACATTATTCAACCGGCACAATAATGAAGGGATTTTAAATCGAATCATTACCTGTGATGAATAGTGGATCCTGTACAATAATCGGAAACGCTCATCGCAATGGCTGAACCCTGGCGAACCAGCCAAATCCTGCCCCAAGCGAAAATTTACTCAAAAAAAAATTACTTGTGAGCGTTTGGTGGATTAGTGCCGGTGTCGTTCACTACAGCTTTCTTTAATCTGGCCAGATGTTTATTGTCAGCAACTGCAAACCATGATGTAAAAGCTAGCTGCTAAACAGCCGAGGCTGGTCAAACTGCTGCTTCAGGACAACGCTAGGCCACACACTGCACAACAGACGGCTACCAAATTAGAGGAGCTTCAATTGGAATGTCTAAGACACCCACCGTACTCCCCGGACCTTACGCCAACAAATTACCATTTTTTCGAAATTTGGATAACTTCTTGCAAGGAAAAAAATTCAACTCCGATGGGGCAGTCCAAAGCGCCTTCTAAGATTTTATTGATTCCCGTCCGGATGGTTTTTTTAGTAAAGGGATCAATTAACTACCTATGAGATGGCAAAAGTGAACAATGGTACATACTTTGTTTTTTTTTTATACTTTGCCCTACACTAGGATTTTTTCCTGTATTGTGGGTACGTTTACAAACATATAAACTCACATACACAAAACCCAGAGCCGGAGCAACTATCTGTATATCATACAAATATTTGTTCCGTGCGGGAATCGAACCCACGACACGCAGCGCAGCAGTCAATCGCTCAACCACTGCACCAACCGTGCAAATAAATATATTATATTAAAAAAAACGACTTTATGTTCCTCCCTTACAAAACGCTAATTTCATATGTAATGACCTAATATTTAGGTTAGGTTAAAACGGGCTGGTATCCGCAACTCCACGACCAAGCGCGTTATTTGCGAACGAAAAAAACATAGAAAAATAAACAAATATTTTCAAACATTTAAGTTGATTTGGAGGAGTATCCAAAGTAGCGAAAAATTTTAGTGTTGTTAATTATTTTATTAAGGCAAAGCTATTTATTATACGAAAAAACCATGTTTCACAAATAATGTACATGAAACAATAATACATATATATTTTGTTCAAACCTTTTAACCTAAGCTAGGTGCCGTTACTAAGGAGTATGCTTTAGAAAATTATAGTTTTACGGCAGTAAACCGGTTGTAGGCCCTTAATTGTGGCCTGATTTGGCCGCAATTAAGTTTACAGACATGACGTTTAAGAAAAAAACTAAATACAATTGAACAACAAAGTAACCATTTATCTTCTAAAAAAACCGGTAGAACTGACCAACGTATATTGGTACAATTACCAACAAAACGTATTTTAAAAGGATGCAAAACTTCTTTGCCGAATATATTTGAAGTCTCATTCATTATTTTTAACCCCCGCCGGAAAAAGTGGTGTGTATCTGTGTGTGTCTGTGGCATCATAGCGTCCAAACGGGTGAACCGATTACGATTTAGTTTTTTTTTGTTTAAAAGGTCACTTAATCTAAAGTGTTCTTAGCTATGTTTGAACAAAATTGGTTTAGCCGTTCAAAAGTTTTGGGCGTTTTACTGTTTGAATCGGGGTGTTTTCTCAAGACAAATGTGTCGAGGGTTTTTTAAATTTTACTTGTTAAGTAATTAATATTATTATGTTTCATAAAAAAATCCTTTACAAAATCCATCGCGCTTCTTTTTCCATCCGGTACAATCCAACAGTGACCGCATTGCGGCCTTGCTAGATGGACGCATGGGGTATTATTCCGGTAAATGCATAAAAATAAACGATTTAATTCTCGACAATTCAATCTGTCAATAAATATATTCTATAAGATATAATCTTCTTCTTCATATCGCTGGCACAACATTCGTTCAAATTTATTTGGCCCAAAACTTAGCCACTTCCACGGCGTCGTCGGTGGCAGCACATAAATCACTCTAGTTGCATATGGGGCATAGGGGACCGGACAAGAGGTGGGACATGGTTTGCGACTTGGCACCACATGCACACCCTGCCGCTGTTCCTGGAAGGTAGCCCCATTTTGCGAGTTTTGCGTTACACCTTCCTACTTGGATTCTGAGGCGGTTCAGGGACCACGTGATAGACCACGGAAAGTTGAACCCTGCTGGAGATGCTCGCTTGGTATTAAATAGGGAATGGGTAGGGAAAAAATGTCCTGCCACAGTTTGCAACGGGCATCGGCCGGGTATAATGCAGCCAGATCATGTAGCCTGGTGGCTTTAATTGGAACTTATGAAATCACTTGGAATATTGTCAAAGTCTGTAATAAAGTCTGTAAAGGTTGTCTGTAAGAGATTGCCCTGTGCGATAAGACCGCCCATTGTACACTTGTTTTTGTGAATGTTTTCCTGTACATATTTTGTGGTGTACAATAAAGTATATAATAAATAAATAAATATTTTTATTCGTCGACACTACTGCTGTCAATAGAATTTATATTTTTGCTGTATTATAAACTACTCATGTCGTTTAATTTACTTACTAAAACCATAACTAATAAGTATTTAAACCTCTTTGAAAATACAACTAATTATATCTCAATTTGAATTTAAAATATTAAAAATATGGATGAGGTCGAATACGATTTCAACCTTCTTCGTTCATGTAAAAACAATAGAAGGAAAAAATCACAGAACATGGAATGGTCGAAGGAATGGTCGTATCCACCGCGCTGGCAGTGTCTCGAGGTGACAGAAAGAATAAAATCCTTCGTATCGTTATTATTCTAGTATTATATTATCTTTGGTATCGTGCATCTTTGACAGTCGTTACGGGTCATCAGAAGCCCGAAACGCTTCGGCCAGTTTAGCGAAGGGGTACTGTGTTACCCAGTATGTACCTTGGTTGTCAGATTAGGCAGTCACTTCATGTAAAATACTGGTATTCAGCTGCATCTGCATGGTTCGACTGCAAGCCAACCCCAATGTAATTGGGAAAATTCCAATTTGGAGATATCGACACTTTGTCATCAATACGATTTTTTTTTTGGTACCTCCTGTTCACGTAAAGTGGGGATGTTTTTTTTTCCGTCTATCATGGTGTGGGGTATCGTTGGATAGGCCATGCATTCAAAAATATTACGGGTCTGCGAAAATTATTTTTCGATGCAGGTTTGCATAAAATTAAGCTTTAAATGGCAAACTTTTGTTAGAGTCAATTGTCCCGCTGCTTTTGGTTATGTGAAAAAAGCTGCCAAGTGCGAGTCGGACTCGCGCACGAAGGGTTCCGTACTTGCTAAATAGGGGTTAACGATTTATGAAGTATTAAAAAAAAAACTACTTACTACTCGTAGATCTCGTTCAAACCAATTTTTGGTGGAAGTTTACATGGTAATGAAAAAATACATCATATATTTTTTTTAGTTTTATCATTCACATCTCTTATTTTAGAAGTTACAAGGACGGGGACACACATTTCACCACTTTGGAAGTGTCTCACCGCAAACTATTCAGTTTAGAAAAAATGATATTAGAAACCTCAATATCATTTTTGAAGACCTATACATGTATACCCTACACGTATGGGTTTGATGAAAAAAAAAAGTTTGTGTTTCAGTTCTAAGTATGGGGAACCCCCAAATTGTATTTTTTTCTATTTTTGTGTGAAAATCTTAATGCGGTTCACAGAATACATCTACTTACCAAGTTTCAACAGCATAGTTCTTACAGTTTCAAAAAAAAAGTGACTGTGACATACGGACAGACAGACAGACAGACATGGCGAATCCATAAGGGTTCCGTTTTTTACCATTTGGCTACGGAACCCTAAAATATCACGGCAGTAGTAGTAAGGACAACTATCACAACTAAGTAGGCTTTACAAGTTTATTATAAAATGTATTTGGAAAAGTAAAAATGCTGTATATTGAAGGGGATAACATGTTTTTAATCATGGTCTGGCAGTTTGAGTAGTTTATGCGGCCTACCCGAATGTCCTTTCTTTGGTATTGTTCGTCGAATCGTTGAGCTCCTTAAAATCTGAGTTGAGCTGCTCGGTTATTGACAAATGCGTGCACTGACTGGACAGATCCACTCAATCTGGATGGTTCTTTCCTCAAAAGACCATTTCAGACATCAGTCTACATGGTCTTCACATGATCTAACCAATATTTTGTCTGGACTTTAAAAGAGACTGTGACCTCTGAGTTTGTTTCGGCCTTTCTTCTCAGAGTAGTCAGATAGGAAACGCCGACCTCTTCCAGTTTTAAAATATATGTTCGACATGTAAAAGTGTTTGTACAAACCAACTTAGAGAAAGAAAATCATTTATCATTATCATTAACAGTTTTCGAACGGTGAAGTTAATTTTGTCCCTTCATTAAAGCAATGTTCGGTGCTTTCATCGTTTATGAACGTTAATAATGTTACCAATTATTTTGGTGAATGTAGATGTTCATACGGAACTCTCTGTGCGTGAATTTAAACTATACAAGGAATAGGTACCTACATAATAGTACAATTGATATAATGATGTAAGATATATATTAATAGTGTCCTAAATTATATTGCATATTTGAATCATGTCCGACAAGACATGATTAGATATTTGCTAATTTAACGTGTGTGTTTTTAAGGTTCCGTACCCAAAGGGTAAAAACGGGACCCTATTACTAAGACTCCGCGGTCCGTCTGTCTGTCCATCTGTCTGTCTGTCTGTCTGTCTGACTGTCTGTCTGTCTGTCACCAGGCTGTATCTCATGAACCGTGATGGCTAGACAGTTGAAATTCACAGATGGTGTATTTCTGTTGCCACTATAACAACAAATACTAAAAACAGAATAAAATAAATATTTAAGTAGGGCTCCCATACAAAAAACGTGATTTTTATGCCGTTTTTTGCTATAATGGTACGGAACCCTTCGTGCGCGAGTCTGATTCGCACTTGGCCGGTTTTATTTACAATTTGATGGGACTTTGATTAAATTTGCCAGGTAAACGTTACACATTCCATTTCATTAAGTACCTGTAGTAAAACTTCTATAAGTAATATAAACTCATTAAAATTATATGTGTGTATAATTTCCAAATACTTTTCGCTCCAATTTAAGTTTGGCCCGAAGCTATCGAAGACAGTGGGCGTGGCTCCAAAAGTCAGATGTCGATTGTCAACTGTTTCACACATTTCATCCCAATTCATCCCCATTGTCAGTTATGTGCCTCGCGAGTGTCACCAACTCGATACTTAAGGGCCACGTCGAAATATTTATAGGATGTGTCACGCTTGTCAATATACTGATTGTGTTGAAGCAGCAACAATATGCTGGAAATATTGTGGTGGATCGAATGATACTTTCTAGGCGGACCATTAACCATTAGACTAAGTATAGTTCTCGCCAAGCTTCTTGGCCGCCCTGAAGTAGGCTACAGTGGCTGCGCAGTAGCACAGATAATATAATACAAGCATTCAGTAGTACATCTCATGTAAAAACAGCACCGATTCGTGTCTTGCGCATTGAAAAACCAACTTCAGGGCGGCCCAGAAGTTTGGCGAGAACTATACCAACATGAAAATAAAACACAATATATTTTATGACATGTATTCCAATTTCAAAACTATTATATTGTTTTTATTCAAAATTCGAATTACTATAACACATTTACATCGCAATATTGTGGTTACAAATAGGATGTATAGCATAAGGCTATATACAAAGTAATTATACGTTGTCTGTCTGTACGTACGAATTAATTTGATAAACTAATTGTGGTTCAGTAATTGTGTTCGAGTATATTTGACGGGGATGGGATTAGCTGTCAGTGTGTGGTATATCGGTATTGTTATAGCATTATTTGAGTTCGTTAGTAGACGAAGCGATGTTGCGCAGAATTTGAAGCTATTAAAATAGCATTAAGCTTTTAGACGTAAATGGTTTGTATACAAAGTTATGGGATGTAGTAAGTAAGAATAGATAAGTAAGTAAGTATAAATAAATGGGGGAGGGTTAGGGTTCAAACTTACTATTCTGCAGGCATGATAATAACGTCTATAACTCACAGGTTGTTATTAAGCAGGTGGGTACGCACTAGAATATGAACTCCTTATGCTGGAGTCCGTCAAAGAACGTGCTTCTGTAATATAAATAATCTAAAGCAGGCGTCACCAAATGGCGGACCGCGGTCCGGATCCGGACCGCCGACTTATTCTGTGTGGACCTTCAGTAAACAACACATTATAATTACTTGTGTTACTTGAGTACGTAATTTAATCATTTATCCCACGCTTTGTCTTTACTGCCTTAATTTATATTGTATCTATTTACATATTTAAGTTTATTATTTCAATGTTAACAAAGTAAATAAACGTGACGATGTAAAGGCTAGGGGGGAGGTGTAGGTGGCATCAAACCTTACGGACCGCGACGGACATAATATTAAAAAAACGGATTACATATAAAAGTAATTGGTGACCCCTGGTCTAAAGCAATGTTTTAATGGGTCACTGACTCATTGTATAGGTAATTGCAGCTGTGACCGTATAGAAAAGTTGCGGGCAACACCTGGATGAGGGACGCGAGGCATCACGAAGTACGCCAAAAAAAGGAGAGTGCCATATCTAACAGTAGATGATTTCTACTAGCTGAAATGATGATTATTCGATCTTGGAGACTCATGATTGAGATCCTCTCTCCGCTGTTTGTCTGACAATGTCAAGTTCGCAACATACCGACATTACAACCTCTGAACCCTATCACTTATAACATTCGTCATACTGTTTCATTAATTATTATTTAATAACGTTGTAGCAAGGTGGGACGCAATGTGACAGTTTGACAAATGAAACGTGCCGACCACGAAAATGTAAGCCAAGTTGCCTACTGCGGCCAACTGGAGGCAAATTGTTGCCTCCAAGTGTCAAGCCGAAGTAACGTGACAGGCGTTTATCTAATCTTAACTGGTTGAGTATAATTACCGAAATAATGAAAAAGCTTTTGTGTTGTGTCGCGTGGATCCACGTTTCGGGCACTCGAGGAGTTAAAGGACCATCTACAAATTTGAGCTTGTCTTGATGACGACAGGAATTCGGTAAAAAGACTGAACAATAAATAGGCTCACTGTTTTTTTATGTGAATTTACCACTATTATAGTTAATTCCTTATCAGGGCCAGTAGTATAGTTCCCCTATATGCAAATAAAAGTGACGAAAATAAGAAATATGGAAAATCTATTGATCATCATTACATAATATTGTAAAGGCTTTTGTACCCGAATAATTAAGTTTTTCTTATATAAGCGATGCGTTACTTTTATGGTGTACAATAAAGTATATTCTATTCTATTATTTATCTATCAACTTGTTTGACCTTATAATTAATATTTAAAATCCAATTATTTTTAATAAGTAGCCACTAGATAACAAGCTTAAAAAAATAATAAGTATCTACTCTTACCATAAAACTAGAACGCAACTCAAGTTGTCTAATATATTCTCTATAGTAGTTTTGAAAAGTCGAAAAAGCGAACATATTATTGTATAGGCCAGGGACCTGCTTTTCATTAAAAAAAACAACAGAATCTTTTCCCTAAAGCTTTCATCGCCATAACCCAGTAAACGTAAAAGATTTTCATTTCAACTCAAGTCGTTTTAAAGTCAGATTAAAACTGTGACTGCAAATAAGTTATTAGCCGGAGAATACAGTCGCCAGCTACTTTAGGATTTGTGAAGTAGTCTCATTAATTCAAGTGTCCGGGAAGCCGGCGTCCGGACAGAAGCGACAATTCCTCCCTAAAGCCGTTATAATAGGCGACTTTGTGATTTTTCCTCCGTCCAACGCTCTATCCGCCACCAATCCAAAACTAATTACCGGCTCTAGTGCAAGAAATTCAACAAGTAGCTACCGATTTAAGAAACAGTTTTGTACTTAAATAAATGGCGGAGCTGTCTTTTATAATGTACAAATGATTTATTTTTCACATCGATACGCAATTGTTTGTTGAATGTTTTCCATTTCGATGTTCGACGAGATATGAGTCGCTGATATATGAAGTATTCAACTTCAATATTAACGTGCTTTATTATTTTTTTGACTATCTGGAATAGTTTTCCAATTTTACCAATTGTTTGCGAATTATTTGTTATACCATTTACGAGAATCTACAGCAAAGTTGAAGATTATATACGAAAGTGTTTCATAAAAGCACTCTTAAGTTCTTAATTTTAAGCGCCATCATTTTCCTTGCTTATTGGGAACGTTTCGCAGAAAAACAAAATACAAAAAGAGAAGTAAAGGAAAACTTCCCCATCGCTGAATTTTCGAGTTTTGATGCGGAACCGGGGACTATAAATTCGATAGCGAACCAAAGCGTAAAGTTTCCCTGCGATGTCTAATGAGCAAGGTTTTATGCCGGTTGCTGCCGAACCATAAAAATGTTAATTCAACTGTGCCGAAGAAATGAAAAACGTCGTAAATACAAACGTGACTTTCACGACACTGAAACTGGTGTATTTTTAAATATAAGCAAATTATATAGCTTGTGTTATACCCCTGGCTCCGGTCGCAGCAGTCGCATAATCAAATATAAAGTTGGAGTGTACTGAGGAAAACCTATTTTTTTTTTGACATAGATTCCATCGTATATAACACCTAAATATAAGGTTACAAGCATCTTGGCGTTTATTTTTTACCGACCAGCCATTTGTCGTGAAAATGATGTCGAAGAAATAGGTCGAATCTGTTTCAAAAACGAAATCAAACGAATCGGGGTAACCTGACTTCACGTAGTCTTTTGGCTGTGTATATAAAACCCGGCGGCGCGAATGGAGAGCAACTCCCGCCCGCTGTATCAAAGCATAGGCACCCGAGCAAGCCGTAGCGGCTGAGGCTGGTCGCCGGAGATGACCAGCAAGCCAAAACTGTGGCGCTGATGCATCGGTGCCTATCCTTTGATATGTAAGGGCGAAGGGGTTACACTTCGCGCAGCGCCGGCGTCGATGCAGAAGCAACTTTAAAGAAAAATAATACATACATGTTCAGAATTACGTGGCAGCGGGTAATTATGTCGTGGCAGGGGGGTAATTTTTTTCATATGCGATAAGACACACTGTTTTCGTGATATAAGCAAAGTTAGAATTTAAAAAAAACTCTCGAAGTTAGTAGTGTCAGGGCACTGGAATTCCAAAGACACTTCGAAGGTCCCTTGACCATGACCTCCAAGGTCAGTCGATCTTGACTTCCAAGGTTTGACCTCCAGGATCATTTGGTCTTGACCTCAAAGTCACATACCCTTGACCCGAAGGTCATTTGAAAATGACCTCAAAGTCACTTATCCTCTTATCCTGGACCCTAAGGTCACTTGACATTGACCTCAAGGTCACTAACAATGAATTTGACCTTTTACTGCTCCTGAGAATCACGGCTTACAGTTTTTTTTTGATTAGACGATATTTTTGGTCAAATTTTTCTAAGTCTTCTTTTCATAGTGCCACGTTTCGAATCCACTGACCCAATTAGGAGAATAGGAAACATTTCTTCGACACAGACACAACAGGCAAAATTATTAAGTAAACAGGGAAGAACAGTTAAACATTTACAAACAAGGTTCAAGAAGAGCTGCGGTGGGCGTGCCCACACCGAAAGGAATTAAATTGATGAATCTATTGGGCAAATAAAAAAAACCCCTACTGGCTACCTCATTTAAAGAATTAGGACAGCTGCAAATTAATACCTCGGATAGACTTAGAATGTTTTCTCTAGATATATGGGTATCAGCTTTACAAATTAAAGAGACTATTAAAAGTGATTTAGAATGTGTAACGTACCCAAAAAATAGTTATAATCACAATGCATTGGTACACGAAGTGGTATCTGAATTGGCTTCCAAATATGGTGATTGGTGTAAAATCTTCACAGATGGATCAAAGAGCATAGATGGCTGTGGAGCTGCTTTTTTCTTCCAAAGTACTGGTTATAAAGCTATGTATAAAATTTATACAAATATATGTATAATGTCCCTGGAACTCATTGCAATATATCAAGCGTTGTCTTATTCACTTAGTCAAAATCTAAATAAAGTAGTTATATTTACCGATAGCAAGAGCGCTTTACAACATGTGGCTCGATGCGCCTCTGGTTGCAGAGGTGCATCGATAGCCTATGATATTCTTAAAATAATTCATTGCTACAACAAGGACGATATTAGGATTGTCTTGCAATGGGTTCCAGCGCACATAGGGTTACGAGGCAACGAGGAGGCAGACCGGCTGTCAAAATTGGCAGTTGAGACGGGAAATATTACTTCATATGTGTCCGATTACTGGGAATATTTCGCCAGGTTTAAGGGTGTATGTTTCGACAAATGGAAGGAATACTTCAATGAAATATCCAAAGACAAAGGCATTTGGTATAAAGTCATCCAGAACGAACCCCCTCGTGAGCCCTGGTTCGATGATAAATGTTTAACTAGGAGTTATGTTAAGTTAGCGCTAAGGCTTCGTTCTGGCCACTATCCATCAGCAAAGTTTGCATACTTAATGCGAAAGTCTGCATCGCCTAATTGTGAGACATGTAATAAAATTGAAGATGTGCAACATTTACTGATGGAATGTGCTAAGAACAAAGATGAAAGGGAATCTTTGGCTAGGGAGTTTAAACTAAATATGTGGGATGTTGGACTTATCCAAAATATTTTGGCATACCCTAAATCAGAAAGGACCAAACGAATAATTTGTGGCCTAATTCAGAAGTCTAGGCAATAATTTCCTTTCGTATATCATACTATAAGTATAGTAGTGGGTAATAAAAATATAGTTTTATTATAGATGTATATTTCTGTGTAAATAGAGTATAAGGTACAATGGGGTTGACGTATCCGTGTGGATAAAAACCCCTTAATAAAAAAGAATAAAAAAAAAAAAAAAAAAAATGATGAATAAAAATCTGGCCACGAGCGAGTCGTGGTTGCAAGACCTGCTAGCATTTACACAGTGAAAGATATTCAGAGGGACGTTTCTTGTTACAATATAGAGCTGTCCACACATTTCCGGGCGGCGAAAAATCGGTTACATACGATTTGTACGAACTTGTTCACACATATCCGTAACAGGAGGATCCGGATCGTGTGACGTGTGTGGGAAATGTGTGGACAGCGCTTAAAGCGTCTGCTTTCTAGCCCGAGTTACCTACCGATAATAATTTGTCACAGACACTTTATACATAGATATCATCTACTAAATCCTTGGCGACGAAATATGGAACTTAACTGCTTTAAACTGCATTTGACGTATAGTTGACGTTTCCCATCGCTAGCAGCACCCTCACCACGATCAGTCACAATATACTGGCTCTCTTGTTGTCTTGTGACATTAGCATGCAGCCTACGTCTCCTTTGATGTTTGTGCTTCGAATTAACGAAGCGCAATGGACTTTTGCCTATAATAGCTGTGTTGACTTACTTTGGGCAGCATTGTTTTTAATATATATCGCGAATATCTAGCTTTCACTAATTTATAAAACCAAGACACGAATAAGCTGATGTCTAAATTGCGCTGATACCAAAATTAAAGAGACATACATTTGCCAATTTCTTCCTTCTAACTTACCAAAGTTAAAGTTAATATTCATCTCCAAAGCCGCTACCCGTGTCTGTCGACGTCATTTCTGTTTCTCCGCTAACTTTTTTTAAACCACGCAGCGGCTTTTGATAAGATTTTTCTACTTAAGGTTACACTAGTCGATCATTCTTCCATACAAACGTAGTCTGGCGATTACTGCACTGTTTGACGATGTCCGTTCAAAATAAAAAATGATATCAATTTGGCTCATCATTATCTAGCCCTTTATGGAAACAAAAAAGTAAAAAATTGTAAGTTATGAGCGTCGAAAGTTCCATATTTCAACACTAATTTTAACGCATCTTTGGGCGGAATTAAGCCATACAGGGATAGATTAGTAATTGAACAATGCAAATAATTGTATTTTAAAAATATACATTTAGTCGTTTTTTCATGATATCTAGACTCCCAAAGGTCTGTTTATAAAATTTCGCGCGCTCGTTTTCTTCCTAAATCATCATTTATTTCGATACAAATTTGCAAATGTGATAATTCGTAAGCGAAATAGCTTCTTACTGCTCATCACAGCATCTATCTCTTTCGCACGTGTTGTCGGATGAGATAGCATGCATTTTAACCTCGCGCACAAAATAGTTCGTGCCGTCGACTAGGTGAACCTTAATAGAAAGAGCGATAAACGAGGACGGATTTTGTATATAATTTGTCCCGTGTGAAGACGGGGTGGAACGCTAGTTCAAAATAAATAAATAAAACATGATACACTTATTGCAGCCATAACGTACATATCGCAACGCTCAATAGTACATGTGCATTCACAACCGAACATATTGTATTCAGTTGAAGTAGGCTAATATTGAATCCGGTGTCTCGGCTAACGGCAGAGCAAGTTATAATGATCGGGCCATAGCTGTCATGTTCCCTGTGTCACTGTTCACAGTTGGTAGAATCTAGTTAGGACTTATGCACCGTCTACGTGACACTGATACTCTGCCGTAAACATTCATTAGACACTCTGAACTTTCCCAATTATGAGCAAATATTATTGTGTACAGGGAAGTTCAATGGGTAGACAGAATACTTCGTACTTTGGTGACTGTTAGGCCTTTTCCTGATGGCGCGATGCGATTCGATTTATATCACACCGATAAGCGATTTTCACTAATAGAAATTGCAAGCACGTTCGCATGGATGCAATACGATGCAATTCAACCGATTTGCGTATGAAATTTTCATTGAAAATACTTGCGCAATATCGCCTATAGACGCAATTTAAATTGCGTCTGCCATAAACATTCATTACACACTCGAAACTTGCCCAATTATGATTAAACTAGCTTCTGCCAGCGGCTTTGCCCGCGTGAATGTCGAAAATTAGCCCAACGTAACATATTCCCGAGATAAAAAGTATCCTAAGTGCTATTCCAGGCTATAATCTATCTCTGTGCCATTTCATCCTGATCCGTCAAGCCGTTTGAGCGTGAAGAAGTAACAAACATACACACACTTTCGCCTTTATAATATTAGTGTGATATTATTGTGTCGTGTTGTGTTGAAATAGTGAGGAAATCTGCAGCGTAATTCCGTAAGTGAATTCGGCAAGGCGAAGGATTTAACCCCATCCATCGACCAATCACATAGACAGAAATCCACAACGCGTCTTTCAACTCGCACGTGATTTTTTCGATTAATGGGATCAAATCCTTCGTCCTTAATATAAGTTTGAAATCGCCAGCCCGCTTATTCACCACCAAAGAATTATGCTTGTGTCTTTTAGGTATGACAAGAGGCCTTTAGCCTACACAGGGACGTTAACATGCTGATATTATTATAATTTGAATAGGTAGACACAATTCTTCGTATTGTGCTGGCTGTTTACCAAGTTCTTTGGAAGATTGTAATCTGTTTATATTTCTTAGTACGGAAAACTTTGAAAGACTTACTTTTGACCATTCAGAAGGTATCTAAAGTATTCAAAATGACTTATAGGGACCAGATAAAATCCCTTTCAACTGTGTTCGAGGAGTATTCAAATCGGCGAGTTGTTTGGTTACGAGCCATTTGGATACCGGCAGCCTTATTGCGTTAGTGAATTCGGCATGGCACAGGGAAAAAAGTAAGACCAATCACATGCGAAATGAAAGAAGGGATGTAGATGATGACGTCTATGTGATTGGTCGACTGTACATACTCTTTGCCCTTTGCCTTGCTGAATCCACTTACGCAATCAGGCTGCGGGTGCTTTATTATAGGTTGAGAATTTCAAACAACGTGTCAAACTTGAATGCCAAAGTTTGAAAGCAGAGTTTGTCAGATTCTGAATTTAAGTTCAGTAAAAGCCAGTATAATTATGTATAAAATTGCTGGTTATGGCGTTCTGTAGTTTCTGCCTACACCCAAGGAAAAAGACGTGAGTAAACTCACGTATAAAATCCAATCAAAAACTCTGTAGGTTCAATAGGCACACAGGACATGTATATAAACAAACCACGGAAGTATTGGCCGTAGGTTTTCTCCAAGCGGATCACGTAGGTACCCCGGAGTGGACGTCGAGTGTTTCCGGAATAGCTAAGAACTGGTCCTTAGCTATTCCAGAGACACACGCTGTCCATTAACTGGTTAAAGAAACTACTCGTCGTACGTACGGAACACATAAGTAACTATCAACAGTACACTAAACAAACATGCAATAGAAAAAACATTCAGTAAGACATGAATCAGTTTTGGTGATGGGATACCACCGAAACTGTAGCTGAAAATGGGCTCAAGAGTTCAGCCGTTAAAAGCCTGGATAGACAAACCGACATATATTTAAGGCAAAAATCTATTTAGTTACCTATAATATTGAAATTAATTGAGAAATTGATAAACTGCTCTATAATTTGACTGTAAATAAACCGAGGTTGAACTAATTAAAGACGTACGGCGATGCACCATCGGTACATGGTGGATATCCTACCCATCGCACTAAACGTTTTGGAAATACTTTCAGTATGCGTACAGCTAAGGAGTGGTATTCCCTGCCAGAGTCTGTGTTTCCAGATAGTTACAACTTACAACCTCGGGGTCTTTAAGTCAAGAGTGAATAGGAGAGAATATCAATATAAAAAAAAAACTAGTTTTAGTTTTAAGTATCTGAAACGAAAAACATTCTGAGACATACTTACGTATACCAAAATCTATGTGTATATATTTTATAGGTAACTAGATGTTTTCTAGCAGAGAAAGCTTGAAGTGGATGTTAAAATTAATAAATAAAAACAAAATAAATAGACGCTGCATTTAGCACAGGAGTCAGGTTAGCTGCACTACTTAGTAAATTAACTGGAAGTAGTTTCCATTCCATAGACTAGTGGGCGCATAGTTATAAAAAGAAATGATTAAACTTAACACTAGCACGAGAGGCCAACTCGCCTAAAAATTATATGAATTTCTTTGAATTAAGAAATTTTCTGTTGTTTCAAACTCTGTTTGTTTTTCTACTTTGATATTTGTGCACGAATGTGTTTTGGCAAGCATTCAACTAATTTCAAATCTTTTCTACGTTACATTTATCATTTTATCGAATTGCCTCTGTTTCGTTCACAGATTTGCATAATAATGCAAACAAAACAAACACCTAGTGGGTTGCAAGACTTGCTAGTGTGACTGTTGGTAGTGGTGCCTGGGTTTGATAACCTGGCAGGACAAAAGTTTTATTGAGCTTTAAGGACGTACTCTGACCAAAAAACCTTGAGCATTCCTTCCCTTCTTGCGGAACCCATGAGTAGTGAATACGCCCAGATTTTAGAATAAAACCTTTATAAAATCTAATATTGTTCTTTTGATGAAAATATTTGTTACAGAATGTTCGTTATTAAATTATATGTATATCCATTAGTGAACACTTTACGGGAAGATGCATGCTATCGATATCATTATTTCTCATTTTTATGGTTTTGTTGGCAGTAGATTAATGAAACATATACTTCTTTAAAAAAATAAAGAAATGTACCATTTTAGAATCGATATTATGTAGAAATTTAATGTATTTTTATTAGTTGATATTTCTTTTTAAATAACGAGTAGATAGCTCAAGACTGCACAAAAACGTCTATCGCGGCGTTTTGTTCGGGGAAGCGCCTTATCATAAGAAATTTCAGTAGCAACCCAAATATTTATTTAACTGTAACTGGACATGTAGATACCTATAAAATGTATTCTTACGTTATTTTAAATAACTATCAAATACAAACCTCCGATATATTAATAATTGCCAAAACCCTATGTTCTACCATTTTTAACCGACTTCCCAAAAAGGAGGAGGTTCTATGTTCGACTTCAAGATTGTTTTTTTTTTTTTTTTTGTTTGTGTTCACCGATTACTCCTTCAATTGTGGACCGATTTTAAAAATTATTTTTTTGTTTGAAAAGTATGTTTCGAAATTGGTCCCATTTTAATTCGGTGAAGATCTGATGAAGAACTTCGGAGATATACAACAGAACTCTTCAATAAATAACGGCAAATCTCTCGGGATTGCTGCAATCGCATGTCTGTTTGGTGTATACATAATATTTCATAACATAACATCACGCCAGTTCGCTCTTAAGGGGTAAGCAGATCTCTCAATTTACCGGTTATGTTCAAGTTTCATGAAATCTATTCTGGCGAAATAGTTCCCTTACTAACTTGCCTAAGGTACGTATAACAAAAAGTGAAAAATAAAAAAAACTTTTTGCAAAAAAATACTACCGACTTCCAAATACAAAACTACAAAGTGAAAATTAACTTAATTTTTTGAAGTAGGTGTCCATAACGCAAAAAAATGGTACCTACGAAAGACACCGACTTCAAAAAATTAAGTTATTTTTCACTTTGTAGTTTTGTATTTGGAAGTCGGTAGTATTTTTTTACAAAAAGTTTTTTTATCAGTATAAATGGTAAACTCAACAACCAAGGTAGCTTAATAAATGTGTAATTAATTTAACTTGTAATTAAAACATTAGTTTTTATAGTAACAATATAAATCAAGCTTATTTGAAATTTATAATGGTATCGCGACGCCGCCGCTGCTAATCTTATAAATTATGAAAAACAACGAGAAAGCTATAAATTGCAATTCTGTTACCCGAAGCGGGATCGTAACAAGCGGGCTTCACTAGCGGCTAGTACTCGCCGCCAGTAGCTCGCCACTTGCTCACCCCTCATAGCCTAAGATCCAACTGCAGTAATATGCAGGTATATTTATTTTGGATTAAACGTAATTTTCACGAATTGTACTTGATAGTTGAAAAGATTGGTGCAGGGATTCCTGGCAATATTTAACTGCAATAACCTTAATTACTTTAATAAATAGCAATTTATGTTTCCAAGTGAATCCAAAGGCAATTGAAAGAAAGTGGTGTAGAAAATAGAAAAACGAAATTATTAACGGCCGTCTAACTGAGAGCTACATGATGTTGCATACGTGCACACGATTCAGGATAAATTCCTTGTCCAGGGAAAAGTTAAAAAAAAAAACTAAAAGAAAATCTAGTTGCTGCTAGATGAGGCTGATTCTACTATCAAAAAAACTTTTTGCAAAAAAATACTACCGACTTCCAAATACAAAACTACAAAGTGAAAAATAACTTAATTTTTTGAAGTCGGTGTCTTTCGTAGGTACCATTTTGTTTGTAGTTTTTTTATTTTCACATTTTAGTTCATATCTTTATTCTCATCAGATCTTCACCAAATTAAAATGGGACCAATTTCGGAACATACTTTTTCAAACAAAAAAAGAAGTTTCAATATCGGTCCACAATTGACGGAGTAATCGGTGAAAATACAAAAAAAAAAAAAAAACTTGAAGTAGACATAGAACCTCCTCCTTTTTGGGAAGTAGGTTAAAAATCAAGTTAGATCAAAAACAAATTAGTTAAATATTTTTGGAGTGGGATCTCATACTATCACTATTGTCTTATTAAACACACCCAGGTTTTATTCCCATTATTTCGGAGCTTTGATAACGTACCTTTTTGACTATGTTATTGTTTTAGTTACCGTTTGGGAATCATTTCGTTATTCATTATTTTAAACCAAATTAACAAACGCTATCCGCAGTATTTAGAATAACAGCGGTGAGGAACGATTGTTTTGTATTTAATTCATTTAGGTGTATTTATGTTGTGTTTTACTGGCGAAAAATCGAAATTTAGTAGGTGTCGTGTAAAGATTTGTGTCTCATAGATGCTATAAAATTCCGTGAAGAACACTTTTCTAGTAGTCCTATATTAATATTATAATAATATAGCCATACACGTCCAATATTTTTAAAGTTTTGTAAACTATTATTATATTATTTATCTACTAACTATTATTATTATTATGACATTTCTTATTAATTAACATTTTTTTTTTATTATCAATCAATAAAAAATAAATGTTGCTTGCGCTTGACCACTATCTCACCTGATAGTAAGCGAGGATGTGGTCGGCGATGTAGCACGCTTACCTAGAAGAAACCTATTCACTCTTGACTTAAAGACTCCCAGGTTGAAGCTATCCGGAAATACAGACTCTGGCAGGGTATTCCACTCCTTAGCAGTACGCATAATGAAAGTATTCCCAAAACGTTTGGTGCCGCAAAAAGAGAGGCAAACAAGTTTGCTTTCTCCTCAGCGGTGCCGTAATATCATGCCGTAACAAATCAATCACCCAATTTATATTTCCAATTCACATTTAAATTAAGTATATAAATCTAATAATTCATGATATTGCATAGTTATTACAAATTTTATATTTCGTTTTCATATTTTAGTCCTACATTAGTACTAAATTTTCAATAAATACGATTAAAATATGCCGTGCCGAACCCAAATAATTTGGAATAAGGGCCGAGGAATGTTGATGATGATGACCAAGACATAACATACAACTCACCGAGTTTCCGCCCCATCTACCTCATTAAACAATTTACTTTATTGAGCCATCCTTTTAAACCGCTCAGTAAGTCCACTAGCGAGCCCGTAAAGCATCGTTACGGCTAACTACATTACGTGAACAGAGCGTGTAACTGTGCGTTTATCAGTTTACGGGCGCATCGGTTGCCGACGGCGCAACTTTTAATTCAGTTCGGGCCCAACGGTGGCCGCAGCGCGAATACAAAACCGCTTTTCATTACAATGCAGGCGAGGAAATTGGATTGGTTGATGAACTTCGTGTATTTACCTATTGTTTGAATAAGATTTTCCATAAACACAAACACAAAACATTTATTTCAACTAAAATATTTACAGGTACTTTTTGTCAGTCAGAAACCATGAGAAGCTATCTATGTTATGTAGATGTTTTTAGAAAACGTGCATAGACACGAGTTAAAAACCCCATTTTTTTACTCGCGCATCTGATTTCCTGATAATTTGTATTGTTAATACAGTTGTCTGTAGGTAAAAAGTGCTTGAACTGGCAATTCAAATTAATGCACCCATACCATACCTATACGAAAGTGTATATAAGTAGGTAGTCGATTTTCAAGATGCCGATTCCAGAGAATTGGCATCTTGAAAATCTACTCAATGGTGATCACAGGAGAGATCCTATGATCGCCATTGAGTCTCTGGTTAGGTAATCATCAATAGGTATATTATATATATATTATATTTAAATTTCTGTTTCATTTAGAATATGATATTTATTATAATATTTATTAGTCTATTGTTTTAGAAATTATTTATGTATTTTATTAGTTAGATAGTTTATTAATATCCGACTTTAATTATTGTTCATTTTTATTTTGTACTCCTACCACCTGTTGTGTCCTTTTTAACCCAAAGGTTGACTGGTAGAGAATGCCTTGTTGCATTAAGTCCGCCTATGTATCACCATTGTACATGAAGTTTAAATAAATAAATAGGTATGGTTATGGACGCTCTAAAAGAAGTCTATCCGGAAACGAAAAGCACAATGGGAAACGGAGCGAGCAGGCTCCTACTGCATGCATAATCCTACTAGACCGAGTGTAACACCCAAATTTGTCGATGTCACCCGAGCTTTGGAGTTGAGCAGGAAATCTGTCTAGAAATGGACACCTCAAAGGGAGTTGGGCATGACACCTAGCCTGGACATAGAGATGCCCAATATTTTGACCAAATAGTGGCTAGGGTCGGGTTAAAAAACCAGGGCGAGTGATTCCGAAATCAATATCAATATGATGATCATAATCAATACGAAAGTTATGTGAAAATTCTAGTATTTATTTCTGCTTATTTTATTAATTCTCTCCATTTTACACCTCAGTCTTAAATGTCAGTTAGTTGAACAGGTACGAAGAACTTTATAAAATCTATTTCGAGTCTAGACTATTCAGCTCTGAATTTTATTTCGGTATTGTTAAAAGCCTAACTTTGTTAGACGTCATTTGTTCTCCAACCTGAGGTTTCTCTGCAGACGGTACAAATTTAGATGACGGTTATTAAATTAGTTACTATTTTTGTGCTAGTATTATATTATCTGTGCTATTGTGTTAACAGAGAGAATATGGGGTGTTTAAGTTTTTAAATGTGGCTATTCCTTCTGTTTACGTAGACATTCAAACTTATATAAAAAAACTTGACTCTGTTTAGCAATTGCTTAGTAGGTTTTTCAAATTTTCAATAGAGAATTTGAATTTAATATCTGCTAAACAGTTTCAAATACCTGAAAGATTTTTATATATAAGGCCCGTAGTGTATGTATTTTTCTACTTCATACTGCTATTTCGTTCCTTATGGTGCCGGACGTGAAGAATTTCACCATCCCATGTCTTCCCGTGTGGCAACAAGAGGCAACTAAGGGGACTAACCAGAGAATAGACAGCAGCGTTCTCTGTGCATTTGTAACAACTATACTGCGATCGCCAACCGGCCTTCCAAGCGTGGCGATTATGGCAAAACCCCCCCTGAATAGCACAAATTAAAAATGGTCCCTAGTGCCCGGCAGACTGCCTACCCTCGACTACGCAAGGGGTGCTAAGAATCACCGGACAAGAGCCGGCCAGCACGCGCACACTCCCAACCGACGAGAAGATCACCGAAACCGAAGATGAATTGAGCCGGTTAAGATGGAGCATTATAGGGTCATCTGAAGCCTGAAGGACTCGATGATCCTCAAATACGTTAACTTGCTCTATTTCCGAGAGGGTGACCGGCAGTCCCAGAGTTGTGTCGGGTTTATCGTCCACAATTCCCTTGTGAATGACGTGGTGAAGATCGAAAGTGTGGCGACCAGGGTGGCGCACCTTATACTCAGAATATCCTATAATTATTCGCTGTAGGTCGTACAGGTCTACGCCCGGACCTCGGCGCACCGTGACTATGGGTGTAGACCATATATGAGGATATCTCTAGAGCCATGCATGGTTTCAAAACTCACTTCACCGTTGTCATGGAAGACTTCAACGCGGAACTGGTCAAACAAGAAGACGATGAGCTACAAATGAGGCAATTTGGAGTTGGACATCGAAACCACCGGGGTCACCTAATGGCCAGTTTTATGCAGAAGGATGATGATTCTGTATGATGAACTCTATCTTCAGATAGCGTGAGCACAGGATGTGGACATGGCCCCGATGGTGCAACGAAAAATGAGATCGGGTTCATTATGTCCACCAAGAAGCAAATGTTCAATGATGACTCTTTTATCAATTCGGTGAAAACCGCGACATTCTATAGCCAGTTGTACCAGTGAATGACCCAAGAGCTAGATTGACCTGACAGTATACCGACGACATCGCGGACGTCAGCCTGTACGAGACTAGGATGCTACTGAGGCGGGCCGCGATGTCGTATGGGCCTCCCATACCCATACCATATTAAGGCTGAGGGCTGGAGGCCGCGGCAGGAGATGAGTGCCGGTATTGTGGTGCGGTCCCTAACTTCCGTGGCCTGGTCGGGGTCGCCACTGTCTGATGGCGGATGCGGTGGGGCCGCAGGGGAGGAGGAATTTCTGTACAGCGTTGGCCGCGCTCCCTACGACCTGCGGCCGAAAAATGGTAGATGGCGGGGCCATTGACCTTGACCCATCACAAGGGGACCAAGGGTATCGCCCATGTACTGGTTTAGTCCCTGGGGTGGTCACGGCGTACAGTGTGTTCTGGTGCGCCGGTAATGGGGTTGGAGTCTCACATATCTGCACTATCTCCCCGTGGTAGCGCAGTATGCATGAGCATTTCTCCAAGTTTTTAAAAATAAATAAATCTCACTACTTAGCCATGTTTACGCCGGATTCCGAATAGGCTTTGGCACCGTAGACCACATACATACGCTGCGGCAGGTTATACAGAAGACCGAACAGTACAACCTGCCTCTCTGCTTAGCTTTTGTGGACTATGAGAAAGCCTTTGAATAAATCGAGACTTGGGCTGTAGTGCAGTCTCTCCAACGGTGCCAGATCTACCGTACATCGAAGTGTTAAAGTGTTTGTACAAAAACGCCACCATGTCAGTCCGTCTTCAGGATCAGACCTCGGAACCTATCGTTCTTTAGCGCAGTGTGAGACAGGGAAACGTCATTTCGCCTAAACTGTTCACTGCTGCGCTGGAGGATGTCTTCAAAGTTCTGGTCTGGGCTAGGCATCAACATTAATAAGTACATCACTCACCTTCGACTTGGCGATCACAAAGAGTTCATGGCTGGAGATCCTCAGTACAATGCTGAATGACCTCAGTAGAGCTTCCGAAAGAGTGGGTCTTAAAATGAACATGGACAAAACCAATGTCATGGTGAATCCCCATGTAACACCCACTCCTATCAAGAGCGGAGATTCTACCCTTGAAGTTGTAGACGATTTGATCTGGGACAAACGGTCCAGTTGGGTAGGTCTAATTTCGAAAAAGAGGTCAACCATCGAATCCGACTCGGCTGGGCGGCGGTATCTTATCATCCAATTTACCGCAGTGTCTCAAGATAAAAGTCTGTGACCCGTGTGTGTTGCCAGTGATACCTGTGGGACCGAGACGTGTTCGCTCACAATGGCCTTGATCAGAAAGCTCAAAGGGCAATGGAGAGGGCTATGCTTGGAGTTTGCTTGTGGGATCGCATCTGAAATTAGGATATCCGCAGGAGAACCAAAGTTATCGACATAGCCCGAAGAATTACAAAATTTAAGTGGCAATGGACAGGGTACATTGCTCGCAGAACTGATGGCTGATGGGGCCGAAATGTTCTGAAATGGCGACCGAGAACCGTAAGACAATGCGTTGGAAGTAAGTCCCACTAAGTGGACCGGTGACCTGGTTAAGGATGCGGGAATCCGCTGGATGCGACGGCGACGTCTGGGGACCTATGTTCAGCAGTTTTCCGTTATCGACGGCTGAAATGATGATGATTGATGATACTAATATTATAAATGCGATAGTCCGAATGTAAAAAGTACTGATTGTGACATTATCTTAAACAAGGAGAAGCTAGAATTCGTCGATAAAACGGTTTTCCTGGGGATCACGCTAGACTCAAAGTTACAATGGGGTCCTCATTTAATATCACTTGCAGGGCGGCTAAGTTCGGCAGCTTATGCTGTTAGAAAGATTCGTCAATTTAGTGATGTAGATACCGCGAGGCTGGTCTATTTTAGTTACTTTCATAGTATAATGTCTTACGGTATTTTACTATGGGGAAGGGCTGCAGACATTGAGCCAATTTTTATTCTGCAAAAACGAGCCATCAGAGCGATATACAATCTTCGCCGGCGCGATTCTCTAAGGGAACTGTTTAAGGGCATTAACATCATGACGGTTCCTTGTCAATATATTTATGAAAATATCATGTACGTGAGAAAGAATTTACATCTTTTTAGTAAAAACGGAGATAGACATAATTACATTACTAGAAATAGGGACCAATTAGTTCAACCAGGTTTCAGACTGGCTAAAGTAGCCTCTTCTTTCATGGGGTACTGTACAAAATGTTACAATAAAATTCCTCCCCACATTCTAGAACTGAATGAGACGAAATTTAAAACTTGTATAAAACGCACACTATGCAGGCAGGCATATTATAAGTTGGGGGATTACATCACTGATAAAAATGCTTGGCTCAATGCTAGTCTTGCTCCACAACCACTAGGGCACAAAAACAAGTGATATGCAGAACATTATTGTTCTGTAGAATTGTTGGACCTGCTGAAGACTGTATGAATATATTTGTATTATATAGACTCAATTTCTTTTAGTATAGTATAACTGCGCAGCACGTGTGTGAGTACTATGTACCCAACTGTAAATCTACCATTTGCTGTACCTTGGTGTCGTTCGTTGACTTGTGTTTGCCCTGGCAGTTGAGTGTGTCATGCTCTCTCAAATGTCTCTCTGATGGTGGCGTGTGTGTTGGATCATTCGGTTCCCTTCATGATGGTTGAGCTGGGTGGTGCCGATTCATGCGTCATGTTCGTGAACGGGCGCCGTCAGTTGGGATTGGTCTTAACTTAACTGCTTCGGATGCTAGTGTTTTTCTAGTGCTTATTATGTAACTGCACAGTACATGTGTGAGTACTTTTAATACTTTGTACGTAGTATAGTATGTAGTGATTCTGGGTGCATTGTCCTCACACATATAAATTTATTAATGTATGTACTTATGTACCTAAATTTTGTAAAAAAACATATATTTTTTTAAAAGAGTAAGTATGGAGTTTCTTGTGCGTTCTTCTCCATAACAAGCTACTTTCCGAATGCACGGTAGAATCAATTTTTATTCCCTGTAAATTTTAATGTATTCTAACGTTCAAAAGTGCCGCTTTGTGGCCTAGTTGAAATAAAATATCTTTGTCTTTGGATGCAGGGATATTTGTTACTCAATCACGCTAGAACGGCTGAACTGATCTGTATGATATTTGACATAGAGATAGATTATAGTCAGGAATAGCACGCAGGTTACATTTTTTTATTTCTACGCGAATGAAATGGCGGATAACAGCAAGTTCACCTATATTTGTGTTTTGCTTTAGTAATGAAACGTGTAGCAAATATCACGCGCAACGACCCATAAACTTATAACGTTAACGCCAATCAGTAAGCTTGACTTCCTTTGTAGTCTCTAAACTATGTACTAGCTTATTTGTTCAGTGATGTGGTCTTTTTTGAAATATACACTCACCCGTAAAAATACCGGTGACATCACATTCCGACCGGTCATGAGCTCGACAGCCGATGACCGACCCCACTGATTCATCTTTTTGTGAAATGAAACCAACACTTGAACTCGATCAACGGCAGAATTTAAATAAAGCCTTCCTGGCGACATTTTTCAAATTATTCAACATGAAAATTTTATTTTTTATCTACTAACGACCACATACTGATCCTGAGCTCTTTGCAGCAAGAACACGCCTCTTGAAAGCTACGTTGTTGGAAAACCCGCAACGTTTTAATTAAAACACAAATAAAAGATAGCCCGCTCCGATCTTTGTTTGAATTTTTCAAGAAAATTCGAAGGGCATTCTACTTAGATTACAGCAACTGAAGATACTTGTTCCGGGGAAACAGTAAAATCGAAAACATGTCGACAACTATATACGTTTCCCGGCAGCAAACCAATTCCATTTTTCATTTATTGAAAAATTTTCAAGAAACATTTCACCTGCGCTCTGTAAACACGAAAATTCAATCCGAGTTTCAGCATTTCCAAGTTAGATTGTACCTAGTATCTATACGATAACATCGTAACACTCAAGTTACGACGTAACCATGCATGATTTTATTTGTGATAGACATTTGTCTAAAATATCGCCACCGTAGTTAAAGCTATCTGCGCCCGAACTCCCGCACAATCGTTTCGAATATATTACAGAAAGTAATACTGGGAAAGAAAGTCATTCAATTGAAGCGGAAAGTATTTTTTTTAAAAGTTGCACAGATTTCCCTTCCCGGCCTTCGACGGGCGCGATTTTATGGAAACAGGCCGTCGGCACCTGTGGCCTGTAGTAGGCCAAATGTCGTCGTGTCCCCTGTTCAGTCATTCAAATTTATTCACAAGTTAGGATGCCGCAGGCTTCTCCCTCGCTTGACAATTCTCAACATCCGTGCTCTGCAGTGGCGCACGCGTTTATAATTTGAAACAACAGTGTATCGTATCACTGCGCCCGGGAGGAAATGGTTGATCGATATTTACGAGCACGTCGAGTACTAGGTCGGATTGTTTTCTCTTTAAATGCCAAGGTTCAAGATATGCCCACGCAGAATCGCCCACATAAAATCAGTGGTTTATTTGAATAATTATTTTTCACCAGCTTTTTGTACGACCAGTAATATTAAAGCTGAAAAATATGGCCGATTTAAAATCGACAAATTCTCTTTAACATAAAGGGTCTCGCTCGAGCAGACCCGCATCAAATTAAACCTTGTGCGACCCTTGAATCCAATTTAACTGTTCTACAGATAGCTGCAGGCTAGAGACTGTACGTACATATGTAATATGTATAATGTATACCCACATAAATTAGGAAAACATTTTCCTTTCACAACAAACACTAATAAATTCTTCAATACATATGTGCAGAGTGGACGTTGTACGTCGTAAACGCTTAGCGGTGATATGTGCCGCTGTATATTGATGTACAGAATACAGATACATACATTACAATAATATTATGTACGTTTTACCAACAAACTGTTCATGCATTGGCCCATACAAATGATGAATTACATCTTAGATAATGCCGGTAAATAATACAGGATTATGTAACGGGTAATTTACAGCTTTAAAATTAATGTACCGTTATGTCAATTTCATAATATATCAAAGGATTCATAAAATAAAAGGGTGTAAGTGTACCTACGCGAAAGTTTTTGTTTTGTAAATGTCACCGAACAAGAAGCCAACTAAGCGAAACAACAAGCACTTAACCTTTTTAAAATATATTGCACGATAAAAGTTATCTAAGAAAGATGCCGAAATGAAATTTTACGTAAAAGGATTCATCATCAGAGACATAATGTGTAATGAAATCAGTTCTCTGCCTACACTTCAATGAATACGGTAATAAAGAACGAAAATGGTGAGCATCGATAAGGAACTGAAAGTTATCGATAAATATAAATATTAATAGGTGCCACTTATACATGGATTGTAAACACAACGAAACTTCGAAATGACTTTTCCTGACCTACCTGTCAAACGTTAAAAAATTGTATAATAACACTAGCTTCTGCCAGCGGCTTCGCCCGCGTGAAAACTGTTTACTTATCCCAAGGGAACATTATAACGAACATTAGCCTATGTGCTATTCCAGACTATCTCTACATCTATCTATGTGCCAAATTTCATCCAGATCCGTTCATCTGTTCTGACGTGATTGAGTATAACAAACATACATCCATCCATCCAAACTTTCAAATTTATAATATTACTAGCTTCTGCCAGCGGCTTCGCCCGCGTTAATGTCGAAAATTATACCGATGGAACATATTCCCGCGATATAAAGCTTTGTGCTATTCCTGACTATAATCTATCTCTATTCCAAATTTCATCCAGATCCGTCTATCTGTTTGAGGGTGAAGATGTAACAAACACACAAACTTTGCCTTTATAATATTAAGTGTGATTAGTAGGAAGTAGGATTAGATAGATTTTACGATCTTCAACATAACACAACGTACCTACAAATCGTCGTAAAACCAACATACATGGAGGTACTATAAAACACAAACGTAAATGTTCAAGAAAAACTCAAGAAATTACAGCACAACTGAAGTAATTTTCCCGTTTTTGCCATTTCCCACACATAGAGGTAATTCACAACTATTACTAAATTCCATTGAAAAAACATAATCACGCCGAGTGCAAGACACCATATGGCCGTTATGGCCATCAACCATGTCCAAAGACATAAATGGGCACGTTGTCGTCACAGTCGGAATACCTGTGCGAGCGGCGCGGGCGCAGGGGCAGCCTTGCCGCGCGCGGAGGGGGGCGGCACTCCCGCGCAACCTGCTGCCTCCGACACTCCTCGCGGCCAGTGCCTCGCCCGCGCATGCTCGGCGAGTCAGCGCACATACGCGCACAAACAACACTCCACACGAACACTTGTGAGACTCTAAACCTTCAAAACAAACGAAATACCAGTGCTAACTCAGTGAAGTGACAGAAAGATCTTGTGATGTGCCTCTAGTTATTTACATAAAAGGTAAACAGTGCACTCAATGCTTTGTTTTGTACACTATTCTACTGTTTTGCGACCAACAAGGGCATTTGTAAGTTAGCTATCCAGTTTTGCATTTATATACGTATATCATATCTATACCAAAATTTAGGTTGTCGTAAAGGTGTTTTTACGATTGAGCACTGAGTACTATGACATCGTAGTAATATTCAAAACAGGTGCATCTGATTTTGTGAATGACTTTGCTGTAATTGCGAGGGACCGGTTCGTTGCTTGCATAACATGTTAAATGGAGTAGTGTGTCATCGAAGCCTGCGCATTCTGAGCATTGCCCAAGTTGTCCAAGTACAGAAAGTGACAAATATTACGGAGTGTCGCGTTAATGACATCATGCTGTATAATATGTCCGCACTCCTCCCACAGCGCACGTGTCGTGAGGTTATAACAAACAGTGATTTATGACAATTTAACAATACGACAATGAGCTAAAGTTGAGGAAAAAACCTTATACTGTGTTCTTGCAAATGATTGTCTTAGCAAACGACCAACTTTATTCACACGAAGGGCAAAAAATATGAAATTGTCTTGATTTTAAGTTTTTGTTAACATTAATGTGAATGGCATTATAATTTCGAGTCACATTACAAACATAATGTATGTCCCTACACATTATAATTGTGTATACTTAAGTATTTAGCCTAACATTAAACGTAAATGAGCTAGCAATTTACTTAAATATTATTTCTATATAGACGAGATGTTTTATAAATAATAAGATATTTTGCAAAATTATTTATAACTCATAATTATCATATGTTCTCAAGTTACTTCTACAAAATTTCGTTAAAATAATTAACGTTGCATCCAATCAAACCAAGTATAGATCATTGTGGCAGGGACTGCGGAAATGAATGAGAATTTTCATTACATTTTCATTCAACTATTTGAGCAGCGAAATTCACAAAATCCTTCTCCCCGACTGGTTCGCATAACGCTGTCAAAATGTTTCATTCCTTATCCCTATTTACCGATATCTCCACTAAATGCCAAGCATCCTCACTTCCATACTAATATTATAAATTCGAAAGTAACTCTGTCTGTCTGTTACCTTTGCACGCCTAAATCTTGCCATCTATCCCCTTGCCAAATTTAATTGATGAAAAATAGATGTCATCCTGAAGAAGGACATAGGCTACTGTTAGTATATAAAGAAATATGTAGGTATGTTAGAGTAGGGTAGGAGTTAGAGTAGGGAAGTTAGGGTAGGGTATGCAGGTAGGTAGGTAGGTAGGGTAGCGAGGTGGGTAGGTAGGTATTAAAGGTAGGTAGGTAGGATAGGGTACCGTATGAAGATAGCCAGTTGACGGGTGCGAAGCCGCGTGGGATAGCTAGTAGTTCCTAGTATTTATCATTCCTATATCTGCACATATTACTGAATAAAATCGATATTCGTATCTGTTTGTACGAGTACGTTGCTCTTCCAAAATTCGCAATGGATTTTGGTGCGGTAAAACCGCGCGCCATTTAGAGCGATTCCTGAAAAATATGAGTAAATAAATTTATATTAAAATAATACTACTTAATATTGTAAAGGCGAAAGTCTGTGATTGTGGGTGTTTATATGTTTGTTATTTCTTCACGCTCAAACGGCTTAACTGGATCCAGATGAAATTTGGCACAGAGGTAGATTATAGTCAAGAATAGCACAAAAAATATCATATTTTTTTTATCACTTGATTATGTTACGCGAAGCCGCTGGCAGAAACTAGTATATAATATATGTACTTACATCTTAATATTTTATCAAGTCCACTATCGACCACATCGCTTACCATCGGGTAATCAAACGCGATTCTATCAACAATAAAAACAAAAATGAAGTCGTAAAACCGTGCGAAGCAGGGCCCAGGTCGCTAGTCTACAGTATAGATAGGTGTTTCTTTCTACGTGGATGGCCGGCGCATTATCGGACGCAGCCAAGCACGAACCACGCTGTTAGCCAGGCGCTTGTTAAAAATAAAATTATACAATTTTAGCACCCCTTCGGCTTTATTCCTTTTGTACACACACTTTGTCTGCGATTTAAGAAAAACACCTAACTAGGGTCGTCATTGTTACCGGCTTTGTATTGTGAGCAACTTTGGTAAATATGACGAACAATAAGTATTTTCATTCTTGTTTTGATTCGATATCGTCATTGATCTTTGTTATTGATACAGTGAGAAGAATTTCATAATAAATTTTCAATAGAAGGTATGTTTAAATATTTATTGTCTACGCAATCCTATTATTTTCCCTAATCAACAAAATATTTGGACACACTTTTGTTACAAAATCAACAGGGACGCTTGTAATTTATGCTTGGTCACCACATTAAATCACTCCGCATGTCACTGGCTGGATGAATATTTTGTGGGCAGCGGTGGTCAAATCAACGAGAGCCTGATCTACCCTGCGTGGCTAGCATTACAAACTGTCCAGAACTGTCGTTGGTATCACATGCGTCACATTTGAACCGGTCATGACATAAACTAACAGAACGATTTTAACATATTGGGAAAAACAGACGTTCGATTAAAACATACAAGGTGGGTAATTTCTAAATTACGTGCCTAAATTGCACGACTTTTGCATCAAAAACAGAAGAAATCTCGAATAGGTTAATATCCTACAAAAAGCGGATCACGAATCATCCTAACTTGGTGGCAGTAAATTTGATAAACACCCAAACAGTCACTCGAATACTAAAAAGAAAGATTCCTCAAGAGTTTAGGCAATATTAAAAACCGGCCAAGGGCGAGTTGGACTCGCGCACCGATGGTTCCGTACAAAACTCAGCTTAAAGTTATTATAGACCTGATTATTTGATATGATTTTCAGTTTAATACCTCTACGGGTTCATGAGGAAAGGGGTAGTAAGTGTAAAATAATTAAAAATAATTTTACAGTGTAAAATTATTTTTATGTATAACTAATGTATAACTAACTATTATGACAATGTTTTTCGATGTAATGCTTTATAAGAAATGAAAGAAAATTAGAATAAAACCGGCCAAGAGCTAGACTCGCGCACGAATGGTTCCTTACCATTATCGCAAAAAACGGCAAACAAATCACGTTTGTTGTATGGGAGCTCCACTTAAACATTAATTTTAATCTGTTTTTAGTATTTGTTGTTAAAACGGCAACAGAAATACATCATCTGTGAAAATTTCAACTGTCTAGCTATCACGGTTCAAGAGAGAGTCTGGTGACAGACGGACTGTGGAGTCTTAGTAGTAGGGTCCCGTTTTTAACCTTTGGGTAGGTACGGACCCTAAAAAGTACCCCGTAGGTTTTGTTCAATGCCATCAGTCCCAGTTACTTCCCACCTTCTATTTGCGTTTCTAGCTAAATATCTGATATAAATATGTTCTTTTTTTGTTTGTCAGTACAATATAATTATGAAGTTTCGAAGAAAGATACTGTGTCACTATTACTGAAATATTCCGCTTCACGCTTACTTAGTTTATTATTCACTAAATAGATTGTACACCACGCAACATCACATCGACATTTCGCCAGAGCCAAAGTGACCCAAATCACATGAGCCTCTATTTTAAGACGAATAATTATTAAGCTAAAACTATACAAATACCGCC
The DNA here is from genome assembly GCA_964057195.1 of Orthosia cruda. Lineage (NCBI taxonomy): Eukaryota > Metazoa > Arthropoda > Insecta > Lepidoptera > Noctuidae > Orthosia > Orthosia cruda. The sequence continues at coordinate 19,810,489 of OZ059825.1, read as the reverse complement.
ATCTACAATATTTTATGAAAATTAATGTTGGGCCATTCTGGTTTTAAAATAAAGAGTTTTCAACATCAAAATTCGCTATAAAACTAGAAATCGAAAATATGTCACTTGGGCCACTCTGGTTCTGGTGGCCTCATATGGTGTAACTAAACATTTACGGTTTTCGCAATTTTTCCTTTATCTGTGCTATAAGACGTTGCTTCGTACCAAATTTCAAGATTCTGAATTCACGGGAAGTACCCTGTAGGTTTTGATTCCCTTGCGACTGTCGAAAATTTGCGGCATAAACGGCTGTATCATTTGATTGCGATGGCTTAGAAGATCGATTTTTCTCAGCTTTAAGGGACAGTAGACCTGAGTATTTCATATAAATTTCACACATCACCTCCACGGGTTCCTGAGAAAAAGGGTCTTGACAGACAGACAGACGGACGAACGGAAACAAAGTGATCCTATAAGGGATCCGTTTTTTTTCCTTTTGAGGTATGGAACCCTAATAAACGGAGTAGTTACCTTTAATTAAAATCTTACACATATTGCTGAATATCTGCAAGATTGAAAGATAGCACTAACAAAAAAACAAAAAATTTTGGTTGAATTAAATGGAAAAACATGAAATGAAAGATTCAGTTGTAAACGTGTCTAACATCCAAATAAATTGAAGGCCTGTCATTTGAGACTGTAGATCCTATTTATGATTTTCTTCAATTGGCAGGGCTGCAATTACGATTCTGAAGTTCGCTCATTACATGAATCAAAAGACAGTAACCCAATTAATCTTGTACGTGTATTAGGAGCGGGCATTAATTAATAAACAAAACATGTATCATGGATTCTCAGATACGGATTTCTGAGAAAGATCGTTATTAATGTCATGACCTCCAGAAAGACTGCTTCCAAAATTCCCGAGAATAAGATAATTTTCACCACCGTTGAAAGTTTGTTGCCTCTGATGATTGTCATGCCACAGTTGGAGTAATTCAGCTTAGCTTTGGTGGTTGCTACAGTACCTGTAATATAAGTAATATGGTCTCAGATTTTTAAGCTGATTTTGGGCAGTCCTAAACCTGTTAAACTTGACAAGTTACATATTTCTCAGAATTGCGAAATTGCATCAAAGAATTAACGTACATTTCAGTGCAATGTGGTAACGAGCATAGTGGACACTTTAAGGCCGTACCCTGACCAAAACACCGCCGTGAACATTCCTAGTGCCCTAGCGGCACACTGGCGGCGCACGAGTTACGCCCAGATTTGAGAATAAAATCTTTATAAAATCGAATTTTGGTCTTTAGAAAACAATAAACTTTCAATATGTTCGTTATTTAATTTTCTATCCATTAGTGTTAGTACAGACATTAATTAATGAACACTTTACGAGGAGATGCATACTATCAATCATTATTTCTCATTTTTATGGTTTTGTTGGAAGAAGATTAGTGAAACATATATATCATTAAAAAAAAATGAAATCTACCATTTTGGAATCAGTATTATGTAGAAATTTAATGTATTCTTATTAGTTGATATTTCTTTCTAAATAACGAGTAGATAGCTTCTAAAAGCTGGACGTAAAACGGCCAGCGCGGCGTTTTGCTGGGAGTAGCGCCTTAAACTGTGTCTAACTCCTTTTAAAGTAATGTCTCTCTCTAGTCACAGTTGCATATTAAGATAGTAAATTCGCTTTAATTATGTAATTAAAGCAATCGATCAAAACATTGACATATGACTAGATTTTTTGCGTTGAACGTTATTTGATTAGCTGTCCGTGAGTGACTTAATTTGCTGATGCAAATTATAATCAAAGGTTAGATACATACGTACAACCGAACTGGCCAAAATGTGCGATAAAAATACCTAACTCTTCTTCCATATATCTTCGTTCGCTGTAAATTTTCTAGACAAACAGTGTACTATATTAAGCTATACTGTGATTTTTAATTTCGTAGACCAAACTGACAGCTGCCAATGACGTTATTTTTTTTTTAAAGTTTGCAAGCGCGGACCATAGTGTTGTAGGTAAGGCTCAATCATATGTGATTCATGGAATCGATATGACTTACGTGACTTCTCAATTCAATTTTACTAATTAGTGTAAATAAATGTTTTATGAACATAGACGTAATATATATAACAGTATTCATACACATAGTACATATTTTTTTATTGCGTTAAATTTGAAATCAACAATAAAATAAATGCGATCGATAAAATTAATTCTGACATAAATGAATAGAAACTAAATAAGGGCCGCTAGTTTCTTAACAAAAGTAATTTGTTTGCTGTGAAATAATTCCATTTTCGATCTACTTCAATTTTCGATCAACTTTCTATCACTCAGGATAGTCAGGATACGACACTATTTTTGTCTAACGATAAAGTGACAAGCCCCCAAATATCAGTTTAGTCTACGAAATTAAAATTCGGAGAATAGTATTATATTATCTGTGACTATACATATCTCTGCACCTCAGCCTAATCATTCGGGAAATACAGGCTTGAAATCATGTTATGTCTTATAAAAAATGTCTTATGGCACTCAGCTATAGTGTAGCTTTTTCTGTGAAAGAATTTCTTTAACTGAATCAACACTTTCAGTGATTATCTCCATACATACAAACAAACTGTTTTACCCCTCTTTATGTATTTGACATATTATATCTCGGGTCCCTAGAGTCGAGGACCTTTGGAAGGCGCATGTGGGCCGAACCCAACTCGCAGAGAACCCTTAGACATTTTAAATGAAATTACAACTTAGCCAATACCCTGTTTCTATTATTTGTCTAGCTAACATTTTACCGATTAAAGGTCTAACCACACATTTCAGAGCCGTGCTCGGGACGTGACAGGGCCGGGCCCAATCATTGAAGATTAGCCACTGGCCCGTGCACGGCCCGTGCACGGACGTGTGTGAACAAGTTGATATAAAATGTACACATCGATATTTTTTTGAGCCCCTGACGATATACGAAATACGAGACTGTGGAACAGCAAGGAGAGCGTCCCCTTAACACTCCAAGTCTAGGTTTACACCGGTCTAGCCTCTATTGTAGACCTAGCACGTAAACAAGCCAGGTTCTATTATTAATAACAATGACCACTACACGGGTGGGTGCGCCGCAAAGAGTTCTTTGAAGACACTGAAGATTACCTAGCGTGACCTCAGAACAAATGGACTTGTATTAAAATAATAGCGCACATCTCATAATTAAATATAGCTAGGTTATAGATTTAGACAACATCTAGATTAAGCATCTCTATGTTGTCTAAATCAAAATGAATTATAAACTAATTAAGCAAGTAAAGGTTATAATTGTTGGCTGATTTTTTGTTGAAAATTTTGCAATTAACTTGTTAGAATGGTAATTAAAATACAACAATAAATTGGCAGCATTCTATAATTTGTACCGCCTGGTATGTTAAATCAAATAATATATCAATTCTTCATTTACTTATATGAAAAAAAAACCTTTCTCCTGAGCTAGTTATAAACTGTATTACAGAAGCCAATGCATTGCCTTTGGGATAGTTACAATGTGAGGTGAACTGGAAATAGGTACATATAGAAATGCCCTGTTGTATTCAAAACAGATGTCTTTTTTATTTTTGTTTTCGGCGGTAAACATGCAAAAGGCACCTGGACTTTTGGGAAAAGACCAGCCTCCCTAGTCAAGTTACAAATGCTTCGTATCGAATCTCTTTCTACAATCGTTAACGCCTTCTATTTGTATGGTCTGACCACGTGAGATGTGTCATTCCCATACATTGATGCGTTTTCTACCAGCGTTATCGATTGTAGATTGTCAACTTGGCTACAGGTGTAGGGAGTGTGGGATTTTTACCTCGCCAAAACTACCCCGGAGAGTGAATTTAGCTAGATATATCATCCCTTAGTAACCACAGACTGTCCCACCCCTTGGACTAAAACATAATATAAATATTTACGGCAACTGTAAAATTAGAAAAATCATTGAAGTATCTACTACAACTATTCAAGATTCAATCTCTTCCCACATTATATATAGCGCAATACAATTAGTACGTGGTGCGCGTAGGAAGAGTGCGTGATGTGCGCGTGCGCTTGAGTAGCGCGCATAATGACGACAACGGAACGGAATAGAACCTCGCTTCCTCCTCGTCGCTTGATGGATGTGCATAACAGTTCACGAGGCGCGTATACTGTTCTATAACGCATGAGGCCATTATACAATGCATTTGCTACTAATAATAGTATGACAGAAAGAAAAAGTACGTACGACAAGCAACCGATTTTTTTTTTTTTACTGGGGTTTAACTTCAAAAGGCACCTTGAATTTTGGGGAAAATACCAGGTGTGTGGGCTTTTTACCTCACTAAAACCACCCCGGTGATCACCATCAGTACATAGAAGGAGCCTCGTGAATTACCTGCATACTATCGGTACCTTCCAAAGACTATGAGCGAATGAAAACGAGTAAGATCGCCATCTTGATCCATGAGAAACATATCTAGCCAAATTTAAAATAAACGTGGGACATTTAAATCAGCCTATTTCTCTTCAGTAAAGATATTGATCGTTGTCTAGCAGAAAGTTGTCAAAAAGTTCTACATTTCAAAAGACCACACTAGAACCCCTTTTGTGCACGGATGTTAGGGCACATGCCTGGGGAGACTACAAAAGTGCCTCGCTGAGCCTCGCTGTGCACGGCAACACGTGATCACAGTGCCACCGTCTTACCTGAAATCCTTTGGTTTTCGGAAAGAGTCCCCATTTTGACTTCTCATGAACCCAGAATCCCGGTTTCGGCTATTTAGGCGTCGAGGTGGTTGCCTCAACGACGCCTTCTTCTCCGAGTGGGATTGGCCCTCTCAAACTACCTACTATGAAAACAACACAAAGACCCCTATTTCTGAATTAAGAAGTTACAGTTGAGTATTAGGCAAAGGTTGTATTTTATTTCAACTTAGCGTGAAAACCTGTCAAACTTTGGCAGTAAAAAACCGGCCTAAGTACTCAATTATACCCTCCTCTATTGTCAAAATCTGATCAGATTTTGACAATGATGTTCGAGTTAACCTTTACAAATTAGCCATCATTCATGAATTACCTGTATACTATCGGTACCTTCCAAAGACTATGAGTGAATCAAAATGAGTAAGATCGCCATCTTGATCCATTTGAAACATGTCTAGCTAAATTGTAAATAAACGTGGGACATTTAAAGCAGCCTATTTCTCTTCAGTAACGATATTGATCGTTGTCTAGCAGAAAGTTGTCAAAAAGTTCTTTATTTCATCAACAAACTCTGAAATAAGGGCGGTGTACAACAAGTTCAAACTGTTTAGACCCCCCTTTAACTGCCACATTTCCATATAAATATGTTTTTGGCCCTACCATGATCTCTAAGTGCAAGGTTATTTCCATGTGCTTAAGGGACAGATGTATATGTCACCGGATAATTCTAAAGTTCGTTAGATTATGAACTATCTCGAGATTCTATACACTATCGATAAATTGTGAACTGAACATTTCAAATAGAACAATACGACCAACTAGTGCAGCAGTCTATAATCTATCCGTTTTGGTATGACAGTGATATTACAAAAGACGCTCCTCATTGGTCGGTTTGGTGCCAGACACAGCTCACCTTAATGCCATAGAGTTATGCATAATCTAACGAAATTCTCAATTATCCCGTCACTTATACAAGTCATAAACATCTGCCACATACGCATAATTGAAATAACCTTGTCCTAAGAACTCATGGTAGAGTCCCTGGTCCTAAGGTGTAACTAAGCGACATTGAGAAGACAAGGAAAAACGGACTTTATGATTCATCTTACTTTATTTGTAAAAGAAAAAGTTATTCAGGATAACTTTAAACGCTGGCTTCTTAGTCATGGATTCAAATAGGAGAAAATAAACATAATAATTGGTTTAGCCTTTGAAATATATTCTAAATCGGGAATGTTTACGGTTTTACCTTTTGATTATGGAACAATATCCCGTTTACCTCGACTGTGGAAAAATCAACATAAAACCTCATACCGATCAATGTATAACGTTGCATTGGTGCCATAAATATCAGCTAATATTATGATTTGAAATGTCAAATATTTACTGAGAGTAGTTGCCGTTGTTGTGTTAGCCACCCAATAACGAGAAGATGAAGTGCCGTAATATTTTGAAACAGTAGCAAATATTTTTGGGTTAGCCGAATCAAACAAAGAGTGTGTTTTTTTAAGGTGCCATTACCATGCATACAGCTCTCATTGAAAACATAGAACTTAAGTTACTTTTTAACCGAAGTTACTGTTATTTCAATTACGATGGCAGGATATAACGCCTGATGCATCTATACAGACTATTCCGCTACCAACCTCTGTCTACAGCTATATTGAGCCAATGCTGACCTAATCCTGAAACAAGAGAAAATCGGAATATACCTAGTATTTAGTGTCTACCTAGTAACTTAAGTTTGATAACTGATACATACGCTCGGTGGTAATCACTGAACTTTAGTTACTTTATAACTGATTAACTGTTATTTGGTATTTCTGGTTATCCTCGAGTGTTGAACTCTAAACTTGAGTTACTTAAAAAGTAACTGGTCTTTTAATAACGAGTGCAACATAGACCATCCGGTGCACCTAGGCAGTAAAACCCGCTAGCAACCTCTGTCTACAGCTATCCTACGACAACGCTGAGCCATCATTCTGAAACACGAGAAAAAAGGTACCTACCGAGATCTTAACATTGATAACTGATACATGGTACAAGGTACCCTCAAGAGTTTGAAGTTGTGTATAATTGTCAAATTCTACATCCTGAAAATCTATGAAATTTCGGCATACAAGTTGTAAGGCTTATCTGATTCTCAACTCTAAATAGTTCGATTTTAATATCAGTTCAGAAACCAGCATTGGGCCTTAAATCTTCTTAGGGGTATCCAAAGGGTCCAAAAGGAATCCTATTGGTGTAATTCATGTGTCTGTCTGTCTTTCCATCTGTCTGTCTGTCCGCCCGTCCGTAGTCTGTCGCACAATTTTGATCCAAATATTTTTTTAACTTCTCATTGACCTATGAACTTGAAATTTGTTGCTAATGTTTATTATTATTTTACTAACAAATACCCACCAATATATTAAAAAGACGCACTCGGCCGGTTTTTATATTATTGAGAGGCTCGCGTTTGTCCACTATCTCACCTGATGGTAAACGATGATGAAGTAACCTATTCACTCAGGTTGATCTCAACAAGTAAACAAGGATTTTAAGGCTTATATCGAACTCACAAATCAGTATATTCGAGTACTCGCTAAGTATGTTCTATTGATACATAGATCGGTAGGTAGATACTTTGTTAGTGTATCACGACATGTGATCAATCTACGTCGCGTCGTACTTGTAGGTGTACACAGCGAATAAATAACATTATGTATGGATGGAGATGTAAGTACTCCGACTAGTATTTGTTATTGACGAATAAACGATATTATTCCGACACGTGTCGTCATAATAATCCGTCAGACATTTACTTACACGAAAATGATAGTCTTTAATATCAATAAACGAAAAAGGTATACAATATTTTTGATTTTGGATCTTTACTGGGCAGAAATAACGCGTATTTGCGTTATTACAAACATGATTAATAAATTGCTAAAAAATTAACGGTTGCAAAATGATGATTTTTTAGAAATATAGAAAAAAGAAAGAAGCAAAGAAAAAGTATATAATTGCCACAAAACGGCATACAAACATTACATTACAAGAACAAGAACAGTGGTAGTATATTTTGAAAACTAAAACCTTAACGATAGTGTTAGTATAGTTCTTTAATTATGTAAAAAATATTATTATATATATATATATATATGATCTGTATGCGTGCCATAAGCCGATTCAAATCAGCGCAGTGGGTGGCGAGCCTCATCGACACCCAATAGCAATCGACCCACAGCTAACCTTTTTGTAATAAACATGCAATCAATCCACTCGGAGGAATTTACAATAAATTACAAGTTCCGGGAGCTTGGTCGAATCGTCGAAAATTCAAAGAGATTTCCGATTTGAAGAATTGCCTCAGAAGTGTGTGCAGAGAGAGTTTTGGTACACATTGATGAATACCTGGATAGTGAAGAGCATTCGCCTAAAGGATTTTTTCAGTAATACCTGTCCTGTCCTGTCTGTTATTGTCATACGCACAGGACCCAAACAGAAGAGATAAAGCCCCACCAAAAAAAATAAGGCACGCGTGTCTTATTTAGGAACGGTAGAATCCTACCTTTGACCAGAAAATGCTCTTGAATTATTAGATTTTATAAAAAACGCCATTGGGCAAGAAGCTTTATTTATAAGGGTAATTGTTTTTAAAAGGCTATTTAACCCTTATTACTTATTTTATCGATACTTGAGACATTAAAGAATAAAGCTACAGGATCCAGATACTTAAATAATAATCCGTATCATACATCAATGTACCTTACAGCAAACAAACTGATGTTTGTCAAAGAAAAACTTCTAATAAGCATACTGTCGCTACCAAAAAATTGTCATTTAAATTCTGAACAATAATCGCAAAATGAGCAAACCTCCATATAAAATTTTTGCTATTTATTTAACCTCAAATATTTAGCTATTAAAAAGCTTCATCATCAAAAAGGCAGAAATCGTTTTGCGTTTAACGGTGAAGGTAATTAATTGCGCAGTATTTGCAATAATGGTTATCAGAGCCAGCAATCAAACGGGTTTATTTCTAGGAAATCTTTAGGAGATCGATGTTGTAGTGAAGCTTTAGAGCTACATATTTCTGAAAAACCGCATTCAGGGAAGTGGGTATTAGAACCTTATACACAATTTTTTTCCCCACAGCTTCGCTCCCTCTGTCTATGCCACTGGAATCATACATTTGACGGCATAAGCTTCAGAGTATTGATATGACAGTGTAGCTTTAGAGCTATTTCTAAAACCGAATTACGGGAAGTGGAAATTTAACCTTACTTATTATATTTTTGTTATTTTTCGCTGTTTCTCTGTCTTTGTCTTCGCCACTGAAGCCGTAAATATTTCGGAATAAAAAGTAGTCTATGGCATTCATCGATAAAATCTACCAGAGACAATATTTTCGTAATCAGATTCTTGGATTGGCTCTAACAAACAAACAAGCAATTAATCCTCTTGATGAAATTACTTCAGTTTGAAATGGCACCGGAAAATATGTTATCCTCTTGATATTGCTAGCTCTTTAGCTCTTTCTAGGTAGCGACCACTGTAGCGACTCATCCAGTGGGATTATTATGATATCTATTTTTTTTTTGATGACTGATTTTTTTACATCTCAATAATAAACCTCTTTCGAACTCCATAACTAGCAGAACGTCTTATTTTTTATACGAATTAAGATAAGCTTCAGTCATCACAGATGATTTATTTAAATCTATCCATAGTGGGCGAAGTAGGTAAGTCTTGTCACCTCATGACTGTCCTTGTGGTCGGTAGGTATCATTTAATTAGTAATCATTAGATGTGGAATGTGTGTGCGGCACATGACTCAAATTAATTGAAATATTGTGAATCAGATTAGGTCCGGATGAACAAAGACCCTAGACAAGGTTACATTCGATCAGCGACGATCTGAGGCGATGTTTGTGAAAAATATGTGTTTTTGACAGACGCTACCGATCACGTGATCAACCTTACATTTTGGCATTTCGCAATCTAACCATGTCAGAGCCTCTGGTAATGTGGTCCAACTTGAAAGACCACTATATACCCAAGGCACTACACACAACAAGACAACGATGTGAATTTCTACCTATTGGTTATTGACATAGGGGTCCATCCCCCTTTGCCGCACTTAGACTCCCATTTGGTCAGTTGTGCGTACTTGCCTCCTCTCTGTGAGAGGGAATGGACCGTTATCCACCACGCGGGTCCAGTGCGGTATGGTGGATAACACACGTCTTTGATTATTTTTCTCACGATGTTTTCCTTTACCGTTTTGAGAGCAATGGTTATAAAATAATCTACACATAATAAAGCACCGGCCTGGGTTCGAACCCACGACCTACAACTTGTAAGTGAGCCGTTACCACTGGGCCACCACCGCTCTCTTGGTAATGAACATTTTTAATAGTACGTAGAGCGAAACATATTTGCAGATTACTGTTTAATTAGGATGAAAAGAAAAGAGCTAACTTTAACATAACATTTAACAATAAAAAAAAGCTTTGCCCCACACTAGGAATTTCTTCCTGTATCGTGGGTGCGTTTACAAACATATAGAAACAACCAGAGCTACAAGGAGGGTTCGATTTATGAATTATTGAATGAATGTGAGTGTATGTCACAATAAAATAATCTTACGTAATAACCAAAGTCCAGTGAAACCCAAAGATTGTATGCTTCCCTACCACTAGGTACCAAAACTGAGAAAATTCCATGTCTCAAAATGGAAACTCAAACATTGCTTTTTATAAGGCACTAGCGGTCGCCTCGCGGTTTCACCCACGTAGTTCCCGTTCCCGTGAGAATACAGGGATAAAAGTAGCCTATGTCACCCAGGGATAGTGTCTTCCCAACGGTGAAAGAATTTTTGAAATCGGTTCAGTAGTTTTTAAGTTTATTCGTTACATACAAAAATACAAACCTTTCCTTATATTTATAATATTAATTAATATAGATATAGAAGTATAGATTGAAAAGCATCCCCAATGCAAAAAACCCTAAGTTTTTACTAATCAATAAAGTAAAACAGCTAAATAAATTGAGCCTTGACTTGATATAATAAACACATCAACACGGTCCCGGGATATTTTTAAAAAAGCGAATTACTATCAATGTGTTAATTATTTATATGACATGTATATATTTAAAAGATACGTTATTTAATATTCTACCATTTTTTAATAATGGTTAAGGTAAATCGATTAAAATTTCAGGATTTTATGGAAAAAAATGAAGCATAGACGGAAACCGTATATGAATTAACTTTTAATTTATGAGTAAAAACTGAAAAAATTTGAAAAATCATTTAATTTGTGTTTATAAACTTGAAGTTAGTAGTCTGAGAAAGCACCCATGATGTTCATAACACATCGGCAACAATTCGGCATGCTCAGAACAAGGTTGTCAATGTCTTCCTGCGGAATATTGTCCCATGTCCGTCTGAGGTGCGCAAAAAGTTGATCTTTTGTAGCCAGATTTTCAGGAACTTCCTTCAGAGCTCTTCTTTGCAGCATATCCCACGCATGCTCAATGGGATTTAGATCTGGCGATTGAGCAGGCCAGTCTAAGGCCCTAACATTGTGTGTATGTAACCAAGCTGCTACCGTTCTCGCCGTGTGTGCCCGGGCATTGTCGTGCATGAGCAGGAAATCTTGCCCCATTTGTGTTCTGTGGGGCAAGATTACGGGCCCCAGCACCTGTTGGACGTATCGTTCTGCCGTCATATTGCCCCGCACCCAAACGAGATCCGTCCGTCCTCCAAGACGAATTCCTGCCCAAACCATAATTGTTCCTCCTTGGTATGGGTGAACTTCCAGAGGGTTCTGAAGACGGCTCCATCGTCCAGGAACTCGCCAAACACGCGTCCTTCGTGAATCTGGATGGAAGCCGAACCTGGATTCATCCGTGAACAGCACATTGGACAATTGCTTACGGCCCCAGTCCACGTGGTTCCGAACCCATTCTAATCGTCGTCCACGATTGCCTCTCCGTAAAGGTGGGACCCGGAGTGGTCTACGAGAGCGTAGATTGCTATCATGCAGTCGCCTTCTTACAGTTTGGTCACTCACAAGCACTTGGTGTTCCACTCGCAGCCTTTGGACCAATTGAGTCGCCGTTGCATTTGGTTGAGCTCGCGCAGTAATTTGCAAAAATCGGTCTTGTCTGGGGCTAGTGATGCGACTTGGCCCCCGGTGCCTCTCCGCTACTTCACCTGTGGCACGATAGCGTGTCAACAATCTTGAAATTACATTTTGGTGGGTCCCTATGGCCTCAGCAACAATACGCTGAACAGACCCAGCTTCCAGCATTCCCACAGCTCGTAACATCTCCGCCCTCGTCAAATGTTGGCGTTGCATGGCTACAATACCTCAATTTTAACTTTATCTTTCGTTTAAAAATGAAAAAAACTGTAACTAAACGTAATTCGTATTGTTTTCTAAATTTCGCACAAATGAAAATTCCCTCTCCTACACATCAAGACATTTTTATGCCACCGAAACAAAAGAATTTTCAAAAATTTGAATTTGGAATTAGTCTGAGATAAATTACAAACAAATCGGTGTATAAAAGATTCCAATGCGGCCAGTACTTTTCGAGTTATTTAATTGAGTATGAAATATCCCTAGACCGTGTTGATGTGTGTATAATAAACAGAAACAAACTGGTTCTTGTCATTATAAATTCATTCGTTTTATAGTTGGTTGTTTACTTCAGATAAACTATTATGTTTGTTATCTTAAAATATCTAAATTACACTTACGATATTTACGATACTTCGAGATATAATGAATGATTTTGAACTTTGTGAATATTTAACATCATTGCATTTGCTGTGAGTCTGGGTTTTACTCTTTTGAATTGTAAATTGGTCTTCCTTGTAGTTCCCTGCATGATTATCTGAACAATCTTCTTCGTTCTTAAAAGGAGTCATGTAATGGGGGGCAGTACTAATAGTAATAATTATTGACAGTACTAAATGTTCTAAGAAAAGGACGCCTTCTATGACTAACTGAAGTAATACCGAAGCTCCTTACCCGCTACTAAATGAAAGAATCATAATAGGTACCTAAACTACTAGAATAATACTCATGCCAAAACACAAGAATGACTAACATTCAATTAATAACTAAAGTACCCATTATAAAGTGCCTTCAATTAGATGAATCAGTGTTCTTCAAAAAGCAGTTTACCTCATCCTAAGCATCGCAATCAACGATTTTGCATAAATTCTCTGTTGCGTTTACGATCTTACATTTCTGAGTTTTGTGTTAATAAGGTTGTATACCTAGTGACGTAATGTTACGATTGGTGGATCATTTAAAATAGAGGTGACGATAGATCAGCTGTGGTTGTACAGTCGGTAGCAAACACTGCCCACAGTGTGTTATAACTTATAATAGAATATCTTACATAATATTGTTGGTCCGGTTTAAACGTGCGGCCCACGCCTCGCAGCCTCCTATACACTCATTGTTCTCTTTTGTTGGGCTTCGTTCTTGATTATTATGTACGTTTATTATGTATTGTCCTGCATCAATACTTAATGAGAGATTTATGATGAGTTGATCGGAATTTTTCGGGTGGACGCTTGCATTGTTGCTTTGTAATCGGACTTAGGGCCGGTTTTCGAATGGAGTATCTATTTGAAGTTAGAACGTGTCAAGTGACAAAGTTTGATAGGTTTAAGGCTAGAGTTTGAGAAATACTCAACTTCAAATTCTTAATTTTAAAATCGGGGTATGTGTCCTGAATCGTTCCAGCTCATCACAAAAATGAAACCTGTTGTCAAAACTATTATTTTTGTGGTCCTTAAACTTGCAGCGAATCCTGAAGAGCTGTACAGCTGTTTTAAGGATAAAGGGTTATCTAAACAAAACATGAAAATTATACGATGTCAGCGAAGTTAAATGACTTTAACTAAAGAATTGGTAAAAGTACGTATTAGAACAGGATTATCCCTTGATTTTTGAATGCAGAGTTTGAAGTTGAGTATTTGTCAAACTCTGCTTTAACCTGAAAATCCCTAAACCTAACCTAAATACCTAAGGTTTGACACGTTTCTAAACTCCAAATACTCAATTCAGAGACCGGCCCGCATAATGTCCATATAAATATATATCAGATATTTTTCCAAAATAAAAACTAAAGTGATTTGTATGTTCATGTAAAACAAATATCAAAAATATGTAAGTATCGCCTGTATCTAGGCGTGTCATCATAGTATCGTGTTCTGTGCAACGTGTTTTTGCGAGCGCAAATTTTTACTTTTCACATGAGTAAAACTATAAACGTGAACGTTTTACAATTACGAAAATATTTGTTTTGAATTACTCTATGAAAATTAAACTGAAAAATTCATCATGAAAGTGATATGTTTGATTAATACACGAAGTTATTACTTGTTTCAGTAGCTGTATATTTGTACGAGTATAACATCATACAGTGATTGGCACTTCGACACGCAATGTGCTAATTATTATATTGAGAGAAACAGTCTGGAACTCTGGACTTTTGGAGACGTTTTTTTCCTTCTTCTGTGGCAACTGAGCCGATGCCGACTATTCTGCGGTCTGCCAGTGTCTTTGGAGACTTAAGGCCCATAGATAGTAGCAAAAAATAATCTAAATCTATGGTTAGGCCGATGGTCCCGGTTGTCATTTCTAGATTTTTGACAGTCACTTATATTGTGATTTTTAATTTCGTAGACTAAACTGACAGCTGCCTGATATTTTTACCCGATTGCCGAAGGAGGGTAATGTGTTTATCAGTCTATGTATGTATGTTTGTTCCTATGTGGCGTTCTAGAGTCCAAACGCGTTGACCGATTTTAATTATTCTTACGTCAATCGATTCATCTTAATCCTGCGAGTGTCACTGGCTACATTAAAATTGTAAAATATAAAAATGGCGGATTTTGGGCGCCATATTGTGGGGGAACAAATTTTTTTTCCTCCAGACCCATCGTGTGGGGTATCAAAATAAAGGGTTTTATGAGGTGATTTCAAAAATATGTAACACTTATATGTTTAAATGTACATAATTATAAAACAAAATAACTAAAAGTTAGCAGTCGGAGGATACATCTTGTTTTGTTTAGCCAGCTTGTAAATATGTATCCTCCGACTGCACAGCATGATTTACTTCTTGTTTACGTCTTTTTAGTTCTTTTTAAGCAGTCGGGTTTTTTGATTTAACTTTTTTAAATGTTGCAAGCACGGAGCATAGCGTTGTAGGCTCAATCAATCATGAGTGATTCATCGAATCGATGGGAGTTGACTCCACAATAAAATTGTATTTATTTGTAAATAAATGTTTTATGCATATACCCGTAATATATTTAAATATAACAGTATTAATACACATAGTACATAAACTTATATTGTAAAAAATGTTCATTGAAATGTGAGCTTCAGGACTTCCTCTGTAGACATACTTTACATTGACAACACAAATTAGCAGACAGCTCGCTGTACACGAGCTTACCGCCATTGTACGAGTACCACTCGATAGTTGACGTATCGCTTACCGCATGCTTACCACGCGCTTCAAGCGTGCAGCACGCGCGCTGTACGCACGCAGACTGCTAGCTATAAGCGCGTGGACAGCTGGTTGCCTTCTAACTGTTGGCGTGTGGACAGCAAGCAGTCATCTCCGTTTGAGGTGGTGTTCTGCAGTGTTGGAGCGGGGTCATGTACATGAGCTACAACCTTTAGTCCGAAACTCGACAATCTGATAGCCAGTTGTATCCCATAGTATCGTTTGTATCTATGAACTGGATTGTGATGGTCACATAGACAGTCGCTCCATGTAAGTTACAGTATTCAATTGTACCCGGTTAGTCTGGCACATCAGAAAAGAGCTAGGTCGATGATGATGATGAGATGAGTCTGTAGAAAAGCCTATCTTTAGATAATATAAAAGGTAATCAAACCATAAAAAACCGGCCAAGTGCGAGTCGGACTCGCGTACGAAGGGTTCCGTACGCTTATCGCAAAAAACGTTAAAAAAATCACGTTTGTTGTATGGGAGCCCAACTTTAGTACATTATGGTACAAGTGTGTAATGTTGGTGATTACCGCTGAGGCGCCATTGAGACCCGAGCCGTCAGGCGAGGGTCTTAAGAGAGCCGAGAACGGTAATCATCAATACACACGTGTATCATACGACGTTTTTCAACACACTTGTGAAGAAAATAATACAAAAAAATCATTTCCAACAGTGAAAACGAGCTGTGAAATTTTTTTCGCAATGGCGGGCAAAATTAATCAGTTTTCCTATGCGCGGGCATCTAACAATGGCGATCGGCCACAGACTAAAAAAAATGATGTTTCTTTTTTTTTGGCTTTTCGCGGATAGCGTTTTACCCACGTACAAAATGGGGAATTGCAAGTTTTCTTTATTACAGACAAAAACAAAAGTTATATTTAAGTGATAGTTTTATTTATTAAACACGTACAAGTTGAAATTATCTATTTAAATACGAAGTTGCATGAAATGTGTTGCATTTGCACTATTGAGCACAATCTTTTTTGCACTATTGAGCACAATCTTTTTTGCACTATTGAGCACAATCTTTCTTTATCTCACTTGTGAATAATAGTAATGAAAAAGTCACAGTTTGATAACAGGTGTCATTATGTGCCTAATTGCGGTGAAATTAGAGCCACTCTATGAGCAAGTGTGTTAAAATAGTACATTATGGTACAAGTGTGTAATGTTGGTGATTACCGCTGAGGCGCCATTGAGACCCGAGCCGTTAGGTGAGGGTCTTAAGAGAGCCGAGGACGGTAATCATCAATACACTCGTGTATCATACGCCGTTTTTCAACACACTTGTGAAGAAAATAATACTAAAAAATAATTTCCAACAGTGAAAACGAGTTGTCAAAATTTCTTCGCAATGGCGGACAAAATAAATCAGTTTACCTATGCGCGCGCATCTAACAATGGCGATCGGCCATAGACTAAAAAGAATGTTTTTTTTTTGCTTTTCGCGGATAGCGTTTTAGCCACGTACAAAATGGGAAATTTCAAGTTTTCTTTATTACAGACAAACACATAAATTATATTTAAGTGAAAGTTTTATTTATTAAACACGTACAAGTTGAAATTATCTACTTAAATACGAAGTTGCATGAAATGTGTTGCATTTGTACTATTGAGCACGATCTTTTTGTACCAATAAATTTAAAAAAAAACTCTTTAATTCACTTGTGAATAATAGTAATGAAAAAGTCACAGTTTGATAACAGGTGTCATTATGTGCCTAATTGCGGTGAAATTAGAGCCACTTTATGAGCAAGTGTGTTGAAAAATATTTATTCTATTCTGTTTTTAGTATTTGTTGTTATAGCGGCAATAGAAATACATCATCTGTGTGAAATTTCTGAAATTTACAGCCTGGTGACAGACAGACAGACAGACGGATCGCGGAGTTTTAGTAATAGGGTCCCGTTTTTTACCCTTTGGGTACGGAACCCTAAAAAGGTTTTTACAGTGTTCAGCGATCTTATATATACGCTTATATAAATGCGTCTCAGAAGTTGAGTAGACCAGACCCCACAGCTCCAAGTTGAGTTGGCATGTTGTAGATTTATTGTCTACTATTTTTCTTAAATTCAGATATGGTTGATGGATTACTGTTGTACACCCGACTCTTCAGATAAACCCAGGCGAGGCGTGAGGTCTGAGCTACTCAACTTCTGAGGCGTGTTTTCATGAATGTTAGAGATCGATTTGAAGAGAACCAGAGCCGCGAAATACGATATTTGAATAACGTTTTTTTTCAAAAAATAATGCCTTCAGGAGCTCGTGGCTAAATAATAACAGCCGCACGGGTCGATCTTCAAGGTTAAGCAACGCTTGACGAGGTTGGTCCTTGGATGGGTGACTATTTCAACATACCGAGTTTCCTCCGTGCCTCGGCAAGCACGTTAAGCCGTTGGTCCCGGCTGTCTTTTAAAGATCTTTGACAGTCGTTACGGGTAGTCAGAAGCTTGAGATCTGACACCAGTCTTGCCAAGGGGTATCGTGTTACCCTGTTACTGGGTTGTGGAGGTCAGATAGGCAGTCGCTCCATGTAATACACTGGTACTCAGTTGAATCCGGTAAGACTGGAAGCCGACCCCAACATAATTAAAAGACTAACATATTATGAATGTCTTCAGTTTCTGATTTTCTAATTTAACGTGTATATATAAATATATTTGTAATTTTTTTATGCATCTACTAAAGTTAGTATTTTTCGAGACAACCACTATTAAATTATTTATTTTATTGTACTATTTAATTATTTATTTTATTGCATAAAACATGGTATACAAAGGTGTTACATGAGTTAAGGGTGAGATCATACATGTTTTCCTTAAGACTAAAGCATGCAAAATGATTAACACAACTTACGAGTATGTTTAAAGTATTCCCTGCCATAAAAAATATTTTCATTTAGCCATTTAAACAAGTGAATTATAAACAGTCTGCTGGTATTTTAAGTTTATATGGTTTTTATTATATATGTGTACAGCCATAGCTAAACAGCTCTTATTATATTTTGTTAAACGAGGGGTTTCATCTAAAACAAATCTAAATTTGTCACGCCGATTCCTAGAGCATACATCTGCTGCTGGTCTGAAAAGATCTTCGTGTTTCCGTAAAAACATACATGTTTCATAAATATATATTGAGGGTAGTGATAGTTTTTTTTTCTATTAGTGGCCTCTCGTGAGTCAGACAGTCAAACAGTCAAAGTGACCGATCTATGCTTAACCGGGCTACCCTGTGGAGACTAATCTCTTAGCCTCCGGCCAGGCTTCAAATTGCTAAACCTAATGCGACAGCGCTGAGGGCTACCCCATTTGGGGTCGGACCTCGGCTCAGGGCGACGCTGGGGGGCAGGCTAAGGCCGGATCTAATAAAGTGATTCTACCATCCGTTCGGAAAAGCCTACGTGGAGAAGAACGGACAAGGGGTAGTGGTAGCAAACCGAGTTTTTTAAATATTAGTCGACAAGATACGTCCGGTGGAATGCCCTGAATAGCTCGAACACATTTCTTTTGAGCGATAAATGATCTGTTATGGTTGGTACTATTACCCCATCCAATAAGTCCATATCGCACCAAGAACTCTACATATGCACGATAGGACATTACAGCTGTTTTAATGTTTGTGACATTTTTAATCCGTCTAAGAGCGTATACGAATTTATTGATTTTATTACATACACTATCGATTTGAGCTTTCCAGTCTAGATTTTCATCTATGATCGTCCTCAAAAACTTAGTATGTGCTACTTGTTGAAGTTTTGATATATTCATTTTAAAATTTAAATTGTTATTATAAGATTTATTAAATTGTACGTATACTGATTTATTGAGATTAATAGATAAATTATTACTATTAAGCCAATTTATAAGATTTTCTACTTTATTATTAATATCTATTTCATGATCAGTTATTGATTTACTTTTTTTTGTGGTAGAAACGATAATTGAAATGTCATCAGCAAACAGAAAGCATTAGTATTATTCACTAGTCCGTTAGATTGGGTTGGGTAAATTAGTTGACTAAAGTTATCCAAGATAATCTCGTGAGTTAAGCCATAATCATGAATGTTATTTACTTCCATGTAATAGATGTCTTCTTCCTCATATTGTTTATGTTAATAGGTAACTAGCAGGTTACCCACATATTTTCTATTTGCATAATGGGAAAATGTATATTTTTCTCGACAATGTCATTTTCCGCACGTTAATCAAGACAAAGATGCAACAAGCATTCCTATAACTTATTTCCGTCAACTTAAGTTCCGTAAACAAGTCTTTTAGAGTTTCCTAAAAAAATTGTTAAGACTTGAATTCATAGGCCACTTCCGAAAATTTCAATCCAACGCTATAACATCAAGTATCAACTTTTCAATTTAGGTTTTAAGCGGTAGTAGCACCTATGCATTAAAAGGTCCTGAAAATACATTATATTGCAATGGAATTTTAACTTTGCCATGTATGACAAAGATTTTGTTGTTTCAAAACATGATTAATATCTTGAATTCTGAATTTACTTATAGTGAATTCTGTAGAAATGGCTCGACTTATCTCATGTAATAATGACATAAAATTTAATAGGAAACTGCTAATTATAAAGCAACAAATGAAACACTACCTATGGTCACCTGGTAAAAACAGATGACTGCGCTGAATCTTGATACATTGCTTTTGCACTAGGAATATTCAGGAACCTTTTCAGTAGCTGGAAAACAAATAGGAACTTGTTTGGATTTAGAAGAACTCATTTAAGCTTCAGCCAAAGAATATATTATTTAAATTATTCGTATTAAACATTATAAAATATTTACTGTCCACCTTTGGATTCTAGAATTTTATTGACTTCACGTTAATAGTTGGTCGAAGACAGTATAAAAATTGCGCTATTTTTCCAAACAGCAATGTAACAACTATTTATAATATAATATCAATAGCGACTAATCTGGAGTAAAGCCGAATGATCCTCTCTCTGCCCTCATTGATTGCCCCTTTTAGCTTTGAATCTCTTCTGATATCAGAACACATATCCACCTAATACCTGACTAATTGATTCTGCGCTACGTTGAACAAATATACCACGAATTTATACATTTATTCCACCGTTTTATTTGTCCATAATATATTCAACTTTTTTACCAGTTTATTTTCAAAGAATAATGTTGTGTATGTGTAACAATATTAGGAAGCCATTTGATTTCGAACAATGAATGAGTTTGGTCTGCAAATGTGCTACAAAGACCATTGTGATGGAACAGAAGAAAGGTTAAAACATTGTGTAACAGTTCTAATTAAACACATATTTTTATTCAATTCAATACAAAAGAGCCCAATAAAATACCTTTACAAAAACACTGCTTTATCCTTTATACGTAAGAAGAATTAACATTCATGGCGAAATGGAAATTTATTCAGGTAGCAATTTTCTCGCAACTCATTAATATTATTTTCATGGCATCCATTTGAAATGATTTCGCCGAAACGTCTGTTTATTTACAGTAGTTAATTTATCAATAATAAATAATCCATTTCCAGGAAAAAAAATAACAACTTTCTGTATAATTTTTGTTCGTCAAAGCGACTAGCGATATAAAGATTCACAAAAAGGTAGTGCCACATACTCGTAGATTCGCGCTGTCAAATAAATAAAACAGAACGACAGTTTACTTTGATCACGTTCTCTGAATAAGGACGCCGGGACTAATTAGTGCGTGCCAGAGCTTTGCGATGTTATTCTAGTTCCAAATAATTGCTGCAACCCTGCAAAGGTAGGAAAGGAATGTATAGGTACACATTGACATACCTATGGACAGTATGTAGCTAGGTATCTTTAGTGAGAAAATATTTATTGTTAAAGGAATGTTTGAAATATTCTGCGTCAAATGGGATACTTATACCAACAAGATCACTTCTGTATTCCTGGCAGGGCTGCAGAGTTTACCCACAGTACTCCCAACCACTAAGTTTTGGGTTTTTCTTCTGGATTTTTTTCTAAGGATGTTACGGAGGTTCGATTCCGAAAAATGGGAACTTTTGATTGTTTTTAAACCTCCGATATCGACTTCGGTGCCGATATCATTACTACCGTAACATCCCTATTTTTTTCAGTGACAGCCCGATGTCGGCATGTGTGCCCAAGTGCTAAATTGATAGTTACAGACTACCTCCTTAGCTTACATGGGGCTTCAAAATAACTTGCAATAAACGATAATTTCTATATCAAAACTTCAAAATTCTAGCTGCCACGATTTTTAACCGACTTCTCAATTCGGATGTTTATATTTTAAAGGTCATAAGTTAGAAAACCCACATCCCAAAACGCCCTTCACGTCTTCCTAGTGTTTGAGCAGAAATAAATAATATCAATAACCATCGTTTATTTGCCAATGTCATAAATATTTACGACGGTTATCTGAGCCTTATGACATGGTAGTCAAATAGGTAACACATAACGTAATCGTTCGTACTTATTTACTGAGCATTTGTAATGAGAATAGGACTCAGAATGTTGTAGAACTGAACTTTGATGACCCAACGATCATATTCCATACAAAATAATTAAAGATACTATTACTTCAAAAGGTTTTTTTGTTTATTTAAGTACGATTTTAATTGACAATATTGTATGGAAAACTGTCAATTTACTAACGTGGCGTTAGTAAAAAGACGCGTGCCGCAAGTGGGCCTAAGTTCTTTTAGGTTGCCTTAGTCAACGGCACGAACTATTTTGTGCGCGGGGTTATAATGCACGTTTTCTCATCCGACAACAAGTACGAAAGAGATGGATGCTGTGATGAGCAGTACAAAGCTAGTTCGCGTACGAATTAGCATTTTGCAGTTTGTAGCGAAATGGATGATGATTTAGGACGAAAACGAGCGCGCGAAATTTTATAAACAAACCTTTGGGAATCATTAAAAAAGCGAGTAAATGTATATTTTCAAAATAATATTATTTGCATTGTTGAACTACTAATCTATCCCTGTATGGTGGCTGTTTTACAGTTTTCCTTCTTCCTATGGTATTTATTTCCGCCCAAAGATGCGTTAAAATTAGTGTTGAAATATGGAACTTACGACGCTCATAACTTTAACAAAAAAAGATAACTTTCTTTTTCATACAGGGTTAGATAAATGATGAGACAAATTGATATAATTTTTTATTTTGAACATAGATAGTCAAGCAGTGGAGTAATCGCCAGACTACGTTTGTATGGAAGAATGATCGACTAGTGTAACCTTAAAGTCATTTATTACACTAGGGCTTTCCCAATAATTTAATTCATGAACTATAAATTTACCTTCTACATACGTACGTACATACGTACATCTTACAAAACTTTTATTGATTACTTTGAAGTCGTAATAAATTGTAAGACGAAATAAAAAGGTTATTGTGTTCCTTACCTTGCCCGACCTTTATCTTAAAACAATTGACGGACAGCAGTTAAGATAAGAAACAATGAACGAGAAAATACAACTCCTATACGAGTATAGCTGTTGCGTTTTAGCTTGCCAATAGTGTTCATTGTACTAATATATCTCTTCGTAAGAAACCGAAACTAGAAGTACGCATATATATATAAAATCATGCTGTGCAGTCGGAGGATACATGTTCGCGAGCTGGCTGACCAAAATCAGATGTATCCTCCGACTGCACAGCATGATTTTCTTCTTGTTTACGTCTTTTTAGTTCGCTTTTTAAGCAGTCGGATTTTTTGATTTTTCTAATTAACTTTTTTTATTTATAACATTTTAGTATTTTTTTTTTAGATTTAGGTACATATAAACATATAAGTGTTATATATTTTTGAAACCACCTCTTAAAGCCCTTTATTTTGATATCCCACACGATGTGGTTGAAATAAAAAAAAAATATAGCGCCCAAAATCCGCCATTTTTTTTTACAATTTTAATGTAGCCAGTGACACTGGCAAGGTTAAGACGAATCGATTGACGTACGAATCATTAAAATCGTCCAACGCGTTTGGTCTCTGGAACGGCACATAGGAACAAACATACATACATAGATAGACTGATAAACACATTACCCCTCCTTCGGCAGTCGGGTAATAACAATGTTGTGTGTGTATAATATATGCTGAATAACACTTAAGAAGGATTGACCAAACTCGAAGTTATAATTGGCACAATGAAACTGGTAAAATATAACACAATACCTATTTCCAATAAAAATAAATCAAGACAGGGAAAGAATACAATGATTATCTACCTAATATTATATAGGGATGATGACGGGGTACGAAACAGCAAATTATATTTAGACCGCCGGTTAAATTATCAAAAAATATTGGACACGTATTTTTTTGCTTATATCAATAAAAAATCACCGTTCGGGAGTGGGGGCTTGTGACGTAACTGCTATGTAAAAAGTGTACCAATACATGGCGTCACGCGATATTTTAACGCACTGTATCGTCATAACTTTTAGGGTACTGTATCCAAAGGTTAAAAACTGGACCCTATTACTAAGACTCCGCGGTCCTTCTGTCTGTCTTTCTGTCTGTTTGACACCAGGCTGTATCTCATGAACCGTGATAGGTGGACAGTTGAAATTTTCACAGATGATATATTTCTGTTGCCGCTATAACAATAAATACTAAAACAGAATAAAACAAATATTTTAGGGGGGCCTCCCATACAACAAACGTGATTTTTTTGCGTTAATGGTACAGAACCCTTTGTGTCCGACTTTTTTTTGTTTACTTGACAAAAGAAAAATACGTGTCCAATATTTTTTGGAAATCTAACTGACGGACTGAAAATATTTTGTTTATTAAAAATAAGTTACGGATGATGATCCGTATTATGAAGTAAGTAAGTGTGGTTTTTAGTTGGTGCAACAGATTGAGTTTATCTAAACTAAACCGTGATGTTGGGACTGGGCGTAGGCATACTGCCGCCAAAAAGAAAAAGGTCACATCTGAACAAAACAAAAAAAATTGTTCCGGGAAATTTAATTGTTAGCTCGAGCACTCACACACACAGCTCATAGGAAAATATTTGAAAATACTGATTCCTAGTAGCTAAATCAATTGTACAAAAAGGTTAGCCGTTTTTCTAGGAGCAGTTATCATTACCTAACCATCAATAACTTTATTTATTATTGTCAACAATACATTAATAACTTTAAAACTTTCGTTTTTAATATATATAATATTTTTTTCAACACACTTGCTCATAAAGTGGCTCTAATTTCACCGCAAGTAGGCACATAATGACACCTGTAATCAAACTGTGACTTTTTCATTGCTATTATGCACAAGTGAGTTATAGAGTTTTTTTTATTTATTGGTTGAGTTGCTTTGTTCTCAAAAAAGTTTCGATACAAAAAAGATCGTGCTCAATAATACAAATAAATTAATGTACCTATTGCTTGTTCATTTTATGCAACTTCTTATTTAAATAGATAATTTCGACTTGTACATGTTTAATAAATAAAACTTTCACTCAAAACTTTTGTTTTTCTCTGTAATAAAAATACTTGAAATTCCCCATTTTGTACGTGGCTAAAACGCTATCCGCGAAAAGCCAAAAAAATAAACCACATTATTTTAGTCTATGGCTGATCGCCATTGTTGGATGCGCGTGCATATTAAAACTCATTAATTTTGCCCGCCATTGCGAATTTTTTTTCACAACTCGTTATCACTGTTGAAAATGATTCATTAGTATTATTTTCTTCACAAGTGTGTTGAAAAACGTCGTATGATACACGTGTGTATTGATGACTACCGTCCTCGGCTCTCTTAAGACCCTCACCTAACGGCTCGGGTCTCAATGGCACCTCAGCGGTAATCACCAACATTACACACTTGTACCATAATGTACTATTAATATTTCTCTTTGAGCTTTAGTGCTCGAGCAAAAACAATATATAACGGCAATATAACGCGATGATTTCATGGCGTTAAATTTCCGTCATATTTTGTTTTTCAATACATTAATAAGTTGACAACATCATGTAATGAAGGCCTAGAAGAACACACGGTATAATTATGCATAACGGATTCGAATAACATACAATTTACAGCACATTAAAAATATTTTAGCATGTTGTCCGAACACGTAACGTGCGGGTAATATAATCATTTAATTACGACTTTGTTTTGAAAAATATATAAATCAGCATAATTTAAACCATTACGTATTTTTATTTAGTCTGGTGGTTAGTACACACTCATACCAAAATAAAACTAAAAGTGTCAAAGAACATTCTTGTTATGGTTCTTTTGTATTGCTATTCTGTAATAACCTCACCACTTAATACTAAACTATTTTTAGGCATAACAGGCCATGGCCCTTATTTATGGCCACAGGGATGCATGCCCAAGGAAGTGGAAAAGCTCTTATAATTAGCCGACCTTCGGCATCTGTTTTCCATAAACTCAAGAAATCCCCCCTCTTCCCTTTGCCCATGCTTCCAAGGATCACGAAAATTTTCCAATGTCTAAGTAATATATCCACAAATGGTAATATTGATTAAAGCTATCTCTGTGTCTGATTTGGAGTTTTAGACTATGTATGATCTAGGTCCAGGGGGGTGGGCAATTGCCCCCGATAAACAATTTTTATAGATATGAACAGCTGGTCGATTCATTATTAATCTTTTTTCACCATTATTTAACCCCTTAAGCGCCTTAATTAACAATTCAATGTAAAAGCCATTGTATCTCGCGTGGCTCCACGTTTTAGAGACTAAAGGTAAGCCCCTTTAGTCCCTAAATAAAGGTAAGCCCCTTTAGTCCCTAAAAAAAAGCATTATCCTAGAGATGCGTATGTGTGATGTTACATGAACTTAATAATAAAGAAATCTTGATGTTTCGGCAAGTCGTAAAAGCCGTGCAAAGCAGGCGCTATTTTTAAATAAAGTAACTTGTACTCCAAAAAAGGAAATTAGGTATTCAGCCCGAAAAAATATATACCTTCTTTAAATGCGAGTAGGTACAGCCGCAGGCACAGCCAGCTAAGCCTGTCAGTTTTTACCTTTTCACATCATAACGGCTAAATGGATTTGGATGAAACTTGGCACACGGGTAGGGTACTTTTTATCCCGGGAGCATGTTCCCTTGGAATAATTTAAACGCGGGCGAAGCTGCTAGCAGGAGCTAGTGAGATCATAAAGTAACTTTAACGCTACAGTCTCGTTAGGAACACTGAACAGTGATCAATCAAAGGCGAAGTGACAATGCGTCATCAATCTGCTTAAAACTCTAGATCCGTCTGGACTGGCGAGAACAAAGAGTAATGTGCTATACTCGGAGGTTATGACTACTTATAGAATAAAACCCGTCAATATTGCTGTATGATATACTTAGGCTTAGCACGCATTGCGCCTTTTAGCTGCGCGGATTTTATTCTACTAACACACACTGCGGATAAAATATCGTGATTTTTGTCTTTCTCTACCTGTTTATAAACCTCAAAAAACACTGATTTGTTGCGAATTTTTTACCGCGCGGTTTTTTTATCGCAAGTGCATGCTACATACAATTCTCTATGCCGCAGAATTAGCGGTTGTTATCCGCATGGCTGAAAACCGCAATGCGGGCTAAGCCTTAGATTTACCTTTTTTTGAAGAACTCAGAGCTAAATTGTGACTGCCGCACGGGTCGATTTAAAAGGTTAAGCAGCGCTTGCATAATTTGTTTCCTGGTTGGGTGACCATCTGTTACATACCAAAACTCCTACAAACCTCGGAGACACGTTAAGTCGCTGGTTCCGGCTGTCATATTACATAGTTGACAGTCGTAGTCGTAGTCGCAGCCAGAATACTGACACTAGTCTTGCCAAGGGGTTTCGTGTTATCCAGTTACTGAGCTGTGCAGTCCAGGTACTAAGCTGCAACCGGTTGTACTAGATGCCGACCAATGATTGGGCAGAGCGAGCTGATTGATTGATAAACAATCATATTTTTATCGAATGGGATCGTTTGCAAGCTCTCTGTATCTCTCTCGAGAGATCCCTTCATCTGTCATAATTAGCGAAACAATAGTAAAACAATTAGACAGATGTCTTATAAGGCGTCTCGACAATTAAGGAGATCAAAGAATGCGAATATAAATCGTTGATTGAGACAATCATATTTTTATCGAATGAAGTCGTTTGCAAGCTCTCAGTATTTCTCACGAGAGATCCCTTCATCTGTCTCAATGAGCGAAAGAATATTAAAACAATTAGACAGGCGTCTTATAAGGCGTCTCGACAATTAAGGAGATCAATGAATGCGAATATAAATCGTTCATTGATACAAACATATTTTTATCGAATGGGGTCTTTTGCAAGCTCTCAGTATCTCTCACGAGAGATCTCTTCATCTGTCGCAATTAGAGAAAAAATAGTAAAACAATTAGACAGACGTCTTATAAGGCGTCTCGACACTTAAGGGGATCAAAGAATGAGAATATAAATCGTCAATTGAGACAATCATATTTTTATCGAATGAGATCGTTTGCAAGATCTCAGTATCTCTCACGTGAGATCCCTTCATCTGTCGTAATAAGCGAAAAAATAGTAAAACAATTAGACAGACGTCTTATAAGGCGTCTCGACACTTAAGGGGATCAAATAATGAGAATATAAATCGTCGATTGAGACAATCATATTTTTATCGAATGAGATCGTTTGCAAGATCTCAGTATCTCTCACGTGAGATCCCTTCATCTGTCGTAATAAGCGAAAAAATAGTAAAACAATTAGACAGACGTCTTATAAGGCGTCTCGACAGTTAAGGGGATCATAGAATTAGAATATAAATCATTGATTGAGACAATCATAATTTTATCGAATGAGATCGTTTGCAAGCTCTCAGTATCTCGCATGAGAGATCCCTTCATCTGTCGTAATTAGCGAAACAATAGTAAGACTTAGACAGACGTTTTATAAGGCGTCCCGACATTTAAGGGGATCAAAGAATGAGATATAAATCATTGATTGTTACAATCATATTTTATCGAATGGGATCGTTTGCAAGCTCTCAGTATCGCTTACGACAGATCCCGCCATTTGTCGTAATTAGCGAAACAATAGTAAAACAATTAAACAGAGGCCTCATAAGGCATCTCGAAAATTAAGGTCTTGATAAGAAAACGAATATAAATCGTTGATTGACTTATCGTCTGGTGCTGTGGAACCGCGATTAGGTCTCTATTATTCCTAATCAATATTCTAGATACTACGGCTCCCTGTACAGAAATTACCATTCCTAACATATATTTACATAAATAAATGCCTGACTTATGATATAACCATCATTCTGATCTTTACAGATGACAACGATGTGCAGTGCCAAAGAAAGTAAAGTGATATTAAATAGATGAAACATAAATAAGTGATAAGTCGTGATCATGGAGGGGGTGAGAGTGACGCACCAGGGCGTGCGGGCGCATTCAGCCGAGGGGTCGGCGGGCCGCATCACACAGGCAGGCCTCGCGGCCCGCAGCACTGAAGGGACGGCCGCCAAGGGCATGGCCATCAAAGGCCACGAGGACCTCTGGGTGGAGATACAAGCCAACACCTTCAGGAATTGGGTCAATGAGACCCTGAAACCAATGAACATAAAGGTAAACACCGTATTAATTGAGTTAACTGCTTCACACAACCTGTTACGCTGATTAGTGGGTAGTGTTTTATGAATAGCGTATTATTGACGCTGATTTGTTTGATTTTAGTCATAATCGCTGTGACTTTGTTGTTTCAAATGCTTACACTTGAGAATCGACCATGACATTCTAATGCTTATCTAACTGATTATTAAATTAGGATCAAATGAAATTAAATAGCGAAATTCTGCAGATTTCATGGGTATAAATATCCTATGAAGATATAACAAAATAATGTTTTTTTTTTTACAAAATTGCAAGTAACTTTATTGCTACCGACGCTGTAATAGTACATTTCGTATCGGGCATAAAAAGTCGAGATTTTAACACGAGCGAAGTAGCCAATTTCGACGTGAGGGGAAGGCGAGCTACATGCGAGTGTTAAAATAAAGCCTTTTTATGCGAGACACGAACGATTATTTTTACACTACCTGATCAGCTAACTTAATTAAACGCAAATAAGTTCCAACAACAATTTATTAGAAACATTGTAGTTTTTCGTTCAGACTAAAAACCACAGACTAAATACACACAAGCGACGCGCGCTTTTTCGAGAGGGAACAGGTTCAGTATCATTCTGCCGGAAGGGGTGGTGGAAAAAGCGCGGGCGTATTCATTTCGTAACTGGTATTATGTAATTTTGTTTTTTATTTTTTTATTTTATAATCTTGTGCCTAAATGTTCATATTTCGAAACGAATTTCATAAGCAATATGTTACATAATAGACAAGTATGGAAAAAGTTTTTTATCGTTCTGTACAGGTTGCAGATTTAGTAGAAGACCTCCGAGATGGGACCGTACTGTGTGCGTTAGTGGAAGCCCTTCAGGGTCGAAAGTTAAAGGGCTGGAGTCGCAACCCAACGAACCAGCACCACAAGCTGGAGAATGTCACCACAGCGCTGCAAGCCATAGAAGATGATGGGGTCAAACTTGTTAATATTGGTAAGAACTAACGTTCGTAAGCACTTAAATATCGTACCTAGGTAGGTACATTGTCCACAAGCTATGTCAAAACCTCTTTTTAGGGTTCCGTAACCAAAGGGTAAAAACGGGACCCTATTACTAAGACTCCACTGTCCGTCTGTCTGTCTGTCTATCACCAGGCTAAATCTCATGAAAAGTGATAAAAGTGAAGTGAAAAAATTGATTATGTATTTCTGTTGCTGCTACAACAAATACAAAAAAACTAATAAAATAAATATTTACGTGGGGCTCCCATACGTGATTTTTTGCCGTTTTTTGCGATAATGGTACGGTACCGCTCGTGCGTCTGACTCGCACTTAGCCGGTTTTTTTTATCAATATCTCTAGACAATTAATATTCTATCAACGAAATCGTCAGGATAATGGTAGGAAAAAATGTATGAGATTGTCAAGCCCTATCAAAATATCACGTGAACAAACCCCTTTTTATGGTGACATTTCGACCATCCTCATCGCTTACATCAAACTGAATCGGTTTAGCGTAAAAATACACGGTTTGCCTTTTTGCAATACAAAGATTCTCTCCGATGTTTTTGATCTGACTTCAAGGTCTTTAATCTTTTGGCCATACCATTTGAAATCATCAATCATCTTTGCCTTTCGGTATTCCCAAATGTCTTTCCTAACCCCACTTAAACTTGTGATCCGTTTGCCCCTAATTAATTACAAGCGAACGTACTTCACTTCGGTCAGGAAATCATTAAATAAATATTGTCAAAGAGCCAAACTAAAATAACCCTTAGTTATCGCGGAGGGGCCATATTTATTTAAAAAAAATTAAGCATATGATTAATTTAAAAACTGACTAACGAATTCTGTTTTTTTTTTTTAATGAAGAATTTGAATTTAGGATCTACTATTCGATTTAAAACATAATATGGCTAGCGAAATAATGCTCAATATTTAACCGACTTCCCAAAAAGGAGGAGGTTCTTTGTTCGACTTCAAGTTTGTTTTTTTTTTTTTGTATGTTCACCGATTACTCCGTCAATTGTGGACCGATTTTGAAAATTATTTTTTTGTTTGAAAAAGTATGTTCCGAAATTGGTCCCATTTTAGTTTGGTGAAGATCTGATGAAGAACTTCGGAGATATACAACAGAACTCTTCAATAAATAACGGCAAATCTCTCGGGATTGCTGCAATCGCATGTATGTTTGTTGTTTATAACATTTCATAACATAACATCACGCCAGTTCGCTCTTAAGGGGTAAGCAGACCTCTCATTTCACCGGTTATGTTCAAGTTTCATGAAATCTATTCTGGCGAAATAGTTCCCTTACTAACTTGCCTATTAGGTACGTACAACTAAAAAGTGAAAAATAAAAAAAACTTTTTGCAAAAAAATAGTACCGACTTCCAAATACAGAACTACAAAGTGAAAAATAACTTAATTTTTTGAAGTCGGTGTCTTTCGTAGGTACCATTTTTTTGCGTTATGTAAAGTTTTTTTATTTTGTTTGAGATATTGCAGTCTTACAATCGTCTTTTGTTTTTAGGTAACGTGGACATAGTGAATGGGAATTTAAAACTCATATTGGGATTGATTTGGTCACTCATTGTACGCTACCAGATCGGACGCAGCAAATTCCCTCCAAGGTAAGATTTTTTCTTTATGGTAAAAAGTTTATTATCTATGTTTACTTAACGGTTTTGTTTTTATAAAGCATTTTCCATTCATTTTCTCGCTTATCTATCAAGATGTTGGTCCCCAATGATTTCAATCTACATAAATTCACATACTATAGCATATAATTATCAACTCAAAATGAATAAATGTATATCCGGAAACCGACCTAGAACTCAATAAAAACTTAGATAACAAAGCGAAATCTTCAGTAGACATCAAACAAAAAATAACAATGCATAAAAACAAACATGATGCAGTACCCAACCGATGCGATACATTTAGCGAGCGATGCAATCACGCGACGACGCTGATGTAATTCGACCGTTTGTATCAATAAACCTTGGATAAACTAACTGTATCTAAACAACAAAACGTTTATTTGGTGTAATAGCAATTAGCGCGACACGCCTGCGCCGGCGCACCGGCCCATGTCTCGAGACTGCATTTAAAATAAATGCACCTAAGATACGCTCACTGAGCTTGCCTAACAGTCCCGGTGTTTAGAAATACCGGCTGTGTCTAGTTTTTCATAGCTTTAGATAATTTATTCCATTTAAGTCTCTAGTTAATCTAACAGCTTACCCCATACAAGTTTTTATTACGTAAGTACACACACGTATATGTCAACTTACCAAGTGGAAAAGGATATCTTCAATAATTCATTTCCGTTCAAATATTCGTACGCAATCAAAGGAAGACATAAAGAGCGGTGACGAAAGAATTCATGCCATCTTCGCTATGCGCGGCGAATATTAGAAATTCCTAATATAAAATGTAAGTTGCTCAATACTTCTCGCTTTTATGGAGGTTCGATGTAAAATACTGACTGGATCGTTCTAAAGTAGTAACTGAGATCGATACTGGATAGTTGCGTGCCCTGAGGAGCTGGCGGCAAGTGACTGGCAAATTGCAGGTTTATTGGTGTTTGATTGCAGAAAGTTGATGCTATCGTGGCTGCAGGCGGCCATGCCGGAGTGCCGCGTCAACAACTTGACGACGGATTGGAACAGCGGAGTGCTGCTCTCCGCCTTACTCGACTACTGCAAGCCCGGCATTTTCCCGCACTGGCGCGAACTCAGTCAGTATTGATTATGACAGATTTCATTACACCGTACAACGTCCCGAGCAGTCTTTAAAAGTTATTGGAAATGTTGTACGGGCGCAAATTGATTTTATAAAAATTAATAGCCAGCCGTTTTTATTTTGTAAACTGTTGGTAGATACCACAGCAATTTGCAATCTTATCAAGAACAGACTTTTAAACAACTTAGTAAAGATGAACAAAAGTGAAGCAAACTAGCGTAGGTAAACCTTGCAGTGCAATTAAGTCCGTCCTAACTGTGTTGTCTGTCAGAGATTCAGAGATCACTTTTGAGTTCTCTCAAGGGAGATTCCCTTTGTGTATCCATTTAAGTACCTTTATTTTGGAATCTTTCTTTAAACATGTTGTTTTTAAAGAGTTATCTATCTAATCAATATAAAGTATTACATACACAAACTCATTTAAAAATATCCTTCAGATCGTCACGAAGCCGTGGAGAACTGTCGCCGCGCGATGAAGTTGGCTCACCGAGAGCTCGAGGTCCCCATGGTCCTGGAGCCAGAGTACCTGGCCTCACCCTGGCTGGATGAGCTGTCCGGCATGACCTACCTCTCCTACTTCATGAAGCCTGAATCCACAGGGTTCAAGGCTACTCTCGAATGGGTCAACTCGCGGTTGGAGAGAGGGATCACCAATTTTACGGTAACTTTCGGATATGCGGTTTTATTTATACGGGAACTAAATATTACCGCCGGTAAACTGCGTGTAAATGTGTTTAATTATTGCTTACCCCTTTAGGGGAAATAGGCGTAATAATTACGAAACTTTTACTTTTTTAAAGAACGATTGAAGTAGGCGTTCGATGCATTTAGATATCGTTGCCAAAGGCAATGTTTTTCTCATTGATGTTAACACAAGATTACGTAAACCCTAATAGGTGAAGGTATCTAACGCATATTTAACGTTGTTGCAATGGTTAGTGCAAATAATTTAGCAAATACCTGAGCTATTCAGTCACGTTTATTATAAAATTTACGATGGCTCGTCAAGTTAAGCAAGGCCTGAGTCTCACGACAATCTGCCAGGTGATTGAAAGATATGATTCACAATGGTGTACACTTAGGTAGTGTTCACATAGTCCACATTTCTCTCGGCTTCTATTATTACTAAAGTGCACAGATAGAGAATTATCCAGATTTGAGTCATAAATCTTGGGTTTTAACGGGATCAGACACGGGTAACTTAACACTACAAATGGAATCAATTTCGTCTTCGATCCTAATTCTTGTCTATCCTGACTGATGCCTAATTTCTAAGAACCTGATCAAAACTATTATTTAGATACTGCCATATGTCACGTGAATTGTAGAGCAAATAAAAAAAATATAAAAAAAAACCACTTACGTGGCTTTTTTTCAGTAGAGGTTTTATGTTTTTATTATATTCTTTTAGACGGACTGGAACGACGGCCGTGTATCTAACGAGCTGGTCAGATCTATCGGTGGTCCTGCACCACCTCCAAGCCGGTTGCGACGAGATCCTGCCCGCTGGGAGGAGAACAACCAAATGGCCATCGATGCTGCTAAGAAAATTGGTAAGGATAAAGATTTAATAATTTTTCGCTATGAAGCCTTTAATTCCTTTTAAAGGAACCTTCGTCTATTCTACTTGATTCTGTCACTATGTTAACGAAAAACTAAAAGTGCTGTAAATTTTATTGAGGGAGAGGCTCATTCGAGGTAGAATCGAGTGGCGAATGTTGGCTATCAATTTTTCGTTTACTGGTAAATACTGCCCCAGTATTTATTGGGAAATGACTGTACGAATACATACATTTGAAAAGATGTATCTATTCACCTTCAATCCGATACTGATAAATTCACCTCGAATAGTCTACGCTAGAGATGCCCAAACTATTTTGGGCAAGAAACCCCTGTGCCAAAATGAACTGAAATCTCAGACCCCCATAGCCAAATTACTATAAAACTTATCGACTTGTTGAGTTTTTTAAAAGTACAACAATGATACTTCCTACCAAAAACATTAGTCATCCTTATAACAAGTTGGTACACGTAACACAAATTATAAAGTATCTTGAAAGTTTCAAATAAGAACTTGTGTTAATTAATAGGGGTCGATTTGTAGACCTCGTCGACCTCCAAAACCAGTTTTCGTGCCCCCTGGGAAACCGATTTCAACCCCAAGGGGTCGATATCGTCCACTTAGGAAATCCCTGGTTTACACTTTACAACAGTCCTAGCGTAATAAAATCGACGAATTAACATGACAAAGTTCATCATGTTTCATTTCATCGTGTTTCAATGGTTATTTAAATTATCCCGTACATACATTTGACATAGTAGTAGTAGTTATTAATCACAGTGATTGCCTGATTTACAACACGGCACCTAATGAATTACAGCAATTCATTACAATCTGAATATATTTGAAGTAGCATAACAAACAAACTGCAATGAACACTGAATAAAATATTCCATGTAATTGAAAATGGGCTTACGAGAATTTTCCAGTAGGTAAATAATAAATAGTTTGGTAAAATAAATAAATAAATATCTGAATCTGAATAAATTTGAATACATATTCTGAAGGGTGTATTCGAAATCTCTCACTTCTAAACAAGTTTTACTATGGCACCAATCCTGAAATGACGAAACAGAATTGTGTCGTTTTTGTTACACCCTGTAAAGTACCACTACTTTGAAAAAGTGCGCACAGAGTGAGCAGACCCTTGAAACACATTAAAATATAGAACATTATCAAGTCCAAATAAACCTTTCAACATTTTTCTGTGTTGTCCAGGTATTCACCCAGTATTATCAGCTCGCGACCTGAGTCAGAGTGACGTTGAACACCTTGGCGTGATGGCCTGGGCCGCTCAGCTTCGGAACGTGCCGCCCAGACCACCGGTTCATGACATGCTGAGAGTGGCTCTAGATTCCACCTCTGGGAGAGTTGGGGAAACCGTAAGTAGAACACTGTCTCTACATTTTTAATGGACAATATCGGATTTTTTATGTCCACAGGCGACACAAAATTTGAATTTGACATGACAAGTTGACCATACAACAAAGTGATGTCATTGAAAATTTACAAATTGCGATTACAACAACTCAAATTCGAATCGTTTTTCAATTAATTATATCTGCATATTATGCATTTGTATTTCTTAGGTGGTTAATACAGCCACACACCACGCAGCGTAGCGCATGAATGCGTGTTTTGACGTTGCTTGTTAGTCTTCGTTTGTATAGAAAAAACGCACGTATGCTTGTAGGTGCGTTTTCACGCAACATGCAGCGTGATGCGTGGCAGTGTGATAATCGCCTTATCCTTTATGAGGAGCAAGGCCCCTGAAGTCCCCATAAGTGAAAACATTATATTACCAATTGGTACCGCTGCTAAAAACGGCAAAAAACATAAAAGGTCATCAAGTCTGACCGCAACTCATTTAATTTTCAAAATTACTTACATTTAAACTTAAATCGTCCTCCGCAATGAAAATAACTTTGAGTTAAAAAAGCCGGTCTTCAAGAATAGATAGCTAATTCATGGTTTTTATGAGTCGACATCAAACGGTAAGGCGGCAGCCTTATGAAATTCCCCTGATGCGAGATACTGTCTATCACAGACGGAAGTGCCCCAACTGATTTATCCGGCAAGAGTGAAGATTAAGGAGAATATTGGTACTCAAAGGAGACTAATCATAATGTTTAAGTATGGTGAATTAAGAAGAAGAATTAGTTACACGTGTTGATTACAACAGCCTCAGAACCCATCTTTAAATCTATACCAATATTATAAAGAGGAAAGATTTTTTTGTTTGTTTGTACCGAATAGGCTCCAAAACTACTGGACCGTTTTCAAAAATTCTTTCACCGTTGGGAAGCTACACTATCCCCGGGTGACATAGGCTACTTTTTATCCCTGTATTCCCACGGGAACGGGAAATACGCGGGTGAAACCGCGAGACGTCCTCTAGTCTATACTAATATTATAAAGAGGTAAAGTTTGTGGGTTTGTGAGTTTGTGAGTTTGTGACGTTGTAAGGGGTAATCTCTGGATCTACTGAACCGATTTTAAAAATTCTTTGACCAGTAGAAAGCTACATTATTCCTGAGTGTCATAGGCTATAATAAATTTTCAAAAATATTAGAGATCCTTATGAAAATTGCAATAATGTAACCCAAGGTAGGAAAATGTTGCCTATAAAATTCATTCTTTGGCGTGCGCTGAGAAAAACATTGATGATAGATAAAAATAGTAGGTAAGTAGGGTAGGCAGGGTAGGCAAAGTAGGCTGGCTAGGCAGGGTAAGCAGGGTAAGCAGGGTAGGCACGGTAGGCATGGTAGGCGGGGTTGGCCGGGTAGGCAGGATAGGCATGGTTGGCAGGGTAGGCAGAGTAGGCAGGGTTGGCAGAGTAGGCAGGATAGGTAGGATAGGCAGGGTAGGCAGGGTAGGCAGGATAGGCAGGGTAGGCGCGCCAGTCAAGGTAGGCAGGGTAGGCTGGGAAGGCAGGGTAGGCAGGGTAGGCAGGGTAGGCAGGGTAGGCAGGGTAGGCATGGTAGGCAGGGTAGGCAGGGTAGGCTGGGTAGGCAGGGTAGTCAGGGTAGGCAGGGTAGGCAGGGTAGGCAGGGTAGGCAGGGTAGGCAGGGTAGGCAGGGTAGGCAGGGTATGCAGGGTAGGCTGGGTAGGCAGAGAAGGCAGGGTAGGCAGGTTAGACAGGGTTGGCAGCAGGGTAGGCAGGTTAGACAGGGTTGGCAGCAGGGTAGGCAGGTTAGACAGGGCTGGCAGGGTAGGCAGGGTAGGCAAGGTAGGCATAGTAGGCAGGATAGGCAGGGTAGGCAGGGTTGGCAGGGCAGGCAGGGTTAGCAGGATAGGCAGGGCAGTCAGGGTTAGCAGGATAGGCAGGGTTGGCAGAGAAGGCAGGATAGGCAGGGAAGGCTGGGTAGGCATGGTAGGCAGGGATGGCAGGGCGGGCAGGGTAGGCAGGTGGGGTAGGGTAGGAAGGTAGATAGCCAGTTGACGGGAGCGACGCCCCGGGGGTCAGCTAGTCTTAAATAAAATTATAATTTCAACATTTAATGAGTCCATTAGCAAATCATACCTACTTAGTTCACTTTTCCTTCTAAAAAATCGACTAACGACGCTACAAACAGTTAAAGGCATTGAACTACTTTTTTGACTTTGAATTTTCGTCAAACAGCTGGCCAAACACACATCGAACTGAACGCTCACTCGCTTCCCTTTCAGACGTACATCAAAATCGAAAGCATATCCAACGAGTTAACTATTTCTGAAGTTAAAGTATCGATAGTGAACCCTCTGGAGCAAGAATCAAGGTTGAAACTCGATGCCCGGGGTGCCGGTGAATTTGTACCCGAACATGCTGGCATGCATGAAATAGTCCTCACTGTGGATGACATCAGGTAAGTTGTATTATAATTTTATGGCAAAGGTAATAAAGTGCTTATTGTCTACTACATAGTCATGATATTGAATCATCTATCACGCCCTGCGGTGTGCAATGCAAACGTGTGACATTTTAACAGTAGCTATTTATTCTATTCTGCGTTTAGAGATGTGGTTTTTCGTGTATTTATTTAACTACGTGTCTGTGTATTTAACATTCTGCAACAACATGTTTATACAGAAACATGGAAACGTGCTGCAAAACAAATGCTTAATATAAACAAGCTCTAATTGAAACAAGTAAAATTTAAAAAAGACCATACACCTTTTTATTTCATGCTAATTATTTTATCTAATAACCTCTTACCTATTCATATTGCCGAATCGGACTAGTAAAACACCCATAACTTTTCAACGGCTGAACCGATTTTCATCCAACATAGCAAAGAACACTCTCTATAAAGTCACATTTCAAACAAATACAAACGAAATCAATATCGGTTCATCCGTTTACGAGCTATGATGTCACAGACAGAAATACGAAAACACACAGTCACACATCAAACTTATAACACCACTCTTTTTTCGTCGGAGGTCAAAAATGAAGGGAAGTCTTTGTCCAGCAGTAGCTTGTTACAATAGGGATGATTGCTGGGTAATAAAAATATATTTAGTCTGTCAGATATATTATCAAAAAATATCGGATACATATTCATTGCTTTATTAAACCAATAAAAATGACAAAGATAAAGAGCATTAAAGTTGAGGTGTAGGGTCCTGTGACGTCAATTCTAAGTAAAAAGTTTACAAAGGCGTGACGTTAGGCGTCATTTCTACGCACATCGTCGTTATTCTTTGTTTACGTGACAAAAGAAAAAAATGTTATCATCCCTATTACAATAATATCTTTTGTAAATTTTTATTGCAGGGTGGATGGAAGATACTTCTTCCGCGTTCTCCCAAGGCTTGTGACCGTCCCACCACCAGGCATGGCGCCGTGTGCCATAGGAAGCATAGTCGAAGTACTAGTCAGTGCTACAGGTAAGTCTATCTGCCTAGCTGTTTCACTACATATGAACTGACCGCAAGGTCGGCTTCCAATGTAACCCGACGCAGCTGTATACCAGTATTTTACATGGAGGGGCTCGCTCCCTGACTTTTAAAACCCAGTAACTGGGTTACACAATAGGTACCCCATAGCAAGACTCGCTGGCATGGCAGACTTTCGCGCTTCTAACATCTAAAATTCTAGTTTTAACCAACGGTTAAAGGTGCTTTCCAGGACAACGATCGGTCTCCGTATACAATGAATGGTCACCCATCCACGGACCGACCTCAGCAAGTGTTGCTTAACCTTAAACTTCGACCCATTTGCCTGTTATAATTTTAGTCACGATTCGGGTAGGTACGTAGTACGTAGGTACAAGTACAACATAGTACTGGCTCTACAGGCGAGCAGAGTAAACACGATAACATCACAATGTCCTTAGCTTATGCATGTACCGCCGCTCCTTACGTGTAATTGACCTTTGGACACCAAACGTTAATGCTGCGAACATGGTTTGTTGCTGTGAGATGTAGATACACAGACATAAATCACTAAATAACGCAAGTCCCTCCATCTGTATGAAAACCAAGCTTGCCACTTTTTCACAAACAATATAAAATCAAAATCAAATAGTTTATTTCAAATAAACCTCAGATGTACTTTTGAATTGTCAAACAAAAAAAAAATGCAAATTCGCAAGCGTCAGTAGGTCTCAATGGAGAAGAATTTGCAAGAAACTCCACGGACACTCTTTTCCATCAGTTTTAATTACAATTTTTTGGTAACATCATTCTTGTTGAAAAATACATATATGTGAGAAGAATGTAAAAAGACGTGCACGTAAAGCTTCTAAAGTTAAAACGAATTAAAAAAATAAGTACAATAATAGGCCGAGGCAGCAAAGTTATGACCAATCCCAACTGATGGCGCCCGTTCACGAACATGACGCATGGATCGGCACCACTCAGCTCAACCATCATGAAAATTTAAAAACAAATTTACTTACCAATGAAAGAAAACATTTCCAATGCTTCGGTAAACTTTTTCTATACATTCTTTACAGCTCAATATGGCATAAAAAGGCATTTTTCTAGATTTCGGTGGATTTCCGGTACCGATAATGTTAAATGAAAAGCTTAGATTACGATCATTGATCGTAACTTTACTCCGTTTTTTGGCACACGATATATGTACATACAACCGCGTGATCTAGTTAGATTTATATCTGTGTCTAGATAGGATAGGTACTAAGTAGAATGGCAACAGGCATAAGATGTAAAGCAAGGTGGGCCTTGTAGATAATAAAAATATAATTTCAGCTGTTTAGATTTTTACCTGACAATAAAGTTTTGGTTTTGGAATGAATACTGGCAAGAATATCTATTTTTGCAAAAAATCGGCCAAGTGCGATTCGGACTCGCGCACCGAGGGTTCCGCACAAATAGATATATTCACTGAAATAGTTAGATAACATTACTGAAATTTGTAAACAATGAAAGCTCCGATTATTGCTTTAACGAAAATATAAAGTGGATTGAGGGACAAAATTAACTTTGCCGTTAGAAAACTGTTATCCCCAGTCCCGGTCCCGGTCAGTTTACGAACTGTAAATAGTATCGTATTCTTTTTTTTATTTAGGCATAAGATTACGGTTTCTGGATTTTTACTTTACTTGTGCTATGAGACATGGCTTCTCGCCAAATTTCATGATTCTGGGTAAACCGGAAGTACTCTATAGGTTTTGATTCTCTTGCGATTCGCCAAATTTGCTACATAAACGGCGATATCTTTTGATTCCGTTGATCCAGAAGTTTGATTTCTCACAGATCCTTGTGATTGCAGCCCTGAGTATAAAATATTAATTTTAACTTGATACTCGTATCTCCAGGCGTTCCAGAGAAAAAGACAACAAATTGATCCTAGTATAAAGGTTTCTTTTTTCCTTTTGAGGAACAGAACCCTTAACATACGTTAGTTTTACGCACAATGCCCAAAAGGTGCATGTCCGATACTCCCAATCAGCATCATCAGATACTCCAAATGCTAAAGGTCGTTTTACCAAAATCTTGCCAGCCAACCGAACACCTTCGTCTGGTTTAGCTTCTCTTCCATAGCAAAATTTTACCCCTTGACCCTGATTCGTTGCAGGAGCACCAAGAAGAGAAGACGTAGATGTCACAGCTCACTCACCGAGCGGTCGTGCAGTGCCGCTGGAGCCTCGTCATCCACCTCCATCAGCTCCTGGCACCACCGCCTCCAGTGCCACCTTCCAGCCTGATGAGGCAGGAACTTGGACCATAGCTATTACTTATAAGGGTGATCATATACAGGTGAGGGCTGAAGAGGAGTATCTCTAGTGAAAAATTAAAAATTACCCTACGTACCAATTTTGTACTGTATTTTGGGTACGTGGCACAGGGGACGCGATAACTTATCTATAGGTCACACAAATATTTCTTACAGGGGGTATCGAACCTCAAAATCACTAAACCAAGTTTTTATCATTTGATATGGATGTGATTTACAACAGCAAGCTTCAGTTCCCGAACTTTCTCAAATAAGTAAAATTGTTCTTTATGAGTAAATTAATTTTCATTTTTCATTTCTAGTTTTTTTTCGATTTTCCCAAAAAACAATTATACAGACATGAGTTTCTTTAGTACCTAGTCAGCATTTCTTTCTCTATTTCAGGGTGGTCCCTTCACATGTGAAGTCTTCGATCCCCACGGAGTTCGGTTGAGCCCTGGAGCTCTAGAAGGAGCTGAACCACTCAAGCCTCACTCCTTCGAGCTAGACACCAGTGGCTGCGGAGTCAGGGGAGATCTTCAACTGGACATAGTCCACGACAAACGAAGCGTTATGTGCGCTCTAGAGAAACTGTCGGCTACCAAGTATCGCGCTACCTTCATGCCCAAGGCACCTGGAAAACATAGGGTAAGATTTTAATGGAAAAATGGATTTTAATTTATTTAATTAGCAGACTATCTGACTTAGAGAGTGAGCCTAAAGTACCAAAGAGGTCCAGAGCAGATTGGAGGTGTGGTGACACAGACTGGAGAGTGTTCTCCAGTCTGTGAGGCCTGAAATTGAGCAAAACCAAAACTGAATACTTGTTTTGCGATTTTGGCGGTCTCTCCAGTTCCGTGCCCATAGCTCTCGCTGGAAATATATCTTATACCGATTTTGTCCGACGTCCGGTTAGGTTCTGGCTGTCGGAGAAAATCGGTATATAGTCGCTTCTCCAAGGGGATGGCGAGGTAGACCGAGACGTAATTCACCGGATCATCTCAGGATGGATAAAATGGCGACAGATCACTGGAACAACTTGCGACCCACGGATGCCCCTTAAGTTAAAGGGGAAATCTACAAGTCTGTGATTAGACTCATTATGTATGGATCAGAATGTTGGGCTGTGAAAAAGATGGATGAAAAGAGATTGGATGTAGCAGAGATGAGAATGTTGAGATGGATGTGTGGAGTGACGAGAATGGGTAAAGTGAGAAATGATTACATTAGAGGAAGTTTGAAAGTGGTGCCAGTGACAGAAAAGTTGAAAGGAAACCGTTTGTTCTGGTATGGTCATGTGATGAGGAGGGAAAAAACATGATACTAAAAGAATTATGAATATAAATGTAAATGGATGGAAGGGAAGAATATGGCCAAAGAAAAGATGGGTAGACTGTGTGAAGAATGATATGAAAGAAAAGGGAGTCAGTGATAACGTGACGGGGGACAGGACGGTATGTAAGAAAAAAACGTTTTGCGCCGAACCCAAGTCACATGGGACAAATGCAGGAAGATGATGACGAGTTTCTGACTTATATAAGACTATAAACAATCCATTAGCAATCTATAATCTTATCGAATAGCAAGACATAAACAAAGCTCCGAAACACATCTGACAGACTATCTAACCCTCTTGATCCCTACACTTTAAATGAATAAGTAGGTGTAATCATAAACCACTTATAACACTGGCCAGGAGGTAGCTCAACTAGTCAACTGCAATGTCGTGTAATTATCTACTTCAACAGGTACAACGACTATCCACACGGCCAGTGTACATCATTACACTGTAAATTTAATCTGTGACCATAAATCATCTATTTCACTGCCCTTCGTCACCTTACAATTTAAAAAGGGTAACGTTTGATCCGCGGATGAAATATTTGCGGATGACTAGTCACCTAAGTCCCCTGAAGTTGGCTTTTCAAGTACAGCGTCGTGTAATTCCAGCTGTTCCTACATGTACTTCAACGGGTTTGATTTCGATCTACACGGCCCAAGTCAAGAGATTCTTACACTGTAAATGAACTAAAACTTTGTCCACAAATCACCTCCTACACTGCCAAGTACCACAGATAATATAATACTAGCATACAGATGCCTCATCCTATTCAAAGAAACCGTGCCGACGTAACTAGCGCTTTTCATCTAATTATACGATATATTTTTTGTAAATCGTTCGCGTTCGTTGCCGTTCCACGGCGATAGATAGATCACCATCTATATCCGTGGAACGGAACCGAACGCGATCGATGACAGTAAATAATTAGTACAGTACGTCAGCACGGTTTCTTTGTATGGGATGAGACACCACTGCAAGTACCTAGCTTGTTTCTCAAGTACAATGCCGTGTAATTGCAGTTCCATACTACAGAACATCTTCTTGAATGGGCACGACATAATTATATCTACATCTACACGGCCCTAGTTAACACGTACTTACACTATACTATAAGAGCTAAAACTGTATCCACAAACCACGCCTTAAACTGGCCTGCTGGAACTAACTGGCTTCTCAAATACAGTGTCGTGTAATTCCAGCTGTACATCTACTTCAACGGGTACGACGTGCACGGCTCGCCTCATATGTTCCGCGTCGGCTCCCGCTCCAAGAAGCCCCGCGACAGCTCCAGTCCGTCTCCGGCTTACGCGAGGATATCTAGTCCAGGTACCGTTTATTATCACAGGGAACAACTCTAAAAACATCGCTGTGAACGTAACCTTACACATTTTTTTCATTTCCTTTGTTACAGTCACTCGTCTAAGATCAGAGAGCCCAATGAACCAATACAATCTATACGAAACAAACGCTAAGCACAGTACGAGCTCAGTGGACCGGCGCGAGGAGAGACGTGATTCCAGCGATTATTACAAGTCCTCCTACGGATCCGAGCCCAAGGAGAAAAATTACGACGTGACCGATTCCGCGTACTCGACATCAAAAGCGACGAAAAAGGAAACGTACACGAGATACGGCTCCGAGAGTCCGCGGAACACGACAGCCAGTCCGATAACAACAAAACATTTGGGGAATGGCTCTCGGTTGGACGTCAATAGGGCTGCCAGTCCGTATCGAGCGAGCTCGCCGTACCGCGCCACTAGTCCGGTCGGGCGGACCACAAGCCCTCTCGCCAGAAAAGACAGCCCTTTGAACAGGACGGCGAGTCCAATTAACAGGTGCGTTGTATTCATT
The DNA here is from genome assembly GCA_964057195.1 of Orthosia cruda. NCBI lineage: Eukaryota > Metazoa > Arthropoda > Insecta > Lepidoptera > Noctuidae > Orthosia > Orthosia cruda. The sequence goes on along the minus strand of OZ059825.1, from coordinate 19,766,014 downwards.
CACACGCAACAATGGGCCGCAATACCTCGCTATGCATCGCGTATGCTAATTAATTAATTTATATTAAAAGCTTGCACGGAGCTGGCTCGTATTTACGACGTGAATTAATTTTCATATAGTTTTCAGCGCCGTATTGCGGTATTGCTATAAATAAAATTCCACATAGTAGCTTTATTAGTACATGTGTAGGTACAACGCTGATTAAACACAATTCGGTAAACAATTTGTACTGTGAAATAGTTCATTGATCAGCGCCATAACATTTCTCCGCTTAATTTAATTTTGTTTTTAATAAGTTTAAATACGAGTCATTTGTGTGAGTGTTATTAATTGTCAGAAAGCCACATTATATTATTGTGTGTTATAATCCTGTTTTAATTTATTTGCTGTGAAATATCTGGTAAAGCCACATTATATTATTGTGTGTTATAATCCTGTTTTAATTTATTTGCTGTGAAATATCTGGTAAATAATTAAATGTTTCCATTCTGCAATTGTCCTAAATGCAGTTTTCTATAGGTTATCTATCTATACTAATATTATAAAGAGGTAAAGTTTGTGAGTTTGTGATGTTGAAAGAGGTAATATCTGGATCTACTGAACCGATTTTGAAAATTCTTTCACCAAAAGAAAGCTACATTATGCCTGAGTGTCATAAGCTATAATATATTTTCAAAAAAATTAGAGATCCTTATGAAAATTGCAATAATGTAACCCAAGGTAGGAAAATGTTGCCTATCAAATTAATTATTTGGCTTGAGGTGAGAAAACTATTGATGATAGATCAAAATTATTAGGTAGGTAGGTAGGGTAGGCAGGTAGGTAGCCAGTAGACGGGAGCGAAGCCTCGGGGGTCAGCTAGTCTATTATAGATTTTGATTGGGGGTTTCTACATCTTTTAGAGATTTGTAAGAGGAACACTAAGAACTATAAATACGTACATTAATATTAATCAACCACCCGAACTAAGCCGAAACGAATCACTAGCCTACTTATCGATAACCACAACTACATTTATTTCCAAAACAGATATTATTGGTCGGTATTTTATGTAAACCGATAATAAACAGAAACAAATTTAATAAAGTACTGCTCAAATAAGCGGTTAGTCCAACCGCAAATATTTAACTAAAACGGATTTAATTCGATATTTACTCCACAAAACACAAATCATTCCATATATTTATTTGCTTATATAACTGCTGATATATGGATGTACTATATACATCTGTGCAAACCTGTCGGGCATTTTTAGTTTTATTGTGTATTTTATTTGAGGAGCTAGTTTAAGGCTAAATTATAACAGCCGCACGGGTCGATCTTCAAGGTAAAGCAACGCTTGACGAGGTCGGTCTGTGGATGGGTGACCATTTCAACGTACCGAGTTTCTTCCGTGCCTCGGAAAGCACGTTAAGCCGTTGCTCCCGTCTGTCATTTGAAGATCTTTGACAGTCGTTACGAGCAGTCAGAAGCTTGAGATCTAACACCAGTCTAGCCAAGGGGTACCGCTGTTACCCAGTTACTGGGTTGTGGAGGTCAGATAGGCTCGCCCCATGAAAAACACTGGTACACAGCTGAATCCGGTTAGTCTGGAAGCCGACCCTAACATAGTTGGGAAAAGTCTAGGCAGATTGATTGATTGTGTAATTTATTCCGAAAAATATTTTCAGAGTGAGCAGTCCAACGGATCGGTACAGCCCTGTGACGACCACAAAGCGTGTGGTTGAAAAACGGTCTAATTACAAGATGTACAGCTCCTACAGTGGATCTCAAGACAACCTGGACCAAGCCAGCCCTCTCTCCTCTCTGGAGAGCGACCGCGCGAGGAGACTCGGCAGCCCCAGTAAGACACATGCCTTCATTTACATAAAATTTGCGTTTACCTACACTAAGTTTACCACGAATACATGTACGTTATAAACTAAACCAAACTAAATGTTTCTCAGAATTAATAGTTAATTAACCTCTTGGTTTATGCAAATAGCGAAATAATTAATAAACGCTATTTAAGTTTATACCTTAATATCTGTATGCTTTTATTTTGTAAGCAAAATGAAAGCACTTTCTCTGCATGAGAATAACGTACGCCTTATAAATCAGTGGCCCGGGATTTGTATGTGACAGTTGACCAATAGAATGGCAATGGTATGCAAATTCTAACTCTTCCTGAATCTCTAGTAACCTTTTTGACTTAAAAGTTTTTGTATGTATAATGAAACCTACTTTTCTGGTTTCTGAAGGAGTTGTCATCGTCAAGCTCATGATTGGACGACTGAACAATTAAAATTGAAAAATTTAAAAACCCCTGATACATTTAGATTTCATGCTACATTACATAATGTATCTAGTAGTAGACACGCTTTGATCGACAATAAATTGAACACGTAATTATGACACGATATCTTGCGAAAATTGCACGATTCATACAGTAAAATGCCCATAACTTTTGAACGGCTTGCCCATAGCTTTGAATTTTCATGAATCATAGCTAAGAATACTCTCGATAAAGTCACCTTTCAAACAAAAAACTAAATCAGAATCGGTTTATCCGTTTAGGAGCTATTATGCCACAGACAGATACACAAAAACACAGATACACACGTCATACTTATAACACCCCTCTTGTTCCGTCGAGGGTTAAAAAGAAATCAAATAATTTGGCATGAGTTTGACAAGCAGTCAACAAATTTTTGTGTTGAACTTTTCAGAAAACAGGTTACAAATAAAAGTTTAATTAATTTACAAGTATTTTCTCAGGCGCAGGTGATCCTGGCGGGAAAGCCTATCACCCTCGGAGAGACTGGGATAGCGTGGAAAAAACAAGACAAATGATGAGCGCTAACAGGTGAGATATTGATAATATGCCACGCAAAGGAAACAATGGGAGCATGATTAATGATGCTGGAGTAGATCTATTTTGCGCAGTATTACGGGCAACAAAATAAGTGCCAGCTTGGACAGACAGCCAATTAGAATATTATTGTATTGTCTTAGGATGAAACAAATGCCTGGTAAACTAATAGGCAGTTTATTGCGACACTTCTCTCTCCCCGCTTAAGAGGAAATGCGGTCGCAGACATCCCACTGAATTTCCTAAGTAAAAAGTCTTAATTCGAGTTTTGGCTCCTCCTCCAAAATTGGACCAATTTGATAGATATTCCATAAATTGAATAAAAAGATATATATATTGTGCTTCTTTGTTTATTTTCATTGATAGTAGTCAAATTTCTACACTAGGCCTCTGTTGGTAGCGCAGTTTTGAGCATCTTTTAGTCCAGTATTGGAGGAGGAAATAGACGAGAGCCAAACCTCAAATTATGACTTTTTGCTTAGGAAATTTAGTCGGATTTCTGCGACCACATTTCCTGATAAGCACTAGGCAAAGTCAAAAGTCAAAGTGTGAACATTTTTGGAGCTCTCTTTTGCAAATTCTCAGGCTAGTTTGAATGTGTGTCCCTATTTTTAGGGTGCAAATGGTTTTTAAATCTACCAACCTAGAGCAGTAGCACTAATTTTACTAGAATTTAATACAATAAAGGCCTTTGCCCTGCAGTGAGTTAGGATAAGCTACTAAGCTGATTAGATTAGACTAGCTTCTGCTGGCAGCATCGCCCGCGTGATATGTTTTTCTTATCCCATGGGCACATTATACCAGGATGAAAAGATGCCTAAGTGCTATTCCAGACTATAATCTATCTCTGTGGTAAATTTCATCCAACTCCGTTCAGCCGTTGTGGCGTGATTGAGTAACAAACATATATTCTTCCATCCAAAGTTTCGCAGTCATTATATTAGTAAGATTATTATAATATAAGTGCTAACATACCTTAAATCAATTCTGAACAACCCAAATTCAAACCACTTATTCCCCCACAATACTTTTTCCAATATAATGTTTTGTGTGTAGCCTCGAGTCTCCCAAAAGCCCTACGGAGCGTCTACCCGGGCAGAGCACCCTGGATAGAGAGACGAAGCGCAACACGCAGCTGAACAAGTTCACCGACTATTCGAGAGACTCCTTCAACAGACAACTAGACAGGTTGGCCGATGATCGAGACTCTGACACCTATACCAGTCGGGTATGTACATTATTGTATATTACTGCATCCCTATATGGGGGATGCTAAAAACAATTTTTTTAGTATTAGAGCGAGCACAACAGGGTCTTATCAAGTGCATGTATTTTAAAAAACGGAGATATTGTACTGAAAAACTATATCATATCAGTAACCTTCTAACGGTCCCAAAACTTTACATTACTCAAGTTGTTCTCACAAAACATAAATCACTAACCTATGATTCCAGAATATTGGCAAGAAGAAGAAAAGACATTATATTAAAAGCACCACAAACAAGAACACAATTTGCCAGTATTCAACTGTGGAAACGTTCTGCTCAGCTTTATAACGCTATTAATAAACATATTTACGTCAACCCTAAGAATAGTTATGAATGCAAAAAAGTACTTACGGAATGGATAAAAAAGCTTACCTACAGCGAGACTGAGTCACTTCTACAGCAGATACCTATACTAACATTAATACTGCATACACACACACTCGCACATATACACCCTCACACTCACACTTTCATTCAAATCACCTTGTTTTTGTTTATATATGGAAACGTTTTGTTTATGAAGGAGCGGAGTCTCCTAATACAGGCATCTGTTGCTTAAAAGGAGGCTTCAATCTCAAATATGTTGTTAAAATTTGGTTAAAATTTTTTTTTTTTTTTTTTTAAATAAAAGGTGTTATACAGGTTTTAATAATAAGTAGGTCTTTGAGAATGTGGTTAATGTCACTAGTCGACGAAGCCTTTGCTTAATAGTACCCTCGGTTCGGTAAGATGAAGTGTTCTATAATTAAATGTTTGATCTAGGATTTAGTTCTTTAATTCCCTACTTCTTTAAAACCTAGAGGTAGATGCTTACATTGCTATCTGACAAAGCAACAATATTACCTTCGTAAAGTCAGTTGTTTATGTGACGATACAAACCGAAATAATTGAAGACAAAAGCGAAGAGTTTCTTAGTGGTCCTAAAATATGCAAACAAAATTAACATGCACTTCTAGAACTTATTTGTAGATGCAACTTCAATGTAGGTAATTTTGTTCCCTTACATGCCCTTTGTAATACAAACCATAGACTAGACTCAAAGTAAGAGCGAGAAGCGCACACGTACAGCTGGCGCCGAGTTTAAAATTAAGTTTGCTATTCACTGGCACGGTACAGTACAGTTCATTCACGAGTACGAGTCACAATATTTGGGATGTGGGAGGCCACCAATGGCGTAGCTACGATATGGATAGGTGGGATAGTACCCCGGAGCCCCCAAATTCAAAGAGACCCTTGGCCTCCATGAACGACAGCTGCATTAGTACTTACTAAGACGTTCTAACTTAACCTTGCTTTTTGCCCTGCAGTGGGTGATAAGAAACTTAAGAGTTTTATACATTTAAATTATTTAGTTTAATTATGATCCCCATTTCATTTTTACTCTGGGGCCCTTGGTTACATAGCTACGCCACTGGATGCCACAACTGAGGTCCTCCCTACAGACCACCTTCACTGGCGCATTCAAATGAACCTCACGTTTATACGTAACATGCAAACAATACCCTATCACGGGCATGTAGTTCAGTATGTCTAATTGTCATACATTTGTCACGATAATATTCCTGTTTGTTCTAAATACGCTAGAGCTGTCACAATATGTATGTATTTCCATACATTTACACGACACGTCACAATAACATTGGATATTCTGCAGCAACTTACTTAGGTACTGACAGAATAGACTGTCTAGATGTGAAATTTCTACTCACTACCCAGACGATCAGGTGAGATAGTGACGAACCGCGAGCCTATTTATAATAAAAAACCGACCAAGTGCGAGTCAGACTCGCGCACAAAGGGTTCCGTACCATTATAGCGAAAAAAGGCTGTTTTTTGTATGGGAGCCCCCCTTAAATATTTATTTTATTCTGTTTTTAGTATTTGTTGTTATAGCGGCAAAAGAAATACATCATCTGTGAAAATTTCAACTCTCTAGCTATCACGGTTCTTGAGATACAGCCTGGTGACAGACAGACAGACAGACAGACGGACCGCGAAGTCTTAGTAATAGGGTCCCGTTTTTACCCTTTGGGTACGGAACCCTAAATTAAAATACCTACCATCGTTCTCATCGAGCTCGTGGCTAAATAATAAAAGCCGCACTGGTCTATCATTAAGGTTAAGCAAAGCTTGACGAGATCGGTCGTGGATGGGTGAACATTTCAACAAACCGAGTTTCCTCCGTGCCTCGGAAAGCGCGTTAAGCTGTTGGTCCCGGCTGTCATTTGAAGATCTTTGACAGTCGTTACGGGTAGTCAGAAGCCTGAGATCTGACACCAGTCTAGCCAAGAGGTATCGAGTTACCCAGTTACTGGGTTGTGGAGGTCAGATAGGCAGTCGCTCTATGTAAAATACTACTGCTCAGCTGAATCCGGTTAGACTGGAAGCCGACCCAAACATAGTTGGGCAAAGGCTAGGTAGATTGATTGAAAATACCTACCATCGGTACGTTTTTTAGGCCGTCGTTCCTTTAAAATTCGTGTAGTGCACTTAGTGGTCATAATGTTTGTATTATGCGTATGGGTTCCGTTACAGTCAATATAACTATACATGTCTACACAAGTATTGGAAATCGTATTCTAACCTGTGCTCATGTAGCAGCCTTACAACTAAAGCTGCGGTCCTAACGCCCGTCTGAAAATAACAAACTTAAAACTCCTAAACGCCCCGATAAAGTCGGTCTGTGGGCGCCTTTACAAACTCAACTTGTACCAACTGACCCCTTTACATAATTGTATGTGAGTTTAGGAACAAGTCAGAACTATGTAAACAGAGTGCGTGACTCCCGCGGTTATGGTACGTTATGGCATCACTTAGGTTGCGCAGTCCGCTACAATGGGGTAACTTCCCGTCATTAAGATTGCGACCATTGACTTTGGCCGTCCGTTTTAGTTGGTACTTACTCAAAAGAGAGGTAGTACAAGAAACGTTCGTCATAATCTAAGGTAACGTCACGCCTTTATCCCTAAACAGAGTATACAGACTTACAGAGGTGTATCATAAATACAAACATCACATTTTATCGCATTTTTAGGTTTCCGTAGTCAACAAGGAACCTTTATACACTTGGGAGCAAATAAATCGAGCCACTACCTTTTTTCACGTAAAATGGTAAATATTTTTGGTAATATGGAACGTATCAATTCGAACTATATATCGCCTAAAAGTTTAGTTAATAACCTTTACAATGAGGGTAAATTATTGAATAATAACCTTATTGAATGATAAATTATTGGCTCTGCAAGAAAAATGGTAATTTTGATAGAAAATTTAGTAGGGCTAAAACAGTCCATAAAAACAATAAAAAACAAAATTATTGCAAAAAAAATATTCTTAATAACTGGTATTACCCCCCCGGGCCCTGATACATTCTTGTAGCCTATTAGTCATCGATCTGATCAGCGTTACGATGACATATTGTGGTATGTTCTCCCACTCTTCAAGCACAGCGACTTTAAGCTCGGGAATGGATGAAACAGCGGGAACCCTGGCTCGGACTCTCCGTTTTAGCTCGTCCCATAGGTGTTCGATCGGGTTCAAATCGGGACTTCGTGCTGGCCATACCATTTGTTGAATCCCGATCGCAGACAAGTATTCCGTAACGATCTGCGCGGTATGAGGTCTCGCATTGTCATGCATAAACAAGAAATTTTCTCCGACAAAACCAGCATACGGCATTAAGTGGTTTTCAAGAATGTCAGTTATGTATCGGTCAGCTGTTAATCCACGTCTACCATTGCCATCGTTGGCGGGGTCGACGAAGACAAGTTCCGTTTTTCCGTCTAGAGAAATTCCTCCCCACACCATACAAGAACCACCACCAAAACTCACCGTTTCTCGAATGCAACATTGGGCAAATCTTTCACCAGGACGTCTATACACTCGGTTTCTCCCGTCATTGCTAAAAAGACAGATTCTTGACTCGTCATAAAACAAAACTGACCTCCAGTCTTCTAACTTCCAATTAATGTGTTCTCGAGCAAACTCCAAGCGAGATCGGCGATGAGCTACAGTCAATTTTGGGCCAGTTGCTGGTTTGTGTGATGTTAAATTTCGTTCTTTTAGTCTTCGTCTCACTGTCCACCTACTGATTGCGACTCCTCGAACGTCACGTAACGCTTGCTGTAGCTGAACAGCATTAAGTCCACGGTCGCGCAACGAATTGGTTGCAATAAAGCGGTCGTCACGTTCTGTTGTTGCCCGTGGTCGGCCAGTTCCAGGTCGCCGAACAAAAGCACCAGTCTCCAGATACCTGCGGTATACCCGCTGTACCTTTGAACGACTCAAATGAAGTCTGCGTGCCACTTCACGTTGTCCGTGTCCAACCTCAAGTAAAGCTACAACTTGGGCAGCTTCCGTCGGTGTAGTATCCATTTTATCAGGTTATTTTGATTACACAGACACAGATAAAGACAACAATAACAAGTAATATGGGTATGATTAACAAAAACCTCAAATTTAATCTTTTCTTAACAGAGTACAATAAAAATGTCATAAGCAAATTAAATGCGATAATTTTATTCTACCCTTTAAACTTTAATAAAAATGAAATTTTGACAACTAACTACCCTCATTGTAAAGGTTATTAAATACCCTTTTAGGCGATATATGTTTCGAATCGATGCGTTCCTTAATACCAAAAATAATTACCATAATGCGTGAAAAAGGAAGTGGCTCGATTTATTTGCTCCCAAGTGTAGTTTCACCATATCCGTCTGTCCAACCGTTCGTCCGTCTGTCCGTCCGCAGCATAGCTCAGATACCCTTAGTACTAGAAAGCTATTCAATCACGCCGACAAAGAGGTAAAAAATTTAAAAAAAAAATCGTCGCATTCCTCGGGCTATTTTTTTCTCGCCTTTACCTTTGTGTGGGGTATCGTTGAATAGGTCATTCAAAATATTACGGGTCTCTCAACTATTTTTCGATTAAAGGAAACCGTTTGCGTAAAATTAAGCTTTAAATTGTAAATTTTTGTTAGTGTCAAGTGTCCCCTCCCCCCGCCAGCTAAATGGTTGATTTTGGATTTATGGAAAAAATCACGGTGGTAGTATATATAACGACATTAAAAGTAAAACTATCACAGCTAAGTAGGCTTTACAAGTTTACGATTAATAGTCGACCAACTTATAAAATTAACTTGATAATGTAAATATTTATATATTTATGTTTTGGTAGAATAGTTTTCGAACGGCAAAGTTAATTTTGTTCCTTCGTTAGAGCAATGTTCGGTGCTTTCATTGGTTATGAACGTTACTAATGTTACCCCCTTTTTATTTTGCTGAATGTAGCTGTTTATACGGAACCTTCTGTTCGCGAGTCAGACACGCAGTTGGCCGGTTTTTTTTATATAAGTCCCTTTCTTAATAAGGATAAGAAGGTTCTAGTTAAAGATAAGATTAATTTATTTTTAATCGAGCATCAATAAATCCAAACACGAGGCTGCTGCGAAATTTTGAAATGGATAATTCCATAAGACTTCCTGGGGATCAAAACTTTTAACTCAGCAATCATACGAACCAATACAAATAATAATTTAGAGTAAAAATGTTTTTAAAACAAGCTTTTAATGAACTAAAACCGTACGAAATGTAATATCGCTTGTCAATACACATCCAATGAGCCCAAACACGTTATAGTGTTTCATCCTATGTAATACTGCAAAATCTGCAACAACTTGCGACCCACTGATGCCCCTCAAATTATAGGGAAAAATTTACAAGTCCGTGATTAGACCTGTCGTACTGTATGGATCAGAATGTTGGGCTGTAAAAAAGATGGATGACAAGAGATTGCATGTAGCAGAGATGAGAATGTTGAGATGGATGTGCAGAGTGGTGAAAATGGATAAAGTGAGAATAGAATAGAATATACTTTATTGTACACCATAAAATTATAAACAATTACAAGCAAAACATATAAAAACGGGTACAAAGGCGGTCTTATCGCTGACAGCGATATCTACCAGACAACCTTTGGATAGACTGAAAAAAAAACTTAAAATAAAAAGGGGGTAGTCTGCGGTGTACTGCTATTAGATAAAAACATAAATATAAACAAGATTATATTACTATAATAAATACTATACATAAACCTATATATAAGCATACATGAGAAGAGACATATGAGAAATGAGTATCAAAGTTGAAAGTCAAAAGGTGTCGCCAATGATAGAAAAGTTGAAAGGAGACCGTTTGTCCTGGTATGGTCATGTGATGAGGAGGTATGAAAATAATGTTACTAAAAGAGTTAAGAATATAAATATGGATGAATGGATGAAGAGGGCGGGGACGGCCAAAGAAAAGATGGATGGACTGTGTGAGGAGTGATATGAAAGAAAAGGGAGTCAGTGATGGTGTGGCGGGGGACAGGAGGGTTTGGAAGAAGAAAACGTGTGGCGCCGACCCCAAGTAATATGGGACAAAATCAGGAAGATGATGATTTAAACCCATGTAAAAGAGAATCCATTTGAAAATTCAGGTTGCTACTGAGAATTTCCAAACACAACGTGATGAGCTCTCGTTGTCATCCAGAAGAACTTTGGACATGAACAAAATAAAATTACAATATATACAGCCCTGTTTTGAAATCGAACCTACTATACATGCTAATGATATTTCTATATAGATACCCAAGTTAGATTACCTACAATCTCTTCATTAAACTAGCTGCACCCATGTTCTTTGTAACTCTCTTAAAATACTAGATTTCTCTCAGGCGACATTTCAGAAGCTGTCATAAGAATGCAATTACCCAAGTAAGTACAAAACTGCAGAATATTCATGTGCTCATAACTTGTTACAATAAAAATAGAAGTCTAGTATAATATTACGTTGAAAATGTTCGCAGCACCTTTTGCAATGCACATTCCGTTTATAAAAGGCACTTGATAGCGATTTCTTTGAATTGCAGCCAGCACGCTCCTCCAACCTTTTGAGCACTCCTTGTAATAGTTGTCAGGGCAATATTGCGCACATTGTACACGAAAATATAAGTGGTTCTCGTTAGCGAGCGTCTGTGTTGTAGACTTGCAGTTGTTAGATGTTGATATAAATGTTAACTTTGAAATTTTCACAGTTATCTTGACAAAGATACCGTGGTTTTATTATTTTTTATTTGAAGGTGGCTCTCACTTGACCTCTATCTCACCTGCTGGTAAGCTATGAAGTTGTCGACGGTGAAGCACGCTTGCCTAGAAGTAACCTATTCACCCTTGACTTAAGGACCCCTTTCTCGAATTCCTCGTGCTCATAAAGTCCTGGAACTCTATGTAAAAGTTTTCTTTTGTTGCAGCAAGAGTTCAGCAAGCGCGAGGTACGTGAGAGTACGTACGTGGTCCGCGACTCTTCGTACAGCAGCGTGGAAGAGAAGCAGCAACAACAGCAGTCTTTTTTATCCAATAGGCCCCCCCGCGACCCTGCCGGGGGGGCCCACACTGAAACGGACGCCGCACACGCACGTTTCAGGTGTTCATAACTTGCACATTTTATTATACTTACCAAAGCCAAATGTGTTTTTTCTAACTTTTTAACCTCATGAGGGAGCTCTTCTTGGGTACCACCCACCGTCTTGGGAGATCTGAGGGTAATAGCGAACTTCCACCGAATAAAAATACTTTTTCTCATGTCTTGAGATCGGATGCTATACTGTAGGTAGGTATATATTTTTTTGATTTATTCATTTCTATGAATTCTCAAGTTCAACTTTGTTAAACTATTGAGTTATTAATTTCTACCTAGAAACAAGGTACAATACTACATAATATAGAAATAAGTTAATAGAAATAACTGAAATAAAAAATTCTGATGACAGCGACAGAACTTTGTTGGCTTTTGTCATTATAATACCATAGATCCTTTATCTTTCAATAAGCAACTGCATTAAAACCAATTCAACACGATCAAATAAAAAATCGACAGCGATTGAACCTGACAAAAGCGTTCTTTTTAAATAATATTTAAAATAATGCACTTCGTCCCATTACAAGATAAAAATATCACAATGAAGACCGCACTGAATAAGTCTTCAGTCTTTTCACGATATAAAGCTGTTAAACACAAAAGACAAGACAGTTGCTGTATCGAATAAATTCACTCCACAGACTATTTTTATTCATAATAAAATTAAATTTTATGCAACAAAGAAAGCTTTTTTATTTCAATTGAATGTAGAAGTTCGCTTACTTTTTCATTTCATCTTCACCCTCAATTGTGTATTGTATACAACTTTTTGTTTAATTACTAAAGAGTTCTTATAATAACTTTTACTTTGTAACTCGTTATAAACTACGGTTTTTTGTTTGCAGACCTATTCAAAGGGATAATAATAGAGGTGCCAAAGGAATAGTAGTAAAACCATCGTACAAAGGAGTTGTTGGACAACCAGTCGAATTCATAGGTCAGTTCACATATTATTATTATATTATAGGTACACACCCAACGCCTCTATTCACTGAACAGGTAGACAGTAGTGTGGGGTTAGGTACACCCCAATTACGTGAAGTAAGGTTTGTTCGCTAACCCTTCTATTTCCATGAACCGGGCAGAATTCCAACCTCCGAGCTGCAATTGAAAATTCTGACACATTGCTTGTCTTGCAATGAAATCCCATGCTCAGATGTCTAGACCAACAATTCAGTTAAGGGTACATTGTTACCCTAACTCGAGGATAAAAAAGTTCAGTTGATTTTTTAGCACAACAATGTTTGAGTTTCTTGGGTATCTGCCAATAGGGATGTAGTGTTGGGAATTGGGGTTATTTTAACTACAATTTAATTCCACAGTGAGGTCAGACACACAATTTTAATTAAGATAGAGTGTTGCTATATTTTAGGGAGGTGAAATTTAAATTATTTGGTGTTCTATAATGGCCATTTATTTCACGTGAAACTCAACAAGAAATAACTTCGATATTCGACCTTAGCAAAATAACTGTAGCGTGTCGATCTGATAAAGTGACGTGATGATAACAATCTTCTACCTTTTTTTATTACAACAGCATTTTGCATAGACACATTCATATTTGTGGAATAAGTGAAATTACTTAACAGCACGTGGCTTATCTTATCCGTATTGTTATCGTAACTGTTCGAGAATGGAAGTAAAAGTTTACTATCTAATAACATCTAACTAAATAACTTTTTGGTATAACATGCAATACATTTTTAGGCTCTTCTTCTAGCGAATACCTTCTATAACTCCCTCCCCTCTTCTCCTCCTCCTTCTTCTTCTTCTACCTATTTAGCGAGAGTTTCAGCCGTACGTTTTCTTTCTAACCACATTTTTGCCGAACTGACCAGTGACCACTCTTATACGGAACCCACTTATAGAACTAGGCATCATTCTTTTTCTTTTCGTGTGAGGGTGTCGCCACCTCTGGTGTCAAGAGTTAATTAAGCCGCCTCTGGGAACCCTACAGGCCTCTGACTTGGCTATTTCAGAATGTCATTAACTATATAAGTTCTGCTGCCTTATTGCGTAATAAATTCGGCAAGGCAAAGGGCAAAGAGTATGAACTATCGGCCAATCACATAGACGGAAATCCACATCGCATCTTTTATCTCACCATGTGATTGGTCGATTGTTCATACTGTTTGCCCTTTGCCTATACAGGGTGTCCCAGAAATCGACGTCAAGCCGTAAATGGGTGATAGACCAAGTTATAACAGTTCTCAGAAAAATATGAAAAAAAATCTATCTCATGTTTTTAAAAATTTATGGTCACTTTAAAAATTTACTAAAAAAATCTATCCCTGTAATGGTTCTTTAACTCCAATTGCTACAAATCCCATAATTTATCAATTTTTATTATTATTATGTAATCTTGAATAATGCTTGTGTAGATTTTTGCCTAAAATTCAAAGCCAACTCCTCCTACTTGGAAGAAAATTAAACTTTTTCAAAACCAAATTATTCAAATTTACTATTTCGCCCAACTTTAACTGACTGTACTGAAAAAAAAATGTACTACGCTAGTTTGGCAAGTAACATGAAAAATTGGCGCATTTAATAAGGATTCAAAAATGGTGTAACACTTGCTAGATTACGTTTTCAATAATTGGTCAAGTTTTTTTTTGTAAATAGTCTCAGTTTTTACACAAAATGTCCATACTTCCTTAAAATGACTTTAGCTTACCTAAAGCTTTGCTAAACTCCGTTTCTAGTTCGATAGAGACGGAGAGAGTAGATTTTTTTTACTGGGGAGCGGTAAAAGAGAAAGTGTACTCAAAAACAATAGAGAATTTAGCCGAGCTGCGGGAAAGAATAACGGAAGCCGTTGTCTTTGTAAATAGGGGAAGATTTGGCCGGAAAATAACCAGATCTTTTTTAAGAAGATGTCGTGCTTGCATTGCCGTCGAAGGAAGGCAGTTTGAACATTTATTGTAATAAAAAAAAATTAAATCTGATAATTTGTTTTTTTTTTCTAAGATGAGAAAACTGGTCCTGACTTAAAGTAAAAAGGTTGAATCACTATCATAACTTTGCTCTTAAATTACGTAAAATTTCGATTTCTTATCTCGCTCACACTTCGTAAAATGACTCTCTCCGTCTCTATCGAATTAGAAACGGAGTTTAGCAAAGCTTTAGGTAAGCTAAAGTCATTTTAAGGAAGTATGGACATTTTGGGTAAAAACCGATACTATTTACAAAAAAAAAATTGACCAATTATTGAATACGTAATCTAGCAAGTGTTACACCATTTTTGAATCCTTATTAAATGCGCCAATTTTTCATGTTACTTGCCAAACTAGCGTAGTACATTTTTTTTTTCAGTACAGTCAGTTAAAGTTGGGCGAAACAGTAAATTTGAATAATTTGGTTTTGAAAAAGTTTAATTTTCTTCTAAGTAGGAGGAGTTGGCTTTAAATTTTAGGCAAAAATCTACACAAGCATTATTCAAGATTACATAATAATAAAAAAAATTGATAAATTATGGGATTTGTAGCAATTGGAGTTAAAGAACCATTACAGGGATTGATTTTTTTAGTAAATTTTTAAAGTGAACATAATTTTTTTAAAACATGAGATAGATTTTTTTTCGTATTTTTCTGAGAACTGTTATAACTTGGTCTATCACCCATTTACGGCTTGACGTCGATTTCTGGGACACCCTGTATAACCAAATTCATAACGGAATAAGGCTGCAGGTTTCCTCACGAAGTTTTCCTTCACCGTTGCCTGTGATGTCCAAGATAAACTTAGAAAGTACATATGAATTTGAAAAAGTCATATTGTAGATACTTTTCGGGTTTGAAACCACGAAGCACGAGAGGCGAGATCTTAGCCACTGGACCACCATGAATGTAGGAATCATTGTAAATCACCCACAATTTACTTTATCTATGGTTCCGATATTGAAAATAGTAGGTATTGACTCTTCCAAATTTAGCCCAACTGCATCCACCTCGCATGCACATGTTGCAATACATTGCGGGCTACCAAGGCGTAATGTGCTCAAATCGTTATCGTGCCCCGCAATGTAACGTGTACATACCTGGTGGAATCGCAGCCATATAGGCAACCCATTTCACCTGCTAGGCCTTTTTCGCAATTAAATCACAATGTTGTATAAAATTGATGAGTTGCTCCTCAACACAGTGGACGGAAGTATGGCGGGCCCCGGCCACCTCGAGTTGGAGGTATCAGGCGGCAACGGAGCCCTGGTGGCCAGCTCAGTTCGACCCCTCGGGGGTCATCGATACGCAGCCGCGTTCACACCACGCCTGACCAGACCCCACACTGTGAGGGTCACCTTTAATGATGAACATGTACCTGGTAAGTCTTATTTCTAAGCACGTCGTTTTGTTTCTTTCGGCCTATGGATTAGTATGGAACGAGCAAAAATTTATAAAAGCCTGTAGCCTTGAGCATAAGGAGTAGTATTCCGTTTCCTGATCGGTATAACGTGGAAATCTTTAAAGAAAGAGTAAATTGGGTTACTTCCAGGCAACCATGCTCCACCGTCTACCACATACCATACCAAACACGAGACTATCAGTAATACAAACACTCAAGTTAAAAAATAACTTAAGGCCTAACACAAGGCTCCAAAAAACACTTTGACGGTGGAGAACTTAATATATTTGTCGCACATCAAATTTTTTACATCGTAGCTGTCTGGGTAGTGTAGTAATAAGTGCTTATTGCATGAAATAAGTTAAGTTGTACCTCCAAGTGTATC
The DNA here is from genome assembly GCA_964057195.1 of Orthosia cruda. NCBI lineage: Eukaryota > Metazoa > Arthropoda > Insecta > Lepidoptera > Noctuidae > Orthosia > Orthosia cruda. The sequence goes on along the minus strand of OZ059825.1, from coordinate 19,749,717 downwards.
AGCTTTATGAGCCTTTTGAAACAACACTAGGCTGCTTCGTCCAGGGAAGGTTGAAGGTTGAATAAAGACGCGGTCGCATTGAGAGGTTTTAACTAATAAAGTCCCAGTCACTATAAGCTATAAATTTTGTAAATAAAGAACTTCTACTAAGTGACGTAGCGACAATTCTGTAAAGAACAAATAATCCCTAAATCAATCAACTCAAAGTAAAAAGTGGTACTGGAACGCTTCTGACGAAACGTTCCTGTTCCACCAAACATTAGACGATAGCGCTTTATATCGCTAAATACTAATAGTTCTTAATATAACCAGACGCAGTGAAATTGCTTGTTAGTTTCATATTACACGTATGTTACTTTGTGATAATTGAATTTGAGATTATTTGTTGTATTTTGAATTGTCGCTATGTAACTTAGTAGAAGATCTTAAAAGAACTTAGAGAGAAATTTATTGCTTCTCGTGACGGGCACTTCAGTTTTGTAGTTCAAGAAGAGCTGATCTGCAATTCGATCTGCAATGTTAGATAGAAATTTAAATATATAATGTAATATAAGTTCACTAGTTTGAGAGTAGAGAAAACTAGCTCTTGATGGAACCACGCCCTTAGGTTCCCTGGATAGTTTGTTTCTGTACCTACTTTTATACCTACTTACAATAGACTGACGACAGCTGTTCTCAAATTACAAGTACATATGTATTATACAGTCTTAAGTTGACACCTGATAGACACACTGAATGCAGTCGGCCTTGCCGGCAACAAAACAAGTTGGGTATTTTAATGACAATGAGTAAATGTTAAGGAATGTAGATTTGCCATTAATTAACCTTCTGGCAACAGGTTGTTACCCCAGACATATCTCATGTGAAATTCTAACAATGATAAAAGGTTTACCACTAAGTCCCACTCAAAGAATTCCAGGTACACTATACTTGAAATTTCTGAAACATGTAATGGTTTATTTTTTAATTTTTTATTCAACCTATAGTGTCCCACTGATGGGCAAATAAAGAAAAAAAAACATCAAAACGACATACAAACATTACATTTCGAGAAAAAGAACAATGGTTTAAATTCTAAGGTCTCCCCCATAGCTTTCCCTTGTCCGTTCTTCTCCACGTAGGCTTTTCCGAACGGATGGTAGAATCACTTTATCAGATCCGGCCTTTGCCATCCCCCAAGCGACGCCCTGAGCCGAGGTCCGACCCCAACTGGGGTAGCCCTTAGTGCTGTCGCTTTAGGTTTAGAAATTTAAAGCCTGGCCGGAGGCTACATAGCTTAGTCTCCACAGCTTAGTCCGGTTAAGCAGTAGACGGCTACTTTGGTCGAACTGCGAGACGTCACGTATTAAAAAAAAAAAACCATAGCTTTCCACTCTTCCCTATTATTTGCCATCTGCCAATCTCCGTAATGGAAATATCAAGTTAATATTTTGTACCTACTATAATTAATTACAAAAAAAAATAACTTTTATTTAAACAATCATTGTCATCTAATACAAACGTGTATGCAAAATTTCAGTGAAATCGGTTGAGGATAACTGTTTTAATTCAGTTGCAAGATTTGATCCGAACATACATATCTACATTCATTGCAATTTAATAAAAAGCTTGTAAAAAGATAGGTCATACGCGAATTTAAAGCGCTGAATTCCGACTAAAGCGCAACCGGAGAATCTCCTTTCAAAAGAAGAGCACAGTGCAGCGCTTGCATTAATTAAAAGAAGACATAGACTAGACATATGAGTAGAATTCCGTAAAGCCTACCCGCAGGAGGCTGGTTTATCTAAGAACACGCTCGCTGTACAAATTGTATGCGATTACCGGAATACGAGAACAAAGGAGCGAGCGAATCACAGAAGCAGGCAACACTGTAGGAAACAAATTAAAATTGCAACAATACCCGGTTGCAGTACCTACGTAGGTACGTTTTGTTTATACCTAGCTGTAGTACCTCGACGACTGCATTTCTTCAGCTACAACGCCTTAAGCTTCTATTTTCATCTCGGAGTGAAATGTCAAACGTCCATTCTACATATTCTAAGACATTTCTCTATTTTAATTCCGAGTATAATTTCAACTACATCTTCATTGCGTCAGGTCTCGATGAAAGAAAGAAATAATGGGTATTTATTAATTGTATTTAAATATCTTTACTTTTCATTTATAAGTGACAAAACGCACTTACCCTAAAATATATTAACACGATAATAACAGATAACGCATTACGGGTCCAGAAAATTAGTCTTGCAATTTTTTTAATGAACTGATGACACCTTAATATCTCACAATAATATGGGTATAATTAGCAGCTTTTATAAGTCCATTTTGCAAATGAGTATCATGTTCATCATATCAGGAGCCCGATAATTCATTCAGATTTTGAATATCTCCGAACGGATCTTAAGATCTGAAACCAGAGTATCCACAATAACGGAACTTTGCATTAGAAAAGGAATGATACTAACCACTAAGTACGAGTTTTACAAACCTGTTGGTTGATGAATGGCAAATCATTTAGTGATAATGCAGACTTATAAATCTCGAAAAGGAAATTGATTTATCAAATCCTTGTTATTAAGTTGTCAGCTCGGTTGCATTGAGGTTTTTTTTCTGTTAAACCGTTCAGACTTAATTGACCTGATCCGTTGTGCAAAGTGGATGTTAATAAATAATGTAAGGTTCTAATAACGCGGTTTCGTAGATTTCTTTTATCTTACAAAGGCCAGCCTGCTTAGTCGTTGCAGGCCATTTGCATATTGTTATCTACGTATCGTGCCAATTACGATCAGCGGATATGTTTAAGTTAATTACTGAATCGGTACGACGATATCGGACGATATCTTGTCTTTTAATCATTTTTATCGTTTGGTGGGCCGGTTTTGTTTTTAGGTTGAACACTTGCTGGACGTGGAAGCGAAAGGACCTGGTTATTATCATCAGACAAAGGAAATATTTAATTATTTTGGCAACATAAATACTCGTATAATAACTAATTCGGACTGCTGTTAAAGGTTCGACTCGTGTCTTGCTCCTATTATAATTATTACTGCTTGTTTTTCGTCTGTCTTCGTCCAATTAGTGATTATATCTAAAAAATACATGCGCGTTACATTAGTGCGTAACAAATAATAGAAAAATTATACTTATTTGATTACAAAAATGATAATGTGACAATTTGTGTGCATTGTAGCTTTCTATTTATACGTACAGGGGTATTGTGATATGTTTCCATGGTGCGTGTAATTTTGGCATTACTGCCCGGCCAGGGGAAACCAGGCAGGGAGACAATGCAGTTAGAACACTAGCTCGACCGTAGAGCGCCAGGTTAGTACTCAAGAAAGTGTCAACATGACGCAACTTTCGATATTTCTAAACGCTGACTTTCGCATAACAACGCATAACGTAGCATCACGACTGCATCACCCGAAAGTTTCGGCAGAGGTTTAGCTATGGTACATTCATATAATACAACTTGTTGAACTAACTTCTGAGACATAGGTACTCCTACTTTTACATAATTAGAATAATTCTATAATATTAGAAAAACATGAAAAGTGTATTTACATTATAAATTCAATTCAATTCATCATTAATTTAGTATAAGTTAGTACATATATGTATGTAGTAGAGTATATATTTTGTCAATTGGGAATAATTCTTAGATACTATTTTGCAGCAAGAAACTATAATAGTAATGACAACATTGAAATAAATAAAAAAGTAAATTTAGAAAATCATAAACCCGACTGCTGAAACGAACTTAAAAGATGTAAACAAGAAGAAAATCTTGCTAGGGAGGATGCATATTCGCCATTTACGACCAAAACCAGATGTATCCTGCGACTGCATAACATGATTTTCTTCTTGTTTTCGTATTTAGTTAGTTGGCTTCGATCTTAGTCGAGTTTTTTTCATTAAATTCTATTTTTCTTTTCTTGTTTATTTTTCATTATACTTTTTAAAATTTATATTTAAGTGATATTTATTTTATATCACCTCTTAAACCCTTCATTTTAATACCTTATTTTTTATTTTTTCCTTTTTTCAGCCATTGACACTCGCAAGAACGTGAGAATCATCAAAATCATCTACGCGTTTTGTCTCATGAATTTCACATAATTTGATTTATTTTAAATTAAATTTTATATATAAACATACATACATAGACTGATAAACACATTACCCTCCTTTGCGTCGCGTAGTCGGGTAAGCTTCCGAATTAATAAATAGAATGAATATTAATAGATCAGAAGAAGAAAGAAGAGTGCTTATATCGAAAATTCCAGTTTAGTTCGAACTGAAAACAAAATTCTTAATCTTGGGCTACGGCGTAGCGCCATAGTTTTGCGCGTAGCATCGTGATATAATTCGTAGTATAGTGGGTATTTTTTTATACTTGTTTCTGGGTGTACAGTAACTCTGTAAAACCCTTCTTGTATTTCCCATACAGGAGCGATGATATATTTTATGTTATTTGAAATTTTTGGTTGTTGAATGTGATTTAAAGGGTGTATTATTTATTGTATTATTCGTGAAGAATTAAAAGGTGATCGTAGTACACCGATTACATCGATCACAAAGTACATAAATATATGTGCATTACATAGGTACATGCGTAAACCACGCAGTTCGTAATGAGTAGGCACGATCGCGTGTTAGCCGCGCGGGTACTTAAACATTATCGTGTCGCGGTCGCAGCCAACTGCTTACCTACTTACATTAATCATGTAACTAGTGCTAGGCTAGAATTATATGTATGTCCGGTCTGAATGCGAAGAATGATTAGCGAAATTCTTTGTTTCGGCTAGAAAGTACCACATGAATAGGTATAATAAACAGTGATTTCTCTTGTAGACGATGAATATAATAATATTCAATAGACTTTAGAAGACACCATTGTCATGTATTTTCACATACACCAGTGCAGTAACTATAATGTGAGTTTTAATTTCGTAGACTAAACTGACAGCTGCTAATGACCTTATTTTTAGGGTACCGTACCCAAAGGGCAAAAACGGGACCCTATTACTAAGACTCCGCGGTCTGTCTGTCTGTCTGTCACCAGGCTGTGTCTCATGAACCGTGATAGCTAGAGAGTTGAAATTTTCACAGATGATGTACTTCTGTTGCCGCTATAACAACAAATACTAAAAACATAATAAAATAAATATTTAAGTAGGCCTCCCATACAACAAACGTGATTTTTTTGCCGTTTTTGCGATAATGGTACGGAACCCTTCATGCGCGAGTCCGACTCGCACTTGGCCGGTTTTTTTTAAATGTTGCAAGCGCGGAACTTAGTGTTGTAGGTAAGGCTCAATCACAAGTGATTTATCGAATCGATGTGCCATGACTCCTCAATTTAATTTTACTAATTGGTGTAAATATTTTTTTTATGAATAAAAACGTAATACATTTAAATATAACAGTAATCATACACATATTACATATTTTTTTATTGTGTTAAATATGAAATCAACAATAAAATAAATGCGATCGATAAAATGAAGTCTGACATAAATGAGTTGAAACTAAATAAGGGCCGCTAGTTTCTAAACATTTTTTTTGCCTTGAAATTTCGATCTACTTCGATTTTCGATCACTCAGGATAGTCAGAATACATCACTATTTTTATGTAACGATAAAGTGACAACCCCCCAAATGTCAGTTTAGACTACGAAATAAAAAAATCACAGATTAATAAGTCAGAATTCACCTGTTTGTTCAGGAACATCCTCTTTTGTGTTAAATACCTAACTACTCGTATATACTATTGCCATACTTTAAATTAGCCCTCAGCTACAATCTAAAGATGAAACTCCGAATGTCATTCCTACCCAAGTTACTAGGTATACCAGAACCGGTACGCATGCAGCGTCCAATTTGAAAACTGAATCTCAAAACCGCTGTAAAGCAAACTTCCCAGGTGACCATTACTAGCAACAGTGTCTTGATCTACTGCAACAAAATAAACAGGGCAAGGGGCGGTCTCAACTGAACTCAGTGCAAACTCCCTTCAAGCTGTGTATACTGTGTTGTGTACAACACCCACTGAACATTATTAAACTATACTAATTCGAGGATGAAACAACACTACAAAGATATTCCCGACTCACTAAAACTACAATAATGAATTCAAGACGTTTTAATTGTTATTGTTTCACTAATTTATGTTAGGAAATAATAGCAGTCTAGTCTCTGAGAGTGTTCAATGGCGGCATTGAACACTCTCAGAGACTAGACTGCTATTATTTAAAATACATATTATTATAATGAAGTAAATTGCGGAATTTACTTCATTATAATAATATGTATTTTGTATTTCACGAAATGTATGGCATATTTAATATAGTGATACTCCAAAATAGGTTTGTCTGTTATTGTTTTTTTTTATATAAACGCTATAAAATTAACAATACTAAAAATAAACAAGATCTATTCCGTATTGTTGTGCCGGAACCAATATCTGCTGACCATACAAATATTTGAACCCTAGGGGAATCGACACCGCAGCCGGATAGCGTAGTAAGTTGACCCTCACTTACTGCGCTAAACCGACGGTTGAGGATTCACTCTATCTCTGTGAAAATCGCTATGTAAAAACCGCATTGCTAATAAAATCACTTGTTAATCACTAACTAATCGTGAACGCGTTAAAAACCCGAGTTTACAAATCCCCGTGCCCCAGTTCCGACTCGACTCTAGTCGACGTCGACTGAACGCTAAATGCGGTAATAGAAGTGCATACAAAAGCCTTATCCTCTTTCTCTTTCGATTCTTCGGGTAGTGAGCGAGTGAGAGCATATCGCCGTCTCGTGACAGTGAAAGGGGCCGTTGTACAGAGTGGTAAACAATCGTAAAAAGTTAGTCGAAGATTTTTATTGAGTTGCTTTACTGGCGGAAAATATTTGCGTTCGGGCAACAGTCGAATCGAATGGCTATCTATAACCAATTTACACTATGTTAGAATAATGTAAATTGAGAATTCATTCAAGGAAGAAGTACCTAGGTATTCCAAACTTCTCGTCTAGGTAATTTTAACGTCTTATGAAGGTGTTTATGCACGTAACACCACAATTAAACAGTCGTACGTGTTCCAAAATAGCGTGTAAGTTGTGCAAGTTTGGTTAGAACCCGCTTTAGTGCCGTTTGTCAACGCAAGTAGGTGTCGCTTAGCGCGGTAACTAGTGAGATGTGACGTCATGTCACCGCCATATTCCCTGAGATCCATACAAATTGCCAACGACTTGACACACTTGGAACTGCCAACAGAGTTGGATGACACATTTCGAGCTCATTACTTATGTTTGTTTACGTTTCTGTTGTCTTTGTGTTGCACAGGGGAAACCTAACATTAATTCGGTGAAAACATGGTAAAGTATTTGTGTGACTGCTTCAGGTAAAAATTAAACTGCTGAAGTTATTCGTAACTTGAATATCCTTTATTAAAATATTAAAACGAAGAACATTAATTCGCTATGAGCTTTTTATGTACATGTCTGAAATAATAGCAAAATTGCACTCGGAAAACAGAACACAATAATCAAGTGGGTGTTGACTAGCCTAATCCGGTGCGACGCCGGCATACTGGTTGTTTTGCTACCACTACGTGTAGGCTCTCGAATTCCAGCCGCCATTTTGAATACCAAAGTGACGTCACGCAGCTGGGCGCGGGCGACTCTGCGCCTGCGCACCGCCTGTGTCTGACATTTGCGTCGCTCGCTTCCGAACGAGGCAATGCCTCCGTGCCATCAAAATGCATTATCGCCGCGTATTCTGTCGCATAAGTGCTAAATACTAATACACGTAACACAGTGCCTCTCTGATCTTAGCGTTGAACAAGAACAGTTGAGCTTGTCTTCTTATACAGACTCCATGGTGTGGTGAATGTTCTACGAAAGTGTTATTGTTGTGATTTCTTTTCGTCTGGTCAGTGCAGTGCCCTACATAGTTGTCGCTAGGGAGACGTGAGTTTGTCTCCGGAGGTCGTGTCGCCCTCGATCAGTGAGTTTATTTGCATATCTATAATGTATTCCTACATCCGTATTGTAGTGTGGGCGCGACACGTCATTCGCAACCTTTGCGCAACCTTTTTGAACTAATTGGTACCTCCAGTTTTGTGTTTTCCAGATACAAGTTTAGTTAACCCTGTATAAAGTTATGACTTCATCTCATATTAGTGTAGCAAGTCGAAACTATACGTGGGAACGAGTACAAATACACAAACTTGTTTCAAGCTCCATTGAAGTAATTTTAGTAATAACTAAGCGATCGCCCACATAGGCAGTTTCAGATATTGGCAATACGGACTTAGTTGGTAGATTAATGTTTATGTTAGAAGTAGATTTACCACACAGAGCAAAGTTTAATCATAAGGTAAAGTTTTGTTAACATCGCCGAAGGTTTCATACACCTGACCTACATGTCACATCAAAATGCATGTCTACGCACTCGATATGTACGATTAGCACAGTGACAGTTAGATGCACCCTGCCAGGTACCTATGGGTATGTCCGTTAGGGATCTAGGCTACGTTTCGCGCCACTGGGTACATACAAAGCACGCACCGTGCGTTGAACTCTTTTATAAGGGCCGCTTCTCACGCACACCCCTCGCGGTAAACCAGACATACGCAGCGAAAAACACGCTTTAATACTATGTAGGTTAGTGTTTATTGAGTAAAAATCTCTCGAACAGATAACGGATGTTAAGTTTTTATGGACAACAGTCATCCGAGCGATCACACGCCACTCCGATGTTGCGTGACTGTAGCAGCTGTGTGCAAAAACTACCCACAAACCCGATCGTTATCTGCAAATCTGTTCTGAATTGAATCGCAAGTGTAATTTGTATTGCTCTAACTGAAGTTGTAATGAGGTTAATGGGTTTTGATAACTTGGAGACTTGTAGATTCAGGTAGGTACTCTTATCTAGATTTCCAAAGTCCAGTTCTATAACTTATAAGAAATTGACAACCAAATTCTTATTAGTTGCACTATAGGATTGAATTTTTGGCTAAACGCCTTTTTCACGAAATTTTCATAGTTATTATTATTAATAAATACTTTATTTTACACCAAGATAAATACAATAATACATAATATGGAAACCATTCCATTATTAATAAATGAATCTTCTTTCTTATTACATATAATATTCAATGAACATAAACACAGCTTCACGCCCGGTTACCCATCACAAGTTAACAGTAAGCACCTTCCGCCCACAGCACAATAAAACTTAGCAGCCTAGCATTATTTTCTAAACTACGTTTTATCTCGTTTTGTTAGTGAAAGCACCGGCAGACGTAAACGTTATTTACTTGCATAAGATAAATATTCAAACATATAACACACGTGCGGATGCTATCACTTTCTTCTTATGTAATTTGTGCTCAGAACTCGGAACTGAAATGGTTTGATGACTGATAGAAACATCATATATAATTATCATAATCATCTTACATAATTATATAGATATATAAAATTATGCCTTCCTCCCCATGGGGGTAGGCAAAAACTACAGATCACCACCTTTGCTTTGCTACCATCCTAAGGCTTAGCACGCATTGTTATTTTTAGCCGCGCGGATTTTATTCCGGTGCGGTGTATTCTGTAGCAAAACACGGCTTTCTTGCGGTATTATTTCCGCGCGACTTTTTTCCGCAATGCGTGCATATCATAAAAGATCAGGTGTCGCAGAATGTGCGAAAAAAAATCGGGTCCGCGCCCACTCGACCCGCTTAGACTTAACCCGAAGAATAATACCAGATGATTTACTTACAATTCAGTACCATTTGTACAGTCAGGCGAAATTATATTTTAGTTCTAAATAACTTATCAAATTATTATACATAGAATTTTTAATATTTCTTACTGAAAATTGTAATCTTTTAATTGTTATGATAATATATAAGACTAGCGGATGCCTCGCGGTTTCACCCGCGTCGTTCCCGTTCCCGTGGGAATACAGGCATAAAAAGTACCCGGGGAAAGTGAATTCGATTTGATTTTGAAAAAAATCGGTCCAGTAGTTTTCAATTTTATTAGTTACATACAAAAATACAAATCCTTCCTCTTTATAATATTATTTAGTCTAGAAGTATAGATATAGGTATAGATTGTAATGATAATTACCAATAATTTGTGATTCTTACTAAAAAGTACAAAGCGTACACTATATTAAAAAATGATACAGATAATGGTACTTACTTATTTAATTATTTTTTCATCACACTTGCACGTAAAAAGTATCTAAACATACAGGTTAACTTGGCCGTAATGCCCCATATAAAACCCTCGGGCTTTCTTTTTGTCATGAAACCCTAGGGCGGTAAGTAATATTTTTTTTAATTTATGGCACAGCACACCAGGTCATGCAAGTTCAAGCAAGGAGTTTACACGCAATTGAAAAATTGACTTAAAATGTTATCTAAACAGGAATATCTTTGCAATCTCGCTACATGTTACTTAAATACTGAACTAATGTTCTGAATAATCGATTTTAATAATTATAGTATGAAAACGTCGGAATTATTTAATTCTTTTTACACTCCGTGATGGCTGTATGCCTACGTAAGTATTTGCCCTTAAAGTTTCTGAACGAAACACTGATAATCTGTGGTGTGGGCAAAAATTCGCCAACCGATTAAAAAAAAGTTCACGTATTTCGTAATAACTGCTGTGCTGACTTATGTATTAAAGCTATAATTCATAATTATTACTCGCAAATGTGATGAAAAACATTGTATGTTTCACGGGCGGTACGGGAATTACGAACCTCGACTCAGAAAGCCCTCAGTCTTCGACTTCGGGCTTCTACTAGTACTAGAGTCTCGATCGTAATTCCTTACTTACCGCCCTTAATACACAATGTACTAATCCAAACATTATTACACACTCTGTGGTGCAATCGTTAAATCGACACTTTTCTGTCTGACTATACATCGAAATTTTTACGCATATCAAAACAGAAATATCCCGGTATTATTTTTCGGGTCGAATCTAAGCAGGTTGAGTGGGCGCGGACCCAAAACATCAGACTCCATTTACGTTTATACGGTTTGCTTCATTTACGTTTATACATCTAGCACAAACCAAAACCATCTTCTGTTCTTTATACAAGTAAAATTTCAAAATTTAAAAAACGCCCGACACATTTATCTTGCGAAAACATTACGATCTAAACAGTAAAACGCGCATAACTTTTGAACGGCTGAACCGATTTTATTCAAACATAGCTAAGAACACTCTCGATACAAACACCATTCAAACAAAAAAACCTAAATCAAAATCGGTTCATCCGTTGAGGCGCTATGATGCCACAGACAGACACACAGATACACAGCAACACACCTCAAGCTTATAACACCCCTCTTTTTCCGTCGGTGGTTAAAAAGTACCTATCATCATTGCGGTTTATTAATTCGATGATGATAATTTAGTCACTTTAATAATGAACCCTACATTCACCAATTTCTCATGAATAAAACATTTTTAAGAGTTTTAGGGACAGAACCCAGAATGCGAATAAAATTCACTAATTACCGTCATTTTATAGATAAATCGTATTAGAATTATGGGCATTATCATTTAAATTGATACGCCAGTGTTTTAAATGCTGCTAAAAATGTATTAGGAAATAAATTGCAGTCTGATAATATATTCGAATCTGTGTCAAAGTAGGCTGAATACCATAATTGAGTACACTTAGGTGCAAGAAAACGCACCTCTATGAAACCCTACGCATTCTCGAGCGTGACGGTTATTATGTTAAATTACAAATCGTCTCAGTCAGGTGATCACAACGTTTGAAGTTATGGATGTTATATAATACATAGAACTGCTCTATGAAGGTATAATATCATAGCATAACGTACCTTTAAAATAGACCTTTTTGGCTATGTCTGTTTAAGAAAGAATAGTTTAGAATCACGTGGCCAGAGGGCTGGCCTTTTCCTCGGTCATTTTCATTCAACGTGGCAATGCTGTCAGAGGTCGGGACACATTTTAGATGCCCAATGAGTTCTTTCCCTCTCTTCTTTTTATACAAAGTTATTATAATCTATCTGTATAATAAGTCGTCAGTGTGTTTTCGTTCAGACACAAGAAAAAATCTTATTTTTAATTTTGGGCAAAGCCAATCCCTATACAAAAAATATGATGTATCACAAAGTGCTTATTCTAAAATGAGGAATGTCAATATTTCAGCCATTGCGGCTGCAACTTATCCACTTATATTATGTCGCCCATATTTGTCATACGATTTGCGTTGAACGCAGCGTGTTTGAATTTGGTATGAATAATAATCCAATCGTCAGCTCATTAGTTACGTGCATTATTTGGTGATAGCTGGTGACGAAGTATGACATGTTACGCAATTACAACGGTAATTAGTGAGTTAATATTTGCGACTCAATATTTGTGCACTGTTGTGTAATGAAAGCCCTTAGTAAATATCAAAAGGGAAATACGTGCGTGCTAAACGAAATGTCTTTCAAATGTCTAATGTTCGTGAGACGTAACTGCTAACCTGCATTTACATGATGTCTGTATTTCCTGTTAATATTCACCCATATTTTGATACTAGCTGTCCCACGCGGCTTCGCTCCCGTCAACTGGCTACCTACCTACCCATCTACCCTACCTATCATACATAAATGATTGTTGCGTAACTTAAACCGTTTACGCAGCGCACGCAACGGAAGCTCTCAAAAGGATTTTTTTCCCGTTTTTGCAACATTTTTCATTTATGCTCCGCTCCTATTGGTCGTAGCGTGATGTTATATAACCTATAACCTTTCTCGATTAATGGACTATCCAACACAAAAATAATTTTTCAATTCCAACCAGTAGTTCCTGAGATTTGCGCGTTCAAACAAACAAACTGTTCAGCTTTATAATATTAGTATAGATTTATGTAGCACACCTCTATTGAACTACACGACTTTAATATGACTAGATAAGAAAACAAACGAATCTTATCCTTATCACTTGCTAGAAAAATACCCTCCCAAAAGTGACTCAAGTGCTGTATCGTAAATCATGAAGTTCAGGTTGACCAAGGTCAATTCTTCACCACCAACAAAAGATTGAACAAAGACTCATCATCTGGCTAGCCTTTTTCCCAATTATTGTTGGGGTCAGCTTCCAGTCTTACCGGATTCAGCTGAGTACCAGTGTTTTACATGGAGCGACTGCCTATCTGACCTCCACAAACCAGTAACTAAGCAACACAATACACCTTGGCAAGACTGGTGTCAGATCTCAGGCTTCTGACTACTCGTAACGACTGTCAAAGATCTTCAAATGACAGCCGGGTCCAACGGCTTAACGTGCTTTCCGAGGCTTGGAGGAAACTAGGTATGTTGAAATGGTCACCCATCCACGGACCGACCTCGTCAAGCGTTGCTTAATCTTGAAGATCGACCCGTGCGGCTGTTATTATTTAGCCACTAGCTTCTCAAAAGATTGAACAAAGACTATTATATTTTAATCTATACTGTAATAATGTATCGTCTTATTTATGTATATAAAGATAGGGTAATAACAGGAATATAGTGGCAAGCAAGCAGGTGTGCTGCAAGGCAAGTAATCGTTCTCTCGAGTGTCGGGTGTCCAGCCACGAACGCTGGAGTCGGATTGCAGCCTCTCCACTCTTGTTCACGGGAACCTCGATTTTGTACACCACTTTAAAAACATGGCTACTTGATACTTCCTATTTTTTTGTTGCTTTAATATGACACAGCATAGGCTTAAAAGCGTTATAAAAAGTAATGGCAACGGTATTTTTGGTAACGGCAATTTTAGCCACAATATTTTCTCCCATTTCGTAATTATCATAATTTCGATTTTATGTCTGCCTCATAGGCATATTCGATATACATACTCTAGGAATTCAGGTGAAGATTTATTTATCATTAACGTAACAAATTTTAAATGCCGTAAAAATCGGGTTGTCATATTTGATTTCATAAATATTGATAGCATTTTACTGTATGGGACTAATAGCTTTCATTTTCTAACCAAATTATTAAAGAAATAGATGGTCCACAAATCAAAATAACTACAATTTTAATAGAATCAATAAATCACAAACAAATGTTGCAACAGACTAGAGAAATGTCTGCTAATCTTCTGCAGTAAATTAGTAAAAGTAAAATTTCAACATCGATGAAAAAACTAAATGGTGAATGAAATACCTCATGTTTCATAACGACTGGCATTCTCAGTAAGTAAGCATACACCAGCCTAATATGGCTGGTTTGAAGTAAACCAGCACTAAACGACAGGAAGTGGGTAGTTAACAAAATTGTTAGAGTATTAAAGTTATTACATCACGTTGATTGCGAACCATGATTGGGTTTGCCTGTATTTTAGCGCTCGCTTACTTAAAACTGCCTGGTAGTCACCGCGACACCTGCACGAAACGGGTTAATACTTCAGCACATCGCTTTCGAAACTAAACGGAGAAAAAACAAGTTTCCGAACGAGCTCATTCCCACTTCTCAGTAGTTTTATTGACTATCATATTCAAAACGGGAAGGATAACCAAGTCCAACCATTACGTGAATAAAATCAGTAACGGTCCCAAAATTTTCTCTAGGAACTAACTGTGAATCTTGTTTATGGTAATTATTAGACTATAAAATAAAAGAAAAATGCGGAAGCTGGTCCACTCCGATCGACATTATGCCAGTAGGAGTCCTTTCAATTTCACTGCATATTAATTCCTTAATTTGCATACAGACATGTTACAGCATCAATAAAACTGTGTTACAAATTTCGATGCAAATATTTGATAAAATATTGACGATTAGTTTTATGCAAGTTGTTTCCATAATTAACTGGACCGTCTACATAATTCGCACAAACTGGACCGCAAATATTCATCATTCATAATTGAGCGTTTCGAAATATTTGTCGTCATCGGCGTCGCATCGGTCGCTCGGTGAATGCGGATGCGATGCAGGTCCATCAAAGGCTGCGGCCGGTAGCTCTGGGTTACCGGAGGCTGTGAGCCGGCAGACAGCACCCGGCTGGACGAGTCGCACCGAGCTGCCGAGGACAACGGACTGCCCGCATTAGCTACTGAGATTAAGAGTGAGTAATCACGATGCGACTCACATTTTCTCTTGAGTACCAGGGGCGAGTGCTCTCGGAGGCGTGACCTACCGAAGATGGTCCCAGACACCTCGTAAGGGGTTGCCTGGTATAGTGTGCCGCCTTATATAACGTAATGTTGGTGAAGGTGGCCACTATAGAAAATCTCAGTAAACTAATAGGGGTATGCCCGCATTAGCTGTCTAAATACCTTTCTACTTGACGCTGACACACGTTGAAGGTGGAACAATACTGCACTGCGGCGATACACGGCAATCACCAGTCTGCGTCTCACTGAACAATCGTGCCTTTTGTTTAGACGCAATCCGTTCAGTTGCAGACACAATTGTTATATCAGTATCGTATCGTGTATGTAACATAATCTGTTCCGCAAAATCGAACCTACAAACTTAATTTACACCCTTGATCGAACTGCGCGGCATTACGTAATGTGGTTATAAAACAGAAATTAATGAACGATGTTTGTTGGCAAACGGAAACAAGCAAATACTTCGAGTTTGAAATACCAAAGATAATATAATACTACAGTACAGATACCCAATCCCATACAAATAAATGTCACCTCCTTAAGTCGGGCTATTGGTCGGGCTATTTTTTCTTTCTCCATATTTTTAACAGGCGGCAGCACCAGTGACTCTTTAATAGCCCGAGACTGTGGTTTTCTAACGCCATCTAGTAGTTTGCCTAGATACTAAATCATATGGCAATTTGAGCGAGGAATCGTATCATGTAGGTACTCAGAGACGTTATTTGCCAGTTGTCTTGTCATTGAACGCTTACTTCGTATTCGTAATAATAACATTAGGTATGTTCGGTTCGGGACAGACTCCGCTCAGACCGCGGTAACTTCTTAAATCTAAGTGGTCGCATTGTGTAGCGAATTTCACAATATTCACGAATATTCCAAATCAATCAAAACTGTAGAATTCGTTGTAGAATTAAATGTAGGTAGTTAGCTTGCTTCCGCGGCAACGGAATGACACGAAGTAGGTACCTATTTCATGTCATTTTATTATTCACTATAAGGGTTATCCTTTTTTACCCGGCTGCAAGGAAAGGGTTATGTTTTTCGCGCGTATCTTGTATGTAAGTATGTGTGTAATATTCTTTATTACCTCGTATCTTTCAAACCACATGTCGGATTTTTATAATTAAGACATCGTTAGATAGGTCTTGGCCACCCAAATATTCTTAGATAAGTGCCATTAAAAAAAATGGCGGATTTTGGGCTCCATATTGTAGATGTTGCAATTTTTTATCTTCGTAACCCGTCGAGTGGGGTATCAAAATGAAGGGCTTTTAGTGGTGGATTACAAAAATACATACCACGTATATGTTTAAAACAATTTATAAAAAAAAGAAATACTTAAAAGTTGTAAATAAAAAAAGCTAATTTAAAAATCAAAAAGGTAGCGAACTCAAAGCTGTAAACAAGTAAAAAACCTGCTGTGCCGTCGGAGGATCAGGCAGTTCGCGAATATGTATCCTCCGACTGCACAGCTAGTTATTTTCTTGTTTACAGCTTTTTAGTTCGCTTTTTAAGCAGTCGGGTGTTTGATTTTTAAATTAGCTTTTTTATTTTAGTTTGGTACTTAGATATATAAAGAACAAGATGTTTTTACAAAAATTATTACTTTTAATACTTTAGTTAGGTACGCAGCATGGCAGTACCTACCCTATCCCTCACCCCCGCTGTCACAAGAAATTGCTAGCGCGTAGTGGCTCACGAAGTGTTTCGGGCCGTTATTAAGTTTGAATCAAACTGTACCTACTATGCGACACGTAAACTCGGACGGCAAGCGGCACACGCGTCGCGTTATCTCTTATTTTAGTACCCGTGCGATTTGAGTTGGCCCTAGCGCGATACGAGTCCTGTTCCAGCGAGGTATCTAGTTAATTCGACGTATAAACAAGCTTCACAAAAAAAATATTTTAAATAATAGACCAAAACTTTAATATTTGAAATTACGCCTATAATAAATAATATCTTTTAAATTACGCCTATAATAAATAATAACTATCCTACAAAATGAATCTTACGATGGATATATAGTTTAGGACAAATTGTGAAACACGCCATCTATTGCAAAGAACTCAAAACAAAACGAAAAGTCGATGGCTACTTTCAACTAATTTAACATACAAAGTCTTCACTTATCTTGTTTGTTCAAAAAACCTGATTAATGAGTGTAAATGGATAAATTAACATTAAAGAAACAAGTTTTGATTTTTACTAAACTTATTTCAGCCTGAATCTGCTGTTAAACATTTTTAATTGATTGTTACTTTCACATTTGTTACCTATGCTGCCATCTATGATCTTTTTTTAATACTAATTATAATTTGTATGAGTTGATACCCCATGGAAATACTAACAAAAGTTTACAGGTTATCTTATGATCAAATTACATTAACGATCTCGGCTTACACGATGAGTGCGCAGCCTTATTTAATAAGTTCTGCTCAGCACAATTCTTTATTTGAAACGTCTTTAGAATTCTCAGGGCTTCGGTATTTAGGTCTAATGAAAGTTCGTTTACATTATACAGCTGGTGAGTTAGAGAAGTCGTACTACTTAAGACGTGTGCGTGCGCGCATGTTTTACACATGGAATAGGTAAAGTGTTCGAAACCGTTGATTGCGCGAAGTGGGGTGAGGCTGGAAGGAGGTCACCAGACGACGTACCAGACGGGGCGCGGGCGGAACAATACCAAATCGTTTAGATACAATACCTAACAATACGTGAACCAGCAAATTGATGGAAACTGGCAAATAGGTGTGGTCGTAATCGCTATTATATTCGGATAGCACGCCTTCGATTGTTTCAGGCAGGCTTTGTTTCGATTGCAATTTACCGAGTTTCTAAAAAAAGTTCATTGTGTGTGGACTGATAGAATCATTCGTACATAAAATGGTAGCATTATTCTGATAACTTAATTTTACTGTCTGTAACTGATTCTCATTCGAAAATACTTACATTTTCTTCAAAGAATATGTTAATATAAAACTACTTATAATACTTAAGAAAGGAACGCCTTACAAAGCTAATTCCATGTAGATCGGTCGTGTCGTCCCGAAGGAAACACCGAAGGTGGTGAAACAATAGAAGCTGAACTCGTGACATCCGCTGTTGCAGACAAAGAAACCAAAAGACCACACTTGCGCCAAAAAGCCCAATAAACTTTTTGATTAAACGAAAAATGAATTATTACAAAAAGATATAGATACATTTTCTATTGATTGTTGTAAAAGCTGGCTTCAATCCTGCCCCAATATATACACAGAATAAAATCCCGGGTTTGGGTCGGGCAGTGTATTATTTGGTAAATTGAAGCCGTTGTCTGGATCTGTACACTAGTTCGCTGGCTTATGCGCTTACTCTGCTCTTTCAGTGGGTGGTATGAACATATGCAAAGTATTTTTTAAATGCCTTGTAAAGGATTCACCAACAGTCAAAGCTAAATAATATATTGATCGAATATAAATAGCAGCCAAGACGTAGTAGTTTTGTTTATAGACCGACCGCATTCTGATGTAGCTGCGCTGTACGGGAGGGGTATATTTATTTATTCATTAAAACTTCATGCAACATAAAAGCATATAGGCGAACTTAGTTCGCTGATGGATGTCAACGTCTCTCTTGCTATCTTAGGAACGGTCTCAGAGCGGCCTATAGATATTCTTTCGAGAATTGAGCCTCGCCTCGTAGTCACATTTAATACGACCTAGATTAGTCACTCTCATACATTACGAGTGTTACAATTGCTTAACAAAATTTACAAAAACAAAAAAACATTTAGAATATCATGGACATGTTATATTGACATCCTTCTACGCCTTTAAAAGTAGATTGATTGACTAAATTATTCATTAATTTAAATATAACTTAGTGACTGCAGTTTTAATGAATCATTGAACTCTAAGCCATTAGGAAGACAATCTGTGTGTCCAGTGTGACCTTAATATTCTTTTTTAATTACAGCAAACATTAACCAAACATCAGACGTTAGGCACCTTTACTCTTCGAGAGGCAGATACCTATACCTACTACATGTTAGTACACTACTAACATGTAGTAGGTATAGGTATCTGTTAGTAGTGTTCCCACATTTCTTCAGTTATATATATGTCATGGAACAAGTAATTAATCAGTGCACTATGTAAAATGCCCGGGGATTATGATTTAAGCCAAGTTAACTCGGGCAATGTATTAAATTGTGATTTAAACTTCTATATTTATCACATTGTCTGGTCATTATGAATACGTAGCGGTTGGGCAATTCGATAATAGGGTTGCTTCATGGGTAGAAAATTTATAATTCTATTTAACCCGTCAGTGAGTTTATCAAATAATATTGGACACGTATTTTTAACCGACTTCCCAAAAAGTAGGAGGTTCTATGTTCGACATGTTTGTTTTTTTTTTTTTGTGTTGCTTTATCAAATAAATAAAGTGTGACAAAGATAAAGCGCATCAAAGTTCAGGGAGTGAGTGCTTGTGACGGCACTTTGTCATCTACCTTACTAATATTATAAAGAGGTAAAGTTTGTGACGTTGCGTTGTAAGGGATAATCTTTGGATCTACTGAAACGATTTTGAAAATTCTTTCACCAGTAGAAAGCTACATTATTCCTTAGTGTCATAGGCTATAATATATTTTCAAAAAAAATAGAGATCCTTATGAAAATTGCAATAATGTTACCCAAGGTAGCAAAATGTTGCCTGTAAAATTCATTCTTTGGCGTGCGCTGAGAAAACTATTGATGATAGATAAAAATTATTAGGTACTATTTGGTAGGTAGGCTGGGTAGGCAGAGAAGGCAGGGCAGACAGGGTAGGCTGGGTAGGCAGTGTAGCCACTTAACGGGAGCGAAGCCCCGGGGGTCAGCTAGTTGATTATAAAGAGTAGCACGGCGTTTTATCTACGTGGTAAAATAAAATACGTGTCCAATATTTTTAGGTAATCTAACTAACTAAATAGATCTTTATTATCACTATCCCTGTTGTGGCCAATTAATTAGTCCAAGAGCTAGCGAAGCGAGGTTGGCAGATTAATGCACCCCGACACGGATAGGTCCTTCATGTTAGGTTACTTTAGACCCTGCAGACAGAAAGAATTTGTTGCTTTATAGTAAAAGGTAATATTCTATATTAAAATCAATGTCACATTAATAGTACATTATTGCAAAGGCGGAGAAATAGGCAATTGCAGGTCGAGTATGAGATTGAAGGCCGAGGCGTAGGCGAGAACTTCACTAATACAAGACAGGCCATTTCCGCCGAGGCATATATACTGCTTTTCTCAAAAGAATGCAGGGAAATAAAACATATTTTTTATATTATACATTTAATTTATTAAAAATTACAACAACATTGCTGGAGCGTTGTAATGTTCCAAATTCAAAAATCGCTTCTTCAAAGGATTTGATTTTCTTTGTCCGAAAATTCGATACTTCGCGTGTTCTGTTTTCGAAAATAATGACATTGTTTCCATATATGTTTGAGACAAATAATTTTAAACAACCACTGACCTCTATCATACTATATGATAGAGGTCAGTGTAAACAACACATCTTTTTACCCGGCCCCAATAAGAGATGAGCATTATTCAGAAAGCTCGTTCAATTTCATTATTTCAGTAGTTTTTAGCATAATTACCATCAACTAGAACAGCCTTCAAACTGCTACTGCTTTATTAACCCCCGCCGAAAAAAGAGGTGTGTTATAAGTTTGACGTGTGTTGCTGTGTATCTGTGTGTCTGTCTGTGGCATCATAGCTCCTAAACGAATGAACCTGATTTAGTTTTTTTTGTTTGTAAGGTGATTTTGTGAGAGAGTGAATGAGAGTGTTCTTAGCTATGTTTGAATAAAATCGGTTCAGCCGTTTAAAAGTTATGGTCGTTTTACTGTTTGAATCGGGGTGTTTTCGCAAGATAAATGAGTCGGGGGTTTTTAAATTTTGAAATTTTACTTGTTAATCTAATGACTTTAATCTATGAACTTGACTATGAGCGACTGTGTCTTGTAATTAATGTTATCGACGTAGCTGTCGGAAGGAAACTTTACAGTTAAGGCCTACAAGGAGTTGTTCAGGAAGAATCTAAAACACATTAGCTACTAATTCTCAAACAAACTCATCTCTATAACAATATCTTCTGAACTTCAGTTATTAAGGCAGCAGTCCCATTGCGTAACACAATTTATATCACAGACTTCCAAGAAAGTTCTTAGATAATCCATAGCTTAATATTATGTCCGAACAAGTAAAATGTAAAAAACCCACGACATATTTTTATTTCATACTACATAATTTATCTAATAGGAGAAACGCTTCAATCGACAATCAACACGTAATAATTATGACACGATATCTTCGGGAGCAGCCCGATTCAAACAGTAAAACGCCAATAACTTTTGAACAGCTGAAAAAATTAAACAGACTTCTTGAAAACTTAAAAGACTAGTTAAAATATTTTTTTATATGCTCGCGTTTGACCACCTGATGTTCAGCGATTATTTGGTGGATTGCTGTTGTAGGCCATGGGCGGGAGTTATTTTTCACACAGTTCTTGATGAGATAGTAAATTACCTAAAATTATCGCATCCAAACTAATCTTACAAGCGAAGCAATAATTATTGCTTGGCTAACCATGGAGCATTCCCTGCTGTTGTCTTTAAATTATTATGATAGACACGATGACTTATATTCACCTTGCAGTTTTATCTTGATCCTACTAGTCATAAGTTATTTTAATTATCCTAAGCAGTTGATTACTTATATCAAACTTAAGGCGCTAGGTATCCCGAATCATAATTTTCCAATCTGGTTCCTCTTTTATGGGGTCTGTGCACTCATTCGTATTCGATAAATATACCTGTTTTCTTACGAACATTCAGTTGCGAATACAAAATGATGCTTTGTTGTTCAGAATGTACCTACTGTGTGCTCAGTTTTTCCCTGTATATTAGTTACCCTGCTTCCTTATCCTTATCCTGCCCTATCCTTATAGCCTTACATAGTATAAAACAAAATCGATTCCCGCTGTCTGTCACTATGTATGCTTAAATCTACGCAACGGATTTTGATACAGTTTTTTAATAGATAGAGTGATTCAAGAGGAAGGTTTATATGTATAATAAACGCGGGCGAAGCCGCTGGCAGAAGCTAGTAAAAAATATTTTCAAAGATTTCTCAATTTTTTTTTAGGATTTGTTTCGGTCAATTTCTTTAGCATTCTTATTTTAAAATTAAACATGTTCTTTAATTGTGAAGAATGCCGTCATTTTCTTAGACTTTTCTACAAAACCTCCTTTTTTAATTCGAAAAACTGATTTCCACATAATTGTACGGGACGCCCCAAAATTCCGCCCAAATACTATATACTGTACTGTATAATGGAATTTGCTCATCACTTTACCCAGCGCCTTAAAGAGTTAAGAATGACTTCAGAACCATCCGCAGTCGACGTAGTCACAATGCTTCGCTTGAAACTTCATTGTAATTAAAATCTTGATAATGTTGGTTCAAATGCATGTAAAGAGAACTCATATCCTGTCTCGTCGTGTCGAAATTACATTATAATCGGAATTTGCATTGCTAACGAGTAATTTGTAATTACACAATTACTAGGTACCAAGTTTGCACGATCGCGTATTTTATTTCGGCATTTTACTGAAAAATCGGAATTATAAATTGTGGTAACTTTAGCGGACATTTCTATTGAGGTCGTTAGCGTCTTTCATCAGATTAATTACTGAGACGATTTAAATAAAACTTTAAACGCATCCGCAAGAACCTAGGTCTAAAACTTGGGTAAGAACTTTAAAAAAGCAGTTGTTTTTAGAGATAAAATGAGAGCGATTTCAAGTTTTTCATCTGCTTAGTATTTTGTAATTTGTGTTTGCGTATGATTTTAGTAGGGAAAAGGGTTAAGTATTCACTTCCAAGATTATGGACTTAAACAGTTTTAAAAAATACCGTGCCGGGCAAACTACTTTCATTGACTCCATATGAACGTTTCCCTTGTTGTGAAATATACCTATAACATATTTATGTTAAGTTGATAGTTACGCTGTGCTTACCAACCTGTTCGATAACCAAGTTTACTTGATAAATTACTTAATCAAATAGCAAATTAAAAACGCCCGTTTGTTTCATAAATATACCTCTATCTAAGTAAACGAATAACTGGAATAACCCAGAATGTTAAATTTAAATGACCACCATTTTTAGTGCCGTTAGTTTTGTTAGTTTATTTAGCTGATTGAATCATTGCAACTTTATAAGACGATGGGAGACTCTAGGTAGCAATTATAAAGTCGTTTAGCAGTAGACACGTGTTCATGGTATAAGTGATGATCCAGCTATTTATTAGCTTGGATAGATTATTAATTAAACTGTCCTACAGCTGGGCAAAGGCCTGCGACGTCTAAGAGGGGCGCGCGTGGAACACTCGAGCCGCCACCTCGGATGTGTGGGGGGCGACGGACGTCCTCGGGTCCGTCGAGCTGCACAAAGGCCTGCTCCAATTTTTCCAGGAATTGTTTACCAATATCTCACCTAATAGTAAGCGATGATGTGGTCGATGGAGAAGTACGCTTGCCGTAGGAGCAATCTACTCACTCTTGAATAAAAGACCCCCAGGTTGTAGCCATCAGGCAACACAACAAATAAAAATAAAAAGACGTGTTTTTTCAATAGGGATTCAACTAATTTTGCAACCCCTTGTAATAATTTAGGTACTGTTTACGTACGACAGAGTACAATGGCAACATCCAGCTTGCCAAAATATTAGGTTTCATACTCTACATAAACGAATTACGTAACCAAATCGGGATGTTGTATCAGCTGTTGTAAAGTTTGCTACCTAATAATATACATACTAGGCGAACATTCGATCATACTCTGTTGTACTTAGTCCCTCGAGCGTTAAGATCCAGCGATAGTTGTTAAATTGTAACCATGTCGTATCGCGAATAACTTTACATTAACTTTCGTAACTAAGGTGTAACCATAGACTTAGAGAACTGGACGGAGCATTACAAAATTGTCTAGTCTGTAGAAAGAGACTAAGTCAATGTGCGGTGCGGTCAATATCTCTTTTCTGTAGGTCTTCGTGACGAAGATGACACTGTCAGCTTCTGCCGTAAACCAAATAGATTTCTAGACAACGGCAATAACTAGCCGTACGATCACTTTGTCTGTTTTCCTACCGCATTCACTTGAGGTTGACAGCCAGGCAGAATACCGGCAACCGGTCCTTAGTCCCTTTTCACACGTCCCGGTTTCCGGGTAGCCGGTGCCGGGTAACCGGCGGCGAAATGTATAGCCATATACGTAAGCTTTCACACGTACCGGCGTACAGGGCTATACATTATCCACCGGGTACCCGGCACCGGCTACCAAAAAACCGGAGCGTGAGAAAAGTAAATAAGTAATTTTTCATCACACTTGCACGTAAAAAGTACCTAAACATACAGGTTAACTTGGCCGTAATGCCTCATATAAAACCCTCGGGCTTTCTTTTTGTCAAGAAACCCTAGGGCGGTAAGTAATATTTTTTTAATTTATGGCACAGCACACAGGTCATGCAAGTTCTTGAACTTGCATGACCTGTGTGCTGTGCCAAGGAGTTTACACGCAATTGAAAAAAAATCTTAAAATGTTATCTAAACAGGAATTTCTTTGCAATCTCGCTACATGTTACTTAAATACTCAACTAATGTTCTTAATAATCGATTTTAATAGTTATAGTATGAAAACGTCGAAATTATTTTTACACTCCGTCATGGCTGTATACCTACGTAAGTATTTGCCCTTAAAATTTCTGAACGAAACACTGTATAATCTGTGGTGTGGGCAAAAATTCGCCAACCGCTTAAAAAAAAGTTCTCGTATTTCGTAATAACAGCTGTGCAGACTTGTGTATTAAAGCTATAATTCATGATTATTACTCGCAAATGTGATGAAAAACATTGTATGTATCACGGGCGGTACGGGAATTACGCACCTCGACTCAAAAAGCCCTCAGTGTTCGACTTCGGGCTTCTACTAGAGCCTCGATCGTAATTCCTTACTTACCGCCCTTAATACTACTATGTACTATTGATTTAAGGCGGTACCCTGACCAAAAAATCTGCATGAGATTTGAGCATTCCTATTGGCCTAGCGGCACTGGTGGCGCATGAATTACAGTAGTGAATACGCCCAGATTTTAGAAAAACTTCTTTATATAATCGAATATTGGTCTTTTGAAAAAAATTAATCTACCAAAATGTTCGTTATCAAATTGTCTATCCATTAGTGTTAGTACAAACAAATATTAAAGAACACTTTACGAGGAGATGCATGCTATCAATCATTATTTCTCATTTTTATGGTTTTGTTGGAAGGAGATTAGTGAAACATATAATACATTTAAAAAAAAAAGAATTCTACAATTTCGGAATCAATAATATCTAGAAATTTAATGTATTTTTATTAGTTGAGATTTCATTTGAAATAACGAGTAGATAGCTCCTAAAAACTGCACGAAAAACGGCTAGCGCGGCGTTTTGCTCGGGGTAGCGCCTTAAGAACGTGTCAAACCATACTTGATTGCAAAAGTTTAACAGGTTACAGAAGACTTTGACTTATACCTACTTAACATCACAATGTCAATACAGAAATCGGGGGGTTAGTCCAGTTCTCTATTTCTAAATATTACGGTAACACGGCAAATCGCTCCTCGCGCCACCATATTTATAAATGTCTTCCGTTGTGTGTGAACGAGTGTGCGCGAATGAATGCGTGCACCTAAATAACTTGTGTGTACCACATACACGTATTTCAACGGAAATTGTGCGAGAGCTAATGTCCACACATTTTCTCTTACGCTACCACGCCTGACATTCTTAGAAGGGATAGGTAGAAGCGTATTTATGTGTAGATACATATATACCCATTTGTCGAATGTCATTTATTTCGTGGGAATGAGGGTTCAGGAAAATGAACGACACTAAATAAAACACTAGAATCTTCTCTATTTTTAACCGACTTTTAAAAACGCAAGTTCATACGATGTCAACATGACGTTAATGTCGGTTAATAAGCGCTTTGACAGGTGCTTGTACCTGTCATAGCGCTACGAACATCGTACTGTCACTTAATGCGCGCCATTTCTGAAAACCCAACGTTTCTTGAAATGGCGAATGCCGATATGACATAAAATTGGCAGCAAAAGAATACAACATTGCAACTTACCGTCAACATTCAGACTCTTAATTTGCATTTTTGGTGCATCATCATTTCGGTAAATGGCCAAAATCGTGATAAAGCCATAGTGTTCGAAATTCTACTAAATAATAAAGCTACAAATATTAGAAACCACTTACTTACGAGTAGTTAGGTACCGAAATTAGATCAACTAAAAACGTTTTTATATTTGAAGTAGGTACTTACATAATTTATTAGATATTTTTATATCATCTTCGTAAAAGCATTTATATATATCTTAGACTTAGCTTGCTAAAATGGATGCAACAACTATTTTCTACTAAGTACAAACAAGTTTTCACCGTTAGATAGATGGTCATAACACGGT
Organism: Orthosia cruda; assembly: GCA_964057195.1. NCBI lineage: Eukaryota > Metazoa > Arthropoda > Insecta > Lepidoptera > Noctuidae > Orthosia > Orthosia cruda. The sequence continues at coordinate 19,723,012 of OZ059825.1, read as the reverse complement.
ATAATCGCACTAGTGGACCTATTTGCACTAATCCGTAATTGGCCGTATACACAATCAACAAGTTTTAGATAAATGGGTATTTTTTCGCCAAGTTTGCCTATAAATATGCTAATGATTTCGATTTTGAAGAATAATTTGGTAGTGTAGAAATTTTCTTTGATAAATGCTGGTTGTCTAGTTTACGTCGGTTTTGGCAGCTTATTATCATACAATATACTGTGTTACGACTTACGATAGATCACTGTATCTTGTATGTCAAATATCAGCGCTCTGGAGCAGTTAGCTACCTGCAGCCGAATTGCGCAAGTGGTGGGTATAGTTCTCGCCCAAACTTCTTGGCCGCTCTGAAGTTGGCTACAATGGCTGCGCATTAGTAAATCTCATACAATAAAAAAACTTTTTGCAAAAAAATACTACCGACTTCCAAATACAAAACTACAAAGTGAAAAATAACTTAATTTTTTGAAGTCGGTGTCTATCGTAGGTACCATTTTTTTGCGTTTTGGACACCGACTTCAAAAAATTAAGTTATTTTTCACTTTGTAGTTTTGTATTTGGAAGTCGGTAGTATTTTTTTTCAAAAAGTTTTTTTATTTTTTACTTTTTAGTTGTACGTACCTAATAGGCAAGTTAGTAAGGGAACTATTTCGACAGAAAAGCTTTCATGAAACTTGAACATAACCGTTGAAATGAGAGATCTGCTTACCCCTTAAGAGCGAACTGGCGTGATGTTATGTTATGAAATGTTATAAACAACAAACAGACATGCGATTATATTTATTGAAGAGTTCTGTTGTATATCGCCGAAGTTCTTCATCAGATCTTCACAAAATTAAAATGGGACCAATTTCGGAACAAACTTTTTCAAACAAAAAAAGAATTTTCAAAATCGGTCCACAATTGACGAAGATATCGGTGAACATACAGAAAAAATAAAAAAACAAACTTGAAGTCGAACATAGAACCTCCACCTTTTTGGGAAGTCGGTTAAAAAGAGCACCGTTTCGTGCCTCGCTCATCCGTTAAATCAACCTCAAGGCGGCCAAGAAGTTTGGCGAGGGCTATACGAATGATTTGTCCGCTAACAGTTGACCAATCACATGCGGGATGAATGACGCGATGTAGATTTCCGTCAGTGTGATTGGTCAATTGATACCGGTCAAGCCCATTGCGTTACCGTATTCACTTACGCAGTAAGGCTGGTATGTAGACCTAATTTAATTTAGATTATGCAGAATAATCTATGTAGGTACTTCTCCAATGTAGGTACCTAAACTGACACCAATATTCTAAATACTTTTCAAGGAATCACCACACTCGATTCAATCGCCCCATGGCATCTTAAAAAGACCCTCGATCAATTTCGAAAATACTATTAATTTGATCAAGAACAGTTAAGTTGAGTGGACTTAGTATAGGAATAGGGGTGAGTTTAAGACCCATTATAAGCAACACCCTTATACAATTCTACCCGTAGCCTTGAAAGCAAAAGTGAAATCTTCTGAGCTCACTGGTTCAATTTTAAACCCAATCCATTGCTTTCCATTAGGCGACATAGAGGGACAAGAGCTGGTTCATCATGTATTAAATAAATCTACCGAATTCAGAATATTATATTCGCTATCCTGGCATAAAAATCGCGATACGAAAAGCAATTAAACTCACATAGTAATATAAATTCAAGGTTAAATACCTATTTTAATATCCAAAGGAATGCGTACGTTATTTTTTTTTAAATGACACATAATTCTAAACTAATATTATAAAGAGGTAAATTATTTGTTGGTTTTTTATATATTTATTAAAGCATTTTCTACCAAATGCGTGGTACAAAGATAGGCATGGGCACGGTAAAGATATCTAACAATATTGTGACTCGGCCCTGTCCTTGAAATAAGTGCCTACAAGTCCACGTCACGTAAACACGCATTAGGGCTGCCCGCCTCTACCTACTTGAGTTTCATTCAAGATTTGTGATTGAAAATATCCCAGTTTCTTATCTCTAATCTGAGGTAAATACCTATTATATTTTTATTATACTTATTTTAAATCTTACCAGGTAGGTACCTACCATTTATAACTCTCATAGATAATCATTTCATAATGATATTTCAATATATGTGAGTAGCTAAGTACATAAGTAAGTAGATAGCCTAGCCTAGGAAACTATATTATACCTACTAGTTTATTTTTTTAACCCGAGCGTAGGTAGGTCACTCGTGTGTGACTTTATCACCCTATCCACTAATTTATTTATTAATCCAGGTATTTTACTGGGCGGTAAAAGCGAAATACGTACATATTAAAAAATAAATAAATTACGAACACGAGTAGGTTAGGCATATTTTTTAATAGTCTTGCCTTTCGGAGGTTCCAGGCAATTTAAAAATATTATCTCTGGGTGCGTTATAGAAGAATTGAAGCAACCAAAAAAGCACAATATAGTATATAATTGCTCTCTGCCATATTAAGTAAGTAAGAACTTGTACGTATTTTAATCAAATACTCACAAATCGCACGCTTACTGCTTACAAAACCATCACACCGTTCGTTCGTCACTGCGGCGCGTCCGCGACTGGTAGTATACTGAGTGTGGGCTGAGCTCGAGTCACGTAGGCATCACTCGCGTTCCGACCGTTTGTATGAAGATAGAATACTGTAGATATCTTTACCGTGGCATGGGAGGTGCAACTTAAAAGAAAGATGAACAGGAAAAATAAACACTAATCTGATTACAAAAATCTTTTCACTGATAGAAGGCTAAACTATAGCTGAGTTTAAAGCAACTTGTCAACCGACTTCATAAAAGAGGAGGTTCTCAATTCGACTGTATGTTTGTTACGTTACGCGATTCATCATCATCATATCAGCCGAAAGACGTCCACTGCTGGACATAGGCCTCCCCCAAGCGTCGCCACTTTGACCGGTCCCGTGCGTCTCGCAACCAGCCTATCCCTGCAACCTTCACCAGGTCGTCGGCCCACCTGGTGGGAGGCCTTCCAACGCAACGTCTTCCGGTTCGCGGTCGCCACTCCAGAACCTTTCCGCCCCATCGGCGATCCGTTCTGCGAGCAATGTGCCCTGCCCACTACCACTTAAGTTTGGCAATTCTTCAGGCTATGTCGGTAACCCTGGTTCTCTTGCGGATCTCTTCATTTCTGATTCGATCACGTAAGTAAACTCCGAGCATAGCCCTCTCCATTGCCCTTTGGGTGACTGTAAGCTTTCTGATGAGGCCCATTGTAAGCGACCACGTCTCAGAGCCATAAGTCATCACTGGCAAACACACTGGTCATAGACTTTCGTCTTGAGACACTGTGGTAAGTTAGACGAGAAGATACCGCGCAACTTCCCGAACGCTGCCCAGCCGAGTCGGATTCGACGGTTCACCTCTTTCTCGAAGTTGGACCTACCCAACTGGATCGTTTGTCCCAGGTAGACATAGTCGCCCACAACTTCGAGTGTATAGTCTCCGACCTTAATAGAAGTGTGTGTAACATGGGCATTCAGCATCACCTTGGTTTTGTCCATGTTCATCCCAAGACTCTCATCTCAAGACACTCTTTCGGAAGCTCTACTGAGGTCATCGAGCGTTATACTGAGGTCCTCCATGGTCTCAGCCATAACCACTATATCGTCGGCAAACCGAGTGATGTACTCGCCATTGACGTTGATGCCTAGCCCTCTCCAGTCCAGAACCTTGAAGACGTCCTCAAGTGCAGCGGTGAACAGCTTCGAAGATATGACGTCTCCCTGTCTCACACCTCGCTGCATTTGCAGCACGGGTTCCGAGGTCTGATCCTGAAGTCGAACTGACATGGTGGCGTTTTTGTATAAGCACTTCAATACCTCGATGTACCGGTAGTCAATTTGGCACCGTTGGAGAGACTGCAGTACAGCCCAAGTCTCAATCGAATCGAAGGCTTTTTCATAGTCCACAAACGCTAAACAGAGAGGCAGGTTGTACTCTTCGGTCTTCTGTTTAACCTGCCGCAGTATGCATGTGGTCTATGGTGCTTAAGCCTTTACGTTACGCGATTACGTCGCCATATTATTATGAACAGATTTTGATCATTAATTTTTTTATGTGGTCCATTGAAGTCCATTTGATTAAGATCTGACGAGTAGTAGTTTTTAAGTTAGTTATCCTTAATAATGCGTATTTACATGGTAATATACCACACCAAACAAAAAAACCAAGCACAAAAGATAAAAACAAAAAATGTACCAAAAATATTAAACCGACTTCCCAAACGGAACACTGCAAAACGAAAACTAACTTTTTTCGGAAGTCGTTGTCTTTGGTACCTATTTTTCTGTTAATTATTTTTTATTTTACCGGAAAACGGACAGTTCCTATCACAGACATAGATATAACTAGATGACGCGATAGTATGTACTTCGCGTGTCATAAAACGAGGTAAAGTTACGACTAATGATCGTAATCTGAGCTTTTCATTTAACATTATCGGCACCGGAAACCCACCGAAATCTAGAAAAATGCCTTTGTATGCCATATCGAGCTGTAAAGAATGTACAGAAACAGTTGGCCAAGGCATTGGAAATGTTTTCTTTCATTAGTAAGTAAATTTGTTTTTAAATTGTTTGTGAAAAAGTGGCACGCTTGCTTTTCATACAGATGGAGGGACTTCCGTTATCTAGTTAGATTTATGTCTGTGGTTCCTATGTTAATGGCAACGGGAAAAAGGTAGTTTCAAATAATTATAATCCATGTTTATAGGCAGTTTATAAAATATTGGGTATATTAATTTATTAATTTACATAATAAAATATGGATTGATAATGATGATCCGCCATCCGTAGCAAAGGAAATTAATAACTGTTTTTATGAATAATATCGAAATTATGCGTAGCAGTGTAACAGGTGGCATTCCAATATATTTTATGCGAAAGTGTGTCTCCCTGTTAATAAATCACCAATAAAAAATACACATGTTTTTAGGTGGCAGACTAACTGACTGAGGTACCTACCTATTACTTACTACACTACTACTGAAGATAGAATGGACATAGCTTTAACAATACCACAGATAATATATTACTAGCATACAGATGCCTCATCCCATACAAAGAAACCGTGCCACGTAACTATCGTTTTCCAGCTGATTATACCGATAATTTTTTGTAAATCGATCGCGTTCGGTTCCGTTCCACGGCGATAGATAGATCACCATCTAATAATCACTCGAATCGAAAGATAAATCAAATAATCAGTATATCAATACAATACGAAGCGACAGTTTCTTTGTATGGGATGAGACCCCACGACTATTATTATCATCCTCCTCCTGTCCTCATTCCAATTTATTTGGGCCAGTAAATTTAAATATCAAAGTCAAAATATATATATTCAACTATATATATATATACAATATATTCAATATGTACGCAAAATACGCGCTTAGACGTGGAGTTGCGGACACCAGCCCGTCTTAATCTAATCTAATCTATATTCAATATACATATATATATTCAACTAGGCCGGCCATAAGCGGCACTTTTCAACGTCAAACACAAATTAAAATTTACAAGTAATAAAAGTTCAGAATCAGAAGAGTTTCTTCAATAACACAAATGTATTTAGCCAAACTTAATGCTGTAGGCATTTTATACAGTCTTACGAGTATCTTTCTATCTTTCAGAGACTGGATTTCTCAAACTGACTGTCATTTAAACCACAAAACTCTATTGACGTACAAAACATCGACATTACAAAGAAGCTGCTAATGCGACTCATCCGATTACGTAAATATTGGCCACAGCAGAAGATGTCGCTCGAAGCTGTTAGAGAAAGTTGACAAAACCAATTATTACACAATTAACTGCTAATCTATTACAGCGAAGATCATGGCACGGTAACGAATCATAATTTCTGCTCTAATTTTATGACATTTTATTTGTTGTGTAGTTTTTAAGTTATAAGCTGTTAAGGGCCCACATACCCTTTAGTGCCGTAAAACGGTAACTTTCTAAAGCATATTCCTTAGTAACGGCTGGATTAAAAGGTTCGAAAAAAAATATATTTAATATTGATTCATGCACATAATTTTAAACACAAGGTTTTTTCGTGTACCTAACTAATAGTTTTGCTTTAAAAAAAAAAATAACAACACGATTTTCGCAACTTTTGGAAACGCCTCCAAAACGACTTGGATGTTTAAAAATATTTTTACACAGATAAATTGATGGCTGGAATTTCTTCATAATTAAAATAGTATATGTAAATCAAATAATATTTTGCAAACAAAACTGATCAAAAGGAGGTTCAATATTGATATTATGCCATTTAGCGGGCGCACGGCCAGTACTGCGTTAACATTGGGGCGTATATAGCGCCTTAAGATATAAGCGGCCCTATCTCCAGCCAAAATCCTTCAAATGCACTGTCTTGGTCCCTCATGATAGAGGATGAAATTACTTCACAGACCAGGTAAATATACCTATTATAAGGTAATGTTGATAGTAAATATCTAGAATCTTCGATCAATAATACATTGATCGAAGTCTAGAATAATAGAATTATTGAACGTGGTTGATCATATAATTTCCATTTAATAATATCCAGTGTTTATGTTCACACACTCATTATTTACGCCAGTGCACCGTTAGAGGGCATTCCAGTGGTCACAGCACTCGCAGCATGTAACAACAAACTCACCTCTATAAACCAGAGAGAACTTGTAAATCATACAGATATATTTTATAATGGACCTCTTTTATCTCTGCTGAATCTCGGCACAAATGAACAGTTCCTTTCGCGGACTGCTCGTGTTTGTAACGATGGTCATGACCATCCCTCTCCAGGAATAAAGGACTCCTCAACTTTAACCATTCACTTAGACTCGAAATTCTTTTGTATCTTTTCACTCTTTAGAACAAACGTCTTGAAGAGCCTTGGAATATGTTTTTATTTTTAGATGAAGGCGGTGATAATTGGGTACAAAATATTGTTCGTATGACAAGGGACAGAATTCTTTAAAGACACCGGTGAAGAACGAGTCGGGCTCACACATTTATTTACCACTAGCTAATCCGCGCGGATTCGCGCCCCTCAACTGGCTACCTACCTACCCTACTACCCACCTTCCTATCAACCTACTCACCTGCCCTTCCTATCAACCTACCTACCTACCCTACATACCCTATCCTGCGTAACTTACTTACCCTATCCTACCTACCTACCACAAGCCCTACCTACCTACCTCCTACACTACCTACAAATTTGGAATTGATACTACAATTCGAATGTAACCACTATGTGTCTTTGTTTCTACTGGCGATCTAATTAAATTTTAGAACACAAAAGCCGAGATATATTCTCTTTCAGATTTTTTTGTAGGTAATAATGAGAACTTTAATCATGTAGTAAATATTTTTTATGTATCATCAATGGTTTTCTCAACGTAACCCAAATAATGAATTTTATAGGCAAAAATTTGCTACGCTGTGTTACATTGTTGCAATTTTCATATGGAACTCTATTTTTTTTAAATAAATGATAGATGGGATACTCGGGAATAATGTAGCTTTCCATAGGTGAAAGAATGTGTTTTAAATCAGTCCATTATTTCCGGAGCTTATTCGGTACAAACAGATAGATGCCGTACTAAACTATGCCGGCCAGTCAATAGAACGTTCACTGATCTGTTTTTCCATATCACACAAAGAAACCTACCTAAGTTCAGATAATATTAATTACAAAAAGTCGTTATTATTTATTAACCCATTAATTTAATAACCAACATCAAAAAATACCTTAGGTATTCACAGTCCACCCATCCAAAGGTTTTAATTATGGCACTCGAATTCTTATTGGTCGTTTATCATTAACCGTTAGTTATATTCGCATGACCGATCTTCAGTACTATGTTAAGAACTGGCATGGGCCAGTAACGGCCCGGCCCGAGTTGCAGGTGTGTCGATGGGCTGGCTACTAGGTACGTGTTATAACGTACGCAATTATACTCGGTATTATCGGTCACGGTCGTTCAATTCCATAGCAATGAATGTGTAGGACTACTCGCTGGTTTTGTTTGTGGTGTAAACTGTAAAGGGATTACTGAGGTTCAATTATGTCAAAGAATAAAGAAAATAATTAAAGTATTTTCCTTAATAACTTTATAATTACACGAGTAGGTAAGTGTTATTAAATGAATAGATACATAATTATTGAAAAAATAATAATTATAACGTATAACGAAAAATGCAAATCCAAACTAATATTATAAATGCGAAAGTAACTCTGTCTGTCTGTCTGTCTGTCTTTCTGTCTGTCTGTCTGTCTGTCTTTGCTTCACGCCTAAACTACTGAACCGATTTGTGTGAAATTTGGTACAGACATAGTTTGGAACTTGAGAATGGACATAGGATAGTTTTTATTACAAAAAATAAATTTTTTTCCGGACATACAGCGCCATCTATTGGTCAAGAGTCGGCATCAATTCAGTACTGAAAATTCATCGGAAAAATGTAAATAAATAGTAATAAGGTATGAAAAAATAATATCAATATAATAAAAATTTTAGTACAAAGAAAATGCCCGAACGGAGTATAGATAAATAATCCGAGTTGTCACTATGCTCGATAGATGGCGTTGGGATCGAAATAGATCGCGCTATGGTTTCGTTACACGCATTTGGTTGTGTATCGGCAGAGCGCTTCGGTACTGTCGTGGAATTGTGGATTGATCGTTTCGTAGAATATCTTCCACATTTCTTTTTTGAAGAGATCCCGCGAGATCGGGACCTATGTGGGTAAAACCAAAAATCTGCCGGAAGTCACTATTCCACGCGAACGAAGTCGCGGGCAAAATCTAGTTATTTATAATTATATATCCTTACATAGTATAAAACAAAGTCGCTTCCCGCTGTCTGTCCCTATGTATGCTTACGCTTAGATCTTTAAAACTACGCAACGGATTTTGGTGCGGTTTTTTTTAATAGTTAGAGTGATTCAAGAGGAAGGTTTATATGTATAATACAAGCGGGCGAACCCGCTGGCAGAAGCTATTTTATCAATAATTTATAAACTTTAAACGGCGTGTTTTTAATCGGGTCTATAGGTTGCCCTCGAATGTCACTCAAAATAGTTAAACCCTGCGTGCGCACTGCCCTGTATCTCGAAAATGGTTCATGATATAAAAAAATGTTTATACAAAAGTTGTAGAGAATTTAATCCTCTGCAGTATTTATAATATATACAAATAGGTTAAAATCCATAGGAAGCGAGATATTTGCAATAAATGTGTAAAAAATCAATTCTTTGACCTTTGACCTTGGAATATTAATTGTAGTCGCGGACACCATACGATGAGTAGGTATTGAGACAAATTTTAGGGAGTCAAAATAAAGGTTTATACAACTTTATAAACTACTAGCTGACCCTCGGGGCTTCGCTCCCGTCAATTGCCTACCTACCCTGGCTACCCTGCCTACCTTGCCTATCCTGCCTACCATGCCTACCCTGCCTACCATGCCTACCCTGCCTAACCTGGCTACCCTGCCAACCCTGCCTGCCCTGCCTACCCTGCCTACCCTGTCTAACCTGCCTACCCTGCCTATCCTTCCTACCCTGTCTATCCTGCCTACCCCTGGCTACCCTGCCTACCCAGCCTACCCTGCCTACCCTACCTACCCTGCCTACCATGCCCCTACCCTGGCTACCCTGCCTACCCAGCCTACCCTGCCTACCCTACCTACCCTGCCTACCATGCCCCTACCCTGGCTACCCTGCCTACCCTGACTTTCCTGCCTACCCTGCCTACCCTGCCTATCCTGCCTACCCTGCCTACCCTGCCTACTCTGCTTACCATGCCTACCCTGCCTACCCAGCCTACCCTGCCTACCCTACCTATCCTGCCTACCCTGCCTTTCCTGCCTACCCTGCCTATCCTGCCTACCCTGCCAACCCTGCCTATCTTGTCTACCCTGCCTACCCTGCCTACTCTGCTTACCCTGCCTACCCTGCCTACCCTGCCTTTCCTGCCTATCCTGCCTACCCTGCCTTTCCTGCCTACCCTGCCTATCCTGCCTACCCTGCCTACCCTGCCTAACCTGCCTTTCTTGCCTACCCTGCCTATCTTGCCTACCCTGCCTACCCTGCCTACTCTGCTTACCCTGCCTACCCAGCCTACCCTGCCTTTCCTGCCTACCCTGCCTACCCTGCCTATCCTGCCTACACTGCCTATCCTGCCTACCCTGCCTACCCTGCCTACCCTGCTTTTCCTGCCTTTCCTGCCTTTCCTGCCTTTACTGCCTACCCTGCCTATCTTGCCACACTGCCTGCCCTGCCTACTCTGCTTACCCGGCCCACCCTGCCTTTCCTGCCTACCCTGCCTATCCTGCCTACCCTGCCTACCCTGCCTTTCCTGCCTACCCTGCCTATATTGCCTACCCTGCCTACCCTGCCTTTCCTGCCTTTCCTGCCTATCTTGCCTACCCTGCCTACCCTGCCTACTCTGCTTACCCGGCCTACCCTGCCTTTCCTGCCTTTCCTGCCTACCCTGCCTATCCTGCCTACTCTGCTTACCATGCCTACCCTGCCTACCCTGCCTACTCTGCTTACCCTGCCTACTCTGCTTACCCTGCCTACCCTGCCTACTCTGCCTACCCTGCCTACTCAGCCTACTCTGCCTAACCTGCCTATCCTACCTACCCTACCTACTAATTTGTATCTATCATCAATAGTTTTCTCAGCGCACGCCAAATAATGTATTTTACTGACAACATTTTGCTACCTTGGGTTACATTATTGCCATTTTCATAAGGATCTCTATTTTTTTTGAAAATATTTTATAGCCTATGACACTCAGGAATAATGGAGCTTTCTACCGGTGCAAGAATTTTCAAAATCGGTTCAGTAGATCCAGAGATTACCCCTTACAACGTCACAAACTCACAAACTGACAAACTCACAAACTTTACCTCTTTATAATATTAGTATAGATCTCTCATACCGAGATACTTACCCACATAAAACGTATCATTCAAATAATCGCTAACACCGCCACGATGAGTTTGGTAACTAATCTAAAACAAAACAATAGCGCGCCGAACTTGTCTGCATTGAAGCATCTTCCCACATGTATTATTAAATAGCAGCCGGGGCCGAGGTCGCCACTAATAAGGAAGGGTTATGTCAGACAATCATTACGATAATAACCTCGCAATGTATTAGAAACTTTAAAACAATATGAAGAACCATCTAGTAATGGTTGAGCTGTTTGTGAAGAAGCTTGTCCTTGTAACTTCCTACACTTCTTACGTACTTCTACAAGCACAGACATATCCCCTTTGTCTCTGCTGAGATGGCAAAGGCAACGGTACGATGACTTAAGTTGTCATCCATGGATAATCCACAGATAACACAATACTAGCGTATCCATGGCCACCCCTTCGAGGCCCATTAGATAGACCGCCTGCTTTGTCTGCCTCACGCAATACAGCTGTCTTGTCTTGCCTTGTTGGGATCGATTTCAAATCTGAATACCTACCAGTAACCCCTGACCTCTACAACACGCATTGGGGAACACCGATATTATAACGAGAGTCTTGAATACAAATGTGCTAATTACAGAAATGGGAAATTACAGGAGAGTAGGACCACCTGTGTTTTTCTAAGCGATATTTTAGAATATTAGAGTGAGGATAGATTAGATGAAATAATACTAAGCGCTCTGTTCTCTCAATATTAATGCATATTACGCAGCAGGTTCATTAAATTCACTTTTAAAATGTTAGAGACCATAAATTGTAGATTGGTCACGTTTATCTCGTAGACCACCGTATCGATCTGGTCATTTCAGTTGTTAGGCATTCGGTACTTTGACTGCCCGTAACGACAGTCATAGGTATTCGTACGACATCCTGCACCGACCATCCCAACTGTCGCTTCCGTCTCGACAGGATTTATGTAGCCACATGAATGGCGCTCTGCAACAATGCAGCTTAGCCAAAACACGCTCAAACACACAGCAATCTTTCACAACAAAGTCTGTCGTACACAGCGCAAAATGTCTATTTTCTCACCGTCAAGGTGTGCCTGCAAACTGCATGGAATGTGTGGCCACAGGTGATTGAATAGTTTCAACTGTATATTTTCTAACTAAACGACCTCGTAGCAATCGGTTCCGCTATGTCGACCTTTAAAGTTTCGTAACACATTTTACCTACTCTCTTATCGTAATATTCGAATTATAAACTTCAAAACGAGTTTATAATGACATACTTTATAAACACAATACCGAAATTTAAAAATGGAATCCTATTATAACACTTTTTTACTTACAAAATAATGCTATAATAGTATATTAAGCAACTAGTGAATAAAGGACGGATTTAAAGCGAGGGCCATAGATGAATCAAGAGCAAGTGAAGGATTCTTGATTCATGATGATTGAATCACGAGCATAGCGAGTGATTCAAGTGTTTGAATCCTGAGCAACGCGAGTGATTCATGGGTCTCGATATAAATCCGTTTTATTCAAGAGTTGCATACATACACATAAAAAATAAAGATTCAAGCAAAAAGCACAAGGAATTTGTATGTCGAGTATTCTTTGCACAAGAAGTTTTTATCGGGTATTTTTTGCGCAAGGAGGTTGTACAGCATTGAGATGAAGTTTGAATATATTGGTCTAAATTCAAACATCAAAAAAGTGATTAGAACTGTTTTTTATTCTGCTGAATTTTTCTTACTCTTTTAACTTTTTCTTTGATTCAGTAGGTTCAATCCCAATGTATGCACAACTGCATATAACTAGGTATTTAAAACATCACCTACGGTTGTTTTTAAACACACACTCATGATAAAATACCCCTTATTATGCAACAGTTTTGTCTACTTTTATTACACACGCCTATTGTTTTAGCGTAACTTTCATATGGTATCACAGAGTATGGCTTCTTTTTTGAGCAGTTGTATAGTTACTACATATTTCAGTAACGGTGTGAAGACATAAAACATAGTTAACTGACTAGTAAAAATTCGTTTTAAAATCAACCATAAAGTTTTAGTATCACATTGCATCGTTGTTGCATCGGTATTGCAAAACGGTTACTCTTAGCTCATACGTTGGATACTTCATACTTCCATACCAAATGTTCTTGAAAACATCTGCAGGAGTAGTTAGTACCTATTAGTAATAACTTTAATTAGAACCTATGTTTGTTAGTACGTATTAGTATTTACTGCTTATCTGCTCACGTGCAAGGTATCGCTAAACGCGCAGTTTTCTTGGCTATACACCAGGTGCGGACATGAACAAATTGACAATTTGATGGAACGTTTTTGATAGATTTTTACCTATAATCACATAGGACTTCAAGCAAGCAAAAGTCTTATTCGCTTGCTTAAAAATAAATGAGCATCGAATTTGGAATGTGCAAAGGTTAACTACTTTCGATTCTGATACAGTGATAAATATTTACGTTGTTCACATTAAAATTATACTTATGTGGAATAAAGCTGCTTACAGACGTGTATTATTATTGACTCATTTTGATAAAAAGCAACCAAATTAATTTCGAATTTTGGAACAACAAAGATAGCTTAATTCAATAAGTAAGTTACCAAACTTATTTCTGGACCTCGCTGATATTTTTGATCAAACATTTTAATATTAGTAAGTAAAGGTACGTTCTCGGAACTGTCAGAAACAATTCAACTTGTCGACAGGCTTTTATCAAAGGCACCAGAGTTATTCGCAGAACCTATAAAAGCTTGCTTATTTCTTTAATATTCTCCTGAAACACAACGAAATATTCAGGGAATAGAAAAAGCTGTTTTATATGAGATTGTTAGCCGTAATGGTGTCTATTACGTGAATACGCGCTACCCGCTAGTGCCATCAGCCACTACATCTATCATGTGGTGTGTCATTACTGCCTCCTCCGCCGCTCAGCCGCCTGCCATCGCCCGCGCCCTGCTCTCAGGGAGGCTTTATCAGTTTTCTTATGCCCAACATTGACATTTATTGTGTACCTGTAAGCACATTCGATTTGCACTAAATAAGTCTCGTTTCCGACGAAAAGAAGGGCGTCGTATTATTTTTACATGATGCTAAGAAGGGTTATAAGATTTTCGCATGTAGTGTATGGGTCAAATCTTGCAACTGAATTTTATAGCAGTTATCCTCAACCGATTAAGATATTTTTTTTTATAAATATTTGGTTTGGATATCAATGCTAAAAGTAAGCTAAAAAGCATGTTTAAAAAGAAGTTTTTTTTATTGGAAAATTATTCAGTACGTTTCAAAGTTAATCAGATTAGGTAAATAGGCAACCACTAAATTCGGATTCTGATTACTAGGCTAATGCTTGACCACAGATAATAAAATACTAGCATAGCTTGGGCAAGGAAGTTCTTTTTAAAGACCTCCTGTTTTGTCCGGTAGTTCTTTTCCAAGATAAAAGTTGTAAACAATTGTTGTCTTTATTTTTCCAATCCAACACAGTTAAGTTCATTTGCCGGGACTTCGTCGAGCTTCATTGCCTCGGCGCTTTTCTTGTGGTCGCCACTGTTGATTCTGGCTTTCAGGAGTTGCAGTGGTTTGGGAATAGTGCGGTGGGATTGTCCCAAATTGTATCTTTCCAATTCAGTACCTAAGGTTGATTGTGGCGTTTTCGTTGCTGCGAGTAGAATTACTACTTAGTCCAGATTGTTGTCTTTTATTTTACAATCAGATTTAAATTATTTTTGTTTCCTCTCCCCCAGGGTCTCCGTGGAAGGTCGAGGTGATGGCAGGGCCGTTGGGCGGCGGTGGAGGGGAGCCCACTCGGCTGATCCCTGCCAGAGTACCAGCTGTCTTTGAGATCTCCACCTCAGCAGGAGAAGCTACCTTCAGCAAGAATGAAGTAAGTTCTCCTTGTCTACTACTACAGTTTATTGCCTCTCAATAGGTAGACCGGTGACAAGGTTAAGTCTGCGGGAATCCACTGGATGCAAGACTCACAAGACTGGTCGATCTGATGTGGCGACACTTTTTTTTATTTATTGTACTTTAACATAACACGGCCAAAGGCCAATAAGATTAGATAAAGACATGTTTTTTGAAAACACTTGGAGGTGGCCATGTTCAGCAGTGGACGTCTTTCGGATGTAATGGTGAAATTATGCAAGCCGATGACAGACATAGCTTAAAAAAATTAAGTCTGCAAAACAGTAAAATATATGGCAAATGGCAGTAGGTATGGTAGTAGTAACGTGTGTTAAAATTCAAACTTTGTACACACCCAACATTGTTATTTTGGTGCTGTTTGTCTGACACAACAAATCACAAACAAACGGACAAAGATAAAGTGCATCAAAGTTCAGGAGTGGAGGTTTGTGACGTCACTTTGTCAGTATAAAGTGAAGCACACCGTGACCTCACACGATATTTCAACGCACTGTATCGTACCGTAAGTTTTTGTTTACGTGGCAAAAGAAAAATACGTATACCAATAGTTTTTGGTTAACTAACCTATTGGCATTCATATAACTAATCGACTTCATAAAAGAATGGGTGTCGTTGAATTTGCATTGCGTTTGTTTATTACTATTATTGATGGGTTCGTATTTAAACACCGTCCCGTAAGCAATAATGTGGTGGACGATGAAGCACGCTTGCCTAGAAGTAACCTATTTACTCTTGACTTGAAGACCCCAGGTTGTAGCTATCAGCAAACACAGACTCCGGCAGGGAATTCTATTCCCTACCTGTAGGTACTCACAATGAAAGTTCCCAAGAAGTTATGTGCTTATGTGTAAGATCCTGGCATGCTGAGATTTCTACCATGTACCGATTGCGTATCGCCGTACGTCTTGTAGTCCGATGATGTAACGGATTTGGTAGAGTGAAATTGTGCATTTCCAACGCGTAGGTACCTACTTCCCGAAATGTAGCCGACAAAAAATATTCCTATGAATACGTCATTTAATTAAAGAGGTGCGCTGTTTTCCCGAATGCCAATGTGTTCTCGATGCCCAACGCACTCAACTCGTACCAATTTGTATCAATTTAACTCTTCATTCAAGGATTGCATGACATGGCCCGCGTTCAATGGGGAGCTCTGAAACTGTAATTAAATTATTGAAATTTTTGTACCTTTGTATTTACTGGACTGTACAATAGCAACATGAGTACTTCTTTTTTAATTTGAGGTTCCTGTATCAATTGGAAAAATGTTTCTGTAAAACAACTGGAAATCAGAAGAGTTACCTTAAGCTCTTAGTAGGACAAAGTTACTTTGAGTGTGAGTAAGGGACAGATGTATGTGACTTGTATACATCTGTCCCTTTTTCACATTCGAACCATGATAGTTTTGGCAGGTAATGGGGGTAACTAGGCAGAAACTACAGAACGCCACTAGCTACGATCCTTACATACTTCGTTTGCTCCACTCACGTTCATACCTGCATCTAGTCATACACGCACGCCGGTTATGAGTACTACGCACCTTTCCTTTCTGACGAACTTCACTAATAAGGTCAATATGTCTTTCTAGGGTGTCCCCTCCCGGGGTTTCCATTCATGTCTGACTGTTTCCAAATTAAAAAACAACATTGACTGTTCTATCCCCTACCTAATCTATAAACCATGATCATCCTTGCCATTGGCAACCGTTTAGGACTTAAAAGAGACGAAACCCATCAGTTTCTTGTAAGACAAAGTTAAGCATTTATATCGGCATTTGATCGATACTCGAGGATATTATGAGTATATATTATGATTTCGAAAATTCCTTCAATATTACGTTTTGTTTTCAGGTTGGCGTAACCGTAACAGCTCCGTCGAGAAGGCCAGTGGCCTCTCGTGTCCTGGATGTAGCGGAGCGACCAGGGGTTTACCGTATCGAGTTTACTCCTGAAGAAGTCGGAACTCACCTTATCGATGTAAGTATTTGGTTGTATACCTACCTGCAAGGGCGTCGCCAAGGTTCAGGTAGGTGTAGTTGCCCCCCCCCCCCCCTCACCTAGACATTAAAAAATAAGTAGCCAAATAAAAGAAATCAAAGTCCAAAGTCAACATAAAACTAACCCAACAAATATAGCCATTTGTCGATGTCCTAAAAGAGTACTAAAATTTTGGTCGGTCTGGACGGACGAAAAACCTGGTTAAGAAGTACTATGGGTAAAAATCGCCTCAATGGTCTGGCCATGATGAATGTGCACAGAAAACTTATTAATGAAAACTTATAAGATTTACATAATGAAGTGGTTGAGATGTTTTCCCAAAACCCTCGACGTTTGAGCTCGTCTACCAGTTTTAATCTTCATATGCCTTTGACTGTACCGTATATAAAATTCATACTTTTTCCCATCCTCCATATATCAACTTGCCTCCCCTGGTCCATCTGCTGGCGACGCCCTTGCCTACCTGCTACCCACATTAACTAAGACTGCAATGCAGGCTTGACTTAGTAGCTCTAAAGATTTGGAAACCCTACCGAAGAATGTAGATCTATTTTATTTTGATCTCGGTTATTTTGATATAGAATCGATATGATATGATATCTAACACATATCCGAACGTTACATTTTGATATATCGGACCCATCCCTACTCGTTTGTGCCCCAACCATAACTTAAGAAATTCATTTTCATTGAACATGAATTATTGAACTATATAGTCGTATAAGTCTAGCTAACTTATGTAATAGTAATAACCTACATAACTCAAGTATGTAGCATAGACAGATATTTACATCCAACCTTGGCATGTTTGGAAAATTCTCTGCAATACCTAACCGTTAAAAAGTTTAAAATACTTATCCACTCAAGTCTAAAATTCAAATGTAATAAAATTAAGATCATCAGCTAATTAACATTCTCAAAGCGTTATATAACACTTTCGTTTTTAACTTATTTACATATAGTGAAAATCCGTCCCGTAATAACGATTTTATATTCTTATGGGCGCTATTCATAATATTTGCACGTTTGGTTTTCGAAGCATAAAGTCATAAATAAAAAGATGCCCGGCTTTTCCAACTGTTGGTATTTTTAGGAACATCGATTTGAGTGTTCATATCAATCAACAGCCTATCCCCCGATGTCTGAATTAAGAATTTGTCGTTCAGTATTTGCCAAAAACTTTGGCCCTACAGTAGGGCTGTTGACACGTTCTTAACGACTAATTACATATTTTTTTTATTTTTTGGATTGTTTCAGGTCTCAATCGCAGACGACAAGCTAGCGGCAGCCCCACTGGTCGCCAAGGTTTACGACGCCAGCCTCATCAAAGTGACAGACGTTGGCAATGCGGTGGTCGGACAACAATGCCAATTCAGAGGTAGGTACTTATCGCGTTAGAACAGGCTAGGGCCTAGCCGCTAGGCCTTTGTCATACAAACCCATAGCCAATTTGCGTAACATAATCGCAATAGCGGAATCTGTACCGAAATCGGAATCGGATCGGTATTATTCGGTAATTGGTACCGGTATTGTAGTTACAATTGTTCTATCTCACGACACGGTGGGTTGGTCTTAGTCGTGTGTGTGATGCACATTGTTACTATGTGCGTAAGCTTGGTAGCTCTCAGTATCGCCTAAACCCACAGAAAAGAAGTGCAGGTTCATCTACACACACGACTAAGATCAACCCGCTGTCGAGGTCATCGTGAGATAGAACTACTGTAACTCGGAAAACACTGCCAGCTTAAGTTCTTCTTCATTTACCTATAATTAATATCCAAGTTAGATAGCATATGATTAGGCCTCCTGTCCGGCAGGATTTTCGGTACTAATACTTCGTTATGACGATACACACAGCGAATGATGCTCCAGCCTTAGGAACAGAACTGAGGTGTGTTCGATACCGTGAATATTATAGCATTAGTGTAGCCTGCGCTACGCCGAAGTAGATTCAAATTGTTAAATAATAACGTAGGTATTTTTCTAATTGTCGGTTCAGATTTCAAAAGCAAAATTCTCCAGTTCAAAGTAAATTCTCTTAAAACCCACCGAGCACGGTGATTATACTATTATCCCCTCCGGAACATAAATTACACCGCCTATGGGAAGAAGGGGACATTTTCCCCATTGAACATTTGAGAACCAAGGGGTCGTTACGTGCGCCTCTTACCATAATACCTCTTACTTCCACAATTGGTTAGCTATCTAGATTTTAATTTAATTGGCTATAATAAATTTTGCTTAATTGCACAAAAGCTGCTTTACCGGAAATTGGTATCTGGCTAAATCTAGAACGATAGCATAACTAATTGAATACGTAACAGGCAAAGAAATTGATTTTTATTAGATACATATCAGATCTAATAAAAAGCTCAACTTACAAGTTAAGGCGTAGTTTCGTGTACGTGTGCGCATGTAATTGTATAAACAAATAAACGGCAAGGCGTATTTTAACCGGCGTCACCTTGTTGTTTGCAACGTTTCATCTTGACTTTTTATTTGATCTGAGGATACACAATGTAAAAAAGGTCTGTAGGTTACCACGTTCTAATGAGGAAAACATTATACCTACCTTTTTTAGACACGTGATAAAACTGACAAAAACTTTTTTTTTTCAGTGGACGCCAGTGCCGCCGGCGAAGGTCAGTTAGAAATCTCAATAAACGAAGGCGAAGTTCCAAATCACGTGCAGGTAAGCTCGCCTCATTATACTTGTAATCTGTAACTTTAAATGAGGCCCTTCATTCGCTTTTCAAACTTTAAATTGGATTTAAAAAAAACTTTTTTTGCCTAGAACTGTGTCTATGATTCAAGAGTTATACCGAGTTGACGAGAATTGTCGGCATGTCTGTTACAAACCTGAAATGTGGCAATTTTATTATAATTATTGGTAACGAGCTATTAATGGAATCTCGAGTGAAATACCATTATTCTTAATATCCCTAATAAATATTCATAAGATTATTCATTGATAATCAACTAGTCGAATCCTGATTGCGAAACTAAGGAGATACTAGGGAGGATTTAGGTGTGCTTAAGGAAATTAAAAGGGCTGCACTCGTAATTTCTTCACATGCACCCTATAGATAGATAAGCATTTGACTCTGTGGCTGCCTTTACACACCGATACTATGCTAGTATTATATTATCTGTGCCAATACATAGCTCCGGCCCTAGCTCTTGATCACAATAGAGATATTGTTGTTTAGCGCCCTTTGGTCGACGCTTTCACATCACATAAATTCTGCTTCGGTTTTATGTTAAATAAATAATAATACCTAACCAAATTTAAAAAAAATCAGCTTATATTACAAATATAAAAAGTCGCATCAAAATTTTATTTTGCCTATGAAATTGTGTGGTATAATTATGGCTTTTTATAAATTAAAAACGGTGTAGGAAAACATCATGCGAAAACCGGCATGTTCTAGAACCAAAAATTCGAAGACTTTTGACATCCACTGACCCGCACTGGGCCCGCATGGTGGATTATGGCCTATTCCCTCTCTCACAGAGAGGATGCCTGTGTCCCAGCAGTTGGAATAATGATATGGCTTTTTGGCGCCCCTTGCCATCTGACGCCTAGAGCGACCTCTCGCTCTGCCCCAGAGCCGACGCTGCCGATACAATACACCTCCGCGCTTCAGAAAACGCTTTATGGTGTTGGTCCCGGCAGTCATTTGTAGATTTTTGACAATAGAAGGGTAAGTAGAAAAGCCAGAGGTCAGAAAATCTTTCGCCAGTTTAGCCCACAGATAACTATATACTGGTCAGAGAGAGACAAATAGGACAATTTAGCCAATGAGTATTGTTAGTAGCTACTTTTTGTGGGAGTCAGACATAAAAGGCAGCCCCTCCACGATAAATTACTGGTATTCAATGCATCTGGTTAGACATAATTTTATATGTAGTTGGGAACAGGTCTGGCAAAATAATTGCATAAAATGTATCTAACTGATTCATAAATTAAGTAAATGTCTATTCAACATTGTTCTAGGTGGTTGGTGGAGGACGATGCCTCGTGTTTTGGCGGCCAGAAGCAGCCACCCCTCACCGGGTGGACATCAAATTCAATGGAGAGCCTGTGCCATCTTCTCCTTTCATCTTCCACGTCGCTCCAGCACAGAGAGTCACTATAGATACGTCACAAGTTGGTAAGTGGTCAATAATAACGTCTACCTTGTCAAGTTATTACAATTTTATTTATCTAATAGCTTCTGCCAGCGGCTTCGCCCGCGAATATTATCCCGAGAGAACATGTTCCCGGGTTAAATAAGTATCTTGATCTATTTCTGACTATAATCTATCTCTGCGGCAAATTTCGTCCAGATCCGTCCAGCCCTTTGAGCGTGAAGAAGTAATAAACTTTCGCAGAACGAAGTTTCGCATCCATCCTTAGTTTCGATTACCTCCGCAAATCTCTCGGGATGGCGCTGCGGTCTACTAAAAAGATTGTTAATGTGTTCTTACTGGTAAAATTACTTAAAATATTTACTAAAGGCCATAAAATTGCATTAAAAATAAAATCCCATTTATTTTTCTCGGCGCTAATAGCCTTAAGATTTTTTTATAGCTGACCAGCCAGTATAATCCGATCCAATTTTTATTTAAGTGTATTCTTTTGCTAGACAATTTACATACTTCGCTATTAGATTCTGCACAACATATTGTGAACATATTTTATCAAAAATAGCTTGTAAATACATTTAAAATAATATTATTTATGAACGTAGCGGTTTTTTATCTGTGACTTTTTCAGTTGATGCTGATTGCCTTCAATCGCTGGCTAAAAGGTCCAGCAACTAGGCCCAACATACATTTAAAAAAAAAAACACTCAAACATCTGACAATCACACATATCAGGACAAAACAAAACCTAAAAACCCATTAATGGCGGGAAATTAAAATAATATGTAATCACAACATTTATAATTAATTATTCTTTATAAAGTGATTACATTACGTATTATGTTTATTTTCCCTAGAACTGATCCCCGTGGGTGAATTAGCGTCATGTTCAGTTCGAGTAGAAGGTTCTGCGGGCGGCGAGTTAACTGTAACAGTACGAGGACCGAGGGGCGAAGTCCCTGTGCGATTGACCGGAGACGCTGTCACTGGTCTAGTGGCCAGCTTCACCCCGAAAAATGTCGGACCTCATACGCTCACCGCACAATACAACAATCAAATAGTACCGGTATGTTTATTGGTTATGTTTACACCACAATCTGGTAAACAACAAAATAAAGTAAAACAATTTAAATTATTTGATCAATTCTTATTAATTAAATATGTTAATCTCATTTGTTACAAACATCAAATATACATTGTGTGTAGCATTTTCATTCCATTCCACATTTTATGAAAAATCATCTTTGTTTTCAGGACACGCCTTTTGTTTGCAAGGCCTATGACAGCAAGCTTGTTAGTGTGAGTGGAGGTAATGCTGCAAGAGTTGGAGTACCGGTACAGTTAGCAGTAGATGCTGCTCAAGCAGGAGAAGGCAATCTAGAAATTACAGTTGCTGCCCGAGGATTGAATATTCCAACACAAGTACATCCACAAGTAAGTACTTATCCTTCTCTATTAAGCTATTTTGATTATTAAGACTGTGAGTGTCATTTGAAATTGATTGAAAGGTAGTAACTAATAACTATAATTTTTTCTTTTCAGGGCAATGCACGCTTTATGGTATCTTTCACACCAACGGAGGCCTGTGAACATGTTGTAAATGTATCTTTTAACAAAGTGAGTATTTCAACTTGTACTAATCTCTAATTATATTTTTAATACCTGATCTATTTTATAAATATGGCATTTAGAAAAGCCTTTGCCTACATTGTCAATATGCACTTTTTTTGTTTTTAATACTCAATCCTAATTAAAGTATCCTTCAGACGATTCATCAAAGAGAGATGTTTCTATCCTACAGGCCATAAATTATATAATACCGCTATCTCCCTAGATGCGCGTCCCAGGCTGCCCGCTGGTCATCCAAGTATCAGAAGGCGGTGGCGGCGGGGCTCGAGTCACAGTTCCAGGGCCTGCGCCCCTGCACCAAAGTGCCGCACTCACGCTGCACCACCCATCTGCCTCACTCGACCAGATTGAAGTCAATGTTGAGGGTGAGACCTTGCACTTTTTACGTATATAGGGATAACGCAAGTTGATTATGAGAAAGCTGTGATGATCAGGGTTCACTGACCTTACGCCTGTATTGCCTGAAGGGCTAGATAATATGTATAATATCATACTAGTATAGCAGAGGTGTTATGTAGCTTTTGAATCAGATCAAAAGGATCAGGGAGTCAGTTCTTGTGTAAGCCATAGCCACTCAACTACAGTGTGACTAAACCACACAAGTCACAACTAACCAATATTATAAAAGAGAACTCAAATAGTGATATTTAAAATTTCATGTTTTTTATGTCTTGCTCCTTGGGTAGAGTAAGAACATGGCATGTATTAATATGCACCATTTAATTCACCATAGATAGAGGATTTTGTTTTAACAGCAAATTCTTTGTGTATTGCTTATTGTCTTGTATTTCATTGTAGTTCACTTTTTTAAAATATTTTGTTTAGTAGTATTTTTATGGACTGTATGAGGAGTGATATGAAAAGGAAGTCAGTGTTAGCGTGACGGTGTGGAAGAAGAAAGAGACGACAAGACGAGTTGCGCCGACCCCAATTGGCATGGGATAAGGGCAGGAATATTATGATTTAGTAGTGTTTTAGCAAGATCACTCACATTTTTGTGTAAAATTCTACTAATGCACCACACCGGGTATTAAAAATATGGTTCAAAGCCAGTCCACTTTTGCACCATGTGGCTTTTCCTACATAACATTACCTACCCTCTTGCTGTTTGCTTTTTAAGCTAGGCATTTTAGCGTAACTTAATTGGTTCTTTTTTCCAGGGTGGTTTAAATGAAAGAGACACAAAATAATACTTTTTGGGTACCTATCGGAAAAAGATTAGACAAAAAGAATGAGGGCATTTTGTAGAACGTGGGGATCAACGGAGTTTTTATAGAGGAGAAATAGTTTATTACGAAAGAAATATCATAAATGCTTAGCCGCACTAACAACTTCACTTATAGCTTAGTTATTAGTACTAACAAAACTAACAACACTTATCATTGTAGGATAAACTAACGGGATAGCCAAGTAAGTTCATAAATTCAAGTAATAAGATTTCAGTTTACAGAGAATACTCAAAAATAACATGACGACGTAACGTAACATTCATACTTTGTTAAGCTCATCCGCTTCGCCCTAACTGCTAACATCCACGTCAGATGGGGAAGGGGTAGTTAGGGCGGGGCGGTACTGAGCCGGCTGTCACGTGCAGGGCCGAACGGCGCGTCCGTGCCGGCGGCTGTATCGTCGGCTGGGGCTGGTGTGTTCCGCGCCGAGTTCGTGCCGAGGGCAGTGGGGGAGCACCGCCTCAATGTGCTGGTGGACTCCATGCCGATACCGGCGAGCCCGTTTCATTTAAAGGTGAGTGAGAACATGTATGTAAAAGTCTAAGCAGATGGCAACATGTTGATATATTATATTGCATATTGTGACCAGAAGTCATAGAGCGATAGTGGCGCCATCTTTTCCTAAGTGGGATTTTTAAAAGAGTATAGTTGTGTGTAACATTTCTGTTATTTTATTTTTTTTCTTTGAACCTATTGTTTAAAATCATAAACTTTAATTTTTAAATACATACCAAGATATTACAATACATAATAATATATAACTACAGTTGTGTCAAATTATTGTTTCATTATTGCTGTTCATTTGTAGGTGTACGACGTCACAGCTATTAGAGTTAAGGATGTCACACATGGTACCGTTGGAAAACCGGTCACATTTTTGGGTAAGTCTTTTAAAATCCTCAGTTTCCACATCTCACTCCATTAGACATAATATTGTTAAGATACTCATGAAACAGGATGGGACATGGTTCATGAGTATCCCAATGGTCATTACTATTGGTAACTCGTAAGATTATTGCTAACCCATTTTCCGGTATAACGGTCCCCAACATGTAGATTGGAAATCTGTTCCTCTTTTCTAGAAGCTGTAATATCACACTTAACATCTCTTGACTTACAATAGTACATTGTGATACAAGGGTGGAAAGTAGGTTATTGCAAACGAGCTGTCATTAACAAGCCCGAGCCGAAGGCGAGGGTTTTTAATGACACGAGTTGATGACACCCGTGTACATATATATACACGGGATGACACCCGTGTATCACACGACGTTTTTCAATACAATTGTGGGAAATAGTAAAAACAAGTCAAAGAATTAAATTTTATTTTTCCATAAAATAAAATTAACGTAAGTCGCCATATATCTTTCTCGAGATAAGGGAGGCAAAATTTCATCTTGCGCAGTGTTTGCCTCAGATAAAATATCGGGTGGAGTTAATTCCATTTCATCACTTGTACTTGAACTCATATTAAAAAAAAGATATAATTTATCACACAAAATAAATAAATTTATACCATTCCTCCTCTAAAAAGCTTATTTTATTTTATACTGAAAACAGTGGAGCAGAGAACAGAGTTAGAGATAGAGATAGAGTTAGAGATCGAGATAGAGATCGAAATAGAGATAGAGTTAGAGATAGAGTTAGAGATCGAGATAGAGATCGAGATCGAGAAAGAGATAGAGTTAGAGATAGAGTTAGAGATAGAGTTAGAGATAGAGTTAGAGATAGAGTTAGAGATAGAGTTAGAGATAGAGTTAGAGATAGAGTTAGAGATAGAGTTAGAGATAGAGTTAGAGATAGAGTTAGAGATAGAGTTAGAGATAGAGTTAGAGATAGAGTTAGAGATAGAGTTAGAGATAGAGATAGAGTTAGAGATAGAGTTAGAGATAGAGTTAGAGATAGAGTTAGAGATAGAGTTAGAGATAGAGTTAGAGATAGAATTAGAGATAGAGAAAGAGATAGAGATAGAGTTAGAGATAGAGTTAGAGATCGAGATAGAGATCGAGATAGAGTTAGAGATAGAGATAGAGTTAGAGTTAGAGATAGAGATAGAGTTAGAGATAGAGATAGAGACAGAGATAGAGACAGAGATAGAGTTAGAATTAGAGAAACCAATTTTACAACGAAAACAGCCTATACAGCCTATTCGATTTTTGACAAATGTTTATGTGAAAATAATGAAATTAAAAATGTTAATTCAATATATTAAACAACCATTTAATAAACTTTTGAGAATTTTATGCTAAGTCGTACGGACTCATTCATTTTGTCCTCGAATAAAATCCCATTTTATTTTAAGTATGAAAACTCCTTGCTACTAAACTTTTTAAATTGACTAAAACATTTAAAACTTAACTGCAAAACTAATGATCGAGCTCGTAAACAAAAGTCACGACCGCGTAAACAAAAGTCACGACCGCGTAATAGAAAGATGCCTATGCGAAAGATTTAATTTTCGAATCATAATTATAGCCTCTGAAAGTACGCCATGTTTAACAACTGTATTGAAAAATATCTTTTCAATACAGTTGTTGAAAAATATCTTTGTACCTATTTTGTGTTGTGTTATTTGTATCTTTCAACTGTATTGAAAAATATCTTTTCAATACAGTTGTTAAACATGGCGTACTTTCAGAGGCTATAATTATGATTCGAAAATTAAATCTTTCGCATAGGCATCTTTCTATTACGCGGTCGTGACTTTTGTTTACGCGGTCGTGACTTTTGTTTACGAGCTCGATCATTAGTTTTGCAGTTAAGTTTTAAATGTTTTAGTCAATTTAAAAAGTTTAGTAGCAAGGAGTTTTCATACTTAAAATAAAATGGGATTTTATTCGAGGACAAAATGAATGAGTCTGTACGTCTTAGCATAAAATTCTCAAAAGTTTATTAAATGGTTGTTTAATATATTGAATTAACATTTTTAATTTCATTATTTTCACATAAACACTTGTCAAAAATCGAATAGGCTGTATAGGCTGTTTTCGTTGTAAAATTGGTTTCTCTAATTCTAACTCTATCTCTAACTCTGTCTCTATCTCTAACTCTGTCTCTATCTCTAACTCTATCTCTAACTCTGTCTCTATCTCTAACTCTGTCTCTATCTCTAACTCTATCACTAACTCTATCTCTAACTCTATCTCTAACTCTATCTCTATCTCTATCTCTAACTCTATCTCTAACTCTATCTCTAACTCTATCTCTGTCTCTATCTCGATCTCTAACTCTATCTCTATCTATAACTCTATCTCTGACTCTATCTCTAACTCTATCTCTAACTCTGTCTCTATCTCTATCTCTTTCTCTATCTCTAATTCTATCTCTAACTCTATCTAAGTTTGTATAACTCTATCTCTATCTCTAACTCTATCTCTAACTCTATCTCGAACTCTATCTCTAACTCTATCTCTAACTCTATCTCTAACTCTATCTCTAACTCTATCTCTAACTCTATCTCTAACTCTATCTCTAACTCTATCTCTAACTCTATCTCTAACTCTATCTCTAACTCTATCTCTAACTCTATCTCTAACTCTATCTCTATCTCTAACTCTATCTCTAACTCTATCTCTAACTCTATCTCTAACTCTATCTCTAACTCTATCTCTAACTCTATCTCTATCTCTAACTCTATCTCTAACTCTATCTCTATTTCGATCTCTATCTCGATCTCTAACTCTATCTCTATCTCTAACTCTGTTCTCTGCTCCACTGTTTTCAGTATAAAATAAAATAAGCTTTTTAGAGGAGGAATGGTATATTTTTTTTTTTTGTGTGATAAATTATATCTTTTTTTTAATATGAGTTCAAGTACAAGTGATGAAATGGAATTAACTCCACCCGATATTTTATCTGAGGCAAACACTGCGCAAGATGAAATTTTGCCTCCCTTATCTCGAGAAAGATATATGGCGACTTACGTTAATTTTATTTTATGGAAAAATAAAATTTAATTCTTTGACTTGTTTTTACTATTTCCCACAATTGTATTGAAAAACGTCGTGTGATACACGGGTGTGTAGGTTATTGCAAACTCGTGTCATTAAAAACCCTCGCCTTCGGCTCGGGCTTGTTAATGACAGCTCGTTTGCAATAACCTACTTTCCACCCTTGTATCACAATGTACTATAACCCTCAAAATCTTTCCACAGTGGAAACAATGGCAGCTGGTCCCGGCAACTTGGAGGTCACTGTGAACGGTGGCCGCGTGCCAACCGCGGCGGCCGCTCAAGGGGCTCACACGTACGCCATCAGCTTCACACCGCGCGACCCCAGACCACACACGGTGGAGTTGCGGTTCAACGGAGATCATGTGCCTGGTAAATATCATAATTAATTACTTTTAGTTACTTAAAGAAAAGACGGGCGAATGTGGGTATACTATTTGTACGTCTCAGCCAAACTCTTTGGGGAAATCAGGCACTATGTTAATTTATACCATGCCCCCTCTAAAAAGCTGAAAACAGTGAATAAAAAGCACTTTTCACTATCACTATTTTGGTGTTTGAGTTTAGAACACACAAATATATTTGACCTCCATCTCAATGCTATACAACAACCTCCTAGCGCAAAGAATCATCGATACAAACTCCTTGTGGAAATAACTCCTAGAGATTTGATTGGTCGACATTTTCAACATTGAGTTTAGCATTAGAATAAAAACTGTTCTGCGTGCTTTGCTTGCTGTCTTTTAATTAAATTAAATTTCCTGTTTTCTTCATGAAATGTGTATTTCGCTTAAATTTTTCTTTTTCTCGGTGTCTCGGATTAAAGTATAGTATGCAACTCTTAAATAAAACGGATTTATATCGAGGACCATGAATCACTCGCGTCGCTCAGGATTCTAACATTTGAATCACTCGCTATTCTCGTGAAACACGATCAATCATCATGAATCACTCTCTACGGTCGTGATTCAGTTGTTAGAATCCTTCACTTGCTCGCGATTCATCTATGGCCCTCGCTTTTTTTATAATCGTTGCCCCACACTAGGAATTTCTCCTGTATCGTGGGTGCATTTACAAACATATAAACTCACATACACAACACCCAGAGCCGGAACAACTATCTGTAGGCTATACAGCATAGCAGCTACCTTGCAGCAGCCGATGGCTTAACCACTGCGTCCACTGCGCCAACAGTGTTTATATTAGCTAATGAGATTTTGTGAGATGATGTGGGTGTGGGAGGATGAATTATGTGAAAGAACCGGTCCATGTAGCGGCGCTTGGGGAAACCTTTATTCAGCAGACGTCTGTCGGCTGAAAGCTGAAATAATGCTATGTCCATGATGGACACAGGCTCATTTTGTTTGGCACCTCATTTTGGGCAGGCGTAGTAGATTAGATAGCGCACTGGCTTGCATCATGCCAAGTGCATCCGGACGAAATCATGCACCTAGTATTATAAATGCCGATCATAAATTTGTTTTTTTTATCATTGTTAATGTCAAAAATGTCTTCCCCAGGCAGTCCCTTCGTCTGCCACGTGTCAGCACCAGCGCGAGTCATCGGCGCTGGTTCGGGCGAGTCTCCGGACAAGGTGTCAGTGGGAGAAGCGTACACCTTCAGCGTGGACTCGCCTACCTCGCCGCACGTCGAGGTGCTTGGCCCCGCCAGGCGACCCGTATCTGTGCAGGTTTGTACCCAGTACCTACCTAGATAGGTATTTCTAGATAGTTCCTGGAAGAACAGCTCTGGCAGAAGACAGATTTGTGTGGCAAAGAGAGATAAATGCCTATGTCCTGCAATGGGACGAAATTGGCTGGTTAAATAGTTCCTATGTATGCCTTGTGTGTTGTGTTAGAAACAGATGTCTTCACACAGCAATATTTACACTAGAGTTTTATGCTCATGTCAAGACGTGATTTGTACGCCAAGTATGTATTTAGAAGACTTCACCACCACACTTCTTCATTGACTTTCTTGGTCACGGGGTCTCATTGCTAAGAAAGAACATTTGGTTCAAATAAATCTCACATTTTCTGGAATTGAACATAAAAATTGTATGTTCTTATAAGTACAAAATTATGGAATATTGGGCCTTAATTCACATTTTAAAGGTTATTTGAACGGATCATTTAAAAAGATGGCGCATTTTTTAATTTCTGAGGCATTCCATTTGATTGTTAAAATTTGCATTGTAACACATTTTGGTGCAACAAAACTGTAAAAACGTGCTAAAAATACTATTTAACGAACCTTCGCTGTATGTGTATTTAATGAAAAAAAAATTCACGAACCTAGTAAACCCTTTTACTTGCAAGTCGCTACTAACACCATCTATTGCCGTGAAACGGAATCGAACGCGATTGATGTACTTACAAAAATAACAAAATTAATCAGATGAAAAACGCTAGTTACGTCATCACGGTTTCTTTGTATGTAATGAGGCATCTGTATGCTAGTATTATATTATCTGTGGTAGTACTGACTACTACTACAGACTCAGTTATCAGTCAACATGTATTTATCGGTACAATTTTTTGACTTTGTCCCACTCTAGAAGAAATTCCTGTATCGTGGGTGCGTTTACAAACATTTAAACTCATATACACAAGACTCCCAGTTCCGAAACAACTATCTGTAGGCTGTGTAAATATTTGTTCCGTGCGGGAATCGAACCCGCGATACGCAGCGCAGCAGCCGATCGTTGCACCACTATGCCATCCGTGTCGTCAAACTCTACACTATCGCTTATACAAAACTATTGCAACAAATTAATTGTTTCAGGTATCTGCCGAAGAGACTATAGGAGAGAATGAGGCTAGTAAAAGATACACCATCTCCTTTGTACCGGTCGACGTTGGCGATCATAGTATTGAAGTAAGTACCTGCTCCATTCACTTTTATTGTTTTCTATTCCTTTTTTGGTACGGTTAGCCTGCCCAACATCACCCCTTTATTTCCCGACGGGGAATGCAGAGGTGTACTATGCCGTCCTATAGCTATTAGTGTCGTAATGTGACCAAATCATATTTTGAATTATAGACGAAAAACTGCTTTCGAATAGGCATGTTGTTAGAATAAATCAATTACAGAATTTTATCAAAATACGTTTTTAAACAGCAATTTGGTACAGTTTTTATTATTGATAGTAGAAAAATACTGCTTGATATTTTTTATAAAGAGTTTGTTGTAATTTCTTTTTTGCTGATTACGGAGGTATTATATAGTTAAAAAACGGCCAAATGTCAGATAGTGAAACTCTAGTTCTAGGACGGCAGTACTCTAAACTCATATTTCATTTTTATGACAAAGTATTCTTCTCCAAGACCATCAAAACAAACTATTCAAACGATTGCCAGCTAAGGCGGTATATATTCCCCAGTGTTAATGCAGTACTGGCCGTGCGCGCGCTCGGGGCTAGAATATCAATATTGAACCTCCTTTTGAACAGTTTTATTTACAAAATATTCTTTGATTTACATATGCTATTTAGTTATGAAGATATTCTATTTTCTGTGTAAAAATATTTTTAAACATCCAAGTCGTTTTGGAAGAGTATCCAAAATTAGCGAAAAAATATATTGTTGCTAATTATTTTTTTAAAGCAAAACTATTACTTACATTACAGAATCAAAAACATTTTTTTTTTCAAAGCTTTTAACCTAGCCGTTACTAAGGATTATGCTTTAGAAAGTAACCGTTTTACGGCACTAAAGCGGCGGAAGGCCAGTGTTTAAGGCCAATCACTATTAAAAAAGTTAATACTGCGGTTTGCAATAAAGAGCATTAATCTTATCTTATCTATCTAAACATCCAAGACATACTAACATAGCAACGTAATGAATCATAAATCAATCATTTAAGTACATTTATTTATAGGTGCGTGCTGGCGCGATGGGTGGCCACGTCGAAGGCAGTCCATTCCTCGTCAAGGCATACAGCGCGGCTCGAGTCAACGTCACCGATATCTCGCCCGGAATCGTCGGCAGACCTGTGTCTTTTACCATCAACGCTTCACATGCTGGTGAGAACCTTTCGTAATATTTTATGGAATTCTTTGACTTCAATATGTTGTCCACCAGGGCCTTATTTAATGAATAGGCAAAACTTCACGAGTATCATAAGGATTTTTTTGGTGTCTGTTTCAGGTGCCGGTAATTTAGAAATCATCGTGGCTGTGAACGGGCGAAATGTGCCAAATTATGTACAAAGTGAAGGAAATGCCAGGTTCAAAGTGAGTGAAAAAAAAAAAAAACAGAATGTACTTCTTCTTCTGCACTATTAATCTCACATCTTACATCGGACAGTGCTGTGTTTTAGACAACTAATCAATTATTTTTGGTTGTCTTTGCGTTACAATACCTCTAGTATTGTAAACGCCAGAAATGTTTGCAATAGGCTTGCTTTATATCAAAAAAACATTTCCTCTTGAATCTAAACTTTGATATAATCATCATATCACTATATTTTTTTGCTAAAACCTTGAATGTGCCCTCGTTCTAGCTCACTACTTCAACTGCATCTCTCAACCCTTTCCATCCATCCCCCAGGTAAACTTCAAGCCCGTTGAAGCAGCCCCGCACACGCTCTCAGTCCGGTTCAACGGACAAGCCGTACCGGGCTCTCCGTTCACATGCGCCGTGTCCGCGCCGGCGGCGGCGGCGGATGCGCGCGCGACCGGTCCGGGACTCGTGTCTACGCCCAGAGCTGAGCCTGCTGAGATACAGCTGACTGGATTTCATAGTAAGTTTGTTTTAATATTGGTGAGAAACTGAGAATGTGTGGTGAATGATGTGATAAGACAATGTTTTGGTTTAAAACGGATAGAATAGTACATTTCGTTTCGAGCATAAAAGTCGAGAGTTTAACAGGAGTGATGTAGCCAATTTCGAAATCTACATGCGAGTGTTAAAATAAAGCCTGTTTTGCGAGACACTAACGATTCTTTTTCCACTACCTTAATTAAATGCAAATATGTTCCAACAACAATTTTTTAGAAACGTTCAGACTAAAAAACAGACTATATACACACAATCAACGCGCGCTTTTTCGAGAGGTAACAGGTTCAGTATCATTCTGCCAGTTACAAAATGATATCAAAACTCCATACAAAAGTCATTTCGTAACTGTTATTATGTAATTTTGTATTTTTTATAATCTTGTCTAAATGTTCATATTTCGAAACGAATTTATTCTTATTCTTTATTGTACACAAAACATAGAAACATACAAATACAATAGGACAGTTTATGTACAAAGGCCGGCTTCATCCATTAATTTCTTAAGCAATGTGTTACATAATAGACAAGATAGTGAAAAAGGTGGTTAAGATGGTTTAGTCATGTCGAGAGGATGAAAAAAAGATTACTAACAAAAGGCAGAAGTGATAAAATGCCAGGATCACCCCCTAGAAGGACATACACAAATCTTGTCGGTTATGTTCTTCAGACAGCCTGGTACGCATTGCATTACTCATAACTGGCGTGCGTGTATGACTAGATGTATGAAACTAAATGAGGCAAAATGAGTGTGTAAGGCTGCGTTTCGGTGTGTAGAGATGTGCGAGGATGTGTTAAACCTGTCCTATCCCTAGTTCGACGAAATCAGAGCTCAATACCCCGTTCCTCATACCTCAGCTAGTTGACTGAATTGTTTTGATGTATTAGATCAAGCATTAGGCGTCTACTTGCTGTATGGTCGATGCTAACCACTATTGAAATCCGCTAGAACTAGCGACAAAGTCGCTACTTCGCTAGAACGGCAACACTGCTCGCGTCCGTCCCTATCACACATTCCTCGCACACATCCCTCGCACAGATTCCTCGCAACACATCCTTCACTTGTTTTGTATGTACAAAAACCGCCCGCGGCTGACCCGTTTCCACTAGACCTGCGCTGAGAGAGGCTAGGTAAATGAAGTGATTCTATTGGTTCTTAACAAACACATCCCTCGCTACGCATCCTCGCACGTACTCATCTCTCTGGTGAAAACGCAGTCTAAGGATGTAGTTTCTGCCCACTTCCAAAAAACGATGCGAAAAAGACATGAAAGGAGTCTGTATAGCTGGATCTTGAGAGTAGATTTGTATTTGTCGCCAATTAAGTTAATAAAAATATATAGATATTATTTTACATTCTGCAGATATACAGTAATAAAAGTGGTCATTCACCCACGGTCGCTTTGTGTCATGTTTGTTACAACAGCTGCTGGTATAACATTGGTGACATTGTCTTTCTAAAACAACTTCAAATCTAATTGTTCAAATGTCTGCATCTTTCACCTTTTACTTAATCTCACAGTGCAAATTCTTCATTTGTAAATATAGTTTATGTTTATCAAATAGAAACTAGATTCAATACTATGAGCTATTGTTTGTGTGTAGCATCATTGTCCATGCGAATGTTTATTATTTGCAAACATATATGCACTATGCAGTCAAATAGTAGCAGCAGACAAATGTCGACGCCGATTCGATGTCGTATAAGTTCATTTCTCTGGCGTTGTGTGAAATGTCGCTGTACCTGTTTTATAAAAGTTAAGCATTGAAAGTGAATTATCTTATCCCCTTTGACGCGGCAGCATACTATGTGAAATTCCAACGGAGAAAATATTGGAAGAAAGTTACCTCGAACACCCAGACTTGTTGTACCGGCTGATTTTGAACTTATTAGTAACCTAACAGGAGGTGAAAGTAGTGTTAAAATTATGAACAACTTTTATTATGGGACCAACTCTGTGTCTTTTGTAAACATACCTATTTATTTTAAGACCTTTTTTTTCTGCGTGGAATAATGCTCTTGCATACTGCACTACCAAGGGGTGATAGTGCACTTATGTGGAACTCTAACCCACTAAAACTCCACGGTGCCCTCCTGTGCCGCTTATGGCGGGAACACGGGCACGCGTTAGCACTCACCGCGAACCCGCCGCGGCTGTCCGTCACCGGACCCTCCTCGGGGGAGTACCCCCCATCACCGGCGCACCAACACACTATACGCCGTGTCCACCCCAGGGACCAAATCAGCACATGGGCGCCAGACGACCCCGTGTATAGCACCCGTGGTCCCCCTGTGACGGGTCAAGGTCAATAGCCCCACCATCTACCATTTTTCGGCGGCAGGAGATAGGGAGAGCGGCTAACGTAATACCGACACTCCTGCCTTGCGACCCCACCGCGTCCGCCATCAGACGGTTGCGACCCCGTCCGGGCCGCGGAAGTTAGGGAGAGCGGCGCACCGCAATACCGGCACTCCTCTCCCGCCGCGGGCTCCAACCGTCAGCCGCGACAACGTATGGGACCTGGGAATCTCCATAAGACATCGCGGCCCGCCTCACACAATGCAGGAACCGACCGTTATTTTAAGACCTAACTAGAGCATTTGGTCATATTCAAAGCACATAATTCACCCCATAAAACGATGCCAATAATTCGATATCATCCTGTATAATTAAGCACTTTCTACCATAGCTTCTGTAGTCCCTAAATCTCGTTCTATGTCCTTATCGGACGAGCCAACAGTATACGTTAGCGTAGGTCCAGGGTTCATCTGGACCTGGTTAGGTTCTATACTCGACCATGCTACCTGTGGTGTTCAGTGGAACCACTAGTTAGTGCTCATTCACACGAGGACAATTGACGTATCGTAATTTTTTACGAATCGTTTCTTTTAATACAGCCGCACGCTTTTTTTTTAAATGCCCGTGTTCACATGCGTGATGCAATGATGCAGTCACACACAAGTCAACAAATTTATGACAAATCGTCATTGACGGGACCCGTGTGGTTTGGCTTTATAGTTAAACGACGGAATTTTCAGTAAATACACAACAAGCGGGAACGTCTAGTCGCCACTTGGGATATATTGGGACTGCCCGAGGTGCTACCACTGAGTTGTGCGATATATTTAAGGGCCTACATACGCTTTACTGCTGTAAAACGGTAACTTACTAAAGCTTACTCTACATTAACGGCTAGGTTAAAAGGTTTGAAAATAATATATATTTATTATTGATTCATGTACATAATTTTGAATACAAGGTTTTTTCGTGTAACTAATAGTTTTGCTTTAAAAAAATAACACGATATTTTTTCGCAACTTTTGGAAACTCCTCCAAAACGACTTGGATGTTTAAAATATTTTTACACAGAAAAATTGATGGCTGGAATTTCTTCATAACTAAAATAGCATATGTAAATCAAATAATATTTTGCAAACAAAACTGTTCAAAAGGAGGTTCAATATTGATATTTTGGCATCAAGCGGGCGCACGGCCAGTACTGCGTTAACATTGGGGCGTATATATCGCCTTAACTGTATGTACCATACTACGATGCCTCATTAATTCCCTTTATTCCCGCAGCAGGCGAGCCAACTGTCTACGTAGCTGGTCCTGGGGGCACCAACGTTCGGTCGCGCGTGTCCTCGACCAGCGAAGGCCGGTACACGGCGACGTATACCCCAGAAGCTGTTGGCCGACATACCGTGCAAGTGACTTGTGCTGGACGGCATGTTCCTGGATCACCGTTCACTTGTAACGTGTATGATGTGCGACGGGTTAGGGTGACTGGATTGGGGCCTGGAGGTAGGTGTTTAATTTTGTTTTCTGACGTGCCGTGTATATTTTATTTGTAATTTTGACTATTTTTGTAATTATGAATCTGCTACGAATCAATGCGAAAAAGAAAACACAATACATTATAGCCTTTACGGGTTCATGTATTTTTATTTATCAGTGAATTACAGTCACTCTGTCATTGACGCTTCTCGGCAAATCAAAAAAGTAATAGTACATTACTGCAGCGGCCAGCAAAATAGGCATTGATGGACGAACGTCTAAATGTGGGCCGAGGCGAAGCCGAGGCACACATACGTAAGTCCATCAATGCCTAGTTGTGGCCAAGGCTTGTATAGTGCTTTTCTCAAATAATGCGCTGAAATTAAAACTAAGTAGTACCTAGAATTCATTTTGTCAAATACAATTACTTTTCAAAATCAATAACGAACAACAATAATTATTCCCGCGTAAGGCTTAGCACGCACTGCGATTTTCATTCGCGCGATTTTTTTGCCGCCCGTTCTGCGGCCTATGGAATTGTATGAAGCCGCACGCGTTGCGGTAAAAAAACCACGCGGTAATAATACTACAAAAATCCGCGCAAATAAAATCGCAGTGGGTGCTAAGCCTTAAATTGTTCATTTGTTTATTTTTCAATACACAGCTTTCTATTTGCAAGCCAGTTCGAAATTTAAATAAAACCTTTGATAAGTTACCTCCTTGGTTGCCATGATTCGGAATAAAAGATCGTTCCATTTTTAAATTACACGACAGATATGAGTTTACTATGTAATTTATTTGGCCCACTGACACTGACCTCTATCATACATTGTACACTGGACTTCATATTATCGATGACAAAATGAAGACATTTGATTATCGCCATTTTGGCGCTGATAGCAACGTGAATAACGGTGAGAGTCGCATGGAACTAATATTAGAGATGGGACACAGCTTTCGGTAAAATACTTTTATGGGTTTTATCGATCGTGAAAATAATTTAATACGTAAGATAAAAAAAAAACAGTTATTTTTATTATGATTAATTTTTAAGTAATAGAATAATTGCTGTAAAGGTTACTAAAAAATATTTTCAGTCAGATTGCAAGCTATAAACTAGTGGATAGCGTGCTAGTAAAGTTATAGCGCATTACTGTCAGATCAGTTGTCTGTCAGGTTACTTGTCAGATTTAAATATGGGGTTAGGCTAACAACTTATCCTAAAAACTATCACATTTGAGCAAGTATCTCCTCGCTCAAGTACACTAGTTGTACGCCCATCGGATTCGTGAAGGGAACATCATTTATATAATAATAATAAATGAGATGGATAATCATTTACAACGGACGTATTTCTCGCTCTCATCGCTGAGATCTTGTCTCTGTAGTGTTAAGGTGCAAATAAGAGTGGCATCGCATTCCAGCAAGGTGAAGACTTATATATTTTTTTTTAAACTTCATGCACAAAGGTACAATGGCGGACTTAATGCCTTAGGTATTCTCTACCAGTCAACCAAGGGTGGTGAAGAGATAACATGGCAGGTGCATTGTTTAAATCGTGGCAACAATTTAACAACAAAATATATTTTTAATTGCTTAACATGCACATATATACATATATTATATGATACATACCTAAATAAATATATATATTTAATAAAGTAATGAAAATAAGTTATCGAGATGACCCTACCCCCGCTGAAATCAGTTTTCAGCTCTGTTTCAGATGCAGATAATAAATTGTTTGACTTCAAAACATTTGTTAATAAAATTATAATTATCATGATATTGTTCCAGAATTAATTCCAGGTTTAGGAACGTAGTGATTGGTACAAGAGAGAGGCCTGTGCTCAGCAGTGGGCGAAGTCGGGCCGTGGATGATCATGATGATGATTCCAGAATTTAGTATTACACATTGCTATTGAACATATTATAACTGATTATTAGGCATTCATATACCAATACCAATATGAGATATTTAGTTCCAACATACTACGAGAAGTCAATACAGTAGATGAGTGATACGCCTTGCCAAGTCTACTATTTTGATATTAGTGTAATTTAAAAATATCACTAATACTGATATATTAGTTACAATATTATAATATTTCCAGTCAAATATATTAGTATTACCTAATTTTTAGTAATATCGGTAGTATCCTATCTCTAAATGTGTCAATTTTAGTTTCTGATACGCTCGAGCGGGGCGCTTTGAATCAGCACAAAAATCAACTGTCATTTCATATAGTATGTTTAGTCCAGCGTACTTGTATAATAGAGGTCAGTGCCCACTGACCTCTATCATACAAGTACGCTGGACTTCATATTATCGATGACAAAATGAAGACATTTGATTTTCGCCATTTAGGCGCTGATAGCAACGTGACTTAACGTGAGAGTACATGGAACTAATATTAGAGATGAGATACAGCCTTCGGTAAAAA
The DNA here is from genome assembly GCA_964057195.1 of Orthosia cruda. Lineage (NCBI taxonomy): Eukaryota > Metazoa > Arthropoda > Insecta > Lepidoptera > Noctuidae > Orthosia > Orthosia cruda. The sequence continues at coordinate 19,684,161 of OZ059825.1, read as the reverse complement.
TACTTTTATGGGCTTTATCGATCGTGAGAATAATTTAATACGTAAGAGAAAAATAAACCCAGTTTTTATTATGATTCATTTTTAAGTAATATAATGATTGCTGTTAAGGTTAACTTAAAAATATTTTCAGTCAGATTGCAAGCTATAAACTAATAGATAGCGTGCTAGTAAAGTTATAGCGCATTACTGTCAGATCAGTGAGATTTAAATATGGGGATAGGCTTACAACTTATCATTAAAACTAGTATATTTGAGCAAACATCTCCTCGTTCAAGAACACTAGTTAGTTAATACTTACAATAGTTTGGATTCACTTAGTTGGCGCCCATCGGATTCGGGAAGGCAACATCATTCATACAAATATTTGCGTACGAATGAGATGGATAATAATTTACAACGGACGTATTTCTCGCTGATATCCTGTCACTGTAGTGTTAAGGTGCAAATAAGAGTGACATCGCATTTCAGCGAGTTGAAGACTTATATCAGTTTTCAACTCATGCAGATATAAATTGTTTGACTTCAAAACATTTGTTTATAAAATTATAATTATCATGATATTATACCAGAATGAATACCAGGCACAGGAACGTGGTGATTGGTACAAGAAGAGAGAGGCCTATGCTCAGCAGTGGGCGAAGTCGGGCTGTGGATGATCATGATGATGATTCCAGAATTTGTTCCAGTTGCTTTTGAACATATTATTACTGACTAGCTGACCCTCGGGGCTTCGCTCCCGTCAACTGCCTACCTACCCTGGCTACCCTGCCTACCCTGCCTACCTTGCTTATCCTGCCTACCATGCCTACCCTGCCTGCCCTGCCCCTACCCTGCCTACCCTGCCAACCCTGCCTGCCCTGCCTACCCTGCCTACCCTGCCTACCCTTCCTACCCTGTCTATCCTGCCTACCCCTGCCTACCCTGACTTTCCTGCCTACCCTGCCTACCCTGCTTTTCCTGCCTACCCTGCCTATCCTGCCTACCCTGGCTACCCTGCCTACCCTGCCTACCCTGCCTACTCTGCTTACCATGCCTACCCTGCCTACCCAGCATACCCTGCATACCCTACCTATCCTGCCTACCCTGCCTTTCCTGCCTACCCTGCCTTTCCTGCCCACCCTGCCTATCCTGCCTTTCCTGCCTTTCCTGCCTACCCTGCCTGCCCTGCCCCTACCCTGCCTTCCCTGCCTACCCTGCCTACCCTGCCAACCCTGCCTGCCCTGCCTACCCTGCCTAACCTGCCTACCCTTCCTACCCTGTCTATCCTGCCTACCCCTGGCTACCCTGCCTACCCTGACTTTCCTGCCTACCCTGACTTTCCTGCCTACCCTGCCTACCCTGCTTTTCCTGCCTACCCTGCCTATCCTGCCTACCCTGGCTACCCTGCCTACCCTGCCTACCCTGCCTACTCTGCTTACCATGCCTACCCTGCCTACCCTGCCTACCCTGCCTACCCAGCATACCCTGCATACCCTACCTATCCTGCCTACCCTGCCTTTCCTGCCTACCCTGCCTTGCCTGCCTACCCTGCCTATCCTGCCTTTCCTGCCTTTCCTGCCTTTCCTGCCTACCCTGCCTTTCCTGCCTACCCTGCCTACCCTGCCTTTCCTGCCTACCCTGCCTACTTTGCTTACCCTGCCTATCTTGCCTACCCTACCTATCCTGCCTACCCTGCCTTTCCTGCCTACCCTGCTTATCCTGCCTACCCTGCCTATCCTGCCTACCCAGGATACCCTGCCTACCCTGCCTATCTTGCCTACCCTGCCTACCCTGCCTACTCTGCTTACCCTGCCTACCCTGCCTAACCTGCCTATCCTGCCTACCCGGCCTACCCTGCCTTTCCTGCCTACCCTGCCTATCCTGCCTACCCTGCCTACCCTGCCTATCCTGCCTACCCTGCCTACCCTGCCTACCCTGCCTATCGTGCCTACCCTGCCTACCCTGCCTTTCCTGCCTACCCTGCCTATCTTGCCTACCCTGCCTACCCTGCCTACTCCGCTTACCCTGCCTACCCTGCCTAACCTGCCTATCCTGCCTACCCTGCCTACCCTGCCTATCCTGCCTACCCTGCCTACCCTGCCTACCCTGTCTACTCTGCCTACCCTGCCTACTCTGCCTACCCTGCCTAACCTGCCTATCCTACCTACCCTACCTACCCTACCTACTAATTTGTATCTATCATCAATAGTTTTCTCAGCGCACGCCAAATAATGTATTTTACAGACAACATTTTGCTACCTTGGGTTACATTATTGCAATTTTCATAAGGATCTCTATTTTTTTTGATAATATTTTATAGCCTATGACACTCAGGAATAATGTAGCTTTCTACCGGTGCAAGAATTTTCAAAATCGGTTCAGTAGATCCAGAGATTACCCCTTACAACGTCACAAACTCACAAACTTTACCTCTTTATAATATTAGTATAGATTATTAGGCATTCATATAACATTCATCACCAAATGAGATATTTAGTTGCAACATACTACGAGCAGTCAATACAGTAGATGAGTGATACGCCTTGCCAAGTCTACTATTTTGATATTAGTGTAATTGAAAAATAACACTAATACTGATATATTAGTTACAATATTATATAATTCCAGGCGAATTTATTAATATTACCTAATCTAGAGAAATATCGGTATTAATTAACCTATCTCTAAATGTGTCAATAATAGTTCCTGATACGCTCGAGCGGGGCGCTTTGAATCAGCACAAAAATCAACTGTCATTTCATATAGTATATTTAGTCCAGCGTACTTGTATGATAGAGGTCAGTGATTTGGCCGCTGCAAACGACAGATATGGATTTTCATACAACTTTTGCCGGCCGCTGCTCGCATGTATTTGGCCTGTACTGCAATTTCGATTTATCTCGAAGAAGGTTGTCGAAGTAATGCTCAAATTTCCAAGCATGTTTGAGAAAATTGTATTTGACAAAATGAGTTCTAGTACTACTTAGTTTTAATTTTCGCGCATTATTTGAGAAAAGTACTTAATGCCACGGAAATCGATTTTGGTTAGCACGGCCGTACTGTAAAAAATATTATTTAATTAAATCAAGTGCTGTTGGCTTTCATTTTCTTTTCAAGTCATTTTAATAGTTTGTATCAACCAATTGGCCCCTTTGCAGAACTCGAAGGCACGCTGGAAGGTCTCAGCTTGGACGAGGGCGTGGATGAAGAGCGAGGAGTGGAAGTAGGCAAGCCGGTGACGTTCAGCGTGGACGCGGCCGGCGCGGGGGAGGGCACTCTGGAGCTAGTCGTGTCCACACCCTCCACTACGGTGAAGGCGGAGGTATGTAGCCAAACAATAACATAACTGTCATATTCTGTCTATATTTTGGACACAGATAATACTACATCGCGCTATCAAACTTCTCTGCGCGATTTGAACACATACAACCAGTGTTTCTTTCAGGCAAAATTCTCCGGGGGGGCGGTTAAGAGATCTGGGGGGGGGGAGTAAATAAAGGAAACAAAGTAATACATAAAATCAATTCCAATTATTATTAATATTTTAATGAAAAAAAGATGCTATATGCTGAACCAAAATTGTCAAAGTAATATTGTAAAAAGCCACGAAGAATAATATTCTTTACAAAAATCTTATTCTTCGTGCCTTTTTTCTTGCGTACTCATAACGATAAGGACACAGCTATAATTTTCATTCTACAAATTGCAGGAAATTACTATCTATAAACAGCTGTTTAGAGTGGGAGACCTTATGGGATAGCGTTAGAGGAAAAGGGATGGCGATATTCTCGAAAGTGTGTCGTTCTTTTTAAGCGCTATTCTGGTTTCTGATTGGCTACTTTAATATGTCATGCACTACTCAATTCCTGATTGGCTGATTGAGTACCACTTCACGTCAATAAAGGGTTTCCAGCTCTAAAATGATACGAGATTTAAAAAAAAAAACCGTATTGTAGGGATATTCTTCGCGAGTATACGTAAATCTGCTTTAGACGCGCGAAAGTGAGCGAGCGGCAACCTATTGCTATTGATTAAGTTCCAAACGCCCCGGGGGGGCAGTAAGGCAACTAGAAGAGTAGGTAGTGTAGTACCTGAAAGAAACACTGCATACAACAGCCCAAAACCATCGGGCACTTGCCCTTTGCCCATTAGACACTAACACCCGACGGGTCGCAGCATCCTCCCTTTTAAATGGCAGTTGCGAGATTATCCACCCTGTTCCGCATACCCATAGAATAATCAGCTCTAAATGCACCTATTTCACATTATCTCATTCACCAGGTGGTAGCAGTAGCACGTGGCCTGTACGATGTAACATTCGTGCCAGTATCGCGCGAGCCGCACCGTGTCTCCGTCACGTTCAACGAACAAGCAGTCCCTGGCAGCCCCTTTGTATGCCGAGTCAGCGAGCCCCACACTTATGTTCAAATTGGTAAGAAATTAATCTGTTTTCATCATTGGGAAATAAAAACCCTCCTGAATAGATTATCGAATGTCTTACAAGCCACGATTAATTATTACAAAATTTGTAACAAATTAGAATACTATTATCTTGTTTAGGCCCACCTGATCGAAAATCTGTAATAAGAGTTAGTCATTTGGCTAACACAAGGCTAAATTCAAATCTCATTCAAAACAGACCCATGTTAGCTACTGAATTGGAGTTGGTAATATAACCCAGGGTGGCGCAAGCAGGTCTTAATGTTTTGAGATACCTAAATCAACTACAACTGGCATTATAATGGAGTTTGCCGAGTTTGCCATATTAATCTTGCTTTTATTTTTCGTCATTTTACGAAGCCTTGTGTTTAACAGTCAGCGGAGTCTAAGTAGTAATATGCCCGAGAAGTGTCCATTCATAAATTTAAAATGAAGTAAAGCAATACGATAAAAAGTTGCATGCAAGATTTTCTATTTAGTTGTATTAGATATCATTTGGATATCCGTTGTCAATCAAAGTTGATCACCATACAGTGTATTTGATAATGTTAAGACTTCGTAGAACTTTGGAAGCTTGTAGTGTAGTAGCATTATTTTGTTTCAGAAGGAACTAATTTTTTTGAAGCTCTTACCTAACATTTCTTTGTTTTTCTGTCCAGGCGGCGTGGCAACAGTTGAAATAGACGAGAACCTATCTGAAGTGGAAGTGGTCTCACCAACTGGAACCCGTGTAGCTGAAGCACATCTAGAAGATACCGGTCTCCTGACGTTCCCTGCCAGTCGCGTGGGGAGATACGTGGTGCGCACCGCGAGGGGACCCGTCGCTGATGTGGAGGCACTCGACGCGTCTGCCGTCAAAGTGCTGTCTATCGGTGACGCGGTGGCGCATCGACCGGCCATACTTACCGGTAAGTTTCTCTAATCAGGGCTTATCAATCAACTAGCTGACCCCCGCGGCTTCGCTCCCGTTAACTGGCTATCTATCTACCTACCCTACAAACAAACAAACTCTTCAGCTTTATAATATTAGTATAGATGTTGATAAAACTCCTTCGCAAATGAACAACTTTAATTACCATAAAAAAAGGTTATAGTGAGTCAATCTTAAAAGATAGACATATGCTGTCGCTGACTTTTTTTTTAGAACAATTCCATCATACATGATATTTGCGTAACTTAAACCGTTTACGCAGCGCACGCAACGTAAGCTCTCGAAATGGTATATTTTTGCCCGTTTTTGCAATTTTTTTCATTTATGCGCCGCTCCTATTGGTCGTAGCATGATGTTATATAGCCTATAATCTTTCTCGATAAATGGACTATCCAACACAAATAATTTTTCAATTCCCACACTAGATCCTGAGATTAGCGCGTACAAACAAACAAACTCTTTAGCTTTATAATATTAGTATAGATAGGGTAAATTGAAAAATGATCAGTAGATAAACGCCGAAACGTGTTCTTGCAGATGTTTGGGTATTTCGCACTAGGCCATTGCTTTACTTGAATCTACCAAGTTCACGAGTCCACGTTGTCATGAAATATTCTTGCTATAATGCAAAACAATGTTGTGTCACATTCAAAATCAACGCTGAATGAAGAGGAAGAAATATGCCTATTTGTGTCCACTTGGTCTCGGTAATTTTCATAATCGTCCAAGACTACAAATTCCCCTTCATCTCTACTACAACATACCTTTTTGTTTGCAGTAACCACCAACGGAGCTGGCAACGGCCGGCTCTCCGGGCGCGTGACTTGTGGGGGTGCAGCCGTGCCCCACTCAGTGCGTCGTCGCGGTGGCGCGAGGCAAGAGCTCGTGTGGCACCCGGCACGCGCCGCGCCGCACAGGCTCACCCTTCTGTGGAGCGGCGCGCCTGTAGCTAAGGACCCGCTTATAGTGGACGTGCAGCCGGCGCATCATGGCCAAGAGGTAATATACCAGTAGTCCAGGCTATCAAGTCATGTAATATTCGGAGTGGAGCAGTACCCCACCGGATGCGACGTCGCGGCAGTGCGTGACATGAACTCGTATGGCACAGATTCACTCTACTGTGGAGCGGCGTACCTGTTGCTAAGCAGCCGCTTATAGTTGACTAGCACTTCGCCCGCGACTTCGTTCGCGTGATCCGTATTTTATCCTACAGAGTTTTTAGTTTCACCCCCTTAAAGGTTGAATTTCCAAAAATCCCTTCGTAGTGCTCCCCTACATCATAAACAGTAAAATTCTTCAAAAATCTTTAAGGGGATGTGTAACTCTTCTTTTAGGAATACTTTTGAAAAACTAATAGTGTAAACCTTTACTATTTACTTAGGTTAGTATTTATGCTAAGTTTCAAATACAAGCCCAATAAAGGAGATTGCCCATACACAGGCCCCTTATGAAGTATCGTGTCTGCGATTTCAATATTATGAAAAAATCGGCTTTATATTTTGTGTTTTTTTTCCATCCGTGTCCTTTACTTTATATGTACAGACAACAACAGATCAGGTGCCTTTACTTGGACATTTGTATGCTCCTTATTGCATTGTAATAAGAGTTATTTCAAGAACAGAAACATCGTCATATCTCGTGAACCTCGCAAAATAAATAAGAAATGTTTTCCAACTATGAATACAACGTGTTTTGTCTACAATATACAACCAAATTCATCAATATACAATCATTATTTCAAAGGGGCCCAAGTTCCCTTACAAAATGGGCATTCTCCTTTTCACCTTTTCACTTCCTTAGGGGTAGAATTCTAAAAACCCAATAAATACATCAGTGGTTTTTATCAACCAAAAGCGTAAATCTTTAATTTCACGTGTCACAATTAAAATCGTAGAAATTTCTCAAAAAGAAATTAAACTCCTTTTTATCCCCTCACGGGTAGAATTTCAAAAAACCCAATAAATACTTGAATTATTTTTATCAAATGTTCACGTGTCCAATTTACAAACTGTAGAAAATTCATAAAAACCAAAAATCCATTCTTAGTGCGCACTTATGTCACTTGAGGAACCCCCCTGCCAAATTTCATCTTTATTCGTCAAGCGTTTTACGATATTTCGTGATGAGTGAGTGAGTGACCTTTCGCTTTTATATAATAGATAGATGTGTGTGTGTAGAGTACATCCATAAGCCACTCAAAATACTTAAGAATCTCCTATACCTACCTTAACCGCATTTATAAGAGTGTTTTTTTTAACAGATCTCTGACGATTGCCTTGGTCCATAAATATCAAAATAATTGCTCTTATACAAGGTCAAGTTGTATGGACCTGATAGACTTCGATATCTTAGAAATGAAAGAAATTATAACGCATAATTTTAAGTAACGGGGCACTACGGGATCAAAGAGCGCTGGATGAGTAGTTTCTTGAAATTATCAGTGGGGTTAGTGTGTTTTCTAGGGCTCGACCGCGTTAACGTAAAGGTCAATTTGTATAGAAACTGGATGAGCGCCATCTGGTGACAATAATGGAAAACTACTTTTTTTGTATACAAATTGACATTAGAGAACGAGAGAGTTTACGTTAACGCTATCAAGCATGAGTAAAAAGTCCTCGCAATAAGCACTCAGTGCAACATTTTTGTTTATACCAATCCATCACATTTGGGAAATTTCACAACTTATTCAAAAAGGTCCTGTATTTCCTTACTAAACAACAATTTCTCTTACTCCAGGTAGCTGCCTCCGGCCTCGGTCTATACCAAGCCCAAGTGAACAGGGTAGCATCCTTCAGTATCGACACGCTCGGCAGGCCGGCCAGAGAGTTTGACGTCGTAGTGTCCGGCCCTGGATCGAGAGCCCTGCCTGTAAGGTGTTACCAGACCAAGTCGGGCTTGTTGCAGGCTGAATATACTATCACTGATGTTGGGCAAAGCACTATAGGTTAGTACAAAGTAGGATTTACAGTACCTTCGAACTTCGCGTAGACATGAATCCGACATGGCTCTTTATAAACGTGGCGGGATAGAATGTTACAATGAAAATTTTCTGGCAGATGTCAAACGCCAGTCAAATCTAGTATTATCTATGTAAGTTTTCTTTTTCGCTTCATCCATAGAGAGCCATGGTATATTTTATTAACACGACTTTAGCTACAAGTTCGTACCCGACTGCAGACAACAGCAGTAGGCGTCATGTCGCTGCAGTCATGATTCCGAACGTGACTGCAGCAGACAGGCAGCGTCGTATTCCTATTGGTTCTGAAGGTTCCGTGACACAAGATGTCTGACTACACTCACTCACTACTGGTCACCAGTTCACCATTGATCTGCGGTCGGGCGACACGATTTCTGCGATCTTGCGACGTGTAGTCGAATGATGTGTCTCTAGCTACGGAAGGATTTTCATAGAAATACTTAGAAAGCAGTAGTGTCGCAGCGACACGTCGTCTGCTGCTTCTGTCTGCAGTCGGCTACGAACTTGTACCTTTTAAGGTCGCTTTTGCGTAGCGTATACGTTCAGCCAACGCTTACGCTACATACGAAGGTTGCCTCACAATGTGTATTTGTTCACTTGTCACTTTCTTCACCAGTTTCCGGTAAAATACTGATAATGCCCTTTTTCAATTTCAGAGGTACTACACTTGTCAAAACCTGTGTCAGGAAGTCCTTACACCTGCGAATCGTTTGATTCTAACAGAGTCATCATATCAGGATTACCTAGCGGAAATATTATTGCACAAACGCCGATAAATTTTACAGGTAACTCACCCATTATAGATAAGATTTTTTTTATTGATAGCTTTACATTATTCTCATTATTATTTGCGTATAGCACCATTTGTTTTTCGCTCTTAAATCCTAATGACTATCTGTAAGCGTGTCTTTTTCCATGATTCTTAGTCAGCTGGCATCCCAGTGTTACCTGCATTATTTAACTTTTAACGCGAGGTCCTTATCAAGCTATGAAGCTGTTCTTTTATATTTTCCAGTTGACACAAAAGACGCAGGTGTAGCGGAATTAGAAGTGATATGCGAAGCTATGGGCGAGCGTCGCATTCGTCTGCCGGTCGATATTAGAGAGGATGGGAACACCTACAGGGTTCGTTTGCGACCTTCAGTGCCAGCGCACTACAGAATTTATATCACTTATGGAGGTAAATATGCATTCTGAAATATAAAGTTTTAATATTGTTTTTTTTTTAACCTATTGTAAACAGCAACACCTTTTAAATCAAACGCTTGACACTATAGTTGAGAAAAGTATTAGAATATTTATCATCAAGATGATAGAAATTTAACCCTGTCTATTAATCCTTAATGTCTGACAAAAGAGATAATTATTTCTATTGTTTATGTAACTGCCAAGTTATCTCGCCACCAACCTTGGTTGACTGGTAGAGAATGCCTCAGGCATTCGCATAAGTCCGCCTATGCACCTGTATGTTGCATGAAGTTTAAATAAATGAATAGTATTTCAATCTTTTGCTTGCAAGTTAAAACTCAAGTGCAGCTAGTATCATAACATCATCTCTCAGCAACATAATAGCACGAGGACCCAGCGCTAAAAAAAAATTTGGTTCAAATAAATGTCACTAAATGGCGCGATATGCATGCATGACTTTGTTATTGGATTGTGTGTAAAATTAAAATGTTTCTAGAATTGATCATAAATTTATTTATGTTTTTCTTAATCAACTCTCAAAGATTATTTGAACGGATCATTCAAAATTTATTCCAAAAGATGGCGTGGTTTTAAATTTCTGAGGTGTGCCACTCGATTTTTTTAATTTGTATTGTAACACATTTTGGTACAATGAAACGTGCAAAAAATACTATAAACAAATCGTCATTGTATTTAAAGAAAAAAATGTCATGAACCGAGAAAACCCTTTTACTTTCAAACCGCTGCTAACACCATCTATAGCCGTGGAACGGAACTGACCGCGATCTAAGTACTTATAAAAATAATCATCTTAATCAGACGAAAAACGCTAGTTACGTCGGCATAATTTCTTTGTATGTGATGAGGCATCGGTATGCTAGTATTGTATTATCTGTGAAAATAATAAACTGTCTCATGTATTACAGTACTCTATCTTATCCTTTATCTTATATTTATTTTGGTATTTAACACCTTGCTAGGCTGGAAGCCCATTCCCACTTTACCATTATGCTTAGTCAGGATAATGGTAGACATTCCAAAACATTAACACGCTACTACTTCATTACAGGAGCAAACGTATCAGGCAGTCCAGTATCTCTAGGCGTTCTAAGCGGCAGAAGCAGTAGCATAGCAAGATGTGCCGGCACAGGACTAGCGCATGCGCACGTGGGCAAGGAGGCCGCGTTCACCATACATTGTACTGAAGACACGCCGCCAGTAGTACAGGTAATTGTGCACTTTATTTACGTAAGAAAAGGTTATAAATTGTCTAAGACCTCTGATTCTTGCGCTTCTTATGCTCTTTCCAGGGGCAAATAAATTTAATTCTATGGCTAACCATTTAGAAAATTGGTAACAGGTTTAGCTGAATTGTAATAAAGCCAAGCTACGAAATTATGAGATGCACACTGTAAACGGCCCTTAGCCTGGCCGAATTCATTACGCAATAAGGCTACGGGAGCTATTATGTGTCTTATATATTTCCCGCAGGTCATGATATATTTAAGAGTGAAATATTTTCCTTCGAGCTTGCCTTTCTGTCAATATTCAACACGAACGAATACGAACATTCTATAATGTGGCGGGCTTGTCCCAGAAATAAGCGTAAACGTGTTCGCGGTTTATTTTACCAAGTCGTTTCTTTCAGGTCGAAAGACTAACAACAGACGACAAAGAGGAAAGCACAGATACTGGTCTGCTAGAATGTCGAGTAGTGGCTGGTGCGCCTAGAGAGTGGCTCTGTGCGTACATACCGCTCGTCGTGGGGCTGTACGAGGTCAGGATATTCACCTCGTCCGGACCACTACCAGGCAGCCCCTTCTCTGTTAAGGTGAGCAATAAAACCTCTACCAACCGGTGAATGAAACGTTTTTATGAAAAAAAAAAACTGATGCCGTATAACCAAGCAATTAAAATGGTAAACCGGGGCGATATTTTTGTATAAACTTAAAGTGCACTAAAATGACATCACTTGTCCATAGCACCCACTATAACACTGATAAAGGTCTCATACTTGCTAAAAAGACTATCGTACATATTACCTGGGGGGTGACCATAAGCTCTTAGAGTAAGGTTATTTTGAGTGTGTGTAAGGGACAGATGTATATGACTTGTATACATCTGTACACTCAAAATAACCTGATTCTAAGAGTTTGTTGGTCATCCCCCACTAAATGCATATTAAAATAAATAAATAATTGTCTATTTATTTTCTTTTATTAAAGGTGATAGACACATCAGCAATCATGCCAGTGGGAGGATGGGGCACAGACAACTCGGGCCGAGTGCGAGCGCCGTCTAAACTAGTCCTCGACACCAGCAACGCGGGACCTGGCACGCTAGAGTGCTTACTAGCTGGCAGGCATCAACGTGAGTTTAAAAGCGTCTTTATTTTTTAATCATTGCACTAATCAAATAGCGCTAAAGAGTTTTAATAGCAGTTTTATTGATACAATTCTTGTTTGATCACTATTTCAGAAAATCAGTGCTAACAGCGATGTCACGTAGTTTAGAGTCACCTATAGTATTATTAGCACCGTCTTGGTTATAATTAACAGCTTTTTATATCAATTACAGGCGTAGAAACCGTATCCGGTCGAGCAGTAGTGACCCTAACAGGTGGTGAAGGCAGTGCAGGCGGGGACGCAGAACTAGAACTGACATACAACGGTGCTCTGGTAGCCGGCGCCCCCCGCCGAGCTCTGTTGGCGCCGCCCGCCAGTGCAGACCGCGTCACACTGGCCGGCAGGGGACTGGCGCATGCGGCACCGCACACGCCCGCTGTCTTCACCATCGGTATGTACAATTGTATTCATTCAATCTGCCTAGCCTTTCCCAACTATCACGGGCTTCTTCTTATTCGTTTCGCTCTTGACAGAGTGGTCGTGGTCACGATGAATTCTGTCCGATCGCTGGAGTTCTTGTCACTCGCCTCACGATCTCTCTCGGTTTGGCTCTGTTAGATGAAAGTTTAGCGCATTCATTTACTGGATCTCCTATCTTAGATTTAATATGGTGGGTCCACCTCATCGGTGACATCCCGCGTGACCTGTTACCGTCCACTCTGCCCTGCACCACCAGGCGCTCAATAGAGTCGTTATTCCTCCTCGAGACATGGCCAAAGAATGTCAGTATGCGAGACTGTACTATTGCTGATGGACGCTGATTGATGCCGAGTTCTTGGAGTATGGAGCACCAACTATCACGGGCACCCAACGCAAAAAAAAGATGATTTGGTTTAAATAAATTGCACTAGATGGCTTGATAAGCTTCAATTTGTTATTGTTTTGTGACATATTAAGATTTTCTAGAGATGATCATAAAAAATCTATGGTCTTGTTTACTTATGTCTCCAAGCACAAAATTAGTGAATATTGGGCTCTTAATTCGTATTTCAAAGATTATTTGAATGGATCATTTAAAATTGATTCCAGTAGACGGCGCGGTTTTAAATTTCTGAGGTATGCACTCGATTTTTTAAATTTATTTTGTAACATATTTTGGTACAATAAAACTGAAAAAACGGGCATTTATTGCCCGTTTTTACAAGTCGTTGCTGACACCATCAACCTCTGTGGAACGGAACGGAACCAAACACGATCAATGTTCTTAGAAAAATAATCAGACGAAAAACGCTAGCTACGTCGGCACGGTTCCTTTGTATGGGACGAGGCATATGCTAGTAGATATTATATTATCTATGCCAACTATGTTGGGATCGGCTTCCAAACATAGGCTGCAGCTGAGTACCAGTACCTATTCTTATGTGAGTACCATCAACGGACAACCAGACATTAGCAGTGCGCCACCATTGCATGGTGAATATCCTACCCATATGCACGAATACAACTTATACAAATTTGAATTATGCATACAGCGGAGAAGCGTAATAATTCCCTGCTTAAGTTTTTTCCCTGATAGTTATATAACCAGGAGATTTTAAGTCAAAATTGATAATTGGTACTGTTTGATTCATCGTTGACCACAATATCATCGATTACCATCAAGTAGGCTGGTGATCTTACGCGAGCCAGACAATTAATAATAAATAAAAGGTTACATAAAAAAAAAAAAAAATACTCAATTGCTTAAGAAGCGAACTAAAAAGACGTAAACAAGAAGAAAATCATGCTGTGCAGTCGGAGGATACATATTCGCGAGCTGTCTGACTAAAACCAGATGTAACTCCAACCGCACAGCATGATTTTCTTCTTGTTTACGTCTTTTTAGTTCGCTTCTAAGCTGTCGGGATTTTTGAATTTTTTACGTAACCGTTTTTATTTTAACGTTTTAGTCAACTTTTTTTTCCGATTTCGTTACATTTAAACATAAGTGTTATATATTTTAAATCACCTTTTAAAACCCTTTATTTTGATACCCCATTTGATGTGTTTGTAATTTAAAAAAAATTGGGCTCCCACAATATGGTGCCCAAAAGCCGCCATTTTTCAATTTTAATGTAGTTAGTGACACTCGCAAGGTTAAGAGGAATCGATTGACGTAAGAATCATCAAAATCTGTCAACGCGTTTGCTCTCTAGAACGCCACATAGGAACAAACATACATATACTGATAAACACATTACCCTACTTCGGCAGTCGGGTAAAAAGACCGTCTAATTCGCAATATAGTCCACTCATAATAGACCTTGAACCGATCGCCGTTGCGGATTACGATATCAACCCCGCGAATATCCATATTCATTACCATAGATGAGGATCGAGCTCAAAACGAATCAAGTGCCTTACTTTTCTTAAAGTTATCACATACAAAGCCAGATTGTAATTACTACGTGTTAATATTAAAGTACCTGGTCCTTGAATGTATTATGTATGAATAATTTAAATTGATAAAGTTAAGTGACACTTTAATTGATAACGATCTATAAATTCAGACGTTCACTCATAAGACTCCGTGGCGCAACGGTAGCGCGTCTGACTCCAGATCAGAAGGTTGCGTGTTCAAATCACGTCGGGGTCAAAATGTTCTTTTTGTATTTTTTTTTTTTCAATCCTTTCCACAATAGAAACATGAAGATAAATAAATGATAAAATAATTCTTAAACTAATTACAAACTTAGTCACCAGTTATCTTAATTAATAAATCAGTACAATTCAAAGATAATAATCACAAACTTTAGCTTATCATAATTACGCAGTCCTAGGTACGTACCTATTAATCTTTTACGCATTACTGCTACCGATATAAAAATATGTGAGATTTCACGAATGTCACATTCATGAAAATGGTAAACTTTTACTGGACTTAAATGGAAAAACTTCCATACATTTTGATCGGGTTTGTAACTATAGTATTACACTTTTGTATGAAGCAGCAGTTTTATTTTATTGTTGACGTTGTTTCTCTGTTTGGATTTGACAACAGGTATACTAATCGGATGCTTTACCGTCATTTAGGAAAACTCATTAGCGTAACAAATCACTGAACACATTAGCGCTAACCTAATTTAAATCATCATTAAATTCTTAAACACATCAACTCTATCAACAGTATGTGTTTAGCGCTAAAAGTAATTTTGTGATTGTTGCTGCTAGCGGGCCTTAGTTTTTCAATTTCACAATGGTGTCTAAATTCAACCCTCTTTATTCAGATGGCAGTGCAGCTGGTCCTGGAGCTCCGGAAGCGTCCTTAACATCACCGGACGGTGACAACATCCCCGTGGCACTAGCAGCTGCGGGGCCGGGGCTGTGGCGCGCAACATACACGCCGCGCCGCGCTGCTGACCATCAACTGCGGGTGTTGTGGGCCGGAAGGCTTGTTAAAGGTATTGTAATACACTGCCAGTGCATTTCATATGCTTTTTGTAGGCTATGGACTGGACACAGTTAAGGATTATTCAGTCGGTCATAAAATCTAGACAGCAATCGTGTGAGGGGGTGTATGAGAAATGCTATACTTGTCGTTCGTCTCGTAGTATTCTGTGGGTAGGATAGGATAGATGGACCCCATTTTCCGCACTTAGACTCGCATTTGGTCCGGTGTACGTACAGGCCTCATCGCGTTGAGAGGGAATGGGCCGTAACGTAATCCACCACGCGGGCCCCGTGCATGTTGGTGGATGTCACATGTCTTCGAATTTTTGGTTCTAAGACATGCTAGTTTCCTCACGATGTTGTCCTTCACCGTTTTGAGAGCAGTGGTGATGAAATACTTTACACAAAGTAAATCGCCTGCCTGGGTTCGAACCCACGACCTACGACTTGTAAGTTACGGCCACCACTGCTCTTATTCTGTAGGTATTGTGGGGTGGTACATATTTTCCATGGTGTTCGAGGGCACTGATGCCGAAAATGAGGTCGAAATGGAAATCCAGAAGATGACTATAATTCGTCATTAGTATTTTTAACATTTATATGGATTTGTTTTAACCAGCAACTCTTTTTTTTTTGCCACGGCTTTAGCAAATATTTTCAACTCTCTGTCCACACCAGCTAATTTCATGTAATATCCTTTGTTCCACCAGGTTGTCCACTCACAGTGAACGTGTCGGCCAGCTTCGAGAGCGGCGACGCGTCGCGCGTGGTATGCTCGGGCTCGGGCCTGGCGGGCGGCGTGCTGGGCCGCGACATCCGCGCCTGGCTCGACACGCGCCGCGCCGGGCCCGGCGAGCTCACCGCGCACTGCACCGGGCCCAACAAGGTACGACCAACTAGAGCACAAAGACCACACAGTTAAGGTTCACGTGCGAAAGAGATTGATGCTTTGATGAGCAGTAAGAAGGTAGTTCTCGTACGAATTAGCACTTTAATAAATTTGTATCGAAATCGATGATGATTTAGGACGAAAACGCGCGCGCGAATTTTTATAAACAGACCTTTAGGAGTCTAGATATCATGAAAAAACGACTAAATGTATATTTTCAAAATTAAATTATTTGCATTGTTGAATTACTAATCTATACCTGTATGAAGGTCTTATGGTATTTATTTCCGCCCAAAGATGCCTTAAAATTAGTGTTGAGATATGGAACTTTCGACGCTCATAACTTTTAAATATTTATTAACTGTTTTGTTTCCATACAGGGCTAGATAATGATGAGACAAATTGATATAATTTTTTATTTTGAACGTACATCGTCAAACAGGTAATCGCTAAACGTTTGTATGGAAGAATTTTCGGCTAATGTAACCTTAACGTATCAGCCGCGTTAGTTCAACGTACAACACCAATCGTACAGGTGCAAAGGTTTTAACACCAAAGTAAAGTGATTGTGGTGGGTGCCTAACGAAACAGGAATGTAAATTGGGCATCGAGTAGATCTCCTATGGTTTTCCCTGTGGAAAAGCGTCTAGCCTACAACAACTCACAATGCACTTTATCCATCTAATCACGCCAACCGCCACAGCGCCTGTTACTGACCTAGGAACCCCACGTTTACACTGAACAGACCTCGTTCAGTGTAAACAACATATATACAATTCGCAGCAAAATAAATAATGTTCTATGGAACTATGCTCATACCCTGAATGCTGTCGCACAAATTTTCAAA
This sequence comes from Orthosia cruda, assembly GCA_964057195.1. NCBI lineage: Eukaryota > Metazoa > Arthropoda > Insecta > Lepidoptera > Noctuidae > Orthosia > Orthosia cruda. Next base: position 19,667,136 of record OZ059825.1, on the reverse strand, counting down.
GCTTTTTCAACATCTAACTATGAATCTCTTTCAGGTCGCGTACTGTGAACTATATGAGCATGGAGACGGCACGTTCACGCTGAACGTGAAGCCAGCGGAAGCGGGCCGACACATGCTGAGCATACAGTTTGCGGGCGAGCATGTGCCAGGATCGCCTTTTGTGCTCAAAGTGGCCGGCGCTCCTGACCCTTCGAAGGTATGTACCATCACATATTACCTTACTTAACTCGAACAGACCCAATGAACGTGAAGGATGATTCTTTCAGTCGAGTGAATCAACCACTACACAACACTTTACCTACATGTTTTTGTTAAACATTTTAAGTGTTCAGCGCTAGGCATCCCGTTTTGGCCAAAAAATCGTTTTGTATGCAAAAATCCTTACAAGATTTCTATGATTAGTCTGTTCCACTGGCAGGTTCATTAGAACTGTTTTAGCAACTAAAAGACCTCTTACTAATAAACACAGAATAAAGTTATACCAGGAATAACAAAGAAATAACCATACATTTTCATAGGTTTAACTTTATTATGTGTTTATTAGTAAGAGGGTAAATTTAAACGCTGGTAAGAAACAGATTTTTGTTAGAATGCTGATATCATAAAAAACGGTAGATTAAATTTATTCAATTAAATTTATGGATTTTGGCGGTGGAACGGTAGACAGGACCGACAGCGGTAGATCTACCGAAAAGTTCGTAGATATGGCAATACTGATGATTGCGACGGACCGAACTATGAGACGGTGCGAGAGAGTAAGAGATTGATTGAGAAGGGTAGAGAGGCGCGAAGTGGGAAATACATAGTTCTCAGCGGCTGCGCGCACCACACCTAGCACTATGATTTTAGCTACTTCGGCTTGTGCTAATCGGCAGATTTTTATTCCCTATCCTTGAATGATTTCCTTAAAAAAAAAAACGCGTAGAGAATTTCCAGATGACTTTTCTTTATTGTAAATCTGTGACTCTCCCATTTCCTTTTGTCACGCTCAAATTGTCAGATAATTGAAATATTTACACACTTTTCTGCATGTAACGTGAAAATGTTTTCAGCCATTCAAAATTTATGCATATTTTACTCTTTGTATCGGGGTTTTTTAAAGTCAAGTGTCAGGTTTACTTGCTTACACTATATCTTCCTCTTTTTGTATCCAGGTCCGTGTATACGGTCCGGGCGTAGAACCAGGCGTGCTCGCGACGTTCCAGTCTCGCTTCCTATGCGACACGCGCGGCGCGGGCGCAGGCCAGCTCACAGTACGCGTGCGGGGGCCCAAGGGCGCCTTCCGCGTTGAAATGCAGCGAGAGAGCCAGAAAGACCGCACTATACTTTGCAAAGTGAGTATTAACCGCCTATAAATAAGGGCTATATTCCCCCGGCGTAGATTCAGTACGTTGCAGTTTCGCTTCGTATGCTAAGGACCGCACTATACTTTGCAGAGTAAATCACTGGCGTTTTTAACCGACTGCAAATGAGGAATGCTCTTGCGTAAAGCCTGAAGTTCCGTTCTCGCTTACTGTATGATATGCGTGCGGTAGGGCGCCTGCCAACGTATAATAAGCGAGCCAGAAGAACTTATATTATGAAAAATAAGTAACCAGTGTTTTGTTGAGTTTTAACCCTTTCAGAACAATATTGGAGTCGGGTTTGAGGCTAATGACACAGTATAAATACGGACAAACAGTACGGAAACTACCTACAAACGCTCGAAACGGCATACTCACTCACACAAACATGCTCAACGACGAGACGCCTAAGCGGCACGAACTACTGACAGCATCGCGACAACCGCTTAGGTGTCTCGTCGATTCGAGCGTTTGTAGGTAGTTTCCGTACCGTTTGCCCATTTTTATACTCTGCTAATGACGTGCTATTCAGTAGTCCCTAAAATACTCTTATTCTGCTGCATCTGTTTAGCTTAGTTGAGTATACGTTAGACAGGTGAAAGTTATCTACCAGGGATATTCTTCAGATCATTAAACATCTCAGCAGCTCAGATATTGAAGGCCGAAAATTAAAATATTTTGAAATGGAATTTGTCAACAAATCAAATGGTATTTGAAAAACTTATGTTGCTTACTATAGTAAGATAATAAGAAATAAGTAATTGTGGACTGGGAACCCACACCGGGTTCGTTGAATGTTCGGTAGGAAGTAAAAAGGACCTTGGAATGAACAAATAATGTCTCTTATCAAGGAGATTAATACCAAAAACATTGTAATTATTAAGATTGAGCGCATTCAGTGAATAATCTATTGGTCATCATCAGATAATTGTACAGATTGAAACCTGTTTATTTTGAAACTGAGCTGTTTTACTGTTTCCATTAATGATTGCAAGTCGGTAATGTTTTTGAATCCGGATAATCCGGTGTAATTCTGGATTCAGCCGGATTAGTAATTTAAAAAAATTCCATTCAATCAAAATTATCACTTTATATCGTTGTGTGAAATTCGTTAAAAAGAATATTGTTCCAAATTGACTTTTTGACATTGAATTTTAGCACTAGATTCCCCCGTTCCATCAATATCAGTGCTATCTAGGCACTTATGTTCACGGTGACATGATAAATATTCAAGATGCGTGGTCTTCAGCAGCCGAATTGCGTAACTGAATTCGGCAAAGGAAACAGTTTGTAACCTTCAAAGAGTTAGAATCATTTCTTTCAACATTTTCGGTATTGCGAAACTAATTTGGCAAGAGTACGATCATCCTCCTGATGATTTATTGCCAAATAAATAGGACATAATTTAATTTTGTTTTACTTACCTACAACTAATGGTCTTCTAATGCTTTTAATCAAAAATGTATAATGGTTCCTTAAAACTGGAAAAACAATTAATGTTAACAATCAATTCTACGTCAAAATATTGGTCATGGAAAGATTTAGCTACTTTCCTTTTCAGAGTGTAATATGCAATACGTAAAGTCGTTTTTGTGAAGGTTCCAAACTGTTTCCTTTGCCGAATTCACTTAAGCAATTCGGCTGCTGGCCTCCTCTCTGTGAGAGAGAATGCGCCGTAATCCACAACGCGGGCCCTGTTCAGGTTGGTGAATGTCAAGTCTTCGAATGTTTGATTCTAAGACATGCCGGTTGCCTCACAATGTTTTCCTTCACCGTTTTGAGAGCAGTGGTGATGAAATAATTTACAGTAATGCGCCAGCCTGGGTTGGAACCCGCAACCTACAATACAACACGTAAATCGCGGCCGTTACCACTGCTCCCTTATGTTTGTAAAAATATTTCTAGAAAACTATGATAAGTTGTTAATCTTGTTCTACACACTTGATTGTCAAATAACGATCTAGGGGAAATAAATGGTATTAATTATTGTGTCGTTCCCAATCGGCTTCGTAATAAGTATCTACTCCAATTTTGCACAAATATACTGGTTTTTATCTGTTTCTCCGGATCTGGTCCGGATATGGTAAGTAGCAAATGGTACCAGATTCGCCGAGCCGGATTGTTTGTAATCTCCAGTTAACATAATTATGTACTTGCAAAAAATTATACCCGCTCAAAAATAGTTTAGGTATAACAAAATCAGGAGTGTTTTATCAGATTTATTTATAGAAACGTCTTTTCATTACGAGATGTATGTATTTACGTTAGTAATGAGGATAGATTCAATTAATAATACATGCTTAAAATGGTAGATAAAGACCTGTTAAATCGGACAATCCTTGGTCTATCAGCTTATCAAATTGTCATAATACAGTATTTTGTAAGTATGTTTGCGTTGAATGACACAAATATTCCTTTATCAAAATTATCACGTTGTAAGGCAGGTATCTGAAATTTTACTGCGTGGTCCCTCGTAGGTATGGAAAACTAAAGTATAGCTCTCGCCAAACTTATGGCCGCCCTGAAATTGGCTTAAATGGCTGCGCAGTAGGAAATCTCATACAAAAACAGCACCGTTTCGTGCCTCGCGCATGCGGTAAACCAACTTCAGGGCGGCCAATAAGTTTGGCGAGGGCTATAAGACTGTGCAACTTTCCAACTATTACTCAAAAGTCCTCTATTTATTTTAGATTATATTTTATTGATATTTCCTTAATGGCACACATTGTTAGCTGGGCAAAAGGCCTAATATTGTTGAGAACATTATAAATTTGTGTTTTATGTAGCTTTTCACAAAAAAAGCTGCAATTGCTTTCCAATTCCAGTATAATACTCACAACGGATCTTTGTGTGTCTGAATTGGCTGCAAGAGCCTGCGCAGAGCTATTTTTGTGTCAATATTGAAAGTGGAGATAGCATTGTATAACTGTCTCTTTCACTCGCTTACGTTTGTCGCATCATCCTATCTCGCTTACTCTATGCAGTTAAACTGTTTCTTGCGCAATAGTTCACAGAACTAACTTCAGACACACAAAGATCCGCTGTGAATATTATAGTAAAGGTTAACAACACTAAAGTTGCCAAAGTTTACCTTTTCATGACCCTTAACCCGAAAACTCGACAACATTTCAGCGAATAAGACAGCTCCCTAATAAATGTTTCTTTCACCCACAGTTCTCACCCACCGAGCCCGGTGACTACCGCGTGGAAGTCCGATGGGCCGGCCGCCACGTGCCTGGCTCGCCCTTCCCCGTCATGATCTTCGACACGCAGGAGGAACTGCGTCGCTACATGCAAGCTTCTGCCGCTTGACACCCCCCTCTACTTGCACCTACGTAACTTTTTGTGTAACTACCCAACCTACAAAAAATATTTTCTTTTATTTTAAAACTTCTCAAATTGCCATATTTGTTCTTTGTATAAAAGTTATTTGGCAATTCTAAAATCGGTTTTTCGGGAAGTAAAAGCTTAAATGAGGAATACACAATGTGAAACCAACACATTATAAAATATATATATATTGATTTAACTTTGTTGGCAGCAAATAATTTCTTATTTTGGATAGATGTGTTTTTCACTTGTGTTTTTACTTTTCGTATGGTTATAAATAACACACTATATAATTCACAAACATTGTCTTCTTGTCTTTAACAAATAAAACGCCTTATAATATGTAAGATTTTAATTGAAAATGTCTTCATTAGTGGTTTATTCAATCAGAAGTAATCAGAAGATACTATTGATTGGATCTAACATCTAGTGCACGTATAACGTCTTAAAAATGTTATGATATTTTAATCTTTTTACTTATATAACGCAATCCGAATCGTAAACACGATAAAATTTGAACGAACAAAACAGCTGATATCGGAAGTAATGTGTGGTTTTATTTATTGTATTTTATCAGTAACATATTGAATTACTGTTCTAGTAGTAATTTCACAAAATGTAATAATCCGTCCATGTGTTTTTTATAAGGTAGTGAGTAGGCAAACCAGATTACTGCAGCTGTACGATTTTCTATAGAAACGGCGTCGTCATCGGAATAAAAGGTATTTAAATTAATGGTCTAATAGAATCTCTGTATTTTTATAAGTACATATTATATTCTAATGCAAAATTCTAAATGTATTTTAGAGATAAATGCATAATAATTTGTTTGTTAATATTTATTAATAATGACATTTAGTTTTACATCATTTAACTTAACTATTGTAACTAACGAGGTATTTGTTTATTGTTATTACGGGCTCAAGTTTGTTTAACCACACCGATGTGAATTTGAGCCCGTAAGCTGCTGAATTATTCAGTTACTAATTGTTAATAAATTGAACTTTATAAACAATATTGTTGTTTTGTTTTATACAATTAGTGACATACCTACCTATTCCTCATTTTTCCATCATAAAGGTACTCGACTCGTTATATTTATATCATTCATATATGCCAACATTATCGAAATAGACAACGTTTAAAAAAAAAGTTATCATTATTTGTTATTTTACAATATCTAGTAAAAATTATCCTTTGTTCGCATAAGGACAGATTCTCATAAAGACAGATTAGCAGAAGGACGGATTCTCTTAAGGACAGTTTCGCAAAAAGACAAAGTACAGTTAAGTTGAAAAGAATATATATATATTTATTTACTTTTTTACTTTACAAAATAAAATAAAAAAAAATTATTTTCAATTAATTAAAAAATACTTTTCTTAAACCTAGTCACTATAGGTTTGGTACGGTTCACATTATGTACGTCTCAGTATTGCGAGGCGTTGACTCTATGGCCGATATTTTATCGTTTGCGAAATCCAAAATAATGTTCTCAATTTTACTGTCAACCAAAATATCAGATTTCCTTCTTTTCTTTCCCTGCACAATAAAAACCACCACCGAATATTTTTAGATCGGAGAGATTTTCTTCCTCTTTCAAGAGTATGAAATAAAATAAGGGTGGTCTTTTAGAAATCTTATAATTAATCCTTCGATGGTATTCGTGGTTCGAAATTTGGCTATAGCAATTAAAAATATCGCTGGTAATGACTTTCATCCATTGTTTACTAAAATAAGCTTTCCTAATTACTAGGGCCTAACTCGCATAAACAACGCCGGTACGCCACCGTTATACGCGTTGCTGGCAATAGTGCTAATAGGGAGAAAAGTTGTGTGTATTTACGACCCTCTTTAAAAGAACTGAATCCAATTGACTTTTGACTTCTGCCTTTTAGTACTATGTCAGGATATGTTAACTTGAGAGCATGGATAATAGCTATTTCATAATCACACTGCTTTGGAAATCTGTATATATGCGTGGCGGTGATAGTATTAAGGGCCTAAAATAGTTTGCAGAACTGTACCTTTTCTGTCTTTATGCGAAACTGTCCTTATGAGAATCTGTCCTTCTGCTAATCTGTCTTTATGAGAATCTGTCCTTATGCGAACAAAGGAAAATTATTATAATACTAAAGTTTGAACAACCTTGCTCGCATAGAGCACCATGGAGTGTCAGCGTAAGACGGAAATATTAGATTTTTATTTATTTTAATATGCATAAGCATTTCCTATAATTTTATAAAGATAGCTATCTTTATAAAATTATATCTATAGATACTCAAACGTCAGCCCAACCCTTTATATTTATTTCTTAGTTATCACCACAAAAAAATGATTGTAATTTAATGTCCAACTAACTCAAAAAACTGATTCTAATAGATTTTACCGAAATTTGAAACCATTGGTTAGTATATTTAACCATTGGTTAACTAGGAATAAAATACTGGTCTTAAGGGCGCGTTTTTTTTAACAACTACCTACATTCTAGCAAGATAATACGCATCGGTGTGCAGGTAGGTTCGCTCTAATCGTTATAATTTCATTAGTGGATCACTAATTAGATTTCAGATAACCTTGCGAATAGGTATCTCGAAGTGCAACGACTTTGAAATAAAGATCTACTTGTGGGCTGTGGGGATTTTGTACCAATAATTTATATCGAGGAACGACGAACAATGTCATACTCGATTCTCGATTAATACAAGAATAATCTAGGCAAATATTGTTTTTATAATGCTATATTTAGATACTAATCACACTCTCTGAGCTTGGTATGTACGTGGGCTTTGGTATCTGAACGACACGGTATTCCTAGAGGGGTACACGTCATTATTATTATTATTATTGTTGTTAGAGCGAGGGACTCTGCTGGTGAGCTGTGCGCGCAAAGCGTCCAAACTCTGCCAGAGCTGCTGCATTTGACCGTAGATTATCACTTCTAGACGCTGGATTGAAGTGTGGAGCTCTCCTGAAAAATTGAGAAGAACGTAATATGTAGAACGATTTTATTTAAAGCGTGGCATAGGTATACTATATCCGCTGGTTGCGAGACGCACGGGACCGGTCAATGTGGTGACACTGGGGGAGGCCTATGTCCAGCAGTGGACGTCTTTCGGCTGTTACCTATACCATAATCAGCCGGCAATTTTCCCACTGTTAGGACACAGGCCTCATCTCTATGTGAGGACAGGTGTTCAATGTAAACACATCAACACGGTCTAGGGATATTTTTAAAAAAGCGAATTACTATCAATGTGTTAATTATTTATATGACATGTATATATTTAAAAGATACGTTATTTAATATTCTACCATTTTTTAATAATGGTTAAGGTACTTCGATTAAAATTTCAGGATTTTATGGAAAAAAAATGAAGCATAGACGGAAACCGTATATGAATTAACTTTTAATTTGTGAGTAAAAACTGAAAAAAATTGAAAAATCATTTAATTTGTGTTTATAAACTTGAAGTTAGTAGTCTGAGAAAGCGCCCATGATGTTCATAACACATCGGCAACGATTCGGCATGCTCAGAACAAGGTTGTCAATGTCTTGCTGCGGAATATTGTCCCATGTCCTTCTGAGGTGCGCAGAAAGTTGATCTTCTGTAGCCAGATTTTCAGGAACTTCCTTCAGAGCTCTTCTTTGCAGCATATCCCACGCATGCTCAATGGGATTTAGATCTGGCGATTGAGCAGGCCAGTCTAAGGCCCTAACATTGTGTGTATGTAACCAAGCTGCTACCGTTCTCGCCGTGTGTGCCCGGGCATTGTCGTGCATGAGCAGGAAATCATGGCCCATTTGTGTTCTGTGGGGCAAGATTACGGGCCCCAGCACCTGTTGGACGTATCGTTCTGCCGTCATATTGCCCCGCACCCAAACGAGATCCGTCCGTCCTCCAAGACGAATTCCTGCCCAAACCATAATTGTTCCTCCTTGGTATGGGTGAACTTCCTGAGGGTTCTGAAGACGGCTCCATTGTCCAGGAACTCGCCAAACACGCGTCCTTCGTGAATCTGGATGGAAGCCGAACCTGGATTCATCCGTGAATAGCACATTGGACCATTGCTCACGGCCCCAGTCCACGTGGTTCCGAACCCATTCTAATCGTCGTCCACGATTGCCTCTCCGTAAAGGTGGGACCCGGAGTGGTCTACGAGAGCGTAGATTGCTTTCATGCAGTCGCCTTCTTACAGTTTGGTCACTCACAAGCACTTGGTGTTCCACTCGCAGCCTTTGGACCAATTGAGTCGCCATTGCATTTGGTTGAGCTCGCGCAGTAATTTGCAAAAATCGGTCTTGTCTGGGGGTAGTGATGCGACTTGGCCCCCGGTGCCTCTCCGCTACTTCACCTGTGGCACGATAGCGTGTCCACAATCTTGAAATTACATTTTGGTGGGTCTCTATGGCCTCAGCAACATTACGCTGAACAGACCCAGCTTCCAGCATTCCCACAGCTCGTAACATCTCCGCCCTCGTCAAATGTTGGCGTTGCATAGCTACAATACCTCAATTTTAACTTTAACTTTCGTTTAAAAATGAAAAAAATCTGTAACTAAACGTAATTCGTATTGTTTTCTAAATTTCGCACAAAATTCCCTCTCCTACACATCAAGACATTTTTATGCCACCGAAACAAAAGAATTTTCAAAAATTTGAATTTGGTATTAGTCTGAGATAAATTACAAACAAATCTATCTATATATATATATATATATATAAAAGCGAAAGGTGACTGACTGACTCACTGACTGACTGACTGACTGATCAATCAACGCACAGCCAAAACTACTACGCCTAGAAGCATGAAATTTGGCAGAAAGGTTCCTCAAGTGACGTAAGTGTGCACTAAGAAAGGATTTTTGGAAATTCCACCCCTAAGGGGGTAAAAAGGGGGTTGAAAGTTTGTATGAAAAATCTAATTCCTTCTGCCAAAATTCTTGAAACTTAGCACAAATAGTATTCTTAGTAAATGATAAGGATTGACATTATTAGTTTTTCGAAACTACCCCCAAATGATGATTTAGGGGGTGTTGAAGTTTGTATGGAAAAATCTGATTTTTGGTTCAATAAACTTGAAACTTGCCACAAATACTAACCTAAATTAATAATAAAGGTAGCAATTCATATTTTTTGAAACTACCCCTAAAAGACGATTTAGGGGATGTTATTTTTTTTTTAATAATCTTATATCTTGGGTTAATAAACTTGAAACTTGACATAAATACCAATCTAAATAAAAAATAAAGGCTTTCATTGTCAAACTCTACCCCTAAGGGGGTAAAAAGGGGGTTGAAAGTTTATATGAAAAATCTAATTCCTTCGGCCAAAATTCTTGAAACATAGCACAAATAGTATTTTAAGTAAATGATAAGGATTGACATTATTAGTTTTTCGAAACTACCCCCAAATGATGATTTAGGGGGTGTTGAACTTTGTTTGAAAAAATCTGTTTTCTTGGGTCAATAAACATGAAACTTGACATAAATACCAAACTAAATAAACAATAAAGGCTTTCTTTGTTAGTTTTCGAAACTACCCCCAAAGCATGATTTAGGGGATGTTATTTTTTTTTTGAAGAATCTTAAATCTTGGGTTAATAAACATGAAACATGACATAAAAACTAACCTCAATAAACAATTAAGGTTATCATTATTAGTCTTTTGAAACAACCCCCAAAGTCGATTTAGGGGGTGTTGAAGTTTGTATGAAAAATCTGATTTCTTGGGTCAATAAACTTGAAACTTGCTACAAATACTAACCTATATGAATAATAAAGGTTGTTATTATTATTATTTGAAACTACCCCTAAAAGACGATTAAGGGGTGTTCAATCTTTTTTGAAGAATCTCATTACTTAAATACCATCCTAAGTAAACAATAAAGGTTGTCTTTATTAATTTTTCGATACTATGCCCAAATTATGATTTAGGGGGTGTTGAAGTTTGTATGGAAGTATCTGATTTTTTGGGTAAATGAACATGAAACTTGACATAAATACCAACCTAAATAAACAATAAAGGTTGTCATTATTCGATTAAGGGGTGTTAAATCATTTTTGAAGAATCTTATTACTTCAGTTAATAAACATGAAACTTGACATAAACAATAAAGGCTTTCATTTTTAGTTTTTCGAAACTACCCCCAAAAGATGGTTTAGGGGATGTTAATTGTTTAGCAGAATCTTATATCTTCGGTTAATAAGCTTGAAACTTGGCATAAATACCAAGCTCAATAAACAATAAAGGTTTCATTATTAGTTTTTTGCAACTACCCCCAAAAGACGATTTAGGGGGTATTACAGTGTTTTTAAGGAATCTTATTTATTGGGTTAATACATTTGAAAGTTGTCATAAATACCATCCTAAGTAAACAATAAAGGTTGTCTTTATTAATGTTTCGAAACTATGCCCAAATGATGATTTAGGGGGTGTTGAAGTATGTATGGAAGAATCTGATTTCTTGGGTAAATAAACATGAAACTTGACATAAATACCAACCTAAATAAACAATAAAGGTTGTCATTATTAGTTTTACTTATCTACTCCCAAAATACGGTTTACGGGGTGTTCAAAGTTTTTTTGAAGAATCTTATTTCTTCAAAAAATAAATTAAAAACTTGGCGCAAATACCAACATAAGGATACAGTAAAGGTTGTCATTATAAGTTTTTCGAAACTAACTCAAGGTAAGAATCTTACTGGACAGGGTTTCGTTTTTGACGTGGGGTTCTAGGGGAGCACTAAGGCGCAATTTTGCGGCCATTCAACCTTTAAGGAGCTGAAAAGGATAAAAATTAGTTTGTATGTAAAATCAAATTCCTTGGGGATAAGGTTGATACTCAAAATTTACATAAAACATTTTTAAAACTCTCTCCCAGATAGGGTTAAGAGTTTTAAAGTTTTTTTGAGGAATCTCACTGCGCTATCTGACTAACATAAACGATAATTAAAAAGAGAAGAAAAGAGTGAATATCATATTTAGGTTTTTCAAAACTCGACCCCCAACGGGGCAAAAAGGGATAAGTTTTTAGGGGAGGATTTTACTTTGTGGCGGTAACCTAAAATTTATTATTCTTTAAGTCAAATAACGAATCGTCCCAATCCAATAAACCCTGTATATCTACGATGCCCATTTTTTATTGTTTTAATAATAGCTAATTTTTGGTTTCCTTCACTAACTGCATATAAGAATATCATTTAAAGCATAAACGAAATCACGCGAACGAAGTCGCGGGCAGAGTGCTAGTCGGTGTATAAAAGATTCCAATGCGGCCAGTACTTTTCGAGTTATTTAATTGAGTATGAAATATGTAAATGACTATCTATCTATTGTCTATAGTCCCATATTTATTTTATACAAACGAGAATCGAACTCAACAAGTCAGCATGCACGCCTATTGCAAAGCCAAACATGCAAAAATATATAACTAAGAAAATATTTGTTGTACTTACATACAAACTAGATACCTATAATACCTACCTACCTACGTTTTATATTTATTTAATACATAGTTGAAATAATAAACAATCTATACGCCGTTTTTTAAGCTTTATTGAACGCACTAGTCAATTAATCACCTAATATTTCTCGGGGCAACAACTCAATTAATCAATGTGTGAAGTACCTATGTGCAAAATCGCGCGGGATTAGCCATGAAGTAGCTTTCAGTGGCGTTGACCTCGTTTGTTTTAATCTTCTCGACTAAGCGCCTCTTCCCATTTTAGGTAGCCCGATTTCGATCAATGGTTTGCGTTGTTCCTCACGAAAAAATCGAATCGCTATAGAAAAATAGGTATCATAACATTTTACTTTTTTCCCTTTAAACATAACGGGCAAAATGTGGGTAAACTTCTGCTTATATTGTCGGGAATGCCGCTAACAGTGCTACAAGTACGTTTTTGCGTTTGAACATGAAAGATATTTTCCGGGAACTGTTAGTAGGTAGATATAATTAAAGATTTTAACAAAAAGAAAAAATTACCAGAACAAATTGGCGGTATTAGTTCCGACTTGGTCAAGCGCGAAAAGATAGATACCTACTTGTTTGGGTAACTACAGGAAGATACTACAACCGTGCTGACAGTAAACTATTTAAGATTTACTTACTAGAAGTAACGACTCCATGCAGCCTCCTTGTAATAGTTGCGTTGGCTGTAGCATTAACTTCCTGTGTCTTGACTGAGCACATGGCCCGCGCCTCTTCGCGCGGCCCACTGCCATGGTAGGTCGAGTTACGAACCTCAAGGTAAGGCTTGCTCGGATGAGCTTCGGGGACATTCGATACTGTATAGCTTGGGCCTCGTGCTGTGGAAAATGTAAATTTACAAATTAATCAAAGCTTTAACACCTATTTTTTTTCTTTTTTTAATCAATAAAAGAAGTGATCAAACGCGAGCCGTCTGATGGTAAGGCATGATGAAGCACGCTTGCCTAGAAGAAACCTATTCACTCTTGACTTAAAGACCCCAAGGTTGCAGCTATCAGGGAACAAAGACCCCGGAAGGCAAGGGAGTTCTACTCCTTAGCTGTGCGCACAATGAAAGTATTAGCAAAACGCTTTGTACGTATGGGAGGGACGTCCACCATGTACCGATGGCGCATCTCTGCGTCTATTTCCATTTGAACCCGCCACGACGTCGGTACCCAAAAAAAAAACATTGTAATGGTCGATTCTTGAACTGTTGTACTCTGCAGGTATCCCAAATAGGCAGTAACTGCAGCAACGCCTAAAACGCCGAAAGCCTGCCTTCATGATAGGCAGGGGGACTTCGAGGTCACGGGCGTTCAGATTGAGGACTCTGTCCGCCCACCAAGGGACTCGAGAAAAGACGGTGGCATAGTGATCACGTGCTGCCGTGCACAGCGAGACTCAGGAGAGATGCTTTTTCAGTCTTCCCAGGGATGTGCCCTTACAGGCGTTACAAAGCGTGGGTGCCGGGGTGGTCTCTTAAGAGGTCACGGTGTCCCTTCCAAGTGCCGATGGTGATCACCGGGGTGGTTTAATAAGGAAAAAATATCACACTTCCTATTCTTTTGTCCAAAAGTTTGAAGGTTCAAGGTTCAAACAAAAAAAAATGTTACAAGTATAATTACTTACATCCGACGAGATAATATACCAGGATAATCTATGACAGGAACTTCGGCTAATCAAAGTGTTCTCAAACATTGCATAAACATACTACTTAGAAACCAGCCAAGTGCGTGTTGGACTTCGCACCACTTTAGGGACCCGTACCAAACCGCAAAAACATTACCACCAAATTTGAAGTTATAGGTCAAATTTTTGTTAAAGTAACATATTTTTAAAACAAAATATACAGCATTTATCTACTCAACGAGCTCTAAACAATGATACCCTACTCGGTGGGGTAGGTCGATGGTTCACGCCCAACTTTAGCTGTAGGGGAAAAACATTTTAAAATAACATTGACAATAAGTATGGCTTTGGGTCAACAGATGCCAGACGGACACGTGAGTGACAGCAATTAAATAGGGCTCCGTTTTGAGCCTTCGTGTACGGAACCCTAAAAAGTAGCTTTACATGATAAAATACTTAAGCAGACACAGCTGCTAAAGTTTCTAAGACAGTAATTGCATAACCTATTAGGGAATGGCTCGAGTCTCAAAACTTATCTTGATTTTGGCTAGCTTACCTAGGAATTATGTACTTCAATAAGTAGCCGAATAAGGTACGTCCTACAACCCTACAAAGCATTTTTTATGAGCAATGTATATAATGACCTTCCGGCCAGTTTATAAATACTAGGTATCTTAGGATCCTTGAGGTAAGTAGTACGTCACTGTTAGTACCTAGTTAAAACTGTTGGTAGTTATAAATTGTATGGTAGTTGTAGTATGTAGGTACAAAATAATAGGTGTACAATGTACCAAATTATTTTTAATAAAGCTCTGTGTTCTAAATGATCTCCAAAGTATAGTTAGATAAAAAACTAGGTCAATCAGTTAACAGGCGTCTGTAAATTAGTCCCGAATTCGATGTGGATAAGAGTAATAGACACCTATTTGTTCTGCTCTTGAACATGCTAGGAGTCAAGAGCACGGTGATTTCACAGCTGTTAAACAATCATTATTTATCATTGTTTTAAATGTTTTGTTTTTACCGTTTCCAATCCCATAATTGACAGTGCAATGTGCAAAGCTTTAAATATACAGCGGCACAAAATAGCATATCTGAGCATAGTACGCCAATATAATATATCTACTGAATTATATAGTTAGGTAGATACTAATTATGTGGCTTTATAAAAATTTACTGATACCGGCGCAGGTTGTGTTAATGCTTTTATTTTTAACTCCTTATGTCTAATTTGCTTAAATGCTTTTATCCAAAAGATGCATCCCTAGGGATGTGTGGTCAACTTATTTACTCAGTGATCGTATAAAATATGTTTTTTTACTTGTAGTAAGTCCCAACACTGCACAAGCTGGCAAACTTTTAAATTCAGAGGCACATAATAAAACTAAAATGTAATGAATTAAACAAAAAATAAAATAAAAATCACTTACCGTGATAATATGTTGGCGCTGTAGTAACGTGCGAAACTATAGCATACAAGAAAACTGAAAGGCCCAATAATGTTCGCCACATTTCGAATTTGAAAAAAATAGGTACACAAAAATATTCGAATATTTTTCACTAACAATTTATGTCAAAACTTTTTCAAGTTTAAATTTCGAATTTGTTTCGCGCGTTCTTAGGAGAGGTCGGACTCTATGGTGTCACGAATCAACGTGTACTGCACGAGATGTAGTCGGATCGCTGAGAATAAATAGTAGTCTATACATTGGACGAAATATTGTCCAAAAGCTACACAATACACTAGATTTAATTACCTTTGAGTGCATACGGTCTACGACCGTCATCTATGGTATATATATAGTTGGGGTAAATGGTCTTTCAATGACATACTTCGGTACATGCCCACATATTTTAATAGATTTTACTATGCACCATGAATAGCAAACTAGGTCTATTATGACTTCTATAATGATATTGCAATTGCAGGTTTGCAGTGCGATTAAACATTTTCAAAGGATACAAAAGTTTCATATAGGTATATATGTAAAGTTGTTCACCTGCCAACATAGTTAACACAAATTGCTTAGATTTATAAATAAATAAAATACTGAAATATTTATGTTCGTCTATACGAAGCAATGATTTGTTAGAAATATCTTATTGATGAAAACTTTAGTTTTATTAAAATAGAATCCTAGATTCTAAAATTCTGAGAGACATACTTTTTAGCGTTAGGTAAAAAATAATTGAGTAGATATCTACAGTTAATTAAGTCTTTCAGAAGGACGAAATATCATTTTTCAACATTACAAATAAGGTACTTATTTGCTACGACTTTTCGTAGCACTAATTCGTAGCACCTTTCCCCCATCCGCTACGAAACGGCACAGTTTTAGTTCTCGCTATACTTCTTGGCCGCCCTGAAGTTGGCTACAATGGCTACGCAGTAGTAAAACTCATACAAAAACAGCACCGTTCCGTGCCTTTTGCGCATCGGAAAGCCAACTTCAGGGCGGCCCAGAAGTTTGGCGAGCACTATACCGTCTTACCGCAAACATTTTCCTCAACGGCCTCTACGATGTAGTCACAGCTTCCGTCTCAGTAAACAAATAGGTACCTACCTACCTGTAGGGCCCGGCAACACCCGACCTCGACCGAAATAGCTCGGACACGGGAAACAGACACGAACCAATAGAATTTATTATTTCCACAAAACCTGCTGGAAACAGCGGTGAAATGTCTAAAAAAGCATTAAAACTGATTTATTGTTACCAATACATTTGAACACAGGTATTTTTACGTATCTACCTACATAGTGTAAACATTCTTTTTTTTTCATTATTTTAGGCTCGCGCTTGACCACTGTCTCACCTGATGGTAAGCGATGATGTGGTCGACGATGGAGCACGCTTACCTAGAAGAAACCTATTCACTCTTGACTTGAAGACACCCAGGTTGTAGCTATCAGGAAATACAGACTCCGGCAGAGAATTCCATTCCTGAGCTGTACGCATAATGAAAGTATTCCCAAAACGTTTGGTCTACCTCTAGAAATAGACAGCTGTAGCAAGTACACTCTTTATGAATGGTTCCTACACGTTCTCAATATACAATGTGTCCAGACATGTAATAATAAAACTTTAAGGCCGTAAAATACATATACATCACATAAAAGATCCCCCAAAGATAGAGCAATTTTTTACCTGACTTATTGTAATATCCACATAGTTTAGACCTAGTTCTCATTTAATGTTAAATGTTTACGGTTAAACATAGAAAAGCCAAAAAAAATATTCTGCTAACACTCAAAAGATAAGATATTTTTGTATTGAGTCATAAAAGACAATTTTCACACGTAATTTAACAAGTTTTTATTGCATTTTCTAAAATTCAGCATGTTATTATGTTTTTTTTTGTTGGTCTACACACTGACATATGAATCACAGCTATAAGCCAATTGATTATAATTTTATTGTTGCCTAAAAATAACCCTTCAGAATTTTAGGAAATGCAATTTAACCATGTGGGGCTTAAATCCCCTATGTGGGATGTTTTTATCCATAAAATTAAGTTTATATAGCCATTTTAAAGTTATATTACTACATGTCCGGACACATTGATTATATGATTTTTGATGGCTTGATTAGCGCAGTAGCTCAGTACATAGTGGAGTGATTGATCAACTGCACTAAACGGGTCACGGGTTCAGTCCCTACCCTTAATGTAAATTGCATAGCCTTAATGTAAATTGCATAGCCTTAATGTAAATTGCGTGGCGTGGCAATAGCTTTTCAAGGTTTGGGTTTTATGTATAAGATTTATGTACCTATGATATAGATTAAGTACGTGTGTTGATTAAGTTTTTAATTACACCTGTGACAATGATCAAAACAACTGAAAGTGTGATGAAAACTGTTTTAATAACGTCTTATCATTGCGATTAACAGCCCATCATGATTTGAAAATGTTGCGTATGGTTACTGATGTTTTTCAGATTCGGTTCGAATGTAAAAGTCACCTATAATTCGGTTGTATTGTATTATAAATGGGGTAGGTTTATAATACAATACAACTAGTAGTAGTAGCAGTATTTACACATAGGCAGACAAATATTAGGATAAATGACTGTAACACATTTAATAATAAATCGTATCCGTGTATAATTTTGTGAAGTATCTCTGGTTCCAATGAAACATACCTTAGAAAGCTGCTAACAATAATAATCAAGAAAAGTTCTTTACCTGGAGATATGGATCAGAGCCATTGATTTAGAAACTGAAAATCTGGCTACATGATACGTAACTAAAATGTTTTTTTTTTAAGCCTTGGGAATGTTCATGCATACTGCGCTACCACGGGGAGATAGTGCACTTATATGGAATTCTAACCCACTAAAACTCCACGGTGTACTCCTGTGCCGCTTATGGCGGGAACACGGGCACGCGTTAGCACTCACCGCGAACCCGCCGCGGCTGTCCGGTACCGCACCCTCCTCCGGGAAGAACCTCCCATCACCGGAGCATCAGTATACGTTCTAGGTACCTGCGTTTGTCTAAGGAAACATTAAAAGCCCATACTGTATCTACTACAGAATGTTGGCGCCGCTATGAAAATAATGACGAAGTCGGCCGTTTACAGCCGTTTCGTCATTGGCATGTTTGACATTGGTGCCAGAAATGTATTGTACATCTACGTATTTAGGTATTGTGAAGTACCCTGTACACTTACAACAGTTGCTTACAGTAGGTATTTATTTATTATAGTTGTTGAAACTCTAGTAAAGTTCTAAAGATCATGAGAAGTAGGTTAGGTATACGTTCCACCAACACCACTTCCAGAAAAAGCTTTTAGAGTTCCTGGTCTCCCATAGGAATTATGCGACTTCTAGGCAATCAGATAACCATGCAATGCAATCAGATAACTGTCACCGGTTTCTTATTTATGATTATAAAGTACTAGCGAACCACCCCGGCTTCACCCGTGACAAGTTATACACAAAAATCAGCCTCGTTGTTTCTCACTCTTCCTATTGGTTTAAACCGCATTAAATGCTTTCAGTAGTTTTTGAGTTTATCGCGTACAGACGCGGCGGGGCTCTTTATTTTATAATAAGTATGTAAGTATAGTGATATTTACTTTGGCATAAATACAGTATTTACTGTCCAGTGAAGGTATTATGCATTCCCTTGATTCTTAGGATTCCAGAAATCTCGTAAGACTACATCATACGTCACACAAAATTAAAATGTTATTTTAATATTATAAAATAAATAAATAAATAAATAAATAAATTGCAGTGCCATCGATTTCCTTCCGTTACGTTCCACATCTAGTTCTGGGTGACCTATTTCTAGCAGCCCCAAAACCGATCACCAGCGCCAAATTGTCCATAAAAAATAATTTTACAGTCTGGCGTCAGTCACTAATTGATTTACGACTTTCATGATGTTCTCAACTGACTGATGTCAACGGCTTTTCGACCGCCATGATGTGTTTTTGACATCTGGCGTCGCGTGCGCCGAATCGGAACACAAATAATACAGGGTTATAAATCTGAGTCGTAACTATCGATGAAGCAATCGGACCGACGCGACGTTTGTATAGATGCATTCATATCACTCAAAGGTGGACATGACATATGCGTATCCTCTGTGTTGACATGATTTGAGTACCTATGTCTATGCCTTCACTAGCTCAGCAGTTCCGTTCGTGTATTTTTCAGATGAGACGGATATTTATCATATTTGGTAGAGGTTTGCCCTCCGATTTATCAATTTGGCCCGACAGTTATTAACCTCTCTGTTAGGTGCCAATTGGTTTCAATAGACAACTTTCTTTATGATATTCCAGATAAAAGCAAAATTATATTCAACAGAAAAATCTAGAACTGTCTGTTTTCCATTAATATACTTCTCCAACTAAGAGGTCCATGATAAAACATGCAATAAGCTTGTATTCCTCGAAGTGTTGAAATTTCAATGTATTAGGGGCGAGCCTTCCCATCTCTCTACTCAGAGCTGACTCAGAGCTACGAGATGATGGAAAATCCCAATTTTACTTTTGCCGACTCAAGAATGGGCCCCAGGAACAGCTCAGCAGTAGCGCTATAAAAGTGGCCACAAATTTAATTGGGGAATGTAAACACTCTATTTAACAGATGTAACGAGTGAATGTCAACTTATTAACCCAAACAAATGTTTATGGGACATGGTACACTAATAAACTAATGCGTAAGCGTGTGCTAGATTTTGGAACATAACTAATATTATTGTGTCATTAGTTACAAGGACGAAAATGTTTCAGCAGTCCGCCATAAAATTATGTTATTATATTATATGTGTCTACCTAAATCTTAAGAACGCGAGGAAAATTATGACTTTCGTAACACAAACACCTTAAGTACATAAATAGCTTTATACGAAGTTAGGAGCATATGTGTTTAAAAGCAAAATTAAACCATTAATCTTTATGGTTAACTCCTGTTACGGATCACCCTAAACCATTCATAAATGGTCAAAAAACCTTTATTCAAGTATATTAAAATACTCATAACTATGAAAAACGACAGTTGGTAAGGCCTACCTATATAAGTATCTAAGTAATAAAAGTTATTTTCAACAATCATGCCTCAACATATGCAACAATCATTAGGTACTACAATTTATCCATGATATAATCAAAACCTAATGAATGTGATGGACTGATGGTCTCTGAAAATAGATATAATCTAAACACCAGCATTTTTAGAAATAATGTAAACAAATAAAGTGTTCTCATACCGACATCTAGTCTGTGTTCGAGAATGGAGGGCGATTAAATTGTTAGTTATAAAAAAGCATATGTATTTTCTAGGTCGTTTAGGTCAACGATCCAAACATTTATGTCTATCGTAGTTTTCGACATAAAATGACTCATGTGGGCCATAAATTAGAATGCCTTTTCAGCGAACACAATCTGTCTCGACTATTATGGTGATATGTTATGCAATGTCACACTCTACAATAGTGCTATAAACCCTGGGGCAGGGATGGTGAACCTTTTCGAAATATGCATGGCCATTTAACTAAAAGAAATTCTTGCACATGACTTTAGATAGCTATACAGTTTGACATTTGCTATGCCAGTGTGAATATGAGATATTCTCATAGTAAGACCTTAATAATAATAAAAAAAATATTCATTAAAAAATCTTTTTAAAACAAGCTTTTTTTTAGGGTTCCGTACCCAAAGGGTAAAATCGGGACCCTATTACTAAGACTCCGAGGTCCCTCTGTCTGTCCGTCTGTCACCAGGCTGTATCTCATGAACCGTGATAGCTAGGCAGTTGAAATTTTCTCAGATGATGTATTTCTGTTGCCGTTATAACAAAAAATACTAAAAACAGAATAAAATAAATAATATCTTTAAGTGGAGCTCCCATACAACAAACGTGCTTTTTGCTGTTTTTTTGCGATAACGATACGGAACCCTTCGTGCGCGAGCCCGACTCGCACTTGGCCGGTGTTTCTCGTATTCTTCTCAGCAAATAAGGCAGTCACAAAAAATAAGTAGTCCGCCATCTTGGGCCGTCCGCCATATTGAATTTAGAATGACGTCACATAGCTAACCATGCATTGTCATACAAACTGAACGAGTATTAAAAATTTCATCTCAATCGGTAGAGGATAACTGCTATAAAATTCAGTCGCCAGATTTGACCCGAACACACTTACATACATAATACATACATTGCAAGTTAAATAAAACGAAAGCTTGTAAAAAAAACTCAAGGTCAAATCCTTTTTTAATAAGATTACCTAAGTAGGCACATGCCTACCCTTACCCTTTGATGTCTTACCCAATAATAATAATCTAACATCTAAATATTAACATAGTACAAAAGGTCCCTGTGAGTTTCTGTCTGTATGACTACTAATTACTAATCTCAAGCGACAACCAATGAACAGATTTAAATGCGGTTTTCTATTATTCTGTTATAGGTAATCTGCGTTTCTCCAGGAACGCAAATATAGGTAGGAGCTGGGCTTAAATTGTATCAGCGAAGCCGTGCCGAGTAGCTAGTTAAATTTATTATCAAATTATACAATTACGTCAATAAAAGCCGTTTCCATAGGTTCGCCATCTCTGTCCCCAAGAATACGGGTGTGGCGATCAACTGACAGATATGCATTTGAAACGTTTTCATCTTAAAATGTGTCAAGGACACGGTACAATAGTCTAGTCCTCATGGGAAAATTAATTGAATTAGTTTAGATACGTTTGATGTACGATTCGACAATGGTTGGTGGAATATAAGCCTGATTGAGTTCTATGCTGACCGTGAAAGACACTGCAGTTAATTTTGTCCTCAAAACTGCAGGACTTGGAGCTCTCCAACAAGTGGGTCAAGCTCATGACAGGAGCACCGCCTGCAACCTTTGGTATTAGACAGGTCAACATTGAAGGATAGCTTGGTTTTTCTGATTTAAACATTAATTAGACCGAAGTGAGTACTAAAATTAAATTCTAGACCTTCTAATATCTCAAGATAGCTTTATAAAAACACTAGCTTGCACCCGCGGCTTCGCTGCCTACAGCTGGATATCTACCTACCTCTCACCTACCTATCTATCTTACCTACCTACCCTACCTACCTACCTACCTACTCACCTATCTACCCTACCCTACATACCTATCATATTCTACATACCCTACCCTACCTACCCACCCAACTTACCTACCTACCCTACCTACAAATTTGTAAAACTATTTATTTAAATAAGAATTAATACTACAATACGAATGTAACCAACTTTTGTTTCTACCAGCGATATAATTAAATTTTAGCACACCAAAGCTGCTATTGTGACTTTACTATGATAATGAGATATATTCTCCTACAGTCTTTTTGGTAGATAATAAAGAGTACTTTAATCATGTAGTACATAATTTTTATGTATCAACAATATTTTTCTCAGCGCACGCCAAATAATGAATTTTATAGGCAAAATTTGCTACTTTGGGTTACACTATTGCAATTTTCAAAAGGACCTCTTTCTTTCTTGAAAATAATTTATAGCCTATGTTACTCATAATACGAGCATAATGTAGGTTTCCATAGGTGAAATAATGTTTAAAATCGGCCCAGTAGTTTCGGAGCCTATTCGGTACAAACAAACAATCATACAAAAAAAAAAACTTTCCTCTTTATAATATTGATATAGATAAAAATAATTACTCTAGGGAGGTAAACTTGTATGTTTGTTTGTCTGGAAGTACTGATCCAGTTTCGAAAATTATTTCACTGATACACTATCGCTGAGCTGAGTGTCATACGCTACTTTCCATTCCGGAAAATGCAAGGTACCTGCGGGATCCACGGGAACGAAGCCGCGGGAAAATGTAGTGATACATGCATTGATAATAAATAAATAAAATGTCGCAATTATTTAGTGGTATTATTGCCAAATACTACAGATATTTATCTAAAACAAACAAATTAAACTAATACAATAATCTGATAGTGTAACACGGATTTCGAAACTGCAACGATAAAATTTTCAGGTTAAAAAACGCTGTATTCTATAAATATTCGTTGCAGTGTTCGTTCAATCTCATTCATTTGGTTTTTAAATAGTTGCGTTGCATAAATACAATATTTCACTATTGAGGCATTAGACAAAATCTTCGCTTGTTTTTTTAAAGCCAAGAATTTGGAGTGCGTCGTGTGAAAATGAAAATCTTTATCTCATTATTAGTGTTAGTGATAGTTTTTAATGAAAACGTCAATTGCTACGGTAGTGGTAGGTGCCTCGTTATATGCCTAATTTTATATTTTTATATTTACGCTATGTGTATAACTAAGTACACAGGGTCAAATTAATTAAGCCGAAACACCTCAGAGGTAGTGGACGTCGATATCAACTCCAGCTCAAAATAACTTTCTTTTCGGCAGTCAGTTTCTTTGGATCCTATCTCTTATTTTTTTGTGTTTTTGCCTCACCGACTACCAAAACGAAATTTATTTTTGATCTATTTTGTGTTTTACTTTGGAAGTCGGATTACATTTGTGAAAAAAAACCCCGTTTTTAGTTTTGGTACTCCATCACTAAAAAGTGAGCATGTTCTAAAGTAAGCTACCTAAAGGATTGAAAAAATACCTATAATAATTCAATTTACACTTTCGTGCTGTTTGTCGTTCTCGTTAAGGAGTTCGGTTGTATGTTCCATATCTTGAAAACTGCTGAACCGATTTTGATCAAACTTGTACTATTCCCTAAGTTGGGAGATACATAATCTGACCTTTTTCCTAGGAAGGGATGAAATCGGAGGACCTAGCTATAGCTAGGCAGTTAATATTAATTGTTTTTCAGACGCCAGTTCTACCAGGGTCAGAAGTTATACTGAAGAAATCATTCACCTCGTTTCGGAACATGTGAGGAACCTGATCATCAACGGAGATGTTGACAATGGAGTACCAGTTCTGGACCCCTACGAGTTTGAATGGAGACAAGTAAACTTAGAAGCCGGAGAAAAATTTATTACGTATGTCGTACACATCTCTTTAAAAGTTTCAGCCTATGCCTTGTGCTCTTCAAAACTTAAAACTACAAAATAGTCATTGCTACTGGGTATTACAAATACCTCTTTGCCTTTACCTATATCACTGTTTTCACTTTTCAAATAAACGCTTGGACTGGATCTTAAGGTCACATCTGCCTATTATGTACCTTTTAGTACCTGGGCGACCGAGCTCTTCTCGGGTGAAAATAGAGAAAACGATGTTTTCTAAAAAATAAACCTAGCTAGATCGATTTATCACCCCGAAAGGCCTTGGATACTAAATTTCATAAAAATCGTTGGAGCCATTTCCGAGATTCAGATTATATACATATATACATGAATTGCTCGTTTATAGGTATTAGATTAGATTATTCATTATATACTTTATTGTACAACACAAAAAACATACAGTACAAACTTTCACTAAAACAATTGTACAAGGGTAGTCTTATCGCACAAGGCAATCGCCCACTTCTGGGAGTATACCTACGTCATCTCTACGATAGGGATTGGTCCGTAATCCAGTTCAGCAATTACCGCTTACCACCAATGGACAGTTGAACTTAAAACAATTTTTTGTTTTTTTATAATTAACTAGCTTCCGCTCACGGCTTTGCCTGTGTGACAAGTGATTTCTTATCCCGACGGAACGTTATACCGGGATGAGAAGTAGGCTATATGCTATTGTGCAGACTATAATCTATCTCTATGCCAAATTTTATCCAGATCCGTTCAAAAGTTCTGGCGTGATTGAGCAACAAACATACATTCATCAATCCAAAAACTATCGCATTTATAATATTATTAACTTCTGCCAGCGGCTTCGCCCGCGTGAATAGTGTTTTGACATCCCAATGGAACATAATCCCGGGATAGAAGCAGCCTATGTGATACTCCAGACTACAATCTATCTCTTAGTCAAATTTCATCCAGATCCGTTCAGCCGTTCTGGCGTGATTAAGTAACAAACATACATCCATCCTTACTTTCGCATTTATAATATTATAGAAGAATACTCGTAGAAGATGTAAGAAGTAATATTAAAACTTCATGTTTCAGAGCTAGCGTGAACGTAACGGATGGAAATCTTACTGGTTTGGGAAACTACGAGCTTAAAGAATTCAACTTTTCTAAGAGTGACATTTCGATTGAATTGAACATTGTTATACCATCCTTGGAGTTTTATTCAGGTAAAAAACTGATTTTTAGGGTTCCGTACCTCAAAAGGTAAAAATTAACCTTTATAAGATCACTATTTTGTCCGTCTGCCCGTTTGTCCTTGTATCACCACCGATTTGCTTAGGAACGGGTGGACCTAGCAAGTTGAAGTAGGGTCCTGAGACAACACGATAAAAAGATATGGGCAAATTTAGATTTTCGCGATCTTACCTTATAGGTTACCCTATAGGTTTTGGGTCGAAAACCTATATGGTAGTGCCCGTTGACCTAGAATCACGAAAAAGTAAGGTCTCAGCACAAATAAAGGAAAAATTCCAAAAAACCCTAAGGAAGATGAATTTTAAAGTAAATTGATACAAGTTTTCGCGAAAATCTAATTTTGCCATAACTTTAAAACTTAGCTACCAATAAAATGATACCAATTTTATTATGGCGGTAGGTACGCAACCCACGGCGCACGAATTTGACTCGCGCTTGACTGGTTTTTTTGCTCATAGGTAACACACTATTTTATTTGTCTAAGGATTTAATAGAAAGGTGATTTTGGGGACTTGGGTTAGTTAACTAAGGCATCTATTTCTTTACAGAATATTATGAGTTGGATGGTAGTATAAACGAAGCATTGCCCATAAAAGGAAAAGGCATAGCCGAGTGAGTATATCAAAGAGTTTTAGTAAATTATATGGAATAAAATACAAGAGCAGTGCTGGCCCAGTGGTAACAGCCTTACGAGTTGTAGATCGTGGCAGGCACTTTACTTTGTGTAAATTATTTCATTACCACTGCTCTTAAAATGGTGAGGAGCTCACTAAATAATAATAGCCGCACGGGTCGATCTTCAAGGTTAAGCAACGCTTGACGAGGTTGGTCCGTGGATGGGTGACCATTTCAACATACCGAGTTTCCTCCGTGCCTCGGAAAGCACGTTAAGCCGTTGGTCCCGGCTGTCATTTAAAGGTCTTTGACAGTCGACGCGTAGTCAGAAGCTTGAAATCTGACTTGGTATAGCCAAGGAGTACAGTGTTACCGTTACTGGGTTGTGGAACTCAGATAGGCAGTCGCTCCATGTAAAACACTGGTACTCAGCTGAACCCGGTAAGACTGGAAACCGACCCCAATATAGTAGGGAAGAAGGCTAGGCAGACTCATATGGAAGAAATACAAGAGCAGTGCTGGCCCAGTTGGTAACAACCTTACTAGTTGTAGGTCGTAGGTTCGAACCCAGGCAGGCACTTTACTTTGTGTAAATTATTTCATTACCCCTGCTCTTAAAATGGTGAAGGAAAACATCGCGAGGAAAACAGCAAGTCTTGAACCAAAATTTGACGACATGAGACATCCACCAACCCACACTGGGGCCTCGTGGCGGATTATAGCCCTCGTCCACTCACAGAGAGAAGGCATAATATAAGTACAACAACTTTGCATATAATGTAAGGGACAGAGTGTCCCTTATATTATATGCAAAGTTCAAGTACCTAGGTGTTTGAAACGTCCATCTATCTTTTCTGATAACAATTTAAAATGTAGTAATTAGATATCCTGTGTTTTGCAGCATTGAAATACGAAATATATCGTTATGGGGAACAGTATTCTTGAAGCAGTCAGCAGATGGCAAATCCATACTCCTGGACAAGATTGAAGATACGGCGTTTAGTATAGAACGAATTGTGGTAAGTGGACTCAACAGACTTACTAACACAACGATTTTTCCACTTAAGTAAATATTGAAAATTAACGTACATTTAACTTGAATTCTGAACAATACACCAAAAAATAAATTCGGAATATGATACGAAACATTAACATTATTAAAAAAAGTTAATTAAAGAAATAAAAAAACCCGACTGCTTAAAAAGTGAACTAAAAAGACGTAAACAAGAAGAAAATCATGCTGTGCAGTCGGAGGATACATACATGGTCGCGATCTGGCTGACCAAAGCCAACATTTTTTATTTCTTAAATTAACTTTTTAGTTTTTCAGATTTAGGTGCATTTAAACATACAAGTGTTATATATTTTTGAAATCACCTCTTAAAACGCTTTAGTTTGATACCCCACAAGATGGGTTCGAAAGATAAAAAAAATTGTGCTCCACAATATGGCGCCCAAAATCCACCATTTTTTTATTTTCTAATTTTAATGTAGCCAGTGTCACTCGCAGGGTTAAGACGAATCGATTTACGTAAGAATCATCTAAATCGGCCAACGTGTTTGGTCTCTAGAACGCCACATAGGAACAAACATACATACATAGACTGATAAACACATTACCCTCCTTCGGCAGTCGGGTAATAAGAAGCATAAAATAAGAGAACTTCAGATATAATTTTCAGTAAGGCCTTTTTCAATATGAACGTATGAAATAGTTAACTATTTTCCAACTATTTTTACCAGACTGCCAAGGAAGGGTTATGTTTTTCGCGCGTATCTTGTACGTATGTATGTATAGTCATCGGCACGTAACTTGGCAAGGTTTTGGCGTAGTGGGGGTAAGTTCGCGCATAGTACACTTATTGCCACAATAAAAGTGGTCACTTTTATTTCTTGTCATTTTTCAATGGTTATGTCATTTATTTTTAAACATGTATGTTAAAAGAAAAAAAGAAGTTTGAAGAAAGTTAAATAAAGGAGAGGTATTCATGAAGTTTATTAGGTGTTATAAATACAAGTAAAATTTCAAAATTTAAAAAACCCCCGACACTTTTATCTTGCGAAAA
This sequence comes from Orthosia cruda, assembly GCA_964057195.1. NCBI lineage: Eukaryota > Metazoa > Arthropoda > Insecta > Lepidoptera > Noctuidae > Orthosia > Orthosia cruda. The sequence goes on along the minus strand of OZ059825.1, from coordinate 19,638,975 downwards.
CATCACGATCTAAACAATAAAACGCGCATAACTTTTGAACGGCTGAACCGATTTTATTCAAACATAGCTAAGAACACTCTCGATACAATCAACTTTCAAACAAAAAAAAACTAAATCAAAATCGGTTCATCCGTTGAGGCGCTATGATGCCACAGACAGACACACAGATACACAGATACACAGCAACACACCTCAAACTTATAACACCCCTCTTTTTCCGTCGGGGGTTAAAAATATATATATACAATAAAAAGTTAAAAAAAAAATTGAAAAAGATAGTAAAAATTATGCCATTGTTATCAAAATAAAACAGTAACACTCGTAATAAAAACTAAATTCAAAACAATAATAACTACTCCTAACAAAAACTAACTTAGCAAAATCTTAAAAAAACTTAACAAAAACAAAGTGTACAACTTTCGTGCACGCAAGTGTAATCGGGAGCGAACGGAAAGAGGACGGGGTGCGGGAGGCAAGGGTCGACTAACTGACCAATTCCGCACTCGGATCGGCGCGACCTTGTACCCCGCGCCCCGCTTCACTACCAAGGAGACCTAAAAACGATTTCTGCACATCTAACGATTCTTGCCAAGTTACGATCGGCACGTAACTATATGTATATTTGTTTGTAATTTTCTACATAACCTCGTATCTTCCAAACGGCTGGATGGATTGCGATAGTTAGGGTACCATTATATTCGTATTAAAAATCCAATTGAAAGGTGGTTGAAAAAAAATGGTGGTTTTTGACACCTTATTTTGGGGATCCCAATTTTTTTTTCGTTCCAAACCCATCAAGTGGGGTATCAAAATAAAGGGTTTTTGCAGGGTATTACAAAAATATATACCACTTAAAAGTCATTTAAAAAAAAAACATAAAAAGATGGAAAAACAAATAAAAACCTGACTGCATATTATATATTACTAGCTATTCGCCCGCGTGTATTATACCTATAAACCTTCCTCTTGAATCACTCTATCTATTAAGAAAAACCGCATCAAAATCCGTTGCGTAGTTTTAAAGATCTAAGCATACATAGGGATAGACAGAGGGAAGCGACTTTGTTTTATACTATGTAAGGATATAGAACTTGAAGTTGAGTATTTATCAAAACGTGTTTGACGCGTTTATAACTCCAAACGGTCAACTCAAACACCAGCCTTATGTCCTGCAGGGGAAATCTTTCGGCTGAATGATGAGACCCTTCACAACAAAATATTCAGTCGATGTTACTTACTGATCGAAATTAAACTATACCTTCCATTCCAGTCCCGAACTCAGTTCGACAACAACATAGACGGCATCATCAGCTCGATGGTGGAGGATCTCCTGGCTGAATACCTGACCCGCTTCAACAAGTACATAGCAGCGCAATACAGTGACAAGATCGCGCCTCTCCTGAACCCTGCCTTGGACAACTACGAAAACTGGCACCTCATTGCTGCTTTACTGATTGATCATAATGAATATTAAATGGATACTGGTTCAGTGCTTTTTCATTTTTAATTACTTTAGGAGCTAAGATTGTAAAAGAAAGAAGAAGTTCACCCTAGTGATAATAAGTTTGTCAACTACGGAATTCAATACCGCAAATTAATGTGGTATCCCAAATAAGTTTTGCAAGATCAGTGAAGCGGCGGGACTACAAACGCGGCATCCATGGTTTTTACGGTCCGCGGTATTGATGACTTAGATCCTGCAGCCATGCGGGATAGATTGATGCGGGAAAGGATTCCCCAGTCACAATACTCTGATTTCAGAATAGTTCCTATATACATATGTTGGCTGTTAGTTGACTGGTAGAGAATACCTAAGGCATTAATTCCGCCTTTGTACCTTTTGTGCATGAAGTCTAAATAAATAAATAAATAATAATAGTTATATCCAATACCCTCAAGGACGAGTAAGAAAGAGCTGAACCTGGCGCTAGCATCTCCCAGCAGATAACCAATTTCCTGACCAAAAGAGTTTGGCAAACCACTTTATCCCACATAGCTTATGATTTCGTTGTACTCATTTCGCAACTGTCCATTAGCAAGCTTTTACTTTTATTAACGAGAAGCGGATACCCGGCGTGTTCTACTAAGCTAATAATAGAAATACATTATGTTTATTTGTTATACTTAAAATAAAACAGGTTTTTTATTTTTATTTTATTGGTCGAAAACCATCTTCGCCTTTCTAATGAAACCGGTTTGGGGTACATAGGTTGGATGGTGGCAATGTCTATAACGGACATTGGTAGTTTTTTTTGTGTTTTATGTATAATAGATTATGTAAATAAAAAAACTTTTATGCAAAAAAATACTACCGACTTCCAAATACAAAACCACAAAGTGAAAAATAACTTTATTTTTTGAAGTCGGTGTCTTTCGTAGTTTTGTATTTGGAAGTCGGTAGTATTTTTTTGCAAAAAAGTTTTTTTATTTTTCACTTTTTAGTTGTACCAATAGGCAAGTTAGTAAGGTAACTATAACGCCAAAATTGATTTCATGAAACTTGAACTTAACCGGTGAAATGATCTGTGTACCCCTTATGAGCGTACTGGCGTGATGTTATGTTATGAAATGGTATAAACAATAAACAGATATGCAATTGCAGCAATCCCGAGAGATTTGCCGTTGTTTATTGAAGAGTTCTGTTGTATATCTCCAAAGCTATTCATAGATCTCCACCAAAAAAAAATGGGACCAATTTCGGAACATACATTTTCAAACAAAAAAAGAATTTTCAAAATCGGTCCACAATTGACGGAGATATCGGTGAACATACACAAAAAAATTATCAAACATGAAGTCGAACATAGAACCTCCTCCTTTTTGGGAAGTCGGTTAATAAAAGATTAACAACATGCACGAGGCATTTACTAATACAATGAGAAAATGAATGTTCATTCAAAATTGACCAGCAAGCCGTTGCAATACCATAGTTTACGACATGCTACGCGTATACGCCTTGCTACGCGCGTACCCACGCTAGCGCAAGCTGCGCAAGGCGCCAAGACACGTCATCATACTAATAGAATAAGAAAACGAATGAACAATATTTGAACATTCAGAACCTTGTCCGTAAAAAGTAGCCATACTATACTGTCTACGGCTTGCTACGCTAGCAAGGCGCATTGCTACGCTGTGTGCTACGCGCGTAGCCACACTAGCGTAGCAGCTAACGCAAGGTGTCAAACCTTCACCGCTTATTCTATAAGTATGTTCACCGCAACATACTTATAGAATAAGAAATATTTGAGCATTCAAAACTCGCAATCCGCAACAAACAGTTACCATTTACTACCGCCTACGACTTGCTACGCGTAATGTGCTACGGTGTGTATGCTGTGTTCTACGATTGTGTGGTCACGCTATCAAAGCGTGCTAACGTAAGGCGCCAAGGCACCACAACTTACGTTACAGCAGATTAAAGTTTCCATTGTTATTTTATTTTCGAATACAAATCTATGTAAATCAGATGAGATAACTTGCTCAATCAAAGTCTTTGATAACTAATCTAAGAAGTACCTCCTCAACCGATGATTAAGTTTACACACAAACATACCCCTATATGTGTTCGTTAATAAATTACACAAATTATAGTGTAATAGGTAGGTATATTTTACGCGAAAAACAATTAAAGGTGGCTACTACGGACGTAAATAAAGTTATTAATTAGATAAATATTATAATGCGACACTGATTATTATTAATCACCCTGTTTAGTAGCAGATATATTAGTGATTGATGGAATAAATCAATGTTTGATCTTGAAGATAAAGTTATTTACCAAGTGCCCGTGAAATAAAGGACAGTCGAAGACGGTGAGCCGGAAAAACTACTAGGTAAGTTCTGAAACTAAGAAAATTGTTAATTGATTTTAAAAATAGTTTTTCGATTTCGTGGATCTGGTATTGAGTGTATTTAATAGAGAAACCTCTATAAATTAATGATTATTAAATCAATTCCATATTTTTGAAAACTTAACCCCCATGCTTTCGAAATAAACAACATTGTAAGTTAACAATATTTTATCAATGTTTAACGTTAACAGTATATTAACTTATAGTAAGCATTTGTTTATCTTTTATGCACAATGAACAAACTCTACCAAAAATGGTTTGCTGTTTTGGCCATTGCGAGATTGAGACGTATTCCATGAGGGTTTTTGACTTAAACACCCCTGTTGGTGCGTGTGTAACACATTTAACGTTAAATCTCACAGTGACCCCATACGTTACATATTTAGATCTGCACTAAATGTGTGAAATAGCACCTGCTACCTGTAAATTGCACCTGCAGCCAAGTTGAAAATCCACAATCGATAACGCTAGTAGAAAACGAATCAATGTATGGGAATGACACATCAGAACGTTAAGTCACGTGGTCTGACCATACAAATAGCAGGCATTAACGATTGTAGAAAGTGATTCGATACGAAACGTTTGTAACTTGGCTAGGGGGGCTGGTCGTCAGCCCGAGCTTGCAAGTAGGTAGGTACGTGTAGAAACGTTTAAAGTAAATAGGTTTAAAGTAAATACTAACACTACTCTATCCCACACATTTTGTCCAGGTCGAAATGAGTAACGTACCTAGGGGGCTCTGGTATTTTGATCTGATAGGTAGGTTATGGGACCGGTCAATGTGGCGACGCTTAGGGCAGGCCTTTGTCCAGCATCGGACATCTTTCAGCTGATATGATGATGATGAGGTAGGATACGTTACCCGGTAAATGACGTAATTGTAATGTGATCCGATTACTAGAATTGACCGGTTACACTAATGTCTAAAGTAACAAATGGTTACACCACAAACGTAATGTGTTCAACTTACGAGCCAAAATTGAAAACCGTGCTCGTAACACGTTTATAATTTGGTCAACGATACAATCTGCATCACAAATATCTACATAATCACACGAAATATTAATGATGATCATTATTTACGCCATTTGGGACATAAAATGCGATGTTTTCCGTTTCAGAATGAAACTCGTACTCGTGTTGATGCTGTGTGCCTTGGCGGCTGCGGCACCTAAAGTTGGAAAATCAACACCTGTCCACAGTGAGTACCTAGGGTTAGAAATAGTAGTTTTAAGCAGAACGTAACAAAATCTAAATCAAATAAGTAGTTTTGGTTTTTCAAAATAGGCAATTACAACTCAAGAAAAAATCAATTGCGCATTGGTAACTTCAAAATATTGAAGTAATTCATGTCTGTGTTCATGTCGAAAAATATTGATTGTAAATATTATTGTGTGAACTTTCGAAGTCCCGAAATTAAAGAAGCTGGAGATACCGACATAAGTGCATAGCTTGCAGAGTTAGTAAGTTGAAGTGCTAGTAGGCTGGCCATATTTATTGAACTTCAGGACTCGATAAACGGTGGAAGATACGATTCCACGTATCGGCAAGCATAGCGTGGATTCCCCTCCCATTAGTTGGACCGAGGACCACACAAATAATAAAATAAAAAAGATGTTAAAACGGTGGTAGAGATTGACAAGGACGGAGTGTTGTGGCGCAGCTTGTATTAGAAGGGGCCTATGTGTAACAGAGGACTACGATATGCTGAGTTAATTTATGATTGACTGTATGTAGTTAATGAATCCACATTGACGATATAAATTCTAGTTAATCCTTTTATTAATTCTAGTTAAGCCATTGATTCATTCTAGTTAAGGCCGTACCCTGACCAAAAAATCAGCATGAGATTTGAGCATTCCTATTGGCCTAACGGCACTGGTGGCGCATGAATTACCGTAGTGAATACGCCCAGATTTTAGAATAACTTTTTTTATAAAATCGAATTATGGTCATTTGAAAAAAAAAAATTACCAAAATGTTCGTTATCAAATTGTCTATCCATTAGTGTTAGTACAAAAAAATATTAATGAACACTTTACGAGGAGATGCATGCTATCAATCAATATTTCTCATTTTTATGGTTTTGTTAGAAGGACATAAGTGAAACACATACTAAATTTAAAAAAAAAAAAAACTACAATTTTGGAATCAATAATATGTAGAAATTTAATGTATTTTTATTTCATTTTAAATAACGAGTAGATAGCTCCTAAAAACTGCACGAAAAACGGCTAGCGCGGCGTTTTGCTCGGGGTAGCGCCTTAATCCATTGATTAATTCTAGTAATCCATTGATTCATTTAGTTAATCCATTAGCAAATAATTATATTATAGATAATCCATTGCCTAACATCTCGTTTCCTTCACTTCCAGACCCCTCGGCGGTAGCCAACCCGATAGAAGAGCGCAACGTCCTCGTGAACGCGCTGGTCCGTCAGCTGATTGCGTACCTCCGGCGCGTCATCAACAATGGGTCCAACATCTTCGGCATCCCACCCCTAGACCCCCTGAACTTGTCCCATTACCATCTCTACATCCCCGCGGGACTTATCAAGTAAGTTATTGCATTCTTACATAGTTTAAATAATGAAATAAGACAGGGAGTGTGGACGGCAAGACTGAAACTTATGAACGCCACGCTCTGTCTACGTGCATTTTATACTTACTGCATTGTGTGCCATTCAAATGGAATGGCTTCTAATAGCTATTTATGCAACTGTTACGTTATGGACGGTCTTTTAATACGAGTGCCATTTTTCGGTACAAGCGTAGCGCGTACCGAAATAGGTGGGCACGAGTTATTAAAAGACCAATAACGTACAGTTGCATACAAGATTTTATCTATGAAGGAAGGAATAAAACACAGATATGGACAAATAAGTATTTCAGGAAGTGTATTTAAGTATTTCATTTCTCATATACATGTCTTGATTTTTCTGATAGTAAATTATCTGTAGCCGCAATTGCTCTATTTGTTATATCTGGTGGAGTATTTTCAATATCACTTGATGTTGAAGACATTATTAATAAAATTTGGAATAAAATTTCACTCAGAATTTTTTTCTCGCGTCCACTTCATTTTTTATTTTTTTATTTAGTCATTATTAGGTATAAGGCAAAGATCTTGTAGCCGCAACAGCCAAATAGTATACGATACCTTTTTTCTAAACTTGTTCCAATTTTAAAAACATCATTTACATTGTCTCGATTTCGAAGTAATATTCGAGGTACCTGGCTGTATGTTCAGAATGGCTTTGCTTGTGTTTTAGAATTTATGACGATTCGCATAATGCAACCCGATGTCGTTATGGGTATCATAATGAAACCGCTGTCAATTTTGTAATTCGAATATAACGAAACCGAAGTAGATAAAAGTATATTTTTATTATTATTGATAGGCTCTCATTTTACTACTATCTCAACTGAGAGTAATCAATGATGCGGTCGACGATGAGTCACGCTTGCCTAGAAGTAACCTATTCACGCTTCAAATAAAAAAATCTTCAATTGAAGACTCCCAGGTTGTAGCTATCAGCAAATACAGACACCGGCAGGGAATTCCACTCCTTATAGCTGTACGCACAATAAAAGCATTCCCAAAACGTTTAGTGCGTATGGGTTGGTTGCTATTTTACTCAGATCAGGAAATCTGCTAAATAAAAGTTACAAGCGGCCCTTACTGCCTGTCGGTGTTTTCTTCCATATTACACATTAGAATTCCCGGTACACATCGGACCTCAGCGGCTGGATTCCATATCTTTTTGATCCTTCGAGCCGGATGGTCCAGACCGCTGAGAAACAACTAATCAGAACGCTGTATTTGCATAAACTGAGTTTAGTTGAATTAAACGCGATTAATTTCATTGGTGCAATCGACCGATAAGCCATTTAACTACTTTTATTTACTTAATCATTACTGCTTTTTTGCAGCTTGGACTTGCAGCTGAACAAAATATTTGCATCTGGCCTCGGTAGCTTCGTGGTTCACAGGAGTAACCTCAACCTGTCTGACCTGACTTTTGACTTGGACATCTCTGTGCCAAGGATTGATGCGTCGGCTGGTATGTACCTATCAACCTATTAGTTATAAGTACCTTTATTATATTGCTATTTACTGGACCAGAGTTTAATACTCCAGAGGCTCAAGACAAGTGTCATTCTATCGGCAATGGTGATGGTCGTAATGGCAAAATGTAAGAGATTCCTCACGTGACATTTCTATAGCGCTTGGCATTCTAAATTATTGACTTTTATCCAGACTTGTCCAGAGCCTCAGATGTTTGTTCGGTACTTATATCTGTTATGGACCAAGTAATTAATAAGGCATTATTCATAAGCCCAGCCAAAATAATAAAAGCCGGCCAAGTGCGAGTCGGACTCGCGCACAAAGAGTTCCGTACCGTCATCGCAAAAACGGCCAAAAAAAAATCACGTTTGATGTATGGGAGCCCCACTTAAATATTTATTTTATTCTGCTTTTAGTGTTTGTTGTTATAGCGGCAACAGAAACACATCATCTGTAAAAATACCACAACTCAACTGCCTAGCTATCACGGTTCATGAGATACAGTCTGGTGACAGACAGACGGAAAGACAGACAGACGGACCGTGGAGTCTTAGTAATAGGGTTCCATTTTTACCCTTTGGGTACGGAGCCCAATATGAGTAGGCAATTTGCTAAAAGCTATTAAAATAATTAAATTGACCGGGCTTTCTGAACAATGACCATCACTTATTAGGCAGGATAATAAAAATATGTGTTTTGTAAAATTATTTTAATGTTGACATTGATCATTATAGGATAGGTAGATAAGTAGGATTACTATTTAAAAAACAAAGTCGAGGGGGCCGATGTTTCTGTCTGCAGGTTCTAAAGTAACTTAATATGAAGGAGATAATATGAAGTAGCTGAGTTCGCTCGCTCACTTCAGCTCCCGTTATTCCTTTCGAACCTAACTCCGTGTCGAAATGTCCTAAGCTCCCGAGCTCGCTTCGCTCGCTCTTGGACAAATTCGTTGCAAATAGCGGCACCGCTGCTGACTCTACTAATGTACCATAACTATACAATTGCCGAACAGTTACGTAGCAATATTCATAATGACCAGACAATGTGATAAATAATGAAGTTTAAATGAGTATTCATTCGGCCCATTGCCTGATTTGATTTGACTTGTTTCATATTGCCCGGGCATAATACATAGTGCCTTGATTAATCACTTGGTATATATTCATTCGTGGTGGTTACTTTGAGAACGATATCGGGGCGGGGGGGAGCATTTCAAATGTGTGGTCTCGAGGTCGCAAACGCGACTTCCGAGCGAGGGTTCCTTAGTTCGTTTCCCAGGTCGGCCAAAAGGTGTTCATGGGTTATTCCATCTGGAATTTCTCAATGGTAACCCTGAGATTTTATTTATGACCAGTTGCATGAATGCTCTCTGACTATATGAGGGTGTACTATGAGTACCCTCTGCTGGACCCATTGGGGATCACAGGCGTTTTGTACTGATGGTATGTTCAGTTAAAATTCATTCACGTGATTCTGACTAGCAAACTTTTTTTACAGAGGAATACGACCTAATCGGTGACTTCTTCACTGCCATCCCACTATACGGAAAAGGAAAAGCTAAGTAAGTTTTTATCCGACTGCCGAAGGAGGGTTCTGTCTTTTTCATCTTAAGTTGCAACCCCTATTTAAATACTTACCTACCTAGAGGAACGAATTTACTGCACCTACACAATATATGAATAAGCATTTGCGATAGTATTACCTTATCCAGCAAGCTAGATTAGCTAGTAAAGCTAGAAAATATAAACGAGTTGGCGAGCAGCGAGTGTGTATCTCCGGCGGACCGGAGTGTTGCTCTATGGTATTTTCCGATGGTTTTACCACTTAGACTATGAGCGAATATTTTTGTGTGACGGGCGATTACCCGCACCACTCAGGCGGGCGTTCAGTCCTGCACGCATTGTTTGATTGCATGGTCTCTCGGCGTGAGTTCTGACCGCCATGCGAGCATCACTGAGCGCGTATAACTTTGATAGTTCTTGACGCTGCGACAAACTTGTGGTGAGAGAGTACTTGCCGGTATGAACAGCCAGCAATCACCTATTACTATAAGTGTCTCTTTTATTGACAAGGGGTCTTAATAATCTTTTGTATGTATACGTTTCCTCAGCGATAGAATAGTTGATAGCTAATCGCTTACTCGTTGGCGGTGGGACAAGTGCCATAGGTAGCCCTGCCCAGTCCTAACATGACTCTCAAATACAAAAAAGCTTAGGTCAATCAAATAACAAAGCTTGAACTTGATGGCCCGAAGGACATGTTCTAGTACCTATAAAGGAACACGGCAAATGTGGTCAGATAAGGTCCACAGTACTTAGGTAATGGTGTTGGTCTGAACTAATTTACTCGACTCGTTAGCCCTAATTAATGTTGTTATGTTCTTTTCCAGCTTCCTAGTTGAAGGGTTCAGGGTACGAGGGTTGCTATACCTTAAACAATCTGAAGACGGAAAATCTATACTCATTGAAAGGATAGAAAATGCTTCCTTTGAAATACCAAGTTTCAAGGTATGACAAGCTTTTTTTGACCTACGCTTAAAAAGCGACTTTATAACTTTTTTGTTTCGTGTCTATCTAATCACGGTGGTCGCAAACTTGAATGATGGGTTCACACTTCAACTCCTGATAGCCAGAAAAACACCAAAGGGTCGTTTACAACTGGCATAAACTCAGTTGATAAGCAACACGGATTTAAATTGACATTAATATATTGCGGATCCCCCAGTCGAGCAGTGTAATTCCTTACTTGATAGTGTAATTTATTATGTCATGCATTATAGTGCCCCGTTATAAATTGCAATAAGCAACAGCAGGCTAATTGCGTAAGTTAATTCGGCAATGCAAAGGGTTTGATCCCATGAAAGAGTATGAACAATTAACCAATTGTCAACATGCGAGAAGAAAGAAGCGATGTCGATTGTTCGTACACTTTCCTTAAACCTTTTGCCTTGCCAAATTCACGTACGCAATTAACCTGCTGGATATCCGTCGTAAGCACAAGCTGAAGGCAGAACAGTTATCTCACCACGATATCCATTATTACGACCGGAGTTTCTGGCGTCTATCTGCAATTATTAATGTGGGTGAATACGACCCCTAACTACCCCGTCGGACAATACAAATTAGCGTGATATTATGTTGCTTTATTACCTACTTATCGCCATTTTACTATTTTAATTCCAGTCGGAACTGACTGGTGTTATCGGCGGTGGTGACATCGACGGCATCGTGAACTCTATAATTGAAGAGGTGATCGTAGACTACGCCAATAGGTTCCATGGCGCCATCGCCATCGGTGCCTCTAACCTGCTGATCTCAGGACTCAACCCGATCCTCGACCAGCTCGACACCTGGTCTTACATAGCCGTTCTACTACCTCGCCCTTAATTTAAGAGAATGACTGATCCTTTGTAAATAATACTTATGTCCAAATGACCATTGCAATGTTCCAATGAAACGAAAAAAAAACTTGGTTTTTAATGAATCAATAATTTCCATCTATGATATTAGATATGAAATTAAATAATGTTACATTTTATTCAGTGTTTGTTTTCACCTGCCGGTTTGTCTGAGTAGGTAAACTTAAGGCTATAGGCAATGATATTCAAATAAACAGATACATTATACACTCACAAAACAATTAAAAAAGTGTTCCGCGCTGCAGCACACATACACACTTTTCATTCATCTGACATTTCACTACAAGTCGAAAGGGATGGCTTGATAAAACCAACAAGAAAAAAAAGAGACAGCTAGTGTTTGTCACTTGCGTGTGAATGTAAACAAACATTATTCTGGCCACCAATGTTATCTTTTTTTAACCTCCAAATATCAGAATATTAGGAAAAATATGAAATAAATTAGTAAATTGAGGCGTATTGCGTGCTTACATATGGTATGAGATCCCTTCTGTTTTATGTACTTTGGTATCATAATTGGTACAACTTCTAAATACACACGACGGCATTTTTTTTTTGTTTCAACAAAGCCTATCGCTCTTCGCCATGCGTGTCATAAACTAAAGACTAAAGGTCACAATTGTGACCTATTCGAGTCTTCACAATGCGCGCGCTCATAACATATCTGTTTATTTGAATATCATTGATTGAAGGTATCAATTGTCAACCGAAAAGAGTTATAAACAATTTCTTCATCTTTGACTTTGACCCATTTAGACAAAAGTCTATGAAAATCTCCATCCTGTTTTCTATCCTTATTTACTGGGTGACACCCAGTAGTTATTTCCTTTTCCGTCTTGATGCTGATAATGACCACAAAATCATGAATTCGTCTTCCGATGTAGAACTATCGTCAAAAAACATGGTGACAATAGGTGGCACGGGAGTTCGTGAGCAACTGCACGCTCGAACGCAAAACTGACCTCTTGAACGCTTGACATATCTGTTTATTTGAATATCATTGGCTATAGCACAAAGTGCCATTCTAGAAGTCTGTGCGGAAAGAGAACCATCGTGGCGTAAAATGAAACTAACATTATGATTTTTATAAAACACATTTATTAATATTACAATAACACACTGAAAACATTATAGGTAATAATATTTCTAAAATAGTTTTAATATCATGATGTTACAGTCGTACTATACTGACTTAACAGTGTTGTCAACCTATCAAACACGTGCTCTCAAAAGGGTTGTGATGACAACTCGTCACTCTAGTTAACTCGTCGCTATCTCTAATAGGTCTCTTTCACTAAAACGTTACTTTGTACATGTAGTTAGTTTCCCTACTCGTATCAAGCCGTATTTCGTCTCTTGACCAACTCGTCCGAGGTTTATGTACAAAATATGTAAATAAAATATTTAGGAAAATTCGGAGACAGGTTCAAGCGCTCAACCAATGCCTCCCGGAGTGACCGGATCTGAGGCCCAGTATCCCGTGCGTCGGACAGGTATCTCTTAGCTACAGTCCTGTTGTCTGCATACCCAAAGGGTATTAGCAGAACGTTTATGTGGAGCTAGAACAATATTGCTGAGAGTACCGACCCCTGAAGGACCCCGGCATAATATCCAGTTGGTCTGGCATTGTATTGCATCGGAGACCTATTTATAATTTTGTACGTTACTGTACATTGAACATATGCGTCGGACGAGTTGGGAAAGAGACTAAATACGGCTTGAGACCAATTGGGAAACTGACTCCATGTACAAAGTGACGTATTAGTGAAAGAGACCTATTAGAGATAAAGACGAGATAACTAGTGTGACGAGTTGTCATCACAACCCTCAAAAGACGGTTGCATGAGCCACTGAGAAGATACAATGTTTACAAACAAAATAAAACAGCTGTTTTTTTTAGCGCTATCACCATGGAATTGTTAAATTCTTACAAAATTACAATGATTTGACCTTTAAATGCCGTCAGATTGTTATAACTTTCATTTGTTATCGTCATGTCTATGAGAAATCTACACAATATAATATAAAAATCGGCAATAAGAAATCAAAAACAAAGATTATCAATCAATCAATCAATCATTTATTTCGGACCATGATCCATAATTTGTTAGTAATACACTTATGACTATGTTAGTAAATTTACACAATAAAATTAATAAATAAAATTAACAAATAATTAAATCAGTTCAAATACCGATTTCCCGTTGCACTGGAGCCGCCGCTGTGCAAGCGGGTCCAGTACCCCAGGAAAGGGCAGTCCGGTTTATCCGCAATAACCTTCAGGACACCGTTTACCGCCCCCGCATCCTGTGCATCAGGGATGCTCTTCCGCATTATCGCCTGAAAACTATCAGTATTTGCTTCTGCAAACATCCCTGATGCACTACAGAATCATCAGAAAATATTTAACTTTCTATCACTGCCAACCCTAACGAATTTCAGACTTGACGTCCTGGATGACCAGTGCTGCCAACTTAGCGCTTTCCGCGCCAGATCTAGCGCTTTTTTTGTACAACAGCGCGTTCTAGCGCCTAGCGCTAAATCTAGCGCTTTTTGAGACTTTGGACTTTCTTTTGAAAAAAAGTAATTTCACAAACTATCAACATCTAAACGACGTGTTGAGGCAAATTTCATCCACAGATTAATTTTAATTCAAGTCCAAAACTGATCAAGACCAACCTGACCAACCATATAATTCGGCGGCAGAAGCAATTGTAGTAGAATCAGACGATGGTGATTTAATTTATTTCCTTCATATTATGAAATAATTATATTAACACGTTATTATTTTATTTTATTATCACTAAAAAAGTACTATAATGTAATAACTCTTGTATATGACATATTTTAATTCAATAAAAAAAACGTTGATGCGTCCCTGTCTCAAATTATTGGGCGTTTATCTTGTATTTGGCGCCGAATAAAGCGTTTTTTTTTTTACAGCGACCCTTTACATTTAGCGCTTTCTAGCGCGTTTTTTAAACAATTGGTCGTATTTGACAATGTCTCGAAATTTAAAAGAGCACTAACCACACATACTATGATTTAATAATTTAGCAAAATTTTATTTTAGTTTTATGAAAAGGGTGCTATGTTCCACTTCGCGCTGCATGGAGCTTTTTGGCAACCTGGCCGAATATTTAAAACTCTCCCTCTACTAACAACAAACGTTTTGAAGCCAATTTGAAGTAATAAAACTAATTCGATATATAATGTTGCGTTGCGTGTACATTTAACAGAGTTAGTTCAGATGAAGCATAGTTTGAGAACACAAAATATCCCACGTCATAGTAGGTACTAGAAGATTAGATTAGAGCAAGCCTAAAAATGTTTTCACCCCTGCTGTCAACTGATTCAGCTGTCAGGAACTTAAACATTGTACCTTGATATTGGCCCTTGATATAGGTACGAACAAAGAGTAAAGTAAAATAATAAGGGTACGAACAATGGTACGAAGGTCGATGGTCGACAAACGAAAATGACATTACGTTACAGCTTTTTTTTTTTTTTGGTATTTTAAGCGAATCGAGATCGCGACGCTTTCTTTGAAACGTCACTTGCCTAAGTCCTCAAACTGCAGTGTTCCAGTGAAACGATAAATCTTGGTTTTAAATTAAGCAAGGACCCTTATTGTTTATTTGCTTTGAGAAGTAAGTAGGTACTCATGTGTACTGCGCTACCACGGGGAGATAGCGCAGTTATATGGGCCTCCAACCCACTAAAACTCTACGGTGTCCTCCTGTGCTGCTTATGGCGACAACATGGACACGCGTTAGGCGTGAAACCGCCGCGGCTGTCCGTCACCGGACCCTCCTCTGGGAATAACCCGGCACACCAGAACATATTGCACGCCGTGTCAAGCCCAGAGGGACCAAACCAGCGGGCGCCAGACGACCCCATGTATGGCACCCGTGGTCCCCCTGTGACCGGTCAGTGGCACCGCCACCTACTACTTTTCGGCCGCATGCCGCCCCACCGCATCCGCCATCAGACGGTGGCGGCCCCGTCCTGGCTGCGGAAAGTAGGGAGAGCGGCGCACCGCAATCCCGGCACTGCTCTCCCGCTGCAGCTTCCAACACTCAGCCATGATAACGTACGGGAAGCCCCATACGACATCGCGGCCCGCCTAAGTTGCGTTGCAATTTTTGTATCTCCTTAGGTGTACGTAGAGGTACCTAATCTCTACGTACACGTAAAATAAGATACAAACATTTAAATATTTATCAGTTATCTGATACGTAATAAAAATCTGATTGGTGTGTATCCATTTTTTATCACTAGCTAAGTGCGTGATAAAGTGATAATCGAAGGAACATAGATAATATACCTATGTATAGTTCTCGCCAAACTTCTTGGCCGCTCATAAGTTGGCATCGACCACATAGCCACTGGTGTTGGCCATAGCCAATGGTGGGGGCTGTGTGGTCGCTGTAAGTTGGCTACAATAGCTGCGCAGTAGTAGGTAAATCTCATACAAAAACAGCAACGATCCGTGACTTGCACATCGGAAAGCCAACTTCAGACGGCCATGATGTTTGAAGAGAACTATACACACCGCTTAATTGGCCTGTTGGATGACTATAGCCACAGATGTAGGTATTTCTAAAACTTACCTACATATTTTAATCAATCACCGAATGATAAGTGTAAAAATAATTAAAACAGCACAGATATCAGAACACTTTTAATACAAATAAACTACGTATGTATTGCAATCAGGTAGATAATAAAATGTTGAAAATTAGACCATTTCGACAGGCACTACGGCAGGCTTCAAAAATAATATAGATATCAATTAAAATTGTAGAAAAGAAAGTTGCATTTGAAGCACGGCTCTTCTTATAGATCGATTCAAAGTTAATGACGTCCGTGAAGATCACTTTTTGCTGCGCAGAAGGCCATTCCTCATATCCGCTGTATATAGTATCTAAATCATGTGGATTTAGAAACTGCACAGCGACTCGCGGAGTGTTCCGAGCCGTCATTAGGTTTGATTCTACCTGTATCTTTGTCTATTCATCCCATTCATCGTACCACACTTCACGGCACACCCCGGAGGCATCAATTTTGAATCCCTCGGGGCAGCTACTCCAACTTGGCGAGTCTTCAGCCACGGCGAACAATGCACCGCTCTTGACCACTGCTTGAGGGACAATCACGTTTCCCTGCTTCGCGACATTAGGGCGAGAAAACACAGCGCACACGAATAAAATTAAGACCAGGAGCCAACTCCGAAACATTTTGTATGTTTGTCTGTCACTGGCTGCTCGGAAACAAGCGAATGGACTGAGGATTTGGCAGTTTATCACGCTTAGATTATGTACTTCCTTCACCCACGCTAGTGTCTGCTGTTATGATGAAATATATTATTATCAGGCATATATGTGCTCACAATATTATATTATTCGTAGTATTTTGATGAGACCATTCATTCCGTGTATTTTTATTACAAATCCTGTTAATATCCTTTCTTAGTTAATGCTTACTCATTAAGTCTTATTCATATCTAGACCCACGTCATCAAATTGTGCAATGACCAATGCACGTTTTTACAAAACACTAGGCATCACCGAAATCAAAGCCCAATTCTGTTACACTGTTGTTGAACTCTCGGCGCTGAATGCACTGAATATTCGCCAATGCGCTTTTTTTATGCGTTGATTAGTATGTAGGTACCTAATATAATGGTCAGCTTTATCAGACAAGCATTGTTGTGTACCTAAAATACATACCTAATTATTATAATTATCAAGATCTCTTTTTTATGGTATTAAAGCTAAAGTAGGTTCGGCCTATATGACACCTGCGAAATGTGAGTGTACTTATACCTATGCAGGTGCACCTCTGCCCAACCATTCGGAAAATACAGGCGTGATGTTATGTTGTTGTAAAATCGTCAAAATTTTACGCAATAGACTTTATTATTCAACTTAAAGCAAGTGCAGCAACTTGTAAAATAAATAAGGATCTCAATCCCCTTGACGGATCACACTTCTGTTAAAAATGTTTACAAACTTAGTAAACATTTTCTAAACAAACATATTTTGATCACAATGTTAGTAACCAAATTGTAACAAGTAATTGCATCTTGCATCCATTAGAGTACTTTTTCTTTTGTAAAGATTTTCCATTGGTGTAGGAGCACTCAAAACATCTAACAATACCTAACAGAATGTAAAATTCCTAAATATTTGTAAATAAATGGCGTTAGAAAATGTTTGTCGACATTTTTAACAGCCATGTGGGAGCACTATTATTATTTCACTTTTAATGGAAAAAGAGAAGCGATAAAAAGGCGAGAACAGATTGGAGAAACATACCGCAAAAGCCTGCATTGATTGTAACTATTTGTTGCAGATGTAGGTTTATTGTGTGCTACATTTCGCCAATCTGTACTTAGCATAGTAATTTAAATAAAATATTACAATAACTTTTATTTTTCTTGTCTTATTAACTTTTTAATAGTTTTATATTCACAGACAAATATGCAAGTAGTTTAAATTTAAATCAACCTAAACACAAATAATTAAGGGCAGGCATTAGACCAAGAGTCATCATATTCACATACATACAACTTTTTCATGGGTTACATGATATAATATTAACTATATAAAATGTTAAGGAAATAAAAAGGGTTAGTTAAAAATTTGTTCAAAGTTTGAGAAGCATCTTCAGCTTGATTACCACTATTTTATTAACACTATGGGACTGTTATATGTCTATATGATTTTAGTGTCCCACAACATGATAAATATAATATACTATTATTATACTTAGTAATATGTAACATGATATATATAACTATAACATTGGTATAAAATGCCAAAGCATCTAATTTAGAATTTGGTGATTTTTTCCTACACCTAATTAGATAAATATAATTTTTAGATCAACTTACTCATATATTTTATTTATGTATAGGTTCAGGCACAATAACTTAATATACAGCCAGTTTTTTTATTAACATCCAAAATGTATCCAGGTATTAGAATCCACAAAGACATCATTTATGCAATTATATTTGGATTGTAATAAAAAAATCAGGCTATATGTAATAAATTTTAACAAAATTAGTCTCACTTTTTGCACAAGATATATGTACAGTCAAAACCATTTAAAATGACATTGAACAGACCATTAAAACACCATTGTTATAACTAGTCATTATAAACATAAATATTAGCTCTTATGACTCTTACATTCTGTCCTTATACCCTAAGTAAAGTTGATATAAAATGTTTTGACTGTATAAGGTATATGTCATACCTGATTCACATTATTAGTCATCTTAATTGAAGCACAAATGCAATAATTTTAAACATGATGTAAGCCTATGAGCTTTCTCAGTTTTAAACACCTTGTACATCAAAAATCAATGCAATAATGTGCCACTATGTGGCATATCTAGGGTCACCACTACACTAGGTTATCATGGGCTGCCAGACCAGAATAATGGAGTTCTTAGGTAATAATCTAAGTTAGTTTATTCTTCCATAACTCTACACCTAATGTAGTGGGTCCCCTGTTATTTCCATTGTGTTGTATCTTGATCAGAGGTGCTTTGGTGCCGGTGGTGGATGTCGTTCCCGGGGCGCAGGGGGAGCATGCCGCTCCCGCGGCTGTGGCGGGGGCTGCGCAGTGGCCCGCCGCGGTGGCGGCGGTGGCTGACGAGCCCGGGGCTCTGGAGGGGGCTGCCGTTCTCGAGGCTGCGGGGGCATGTGAGGTGCAGTTTCCATTCTGAAATGAAAAGATATTCTATTTTAGCTTCATAGGTAGTTGTATTGCCTTTTAAGTTAAAGATGTACGTCGTAAACAAATAACACCTGATTCAGTCATTTCTACATTATAAAATAATTTATTTACTTGTTTATTACCTTTAGTTAGTAGCTACTAGATAGTACAAGTTCCTGTTTAAGCTTCAATTTGTAGTAATATATTGACAAAATGTGATCCAGCCAGTTTATTTGTGTATCAAATTATATTTTAATCATCCAAGATGGAATTGGCCGAACTTAAAAATTTTGGTTGACAAACTTACGAATTTTGCAATAAAATACTATTGCTAATAAAACTGACGATTTTACACACTGTAATTGCAAAGACAGTTTCCGTATATATTAGTTTACTCTTTGAAAGAAAGGCACACAGTAAATTTTTAAGAACAAAACGATGTTTTGATTGAACAAACTTTTTTTTGTGAATGTCACTCTCACTAATGTCAATTTGTCCATGGTTTATCTATACTCTATGTTTATGATGCTGCATCTGGTATTTCTCGTATTATTTTCCTATATGCTCTTCCCGTGACAGCTGGGTCACGTGATTGACCTAAGAATACGCGTTGCGTTTCTCAAACTTTTTTAGTGGGGAAAAATATAAAAATAATTCAATAGGTAGGTACAAAATTTTAATGATTTTTAATAATCGACATATTTGATACTATTTTTATTCTTTTTACTTTGCTACTTTTTTTAATTGATTGCATATTATGCTTTTGTTTAGTTCCCTCACTTGAAGAGAAGTTCTCGTTCGAACTAATCAGAGTACTACCTCATAATGAATTTGTGGATATAAGTCCATTGTGGTATCATGAACAATCCGAGTCAAATTTGACAAAATTAATTGTTCAACGTGCAACGTTTGATTCTTTCTGCGTTATATCAGCAACCCTGATCAATTCCTTCCAAGGGTATCTTATCTTATCTTATCTTGTGGAGGGGCCGAGAAACAACTCGGACACTTCGACCCATTGGGATCTATTGTGGTCCCCTAGATACCTTACTCCTCCCCAATCTCGTTGAAAACTCTTTTCATGAATTTTACAACGAGACTGGGAGATATGAGCCTATAGTCTTCTGGTCTTGGATATCCAGCCCCTAGGAGACTCATTCGCTTACCAGCCAGTGCATCGCATGTGCAAAGAAGGTGCTCCATGCGCTCCGTATGTTCCCCACACAACCTGCAGATGGGTGTCGCGGTTATACCCATCTTCATGAGCATGTCGTTGGTTCCAAAGTGCCCAGTAAAGGCCCCAAGCAGGTAGCGGATTTGCCCCCTGCTCATATTCCAAATGCATTCCCGGGCTTTGAACGTAGAGCCTAGGAATTTCTTGGAGTGTTGTAGACCGGTGCTAGATAGCCAATGAGTTCGCTGTCTGTGATCTGCAAACTCCCTAAATGCGGCTTTTACGAGGCACGTCGAGATGCCTACACATGGTTCTGGACCCACGAAGTCATTTGCTGAGCCCTCTCTTGCCAGTTCATCTGCCATTTCGTTGCCATGGATTCCTTTGTGCCCAGGGACCCACATCAGTCTTACCCTGTTGTGCTTCCCAAGCCTGTTTAGGGTTTGGACAGCATCCAGAATAAGTCCGGAGTCCACTTTGTAGGATGCCATGGCTTTGATTGCAGCCTGACTGTCACTAAGAATATATATGGATTTACCTCTGGTTCCTCTATCTATATTCTCTTGAGCACAGGTTATTATGGCATAAGTTTCCGCTTGGAATACAGTTGCCATTTTCCCTAGGCTTTTGCTACATTTGTAACCTTTTGCGTATATTCCCGCCCCTGTACCTGATTCCATTTTGGATCCATCAGTGTACCACACCAGACTGTCTTGTTCTGGTGGATCGATTCCCTTCGTCCAGTCCTCTATTGTAGGGATTTGGACCTTGAAAGACCTTTCAAACACAAACATAGTTTGCATTTTATCGGATAACATGCTTGTTACCCGATCCAGGCCTTCATTCCCGTCAAACTTTGTATGGTTGGTCCTTGGCTTAGAGGCATCCCATAGTCCAGCCACAGCAAGTCGATGTAATGTCTTCCTTGCCTCGAATTCAACCATCATATGCAGAGGAGGGATATTGAGGTATCTCTCAATCGCTGCCGTAGGTGTTGTCCTGAAAGCGCCCGTGATGCCTAGACACACTGTTCTTTGTAATCTGGTGAGTGGCGCTTTGCACGAGGCAAGCTTTGTTCTGGGCCACCACACTATGCTGCCGTATGTGATAATAGGTATTATCATTGTTCGGTACAGCCATCGTATCACTTTGGGCTTTAACCCCCAAGTTTTACCGTAGGTGGAACGACACATGCCGAACACTCGTAGGGCTTTCGTCGTAATATTTTCCATATGAGTTTTCCACCTGAGTTCTTTATCAAGCGTTACACCCAGATATTTAACTTCGGTAGACCAGGGCAGCTTTATTCCATTGAGGGAGAGCTCTCCTAGGTTTCCTAGTTGTCTCTTCCTCGTGAATGGAACAATGACTGCTTTGCTTGGGTTGATAGAGAGGTGGTTCTTTGTACACCATTCCTCTGTCATCCTCAATGCCTGTTGTAATAATCCAGAGACTATGTTCGGGAATTTACCATTAACCATTATGGCTATGTCATCTGCATAGCCTACTGTGTAGAATGGTCCAGTATTGAGCTTGGTAAGTAGCGAGTCTACTACCAAGCACCATAATAATGGTGACAGCACTCCACCCTGCGGACAACCTCTTGTTGTTTTTGCACTAAGTCTGTCTCCCATCAGTTCCGATCTGACTATTCTGCTTCTCAGCATATAGTCAATCCAGTTACACGTGGTATCATTGATGCCATGTTCCTTTGCAGCGATGCGTATGGACTCAAATGTTGTCTTGTCGAAGGCTCCCTCTATGTCTAGGAAAGCCCCGACACAGATCTCTTGTCCCTCTAGCGCAGCCTCGGCTCGACTCGCAACATAATGCAATGCCGTTTCCGTAGATTTGCCAGGGCTGTAGGCGCACTGTAGTTTATGTAGAGGGAAGATTTTAAGTGGTCCCTCTCTTAGGTACCTGTCTACCAGTTTCTCCAGAGCTTTTAAGAGAAAGGATGATAGACTAATTGGCCTGTAAGCTTTAGCTTCTTCGTAAGTCGGTCTACCTACCTTCGGTATAAAAGTGACTTTGACTTCCCTCCATGCCTTGGGTACGTACCCAAAGGCTACGCAGGCTCTGTAGAGCTTACTCAAATGAGGTATCAAAACAGATGCCCCTTCTTGCAATAGTATTGGGTAGATGCCATCCGGACCAGGGGATTTGAGAGGCTGGAAGCCCGCTATGGCAAGCTTCAGTTTATTCTCATCTACCACTTTCTTTGCCGTGAGCCAGTTATTTTTGGACGTTTGCCTTGTGAGCTCGTCCCTTGTGACTGGTTCCTCTTCATCGCTATCGCGCAGTATACATTCCGGGAAGTGAGTTCTAAACATCACGCCCAGAGTGTCCTGTCCAGTTTCCGTTAGATACCCATTCTCATCCTTTACAGATGATAGTGGGTTTGTCTTAGTCATGGACATTGCTTTGCACAACCTCATTCCATTTGGCAGAGCTTCGATGGAGGTGCAATGCTGCCGCCAACTAGTTCTTTTGGCCTTGCGTACCGCCGTCTTATACCTCGTCAGCATGCTATGATAGTCAGAGAAATCTTTCCTGGCTTTTGCATCATTAAAGGCCTGTCGTGTTTCCTGACGTATTTTAGCTAGTTCAGGAGTCCACCATGGTACCTTTTTGCAAAAGGCCTTTTTCTCTGGGCAGTTATCTACCCATGCACCGATGGTGCCCACCTTGATTCTATCAGCTTCAAATTCTATATCTAGTATGGAATTAAGCTTACCTTTAGGGCTCCCTAGATTTACTTTTAGGTCCCTCCTGTACGAGTCCCAATTTGTATGTCTTGGGTTTCTCCTTCGTCTAGTTTCGGCTTCTCCCGCCGTCCTAAACCTAAAGCATATATAATTATGGTCAGACAGTGAGATTTCGTCCGATACATGCCAATTTTCGATGTAAGCGCTGCACATACGGGTATTTGATACAAAAAACTGGCCAAAACCTTTTTTTTGGTAATTTTGGGTCAATTGTGCCTCCTAGTTATTTTTCATATTAATTTTAGTATAACCCAATCATTTCTATACCCTTTTCTCCAAAGGGACTTACGTGTGAAATAAAATCGAAATAAAATAAAACATTATTTTCTATTTCAAGCATTATGGTGATTTATTTGTACAATAACTAATAAAAAAAGCATTTAAAAATACACAATGATTTAAAAATAACGCTTACTTTTTACATAACCTTACAAAATACATAAATGAAAAGCTATGTACAAACTGTAACTGTTTTTTTTTCGAAAAAAACCTATTTTTGTTCAGAGGCTATAATTCATAGGGGCGGAAAAGCCGGAAGGTTTTTCTCTTGATATGAAATCTAGAAGGTTCAAAGAACACGATTATGTATAAACTTTAGCTTAACTATGTTTATCTGATACTTAATTTGACGAAGGAAACCTATTTTACGTGTTTTTTTTTGCATAAAAATACTCATGACTTTATGGTACAATTAAAGAATGAAAAAGTGATCCTAACAGTAGCACAATAGATTCAAAATAAAGTTCATACCTGTGCCTGAAGATTCCATGATGGTTTTTGGGGTTTGCACTAAACACAACAGTATGATTAGTCTTAAACAGCAATTGAAATTTGCGAGCGCCGAGAAAACAAACGTGTCACTAGCACAACAGATGAGTTCCGACTGACGTTGAGGGCGCATGGAGCGCTCTAGCCCCTTCTGGGTACCGGTTTCTTAATGAATAGAGTGTCCCATTGTTAAAACATAACAAAGGATAGCTGCGCGGTTACTTTTGTAAAAATGACTTTTGGCCAGTTTTTTGTATCAAATACCCGTATGTGCGCTGGCCTTGTTTGAAGCCAGTGTCAGGTCAATAACTTCAGTTCTCGCCGAGGTCCTGAAAGTAGGTTTATTGCCTGCGTTAAGGATTTGTAAAGAAGAGCTTACCACAAAGTCCAACAAATCCTCCCCTCGTTTGTTGACATCCGAGCTGCCCCAAACGACATGGTGTGCATTCGCATCGCAGCCAAGTATCAGGTCGAGGTTTTCTTGGTTGCCGTAGTCAACCAGTCTTCTGATTAGTGGTGTTACTGGTTCCTTTTGTTCATATGGGAGGTAGGCAGAGGCAAGGATAATTTTCCTTTTCTCTGTGCCCATCCCCACCTGGATCAAAGTTGTTGTGAGATCCCTGTAACAGAAAGTACGTAAGGGCATTGCCTCTATACCGCCCCTGATATAGATGCAAGTCCTCGCGTCATTAGTTGGACAGTCATAGAGCACCGTGCCTCCTGTCCCACCTAAGCCTTTTATAGTCCCCTTATATAGATAAGGTTCCTGTATCAAGGCAACGTCATATGTGTTAAGCTTCAGTTGCCGAGCCAGAAGGGCTGTAGCGGCTCTGCAATGATGCAAATTAATTTGTACACACCTTAGTCCCTCCATCTTGGATGATTTTGATGGGCCTGTGTTAATATAGGAGGGCCTTAGTTTTGAGGCTCCTCCTCCATCGCCTGGGTCTCCTCGAGAGCAATCGGCGACTCAATCCCCAGGGTGTCGAACTCCCCGAGGATGTCATCCTCGTGGTCTGCCTCTGACGCCCTGGTCCCAATCTCTGCCTCCTGCGCTGCGCCGTAAGCAGAGATTTCCTCGATGGCCTCCTCACGTCGGTGTAGTCCATCCTCGGAGGGTTCCGCCTCTGCTTCCGCAGTGGGTGCCTCTCCCTTATCTTCTTCCAGGAGTTTGAACGAATACCGTTCAATTCCTCCTGGAAGAGAGTAGCCCGCGGCCTTGATGACCCCAGCGGACACCCCGTCCATGAGGACGATACGACGGATGCCGGTCTGCTCAGTGAGAGTATTCACGACCTTCCAGTCGCTCGTCCTCAAGGCAGGGTTAAGCCGCTGGAGCAATCGAATGGCCCGGGCAGAGTCCTGCAACGCCAAGTTGCGACTCTTCCATGCCATTTTGACTGGCTTTGGAAGGTCCCTGGCGTCAACAACCTTGAGTTTCAAGGGGCCGAGTTCCACATTGTGGATGGCCCCCCGAAACCAGCTAGCTGCGTCAGAGTTGTCGCAGGATACATGAACTGCACCCGCGACAACTCCGGGAGCAACCGTTAAAACAGGCAGAGGATCCGGCGCCACTTCCAGTTTCTCAATTATGAGCTCCTGGATTGGCACCAAGTCCTCCGCCCTCAAGTACTCTTCCGGGTACCTGACTGTGACGACAGCGAGTTTCACAGCCGCCACCGCATCCCTAAAGGATCCGGTTGAGGATGATTGCCCTTGGGTCTTCATCCTCTTGGCCGCCATGTCCCCGCTGTCGCCGCTGAGAGCAGCACGCGGTCTCTTTGATGGGCCCTCCGTAGGAGTCCCCTCTAGAGCCGCCTGCTGTCTCAGCTTTTGGCGCTTTTTCCTGCGCGCCCCAGATCGTCCAACCGGAAGCCAGCCTGGTTCATGCCGGCCGCCGGGAGACGACGAGGTGCTGTTTTTGCCGGTCGCGTCCGGGGCCCCAAGGTCCGAGGTCATTCGACCTCCGACACAAGGGTCACGTGTCGCGCCAGTTTTGGCAGCACCTTTGTGCCCGGTGGGCTGGTTTGCAGTTCCGCCCTTAGGTGGTCCCGCAGCAGTGCCGGCCCTCGGCAGTGCCGCAACAGTACCGTCATTTGACAGTCCCGCCGCAGCCCCACCTCGAGACGACCCCACTGCAGTCTCGCCGCCGGGCGTTCCTGCTACGGAAAAAGCAGTCCCGGCTTGCGCCGGTCCCGCCGTCTGGTGTGCAGTTCCGTCCTTCAACGGTCCCACAGCAGTGCCGACCCTCGGCAGTGCCGCAGCAGTACCGTCATTTTGCAGTCCCGCCGCAGCCCCACCTCGAGACGATCCCACTGCAGTCTCGCCTCTGGACGTTCCTGCTAAGGAAAATGCAGTCCCGGCTTGCACCGGTCCCGCCGTCTGGTGTGCAGTCCCAGCTTTCGCCGGTCCCGCCTTTTGGAGCGCAGTCCCAACTTTCGCCGGTCCTTTCGCCTTGTGGTTTTTTTTTTGAATTTAAATCCATTTAAAATCCCGATATAAATTTCATCCCTCGACTATCCCCACCCTCCATGGAGTGCTCAAGTGGCGATGCTACGGTAGCACCAGGGATTAGCCGAGGGATATAGCCCCCCCCCATTAGTTGCTTACGAGACTGCACGACACCAACTCACACCACTACCACTAGCCATGCGAGCGAGCGCCGCCGTCTGCAAGCCCCCAATGGGAGTGAACTCGCCTGGGGGCCGTCTGACCGGACCCCGCAGCCGATTGGCCGTAGCTGGCTAGGCTACGGCCTCCCGTGTCGGAAGAAATCCGGGCCAAAGTGATGTGTTGTGTGCAACCTGCTCCACTCAATCACCAGGATCCCTTCATCCCTCCATACGGGTCCCCGCGCACGGCACAAACACGCGGGAGGTCATTGCTATCCAACATTTTATTTGTTCAATGGTGGACACCCAGGGGCATGACCTCGCCACCCCTGTGATACGTCGCCCGGTGATTTCAGTTACGTCTATTTCAGAGGGAATTAGACCAATAACAGGGCGGCAACCACGAGAAGGAAAATCACCGCACTTGCCTTGAGGATCTACACGACCGTAGCGCTCTCCCTCAAGACCACGCCACCTTGCCGGCTCTGAAGGAGCCAGGCAAGGTAGGACTGCATCGACAAAGCCAAGCCCTACAGAGCTTGTCGCTGACAGCTCAAAGCGTAAGTTTGCTAACACAGACCAGCCCCAAAGGTAAATCAGTTTTCTCCTCGACACAAAAAAAAATCAATCACAGGCACCGATACATGTTTTTTTTTAGGCTGGAGTAATGCTCATGCACGCTGCGCTACCACATGAAAAACATGGAGGCGCCCCATTATTCTATACATACATTAGCTTATAATTATGAGTGAAATACGATACAGAATGTGAAACATCATTTTGTCTCATTTCTTCTAATGTAGTAATCGTATTTGACAAAAGAGACAACAATATTTCAATTGTTTGCATTATGGCAACATTTTGATATGACGTAGTGACAGTTTTCAGTACGTGCCATATTCGCCATATTAGTAGCCGAAATTTGTTGTTGTGTTGGTGGTAGTCCTGCTGGCAAATGGTTGTTTACTTTTTGTATTATTAATGTGTGTGTGTTCCGTGATTAACACAACCATACCAATGGCAGCCATTTTAAGTGCCATTTTAAGGTTTAGGTGGGCACGTTTTTTTGTAGGTATTTTGAGTCCATACTACTTATTAGGTCTATGGCACTCACTGCCAACCCGCTGCGGCTCCACCCAGCACTGGCGCACTAGAACACATTGCACGCCGTGACCACCCCAGGAACCAAACCAGCACATGGGTGCCAAACGACCCCGTGTATGGCAACCTTGTTCCCACTGTGACAGGTCAGGTCAGTGGCCCCGCCACCTACCACTTTTCGGCCGCAGGAGATAGGGACCTCCCCACCGCGTTAGACATCAGACGGTGCCGACACCGTCCAGGCCGCGGAAGGTAGGAAGAGCGGCGCACTGCAATACCGGAAATCCGTTCCCGCCGCGGCCTCCAACCCTCAGCCGCGATATCGTGTGGGACCTGGGACGCTCCATACAACATCGCGGCCCGCCTCAGTTGCAATATCACCTGTTACCAAGCGGCACCACAACCTAATTTTTGGCCGCTGCGTCGTCGGCTTAATCGACAAAAGCCCTGACGAGCGGCCCCTTCCCGGGTTCCTCTACGCTTCACAGTGGGTGACCAAGGCACGGCTACTGACCCTCACCGTCTCGACAATGCGGGCACCCACCGGGGGGGGATGCACCACTACCTGGATCAAACGTTTGTGTCTCGTCTCCAAGATGTGGATATTTTCGTAAAAACCTGAAAGCAAGTTCGCTCACTTCGTCGATATCCATTTGCATTTCTATATCTTCAAGTAACTGCTCTTCATCTATAGTCGGTTTATAAGTGCTGAGATTATTTTCGGTTGATGAGTATCGTCATTGTAAGATTGTATGTATCTCTGACAAAACAAATTTTGTAAAATAAAGTCACACGCCGCGTCTGTCTGTCTGTCTGAACGTGATAAATTAAAATGGACCAACTTAATTTAGTTCGGGGCGAAAACACGCAAAAATCGACTTGACTAAAATAAGTCAAAAATAATTAGATTAGGTTAAGTTCGGGCGTACAGCCGTATTGACACAACTATGCCTTATATTATGGAATTTACATAACAGTTCTTATAGTTGTTTTCAGTCTACAATATTGAAGCCACGCATTTGCTAGCGTCTCTTCTTTGGGAAAAGAAAAATCTTATTACACCATCTTTTTTACTTTGGTTTTTACACTTTAGTATGGAACAATAAACAATTTTTCTTGTGTAAATCTTTCACAGTTCACCGCGAATGTTTGGGAACCACAGTATTTTGCTCACCAAACGAAACAACGCTATAGGTGTGAGCTGGTGAGAGCGACACGACGATATCGATGAAATCTCGAGCTGTCAAGTATGACATTTGTCAATTCGATGTGTTACCACTGTGTATGATTGAATTACCCGAGAAAAATGCATTTTTTTAACTTAACAAAGCAATTATGAACTAATAATTCAACATATAAATTAATTGATGACACTAAATAGATGAATCACATGATTTACTAAATAGTTAAGCTAGTTAGTAATTTATTTTATTTTCATTAACTACATGGGAAAGTACCAACATTTTGTGAAAAGGACAATCAATGGTAACACTTATCGTGACGTGGCCTAGTAGTTAGGCCATCACTAGTGGTGGGTCGTTGTCGTATTTTTGACGGACGAAACGCAACCGTTTTCCCGACGACGAAAACTGTTGCAGAAAACGGTCTTCGTCGCAACTGGTTTGAAGACGTCTTGGAGAACGAAAGTTGGAGGACGGAACGGAATATAATTACGTTTTTCAACTTAAATTTTGCACTGCATAGGTTACTCTACTGGTAATAAATTATCGACTGTATGACATGGACAAAAAGTTCACTTTTTATTGTAAGAACTACTTTGTGCCTAAACGTGGAACGCTACGCGATGTTTGCGACGAGTCGACGACGTGTGTGTAGTTGAATCAATTCACTTTCGACTGTATTTTCTTAGGCGTAAAATACAAAATCGCACCAAGTTATTCGAAGTCTGTTTTGTGCAACGAAGACGGACTTAAAAACTGTTTCACCATCGCAGAACTTTATTTAAGAACTATTTTGTGAACGAACGTGGAACGTTAAAGAACGACGCGACGTCCGTGACGACCGACGTGTGTCGTAGTTGAATCATTTTGCTTTCGAATCTCGACTGTATTTTCTGAGGCATAAAATAAAAAATCGCACAAAGTTATTCGAAGACAGGTTTGTGCAACGAAGACTGCTTTATCCCAGGACGTAAAACGGTTGCACCGTCGCAGAACAAAAAACGGTCATTAGAAACGGTTCGTTGTCGCAACGCCCACCACAACCCATCACAGTAAAAGTGATCGTGGGAAGAGAATACCAGGTGCAGCATATTATTATACCATGAATTTGTCAAGGACTCAAGCCATAGACTAATTTGTAAAGAATGAGAACTCAAGGGTGTTTTTCAAATACCATTATTTTCCGCTTTCGCTTATGCGGCTGACACACTTACGTGTCGTGGCGTAGGCCAAACATGGAATTGTATGAAGTATTACAAACAAACAAATTAACCGACTTGGTTTTACATTAGACGTAAAACTAAGTCGGTTAATTTGTTTGTTTGTAAAACCTGTAAATTAATAAAAAGGTACCTACTGAATAAATTATCCGACTTGGTTATTTATTCGATCTCACTACTTTTTGCAGTAGAACTACGCCGCGCAAGGTCGTCACCAGCCGATGGACCAGGGGGCGGCAAGTCGATATCAAAATACGGTAAAGTCAAAAGCATATGAAGCTTTAAACTGTTAGTAAGAGTCTTACCCCTACGGCGATTGTAAGAACGGTATAAAGTCCAATGGGTAACGTTCTTGGCGCCGCGAGACTTGTGTTTTTTACACGTTATGTTTTTATTGTGATAAAAAGTTTGTTCCATTATCCTTATCAGGATCTTCAGGATTAGCGATATTTTTATATCCGATACCTGGTAGAAACTTTGTGCCAAGTACCAAGGCGCGTGCTAAGACATGCGCATGGCATATTTTTTTGTCATATCCGAAGACACGGTTTTATTACCTTGGGTTCTACCTGTAAAATATTTGTATATGTAAATGAAAAAATAATGTCTATCTATACTCTGTGCCTGGATCCATATTATCATAGTGCTTAGATGAAGCTTCATCTAAGTCAAACTGTATTAATTTTTTCACTGGCTTCCAAAATCCAAAAAGTGATGGGTAGGCAGTGGGCACGTCTTTAGGGTATATAAATGTTCATAGTCGGCATGGTAATTGCATGGATGTCTGCTGTTGACAGCCACTATTTAAAAAAACGCACAAAGAAAGCGCGGCTTGCGCTTCATAAAGTTACAAAATCTAGACGTAAAGGGGAACCCTTTACGTCTTGATTTTTATTTCTTTACCAAGAACCTGAAGAAACAGGCTGTAACAAGCACAATTTTTCATAAACGTGATTTTATGATCTGATAGAAATAAAATAATAATTAAATTATAATAATTCAATAAATAGTGTTTTTATAACACTGTAATTATTTTCTTTAAGCACATTTACAAAAGTCCTGAGAGAATGAATGGAATTGATGTGAACTCACCTTAGAATGTTCTTTTTAACCTGTGGTCGGACAGGAAAAAGTGACATCTATCAAGAAGAATGGAAAACCAAAGCGGAAGTGCTCTGATGATAAAACAGTTTTCATCTATAATTACAGATGAAAATGTTGCCAGTTTATGTCATTTTCCACTTTCATGGTTTTCCTGTTACAGATATTCTTTCTTAGAATATGATTTTATTTATTGAATTCTATTCATATACGTAGTTTTATGAAAACCATCATAAAAGTAATTAAAAACACTAAGCACACCTATTCCAAATCACATTCCAATCAAGCTAAATCCTCACAAGGTATCTGAGAGATTTTGGTATGGTAATATTTATTGAATGTGTGGGAGTGAACGAATGAGAATTAAAGCGAGATACTAAATACTCAGTGAAGAACAAAAACTGCGAATGAAAAGTGATTTCGGAGAGAAAAATTGAAGTCTTTTCATGTGATTTTGTGAATTTGTGTTTGTGCAAAATTCATTGTAGACTGTGTTTGTATAATATTTTTGGAGCAAAGTTCCCAAAAAAACGTACCGCTTGGTAGTAATATGAGTAATGTTACCAACCAAAATGGAACAGGTCTAGAGCAGCAGGTCTGTACCTCATGTACCTCAACATGCACTTAGTATTGATTTTACAAAATTTGATGAAAATATACCTGCAAATGGCACTATTTAAAGATTTATGGCCTTAATTTAAATCGCTTCTAATTCATGGCAAGATCTTGTTTTTTGTTGAAAGCATCGATCTTTAGAATCGCAATGCTTTACGTGTCGCAGATTAACCAACATGGCGACTTCATTCTTCCACTTTTATGGTATCTATTTCATTGATTTTGTGGAAATTTCATGCTATACTGCATCGACTCGTACTTAGTTAATACTGTAGTTTTCCAAAGGCACTTACGAGTGAGGTCATTGTCATGCTATATTTGCGTGTCATGGCGGGAGGAAATAAAAGGTTTCGCTATTAATTTGCACCTATTTCACACCGGAATACGCACTTGAAGAGATACCTA
This sequence comes from Orthosia cruda, assembly GCA_964057195.1. Lineage (NCBI taxonomy): Eukaryota > Metazoa > Arthropoda > Insecta > Lepidoptera > Noctuidae > Orthosia > Orthosia cruda. The sequence continues at coordinate 19,606,962 of OZ059825.1, read as the reverse complement.
TTTAAAAGGATAGCTGTAATTTGACCATCTATGTAGATATAAATGTATGTTTAGTTCATAGAGGGTTTATCATGCAGTATTTTGTCATGCTTGTTTAGTCAAGTTAGCATGTCTAATTTGCTATAGTTGGATGGCAATATGTAGCAACGGTGCTGATGTTGGTTAGCTAACCAACAAGTTATCTTGAATTTTTCAGTTTTTATTTTTACGACATGGAAAGTTTTGTGGCTATCAATCAGGTGTAACACTCAATGCTCAAGGTTATTTGATGACTAGTTTCTCTCACATTGAAATTACTTACAGGCATAGTTATAATAATCACTCAGCATAGATTTTATATAATTGATATACTAACTACACTGAAAAAAAATAGTTACTGTATCAAATTACAAATATGTATTTTTAATTAACTTTGTGGTCTCACACTCACAAAATACTGCCTACAGTACAATAAAAAAAATACACAACTCTTGCCTCTGCCAAAATTACAGACAGTATTAGCTTTGTCTTTTAGTACCATTGTCAAATTGATTTTATTGTGATGTTTTATTGAGCTAAAATATTCTAAAACATGAATAATCTGGTGCTGTCATAGAACAACACTGATGGGCGGTATCGGTTGTTAAACTCTGCTGGCAAACAAAGGGGTTGATTTGTCAAAACAGGGTGCGGTCAACAGCAATCCTTGCTCTCATTTACCAACCAAAACAAAACATAATTCAATTCTGTTCAATTGTTGACAAGCTTGGATGGTGCATCTATTAGGTTGACAATATTTGCAGTGAATGCTTGCTGCTTACACAATTCAAGTTTTATATTGTTTTCTTTTGTTTCTGTAGCTTGCTGGTCTGGACTTGCAGCCTCAGGCTAATAAGAGTGCTGGCCGTTACATCCCCCCGCATCTGCGCAGGCAGTTGCAGGCCAGCCCTGCACAAGGTAAGTCAATTATTAACTTTTGTGCCTTCTGCATGATGTCCTTGGCTTAAGTCCTTCCTCTTATCCTAATATGAATGCTAATCATATAATAATTAACTCATAGTATTTATAGCTTTTAAATTAATTAGCTACTTATAGGTTTGCAGGTCTTTATTATTTTTGTAACGGGATCAAATCGATTGAGACAGCAACGGTCTGTTTTAATCCTTAACTTATGCACAAATAAGCAAAATAGTAAATGCAGCAGTGTAGGAGAGAATTTAATTGTTAATGACTATACATACCTTCCCTGGCACTACATGCTGAATGCTTGTAACATGTATAATATTTTTAGCATATAAATCCTTGGGTTAGTGACCTATAATACAAACTAGCTTCTGCCAGCAGCTTCGCCTGTGTGAAATTTGTAAATTATCCCGAGGGAACGAATTCCCATGATAAAAAGTATCCTATGTGCTATTACTGACTATAATCTATCTCTGTGCCAAATTTCATCCAGATCCGTTCAGCCGTTCTGGCGTAATTGTGTGACAAACATACACACATCCAAACTTTCGCATTGATAATATTAGTAAATGAGAACAAAGACAAAGAGAAAAAAAACAAATAATTTAAACAGTAACACTTTTAATTAGCAAACTAAGTTTGGGAATACCCTTATTCTATCCAACAGGTTGATAAGGATGGAATATTTTGAAAGTACTTATATTACTCTGAGTACATGCCATACTAGTATTGCATTCTGTACAATCACAATACCTTTATGATATCATAGATAATATTATAACAATACAACAAACCAAATTGGTATCAAGTGTGTGCTCAATATTTTAAGGTTATAGAATGACGGACTACCTATCTGTCACTTGAATTTCTCTAATTGACTGTGGCAAACAATCATAAGTACAGAGATACTATGGGAACTATATTTAGGTTGCAAACAATCAAACTGCTGCCGGCATAATTCACATACAATCAAGATGCCATATTTATACGCTTGGGCTTCTCATTCTCATCCCTTTCTTTAGGTATTGAAAAGCGCCTTCACGTTTTCCACGTAGAATTTGACTTCACAACATCATTCTGCATCATTGTGGCATCAACTTGGTTTAGTAACTTAGATTTTTAGAAAGTTTGGTAGCAATTAATTGCACTTGACATCCCTCATGGCATCATATCAGCCATTGTAAACATCCATTATCTATTCATCTTTTGTTAGCTTTAGGAACATCAATGGTGCATATCACATTCTGCAATATGAAACCCAACAGCTATTTCAATGATAGAATTTTATGTAAATAGCAAAAGTAACAAGGTACTCTTTATGAGCGTTATGGCTGCCGGTTGCCCGGCAGCTAGCGCACCACGTGTTGCGCGTCAATTGTTGCCTAGCTACAACATGGCTAAATATCCTTTAGCAACACCCACAGGTAGGGAGTGGGTGGTTTAATCATAGCTGGGTACGAAACATCACTGCATCTATTGTGTATTGTCTTCTAATTAGCTAGCCATTTAGCTAGTCTTTACAAATGTCTGCATGGTGTAAGTGCCGTGGAGCATTCATTCGACGTTAAACAAGAGACTGCGCGCGACACGGTTGCAGCTTTGCTTATGAGAACATGACCTGTTGCTTCAAGCAACATAGGCTCAAGAATTACGCACTAAAATGTTAACATCGCAATATTACCTGCATGAGTTAACCAATTAACAATGACGCATGGCCAATTTACCCGTGTGAATCGAATCGACGCGAAAGTCTCATTCAAAAATACGAACCCAAACATGGAAGTGTTATAAGAAGCGCAACAATAATAATGTCGTTACAGTTCCTGCATCATTATTCAGCTTTGTCCCGGCGAGTGCGTAGAGGTCAGCGTAACATGATATCATGTCCCTATTCTCTGATTCGTAAAATAGGAACATTGTCCGACGTGATGTTAGTTTTGTTCTGAATTCTGGCGGATATTATTTCTGGAAAGTAGGACATTGCGATAAAAAAAAGAAAACATTGATTTTTATCAATTCTTTCGTATTAGTCTTATCTGGCGTATTGTCGCCGTGTTTATAGTGCGCCGTGCAGTTAAAACGACTCTATTCACACCTAGATAGGTCATGAATTAGAACAGGAAGATATATATTCACCTGTTACGTTGTTTATAGGTCGGTGATTCAGGATTGGTTGTTATCACCTCAGGAGTTATACAGTACCTTGAGTCATTCACATCACATCAACATTCATTTGAATGCCTCCCTTGACGTCATTGTTTAACTTCATACATTTTGTATTTGATTCACTAAATTTCATAACATTTAACAACAAATTATAAAACATTATATTCAAAAAATGGTATGGTCTCTCGAGCTTATGATTAAATGATAACTTAACTGATATGCCGCTGTCTTTTTGAAAGTGCTAATAGTGATACTCAATTCCCACGTTTAGGCTTATCTTGAATTAATTTGATCAAAAGTACGTTGCAATGGAAAATATTTCAAACGTGGACATCTCCAAGCTTTCCATTTTCAATTAAAGTGTTATCAAGTAAACGATAAATGAAAGGTCGAGTCGTGGCCACACACGACTCTCGTTAAATTGGTTCAGTAGATTACTAAATACTTCATTTGTGCAGGGGAAGAGTCTAAGCGCCCAAGCTTAGACGCCCGTTCAAACGAACAACGGGACAACCGTTCATCATTCGGAGGCAACTCTAGAACCTACGACCGTGGTGGTCGGCGCGACGACCGCGACCGTGACCGCGAACGTGAAAACGATCGCGGCAACGACTCGCGATACCCGCGCAGGGACCGCGGTATGTCCACATGTCTACTACTTATGTATCTCATATGCATAGTTGTCATGTAACTCTCCAGATTTACATTATCTACGATCTTATCTCAGTCTGTTGTTATCAATGTATTGATTGGTATTCGTTCCTGAGTAGATACGTTGCAGAGTACCAAGCATGTTATGTTCACGTTTATTAGAAGTGCTGGAGATCATATTTTTAATATCGTTTTTTATAATGAAGATCAATTTTGGGTGCTAGGGGAAGCGCACAAGATACGGCTTCCCCAATCGTCAACCGCGACCTAATTCGGTGCACCCTGCGTTAAATGACGAGCTGACAATCAGTTAATGACGATAAACCCATCCAATCATTTGCACTTAGCTAGATTGAGTACTATAGGGTGGAGCGGATAAGTGACCAAGAAGAGTTTGAGACTGAAATAAATGGCGCTAGGCGAAACTCTCTTTGGTACGAGGAGGCTGTTGTGATGTTGATGAATTTGCAAATCCTGCCGGTTTGGAGCTTACAATAAACACTTTGCTTGATTTAGGTCGTGATTCGGGATACCAGAATGGCGACTCAGAGCCGCAACGCTGGTCGGAGTCATCCGACCGCTGGGGCGCGTCGGGTGGCGGGGGCCGTGCGTCGGGCGGCGCCTCGGGTGGCGGCTCATCCAGCCGCGAGTCGCGCGACATCCGCCGCGACGAGGACTTCAATCGCGACGAGCCTCCACCGCCGCGCAACGACCGCTGGAAGGAGCCGGAGCCACGCGCCGACGACCGCAACAACTCGCGCTGGCCATCTGACGATGTGCGCCGCACTAGCAACCGCAGGGACGAGGGTGGCCACGAAAGCAACTCAGTCAGTCGCACTTTTTTACCTTTGCTTCAATAACAGTTGTTGCTAAATAATATCTGCTGAAACTGTTTGTTACCTTGGTTATGCAAGGCAGATTGTAAGAAGAATTTGTTACAGAGTGATTGGACGGTCCCGCTACCTCGCGACGAGCGGACGGAGGTGGAGTTGTTCGGCACTGGCAACACAGGCATCAACTTCTCCAAATACGAGGATATACCCGTTGAGGCCAGCGGCGATCGTGTCCCAGATTTCATCACCAGCGTAAGTATCATTAACCACATGCTAAGTTTATTCGATAGAGTGCGCCTATGTTATACTAATCTTTAAATATTGTTCACAGTTTGAGGATGTTAACCTGACGGAAATAATGCGCCAGAATATTGCATCGGCTCGCTACGATAAGCCGACGCCGGTCCAGAAGTATGCAATTCCGATTGTGCTGGGCAGAAGAGATGTCATGGCTTGCGCGCAGACTGGTTCAGGCAAGACGGCTGCATTCCTTGTGCCCATACTCAATCAGATGTATGAAGCTGGGCCCGTTAAGCATATGGGGTGAGTATCAGTTGCCTGTAAATGCTTTTCCTTTAAACATAATTGAATTATGGAAACATGATTTTGATTTGCAGACCTTACAATCGGCGTAAGCAGTACCCGCTGGGTTTGGTGTTGGCACCGACGCGCGAGCTTGCTACACAGATTTTTGATGAGGCTAGGAAATTCGCCTACCGCGCTCGTGTGCGACCTTGTGTCGTGTGAGTATCAGTTTTAAACTACCTCTGCTTTTTGGAAGTCAGATCAGATCAGATTTTTTATCAGTATTGTTTGATCAGGTACGGCGGGTCTCCGATACACGAACAGTTCCGCGAGCTGGAACGCGGCTGCCACCTGTTAGTGGCGACGCCCGGGCGGCTGGTGGACATGTTGGCTCGCGGCCGCGTGGCGCTGGACCACTGCCGGCACTTGGTGTTGGACGAGGCTGACCGCATGTTGGACATGGGTTTCGAGCCCCAGATCCGCAAGATCGTCGAGAGCCACACGATGCCAAAGACTGGCGAGCGCCAGACGCTCATGTTCTCCGCGACTTTCCCCAAACAGATCCAGGTGTTGGCGCAGGATTTCTTATTTAATTACGTTTTCCTTGCCGTTGGACGCGTCGGTTCCACATCCGAGAATATCACACAGAAGGTAAAGAAAATAGTGTTATCAACACTTGTGTCAATACTAATATCATTATGTAAAACATTGTCTTAATATTATCGTAAACTTTCAGGTGGTATGGGTGGAGGAAATGGACAAGCGTTCATTCTTGTTGGATTTGCTGAATGCTTCCAACTTACTGCAGCGCCAAAATCCTGAAGAGGATCAACTTATTCTTGTATTCGTCGAAACCAAGAAGGGTAAATATAAAAATATAAATATTGCAGTTGTACACGTTATTAAAGAAACTTATCTATCAGATAAGTTTCGGAGCTCAACATAACTTGAATAGCTAATGATCTTGAGTGGAATGCTCAAGTACTTCGTGTATGGTTTGATTATGAAGTTATTTTTGTCGTGAAACACGTGAATTTATTATTGCATAACTTACTGCATACTTCTAAACTGCGTTTACAAATTTAATCTTGATAAAGTTTAGTTTTTGCTACATCAATATTTTACTACATTTCCATACTACTTGTTCTGAAATCAACGTAATTTACTTACACTGACGTAAAATAATTGTTGGTTGTGAATTGGAAAAGTATTTGAATAGACTTTACAAGAGTAGTTACTAATGATAATGTGCCATGTTTATTCAGGTGCCGACCAACTTGAGGAATACTTGGACAATCTCGGCTACCCGGTGACGTCTATCCACGGAGATAGGACACAGCGCGAGCGCGAGGAGGCGCTGCGTCGCTTCCGTACCGGACAGACGCCGATCCTCGTCGCTACGGCCGTAGCGGCTAGAGGTGAGTGCGAACACATCCTTAAATAATTGACATTAGTTATTGTGTAGTCTACAGTTCTAATAACAGTATGCTCCTGAAACTTATACCAATATGGCATCTAAGAGCATAAGTTACGAAAAGCTGGCTTTTTAAATATTATCTGAAGTAACATCTCATAATCTCAGATGATTATTCTCCAAATTTCAATGAATGGAACTTTTGAAATAATTTATTTATTGGTTCAAGTGATATGTCCCGTTTAATTTACAAAGTACATTCAACATGATTATGAAATTTCGCAAAATTAATTCCTGTGCATTGTTCCATTACAATACAAATGCCACCGCCTTATCACTTATACACACATACACGCACGTGTCTGCTAATAATGTGCACATGTCACAATACAACCACATTGCACTATTGTGTTTTTAGTTTATTATTATGCTGTTTATTGTTTGCCTCATTATATAACCATTTTCTAGTAACAATCCTCTACCTTGATTGGGCAGTGTCCCAAGATTTTTAGTATAAGAAACAAAATGGCAATATATGGTACAGCATGAGAGTTACTTGCCTTTGCCTACCCCTTATATGCCTTGGCCATTCGTTTTATATATTGATATTACAGAGTTCATGTTCATATTGAAAAATGATGAGCCATTCAGTAGTAGGGTTTATAGATTTCGCCAAACTTCTTGGCTGCTCTGAAGTTGGCTACAATGGCTGCACAGTAGTAAATCTCATACAAAAACAGCACCCTAGCGCCTAGCGCATCGGAAATCCAGCTTCAGAGCGATCAAGAAGTTTGAGAGAACTATACTGCCCAATGAACAAATCATCTACCTGCCATTGTGTATTAAAGATTAAGCGTTGATTGTTATGTTAATTTTAAGGCAACCATTGTAAAGAGAAAATAAATGAAATATTGATTGATTGATTGTCCCTTGTTACTTGGGGTCAGAGCAACACGGTTTCTTCTATTCTGTTCTGTCAACCGTCATGCAATCACTGAATCCCTTTACTTTCACATAATGCCTAACACAATCCATCACTCTGGATAGATAGCTATGGATGTCATGTATTAATAATTAAATTATTTCCAGGCTTGGACATACCTCACGTGCGTCACGTGATTAACTTTGATTTGCCGTCGGACGTTGAGGAGTACGTGCACCGCATCGGTCGTACAGGCCGCATGGGTAACCTGGGCGTGGCCACGTCCTTCTTCAACGACAGCAACCGCGGCCTCGCGCGGGACCTCGTCGAGCTCCTCGTTGAGGCCAAGCAAGATGTGCCCAAGTAAGTTTGATACACTACAAGGTACTTTTTATTCGTAAAAAAATACAGACTTGAAGTTAAACTTTGCCTAGTCAGTCATACTTCAAGCTTTATCTTCTTTGAATCAATATATTTCAGCAGTATTGACTTCTGCTTAAATATTTCAATTTGGTGAAATGGTATGAAGTGTGATGAAATTTGCCAGCACTACTGTTGCAGGAAGAGTCTCTTTCGACACAATCTCTGATGCTATCTTTGGAGGAATTACACATACACTTTTCTCTATCAAAGATTGAGCACATTATAAAACAGTGACTGTAATTAAAATAGTGTCATGAATAAATATTTCTGTCTACTTTCGACTGTAATTATTTGATCTTCTATGACTCATTCTTGTTGCAATTTTTAACCTTGCATTAAATGGGTTGAGGTTTAGATACAATTATCTACTGCGTAGTGACTTGCCTGGTGTTACTAACCGCCGTTAAGTTTGAATATACCTAACTTAATACTTTCATGCCGTACTATAGGATAACCGTTGGGGATGAATTTTCGTTAGCAATGTTTGTAATACTTAATAAACGGTGATATTTTCCAGTTGGCTGACGAGCACGGCAGCTGACGGTCGCCTGGGTGGCGGCGGGCGTCGCACGGGCGGCAGTCGCTCGGGAGGCGGCGGCCGGTTCGCCAACAGCGGCAGTGGCTTCGGGGCGAGGGATTTCCGTACCCAGTCGCGTCAGACTCCGCGGTCCGCTGGGCCTTCTACTATTGGCTCTGGTCAGTAAGAGTTTATGGTTTCAATGTTTAATAGAACCTTAGATATTCGTCGATCATATGCGAAAAAGCATAATATCGTACTTGTCAGTTTTTGATGCGAATAAAAGGATTAATCGAAGATTTTGGCAACGATCATTACTGTCCACCAATTATTTTTTGTTGTACTTTTTTATAATATCGATAGTAAATAGTGATTGCGGTGATTGTCGATTCGCATTCTAGCAAAGCATCCGAAAATGTAAGTATCCAGCAAGAAGCATTTTGGATGGAGTTTTTACATTCTTTGTTGTATTAATTACTTTTTCAAAGTCTCAACATATTGATGCGAGTGCTGTCACGTGCCTGCCTAGGATTGACCTTAGTAACCCCGTGTATTACATTCCAGGCTTCGGATATGGCGGCGGGTCATACGGCGGCAACTACGGCGGCTCGTACGGCGGCGGCGGCGGCAGCAGCGGCGGCGGCGGCGGCCCCGACTGGTGGGACTCGTAAGTCTCCCGCTCCGCACCGCAGCTCGCACCGCACGCGACACCGTACTCGACCCCTTCATTCGTAACTTAAGCGATGTGAAACGTTCTAGATTAATATATTTTATTTTAATTCGTAAACTGATAGTTGGACTGAAATTGACCTGTGACTATTTAATACGGTAATGTTTGTACAATAGAAGAGAGCGGTGCGACAGAGAGATGTGTTTGGGCGCGTCCGGCCGCGGGCGCAGAATCTCAGGTGCGATGCCCGCGCACAGGACGCGCCTTGTTTCTTAACTTCATACTATCACCACGGGCATGCTTAACAATGTCTGTGAATATATTCAGCGAGAATGGTAGTTCGCGATCATTAATGGAAGTAATCGATTAGATTAAATTTTGATCACATGTATCGTTTGCGTCACGCGAGTCGTGACTGGCACGCGTTTTGTCTTTTTTAGTAACGATTATGTGAATGTAGTTTATTAATATAGAAATATTTTTGATGTCTGATCTGTATCGTGAATTCGTAAGTGAACAATGTAATTGTGTATTTTCGATTTTCTATTTTCCGACAGTTTCATAGCTGACCCACTCATGACACAGGAATTTTGAAGCATTTACGCACTCTGAAATCGATTTAGCTAATAAAGCAGTAGATTTAGAAATTGAGAAGTACCGATACAGTATCATAGCAATTAATAACTAAATTTTGTCAGTAGAAATCCCATAATTGTAATATGTCTTCGACGTGATCTATTATTTGAATGTGAATTTACCAATAAAAATTAAGAAACAGAATCTGATGCGTTTGTTATTTTAGTTTATTTCCTAGACCCGGAGCATTAACTGCATAAATAAGTATAATATATTGTGGTACAAAAATTGCTGTAACTAGAACTCGGAAACCCGAATTTCTGACAGTCAGTCCTGCCGTTGTGTTATATTAGATATCGAACCCGAGAAATCAGTACCTATATTTCTGTTCGGATGGAATTCTGATGTCGGATTCGAATAAAGATCGGATACAGTGCGTAACCTCCCCTACAAGAAGTACTACGGCTATTTCTGACCGAAATTGCCCGGATTCGAATCAAATGCAGAGCGTAATTTGAAAAACTGCGCTCTCGTCGTTATCAGAATACCATTCATGTTACCCCTAGAGAAGAGTGCTAGGTTTGGCCCCAAAAATACATAACAGTATACCAGCAGCTATTAAAAATAGTGTATGGGATCCTTTAAAAGGTCTTTGTTTAAATTCCTTTTAGATGTTACTGATAATCTAAACTGAGGTATGACGATTCCGACTTGCCAATTAAACCGATTTTATTTTTTGATAATATATATGAATGTGTTTATTTACCTAAAATTTTAATAACCTGTTTGCATAATTGTCATTTTTTAAATGTAACCTATTGATATGACACCTTAATTGTAATTGCTTGTTTATGTTGATATAGTGTGAAAAAAATCATTAGAAATGTATGCCAGATATTGGCAAAACATAATGCACGTATTTTTAACCCTCGACGGAAAAAGATGGGTATAACACCCACCCAGTTTGACGTTTGTTGCTGAGTATCTGTCTGTGGCATCATAGCTCCTAAATGGAAGAACCGATTTTGATTTAGTTTTTTTTTGTTTTCGTAGAGAGTGTTCTTAGCTATGTTTGAATAAAATCGGTTCAGCCGTTCAAAAGTTATGGGCGTTTTACTGTTTGAATCGGGGTGTTTTCGCAAGATATGGTGTCATAATTACGTGTTCAATAGATTGCCGATCGAAGCGTATCTACTATGTACTAGATAAATTACTATGTAGCATGAAATAAAAATGTATCGGGGCCATTCTAAATTTTGAAATTTTGCTTGTAGGCAACATACTATCCTGTATATATCTATGTGTCACTAAATAAATGATTGATTGATTAACCGCTCTTATGCACTGGATCCGAACTCCGTCCGTCCGAATTTAGTACTTTTCCAATTCGGATAGAACTCTGATCTTAAATTCGGATAAGGATCGGATGCAGTGCGTAAACACTCAGTAACTGGATTACATTACAACGGTTGGACTGGAAACCGACCTCAACACAGTCATAAATCTAAATAGATAACGCAAGTCCCTCGATCTTTCAATCGAAAAGGTTTTCATACAAACCAAGCGTGCCACTTTTTCACAAACAATTTAAAAACAAATTTACTTACCAATGAAAGAAAACATTTCCAATGCCTCGGCCAACTTTTCTATACATTCCTTAAAGCTCAATATGGCACAAAAAGGCGTTTCTCTAGATTTTGGTGGATTTCCGATGCCGATATTGAATTCATTTAGTGAAGAGCTCAGATTACGATCATTTGTCGTAACTTTAGTCATGCCAAAAAACACGCGAAAAACGTATGTTTTCGCGTGTGAAAAGCGTAATCGCGTCATCTAGTTAGATTTATGTCTGTGGACCTCGACAATCTTTCGGAAAAGAAGAATTATCATCATCCTCCTGCCTTTGTCCCATGTTACTTGGGGACGGCGCAACACTTTTTCTTTTTCTATACCGTCCATTCCTCCGTCACGCCATCGTTGACTCCCTTTTCTTTGATATCACTCACACAGTCCATCCATATCTTTTTTGGCCCTCCCTCTCCATCTATCCACTTTTATATTCATAACTAATAACATGCTTTTCATACCTCCTCATCACATGACCATACCAGGACAAACGGAGTTCTTTTAACTTTTCTGTTACTGTCGCCACTTTCAAACTTCCTCTAATATTTCTCACTTTATCCATTCTCGTCACTCCGCAGTCCGCACGCACATCTATCTCAACATTCTCATCTCTGCTACATGCAATCTCTTTTAATCCATCTTTTTCACATCCCAACATTCTGATCCATACAATACGACAGGTCTAATCACAGACTAGAATTGACGAAAAAATTGACTAACATCTTGACGTTTTAGTCTGGGGTACAGTATTGCATAGTCAAACCAGTCAGGTTTGATGGAAACTACAACCTCTTAAAGGATCTAGGTCGAATTAACATGTAGCCCTGTATAACTATGATCATACATAGGAAATCATCATCAACATATTTTTTATCAAGGGCCATATGATTCATATGGAATCATAGGTTTAAAATTACACTATCATATAAATATGACTTAGATCTGTGATCCTAGAATTATGATAGTGTAATATCCTCATAGAGCCATGCCTTGCACTTAGTTTACTATAATTAGTTAAGTTAAAGTAGTTAAAGTATCAACTAGCGCCTGAAGAAAGTTGGAAGCAAGAAATAGGTAACTGACATATATATGCATGATGCTTTTCGATGTTGTCACACTCAAGAGCTTTTGGAGCCTTTGTATGTTCACCTACACTTTAGTGGTAAAACATAGAATCCCATACTACAAGAGGCTATCCTTGTATAGTTCTCGCCAAACTTCTGGGCCGCTTTGTAGTTGATTTTCCGATGCGCAAGGCACGTAACGGTGCTGTTTTTGAATGAAATTTACTACTGCGCAGCCATTGTAGCCAACTTCGGGGCGGCCAAGAAGTTTGGCGAGGACTATAAGTACGGTCAGCAACGTAACTCGATTCACACCATCTTTAAAATAGATACAAGAAAATTTCTATGAATATTTATTTAATTTTAGATATTATTATTAGCTCTTTTCCGTCTCACTTTTGTAATTGTATATATGTTATTAATTAAGTATTTCTTAATTTTTCCAATATTTTTTTTAGGCCTTGCCCCACACTAGGAATTTCTTCCTGTAGCGTGGGTGCATTTACAAACGTTTAAACTCACAAATTTCTGAAAATCTTTCAATCGTATATTTATATATGTCGCCAATTTTATTGATGTAAACGTGCGAGTGCCTGAGTGTAAAATTTAATAGCCTCTTGTTGCTGACCGTACTTACCTCTGATTGTTTTAAAAAAAAAATTGCCTTCTACGTCGTGCCCGCTGTTGAGGATCGCAACCACATCGACGCGTCTCTAAGTTTCGTTTGGCTTCTGTAGTGTAGCCGTCTCGGTTCATGTTGCCCTCAACAGCCGTCTCTATTGCCTCTGAGTATCTTGCTGGTGCTGTGCCTTAGCGCGGTTTTATCCCACAGTTTAAGATCGTGGCGGAGGCGGCTCGTAATTACAATTCGAGGTGAGTTCAAAAACGGTCGGCATATTTCTATGTATGACTATTAGTATCTGGGAGCGCACGATGGATTTTTCCTATAGGTAGCGTATGACATTCAACAATAGTGTAGCTGTCGTGGCCAGACCTTAGAATGGATCACTTCATGATGTGGCCGACCATTTGGAAAATATCCGCTGCCCTCATTATGATATGGCTTAGCCAGTTATTTGAATAATCAGCGTTTGACGATATAAACAGCTAAACGCACGGCTACTTCATTATATGGTCAAAAATTATTTTATTATTATCGTAAAATAGTTGCATTATCTACGAAGGTGAGTAATGTACTCGCCATTGACGTTGATGCCTAGCCCTCGCCAGCCCAGAACCTTGAAGACATCCTCCAGTGCAGCGGTGAATAGTTTCCTCCCTGTCTCACACCTCGCTGCAGAATGACAGGTACCGAGGTCTGATCCTGAAGTCGAACTGACATGGTGGCTTTTTTGTAAAAACTCTTCATCAGTTCGATGTACCGGTAGTCGATTTGGCGAGACTGCAGTACAGCCCAAGTCTCGATCGAATAATCGGCTTTCTTGTAGTCCACAAACGCTAAGCAGAAAGGCAGGTTGTACTCTTCGGTCTTCTGTATAACCTGCTGCGGCGTATGTATGACGCTTCGTTATAGTATCGGGTCAATCTAGCTCTAGTGTCATTTGCTAGATTCGCGTCGGGTTTACTAGTTGACGTATATAACGTCCATAGATCTATCTCGATCTCCCTCAGAAGCTCCGGTTTGGCGGATACGATCCTGCCATCACCGGTCTTCAGTTTCGTGAGCTGGCTCTGCCCAGAAGTCAGATATTTTGCAAAGACCTTGGAGCCCATATGCCGTTAAATCGCGTCTTTAATACTTATAGTATATTAAGCCGGCATTTCAACGCATCGTTTTAAAACTGCAGGATCATTTCACGGCTCTCCTTCATGAACTTGAAAGTAGGATCAGATAGCTTTTTGTTTATATCTGTACGGTGGGTCTTGAAAACTTAGACCTGACCGTATGGAAAGCTTCCACGAACCCATCTCGTGCTTGCTATATGCCATCGACCACATAGCCCCTAGACGCCTAATAACAGGCGAGCGATGTCTGTCAACACATATGACTAAAAAGATCATATACAGGTAATACTGATCGCCACTCGACAATTTCGAATTAGTAGCGACCACTTCTGTGAGCCATAAACACTTTCGTGTCAGTCAATAAAAAATTGATAAAATAAATTTTATAATGGCCTCTTGTACAATACGTTGCTATGGTAACAACAGCCAGACATCGAGTTTCCGAAAAAATAACATAACATTAAATTGATAAGTTAATAGTTACATATACATAATTAGATTTATTTTCTAATATTATTTATCGGAGTTCATATTATACTGGTCAAGTTTGTAGGTAAACACGCCCACCGCATGTTTGCGTCTCTTTCTTTTAAAAGTATTTTTTTCGCTATCTCTTGTCCTCTTTAATTTCGTAAACAAAACTAGTGAAGCACCATATCCTATGACCAAATCTGTTCTCGATAGAACTAGAAACCTTGAGGCGCGTACGCACGTACGAACACGAACATAGCGAACACAAACACCAGACCCGAACATTTGGTTCGTACGTATGGACGGCATATTCGAACACGAACGTAAACATAGTTCGAGTCGAGTTCGCGAACAACAGTCGTGAACTCTATCTTAGTAGCCACCGATCTAGTAGTTAGTAGATCTAGTAGTTACTAAGTAGCCTCTATCTTCGAACACCGTCCATACAGAACACACTACAAGGATCGCCGCGAACATGTTTGACGAACAGAGTGTTCGATGTTCGATAGTGGTACGCACGTGCGAACCAAGTTGTTGCGTATCATGTAACGCAACAAATTTGTTCGTACGTGCGTACGCGGCTTTACAAATACAGACATTAAATTGAATAGTTTATTAATTGTGAAACGATTTTTTGATTACGTTTTTTACTAATATTTACTATATTTAAGAACCAACAACCGAAAAAAAAGTATGTTTTCCTTTAGAATTTTGTTTAATTAATTTTTTTATTTTAGCATTTTATGTTATTACTAAAATATTAAAACGCCGTATAATTAATAATAAAAAAGGTAATATTAATTTTAAAAAAATACAAATACTATTTATAAAAATCGATACCTTCCTGGTTTTATTTAAACCTGTCCCACCCTTAATGATGCGTATGACCTTGGTAAGGGACCAATCAGAGCGCAGTACCCCGTGACTCATACCTCAGCTAGTTGACAGAATTGTTTTGATGTATTAGATCAAGCATTAGGCGTCTAGGGGCTATGTGGTCGATGCTATATGCCGACCCAAAACTAGTTGCGCAATTTAGAACGGACAAGGATTGCGAACTCCTATAAAGAGATGTTAACTCGCATCTGCGAATTGGAGCATTACGAACAGGTTGTTTATTTAATACTGGCAAGTGCTACGTCATGATGTTCGGTCGGGGGTTGCACCTATCTATTACGACTAGAGTTTGGGTGGTTCATTAATCAATTGTGTCACCACGGTAAAGGAGCTGGGAGTGACCTTCGACCGCTCTCTGACCTTTAAAAATCATGTTGCTAACCTGGCGAAGGAGACTTTCAGACGGCTGGGATTTGTTTTGAGAAACGCTCGTGACTTCCGCAATCCCAGTGTTGTGGCTTTTGTTCACCACTCTGATTCGAGGTAAATTTGAATCCAGTGCTTGTGTCTGGCACCCATATACTGCGACGCAGACGTTGATGCTTGAAAAGGTACAGAACACTTTTCTAAGATTCCTATTCCAAAGGATATACCATTTCTTCCCTTATATGTACCCCACGAATTATCTTTTAGGAGTCTTGGGTTTGTAAGATCCTAAGCGGCAGTATTGACTGCCCTGAGCTCCATGGTCTTTTCTGCCGACTGTTTGTGCCCAGCAAATACGTGTTCGCAACACCACCATCCAGAACTGTCGCTAGAGCTGAATCCCCAGTGTTCTTGACTGCCTATCGCCCGCGGCTTCACCCGCGTGGTATTAGTACTTTACCTAATATCTTAACAAATTATAGCCTGTGTTATTCTATTGTATATGCTAAATTTCTGTTAAGTTTCATCAAAATCTGTTTAGTAGTTTTTGCGTGAAAGCGTAACAAACATCCATCCATCCATCCTCACAAACTTTCACGTTTATAATAGTAGTAAAATATTTATACATTGATTATAGATTGGCTCTCCACTGTGCCATGTTAATTATATTGCTAAGTATGTGAATTACTCGTATAATTGGTTATAAGTATTGTGAGACACAATTGTCAACATTGCTATGTTCTATTAATGTAATTGATATTTGTATCGTTTTAATTAAATGTAAATAAGTAAAAAAAGAAATGGCCAAAAGTGGATCTATATCATGAAAGACATATCGTAAGTTTGAGTTGGAATACGACTATTTCATGAAATTATCAATAGCGATTTTCCTGGTTAGTAAAATTAAAATTCTATTTGTCAGTCAGTGATTATATTGAAACGTTTATATATAATATTGAACACGTATTTTTTGCTTTACCAAATCAATAAAAATTGACAAAGATATAGCGCATCAAAGTTCATGAGTCGCTTGTGTGTTTGTGACGTCACTATAATATATAGTGTACTATCGGCGTGACGTCACACGATATTTCAACGCACTGTGTCTGTATCGTCGTAATTTTTTGTTTACGTGTCAAAAGAAAAATACGTGTCCAATATTTTTTATTAATCTACCTGACGGACAAAAAAGCCGAGGACGGTAATCATCAATACACACGTGTATCATACGACGTTTTTCAACACACTTGTGAAGAAAATAATACAAAAAAATCATTTCCAACAGTGAAAACGAGTAGTGATTTTTTTTTCGCAATGGCGGTCAATATTAATCTGTTTTCCTATGCGCGCGCATCTAACAATGGCGATCGGCCATAAACTAAAAATAATGAGTTATCTTTTTTTGGCTTTTCGCGGATAGCGATTCAGCCACTTTTCTTTATTACAGACAAAAACAAAAGTTATATTTAAGTGAAAGTTTTATTTAATAAACACGTACAAGTTGAAATTATCTATTTAAATACGAAGTTGCATGAAATGTGTTGCATTTGTACTATTGAGCACGATCTTTTTTGTATCGAAACTTTTTTAAGAACAAAGCAACTCAACCACTGACCTCTATTATACAAGTACGCTGGACTAAACATACTATATGAAATGACAGTTGATTTTTGTGCTGATTCAAAGCGCCCCGCTCGAGCGTATTAGGAACTAAAATTGACACATTTAGAGATAGGATACTACCGATATTTCAAAAAATTTGGTAATACTAATATATTTGACTGGAAATATTATAATATTGTAACTAATATATCAGTATTAGTGATATTTTTAAATTACACTAATATTAAAATAGTAGTCTTGGCAAGGCGTATCACTCATTTACTGTATTGACTTCTCGTAGTATGTTGGAACTAAATATCTCATATTGGTATTGGTGATGAATGTTAGGTATATGAATGCCTAATAATCATTAATAATATGTTCAAAAGCGATGTGTAATACTAAATTCTGGCATCATCATCATGATCTCCACAGCCCGACTTCGCCCGCGAAGTCGCCACTGCTGAGCACAGACCTCTCTCTTGTACCAATCACCACGTTCCTGAGCCTGGAATTAATTCTGGAATAATATCATGATAGTTATAATTATATTAACAAATGTTTTGAAGTCAAATAATTTATTATCTGCATCTGAAACAGAGTTAAAGTCTTCACCTTGCTGGAATGCGATACCACTCTTATTTGCACCTTACCTTAACACTACAGAGACAGGATCTCAGCGATGATAGCGAGAAATACGTCCGTTGTAAATGATTATCCATCTCATTTATTATTATTATTGTATAAATGGTGTTCCCTTCACGAACCCGATGGGCGTCAACCGATTGAATCCGAACGATTGTAAGTATTAACTAACAGTGTGCGTGGAGATACTTGCTCAAATATACTGGTTTTAAGGATAAGTTTTTAGCCTATCCCCGGTATTTAAATCTCACTGATCTGACAGTAATGCGCTATAACTTTACTAGCACGCTATCCACTAGTTTATAGCTTGCAATCTGACTGAAAATATTTTTAGTAACCTTTACAGCAATTATTCTATTACTTAAAAATTAATCATAATAAAAATAACTGGTTTTTTTTTTCTCTTACGTATTAAATTATTCTCACGATCGATAAAACCCATAAAAGTATTTTACCGAAAGCTGTGTCCCATCTCTAATATTAGTTCCATGCGACTCTCACGTTAATTCACGTTGCTATCAGCGCCAAAATGGCGATAATCAAATGTCTTCATTTTGTCATCGATAATATGAAGTCCAGTGAACAATGTATGATAGAGGTCAGTGAACTCAACCAATAAATAAAAAAAAAAAAACTCTTTATCTCACTTGTGAATAATAGTAATGAAAAAGTCACAGTTTGATAACAGGTGTCATTATGTGCCTAATTGCGGTGAAATTAGAGCCACTTTATGAGCAAGTGTGTTGAAAAACTAATTTTGAGTTAATATCCCTATTGTAAGATTTATGCCACGACATAGCTATTCTACAGGAACTGGACAGGACAAAAAGTGGCTTGGCTTAAAATACTCAGCAGTGTAGTAGCTATCCCACAAGAACCGTGCATTTTACGAGGATGAAAATAAGTCTATAACACTTAGCAGTTGAAAAGTACACAGCTACACTAGGTACATAACCTAGTGTAGCTGTGTACTTTTCAACCTGGATGCATATTTTATTAGTGTAAGTAAGATGACTCATTAATAAGGTTCAGACTGCCTCACAAATTAGTGTCTGTTTAAGAGCCTTTCCACTCATGTTCTTTTTCAACTGGACAAATAAAACGCTTGTCTGCCTGCTGTAAATGATTCTGATCGCTGGAAAAGTAATGAGATGATCGTACGGCTGATTGTTTGGCCTTGGGTTGTACGAGTAGGTATCCAAGTTAACTAAGCATTAGAAGAAAATACGGCAATTCTGCAGTCACACTGCCATCTGGTTTATGGAACGAGAATCTACACAAAAATAAAAAAAATATGTTAATAAAGCAACAGCCAATCAGATCACTTCACATTTGACATGAACTTAAATTTTGTCAAATTTAAGTTCATGTCAAATGTCAAGTGATCTGCTGCTATCTTCCTGGCTTCTTCCTTTCTGTATAAGTAGGTACCTATAATAGCCGTGCAGTAAGGTGTTATTATCACTCCCGAACGATCATCTCCTGCTATGTGAATAGAGATAGGACTCTAGAGATTTTCTCCTATGTAGTTATTTACAACCTTACCTATCTGTAACTTAACATGAAGGAGCAGCACTTAACATGAAGGAGCAGCATTTAACATGAAGGAGCAGCACTTAACATGAAGGAGCAGCACTGGATAGCTAGGCTAGGTGAATAGTAGTTAGATAATGTGAACGTCCAAGTCTGTCTTCAGTCTGTGCATAGATTGGTAGATAGATACAATCAATACCATCATAGTATCCATTGTTCGGCTCAACTATTTCTTGCGCCAGCTAAACCTGGCTAGACCAAATATAGACAAAAATTCATTAAGTTTTTGCAGAGCGATCCCTCTATGCGCGTCGCTAGCACTGGTCATCACTGCTCAGTCATTCTACTAACGTACTCTACTCAGCCCGTCTGCGACTCCACAGATTTTATTATAACTAATTTATCTCATCGATTACGTCCGGTAATGGCCAACGGCTTATTGAATACGTCTTTTTGTGGCGCCTTTTTATTTGGAGATCGCGTCTAGAGCAGTCGGGCCCGCCGCCCCGCGGGTCCCCGCCGCGATGGCATCCACGGAATGCCTAAAAGGTGACTCGTGGATAAATTACGGGCATTTCTTCCATTTTAACGATACCCTTTATTATTTAATTTATTTATATCGTATGTTACACATTTGGCTTATAACAATGTTTGTTTTTGGGTTTCATTAGCATAAAGCTCATGCTGGGGTGGAAAAAAAATAGAGGCTCGGTCATTTTGGTTTCTCGATAGGATCTATTTTATCTTATGACGGGTGTTATTCGTTAAAGAGCTTCACGTGTCTATAAGCCAGATAGCGGGATGTCTCAATTTGGTAATTTGTCGGTTTTTTGTCTCGTCCTATGTGACATAATAAAACAATTAATTTACGACCGTTGGTGGAGATGATTCCGATCAGTTTATCGGCAGCGTGCGCCGCTCTGCTGGACGTTAATTGTTTTATGTAACAAGTAATTTTTATTAATTGCTCTTTGATGGGAATTGTACTGGGAACACTCAACTATTGCGTTATTATGCGGGACCTGTCAATACATTAATTTTTACTTAGTTTTAACATCAAAAGATTAACAAAAAATCGTGTCTCTTCATTGCCCTACACACAATGTCTATACACGTACAAATTTTAAGCAATGTCTTTAATTATTATTCTATTCTTCGTTCTTTTCTATAAAAGATACAAAACTAAGTAAATCTTTCACAATAGCTGGTCAAACTTTTGTAACAGAGAGTAAAACAAAGAGCATGTTGTTCCAGGTTGTTTTGTGCGGAAACACAAACAGTTGTAAATCAATAGTGTCCTCTGTGCACAAGTAGAACAAAGTATAGTAATTTATTGAGGGTCATATTTACCCTCGCCTAAATACTTGCGTAACTTGTTTTTTTTACCGTGATTTATATACTGGTTAAAAGGAAATGCATCTCTAAAGCATTGTGGATCGTGAATTAATGAATTGTTTAGAAATGAAATCGTTTTTTTCTAAGGTTGTACGAATCTAACAAAAAAGATTTCTAAGGATGGGTAGGTTGGTACTAGGTTTGTTCGTCGTAAAAAAAAAAGTCAGAGTTATAACAAAAATGTATATTTAATTTACATTCAAAGTACATTTAATATATCTCACATAATTATAAAAATAAATAAATCTAGGTTTTTATTATCACTGGTAAAAAGGCATTCATTAAGTATGTACCTAATACTTTACAGAAATCTTACTTAGAACTGGTCTTCGGTAGCTTAAGGTACCTACTATTCTATTAGTCCAAGATCCCGGACTCCCCAGTTTACTTAATAACTCTGATCAATACCGCACATCTTGTGAAGAAAGAATTCAGTTGTCAATACCGTCTGTGGGCTCTGGGATCTTGCCCTAGGTGGTATGTTTCATAAGTACAAAAATTGGTTACTTGTTTTAAGACACTTTTGCTTATAAATACAACATCACTATTACTTAGCTTAAATTAAAATATTTGAACTAACTACATAGTATAAAGTACATTCAGCGCTGCGTCTGTCTGTTTGACAGCGTTAGTCTCAAAAAACGGCTGAAAAGATTTTGATAATTTTTTTACCATTTGATGGAGCGTCTCTTGGCGAAAGTTTTGTTTTATAACTAACTAGCTTCTGACAGCGGCTTCGCCCGCGTGTTTTATACATATAAACCTTCCTCTTGAATCACTTAAAAAAAACGCATCAAAATCCGTTGCGTAGTTTTAAACATCTAAGCATACATAGGGACAGACAGCGGAAAGCGACTTTGATTTATGCTACGTAAGGATACCTACATAATTGTGATATAGGTATATTATCTCAGTTCCTCCGAGTGACCTCAAGAAAGACGGTGGAACAGTGATCACGTACTGCCGTGTACAGCGAGGCCCAGGGTCGACCCCTTTATAGTCTCCCTAGAGATGTGCCCTAACAGGCATTGCAAAATGGTGGTGGTCTTTCAAAAGGCCTTATATGTTCTGATGTTGATGCTCAACTATCACTATATATGATATTTTACCCTAAAGTCCAAGCACCTTTTGAGGGTTTTTCCCCCCAATGAAAAAAACCGGCCAAGTGCGAGTCGGACTCGCGCACGAAGGGTTCCGTACTTGGTAAATTGCGGTTTACGATTTATCCGTATTAAAAAAATACTACTGATTAGATCTCGTTCAAACCAATTTTCGGTGGAAATTTACATGGTAGTACATCATTTTTTTTTAGGTAAAAATTATATTAGAAACCTCAATACTATTTTTGAAGACCTGTCCATAGATAACCCACGTACGGGTATGATGGAAAAAAAAATGGGTTTCAGTTCTAAAGTATGGGTAACCCCCAAAATTTATTGTTTTTTTTTCTATTTCTGTGTGAAAATCTTATTGCGGTTCACAGAATACATCTACTCACCAAATTTCAACAACATATTTCTTATAGTTTCGGCATAAAAGTGGCTGTGACATACGGACGGACAGACAGACATGACGAATCTATAACGGTTTCGTTTTTTTGCCATTTGGCTACGGAATCCTAAAAAGGGGTTATTATCAGAGTTATCACTGTTTTTTTTTACAAAAATACTCTCTTGTTAAACTCGCTAGGAAATAAAGAAACTTAAGCATATCCTCTCCTGTTCAGATTGTAGTAGAGACCCTTAAGATCGAGCAGTTCTGTGTGCGTGCCCATCTCCGCGACCTGACCGTCGTGAATGACGCAGATGACGTCGGCATCTCGTACCGTGCTGAGACGATGGGCGATCATCACGCAGGTACGGCCGGCCTTCGCCTTGTCTAGGGCTTCTTGTACCACCTGAGATTAAAGAACAGTGTTAAGGAGGAGGAGCAGAGCAGTGAGGTTTTTAGGGCCTAACTATTCTAGAAATTAATATTATTTTTTACAAATTATTATATAGCAAGGTTATTACTGTGATACTATGTGTTAAGATTTTGTGCTCCTGCAACTTAATAGTCTCTTTTTAAAGACTGACTAAATTCTAGATAATATCTTCTTTTTTTACAATCTCGCTTGACCACTATCTCACCTGATGGTAAGCGATGATGTGGTCGACAGTGAGACACGCTTGCCTAGAAAAAACCCATTCACTATTGACTTAAAGACCCCTAGATTCAGATAATTAGATCTTTCTCGGTTCTAGATCTATTTAAGAATGAGCAGTAAGTTGGTAAATTAGGATCCTATTTAGGTTAGCAATATTTCAAAAGTGATAGCTTTACACTTCGTAAATAATAAAATCTATCAAACACCTTGATCGTATAAAATTCATGAATCTCGTAGCTAAGGTCTAGTAGGGTTGCCAGATGGGAAGAGCAAAATATCTGGAGAAAATTAGAAAATGTCGGGATTTTGACATTTTCGTCGGAAGAAATACATTAAAATAAAAGTATTTTTATAAATTAATAAATTACAAAAGAAGTAATATTGATGACAACTAATTTAGTTAAGAACACTTAATTTTTAGGTTGCCACATGTATTTGGAATATAACCTTACTGAATCCACCAATTTAGATCCTTTAACCCCTTGTGTGCCCGAAACGTGGATCCACGCGCGACACAATGGCTTTTTAATTGTTTCAGTAATTACTACAAACAATTTACTTCAAAGTTCAGTCTAATTACTAACTCAACTTATATTAAATCAAAGGGCATACAATTTCTCTCTTTGGTATATAAATTATTTAGCAAACCAAACAAACTTTCACAGTAAGCCTTGCTTACAGGAATTGATAACACAGATTATCTGAAACAAAGAACATGCAGAGAACTTGGTTGTCTGGGGATTTTGAGTTTTGTCGGGAGTCTGGAGACCATTTAAAATGTCGGGAGAATTAAGACGAATCCCGACCATCTGGCAACCCTAGTTCTAACCCGTAATAGTTTTTTTACGAGGTCACAAATCACCCATTAGATTCACAATCCATGCTTACCTTTTCGCTCTCGGTATCCAGAGCGCTGGTAGCCTCGTCAAGCAGCAACATCTTGGGTCTTCGTATGAGCGCCCGCGCGATGGCGACCCTCTGCTTCTGTCCACCGGACAGCTGCGTGCCTTTAGCTCCGATGTTGGTCTCGTAGCCCTAGAAATGTGAGTTGAAAGTAAACTAACTTCTACCAGCGAATTCGCTTATGTGAATGCCGATTCACCCCAAATAAACTTATTCCTGGAATAAAAAGTAGTCTAGGCCGTAGTCTCTACCCTTGTACAGAGTTACTTGCGCATTTATAATATTACTAGCTTCTGCCAGTGGCTTCGCCCGCGTTAAATTCGAAAATTAGCCCGAGGGAACATATTCCCGGGATAATTTCATTCAGAGCCGTCCAACCGTCTGATTGTGAAGAAGTAACAAGCACACTCACAAACATTCGCCTTTATTATATTAGTGTGAAGTGTGATAAGTATGGAATAGTTATGACTATTTATGTGAGTAAATTACGGGGTTTCTAAGAAAATCCATAGTTAAACATAATCAAAATCAATCAAAATTTCTTTATTCAATTAGGCCATTAAGCGGCACTTTCGAACGTCAAAAATAAAAATTAAATGTAATAATAATTGATTCTACCGTCCATTCGGAAATGTAGCTTGTTATGGAGAAGAACGGACAAGAAACTCCAAACTTACTCTTTTAAAAAAACAAAAATGTGTTTTACAAGTATTTGGTTACAATAATCTTGTAGGAAAAATACATATATGTGAGAACGATGAAAAAAAAAAAAAACGCACTTAAAAGCGTCTAGAGTAAAACAAAAAATGAAAAATACAATAAATAGATAATTAAAAACATGCGGAGGCAGCTAAGATATGACCAATCCCAACTGACGGCGCCCGTTCACGAACATGACACATGGATCGGCACCACTCAGCTCAACCATCATGAAGGGAACCGAATGATCCAACACATGTGCCACCATCAGAGAGACATTAGAGAGAGCATGACACACTCAACTGCCGGGGCACACTGAAGTCAACGAACGAGACATAGGTACAGTAAATGGTAGATTTACAGTTGGTACATAGTACTCACATATGTGCTGTGCAGTTATATAATCCAAAAAATAAATTGAGTTTATACAACACAAATATACATTATAATTGTTCGTACAGTCTTCAGCAGGTCCAACAATACTTCAGAACTTTTCTGCTTATCACTTGTTTTTGTGCCCTAGTGGCTGTGGAGCTGGAATAGCGTTGGGCCAAGCATTTTTATCAGCGATGTAATCCCCCAACCTATAATATGCCTGCCTGCATAGTGTGCGTTTTATACAAGTTTTAAATTTCGTCTCATTCAATTCTAGAATGTGTGGCGGTATTTTATTGTAACATTTTATACAGTACCCCCTAAAAGATGACGCTACTTTAGCCAGCCTGAAACCTGGTTGAATTAATTGGTCCCTATTTCTAGTAACATAACTATGTCTATCGCTGTTTTTACTAAAAAGATGTAAATTCTTTCTAACGTACATGATGTTTTCGTAAATATATTGACAAGGTACCGTCATGATGTTAATGTCCTTAAACAGTTCCCTTAGAGAATCGCGCCGGCGAAGATTGTATATCGCTCTGATGGCTCGTTTTTGTAGAACAAAAATTGACTGAATGTCTGCAGCCCTTCCCCATAGTAATATGCCGTAAGACATTATACTATGAAAGTAACCAAAATAGACCAGCCTCGCTGTATCTACATCAGTAAATTGACGAATTTTTCTAACAGCATAAGCCGCCGAACTTAACCGCCCCGCAAGTGATATTAAATGAGGACCCCATTGTAACCTTGAGTCTAGCGTGATACCCAGGAAAACGGTTTTGTCGACGAATTCTAGCTTCTCGTTGTTTAATATAATGTCACAATCATAACTTTTGACATTCGGCAAGGCAAATTTTACACACTTAGTTTTTTTAGCATTCAAAACTAAATTATTAGCAGTGAACCAAATTAGAACTTCCCGCAATGCATTATTTACGTCGGCAACGTTACTCGTACGTCTATTTATGTTAAAAATCAAAGAAGTGTCATCAGCAAATAACACCATGTTCAGTTTGTTTTTCAATAGATGGGGTAAATCGTTAATGTATACTAAAAATAAGAAAGGACCTAAAATTGAGCCCTGGGGTACCCCCATTTTCACGTTCAACCCCGACGAATTGACACCGTTTATTTGAACTAATTGCTGTCTATCATTCAAATAGGATTTTACTAAATTTAATGCTGATTGGCCTAGCCCGTAATGCTCAAGTTTCAAAAGCAATGTTTCATGATCAACGCAATCAAACGCCTTCGACAGGTCGCAGAAGATACCTATGGCATCTTGTCCCTCCTCCCACGCATCAAAGATGTGTTTTATTAAGGTGACACCAGCGTCGGTTGTACAACGTCCTTTGGTGAAACCATATTGTTTCTCGTGCAGGATGTTTTTCGTATTAAAATAAATGAGCATTTGATTTAGCATTATCTTTTCAAATATCTTGCTGAAAACCGGCAACACGGATACTGGTCTATAATTATTTGTGTCTTTACTGTCCCCGGATTTAAAAAGTGGTATAACCTTACTATATTTCATTAGATCCGGAAAGACTCCTTGATCTATACACAAATTAAAAATTAAAGCTAAGTACGGCGCTATAGTCTGAATAATGGAGGTACAAACTTTGATGGACATTCCCCATAGATCTTCTGTCAGTTTTATCTTTATTTGCTTAAAAGCTTTTATCACTGTTATTGGGTTTATATGTGAAAAGTTAAATTCAGTCGGGCATGCTGAAACGTTAGCGTGCGACGACGAAGAATTTAAGGTTTCAGTAGTTTTAATTGGGATGCTGGTAAAGAAATTTACAAATTCTTGAGCAACTTCTTTGTTATCTCTAATAAGTCCATGTGTAGTCTCAAGCGTGTAATCAGTATTATTTCTTTTGTTCCTGTTTGTTTCATTGTTAATAATTTTCCAAACCGTCCTTATTTTATTTTCTGCGAATTTAACCTTATTGCTAATGTATAAAGCCTTAGCTAGTTTACATGAATTTTTTAAAATTCTTGAGTAAGTAGCAACATACTTATTAAAAGTTTCAGTCTTTATATAAGGCTTAAGGCCATACAGCTCGTAAAGTCTTTCCCTACTTTTCCTGATTCCTTTAGTCGCCCAGTCACTGAATAAAAACTTAGGGCATATAGTTTTAGTTTTCTTCTTAAAAGTGTTATTGAATTCTGTTTGAACAACTGAGAAAACTTTTTTGTATAAAATATTACCATCGTTCACCGTGAGGTCCTGACAACTTAACTTACCAATTAAAGCGCTGTTAAATTTATTTAATTTGCCGGATGTTATTGGTCTGTATTGAATCTGCACTTGCTGTATTGGTATGCTGGACTCAAATGTTACCAGTAGCCCACTATGATCTGAAGGCAGACAATTCATAATGGCTTTGTTTAAGTAGTCGCAGCAACAAAAAACATTATCAATACATGTAGCAGTAGTCACAGTTGTTCGGGTTGGTTCCTCAAACACATGCGACAAATTAAATGATTTGAAGAGATTCAATAGTCTACTGCTATCTGAATTATTTTCTAAAATATTTATATTAAAGTCACCACAGATTATGACTAGTTTATTACCAGTTGTAAGTTTTGCCAAAACATCTTCCATCACTGACTCAAATATACAGTAGTTTTTATAATTGGGGGGTCTGTAAACGCACACTATAATATACTTATCCAGCTCAACACAGGACAGTTCAACACTATGTTCAACTGATAGATCTACAATATCTTTACGAGATTTTGATTTAATACCATTTTTGATTAAAATAAGTGAACCTCCACGTAACATAACATTTCTGTTAAAACAGCTGCCCACAGTATAATTTTCATAATTAATAAGCATTGAATGTTCTTTCAGCCAATGCTCAGTAAAACAAATAATTTCAAACATTGTCTTTTCTAAAAACAGTTCTATTTCCAATTGCTTTGCAGAAAAACCTTGAATGTTTTGATGGAATAATTTTATAGAATTCTGCTTAGCCCCTTTTTTTAAATTAACTATGTGAGAGCAAGAAGGTACCTTCTTGTTGGTGGATGTACTCCTAACTATTTGGTTATTGGTACCCTCCCTTGTCCTACAAACTAGTTTAAACTATAAATATTAATAGCAGAATTGCTAACGTTATTAATGTTATTGGATACCTGTAAATTAGTATTACTACTAATATCAACTACAGTACATGACTTCGACATACTATGTATGTCTGAGTTTAAAGTAAAAGATAATAGCCTCGCTATTTGACGTCTTACCCTAATAGGCAGATACACTGTATTGCCTGTCGACTTTAATTTATCAACAAAAATGTTGATGTCAAAAAAAACTAATTTGTCACTGTAATGGCTGACAAGGAAATGAATATGTTTATTCAGCATGTGAATATAATTATTTTGTCTACTAGACAATTTTTCCAAATAAGGAAAAGCACACAATATTATTTTATTACAATTTAATTTTAGTAACTTTGTTACACACTCAGTGATGTCGTCTTTTTTTACATCCAAACTGTTACCTATAAAGACAGTTACATTGGTGTCTGATTTATATACATTTTTTGTTACAGATTCCATGATATGCTTGTAAGATGACCCAGGCATACAATAATTAATAGTCGAATAACTCTGATTGCTATTTAATAATTTACCTAAACCTCTTCCAACACCATCTGCAAACATAACCGAATGAGACCCATGATTACTATTACTAGATGCAAAGGTAGCAGTCTCAGGCTGGTCTACTTGAGACACTTCCTGTGCAATATCAGATGTGTCTTGGTCTTGGACAAAGATACCGTCCTGAGGCACCCTCTCAACCTGGGCCGGGCTCTCCGTTACCTCAGGCTGGACAGCCTTCAGGTTTGAGACTATCTGACAATTGCATTGACACATAACTAACTCATTTGCGGCCAAAATGTGTTCCTTGATTTGTAACTGGGATCTAACATATTTATTGTAAAGGGAGCCCAGTTTGTCTTCAAGTACCTTAATATCATTTTGTAAGCTCTGTGTGTCAATTTCATAAATTTTTATACTGTCCTCTAATTTAATCTGGTAATTGTTTAATTTATTAAGCAGGTCAACTCGTTCTTTTCTGAGTGGAATATTTTTAAAGAAAAGTTTGTGTTGTTTCCTGTACTGGGTATAATTTTTAATTATTTTATTAAATTTTGCATACTTTTTCAATTTTTTATGACTAACTTTATTTTTATTTGTCTCATTTAATAAGGAATCTTCAGTCAGGTCAATAGTAGTAATGGAAATAAATAAAAAAAAACCACACGTGAAGTTGAACATATGATAGAACCTCCTCCTTTTTGGTAATTCGGTTAAAAACGAATAGGTAATTTTGACTAAATCATAGTTTGTCCAGTGTCCTAACATTTTCAATATAGGAAGTTAGTTGTTTCACATTCTACAAGTGGTATTTAAATCACGATCTCGGAATGCGTCGCGGAATTACAATAAAAACTTTTGATAATAATCGCCTAGATTTTGTCGGACAAAACACTCAAGGTAACTTTGACCCGACTTTACATTTTGCATTTATTTAAGTAATTTGTGAAAAAAAGTTGATCACTGTAATGTAATCAAGTTATTTAGGTATACTGTAAATAGCAAAATTACTTTTACGCTTCATTTTACAATTTTTTTTAAGCTAAGGGGTCCTGCAGGGTAACAGCATAGATGCGCCAATGTAAAAAAAGCAAATTAGATGTAGTATAAATGATCCGAATTTACGCCACAATCTACGTCGTGCATGTTCCTTTTCTGACTATATCTGGGGTCCAATGGTATTTGACATTCTTATGTAACAGGTGGTCGATGGGACCGAAAAGGCGACGAATAGTGGCGACCGCGAACCGACAGACGCAGCGTTGGAACGCTTCCTTCTAGGTGTACCTAGGTTAAGGCTGCGGGAATCCAATGGATGCGGGACGCACAGGATCAATCAGTGTGGTATGGCGATGCATGCCCAGCTGTGGACGTCTTTCGGCTGAAATGATGATGTTGTAACCTGTGAGTGATATAAAAACGAAAGTTCCTACTTACCAAAGGCAGCGAAGTGATGAAGTTGTGTATATTGGCCTGTTTGGCGGCGTTGATGACGTCATCGGCGGACGGAATGACCTCGTTGTTGCCGTACGCGATGTTCTCTCCGATGGTGCGGTCGAACAGGATGGGCTCCTGTTGCACGAAGCCTATCGCTCGCCGGGAGTCGATGAGACGCAGCTTCGGGAGAGGGATTCCGTCTTGAGCCTGTAAGTTGGAAAAGTATATGATTAGGTTTATTTTAACATCGATTTTAAGAACTTTGAACTAAGTCCTTAAAATCGAAGTTGCTACACCTTCTTCCCTTCTATAAACCGAGGGATTATGGAAGATGTTGAGCGTTATTGGGGGCTCAGATGCCTTTTGTACCTCGAACCTGAACTCGAATAACCAGCCCCGATAGAGACCGAATTTGCCGCCAAGAGAAATTTGCTTTAGAACAAGTGTCCACGTGTGTAGCGATGAATTACAGCCAATCGCGTGTAAGATATATCACTTGATTGACTAAAACCACCTTTACCGCTACAATGAGAAGAGCTTTTAAAGTGAAATTGCTTTGCCTCGCATATACCACCAGATCGAGGCTCTTGAGGACTTACTTCTAACTCCAGCTGTAAGCTAAGAAGTGGTACTCAATACAACACCATCAACCGAATCCTAGTAGCGCTCTAGCAGCTGTGTGCCAGTACTCTTCCCGCAGTCGCTGGCTCCAACTAAAGCTAAGGTCATCTCACACTGTATCTCCAGGTCGGGGCTCCGTCTACCTCCAACTGTAACATAAGAACTAGTACTTACCACAACACCATCATCCGGATCATAGTAGCACTCTAGCAGCTGTATGACAGTACTCTTCCCGCAGCCGCTGATTCCCACTAGAGGCAAGGTCTAGCCACGCTGGATCTCTAAACTCAGGCTCTTGAGGACTTCCTACCAACTCCAGCTGTATGACAGTGCTCTTGCCACAGTCGCTGGCTCCAACTTAAGCGAAGGTCTTCTCGTACTGTATCTCCAGGTCACGGCTTCGTCTACCTTCAACTGTAAGATAAGAACTAGTACTTACCACAACACCAACATCCGGATCATAGTAGCACTCTAGCAGCTGTATGACAGTACTCTTCCCGCAGCCGCTGACTCCCATTAGAGGCAAGGTCTTGCCACGCTGGATCTCTGAAGCCAGGCTCTTGAGGACTTCCTACCAACTCCAGCAGTATAACAGCCTAGTGCTCTTCCCACAGTCGCTGGCTCCAACTTAAGCCAAGGTCTTCTCGCGTTGTATCTCCAGGACGGGGCTCCGTCTACCTTCACCTATAAGCTAAGAATTGATACTCACCACAACACCATCATCCGGATCATAGTAGCGCTCTAGCAGCTGTATGACAGTACTCTTCCCGCAACCGCTGGCTCCCACCAGAGCCAAGGTCTTGCCGCGCTGTATCTCCAGGTCCAGGCTCTTAAGGACCTGTATCATCGGCCTGGTCGGGTATCTGAACTGTACGGCTTGCAGGCTTGCTTCCCCAGTTCCCATCTGTAAGGAAATAAAGTCGATTGCATTGAGAAGTTAAAATTGTTTTCGTTGTTATCCAGTTGTATTTTGACGCTCCAAAATCCAAACACGTGCAAAACGGGCGTAAAGAAAGAAAGAAACTTACAAATTTCTCCTTAGCTGGATCTGCAGGGTCCGTGATCTTGGACTGTCTGCCGAGGAGCAGGATGACGCGACCAGCCGCTTTGATGCCCTTCTGGAAGTTAGGGGCGAACGCGAACGCTTGGGCCGCTGATGATGCGCCCATTAACAGGGCTTGAGCTGACCTGAGCAGGGAAGGGGTTTTTAGTGTACTTTCTTCAAACTGATGTGACATCCCATTCCATTCTTTCCATTTTTGAAAGAGTCTATTTGTATACATTAGAATGAGAATCAATCGGGGAGGTTATTAAAGAAGGCGCCGCGATCATCATTTTTCCAGATCGAAAAGCGATACAACTTATTTCAAAATTCCCTTATAACCAATATTATTTTGATTATGGCAACTATTTCTGAGTCATAATCCCTTAGAAATTGTAACCATCAAATATGATAACCAAAACTTACTTGAAAACAACATCATAACCAATTCCCTCATCAACAATAAGCGTTCCTCCGTAGTACAGAGAGGAAGCTATGACGAAGTTGAAGATGCCTCTGGACAGGCCGAACACCAGGCCTCTGTAGTGGGCCGCTTTCCTGGCGGTCACCAGCGCTGGGTGCAACTGCTTGGCGTATTCATTGCGGAATGTTTGCTCGCGACCCAGGGATGCTACTGTTCTGACGTTGGCGACCGCTTCCACTGCTATCTAGAGATTTGAAAGGAAATATTAGTTTTTATCTCACCTGATAGTAAGCGATGAGGTGGTCCACGGTAAAGCACGCTTTCCCAAAAGTAATTAATTCACTCTTGACTTAAAAACCTTAAAAACATTGTTGTAGCTTTAACAGGAAACACTTAAGAGTGGCGGAGAATTCCACTTCTTAGCTGTACGCACAATGGAAGTGTTCCCAATTTAGTGCTTATGGGTGGGATATCCACCATATACCGATGGCGCATTGCCGTAAGTCTTGTGTTCCGATGATGGAAAAGGCATAACTCGTAATAGGGCGCGGTTCCATCCAGAGCTATTAGCTAGGTTTCTTCATCACCTTTAGCCTTTTTAATGTTTGGACACAAGTCTCCTCTGTCAAAGAGGGAATGGGTCATTATCCACAACGCGAGGGCAGTGCGGGTTGGTTTTGTTTGCTTCCATGATTTTATTGCCATTTCTATCAAACCTTGTGGATTTCATTGTAATGTAGCTCTTCTTGAACTACAAAACTACTCAATGGAGCGCCCTTAGACCTAAATTTCACCAGCTACGAGAGTGAGTCCCATGTTATTGATAGTTTAAAGGATAAGCTTATGATCTCCTCCGGTATCAGTTCGAGACGTTTAAACCGAGGAAAAACTAAAATACGGTTTAAGGTTTGAGATTTTTCAATAACAATTCTCATTTCAAAGAGCTTGCTAGCAAGCTTGTGATTGCTCCCTCCTTCTCGCTTTGGTTCTAGTCCGACGTCTATTTAGTATATGTTCTAGTTACCTTCGAGCTCGTTTCCATAGTCTTAGCAGTGCCCGAAGAAGCGGCGTATGTCATTCTTCCTTCCTTGTAGAGCACGAAGATGATGATAGGCACGAAGGTCAAGGCTACCAGCCCCACTCGCCATTCGTAGAACAACGAGAGCACCAGGGCGAAACCAAACGTACCTACTGCTTGGACGACTGTGCCGATTCTTTGACCTGTAGCCTAGAATGGAATTGTTTGTTAGTCTTTTTGTTTTTTACGCGACTGCAAGGAAACGGTTATGTTTTTCGCGCATTTGTATCTTGTATGTATGTTTGATGTATGTAATATTCTTTATTACCTTATATATTTCAAACCACTAGACGGATTTATATAATTAAGACATCGTTAAATAGGTCTTGACCTGGGTGGTTAAGTGATGTTAAAAAAGGTGGTTAAGTGTTTGCGGTTTTGTATGTACTTGACCAACAACATACCTACAATGTTATTGGTCAAGTTAAGAAAGGAAAGAGTACTGTAGGGCACGGCTTAGAAATGTTAAAGTGATTTTTACATTCAAGCAAATTATATTTTTTTTATTCATGATGGTTCTGTGATATTATAATTATTATTCGTTAATTGTTAATGTGATATATGGATAAAAATCAATCCATATATCACGTATTTATCGGATTTTGAAAAGGCCGTTATTAATACTATAAAATGTATTTTTCCTGAAGTTGAGATTAAGAGCTGACAGTTCCATATGGCAAAAGTTGTGAAGAAACGAGCAAAATAATTAAAATTAGACAATAATACACTGAAAAAGAGGAGAGGGAAACCTACCATATCGCAATTCGGGTTATGATAGGAACGATACATCGGGTCAGGTTAGTAAGGGGGTTACGTTCGGAACATTTTTTTTTTCAGTTTCCTAACCTAACCCGCGACTGGGTTAGGATTTCGGGTCAGGTACGGAAAAATCCCGGCTTTTGGGAGCAATTTTGTAGAGGTACCAATTTTTTTTCTACCGCCCCTTTCGCTTGGGGTATCAAAATGAGTGGTTTTAGTGGTGATTACAAAAAAATATACCACATGTATGTTTAACAGTAAGTTTTAAATAAAAGAAGTTAATAAAATCAAAAAATCTCGACTGCTCATGAACCGAACTAAAAAGACGTAATTAAGAAGAAAATCATGATCGGAGGATACATACCTACTCGCGACCTGGCTGACCACCTGATCCGACTGTATAAATTTCTTCTTGTGTAAACAATCTTTTTAGTTCGGTTCATAGAACAGTCGGGTTTTTTTTATTTAACCTTTTATATTTATTATTGGTCGTAGATACAATTTATCATTGAGGCAGGTATACACGAAGTGCAGGGCTAGTCTGCCTCTTCTTCATCACTCACACTTATAAAATAAATGTGATATAATGTAAACAGTCACATTCATTCTTGTACCTAGTTCGGAACATATAATACTTACATCTAATTAGTATGTTTCCTGCAAGCTGTAACATTCTACAGACGGAGACAAACAGACCATTCCCCTGTACAAATTTGCACTTATAATACCCGCTACTTGATGACAAACCATCGACCACATAGCCACTAGACGTCTAATAACAGGCGAGCGATGTCTGTCAACACATATGACTAAAAAGATCATATACAGGTAATACTGATCACCACTCGACAATTTCGAATTAGTAGCGACCACTTCTGTGAGCCATAAACACTTCCGTGTCAGTCACTAAAAAATTGATGAAATAAATTTTATAATGGCCTCTTGTACAATACTTTGCTATGGAAACAACAGCCAGACATCGAGTTGCCGAAAAAATAACATAACATTAAATTGATAAGTAAATAGTTACATAAACATAATTAGATTTATTTTGTAATATTATTTATCGGGGTTCATATTATACTGGTCAAGTTTGTAGGTGAACACGCCCACCGCATGTTTGCGTCTCTTTCTTTTTAAAGTATTTTTTTCGCTATCTCTTGTGCTCTATAATTTCGTAAACAAAACTAGTAAAGCACCATATCCTATGACCAAATCTGTTATCGATAGAACTAGAAACCTTACAAATACAGACATTAAATTGAATAGTTTATCAATTGTGAAACGATTTTTTGATTACGTTTTTTACTAATATTTAATATTACTATATTTAAGAACCAACAACCGAAAAAAAAGTATGTTTACCTTTAGAATTTTGTTTATTTTTTTTTTTAATTTTAGCATTTTATGTTATTACTAAAATGTTAAAACACCGTATAATTAATAATAAACAAGGTAATATTACTTAAAAAAAAATACAAATACGATTTATAAAAATCGATACTTTCCTGGTTTTATTTAAACCTGTCCCACCCTTAATGATGCGTATGACCTTGGTAAGGGACCAATCAGAGCGCAGTACCCCGTCCTTCATACCTCAGCTAGTTGACAGAATTGTTTTGATGTATTAGATCAAGCATTAGGCGTCTAGGGGCTATGTGGTCGATGTGACAAACCCATCCAACCCTTGCTCCGTTATAGTTTTTCCGAAATTTCCCTACCCAGAATTTTGATAATAAAGTGGTAATCTCACCCCTTGAACAGCAGCAGCTTCACCAGACAGCCTGGCACACAGCGCTCCGGTGGCATTGTTCTTATCGTCGTAGAACGCGATCTCCTGTTGCAGCAGCTTCTCGAACATCGTCAGCCGCAGCCGCTGCGTCAAGTACTCGCCCGCTATGCCGTAGAAGAACACCTACAACGTGTTACGAAACATAGAATTTAAGGATATATTGAATGAACTGACGACCTTTCGCAAACAGTCGGATCTAGTACTGCACTATACAGAAATAGTATTTTTGTAATGGCTCCAAGGGTCTATAATAAATTGCCAAAATCTATAAGGGATGAAGATAATAGCCGCAAATTCAAAAGAAAATTGTATTTATTTCTAATAGATAAGACATATTACTCTATCGAAGAATTTTTAAATGATAAAATATGACATTACTAGCTATTTATTATAATTTACCGTTGACATGCATGTAAAAATAAATTATAATTGATTTATTATTAATTGGTACTTTTAATTGACATTATTTACAATATTACGTTACTAGTTCTTAATATAGTTTACCATTGACATGCATGTAAAATAAATTATAATTGTTTAATTATTTATAAATAATACCTACATTTAATGGACATTATCTACTCGAACTTGACTTTGTATTGCATAGATTCAGATTTATTACTAAAAAACCTAATATATTTGTACACCAATTTCATTGGTAGGACATAGAGCTCGACTGAAATGTAAACATAAGACCTTTATTGTAATACCTATGTTCACGAATAAAGATTGATTGATTGATTGAAACGTGATGTGTCAAAAATGAATAAAAAGTTTCAAAATTAAGAAAACCCCCGACACATTTATCTTGCGAAAACAACCCGATTCAAACAGTAAAACGCCCATAACTTTTGAACGGCTGAACCGATTTTATTCAAACATTACTAAGGACACTCTCGACAAAATCACCTTTCAAACAAAACAAATCATCATTCATCATCCATTGTCAACTTAAACCAAACGTGTCATTTGGCAACATTGTAACTCTTTTCGATCAACGTTTATAAAAGGTACTATGGGCCAAAGCTATATCTGATCACTTTGAAAAAAAAATCCCGTGCACAAGATGACCACAGTTGCATCCCGCCCATTTTGCGCCGACCATAGCCAAATGACTTGTTTGTTTTTCTGTTTCTTTTTTTATTACAAAAACAAGGGGCTGACAGGTACTAGAGAAACAGTCACCCGATGCTGCGATGCTATTGGTTGATGAGTATAAGTCGGCGTTAACTTAGCGGGCGAGCCCTGCAAGCAGAAATAGTCCTTACGGTGATCAGATATAGCTTTGGCCGATTGTACATACCGTGATGAAGTTAGTGATGCCGGAGAAGACTCCAATGCCGACGAATATCAACGAAAATCTGCGAACTGCGTTTAAAACCACATCCGGATCCGGGTCGGAGAGAACCTGAAGACGATATTATGACAGTAGTTAGTTTTTATTTAAAAAAATACATCAGGCTTGAAAGGAGCTCGTGGCTAAATAATAACAGCCGGACGGGTTGATCTTCAAGGTTAAGCAACGCTTGACAAGGTATGTCTGTGGATGGGTGACCATTTCAACATACCGAGTTTCCTCCGTGCCTTGGAAAGCACGTTAAGCCGTTGGTCCCGGCTGTCATTTGAAGATCTTTGACAGTCGTTACGAGTAGTCAGAAGCTTGAGATCTGACACCAGTCTAGCCAAGGGGTACCGCTGTTACCCAGTTACTGGGTTGTGGAGGTCAGATAGGCAGTCGCTCCATGTTAAACACTGGTACTCAGCTGAATTCGGTTAGGCTGGAAGCCGACCCCAACATAATTGGGAAAAGGCTAAGCAGCTTGATCAGGCTTGAAAGATGAGGCACAGGTGTTCTTAATACACTGTGTGCGTTAAGTTTAAGCCCCCATGGCAATCCAATTTTTCCTATTAAGCGGGCTGGATATGATTCAGACAGAAAATGGAAAAATTTATATCACTATCGTACCGAAAGGGTTATATACTCAGCATTTGCAGGGTGTCAGAATCCCAGTGCTGGTTTTCAATTGATATTCTGCATTGACACACGGATGAGGGTAAATTAAACTCTACTTACGCCAATGAAATCTCCAAAGATAACAGCGAACAGTGGCATGCAGAAGCCACTGAGAAGCGAGCAGATACTGGCGGCTGTGACAGTCTTCCACTCTGGCTTGTTCAGTCTTAGCACCCGCAAGAATCCGATGTCTGGAGCCTGGTCTTCATCTTCCTCGGGATCCTGTATAAACAGGCAATGAAGTAAGACAGCGTTTTGTTCATAGAAGAAATGATGTCAAGATGTATTAACTGCTGAAGTTTCAGAGACGCGATGGGAATGATACAATGGAAATATATAAGATATAAATATATATACAATTTAAGCAGCACTAAAACCCCTACCGCATTTCGATCCCAATGGCCAATTTTATCGGGGATTGGCTAAGCATGCAGGAGATATTTTAGTCAGTCGAGGGTGCGTGTGGATTTAATTGCATCCCGGGCCCTCGACTCCTAGTAGCGGTATGTAGCTGTCAATTCCCAAGTAACACATCAAAGCAGTATAACGGCCGACTTACAGCATTTCTGTATCGTTTTCGCATTTTGTGTCAGTTCTATAGTAGCATTACATACGATAATAAGGCTACTGTAATGCTTATTTGGGCACAAATTATACGGCTTTAGATCCTAAATAGGTTCACAAGAGCATTATATTAACATTATTGTGGTCAATGAAATTGCCCTTCGCATTAAATAAGCTAAATTACGGTCAATGAAGTTGCCAATCGAATTACAGAAGCATTATACTGTATATATATATATATATAAGATGTTAATTGGGGTTCTATATGGGTTCACCAGTAGACTTAATGTAGACTGAAATAGTGCTATTACTTGAACGCAATTTTGGGGATCCTTGAGCAAACAAAAAACCTGTTTCAGTATTTTTGTACAACTTGTATCCGTTTGCCAACAGTCTGTTGATAAAATAGCTTTCTGAACGCACGATCTTCATAATCCTGCGCGTGGCTTATTAAAATAATTATGGTGCCGTCAACAAAAAAGCATGCTTATTGTGGTTTTCCTCAATATGTCCGACAAATGGTTTTACGAATATAGTAAAGTGAACCTATATACAGCTTCACGCATTACAATAACTCAAGTGTATTTGATTAAAGAACTGTTAGCTATACAACAGAACTCAGTTGATCTTTAAAAAAAAACTTTTTACAAAAAATACAACCGACTTCCAAATAAAAAAACAAAAATGTGAAAAATAACTTCAATTTCGGAAGTCGGTGTTCTTGTTTTATTTTCTTCGTTTTTTGACACCGACTTCCGAAATTGAAGTTATTTTTCACATTTTTGTTTTTTTATTTGGAAGTCGGTTGTATTTTTTGTAAAATGTTTTTTTATTTTCACTTTTTAGTTGTGCTACACAATTTATATAGGCTAGGTACCAATAATGCCCAAAGTGCAACCAGAATAGATTTACCCAATAACATGAAACTTAAACAAATTCGGTCGAATAAGGGTATACCAAGGTGAACTGTTTACACCTGCGTACCCCTTTAGAGCGTACTAGTGTGATGTAATGTTATGAAATGGTGTAAACAATAAACATAAA